>CM035794.1:57145983-58570570 GCA_020466265.1 Siphamia tubifer | reverse complement strand
AGTTAACAAGCAGTAAACCTTGTGTAAATATGTAAAAACCAGTTAAACCAGCAGCAAACCTCGTTTGAATATGTATAAACCAGTTAACCAGCAGTAAACCTGTTTTAAATATGAAGAAACCAGTTAATCAGCAGGAAACCTGATATAAATATGAATACACCAGTTAACCAGAAGTAAAAGCTTATACGAATATGTATAAACCAGTTCAGCACCAGTAAACCTGATATAAATATGTATAAACCAGTTAACCAGCAGTAAACCTGTAATAAAAATATATGAATGAGTTAACCAGCAGTAAACCTTGTGTAAATATGTACAAAACCAGTTAACCAGCAGCAGTAAACCTTATGTAAATATGTATAAACCAGTTAACCAGCAGTAAACCTTGTGTAAATATGTACAAAACCAGTTAACCAGCAGCAGTAAACCTGATATAAATATTTATAAACCAGTTAACCAGCAGTAAAACTTGTGTAAATATGTAAAAACCAGTTAACCAGCAGCAAACCTTGTTTAAATATGTATAAACCAGTGAACCAGCAGTAAACCTGTAATAAACATGTATGAATCAGTTAACCAGCAGTAAGCCAGATATAAATATGTATGAACCAGTTCAGCAGTAGTAAACCAGATATAAACATGTGTAAACCAGTTAACCAGCAGCAGTAAACTCGATATATGTAAAAACCAGTTAACCAGCAGTAAACCTTGTCTAAATATGTAAAAACCAGTTAACCAGCAGTAAACCTGTAATAAACATGTATAAACCAGTTAATCAGCAGGAAACCTCGTGTAAATATGTAAAAACCAATTAACCAGCAGTAAACCTTGTGTAAATATGTAAAAACCAGTTAACCAGCAGCAAACCTTGTGTAAATATGTAAAAACCAGTTAACCAGCAGCAAACCTGTTTTAAATATGAAGAAACCAGTTAATCAGCAGATAACCTGATATAAATATGAATACACCAGTTAACCATCAGTAAACCTCATGTAAATATGTAAAAACCAGTTAACCAGCAGTAAACCTTGTGTAAATATGTAAAAACCAGTTAACCAGCAGTAAACCTTGTGTAAATATGTAAAAACCAGTTAACCAGTAGTAAACCTTGTGTAAATATGTATAAACCAGTGAACCAGCAGCAAACCTGTAATAAACATGTATAAATCAGTTAACCAGCAGGAAACCTGTTTTAAATATGAAGAAACCAGTCAATCAGCAGGAAACCTGATATAAATATGAATACACCAGTTAACCAGAAGTAAAAGCTTATACGAATATGTATAAACCAGTTCAGCACCAGTAAACCTGATATAAATATGTATAAACCAGTTAACCAGCAGTAAACCTGTAATAAAAATATATGAATGAGTTAACCAGCAGTAAACCTTGTGTAAATATGTACAAAACCAGTTAACCAGCAGCAGTAAACCTTATGTAAATATGTATAAACCAGTTAACCAGCAGTAAACCTTGTGTAAATATGTACAAAACCAGTTAACCAGCAGAAGTAAACCTGATATAAATATTTATAAACCAGTTAACCAGCAGTAAAACTTGTGTAAATATGTAAAAACCAGTTAACCAGCAGCAAACCTTGTTTAAATATGTATAAACCAGTGAACCAGCAGTAAACCTGTAATAAACATGTATGAATCAGTTAACCAGCAGTAAACCAGATATAAATATGTATGAACCAGTTCAGCAGTAGTAAACCAGATATAAACATGTGTAAACC
The DNA here is from genome assembly GCA_020466265.1 of Siphamia tubifer. NCBI lineage: Eukaryota > Metazoa > Chordata > Actinopteri > Kurtiformes > Apogonidae > Siphamia > Siphamia tubifer. Next base: position 58,568,832 of record CM035794.1, on the reverse strand, counting down.
AGTTAACCAGCAGCAGTAAACTCGATATATGTAAAAACCAGTTAACCAGCAGTAAACCTTGTGTAAATATGTAAAAACCAGTTAACCAGGAGCAAACCTTCTTTAAATATGTATATACCAGTGAACCAGCAGTAAACCTGTAATAAACATGTATAAACCAGTTAATCAGCAGGAAACCTCGTGTAAATATGTAAAAACCAGTTAACCAGCAGTAAACCTTGTGTAAATATGTAAAAACCAGTTAACCAGCAGCAAACCTTGTGTAAATATGTAAAAACCAGTTAACCAGCAGCAAACCTGTTTTAAATATGAAGAAACCAGTTAACCATCAGTAAACCTCATGTAAATATGTAAAAACCAGTTAACCAGCAGTAAACCTTGTGTAAATATGTAAAAACCAGTTAACCAGCAGTAAACCTTGTGTAAATATGTAAAAACCAGTTAACCAGCAGTAAACCTTGTGTAAATATGTATAAACCAGTGAACCAGCAGCAAACCTTGTGTAAATATGTAAAAACCAGTTAACCAGCAGCAAACCTGTTTTAAATATGAAGAAACCAGTTAACCATCAGTAAACCTCATGTAAATATGTAAAAACCAGTTAACCAGCAGTAAACCTTGTGTAAATATGTAAAAACCAGTTAACCAGCAGTAAACCTTGTGTAAATATGTAAAAACCAGTTAACCAGCAGTAAACCTTGTGTAAATATGTAAAAACCAATTAACCAGCAGCAAACCTTGTTTAAATATGTATAAACCAATTAACCAGCAGTAAACCTGTTTTAAATATGAAGAAACCAGTTAATCAGCAGGAAACCTGATATAAATTTGAATACACCAGTTAACCAGAAGTAAAAGCTTATACAAATATGTATAAACCAGTTCAGCACCAGTAAACCTGATATAAATATGTATAAACCAATTAACCAGCAGTAAACTTGTAATAAAAATATATGAATGAGTTAACCAGCAGTAAACCTTGTGTAAATATGTACAAAACCAGTTAACCAGCAGCAGTAAACCTTATGTAAATATGTATAAACCAGTAAACCAGCAGTAAAACTTGTGTAAATATGTAAAAACCAGTTAACCAGCAGCAAACCTTGTTTAAATATGTATAAACCAGTGAACCAGCAGTAAACCTGTAATAAACATGTATGAATCAGTTAACCAGCAGTAAACCAGATATAAATATGTATGAACCAGTTCAGCAGTAGTAAACCAGATATAAATATGTGTAAACCAGTTAACCAGCAGCAGTAAACTCGATATATGTAAAAACCAGTTAACCAGCAGTAAACCTTGTGTAAATATGTAAAAACCAGTTAACCAGCAGCAAACCTGTAATAAACATGTATAAACCAGTTAACCAGCAGGAAACCTCATGTAAATATGTAAAAACCAGTTAACCAGCAGTAAACCTTGTGTAAATATGTAAAAACCAGTTAACCAGCAGTAAACCTCATGTAAATATGTAAAAACCAGTTAACAAGCAGTAAACCTTGTGTAAATATGTAAAAACCAGTTAACCAGCAGTAAACCTCATGTAAATATGTAAAAACCAGTTAACCAGCAGTAAACCTTGTGTAAATATGTAAAAACCAGTTAACCAGCAGCAAACCTGTAATAAACATGTATAAACCAGTTAACCAGCAGGAAACCTCATGTAAATATGTAAAAACCAGTTAACAAGCAGTAAACCTTGTGTAAATATGTAAAAACCAGTTAAACCAGCAGCAAACCTCGTTTGAATATGTATAAACCAGTTAACCAGCAGTAAACCTGTTTTAAATATGAAGAAACCAGTTAATCAGCAGGAAACCTGATATAAATATGTATAAACCAGTTAACCAGCAGTAAACCTGTAATAAAAATATATGAATGAGTTAACCAGCAGTAAACCTTGTGTAAATATGTACAAAACCAGTTAACCAGCAGCAGTAAACCTTATGTAAATATGTATAAACCAGTTAACCAGCAGTAAACCTTGTGTAAATATGTACAAAACCAGTTAACCAGCAGCAGTAAACCTGATATAAATATTTATAAACCACTTAACCAGCAGTAAAACTTGTGTAAATATGTAAAAACCAGTTAACCAGCAGCAAACCTTGTTTAAATATGTATAAACCAGTGAACCAGCAGTAAACCTGTAATAAACATGTATGAATCAGTTAACCAGCAGTAAACCAGATATAAATATGTATGAACCAGTTCAGCAGTAGTAAACCAGATATAAATATGTGTAAACCAGTTAACCAGCAGCAGTAAACTCGATATATGTAAAAACCAGTTAACCAGCAGTAAACCTTGTGTAAATATGTAAAAACCAGTTAACCAGGAGCAAACCTTCTTTAAATATGTATAAACCAGTGAACCAGCAGTAAACCTGTAATAAACATGTATAAACCAGTTAATCAGCAGGAAACCTCGTGTAAATATGTAAAAACCAGTTAACCAGCAGTAAACCTTGTGTAAATATGTAAAAACCAGTTAACCAGCAGCAAACCTTGTGTAAATATGTAAAAACCAGTTAACCAGCAGCAAACCTGTTTTAAATATGAAGAAACCAGTTAATCAGCAGATAACCTGATATAAATATGAATACACCAGTTAACCATCAGTAAACCTCATGTAAGTATGTAAAAACCAGTTAACCAGCAGCAAACCTCGTTTGAATATGTATAAACCAGTTAACCAGCAGTAAACCTCATGTAAATATGTAAAAACCAGTTAACCAGCAGCAAACCTCGTTTGAATACGTATAAACCAGTTAACCAGCAGTAAACTTGTTTTAAATATGAAGAAACCAGTTAATCAGCAGGAAACCTGATATAAATATGAATACACCAGTTAACCAGAAGTAAAAGCTTATACAAATATGTATAAACCAGTTCAGCACCAGGAAACCTGATATAAATATGTATAAACCAGTTAACCAGCAGTAAACTAGATATATATATGATAACACATGGACATTTCTGCACTTGTTTGGGTTTGTTATTTGCGCTAATTTTTATATTTCTATTTTTTCTAACCCATTTACCTTCCAAGGGCCATAAGAACCTGTAGGTTCAACAACACATAAACTCAGTATATTTTGAAAACAGAGATTCTCACTATCAACTGATATGAGCCACTTTCCGATTTTGTCATTTGTTCAAACAAAAATCAAACAGGAAGTGGCATGGCTTACCACAGAGGAACAATATTCCAACAAAAACATCCAAACAAAAAAAATATATAGCCAAAATATTGTCCAAAACATTCATAAATATCCATATATATATATATATAGATAGATATATACATATATATACATATATACATATATATATATATATATATATATATATATACACACACACACATACATATGCTCCAGAGTGTACGCTTTCCAGAGAGACCTCATCAATAATCATACACTAAAGCATTCAAGAATAGTCACCTTTTGATTCAAGTGTGTCCAAAAGTTGACATATCTAGACACCTGGACATATCCTGTCATAAATATGTGCCTAATACTCATTTGTTTTAATATTGCTGTAAAATGTGAACTAGGTCAGATCAAGTGCTGTGGTCCTATAGTGGTTTTCAGCTCTCACTGTACAGACACACTTTGTTACTGGCACTGATTATTTAAGGTAGGAACACAGCGAAATAAAATAAATGTGTATCTCGCCTGAAATTTTTCCTCAATAAAACATGTGAATCAGTGATTCTGACTGTACTGGGAAAAGAAATTAGGGTGTTAGCTTAAAAAAAAAAAAAAGAGACCAGCGCCATGGATGTATTCCAAATGGTTCAAGAACAGAATGCAATTTACTTTTACCAAGACATTTAGGTAAGATGTAGACAAAAATGTCCGGAAGTTTAAAGGGCTAATTGAATGTATTAGATAGATAGATTTTTTTCACATTTGTTAAAATTTATATTTGATGTTTACTCAAGTGTATTATTATTATTATTGATATTATATTATTCTTATATTGTTTGGAGCAGGTTCTTCATAAAAGTACTCCATTTGAAGAAAAAATAATGAATTTTAATTTGCTTTTATTAATTATAGTTTTGCACAAAGTTGATTAAGCATTAGGTGAATTTCAGTTGTAAAAGCTCCAGTAGACAGTAAAAGATAAATAAAATAGATGTGACTTGTATTTTCCAGACAGATTTAATTGGAAGTGTAAATAATCTATTTGGATACAATTGGTACACTTATGTGCCAAACTGTGCCAAATGCACTGTCCGTCTGGTGTTGTCTTGACTTAGAGCTTTCTGGTGGCTTTGTACTTTGCTCTAATTATATCAACTTTTGTACATGTACAAAAGTAAACTCGTCTTCAACTATTTGAAAAACCACATGCCACTTTTCACCTGTTTCCCTCATGCTTCATGGGTACTTTCTGAAAAAACTAATTAATGTATTTTGGGAGAAATATCATTTCTATTTCACTAGTGGGGACTTATATTTATATTTAACTGTTGTGGGGACCTGCACTTTGGTCCCTATAGTGTCAGAGGTCCCCATGGTCTGACTGCGTAAACAGATCAATGTCCCTATGAAGTTAGGAATGCAAGCACATACACAGGTCCAACAGGGATCTGAGATACAATAATTACAGAGGTCAGAATGGAGATTTATATTGGAATCAATATCTTCACATTGCATTAAATATACAAAATGTATTAAAAGTACAATTAAAATACAATAATGTACATAACAGTCACATGATCAGCATCTGTCAAATGACCTGTAACAGTCAAATGACCCGCAACTGTCCTGCCAAATAACCTGCAACTGACACATTAACGGCAACTGTCAAATGGCCCACAACTCTCAAATTACCTGCAACTGCCAAATAGCCTGAAACTCTCACATGACCTGCAACTGTCACAACACAAAACTGCCAAATAACTTGCAATGTCAAATGACCTGCAACAGTCAAATGACCGACACATATCACATCACCTGCAACAGTCAAATGACCTGCACATGACACATGACCTGCAACAGTCAAATGACCTGCACATATCACATGACCTGCAACAGTCAAATGACCTGCACATGTCTTACGACCAGCATCTTTCAAATGACCTGCAACAGTCACATGACCAGCATCTTTCAAATGACCTGCAACAGTCACATGACCAGCATCTTTCACATGACCTGCAACAGTCACATGATATGCATCTGTCAAATGACCTGCAACTGTCACATGACCCGCAACTGTCCTGCCAAATAACCTGCAACTGTCACATTAACGGCAACTGTCAAATGACCCGCAACTCTCAATTTACCTGCAACTGCCAAATAGCCTGAAACTCTCACATGACCTGCAACTGTCACAACACAAAACTGCCAAATAACTTGCAATGTCAAATGACCTGCAACAGTCAAATGACCGACACATATCACATCACCTGCAACAGTCAAATGACCTGCACATGACACATGACCTGCAACAGTCAAATGACCTGCACATATCACATGACCTGCAACAGTCAAATGACCTGCACATGTCTCACGACCAGCATCTTTCAAATGACCTGCAACAGTCACATGACCAGCATCTTTCAAATGACCTGCAACAGTCACATGACCAGCATCTTTCACATGACCTGCAACAGTCACATGATATGCATCTGTCAAATGACCTGCAACTGTCAATTGACCCGCAACTGTCCTGCCAAATAACCTGCAACTGTCACATTAACGGCAACTGTCAAATGACCCGCAACTCTCAAATTACCTGCAACTGCCAAATAGCCTGAAACTCTCACATGATCTGCAACTGTCACAACACAAAACTGCCAAATAACTTGCAATGTCAAATGACCTGCAACAGTCAAATGACCTACACATATCACATCACCTGCAACAGTCAAATGACCTGCACATGACACATGACCTGCAACAGTCAAATGACCTGCACATATCACATGACCTGCAACAGTCAAATGACCTGCACATGTCTCACGACCAGCATCTTTCAAATGACCTGCAACAGTCACATGACCAGCATCTTTCAAATGACCTGCAACAGTCACATGACCAGCATCTTTCACATGACCTGCAACAGTCACATGATATGCATCTGTCAAATAACCTGCAACTGTCAATTGACCCGCAACTGTCCTGCCAAATAACCTGCAACTGTCACATTAACGGCAACTGTCAAATGACCCGCAACTCTCAAATTACCTGCAACTGCCAAATAGCCTGAAACTCACACTTTACCCGCAACTGTCACATGACCAGAAACTGCCAAATAACCCCCAACTACCAAATAACTTGCAACTGGTCAAACGGCCTGCAACAGCTAAATGAACTACACATATCACATGATGGATTAATCGCCAACGACTCGACCCTGAGGCAGGTGGTACTGGGTTACAGGGTACCAGTAGCAGACCGAAGCCTGACCTGACCTGATGGATTTTTAGAGTGGAATTAATGTCTTCACATTCCATTAAATATAGAAACATTTAGAAAAATACAATAAAAAAACACTAATGTACATAAAATAAGATAAAAGTACACTAACATTTAGAAAAGAAGTGGACAAATACAAAAAGAACCTTATAAAAAATAAAATCATACCAAAAATATACTACAGTATATTGTCAAATGACCTGCAACAGTGAAATGACCAGCAAGTGCCAATTAACTCATAACTCCCACATAACCCTCAACTGCCAAATAACCTGCAACTGCCAAATAGCCTGAAACTCTCACATGACCTGCAACTGTCACAACACAAAACTGCCAAATAACTTGCAATGTCAAATGACCTGCAACAGTCAAATGACCTACACATATCACATCACCTGCAACAGTCAAATGACCAGCACATGACACATGACCTGCAACAGTCAAAGGACGTGCACATATCACATGACCTGCAACAGTCAAATGACCTGCACATGTCTTACGACCAGCATCTTTCAAATGACCTGCAACAGTCACATGACCAGCATCTTTCAAATGACCTGCAACAGTCACATGACCAGCATCTTTCACATGACCTGCAACAATCACATGATATGCATCTGTCAAATGACCTGCAACTGTCACATGACCCGCAACTGTCCTGCCAAATAACCTGCAACTGTCACATTAACAGCAACTGTCAAATGACCCGCAACTCTAAAATTACCTGCAACTCTCACATGACCTGCAACTGTCACAACACAAAACTGCCAAATAACTTGCAATGTCAAATGACCTGCAACAGTCAAATGACCGACACATATCACATCACCTGCAACAGTCAAATGACCTGCACATGACACATGACCTGCAACAGTCAAATGACCTGCACATGTCTCACGACCAGCATCTTTCAAATGACCTGCAACAGTCACATGACCAGCATCTTTCAAATGACCTGCAACAGTCACATGACCAGCATCTTTCACATGACCTGCAACAGTCACATGATATGCATCTGTCAAATGACCTGCAACTGTCACATGACCCGCAACTGTCCTGCCAAATAACCTGCAACTGTCACATTAACGGCAACTGTCAAATGACCCGCAACTCTCAATTTACCTGCAACTGCCAAATAGCCTGAAACTCTCACATGACCTGCAACTGTCACAACACAAAACTGCCAAATAACTTGCAATGTCAAATGACCTGCAACAGTCAAATGACCGACACATATCACATCACCTGCAACAGTCAAATGACCTGCACATGACACATGACCTGCAACAGTCAAATGACCTGCACATATCACATGACCTGCAACAGTCAAATGACCTGCACATGTCTTACGACCAGCATCTTTCAAATGACCTGCAACAGTCACATGACCAGCATCTTTCAAATGACCTGCAACAGTCACATGACCAGCATCTTTCACATGACCTGCAACAGTCACATGATATGCATCTGTCAAATGACCTACAACTGTCACATGACCCGCAACTGTCCTGCCAAATAACCTGCAACTGTCACATTAACGGCAACTGTCAAATGACCCGCAACTCTCAATTTACCTGCAACTGCCAAATAGCCTGAAACTCTCACATGACCTGCAACTGTCACAACACAAAACTGCCAAATAACTTGCAATGTCAAATGACCTGCAACAGTCAAATGACCGACACATATCACATCACCTGCAACAGTCAAATGACCTGCACATGACACATGACCTGCAACAGTCAAATGACCTGCACATATCACATGACCTGCAACAGTCAAATGACCTGCACATGTCTCACGACCAGCATCTTTCAAATGACCTGCAACAGTCACATGACCAGCATCTTTCAAATGACCTGCAACAGTCACATGACCAGCATCTTTCACATGACCTGCAACAGTCACATGATATGCATCTGTCAAATAACCTGCAACTGTCAATTGACCCGCAACTGTCCTGCCAAATAACCTGCAACTGTCACATTAACGGCAACTGTCAAATGACCCGCAACTCTCAAATTACCTGCAACTGCCAAATAGCCTGAAACTCACACTTTACCCGCAACTGTCACATGACCAAAAACTGCCAAATAACCCCCAACTACCAAATAACTTGCAACTGGTCAAACGGCCTGCAACAGCTAAATGAACTACACATATCACATGATGGATTAATCGCCAACGACTCGACCCTGAGGCAGGTGGTACTGGGTTACAGGGTACCAGTAGCAGACCGAAGCCTGACCTGACCTGATGGATTTTTAGAGTGGAATTAATGTCTTCACATTCCATTAAATATAGAAACATTTAGAAAAATACAATAAAAAAACACTAATGTACATAAAATAAGATAAAAGTACACTAACATTTAGAAAAGAAGTGGACAAATACAAAAAGAACCTTATAAAAAATAAAATCATACCAAAAATATACTACAGTATATTGTCAAATGACCTGCAACAGTGAAATGACCAGCAAGTGCCAATTAACTCATAACTCCCACATAACCCTCAACGGCCAAATAACCTGCAACTGCCAAATAGCCTGAAACTCTCACATGACCTGCAACTGTCACAACACAAAACTGCCAAATAACTTGCAATGTCAAATGACCTGCAACAGTCAAATGACCTACACATATCACATCACCTGCAACAGTCAAATGACCAGCACATGACACATGACCTGCAACAGTCAAAGGACCTGCACATATCACATGACCTGCAACAGTCAAATGACCTGCACATGTCTTACGACCAGCATCTTTCAAATGACCTGCAACAGTCACATGACCAGCATCTTTCAAATGACCTGCAACAGTCACATGACCAGCATCTTTCACATGACCTGCAACAATCACATGATATGCATCTGTCAAATGACCTGCAACTGTCACATGACCCGCAACTGTCCTGCCAAATAACCTGCAACTGTCACATTAACAGCAACTGTCAAATGACCCGCAACTCTAAAATTACCTGCAACTCTCACATGACCTGCAACTGTCACAACACAAAACTGCCAAATAACTTGCAATGTCAAATGACCTGCAACAGTCAAATGACCGACACATATCACATCACCTGCAACAGTCAAATGACCTGCACATGACACATGACCTGCAACAGTCAAATGACCTGCACATATCACATGACCTGCAACAGTCAAATGACCTGCACATGTCTCACGACCAGCATCTTTCAAATGACCTGCAACAGTCACATGACCAGCATCTTTCAAATGACCTGCAACAGTCACATGACCAGCATCTTTCACATGACCTGCAACAGTCACATGATATGCATCTGTCAAATGACCTGCAACTGTCACATGACCCGCAACTGTCCTGCCAAATAACCTGCAACTGTCACATTAACGGCAACTGTCAAATGACCCGCAACTCTCAATTTACCTGCAACTGCCAAATAGCCTGAAACTCTCACATGACCTGCAACTGTCACAACACAAAACTGCCAAATAACTTGCAATGTCAAATGACCTGCAACAGTCAAATGACCGACACATATCACATCACCTGCAACAGTCAAATGACCTGCACATGACACATGACCTGCAACAGTCAAATGACCTGCACATATCACATGACCTGCAACAGTCAAATGACCTGCACATGTCTTACGACCAGCATCTTTCAAATGACCTGCAACAGTCACATGACCAGCATCTTTCAAATGACCTGCAACAGTCACATGACCAGCATCTTTCACATGACCTGCAACAGTCACATGATATGCATCTGTCAAATGACCTACAACTGTCACATGACCCGCAACTGTCCTGCCAAATAACCTGCAACTGTCACATTAACGGCAACTGTCAAATGACCCGCAACTCTCAATTTACCTGCAACTGCCAAATAGCCTGAAACTCTCACATGACCTGCAACTGTCACAACACAAAACTGCCAAATAACTTGCAATGTCAAATGACCTGCAACAGTCAAATGACCGACACATATCACATCACCTGCAACAGTCAAATGACCTGCACATGACACATGACCTGCAACAGTCAAATGACCTGCACATATCACATGACCTGCAACAGTCAAATGACCTGCACATGTCTCACGACCAGCATCTTTCAAATGACCTGCAACAGTCATATGACCAGCATCTTTCAAATGACCTGCAACAGTCACATGACCAGCATCTTTCACATGACCTGCAACAGTCACATGATATGCATCTGTCAAATGACCTGCAACTGTCAATTGACCCGCAACTGTCCTGCCAAATAACCTGCAACTGTCACATTAACGGCAACTGTCAAATGACCCGCAACTCTCAAATTACCTGCAACTGCCAAATAGCCTGAAACTCTCACATGATCTGCAACTGTCACAACACAAAACTGCCAAATAACTTGCAATGTCAAATGACCTGCAACAGTCAAATGACCGACACATATCACATCACCTGCAACAGTCAAATGACCTGCACATGACACATGACCTGCAACAGTCAAATGACCTGCACATATCACATGACCTGCAACAGTCAAATGACCTGCACATGTCTTACGACCAGCATCTTTCAAATGACCTGCAACAGTCACATGACCAGCATCTTTCAAATGACCTGCAACAGTCACATGACCAGCATCTTTCACATGACCTGCAACAGTCACATGATATGCATCTGTCAAATGACCTGCAACTGTCACATGACCCGCAACTGTCCTGCAAAATAACCTGCAACTGTCACATTAACAGCAACTGTCAAATGACCCGCAACTCTAAAATTACCTGCAACTCTCACATGACCTGCAACTGTCACAACACAAAACTGCCAAATAACTTGCAATGTCAAATGACCTGCAACAGTCAAATGACCTACACATATCACATCACCTGCAACAGTCAAATGACCTGCACATGACACATGACCTGCAACAGTCAAATGACCTGCACATATCACATGACCTGCAACAGTCAAATGACCTGCACATGTCTCACGACCAGCATCTTTCAAATGACCTGCAACAGTCACATGACCAGCATCTTTCAAATGACCTGCAACAGTCACATGACCAGCATCTTTCACATGACCTGCAACAGTCACATGATATGCATCTGTCAAATAACCTGCAACTGTCAATTGACCCGCAACTGTCCTGCCAAATAACCTGCAACTGTCACATTAACGGCAACTGTCAAATGACCCGCAACTCTCAAATTACCTGCAACTGCCAAATAGCCTGAAACTCACACTTTACCCGCAACTGTCACATGACCAGAAACTGCCAAATAACCCCCAACTACCAAATAACTTGCAACTGGTCAAACGGCCTGCAACAGCTAAATGAACTACACATATCACATGATGGATTAATCGCCAACGACTCGACCCTGAGGCAGGTGGTACTGGGTTACAGGGTACCAGTAGCAGACCGAAGCCTGACCTGACCTGATGGATTTTTAGAGTGGAATTAATGTCTTCACATTCCATTAAATATAGAAACATTTAGAAAAATACAATAAAAAAACACTAATGTACATAAAATAAGATAAAAGTACACTAACATTTAGAAAAGAAGTGGACAAATACAAAAAGAACCTTATAAAAAATAAAATCATACCAAAAATATACTACAGTATATTGTCAAATGACCTGCAACAGTGAAATGACCAGCAAGTGCCAATTAACTCATAACTCCCACATAACCCTCAACTGCCAAATAACCTGCAACTGCCAAATAGCCTGAAACTCTCACATGACCTGCAACTGTCACAACACAAAACTGCCAAATAACTTGCAATGTCAAATGACCTGCAACAGTCAAATGACCGACACATATCACATCACCTGCAACAGTCAAATGACCTGCACATGACACATGACCTGCAACAGTCAAATGACCTGCACATATCACATGACCTGCAACAGTCAAATGACCTGCACATGTCTTACGACCAGCATCTTTCAAATGACCTGCAACAGTCACATGACCAGCATCTTTCAAATGACCTGCAACAGTCACATGACCAGCATCTTTCACATGACCTGCAACAGTCACATGATATGCATCTGTCAAATGACCTGCAACTGTCACATGACCCGCAACTGTCCTGCCAAATAACCTGCAACTGTCACATTAACAGCAACTGTCAAATGACCCGCAACTCTAAAATTACCTGCAACTCTCACATGACCTGCAACTGTCACAACACAAAACTGCCAAATAACTTGCAATGTCAAATGACCTGCAACAGTCAAATGACCTACACATATCACATCACCTGCAACAGTCAAATGACCTGCACATGACACATGACCTGCAACAGTCAAATGACCTGCACATATCACATGACCTGCAACAGTCAAATGACCTGCACATGTCTTACGACCAGCATCTTTCAAATGACCTGCAACAGTCACATGACCAGCATCTTTCAAATGACCTGCAACAGTCACATGACCAGCATCTTTCACATGACCTGCAACAGTCACATGATATGCATCTGTCAAATGACCTGCAACTGTCACATGACCCGCAACTGTCCTGCCAAATAACCTGCAACTGTCACATTAACAGCAACTGTCAAATGACCCGCAACTCTAAAATTACCTGCAACTCTCACATGACCTGCAACTGTCACAACACAAAACTGCCAAATAACTTGCAATGTCAAATGACCTGCAACAGTCAAATGACCGACACATATCACATCACCTGCAACAGTCAAATGACCTGCACATGACACATGACCTGCAACAGTCAAATGACCGGCACATATCACATGACCTGCAACAGTCAAATGACCTGCACATGTCTTACGACCAGCATCTTTCAAATGACCTGCAACAGTCACATGACCAGCATCTTTCAAATGACCTGCAACAGTCACATGACCAGCATCTTTCACATGACCTGCAACAGTCACATGATATGCATCTGTCAAATGACCTGCAACTGTCACATGACCCGCAACTGTCCTGCCAAATAACCTGCAACTGTCACATTAACGACAACTGTCAAATGACACGCAACTCTCAAATTACCTGCAACTCTCACATGACCTGCAACTGTCACAACACAAAACTGCCAAATAACTTGCAATGTCAAATGACCTGCAACAGTCAAATGACCTACACATATCACATCACCTGCAACAGTCAAATGACCTGCACATGACACATGACCTGCAACAGTCAAATGACCTGCACATATCACATGACCTGCAACAGTCAAATGACCTGCACATGTCTTACGACCAGCATCTTTCAAATGACCTGCAACAGTCACATGACCAGCATCTTTCAAATGACCTGCAACAGTCACATGACCAGCATCTTTCACATGACCTGCAACAATCACATGATATGCATCTGTCAAATGACCTGCAACTGTCACATGACCCGCAACTGTCCTGCCAAATAACCTGCAACTGTCACTTTAACGGCAACTGTCAAATGACCCGCAACTCTCAAATTACCTGCAACTGCCAAATAGCCTGAAACTCACACTTTACCCGCAACTGTCACATGACCAGAAACTGCCAAATAACCCCCAACTACCAAATAACTTGCAACTGGTCAAACGGCCTGCAACAGCTAAATGAACTACACATATCACATGATGGATTAATCGCCAACGACTTGAACCTGAGGCAGGTGGTACTGGGTTACAGGGTACCAGTAGCAGACCGAAGCCTGACCTGACCTGATGGATTTTTAGAGTGGAATTAATGTCTTCACATTCCATTAAATATAGAAACATTTAGAAAAATACAATAAAAAAACACTAATGTACATAAAATAAGATAAAAGTACACTAACATTTAGAAAAGAAGTGGACAAATACAAAAAGAACCTTATAAAAAATAAAATCATACCAAAAATATACTACAGTATATTGTCAAATGACCTGCAACAGTGAAATGACCAGCAAGTGCCAATTAACTCATAGCTCCCACATAACCCTCAACTGCCAAATAACCTGCAACTGCCAAATAGCCTGAAACTCTCACATGACCTGCAACTGTCACAACACAAAACTGCCAAATAACTTGCAATGTCAAATGACCTGCAACAGTCAAATGACCGACACATATCACATCACCTGCAACAGTCAAATGACCTGCACATGACACATGACCTGCAACAGTCAAATGACCTGCACATATCACATGACCTGCAACAGTCAAATGACCTGCACATGTCTTACGACCAGCATCTTTCAAATGACCTGCAACAGTAACATGACCAGCATCTTTCAAATGACCTGCAACAGTCACATGACCAGCATCTTTCACATGACCTGCAACAGTCACATGATATGCATCTGTCAAATGACCTGCAACTGTCACATGACCCGCAACTGTCCTGCCAAATAACCTGCAACTGTCACATTAACGACAACTGTCAAATGACACGCAACTCTCAAATTACCTGCAACTCTCACATGACCTGCAACTGTCACAACACAAAACTGCCAAATAACTTGCAATGTCAAATGACCTGCAACAGTCAAATGACCTACACATATCACATCACCTGCAACAGTCAAATGACCTGCACATGACACATGACCTGCAACAGTCAAATGACCTGCACATATCACATGACCTGCAACAGTCAAATGACCTGCACATGTCTCACGACCAGCATCTTTCAAATGACCTGCAACAGTCACATGACCAGCATCTTTCAAATGACCTGCAACAGTCACATGACCAGCATCTTTCACATGACCTGCAACAATCACATGATATGCATCTGTCAAATGACCTGCAACTGTCACATGACCCGCAACTGTCCTGCCAAATAACCTGCAACTGTCACTTTAACGGCAACTGTCAAATGACCCGCAACTCTCAAATTACCTGCAACTGCCAAATAGCCTGAAACTCACACTTTACCCGCAACTGTCACATGACCAGAAACTGCCAAATAACCCCCAACTACCAAATAACTTGCAACTGGTCAAACGGCCTGCAACAGCTAAATGAACTACACATATCACATGATGGATTAATCGCCAACGACTCGAACCTGAAGCAGGTGGTACTGGGTTACAGGGTACCAGTAGCAGACCGAAGCCTGACCTGACCTGATGGATTTTTAGAGTGGAATTAATGTCTTCACATTCCATTAAATATAGAAACATTTAGAAAAATACAATAAAAAAACACTAATGTACATAAAATAAGATAAAAGTACACTAACATTTAGAAAAGAAGTGGACAAATACAAAAAGAACCTTATAAAAAATAAAATCATACCAAAAATATACTACAGTATATTGTCAAATGACCTGCAACAGTGAAATGACCAGCAAGTGCCAATTAACTCATAGCTCCCACATAACCCTCAACTGCCAAATAACCTGCAACTGCCAAATAGCCTGAAACTCTCACATGACCTGCAACTGTCACAACACAAAACTGCCAAATAACTTGCAATGTCAAATGACCTGCAACAGTCAAATGACCGACACATATCACATCACCTGCAACAGTCAAATGACCTGCACATGACACATGACCTGCAACAGTCAAATGACCTGCACATATCACATGACCTGCAACAGTCAAATGACCTGCACATGTCTTACGACCAGCATCTTTCAAATGACCTGCAACAGTCACATGACCAGCATCTTTCAAATGACCTGCAACAGTCACATGACCAGCATCTTTCACATGACCTGCAACAGTCACATGATATGCATCTGTCAAATGACCTGCAACTGTCACATGACCCGCAACTGTCCTGCCAAATAACCTGCAACTGTCACATTAACGACAACTGTCAAATGACACGCAACTCTCAAATTACCTGCAACTGCGAAATAGCCTGAAACTCTCACATGACCTGCAACTGTCACAACACAAAACTGCCAAATAACTTGCAATGTCAAATGACCTGCAACAGTCAAATGACCTACACATATCACATCACCTGCAACAGTCAAATGACCTGCACATGACACATGACCTGCAACAGTCAAATGACCTGCACATATCACATGACCTGCAACAGTCAAATGACCTGCACATGTCTTACGACCAGCATCTTTCAAATGACCTGCAACAGTCACATGACCAGCATCTTTCAAATGACCTGCAACAGTCACATGACCAGCATCTTTCACATGACCTGCAACAATCACATGATATGCATCTGTCAAATGACCTGCAACTGTCACATGACCCGCAACTGTCCTGCCAAATAACCTGCAACTGTCACATTAACAGCAACTGTCAAATGACCCGCAACTCTAAAATTACCTGAAACTCTCACATGACCTGCAACTGTCACAACACAAAACTGCCAAATAACTTGCAATGTCAAATGACCTGCAACAGTCAAATGACCTACACATATCACATGACCTGCAACAGTCAAATGACCTGCACATGACACATGACCTGCAACAGTCAAATGACCTGCACATATCACATGACCTGCAACAGTCAAATGACCTGCACATGTCTTACGACCAGCATCTTTCAAATGACCTGCAACAGTCACATGACCAGCATCTTTCAAATGACCTGCAACAGTCACATGACCAGCATCTTTCACATGACCTGCAACAGTCACATGATATGCATCTGTCAAATGACCTGCAACTGTCACATGACCCGCAACTGTCCTGCCAAATAACCTGCAACTGTCACATTAACGACAACTGTCAAATGACACGCAACTCTCAAATTACCTGCAACTGCGAAATAGCCTGAAACTCTCACATGACCTGCAACTGTCACAACACAAAACTGCCAAATAACTTGCAATGTCAAATGACCTGCAACAGTCAAATGACCTACACATATCACATCACCTGCAACAGTCAAATGACCTGCACATGACACATGACCTGCAACAGTCAAATGACCTGCACATATCACATGACCTGCAACAGTCAAATGACCTGCACATGTCTTACGACCAGCATCTTTCAAATGACCTGCAACAGTCACATGACCAGCATCTTTCAAATGACCTGCAACAGTCACATGACCAGCATCTTTCACATGACCTGCAACAATCACATGATATGCATCTGTCAAATGACCTGCAACTGTCACATGACCCGCAACTGTCCTGCCAAATAACCTGCAACTGTCACATTAACAGCAACTGTCAAATGACCCGCAACTCTAAAATTACCTGAAACTCTCACATGACCTGCAACTGTCACAACACAAAACTGCCAAATAACTTGCAATGTCAAATGACCTGCAACAGTCAAATGACCTACACATATCACATGACCTGCAACAGTCAAATGACCTGCACATGACACATGACCTGCAACAGTCAAATGACCTGCACATATCACATGACCTGCAACAGTCAAATGACCTGCACATGTCTCACGACCAGCATCTTTCAAATGACCTGCAACAGTCACATGACCAGCATCTTTCAAATGACCTGCAACAGTCACATGACCAGCATCTTTCACATGACCTGCAACAGTCACATGATATGCATCTGTCAAATGACCTGCAACTGTCAATTGACCCGCAACTGTCCTGCCAAATAACCTGCAACTGTCACATTAACGGCAACTGTCAAATGACCCGCAACTCTCAAATTACCTGCAACTGCCAAATAGCCTGAAACTCACACTTTACCCGCAACTGTCACATGACCAGAAACTGCCAAATAACCCCCAACTACCAAATAACTTGCAACTGGTCAAACGGCCTGCAACAGCTAAATGAACTACACATATCACATGATGGATTAATCGCCAACGACTCGACCCTGAGGCAGGTGGTACTGGGTTACAGGGTACCAGTAGCAGACCGAAGCCTGACCTGACCTGATGGATTTTTAGAGTGGAATTAATGTCTTCACATTCCATTAAATATAGAAACATTTAGAAAAATACAATAAAAAAACACTAATGTACATAAAATAAGATAAAAGTACACTAACATTTAGAAAAGAAGTGGACAAATACAAAAAGAACCTTATAAAAAATAAAATCATACCAAAAATATACTACAGTATATTGTCAAATGACCTGCAACAGTGAAATGACCAGCAAGTGCCAAATAACTCATAACTCCCACATAACCCTCAACTGCCAAATAACCTGCAACTGCCAAATAGCCTGAAACTCTCACATGACCTGCAACTGTCACAACACAAAACTGCCAAATAACTTGCAATGTCAAATGACCTGCAACAGTCAAATGACCGACACATATCACATCACCTGCAACAGTCAAATGACCTGCACATGACACATGACCTGCAACAGTCAAATGACCTGCACATATCACATGACCTGCAACAGTCAAATGACCTGCACATGTCTTACGACCAGCATCTTTCAAATGACCTGCAACAGTCACATGACCAGCATCTTTCAAATGACCTGCAACAGTCACATGACCAGCATCTTTCACATGACCTGCAACAGTCACATGATATGCATCTGTCAAATGACCTGCAACTGTCACATGACCCGCAACTGTACTGCCAAATAACCTGCAACTGTCACATTAACGGCAACTGTCAAATGACCCGCAACTCTCAAATTACCTGCAACTGCCAAATAGCCTGAAACTCTCACATGACCTGCAACTGTCACAACACAAAACTGCCAAATAACTTGCAATGTCAAATGACCTGCAACAGTCAAATGACCTACACATATCACATCACCTGCAACAGTCAAATGACCTGCACATGACACATGACCTGCAACAGTCAAATGACCTGCACATATCACATGACCTGCAACAGTCAAATGACCTGCACATGTCTTACGACCAGCATCTTTCAAATGACCTGCAACAGTCACATGACCAGCATCTTTCAAATGACCTGCAACAGTCACATGACCAGCATCTTTCACATGACCTGCAACAGTCACATGATATGCATCTGTCAAATGACCTGCAACTGTCACATGACCCGCAACTGTCCTGCCAAATAACCTGCAACTGTCACATTAACAGCAACTGTCAAATGACCCGCAACTCTAAAATTACCTGCAACTCTCACATGACCTGCAACTGTCACAACACAAAACTGCCAAATAACTTGCAATGTCAAATGACCTGCAACAGTCAAATGACCTACACATATCACATCACCTGCAACAGTCAAATGACCTGCACATGACACATGACCTGCAACAGTCAAAGGACCTGCACATATCACATGACCTGCAACAGTCAAATGACCTGCACATGTCTTACGACCAGCATCTTTCAAATGACCTGCAACAGTCACATGACCAGCATCTTTCAAATGACCTGCAACAGTCACATGACCAGCATCTTTCACATGACCTGCAACAATCACATGATATGCATCTGTCAAATGACCTGCAACTGTCACATGACCCGCAACTGTCCTGCCAAATAACCTGCAACTGTCACATTAACGACAACTGACAAATGACACGCAACTCTCAAATTACCTGCAACTGCGAAATAGCCTGAAACTCTCACATGACCTGCAACTGTCACAACACAAAACTGCCAAATAACTTGCAATGTCAAATGACCTGCAACAGTCAAATGACCTACACATATCACATCACCTGCAACAGTCAAATGACCTGCACATGACACATGACCTGCAACAGTCAAATGACCTGCACATATCACATGACCTGCAACAGTCAAATGACCTGCACATGTCTTACGACCAGCATCTTTCAAATGACCTGCAACAGTCACATGACCAGCATCTTTCAAATGACCTGCAACAGTCACATGACCAGCATCTTTCACATGACCTGCAACAATCACATGATATGCATCTGTCAAATGACCTGCAACTGTCACATGACCCGCAACTGTCCTGCCAAATAACCTGCAACTGTCACATTAACAGCAACTGTCAAATGACCCGCAACTCTAAAATTACCTGAAACTCTCACATGACCTGCAACTGTCACAACACAAAACTGCCAAATAACTTGCAATGTCAAATGACCTGCAACAGTCAAATGACCTACACATATCACATGACCTGCAACAGTCAAATGACCTGCACATGACACATGACCTGCAACAGTCAAATGACCTGCACATATCACATGACCTGCAACAGTCAAATGACCTGCACATGTCTTACGACCAGCATCTTTCAAATGACCTGCAACAGTCACATGACCAGCATCTTTCAAATGACCTGCAACAGTCACATGACCAGCATCTTTCACATGACCTGCAACAGTCACATGATATGCATCTGTCAAATGACCTGCAACTGTCACATGACCCGCAACTGTCCTGCCAAATAACCTGCAACTGTCACATTAACGACAACTGTCAAATGACACGCAACTCTCAAATTACCTGCAACTGCGAAATAGCCTGAAACTCTCACATGACCTGCAACTGTCACAACACAAAACTGCCAAATAACTTGCAATGTCAAATGACCTGCAACAGTCAAATGACCTACACATATCACATCACCTGCAACAGTCAAATGACCTGCACATGACACATGACCTGCAACAGTCAAATGACCTGCACATATCACATGACCTGCAACAGTCAAATGACCTGCACATGTCTTACGACCAGCATCTTTCAAATGACCTGCAACAGTCACATGACCAGCATCTTTCAAATGACCTGCAACAGTCACATGACCAGCATCTTTCACATGACCTGCAACAATCACATGATATGCATCTGTCAAATGACCTGCAACTGTCACATGACCCGCAACTGTCCTGCCAAATAACCTGCAACTGTCACATTAACAGCAACTGTCAAATGACCCGCAACTCTAAAATTACCTGAAACTCTCACATGACCTGCAACTGTCACAACACAAAACTGCCAAATAACTTGCAATGTCAAATGACCTGCAACAGTCAAATGACCTACACATATCACATGACCTGCAACAGTCAAATGACCTGCACATGACACATGACCTGCAACAGTCAAATGACCTGCACATATCACATGACCTGCAACAGTCAAATGACCTGCACATGTCTCACGACCAGCATCTTTCAAATGACCTGCAACAGTCACATGACCAGCATCTTTCAAATGACCTGCAACAGTCACATGACCAGCATCTTTCACATGACCTGCAACAGTCACATGATATGCATCTGTCAAATGACCTGCAACTGTCAATTGACCCGCAACTGTCCTGCCAAATAACCTGCAACTGTCACATTAACGGCAACTGTCAAATGACCCGCAACTCTCAAATTACCTGCAACTGCCAAATAGCCTGAAACTCACACTTTACCCGCAACTGTCACATGACCAGAAACTGCCAAATAACCCCCAACTACCAAATAACTTGCAACTGGTCAAACGGCCTGCAACAGCTAAATGAACTACACATATCACATGATGGATTAATCGCCAACGACTCGACCCTGAGGCAGGTGGTACTGGGTTACAGGGTACCAGTAGCAGACCGAAGCCTGACCTGACCTGATGGATTTTTAGAGTGGAATTAATGTCTTCACATTCCATTAAATATAGAAACATTTAGAAAAATACAATAAAAAAACACTAATGTACATAAAATAAGATAAAAGTACACTAACATTTAGAAAAGAAGTGGACAAATACAAAAAGAACCTTATAAAAAATAAAATCATACCAAAAATATACTACAGTATATTGTCAAATGACCTGCAACAGTGAAATGACCAGCAAGTGCCAAATAACTCATAACTCCCACATAACCCTCAACTGCCAAATAACCTGCAACTGCCAAATAGCCTGAAACTCTCACATGACCTGCAACTGTCACAACACAAAACTGCCAAATAACTTGCAATGTCAAATGACCTGCAACAGTCAAATGACCGACACATATCACATCACCTGCAACAGTCAAATGACCTGCACATGACACATGACCTGCAACAGTCAAATGACCTGCACATATCACATGACCTGCAACAGTCAAATGACCTGCACATGTCTTACGACCAGCATCTTTCAAATGACCTGCAACAGTCACATGACCAGCATCTTTCAAATGACCTGCAACAGTCACATGACCAGCATCTTTCACATGACCTGCAACAGTCACATGATATGCATCTGTCAAATGACCTGCAACTGTCACATGACCCGCAACTGTACTGCCAAATAACCTGCAACTGTCACATTAACGGCAACTGTCAAATGACCCGCAACTCTCAAATTACCTGCAACTGCCAAATAGCCTGAAACTCTCACATGACCTGCAACTGTCACAACACAAAACTGCCAAATAACTTGCAATGTCAAATGACCTGCAACAGTCAAATGACCTACACATATCACATCACCTGCAACAGTCAAATGACCTGCACATGACACATGACCTGCAACAGTCAAAGGACCTGCACATATCACATGACCTGCAACAGTCAAATGACCTGCACATGTCTTACGACCAGCATCTTTCAAATGACCTGCAACAGTCACATGACCAGCATCTTTCAAATGACCTGCAACAGTCACATGACCAGCATCTTTCACATGACCTGCAACAATCACATGATATGCATCTGTCAAATGACCTGCAACTGTCACATGACCCGCAACTGTCCTGCCAAATAACCTGCAACTGTCACATTAACAGCAACTGTCAAATGACCCGCAACTCTAAAATTACCTGCAACTCTCACATGACCTGCAACTGTCACACCACAAAACTGCCAAATAACTTGCAATGTCAAATGACCTGCAACAGTCAAATGACCGACACATATCACATCACCTGCAACAGTCAAATGACCTGCACATGACACATGACCTGCAACAGTCAAAGGACCTGCACATATCACATGACCTGCAACAGTCAAATGACCTGCACATGTCTTACGACCAGCATCTTTCAAATGACCTGCAACAGTCACATGACCAGCATCTTTCAAATGACCTGCAACAGTCACATGACCAGCATCTTTCACATGACCTGCAACAATCACATGATATGCATCTGTCAAATGACCTGCAACTGTCACATGACCCGCAACTGTCCTGCCAAATAACCTGCAACTGTCACATTAACGACAACTGACAAATGACACGCAACTCTCAAATTACCTGCAACTGCGAAATAGCCTGAAACTCTCACATGACCTGCAACTGTCACAACACAAAACTGCCAAATAACTTGCAATGTCAAATGACCTGCAACAGTCAAATGACCTACACATATCACATCACCTGCAACAGTCAAATGACCTGCACATGACACATGACCTGCAACAGTCAAATGACCTGCACATATCACATGACCTGCAACAGTCAAATGACCTGCACATGTCTTACGACCAGCATCTTTCAAATGACCTGCAACAGTCACATGACCAGCATCTTTCAAATGACCTGCAACAGTCACATGACCAGCATCTTTCACATGACCTGCAACAATCACATGATATGCATCTGTCAAATGACCTGCAACTGTCACATGACCCGCAACTGTCCTGCCAAATAACCTGCAACTGTCACATTAACAGCAACTGTCAAATGACCCGCAACTCTAAAATTACCTGAAACTCTCACATGACCTGCAACTGTCACAACACAAAACTGCCAAATAACTTGCAATGTCAAATGACCTGCAACAGTCAAATGACCTACACATATCACATGACCTGCAACAGTCAAATGACCTGCACATGACACATGACCTGCAACAGTCAAATGACCTGCACATATCACATGACCTGCAACAGTCAAATGACCTGCACATGTCTTACGACCAGCATCTTTCAAATGACCTGCAACAGTCACATGACCAGCATCTTTCAAATGACCTGCAACAGTCACATGACCAGCATCTTTCACATGACCTGCAACAGTCACATGATATGCATCTGTCAAATGACCTGCAACTGTCACATGACCCGCAACTGTCCTGCCAAATAACCTGCAACTGTCACATTAACGACAACTGTCAAATGACACGCAACTCTCAAATTACCTGCAACTGCGAAATAGCCTGAAACTCTCACATGACCTGCAACTGTCACAACACAAAACTGCCAAATAACTTGCAATGTCAAATGACCTGCAACAGTCAAATGACCTACACATATCACATCACCTGCAACAGTCAAATGACCTGCACATGACACATGACCTGCAACAGTCAAATGACCTGCACATATCACATGACCTGCAACAGTCAAATGACCTGCACATGTCTTACGACCAGCATCTTTCAAATGACCTGCAACAGTCACATGACCAGCATCTTTCAAATGACCTGCAACAGTCACATGACCAGCATCTTTCACATGACCTGCAACAATCACATGATATGCATCTGTCAAATGACCTGCAACTGTCACATGACCCGCAACTGTCCTGCCAAATAACCTGCAACTGTCACATTAACAGCAACTGTCAAATGACCCGCAACTCTAAAATTACCTGAAACTCTCACATGACCTGCAACTGTCACAACACAAAACTGCCAAATAACTTGCAATGTCAAATGACCTGCAACAGTCAAATGACCTACACATATCACATGACCTGCAACAGTCAAATGACCTGCACATGACACATGACCTGCAACAGTCAAATGACCTGCACATATCACATGACCTGCAACAGTCAAATGACCTGCACATGTCTCACGACCAGCATCTTTCAAATGACCTGCAACAGTCACATGACCAGCATCTTTCAAATGACCTGCAACAGTCACATGACCAGCATCTTTCACATGACCTGCAACAGTCACATGATATGCATCTGTCAAATGACCTGCAACTGTCAATTGACCCGCAACTGTCCTGCCAAATAACCTGCAACTGTCACATTAACGGCAACTGTCAAATGACCCGCAACTCTCAAATTACCTGCAACTGCCAAATAGCCTGAAACTCACACTTTACCCGCAACTGTCACATGACCAGAAACTGCCAAATAACCCCCAACTACCAAATAACTTGCAACTGGTCAAACGGCCTGCAACAGCTAAATGAACTACACATATCACATGATGGATTAATCGCCAACGACTCGACCCTGAGGCAGGTGGTACTGGGTTACAGGGTACCAGTAGCAGACCGAAGCCTGACCTGACCTGATGGATTTTTAGAGTGGAATTAATGTCTTCACATTCCATTAAATATAGAAACATTTAGAAAAATACAATAAAAAAACACTAATGTACATAAAATAAGATAAAAGTACACTAACATTTAGAAAAGAAGTGGACAAATACAAAAAGAACCTTATAAAAAATAAAATCATACCAAAAATATACTACAGTATATTGTCAAATGACCTGCAACAGTGAAATGACCAGCAAGTGCCAAATAACTCATAACTCCCACATAACCCTCAACTGCCAAATAACCTGCAACTGCCAAATAGCCTGAAACTCTCACATGACCTGCAACTGTCACAACACAAAACTGCCAAATAACTTGCAATGTCAAATGACCTGCAACAGTCAAATGACCGACACATATCACATCACCTGCAACAGTCAAATGACCTGCACATGACACATGACCTGCAACAGTCAAATGACCTGCACATATCACATGACCTGCAACAGTCAAATGACCTGCACATGTCTTACGACCAGCATCTTTCAAATGACCTGCAACAGTCACATGACCAGCATCTTTCAAATGACCTGCAACAGTCACATGACCAGCATCTTTCACATGACCTGCAACAGTCACATGATATGCATCTGTCAAATGACCTGCAACTGTCACATGACCCGCAACTGTACTGCCAAATAACCTGCAACTGTCACATTAACGGCAACTGTCAAATGACCCGCAACTCTCAAATTACCTGCAACTGCCAAATAGCCTGAAACTCTCACATGACCTGCAACTGTCACAACACAAAACTGCCAAATAACTTGCAATGTCAAATGACCTGCAACAGTCAAATGACCTACACATATCACATCACCTGCAACAGTCAAATGACCTGCACATGACACATGACCTGCAACAGTCAAATGACCTGCACATATCACATGACCTGCAACAGTCAAATGACCTGCACATGTCTTACGACCAGCATCTTTCAAATGACCTGCAACAGTCACATGACCAGCATCTTTCAAATGACCTGCAACAGTCACATGACCAGCATCTTTCACATGACCTGCAACAGTCACATGATATGCATCTGTCAAATGACCTGCAACTGTCACATGACCCGCAACTGTCCTGCCAAATAACCTGCAACTGTCACATTAACAGCAACTGTCAAATGACCCGCAACTCTAAAATTACCTGCAACTCTCACATGACCTGCAACTGTCACAACACAAAACTGCCAAATAACTTGCAATGTCAAATGACCTGCAACAGTCAAATGACCTACACATATCACATCACCTGCAACAGTCAAATGACCTGCACATGACACATGACCTGCAACAGTCAAAGGACCTGCACATATCACATGACCTGCAACAGTCAAATGACCTGCACATGTCTTACGACCAGCATCTTTCAAATGACCTGCAACAGTCACATGACCAGCATCTTTCAAATGACCTGCAACAGTCACATGACCAGCATCTTTCACATGACCTGCAACAATCACATGATATGCATCTGTCAAATGACCTGCAACTGTCACATGACCCGCAACTGTCCTGCCAAATAACCTGCAACTGTCACATTAACAGCAACTGTCAAATGACCCGCAACTCTAAAATTACCTGCAACTCTCACATGACCTGCAACTGTCACACCACAAAACTGCCAAATAACTTGCAATGTCAAATGACCTGCAACAGTCAAATGACCGACACATATCACATCACCTGCAACAGTCAAATGACCTGCACATGACATATGACCTGCAACAGTCAAATGACCTGCACATATCACATGACCTGCAACAGTCAAATGACCTGCACATGTCTTACGACCAGCATCTTTCAAATGACCTGCAACAGTCACATGACCAGCATCTTTCAAATGACCTGCAACAGTCACATGACCAGCATCTTTCACATGACCTGCAACAGTCACATGATATGCATCTGTCAAATGACCTGCAACTGTCACATGACCCGCAACTGTCCTGCCAAATAACCTGCAACTGTCACATTAACGGCAACTGTCAAATGACCCGCAACTCTCAATTTACCTGCAACTGCCAAATAGCCTGAAACTCTCACATGACCTGCAACTGTCACAACACAAAACTGCCAAATAACTTGCAATGTCAAATGACCTGCAACAGTCAAATGACCGACACATATCACATCACCTGCAACAGTCAAATGACCTGCACATGACACATGACCTGCAACAGTCAAATGACCTGCACATATCACATGACCTGCAACAGTCAAATGACCTGCACATGTCTTACGACCAGCATCTTTCAAATGACCTGCAACAGTCACATGACCAGCATCTTTCAAATGACCTGCAACAGTCACATGACCAGCATCTTTCACATGACCTGCAACAGTCACATGATATGCATCTGTCAAATGACCTGCAACTGTCACATGACCCGCAACTGTCCTGCCAAATAACCTGCAACTGTCACATTAACGACAACTGTCAAATGACACGCAACTCTCAAATTACCTGCAACTGCGAAATAGCCTGAAACTCTCACATGACCTGCAACTGTCACAACACAAAACTGCCAAATAACTTGCAATGTCAAATGACCTGCAACAGTCAAATGACCTACACATATCACATCACCTGCAACAGTCAAATGACCTGCACATGACACATGACCTGCAACAGTCAAATGACCTGCACATATCACATGACCTGCAACAGTCAAATGACCTGCACATGTCTTACGACCAGCATCTTTCAAATGACCTGCAACAGTCACATGACCAGCATCTTTCAAATGACCTGCAACAGTCACATGACCAGCATCTTTCACATGACCTGCAACAATCACATGATATGCATCTGTCAAATGACCTGCAACTGTCACATGACCCGCAACTGTCCTGCCAAATAACCTGCAACTGTCACATTAACAGCAACTGTCAAATGACCCGCAACTCTAAAATTACCTGAAACTCTCACATGACCTGCAACTGTCACAACACAAAACTGCCAAATAACTTGCAATGTCAAATGACCTGCAACAGTCAAATGACCTACACATATCACATGACCTGCAACAGTCAAATGACCTGCACATGACACATGACCTGCAACAGTCAAATGACCTGCACATATCACATGACCTGCAACAGTCAAATGACCTGCACATGTCTTACGACCAGCATCTTTCAAATGACCTGCAACAGTCACATGACCAGCATCTTTCAAATGACCTGCAACAGTCACATGACCAGCATCTTTCACATGACCTGCAACAGTCACATGATATGCATCTGTCAAATGACCTGCAACTGTCACATGACCCGCAACTGTCCTGCCAAATAACCTGCAACTGTCACATTAACGACAACTGTCAAATGACACGCAACTCTCAAATTACCTGCAACTGCGAAATAGCCTGAAACTCTCACATGACCTGCAACTGTCACAACACAAAACTGCCAAATAACTTGCAATGTCAAATGACCTGCAACAGTCAAATGACCTACACATATCACATCACCTGCAACAGTCAAATGACCTGCACATGACACATGACCTGCAACAGTCAAATGACCTGCACATATCACATGACCTGCAACAGTCAAATGACCTGCACATGTCTTACGACCAGCATCTTTCAAATGACCTGCAACAGTCACATGACCAGCATCTTTCAAATGACCTGCAACAGTCACATGACCAGCATCTTTCACATGACCTGCAACAATCACATGATATGCATCTGTCAAATGACCTGCAACTGTCACATGACCCGCAACTGTCCTGCCAAATAACCTGCAACTGTCACATTAACAGCAACTGTCAAATGACCCGCAACTCTAAAATTACCTGAAACTCTCACATGACCTGCAACTGTCACAACACAAAACTGCCAAATAACTTGCAATGTCAAATGACCTGCAACAGTCAAATGACCTACACATATCACATGACCTGCAACAGTCAAATGACCTGCACATGACACATGACCTGCAACAGTCAAATGACCTGCACATATCACATGACCTGCAACAGTCAAATGACCTGCACATGTCTCACGACCAGCATCTTTCAAATGACCTGCAACAGTCACATGACCAGCATCTTTCAAATGACCTGCAACAGTCACATGACCAGCATCTTTCACATGACCTGCAACAGTCACATGATATGCATCTGTCAAATGACCTGCAACTGTCAATTGACCCGCAACTGTCCTGCCAAATAACCTGCAACTGTCACATTAACGGCAACTGTCAAATGACCCGCAACTCTCAAATTACCTGCAACTGCCAAATAGCCTGAAACTCACACTTTACCCGCAACTGTCACATGACCAGAAACTGCCAAATAACCCCCAACTACCAAATAACTTGCAACTGGTCAAACGGCCTGCAACAGCTAAATGAACTACACATATCACATGATGGATTAATCGCCAACGACTCGACCCTGAGGCAGGTGGTACTGGGTTACAGGGTACCAGTAGCAGACCGAAGCCTGACCTGACCTGATGGATTTTTAGAGTGGAATTAATGTCTTCACATTCCATTAAATATAGAAACATTTAGAAAAATACAATAAAAAAACACTAATGTACATAAAATAAGATAAAAGTACACTAACATTTAGAAAAGAAGTGGACAAATACAAAAAGAACCTTATAAAAAATAAAATCATACCAAAAATATACTACAGTATATTGTCAAATGACCTGCAACAGTGAAATGACCAGCAAGTGCCAAATAACTCATAACTCCCACATAACCCTCAACTGCCAAATAACCTGCAACTGCCAAATAGCCTGAAACTCTCACATGACCTGCAACTGTCACAACACAAAACTGCCAAATAACTTGCAATGTCAAATGACCTGCAACAGTCAAATGACCGACACATATCACATCACCTGCAACAGTCAAATGACCTGCACATGACACATGACCTGCAACAGTCAAATGACCTGCACATATCACATGACCTGCAACAGTCAAATGACCTGCACATGTCTTACGACCAGCATCTTTCAAATGACCTGCAACAGTCACATGACCAGCATCTTTCAAATGACCTGCAACAGTCACATGACCAGCATCTTTCACATGACCTGCAACAGTCACATGATATGCATCTGTCAAATGACCTGCAACTGTC
The DNA here is from genome assembly GCA_020466265.1 of Siphamia tubifer. Lineage (NCBI taxonomy): Eukaryota > Metazoa > Chordata > Actinopteri > Kurtiformes > Apogonidae > Siphamia > Siphamia tubifer. The sequence goes on along the minus strand of CM035794.1, from coordinate 58,538,222 downwards.
ACATGACCCGCAACTGTACTGCCAAATAACCTGCAACTGTCACATTAACGGCAACTGTCAAATGACCCGCAACTCTCAAATTACCTGCAACTGCCAAATAGCCTGAAACTCTCACATGACCTGCAACTGTCACAACACAAAACTGCCAAATAACTTGCAATGTCAAATGACCTGCAACAGTCAAATGACCTACACATATCACATCACCTGCAACAGTCAAATGACCTGCACATGACACATGACCTGCAACAGTCAAATGACCTGCACATATCACATGACCTGCAACAGTCAAATGACCTGCACATGTCTTACGACCAGCATCTTTCAAATGACCTGCAACAGTCACATGACCAGCATCTTTCAAATGACCTGCAACAGTCACATGACCAGCATCTTTCACATGACCTGCAACAGTCACATGATATGCATCTGTCAAATGACCTGCAACTGTCACATGACCCGCAACTGTCCTGCCAAATAACCTGCAACTGTCACATTAACAGCAACTGTCAAATGACCCGCAACTCTAAAATTACCTGCAACTCTCACATGACCTGCAACTGTCACAACACAAAACTGCCAAATAACTTGCAATGTCAAATGACCTGCAACAGTCAAATGACCTACACATATCACATCACCTGCAACAGTCAAATGACCTGCACATGACACATGACCTGCAACAGTCAAAGGACCTGCACATATCACATGACCTGCAACAGTCAAATGACCTGCACATGTCTTACGACCAGCATCTTTCAAATGACCTGCAACAGTCACATGACCAGCATCTTTCAAATGACCTGCAACAGTCACATGACCAGCATCTTTCACATGACCTGCAACAATCACATGATATGCATCTGTCAAATGACCTGCAACTGTCACATGACCCGCAACTGTCCTGCCAAATAACCTGCAACTGTCACATTAACAGCAACTGTCAAATGACCCGCAACTCTAAAATTACCTGCAACTCTCACATGACCTGCAACTGTCACAACACAAAACTGCCAAATAACTTGCAATGTCAAATGACCTGCAACAGTCAAATGACCGACACATATCACATCACCTGCAACAGTCAAATGACCTGCACATGACATATGACCTGCAACAGTCAAATGACCTGCACATATCACATGACCTGCAACAGTCAAATGACCTGCACATGTCTTACGACCAGCATCTTTCAAATGACCTGCAACAGTCACATGACCAGCATCTTTCAAATGACCTGCAACAGTCACATGACCAGCATCTTTCACATGACCTGCAACAGTCACATGATATGCATCTGTCAAATGACCTGCAACTGTCACATGACCCGCAACTGTCCTGCCAAATAACCTGCAACTGTCACATTAACGGCAACTGTCAAATGACCCGCAACTCTCAATTTACCTGCAACTGCCAAATAGCCTGAAACTCTCACATGACCTGCAACTGTCACAACACAAAACTGCCAAATAACTTGCAATGTCAAATGACCTGCAACAGTCAAATGACCGACACATATCACATCACCTGCAACAGTCAAATGACCTGCACATGACATATGACCTGCAACAGTCAAATGACCTGCACATATCACATGACCTGCAACAGTCAAATGACCTGCACATGTCTTACGACCAGCATCTTTCAAATGACCTGCAACAGTCACATGACCAGCATCTTTCAAATGACCTGCAACAGTCACATGACCAGCATCTTTCACATGACCTGCAACAGTCACATGATATGCATCTGTCAAATGACCTGCAACTGTCACATGACCCGCAACTGTCCTGCCAAATAACCTGCAACTGTCACATTAACGGCAACTGTCAAATGACCCGCAACTCTCAATTTACCTGCAACTGCCAAATAGCCTGAAACTCTCACATGACCTGCAACTGTCACAACACAAAACTGCCAAATAACTTGCAATGTCAAATGACCTGCAACAGTCAAATGACCGACACATATCACATCACCTGCAACAGTCAAATGACCTGCACATGACACATGACCTGCAACAGTCAAATGACCTACACATATCACATGACCTGCAACAGTCAAATGACCTGCACATGTCTCACGACCAGCATCTTTCAAATGACCTGCAACAGTCACATGACCAGCATCTTTCAAATGACCTGCAACAGTCACATGACCAGCATCTTTCACATGACCTGCAACAGTCACATGATATGAATCTGTCAAATGACCTGCAACTGTCAATTGACCCGCAACTGTCCTGCCAAATAACCTGCAACTGTCACATTAACGGCAACTGTCAAATGACCCGCAACTCTCAAATTACCTGCAACTGCCAAATAGCCTGAAACTCTCACATGATCTGCAACTGTCACAACACAAAACTGCCAAATAACTTGCAATGTCAAATGACCTGCAACAGTCAAATGACCGACACATATCACATCACCTGCAACAGTCAAATGACCTGCACATGACACATGACCTGCAACAGTCAAATGACCTGCACATATCACATGACCTGCAACAGTCAAATGACCTGCACATGTCTTACGACCAGCATCTTTCAAATGACCTGCAACAGTCACATGACCAGCATCTTTCAAATGACCTGCAACAGTCACATGACCAGCATCTTTCACATGACCTGCAACAGTCACATGATATGCATCTGTCAAATGACCTGCAACTGTCACATGACCCGCAACTGTCCTGCCAAATAACCTGCAACTGTCACATTAACAGCAACTGTCAAATGACCCGCAACTCTAAAATTACCTGCAACTCTCACATGACCTGCAACTGTCACAACACAAAACTGCCAAATAACTTGCAATGTCAAATGACCTGCAACAGTCAAATGACCTACACATATCACATCACCTGCAACAGTCAAATGACCTGCACATGACACATGACCTGCAACAGTCAAAGGACCTGCACATATCACATGACCTGCAACAGTCAAATGACCTGCACATGTCTTACGACCAGCATCTTTCAAATGACCTGCAACAGTCACATGACCAGCATCTTTCAAATGACCTGCAACAGTCACATGACCAGCATCTTTCACATGACCTGCAACAATCACATGATATGCATCTGTCAAATGACCTGCAACTGTCACATGACCCGCAACTGTCCTGCCAAATAACCTGCAACTGTCACATTAACAGCAACTGTCAAATGACCCGCAACTCTAAAATTACCTGCAACTCTCACATGACCTGCAACTGTCACAACACAAAACTGCCAAATAACTTGCAATGTCAAATGACCTGCAACAGTCAAATGACCGACACATATCACATCACCTGCAACAGTCAAATGACCTGCACATGACATATGACCTGCAACAGTCAAATGACCTGCACATATCACATGACCTGCAACAGTCAAATGACCTGCACATGTCTTACGACCAGCATCTTTCAAATGACCTGCAACAGTCACATGACCAGCATCTTTCAAAAAACCTGCAACAGTCACATGACCAGCATCTTTCACATGACCTGCAACAGTCACATGATATGCATCTGTCAAATGACCTGCAACTGTCACATGACCCGCAACTGTCCTGCCAAATAACCTGCAACTGTCACATTAACGGCAACTGTCAAATGACCCGCAACTCTCAATTTACCTGCAACTGCCAAATAGCCTGAAACTCTCACATGACCTGCAACTGTCACAACACAAAACTGCCAAATAACTTGCAATGTCAAATGACCTGCAACAGTCAAATGACCGACACATATCACATCACCTGCAACAGTCAAATGACCTGCACATGACACATGACCTGCAACAGTCAAATGACCTGCACATATCACATGACCTGCAACAGTCAAATGACCTGCACATGTCTCACGACCAGCATCTTTCAAATGACCTGCAACAGTCACATGACCAGCATCTTTCAAATGACCTGCAACAGTCACATGACCAGCATCTTTCACATGACCTGCAACAGTCACATGATATGAATCTGTCAAATGACCTGCAACTGTCAATTGACCCGCAACTGTCCTGCCAAATAACCTGCAACTGTCACATTAACGGCAACTGTCAAATGACCCGCAACTCTCAAATTACCTGCAACTGCCAAATAGCCTGAAACTCTCACATGATCTGCAACTGTCACAACACAAAACTGCCAAATAACTTGCAATGTCAAATGACCTGCAACAGTCAAATGACCGACACATATCACATCACCTGCAACAGTCAAATGACCTGCACATGACACATGACCTGCAACAGTCAAATGACCTGCACATATCACATGACCTGCAACAGTCAAATGACCTGCAAATGTCTTACGACCAGCATCTTTCAAATGACCTGCAACAGTCACATGACCAGCATCTTTCAAATGACCTGCAACAGTCACATGACCAGCATCTTTCACATGACCTGCAACAGTCACATGATATGCATCTGTCAAATGACCTGCAACTGTCACATGACCCGCAACTGTCCTGCCAAATAACCTGCAACTGTCACATTAACAGCAACTGTCAAATGACCCGCAACTCTAAAATTACCTGCAACTCTCACATGACCTGCAACTGTCACAACACAAAACTGCCAAATAACTTGCAATGTCAAATGACCTGCAACAGTCAAATGACCTACACATATCACATCACCTGCAACAGTCAAATGACCTGCACATGACACATGACCTGCAACAGTCAAAGGACCTGCACATATCACATGACCTGCAACAGTCAAATGACCTGCACATGTCTTACGACCAGCATCTTTCAAATGACCTGCAACAGTCACATGACCAGCATCTTTCAAATGACCTGCAACAGTCACATGACCAGCATCTTTCACATGACCTGCAACAATCACATGATATGCATCTGTCAAATGACCTGCAACTGTCACATGACCCGCAACTGTCCTGCCAAATAACCTGCAACTGTCACATTAACAGCAACTGTCAAATGACCCGCAACTCTAAAATTACCTGCAACTCTCACATGACCTGCAACTGTCACAACACAAAACTGCCAAATAACTTGCAATGTCAAATGACCTGCAACAGTCAAATGACCGACACATATCACATCACCTGCAACAGTCAAATGACCTGCACATGACATATGACCTGCAACAGTCAAATGACCTGCACATATCACATGACCTGCAACAGTCAAATGACCTGCACATGTCTTACGACCAGCATCTTTCAAATGACCTGCAACAGTCACATGACCAGCATCTTTCAAATGACCTGCAACAGTCACATGACCAGCATCTTTCACATGACCTGCAACAGTCACATGATATGCATCTGTCAAATGACCTGCAACTGTCACATGACCCGCAACTGTCCTGCCAAATAACCTGCAACTGTCACATTAACGGCAACTGTCAAATGACCCGCAACTCTCAATTTACCTGCAACTGCCAAATAGCCTGAAACTCTCACATGACCTGCAACTGTCACAACACAAAACTGCCAAATAACTTGCAATGTCAAATGACCTGCAACAGTCAAATGACCGACACATATCACATCACCTGCAACAGTCAAATGACCTGCACATGACACATGACCTGCAACAGTCAAATGACCTGCACATATCACATGACCTGCAACAGTCAAATGACCTGCACATGTCTCACGACCAGCATCTTTCAAATGACCTGCAACAGTCACATGACCAGCATCTTTCAAATGACCTGCAACAGTCACATGACCAGCATCTTTCACATGACCTGCAACAGTCACATGATATGAATCTGTCAAATGACCTGCAACTGTCAATTGACCCGCAACTGTCCTGCCAAATAACCTGCAACTGTCACATTAACGGCAACTGTCAAATGACCCGCAACTCTAAAATTACCTGCAACTCTCACATGACCTGCAACTGTCACAACACAAAACTGCCAAATAACTTGCAATGTCAAATGACCTGCAACAGTCAAATGACCGACACATATCACATCACCTGCAACAGTCAAATGACCTGCACATGACATATGACCTGCAACAGTCAAATGACCTGCACATATCACATGACCTGCAACAGTCAAATGACCTGCACATGTCTTACGACCAGCATCTTTCAAATGACCTGCAACAGTCACATGACCAGCATCTTTCAAATGACCTGCAACAGTCACATGACCAGCATCTTTCACATGACCTGCAACAGTCACATGATATGCATCTGTCAAATGACCTGCAACTGTCACATGACCCGCAACTGTCCTGCCAAATAACCTGCAACTGTCACATTAACGGCAACTGTCAAATGACCCGCAACTCTCAATTTACCTGCAACTGCCAAATAGCCTGAAACTCTCACATGACCTGCAACTGTCACAACACAAAACTGCCAAATAACTTGCAATGTCAAATGACCTGCAACAGTCAAATGACCGACACATATCACATCACCTGCAACAGTCAAATGACCTGCACATGACACATGACCTGCAACAGTCAAATGACCTGCACATATCACATGACCTGCAACAGTCAAATGACCTGCACATGTCTCACGACCAGCATCTTTCAAATGACCTGCAACAGTCACATGACCAGCATCTTTCAAATGACCTGCAACAGTCACATGACCAGCATCTTTCACATGACCTGCAACAGTCACATGATATGCATCTGTCAAATGACCTGCAACTGTCACATGACCCGCAACTGTCCTGCCAAATAACCTGCAACTGTCACATTAACAGCAACTGTCAAATGACCCGCAACTCTAAAATTACCTGCAACTCTCACATGACCTGCAACTCTCACATGACCTGCAACTGTCACAACACAAAACTGCCAAATAACTTGCAATGTCAAATGACCTGCAACAGTCAAATGACCTACACATATCACATCACCTGCAACAGTCAAATGACCTGCACATGACACATGACCTGCAACAGTCAAATGACCTGCACATATCACATGACCTGCAACAGTCAAATGACCTGCACATGTCTCACGACCAGCATCTTTCAAATGACCTGCAACAGTCACATGACCAGCATCTTTCAAATGACCTGCAACAGTCACATGACCAGCATCTTTCACATGACCTGCAACAGTCACATGATATGCATCTGTCAAATGACCTGCAACTGTCACATGACCCGCAACTGTCCTGCCAAATAACCTGCAACTGTCACATTAACGGCAACTGTCAAATGACCCGCAACTCTCAAATTACCTGCAACTGCCAAATAGCCTGAAACTCACACTTTACCCGCAACTGTCACATGACCAGAAACTGCCAAATAACCCCCAACTACCAAATAACTTGCAACTGGTCAAACGGCCTGCAACAGCTAAATGAACTACACATATCACATGATGGATTAATCGCCAACGACTCGACCCTGAGGCAGGTGGTACTGGGTTACAGGGTACCAGTAGCAGACCGAAGCCTGACCTGACCTGATGGATTTTTAGAGTGGAATTAATGTCTTCACATTCCATTAAATATAGAAACATTTAGAAAAATACAATAAAAAAACACTAATGTACATAAAATAAGATAAAAGTACACTAACATTTAGAAAAGAAGTGGACAAATACAAAAAGAACCTTATAAAAAATAAAATCATACCAAAAATATACTACAGTATATTGTCAAATGACCTGCAACAGTGAAATGACCAGCAAGTGCCAATTAACTCATAACTCCCACATAACCCTCAACTGCCAAATAACCTGCAACTGCCAAATAGCCTGAAACTCTCACATGACCTGCAACTGTCACAACACAAAACTGCCAAATAACTTGCAATGTCAAATGACCTGCAACAGTCAAATGACCGACACATATCACATCACCTGCAACAGTCAAATGACCTGCACATGACACATGACCTGCAACAGTCAAATGACCTGCACATATCACATGACCTGCAACAGTCAAATGACCTGCACATGTCTTACGACCAGCATCTTTCAAATGACCTGCAACAGTCACATGACCAGCATCTTTCAAATGACCTGCAACAGTCACATGACCAGCATCTTTCACATGACCTGCAACAGTCACATGATATGCATCTGTCAAATGACCTGCAACTGTCACATGACCCGCAACTGTCCTGCCAAATAACCTGCAACTGTCACATTAACAGCAACTGTCAAATGACCCGCAACTCTAAAATTACCTGCAACTCTCACATGACCTGCAACTCTCACATGACCTGCAACTGTCACAACACAAAACTGCCAAATAACTTGCAATGTCAAATGACCTGCAACAGTCAAATGACCTACACATATCACATCACCTGCAACAGTCAAATGACCTGCACATGACACATGACCTGCAACAGTCAAATGACCTGCACATATCACATGACCTGCAACAGTCAAATGACCTGCACATGTCTCACGACCAGCATCTTTCAAATGACCTGCAACAGTCACATGACCAGCATCTTTCAAATGACCTGCAACAGTCACATGACCAGCATCTTTCACATGACCTGCAACAGTCACATGATATGCATCTGTCAAATGACCTGCAACTGTCACATGACCCGCAACTGTCCTGCCAAATAACCTGCAACTGTCACATTAACGGCAACTGTCAAATGACCCGCAACTCTCAAATTACCTGCAACTGCCAAATAGCCTGAAACTCACACTTTACCCGCAACTGTCACATGACCAGAAACTGCCAAATAACCCCCAACTACCAAATAACTTGCAACTGGTCAAACGGCCTGCAACAGCTAAATGAACTACACATATCACATGATGGATTAATCGCCAACGACTCGACCCTGAGGCAGGTGGTACTGGGTTACAGGGTACCAGTAGCAGACCGAAGCCTGACCTGACCTGATGGATTTTTAGAGTGGAATTAATGTCTTCACATTCCATTAAATATAGAAACATTTAGAAAAATACAATAAAAAAACACTAATGTACATAAAATAAGATAAAAGTACACTAACATTTAGAAAAGAAGTGGACAAATACAAAAAGAACCTTATAAAAAATAAAATCATACCAAAAATATACTACAGTATATTGTCAAATGACCTGCAACAGTGAAATGACCAGCAAGTGCCAATTAACTCATAACTCCCACATAACCCTCAACTGCCAAATAACCTGCAACTGCCAAATAGCCTGAAACTCTCACATGACCTGCAACTGTCACAACACAAAACTGCCAAATAACTTGCAATGTCAAATGACCTGCAACAGTCAAATGACCGACACATATCACATCACCTGCAACAGTCAAATGACCTGCACATGACACATGACCTGCAACAGTCAAATGACCTGCACATATCACATGACCTGCAACAGTCAAATGACCTGCACATGTCTTACGACCAGCATCTTTCAAATGACCTGCAACAGTCACATGACCAGCATCTTTCAAATGACCTGCAACAGTCACATGACCAGCATCTTTCACATGACCTGCAACAGTCACATGATATGCATCTGTCAAATGACCTGCAACTGTCACATGACCCGCAACTGTCCTGCCAAATAACCTGCAACTGTCACATTAACGACAACTGTCAAATGACACGCAACTCTCAAATTACCTGCAACTGCGAAATAGCCTGAAACTCTCACATGACCTGCAACTGTCACAACACAAAACTGCCAAATAACTTGCAATGTCAAATGACCTGCAACAGTCAAATGACCTACACATATCACATCACCTGCAACAGTCAAATGACCTGCACATGACACATGACCTGCAACAGTCAAATGACCTGCACATATCACATGACCTGCAACAGTCAAATGACCTGCACATGTCTTACGACCAGCATCTTTCAAATGACCTGCAACAGTCACATGACCAGCATCTTTCAAATGACCTGCAACAGTCACATGACCAGCATCTTTCACATGACCTGCAACAATCACATGATATGCATCTGTCAAATGACCTGCAACTGTCACATGACCCGCAACTGTCCTGCCAAATAACCTGCAACTGTCACATTAACAGCAACTGTCAAATGACCCGCAACTCTAAAATTACCTGAAACTCTCACATGACCTGCAACTGTCACAACACAAAACTGCCAAATAACTTGCAATGTCAAATGACCTGCAACAGTCAAATGACCTACACATATCACATGACCTGCAACAGTCAAATGACCTGCACATGACACATGACCTGCAACAGTCAAATGACCTGCACATATCACATGACCTGCAACAGTCAAATGACCTGCACATGTCTCACGACCAGCATCTTTCAAATGACCTGCAACAGTCACATGACCAGCATCTTTCAAATGACCTGCAACAGTCACATGACCAGCATCTTTCACATGACCTGCAACAGTCACATGATATGCATCTGTCAAATGACCTGCAACTGTCAATTGACCCGCAACTGTCCTGCCAAATAACCTGCAACTGTCACATTAACGGCAACTGTCAAATGACCCGCAACTCTCAAATTACCTGCAACTGCCAAATAGCCTGAAACTCACACTTTACCCGCAACTGTCACATGACCAGAAACTGCCAAATAACCCCCAACTACCAAATGACTTGCAACTGGTCAAACGGCCTGCAACAGCTAAATGAACTACACATATCACATGATGGATTAATCGCCAACGACTCGACCCTGAGGCAGGTGGTACTGGGTTACAGGGTACCAGTAGCAGACCGAAGCCTGACCTGACCTGATGGATTTTTAGAGTGGAATTAACGTCTTCACATTCCATTAAATATAGAAACATTTAGAAAAATACAATAAAAAAACACTAATGTACATAAAATAAGATAAAAGTACACTAACATTTAGAAAAGAAGTGGACAAATACAAAAAGAACCTTATAAAAAATAAAATCATACCAAAAATATACTACAGTATATTGTCAAATGACCTGCAACAGTGAAATGACCAGCAAGTGCCAATTAACTCATAACTCCCACATAACCCTCAACTGCCAAATAACCTGCAACTGCCAAATAGCCTGAAACTCTCACATGACCTGCAACTGTCACAACACAAAACTGCCAAATAACTTGCAATGTCAAATGACCTGCAACAGTCAAATGACCGACACATATCACATCACCTGCAACAGTCAAATGACCTGCACATGACACATGACCTGCAACAGTCAAATGACCTGCACATATCACATGACCTGCAACAGTCAAATGACCTGCACATGTCTTACGACCAGCATCTTTCAAATGACCTGCAACAGTCACATGACCAGCATCTTTCAAATGACCTGCAACAGTCACATGACCAGCATCTTTCACATGACCTGCAACAGTCACATGATATGCATCTGTCAAATGACCTGCAACTGTCACATGACCCGCAACTGTCCTGCCAAATAACCTGCAACTGTCACATTAACGGCAACTGTCAAATGACCCGCAACTCTCAAATTACCTGCAACTGCCAAATAGCCTGAAACTCTCACATGACCTGCAACTGTCACAACACAAAACTGCCAAATAACTTGCAATGTCAAATGACCTGCAACAGTCAAATGACCTACACATATCACATCACCTGCAACAGTCAAATGACCTGCACATGACACATGACCTGCAACAGTCAAATGACCTGCACATGACACATGACCTGCAACAGTCAAATGACCTGCACATGTCTCACGACCAGCATCTTTCAAATGACCTGCAACAGTCACATGACCAGCATCTTTCAAATGACCTGCAACAGTCACATGACCAGCATCTTTCACATGACCTGCAACAGTCACATGACATGCATCTGTCAAATGACCTGCAACTGTCAATTGACCCGCAACTGTCCTGCCAAATAACCTGCAACTGTCACATTAACAGCAACTGTCAAATGACCCGCAACTCTAAAATTACCTGCAACTCTCACATGACCTGCAACTGTCACAACACAAAACTGCCAAATAACTTGCAATGTCAAATGACCTGCAACAGTCACATGACCTACACATATCACATCACCTGCAACAGTCAAATGACCTGCACATGACACATGACCTGCAACAGTCAAAGGACCTGCACATATCACATGACCTGCAACAGTCAAATGACCTGCACATGTCTTACGACGAGCATCTTTCAAATGACCTGCAACAGTCACATGACCAGCATCTTTCAAATGACCTGCAACAGTCACATGACCAGCATCTTTCACATGACCTGCAACAATCACATGATATGCATCTGTCAAATGACCTGCAACTGTCACATGACCCGCAACTGTCCTGCCAAATAACCTGCAACTGTCACATTAACAGCAACTGTCAAATGACCCGCAACTCTAAAATTACCTGCAACTCTCACATGACCTGCAACTGTCACAACACAAAACTGCCAAATAACTTGCAATGTCAAATGACCTGCAACAGTCAAATGACCGACACATATCACATCACCTGCAACAGTCAAATGACCTGCACATGACACATGACCTGCAACAGTCAAATGACCTGCACATATCACATGACCTGCAACAGTCAAATGACCTGCACATGTCTCACGACCAGCATCTTTCAAATGACCTGCAACAGTCACATGACCAGCATCTTTCAAATGACCTGCAACAGTCACATGACCAGCATCTTTCACATGACCTGCAACAGTCACATGATATGCATCTGTCAAATGACCTGCAACTGTCACATGACCCGCAACTGTCCTGCCAAATAACCTGCAACTGTCACATTAACGGCAACTGTCAAATGACCCGCAACTCTCAAATTACCTGAAACTCTCACATGACCTGTAACTGTCACAACACAAAACTGCCAAATAACTTGCAATGTCAAATGACCTGCAACAGTCAAATGACCGACACATATCACATCACCTGCAACAGTCAAATGACCTGCACATGACACATGACCTGCAACAGTCAAATGACCTGCACATATCACATGACCTGCAACAGTCAAATGACCTGCACATGTCTCACGACCAGCATCTTTCAAATGACCTGCAACAGTCACATGACCAGCATCTTTCAAATGACCTGCAACAGTCACATGACCAGCATCTTTCACATGACCTGCAACAGTCACATGATATGCATCTGTCAAATGACCTGCAACTGTCAATTGACCCGCAACTGTCCTGCCAAATAACCTGCAACTGTCACATTAACGGCAACTGTCAAATGACCCGCAACTCTCAAATTACCTGCAACTGCCAAATAGCCTGAAACTCTCACATGATCTGCAACTGTCACAACACAAAACTGCCAAATAACTTGCAATGTCAAATGACCTGCAACAGTCAAATGACCGACACATATCACATCACCTGCAACAGTCAAATGACCTGCACATGACACATGACCTGCAACAGTCAAATGACCTGCACATATCACATGACCTGCAACAGTCAAATGACCTGCACATGTCTTACGACCAGCATCTTTCAAATGACCCGCAACAGTCACATGACCAGCATCTTTCAAATGACCTGCAACAGTCACATGACCAGCATCTTTCACATGACCTGCAACAGTCACATGATATGCATCTGTCAAATGACCTGCAACTGTCACATGACCCGCAACTGTCCTGCCAAATAACCTGCAACTGTCACATTAACAGCAACTGTCAAATGACCCGCAACTCTAAAATTACCTGCAACTCTCACATGACCTGCAACTGTCACAACACAAAACTGCCAAATAACTTGCAATGTCAAATGACCTGCAACAGTCAAATGACCTACACATATCACATCACCTGCAACAGTCAAATGACCTGCACATGACACATGACCTGCAACAGTCAAATGACCTGCACATATCACATGACCTGCAACAGTCAAATGACCTGCACATGTCTTACGACCAGCATCTTTCAAATGACCTGCAACAGTCACATGACCAGCATCTTTCAAATGACCTGCAACAGTCACATGACCAGCATCTTTCACATGACCTGCAACAATCACATGATATGCATCTGTCAAATGACCTGCCACTGTCACATGACCCGCAACTGTCCTGCCAAATAACTTGCAACTGTCACATTAACAGCAACTGTCAAATGACCCGCAACTCTAAAATTACCTGCAACTCTCACATGACCTGCAACTGTCACAACACAAAACTGCCAAATAACTTGCAATGTCAAATGACCTGCAACAGTCAAATGACCTACACATATCACATCACCTGCAACAGTCAAATGACCTGCACATGACACATGACCTGCAACAGTCAAATGACCTGCACATATCACATGACCTGCAACAGTCAAATGACCTGCACATGTCTCACGACCAGCATCTTTCAAATGACCTGCAACAGTCACATGACCAGCATCTTTCACATGACCTGCAACAGTCACATGATATGCATCTGTCAAATGACCTGTAACTGTCAATTGACCCGCAACTGTCCTGCCAAATAACCTGCAACTGTCACATTAACGGCAACTGTCAAATGACCCGCAACTCTCAAATTACCTGCAACTGCCAAATAGCCTGAAACTCACACTTTACCCGCAACTGTCACATGACCAGAAACTGCCAAATAACCCCCAACTACCAAATAACTTGCAACTGGTCAAACGGCCTGCAACAGCTCAATGAACTACACATATCACATGATGGATTAATCGCCAACGACTCAACCCTGAGGCAGGTGGTACTGGGTTACAGGGTACCAGTAGCAGACCGAAGCCTGACCTGACCTGATGGATTTTTAGAGTGGAATTAATGTCTTCACATTCCATTAAATATAGAAACATTTAGAAAAATACAATAAAAAAACACTAATGTACATAAAATAAGATAAAAGTACACTAACATTTAGAAAAGAAGTGGACAAATTCAAAAAGAACCTTATAAAAAATAAAATCATACCAAAAATATACTACAGTATATTGTCAAATGACCTGCAACAGTGAAATGACCAGCAAGTGCCAATTAACTCATAACTCCCACATAACCCTCAACTGCCAAATAACCTGCAACTGCCAAATAGCCTGAAACTCTCACATGACCTGCAACTGTCACAACACAAAACTGCCAAATAACTTGCAATGTCAAATGACCTGCAACAGTCAAATGACCTACACATATCACATCACCTGCAACAGTCAAATGACCTGCACATGACACATGACCTGCAACAGTCAAATGACCTGCACATATCACATGACCTGCAACAGTCAAATGACCTGCACATGTCTTACGACCAGCATCTTTCAAATGACCTGCAACAGTCACATGACCAGCATCTTTCAAATGACCTGCAACAGTCACATGACCAGCATCTTTCACATGACCTGCAACAATCACATGATATGCATCTGTCAAATGACCTGCAACTGTCACATGACCCGCAACTGTCCTGCCAAATAACCTGCAACTGTCAAATGACCCGCAACTCTAAAATTACCTGCAACTCTCACATGACCTGCAACTGTCACAACACAAAACTGCCAAATAACTTGCAATGTCAAATGACCTGCAACAGTCAAATGACCTACACATATCACATCACCTGCAACAGTCAAATGACCTGCACATGACACATGACCTGCAACAGTCAAATGACCTGCACATATCACATGACCTGCAACAGTCAAATGACCTGCACATGTCTCACGACCAGCATCTTTCAAATGACCTGCAACAGTCACATGACCAGCATCTTTCAAATGACCTGCAACAGTCACATGACCAGCATCTTTCACATGACCTGCAACAGTTACATGACATGCATCTGTCAAATGACCTGCAACTGTCAATTGACCCGCAACTGTCCTGCCAAATAACCTGCAACTGTCACATTAACAGCAACTGTCAAATGACCCGCAACTCTCAAATTACCTGCAACTGCCAAATAGCCTGAAACTCACACTTTACCCGCAACTGTCACATGACCAGAAACTGCCAAATAACCCCCAACTACCAAATAACTTGCAACTGGTCAAACGGCCTGCAACAGCTAAATGAACTACACATATCACATGATGGATTAATCGCCAACGACTCGACCCTGAGGCAGGTGGTACTGGGTTACAGGGTACCAGTAGCAGACCGAAGCCTGACCTGACCTGATGGATTTTTAGAGTGGAATTAATGTCTTCACATTCCATTAAATATAGAAACATTTGGAAAAATACAATAAAAAACACTAATGTACATAAAATAAGATAAAAGTACACTAACATTTAGAAAAGAAGTGGACAAATACAAAAAGAACCTTATAAAAAATAAAATCCTACCAAAAATATACTACAGTATATTGTCAAATGACCTGCAACAGTGAAATGACCAGCAAGTGCCAATTAACTCATAACTCCCACATAACCCTCAACTGCCAAATAACCTGCAACTGCCAAATAGCCTGAAACTCTCACATGACCTGCAACTGTCACAACACAAAACTGCCAAATAACTTGCAATGTCAAATGACCTGCAACAGTCAAATGACCGACACATATCACATCACCTGCAACAGTCAAATGACCTGCACATGACACATGACCTGCAACAGTCAAATGACCTGCACATATCACATGACCTGCAACAGTCAAATGACCTGCACATGTCTTACGACCAGCATCTTTCAAATGACCTGCAACAGTCACATGACCAGCATCTTTCAAATGACCTGCAACAGTCACATGACCAGCATCTTTCACATGACCTGCAACAGTCACATGATATGCATCTGTCAAATGACCTGCAACTGTCACATGACCCGCAACTGTCCTGCCAAATAACCTGCAACTGTCACATTAACGGCAACTGTCAAATGACCCGCAACTCTCAAATTACCTGCAACTGCCAAATAGCCTGAAACTCTCACATGACCTGCAACTGTCACAACACAAAACTGCCAAATAACTTGCAATGTCAAATGACCTGCAACAGTCAAATGACCTACACATATCACATCACCTGCAACAGTCAAATGACCTGCACATGACACATGACCTGCAACAGTCAAATGACCTGCACATATCACATGACCTGCAACAGTCAAATGACCTGCACATGTCTTACGACCAGCATCTTTCAAATGACCTGCAACAGTCACATGACCAGCATCTTTCAAATGACCTGCAACAGTCACATGACCAGCATCTTTCACATGACCTGCAACAATCACATGATATGCATCTGTCAAATGACCTGCAACTGTCACATGACCCGCAACTGTCCTGCCAAATAACCTGCAACTGTCACATTAACAGCAACTGTCAAATGACCCGCAACTCTAAAATTACCTGCAACTCTCACATGACCTGCAACTGTCACAACACAAAACTGCCAAATAACTTGCAATGTCAAATGACCTACACATATCACATCACCTGCAACAGTCACATGACCAGCATCTTTCAAATGACCTGCAACAGTCACATGACCAGCATCTTTCACATGACCTGCAACAGTCACATGACATGCATCTGTCAAATGACCTGCAACTGTCAATTGACCCGCAACTGTCCTGCCAAATAACCTGCAACTGTCACATTAACAGCAACTGTCAAATGACCCGCAACTCTCAAATTACCTGCAACTGCCAAATAGCCTGAAACTCACACTTTACCCGCAACTGTCACATGACCAGAAACTGCCAAATAACCCCCAACTACCAAATAACTTGCAACTGGTCAAACGGCCTGCAACAGCTAAATGAACTACACATATCACATGATGGTTTAATCGCCAACGACTCGACCCTGAGGCAGGTGGTACTGGGTTACAGCGTACCAGTAGCAGACCGAAGCCTGACCTGACCTGAGGGATTTTTAGAGTGGAATTAATGTCTTCACATTCCATTAAATATAGAAACATTTAGAAAAATACAATAAAAAAACACTAATGTACATAAAATAAGATAAAAGTACACTAACATTTAGAAAAGAAGTGGACAAATACAAAAAGAACCTTATAAAAAATAAAATCATACCAAAACTTTGCACAAATACATTCAAGCTTCACTAAAATATAAAAAAAATGTGCAAAAATACACAAACTGCACTGAAGTATCCAAAAATATTAAAAAATGCACAAAAGATTCAAAACATAAAATATACAGGACACGCAAAGTATAAAGAAATGTGCAAAAAAACATGAAAATGCGCTAAAATGTACTAATGTTTGAAAAAATTCTAAATTACAATAGAAAACTTCAACATGATTCAATTCATATGTTTTTGTTATTTTTAAATGTTCTTTCTCTAAATTTCTGTCATAGATTTTATGTTCTGACTGTAAATAATTTTTTCCATTTAATTTTATCACATTAAGGCAGAAAAATCTATCATTAAACTGTCGTGAAATTATGTTAATAAAACGTATGGACACGTCATATGACCTGCAGCTGTCACATGACCTGCAGCTGTCACATGACCTGCAGCTGTCACATGACCTGCAGCTGTCACATGACCTGCAGCTGTCACATGACCTGCAGCTGTCACATGACCTGCAGCTGTCACATGACCTGCAGCTGTCACATGACCTGCAGCTGTCAAAGGACCTGCAGCTGTCAAAGGACCTGCAGCTGTCAAAGGACCTGCAGCTGTCAAAGGACCTGCAGCTGTCAAATGGCCTGCAGCTGTCAAATGGCCTGCAGCTAACACATGGCCTGCAGCTGCCACATGACTGAGAACTGTCACATGACCTGCAACTGTCACATGTTCTGCAACTGTCAAATGACCTGCAACTGTCAAATGACCTGCAACTGTCAAATGACCTGCAACTGTCAAATGACCTGCAACTGTCACTTGACCTGCAACTGTCACTTGACCTGCAACTGTCACGTGACCTGCAACTGTCACGTGACCTGCAACTGTCACGTCACCTGCAACTGTCATGTCACCTGCAACTTTCACCTGACCTGCAACTGTCACCTGACCCGCAACTGCCACATGACCTGCAACTGTCAAATGACCTGCAACTGTCACATGACATGCAACTTTTTAAAATAAAAAACAATTAAAATATATAAAAAATATGTGAATAAAAATTAATGAAAGACAATAAAATGAATAAAATAGACGCATGAAAAATGTAATATAAAAAATTAAAAAGTAAATATCCATAAAAATGAAAGCATTTTAAAAAGAAAAAAAAAGTAAACTCGTCTTCAAATATTTGAAAACCACATGTCACTTTTCACCTGTTTCCCTCATGTTTCATGGGGACTTACTGAAAAACTAATTAATGTATTTAGGGAGAAACATCATTTCTATTTCTTTAGTGGGGACTTACATTTATATTTAACTCTCATGGGGACCTGCACTTTGGTATAAATATATATATATATATATATATATATATATATATATATATATATATATATATATATATATATATATATATATATATATATATATAAATAAATATAAATATAGAAACATTTTTAAAAAATACAATAAAAAACACTAATGTACATAAAATATGATACATGTACACTAACATTTAAAAAAGAAATGGACAAATACAAAAAGAACCTTGTAAAAAATAAAATCATACCAAAAATATACTACAGTATATTGTCAAATGACCTGCAACAGTCAAATGACCAGCAAGTGCCAATTAACTCATAACTCCCACATAACCCTCAACTGCCAAATAACCTGCAACTGCCAAATAGCCTGAAACTCTCACATGACCTGCAACTGTCACAACACAAAACTGCCAAATAACTTGCAATGTCAAATGACCTGCAACAGTCAAATGACCGACACATATCACATCACCTGCAACAGTCAAATGACCTGCACATGACACATGACCTGCAACAGTCAAATGACCTGCACATATCACATGACCTGCAACAGTCAAATGACCTGCACATGTCTTACGACCAGCATCTTTCAAATGACCTGCAACAGTCACATGACCAGCATCTTTCAAATGACCTGCAACAGTCACATGACCAGCATCTTTCACATGACCTGCAACAGTCACATGATATGCATCTGTCAAATGACCTGCAACTGTCACATGACCCGCAACTGTCCTGCCAAATAACCTGCAACTGTCACATTAACGGCAACTGTCAAATGACCCGCAACTCTCAAATTACCTGCAACTGCCAAATAGCCTGAAACTCTCACATGACCTGCAACTGTCACAACACAAAACTGCCAAATAACTTGCAATGTCAAATGACCTGCAACAGTCAAATGACCTACACATATCACATCACCTGCAACAGTCAAATGACCTGCACATGACACATGACCTGCAACAGTCAAATGACCTGCACATGACACATGACCTGCAACAGTCAAATGACCTGCACATGTCTCACGACCAGCATCTTTCAAATGACCTGCAACAGTCACATGACCAGCATCTTTCAAATGACCTGCAACAGTCACATGACCAGCATCTTTCACATGACCTGCAACAGTCACATGACATGCATCAGTCAAATGACCTGCAACTGTCAATTGACCCGCAACTGTCCTGCCAAATAACCTGCAACTGTCACATTAACGGCAACTGTCAAATGACCCGCAACTCTCAATTTACCTGCAACTGCCAAATAGCCTGAAACTCACACTTTACCCGCAACTGTCACATGACCAGAAACTGCCAAATAACCCCCAACTACCAAATAACTTGCAACTGGTCAAACGGCCTGCAACAGCTAAATGAACTACACATATCACATGATGGATTAATCGCCAACGACTCGACCCTGAGGCAGGTGGTACTGGGTTACAGGGTACCAGTAGCAGACCGAAGCCTGACCTGACCTGATGGATTTTTAGAGTGGAATTAATGTCTTCACATTCCATTAAATATAGAAACATTTAGAAAAATACAATAAAAAAACACTAATGTACATAAAATAAGATAAAAGTACACTAACATTTAGAAAAGAAGTGGACAAATACAAAAAGAACCTTATAAAAAATAAAATCATACCAAAAATATACTACAGTATATTGTCAAATGACCTGCAACAGTGAAATGACCAGCAAGTGCCAATTAACTCATAACTCCCACATAACCCTCAACTGCCAAATAACCTGCAACTGCCAAATAGCCTGAAACTCTCACATGACCTGCAACTGTCACAACACAAAACTGCCAAATAACTTGCAATGTCAAATGACCTGCAACAGTCAAATGACCGACACATATCACATCACCTGCAACAGTCAAATGACCTGCACATGACACATGACCTGCAACAGTCAAATGACCTGCACATATCACATGACCTGCAACAGTCAAATGACCTGCACATGTCTTACGACCAGCATCTTTCAAATGACCTGCAACAGTCACATGACCAGCATCTTTCAAATGACCTGCAACAGTCACATGACCAGCATCTTTCACATGACCTGCAACAGTCACATGACATGCATCTGTCAAATGACCTGCAACTGTCAATTGACCCGCAACTGTCCTGCCAAATAACCTGCAACTGTCACATTAACGGCAACTGTCAAATGACCCGCAACTCTCAATTTACCTGCAACTGCCAAATAGCCTGAAACTCACACTTTACCCGCAACTGTCACATGACCAGAAACTGCCAAATAACCCCCAACTACCAAATAACTTGCAACTGGTCAAACGGCCTGCAACAGCTAAATGAACTACACATATCACATGATGGATTAATCGCCAACGACTCGACCCTGAGGCAGGTGGTACTGGGTTACAGGGTACCAGTAGCAGACCGAAGCCTGACCTGACCTGATGGATTTTTAGAGTGGAATTAATGTCTTCACATTCCATTAAATATAGAAACATTTAGAAAAATACAATAAAAAAACACTAATGTACATAAAATAAGATAAAAGTACACTAACATTTAGAAAAGAAGTGGACAAATACAAAAAGAACCTTATAAAAAATAAAATCATACCAAAAATATACTACAGTATATTGTCAAATGACCTGCAACAGTGAAATGACCAGCAAGTGCCAATTAACTCATAACTCCCACATAACCCTCAACTGCCAAATAACCTGCAACTGCCAAATAGCCTGAAACTCTCACATGACCTGCAACTGTCACAACACAAAACTGCCAAATAACTTGCAATGTCAAATGACCTGCAACAGTCAAATGACCGACACATATCACATCACCTGCAACAGTCAAATGACCTGCACATGACACATGACCTGCAACAGTCAAATGACCTGCACATATCACATGACCTGCAACAGTCAAATGACCTGCACATGTCTCACGACCAGCATCTTTCAAATGACCTGCAACAGTCACATGACCAGCATCTTTCAAATGACCTGCAACAGTCACATGACCAGCATCTTTCACATGACCTGCAACAGTCACATGATATGCATCTGTCAAATGACCTGCAACTGTCAATTGACCCGCAACTGTCCTGCCAAATAACCTGCAACTGTCACATTAACAGCAACTGTCAAATGACCCGCAACTCTCAAATTACCTGCAACTGCCAAATAGCCTGAAACTCTCACATGACCTGCAACTGTCACAACACAAAACTGCCAAATAACTTGCAATGTCAAATGACCTGCAACAGTAGAATGACCGACACATATCACATCACCTGCAACAGTCAAATGACCTGCACATGACACATGACCTGCAACAGTCAAATGACCTGCACATATCACATGACCTGCAACAGTCCAATGACCTGCACATGTCTTACGACCAGCATCTTTCAAATGACCTGCAACAGTCACATGACCAGCATCTTTCAAATGACCTGCAACAGTCACATGACCAGCATCTTTCACATGACCTGCAACAATCACATGATATGCATCTGTCAAATGACCTGCAACTGTCACATGACCCGCAACTGTCCTGCCAAATAACCTGCAACTGTCACATTAACAGCAACTGTCAAATGACCCGCAACTCTAAAATTACCTGCAACTCTCACATGACCTGCAACTGTCACAACACAAAACTGCCAAATAACTTGCAATGTCAAATGACCTGCAACAGTCAAATGACCGACACATATCACATCACCTGCAACAGTCAAATGACCTGCACATGACACATGACCTGCAACAGTCAAATGACCTGCACATATCACATGACCTGCAACAGTCAAATGACCTGCACATGTCTTACGACCAGCATCTTTCAAATGACCTGCAACAGTCACATGACCAGCATCTTTCAAATGACCTGCAACAGTCACATGACCAGCATCTTTCACATGACCTGCAACAGTCACATGATATGCATCTGTCAAATGACCTGCAACTGTCACATGACCCGCAACTGTCCTGCCAAATAACCTGCAACTGTCACATTAACAGCAACTGTCAAATGAACCGCAACTCTAAAATTACCTGCAACTCTCACATGACCTGCAACTGTCACAACACAAAACTGCCAAATAACTTGCAATGTCAAATGACCTGCAACAGTCAAATGACCTACACATATCACATCACCTGCAACAGTCAAATGACCTGCACATGACACATGACCTGCAACAGTCAAATGACCTGCACATATCACATGACCTGCAACAGTCAAATGACCTGCACATGTCTCACGACCAGCATCTTTCAAATGACCTGCAACAGTCACATGACCAGCATCTTTCAAATGACCTGCAACAGTCACATGACCAGCATCTTTCACATGACCTGCAACAGTCACATGATATGCATCTGTCAAATGACCTGCAACTGTCACATGACCCGCAACTGTCCTGCCAAATAACCTGCAACTGTCACATTAACGGCAACTGTCAAATGACCCGCAACTCTCAAATTACCTGCAACTGCCAAATAGCCTGAAACTCTCACATGACCTGCAACTGTCACAACACAAAACTGCCAAATAACTTGCAATGTCAAATGACCTGCAACAGTCAAATGACCTACACATATCACATCACCTGCAACAGTCAAATGACCTGCACATGACACATGACCTGCAACAGTCAAATGACCTGCACATGACACATGACCTGCAACAGTCAAATGACCTGCACATGTCTCACGACCAGCATCTTTCAAATGACCTGCAACAGTCACATGACCAGCATCTTTCAAATGACCTGCAACAGTCACATGACCAGCATCTTTCACATGACCTGCAACAGTCACATGACATGCATCTGTCAAATGACCTGCAACTGTCAATTGACCCACAACTGTCCTGCCAAATAACCTGCAACTGTCACATTAACGGCAACTGTCAAATGACCCGCAACTCTCAATTTACCTGCAACTGCCAAATAGCCTGAAACTCACACTTTACCCGCAACTGTCACATGACCAGAAACTGCCAAATAACCCCCAACTACCAAATAACTTGCAACTGGTCAAACGGCCTGCAACAGTCAAATGACCTGCACATGACACATGACCTGCAACAGTCAAATGACCTGCACATATCACATGACCTGCAACAGTCAAATGACCTGCACATGTCTCACGACCAGCATCTTTCAAATGACCTGCAACAGTCACATGACCAGCATCTTTCAAATGACCTGCAACAGTCACATGACCAGCATCTTTCACATGACCTGCAACAGTCACATGATATGCATCTGTCAAATGACCTGCAACTGTCACATGACCCGCAACTGTCCTGCCAAATAACCTGCAACTGTCACATTAACGGCAACTGTCAAATGACCCGCAACTCTCAAATTACCTGCAACTGCCAAATAGCCTGAAACTCTCACATGACCTGCAACTGTCACAACACAAAACTGCCAAATAACTTGCAATGTCAAATGACCTGCAACAGTCAAATGACCTACACATATCACATCACCTGCAACAGTCAAATGACCTGCACATGACACATGACCTGCAACAGTCAAATGACCTGCACATGACACATGACCTGCAACAGTCAAATGACCTGCACATGTCTCACGACCAGCATCTTTCAAATGACCTGCAACAGTCACATGACCAGCATCTTTCAAATGACCTGCAACAGTCACATGACCAGCATCTTTCACATGACCTGCAACAGTCACATGATATGCATCTGTCAAATGACCTGCAACTGTCAATTGACCCGCAACTGTCCTGCCAAATAACCTGCAACTGTCACATTAACAGCAACTGTCAAATGACCCGCAACTCTCAAATTACCTGCAACTGCCAAATAGCCTGAAACTCTCACATGACCTGCAACTGTCACAACACAAAACTGCCAAATAACTTGCAATGTCAAATGACCTGCAACAGTAGAATGACCGACACATATCACATCACCTGCAACAGTCAAATGACCTGCACATGACACATGACCTGCAACAGTCAAATGACCTGCACATATCACATGACCTGCAACAGTCCAATGACCTGCACATGTCTTACGACCAGCATCTTTCAAATGACCTGCAACAGTCACATGACCAGCATCTTTCAAATGACCTGCAACAGTCACATGACCAGCATCTTTCACATGACCTGCAACAATCACATGATATGCATCTGTCAAATGACCTGCAACTGTCACATGACCCGCAACTGTCCTGCCAAATAACCTGCAACTGTCACATTAACAGCAACTGTCAAATGACCCGCAACTCTAAAATTACCTGCAACTCTCACATGACCTGCAACTGTCACAACACAAAACTGCCAAATAACTTGCAATGTCAAATGACCTGCAACAGTCAAATGACCGACACATATCACATCACCTGCAACAGTCAAATGACCTGCACATGACACATGACCTGCAACAGTCAAATGACCTGCACATATCACATGACCTGCAACAGTCAAATGACCTGCACATGTCTTACGACCAGCATCTTTCAAATGACCTGCAACAGTCACATGACCAGCATCTTTCAAATGACCTGCAACAGTCACATGACCAGCATCTTTCACATGACCTGCAACAGTCACATGATATGCATCTGTCAAATGACCTGCAACTGTCACATGACCCGCAACTGTCCTGCCAAATAACCTGCAACTGTCACATTAACAGCAACTGTCAAATGAACCGCAACTCTAAAATTACCTGCAACTCTCACATGACCTGCAACTGTCACAACACAAAACTGCCAAATAACTTGCAATGTCAAATGACCTGCAACAGTCAAATGACCTACACATATCACATCACCTGCAACAGTCAAATGACCTGCACATGACACATGACCTGCAACAGTCAAATGACCTGCACATATCACATGACCTGCAACAGTCAAATGACCTGCACATGTCTCACGACCAGCATCTTTCAAATGACCTGCAACAGTCACATGACCAGCATCTTTCAAATGACCTGCAACAGTCACATGACCAGCATCTTTCACATGACCTGCAACAGTCACATGATATGCATCTGTCAAATGACCTGCAACTGTCACATGACCCGCAACTGTCCTGCCAAATAACCTGCAACTGTCACATTAACGGCAACTGTCAAATGACCCGCAACTCTCAAATTACCTGCAACTGCCAAATAGCCTGAAACTCTCACATGACCTGCAACTGTCACAACACAAAACTGCCAAATAACTTGCAATGTCAAATGACCTGCAACAGTCAAATGACCTACACATATCACATCACCTGCAACAGTCAAATGACCTGCACATGACACATGACCTGCAACAGTCAAATGACCTGCACATGACACATGACCTGCAACAGTCAAATGACCTGCACATGTCTCACGACCAGCATCTTTCAAATGACCTGCAACAGTCACATGACCAGCATCTTTCAAATGACCTGCAACAGTCACATGACCAGCATCTTTCACATGACCTGCAACAGTCACATGACATGCATCTGTCAAATGACCTGCAACTGTCAATTGACCCACAACTGTCCTGCCAAATAACCTGCAACTGTCACATTAACGGCAACTGTCAAATGACCCGCAACTCTCAATTTACCTGCAACTGCCAAATAGCCTGAAACTCACACTTTACCCGCAACTGTCACATGACCAGAAACTGCCAAATAACCCCCAACTACCAAATAACTTGCAACTGGTCAAACGGCCTGCAACAGCTAAATGAACTACACATATCACATGATGGATTAATCGCCAACGACTCGACCCTGAGGCAGGTGGTACTGGGTTACAGGGTACCAGTAGCAGACCGAAGCCTGACCTGACCTGATGGATTTTTAGAGTGGAATTAATGTCTTCACATTCCATTAAATATAGAAACATTTAGAAAAATACAATAAAAAAACACTAATGTACATAAAATAAGATAAAAGTACACTAACATTTAGAAAAGAAGTGGACAAATACAAAAAGAACCTTATAAAAAATAAAATCATACCAAAAATATACTACAGTATATTGTCAAATGACCTGCAACAGTGAAATGACCAGCAAGTGCCAATTAACTCATAACTCCCACATAACCCTCAACTGCCAAATAACCTGCAACTGCCAAATAGCCTTAAACTCTCACATGACCTGCAACTGTCACAACACAAAACTGCCAAATAACTTGCAATGTCAAATGACCTGCAACAGTCAAATGACCGACACATATCACATCACCTGCAACAGTCAAATGACCTGCACATGACACATGACCTGCAACAGTCAAATGACCTGCACATATCACATGACCTGCAACAGTCAAATGACCTGCACATGTCTCACGACCAGCATCTTTCAAATGACCTGCAACAGTCACATGACCAGCATCTTTCAAATGACCTGCAACAGTCACATGACCAGCATCTTTCACATGACCTGCAACAGTCACATGATATGCATCTGTCAAATGACCTGCAACTGTCACATGACCCGCAACTGTCCTGCCAAATAACCTGCAACTGTCACATTAACAGCAACTGTCAAATGACCCGCAACTCTAAAATTACCTGCAACTCTCACATGACCTGCAACTGTCACAACACAAAACTGCCAAATAACTTGCAATGTCAAATGACCTGCAACAGTCAAATGACCTACACATATCACATCACCTGCAACAGTCAAATGACCTGCACATGACACATGACCTGCAACAGTCAAATGACCTGCACATATCACATGACCTGCAACAGTCAAATGACCTGCACATGTCTCACGACCAGCATCTTTCAAATGACCTGCAACAGTCACATGACCAGCATCTTTCAAATGACCTGCAACAGTCACATGACCAGCATCTTTCACATGACCTGCAACAGTCACATGATATGCATCTGTCAAATGACCTGCATCTGTCACATGACCCGCAACTGTCCTGCCAAATAACCTGCAACTGTCACATTAACGGCAACTGTCAAATGACCCGCAACTCTCAAATTACCTGCAACTGCCAAATAGCCTGAAACTCACTTTACCCGCAACTGTCACATGACCAGAAACTGCCAAATAACCCCCAACTACCAAATAACTTGCAACTGGTCAAACGGCCTGCAACAGCTAAATGAACTACACATATCACATGATGGATTAATCGCCAACGACTCGACCCTGAGGCAGGTGGTACTGGGTTACAGGGTACCAGTAGCAGACCGAAGCCTGACCTGACCTGATGGATTTTTAGAGTGGAATTAATGTCTTCACATTCCATTAAATATAGAAACATTTAGAAAAATACAATAAAAAAACACTAATGTACATAAAATAAGATAAAAGTACACTAACATTTAGAAAAGTGGACAAATACAAAAAGAACCTTATAAAAAATAAAATCATACCAAAAATATACTACAGTATATTGTCAAATGACCTGCAACAGTGAAATGACCAGCAAGTGCCAATTAACTCATAACTCCCACATAACCCTCAACTGCCAAATAACCTGCAACTGCCAAATAGCCTGAAACTCTCACATGACCTGCAACTGTCACAACACAAAACTGCCAAATAACTTGCAATGTCAAATGACCTGCAACAGTCAAATGACCGACACATATCACATCACCTGCAACAGTCAAATGACCTGCACATGACACATGACCTGCAACAGTCAAATGACCTGCACATATCACATGACCTGCAACAGTCAAATGACCTGCACATGTCTCACGACCAGCATCTTTCAAATGACCTGCAACAGTCACATGACCAGCATCTTTCAAATGACCTGCAACAGTCACATGACCAGCATCTTTCACATGACCTGCAACAGTCACATGATATGCATCTGTCAAATGACCTGCAACTGTCACATGACCCGCAACTGTCCTGCCAAATAACCTGCAACTGTCATATTAACGGCAACTGTCAAATGACCCGCAACTCTCAAATTACCTGCAACTGCCAAATAGCCTGAAACTCTCACATGACCTGCAACTGTCACAACACAAAACTGCCAAATAACTTGCAATGTCAAATGACCTGCAACAGTCAAATGACCGACACATATCACATCACCTGCAACAGTCAAATGACCTGCACATGACACATGACCTGCAACAGTCAAATGACCTGCACATATCACATGACCTGCAACAGTCAAATGACCTGCACATGTCTTACGACCAGCATCTTTCAAATGACCTGCAACAGTCACATGACCAGCATCTTTCAAATGACCTGCAACAGTCACATGACCAGCATCTTTCACATGACCTGCAACAGTCACATGATATGCATCTGTCAAATGACCTGCAACTGTCACATGACCCGCAACTGTCCTGCCAAATAACCTGCAACTGTCACATTAACGGCAACTGTCAAATGACCCGCAACTCTCAAATTACCTGCAACTGCCAAATAGCCTGAAACTCACTTTACCCGCAACTGTCACATGACCAGAAACTGCCAAATAACCCCCAACTACCAAATAACTTGCAACTGGTCAAACGGCCTGCAACAGCTAAATGAACTACACATATCACATGATGGATTAATCGCCAACGACTCGACCCTGAGGCAGGTGGTACTGGGTTACAGGGTACCAGTAGCAGACCGAAGCCTGACCTGACCTGATGGATTTTTAGAGTGGAATTAATGTCTTCACATTCCATTAAATATAGAAACATTTAGAAAAATACAATAAAAAACACTAATGTACATAAAATAAGATAAAAGTACACTAACATTTAGAAAAGAAGTGGACAAATACAAAAAGAACCTTATAAAAAATAAAATCATACCAAAAATATACTACAGTATATTGTCAAATGACCTGCAACAGTGAAATGACCAGCAAGTGCCAATTAACTCATAACTCCCACATAACCCTCAACTGCCAAATAACCTGCAACTGCCAAATAGCCTGAAACTCTCACATGACCTGCAACTGTCACAACACAAAACTGCCAAATAACTTGCAATGTCAAGTGACCTGCAACAGTCAAATGACCGACACATATCACATCACCTGCAACAGTCAAATGACCTGCACATGACACATGACCTGCAACAGTCAAATGACCTGCACATATCACATGACCTGCAACAGTCAAATGACCTGCACATGTCTCACGACCAGCATCTTTCAAATGACCTGCAACAGTCACATGACCAGCATCTTTCAAATGACCTGCAACAGTCACATGACCAGCATCTTTCACATGACCTGCAACAGTCACATGATATGCATCTGTCAAATGACCTGCAACTGTCACATGACCCGCAACTGTCCTGCCAAATAACCTGCAACTGTCACATTAACAGCAACTGTCAAATGACCCGCAACTCTAAAATTACCTGCAACTCTCACATGACCTGCAACTGTCACAACACAAAACTGCCAAATAACTTGCAATGTCAAATGACCTGCAACAGTCAAATGACCTACACATATCACATCACCTGCAACAGTCAAATGACCTGCACATGACACATGACCTGCAACAGTCAAATGACCTGCACATATCACATGACCTGCAACAGTCAAATGACCTGCACATGTCTCACGACCAGCATCTTTCAAATGACCTGCAACAGTCACATGACCAGCATCTTTCAAATGACCTGCAACAGTCACATGACCAGCATCTTTCACATGACCTGCAACAGTCACATGATATGCATCTGTCAAATGACCTGCAACTGTCACATGACCCGCAACTGTCCTGCCAAATAACCTGCAACTGTCATATTAACGGCAACTGTCAAATGACCCGCAACTCTCAAATTACCTGCAACTGCCAAATAGCCTGAAACTCTCACATGACCTGCAACTGTCACAACACAAAACTGCCAAATAACTTGCAATGTCAAATGACCTGCAACAGTCAAATGACCGACACATATCACATCACCTGCAACAGTCAAATGACCTGCACATGACACATGACCTGCAACAGTCAAATGACCTGCACATATCACATGACCTGCAACAGTCAAATGACCTGCACATGTCTTACGACCAGCATCTTTCAAATGACCTGCAACAGTCACATGACCAGCATCTTTCAAATGACCTGCAACAGTCACATGACCAGCATCTTTCACATGACCTGCAACAGTCACATGATATGCATCTGTCAAATGACCTGCAACTGTCACATGACCCGCAACTGTCCTGCCAAATAACCTGCAACTGTCACATTAACGGCAACTGTCAAATGACCCGCAACTCTCAAATTACCTGCAACTGCCAAATAGCCTGAAACTCACTTTACCCGCAACTGTCACATGACCAGAAACTGCCAAATAACCCCCAACTACCAAATAACTTGCAACTGGTCAAACGGCCTGCAACAGCTAAATGAACTACACATATCACATGATGGATTAATCGCCAACGACTCGACCCTGAGGCAGGTGGTACTGGGTTACAGGGTACCAGTAGCAGACCGAAGCCTGACCTGACCTGATGGATTTTTAGAGTGGAATTAATGTCTTCACATTCCATTAAATATAGAAACATTTAGAAAAATACAATAAAAAACACTAATGTACATAAAATAAGATAAAAGTACACTAACATTTAGAAAAGAAGTGGACAAATACAAAAAGAACCTTATAAAAAATAAAATCATACCAAAAATATACTACAGTATATTGTCAAATGACCTGCAACAGTGAAATGACCAGCAAGTGCCAATTAACTCATAACTCCCACATAACCCTCAACTGCCAAATAACCTGCAACTGCCAAATAGCCTGAAACTCTCACATGACCTGCAACTGTCACAACACAAAACTGCCAAATAACTTGCAATGTCAAATGACCTGCAACAGTCAAATGACCGACACATATCACATCACCTGCAACAGTCAAATGACCTGCACATGACACATGACCTGCAACAGTCAAATGACCTGCACATATCACATGACCTGCAACAGTCAAATGACCTGCACATGTCTCACGACCAGCATCTTTCAAATGACCTGCAACAGTCACATGACCAGCATCTTTCAAATGACCTGCAACAGTCACATGACCAGCATCTTTCACATGACCTGCAACAGTCACATGATATGCATCTGTCAAATGACCTGCAACTGTCACATGACCCGCAACTGTCCTGCCAAATAACCTGCAACTGTCACATTAACAGCAACTGTCAAATGACCCGCAACTCTAAAATTACCTGCAACTCTCACATGACCTGCAACTGTCACAACACAAAACTGCCAAATAACTTGCAATGTCAAATGACCTGCAACAGTCAAATGACCTACACATATCACATCACCTGCAACAGTCAAATGACCTGCACATGACACATGACCTGCAACAGTCAAATGACCTGCACATATCACATGACCTGCAACAGTCAAATGACCTGCACATGTCTCACGACCAGCATCTTTCAAATGACCTGCAACAGTCACATGACCAGCATCTTTCAAATGACCTGCAACAGTCACATGACCAGCATCTTTCACATGACCTGCAACAGTCACATGATATGCATCTGTCAAATGACCTGCAACTGTCACATGACCCGCAACTGTCCTGCCAAATAACCTGCAACTGTCACATTAACGGCAACTGTCAAATGACCCGCAACTCTCAAATTACCTGCAACTGCCAAATAGCCTGAAACTCACTTTACCCGCAACTGTCACATGACCAGAAACTGCCAAATAACCCCCAACTACCAAATAACTTGCAACTGGTCAAACGGCCTGCAACAGCTAAATGAACTACACATATCACATGATGGATTAATCGCCAACGACTCGACCCTGAGGCAGGTGGTACTGGG
This sequence comes from Siphamia tubifer, assembly GCA_020466265.1. NCBI lineage: Eukaryota > Metazoa > Chordata > Actinopteri > Kurtiformes > Apogonidae > Siphamia > Siphamia tubifer. The sequence continues at coordinate 58,505,203 of CM035794.1, read as the reverse complement.
TTACAGGGTACCAGTAGCAGACCGAAGCCTGACCTGACCTGATGGATTTTTAGAGTGGAATTAATGTCTTCACATTCCATTAAATATAGAAACATTTAGAAAAATACAATAAAAAAACACTAATGTACATAAAATAAGATAAAAGTACACTAACATTTAGAAAAGAAGTGGACAAATACAAAAAGAACCTTATAAAAAATAAAATCATACCAAAAATATACTACAGTATATTGTCAAATGACCTGCAACAGTGAAATGACCAGCAAGTGCCAATTAACTCATAACTCCCACATAACCCTCAACTGCCAAATAACCTGCAACTGCCAAATAGCCTGAAACTCTCACATGACCTGCAACTGTCACAACACAAAACTGCCAAATAACTTGCAATGTCAAATGACCTGCAACAGTCAAATGACCGACACATATCACATCACCTGCAACAGTCAAATGACCTGCACATGACACATGACCTGCAACAGTCAAATGACCTGCACATATCACATGACCTGCAACAGTCAAATGACCTGCACATGTCTCACGACCAGCATCTTTCAAATGACCTGCAACAGTCACATGACCAGCATCTTTCAAATGACCTGCAACAGTCACATGACCAGCATCTTTCACATGACCTGCAACAGTCACATGATATGCATCTGTCAAATGACCTGCAACTGTCACATGACCCGCAACTGTCCTGCCAAATAACCTGCAACTGTCATATTAACGGCAACTGTCAAATGACCCGCAACTCTCAAATTACCTGCAACTGCCAAATAGCCTGAAACTCTCACATGACCTGCAACTGTCACAACACAAAACTGCCAAATAACTTGCAATGTCAAATGACCTGCAACAGTCAAATGACCGACACATATCACATCACCTGCAACAGTCAAATGACCTGCACATGACACATGACCTGCAACAGTCAAATGACCTGCACATATCACATGACCTGCAACAGTCAAATGACCTGCACATGTCTTACGACCAGCATCTTTCAAATGACCTGCAACAGTCACATGACCAGCATCTTTCAAATGACCTGCAACAGTCACATGACCAGCATCTTTCACATGACCTGCAACAATCACATGATATGCATCTGTCAAATGACCTGCAACTGTCACATGACCCGCAACTGTCCTGCCAAATAACCTGCAACTGTCACATTAACAGCAACTGTCAAATGACCCGCAACTCTAAAATTACCTGCAACTCTCACATGACCTGCAACTGTCACAACACAAAACTGCCAAATAACTTGCAATGTCAAATGACCTGCAACAGTCAAATGACCTACACATATCACATCACCTGCAACAGTCAAATGACCTGCACATGACACATGACCTGCAACAGTCAAATGACCTGCACATATCACATGACCTGCAACAGTCAAATGACCTGCACATGTCTCACGACCAGCATCTTTCAAATGACCTGCAACAGTCACATGACCAGCATCTTTCAAATGACCTGCAACAGTCACATGACCAGCATCTTTCACATGACCTGCAACAGTCACATGATATGCATCTGTCAAATGACCTGCAACTGTCACATGACCCGCAACTGTCCTGCCAAATAACCTGCAACTGTCACATTAACGGCAACTGTCAAATGACCCGCAACTCTCAAATTACCTGCAACTGCCAAATAGCCTGAAACTCTCACATGACCTGCAACTGTCACAACACAAAACTGCCAAATAACTTGCAATGTCAAATGACCTGCAACAGTCAAATGACCGACACATATCACATCACCTGCAACAGTCAAATGACCTGCACATGACACATGACCTGCAACAGTCAAATGACCTGCACATATCACATGACCTGCAACAGTCAAATGACCTGCACATGTCTTACGACCAGCATCTTTCAAATGACCTGCAACAGTCACATGACCAGCATCTTTCAAATGACCTGCAACAGTCACATGACCAGCATCTTTCACATGACCTGCAACAGTCACATGATATGCATCTGTCAAATGACCTGCAACTGTCACATGACCCGCAACTGTCCTGCCAAATAACCTGCAACTGTCACATTAACAGCAACTGTCAAATGACCCGCAACTCTAAAATTACCTGCAACTCTCACATGACCTGCAACTGTCACAACACAAAACTGCCAAATAACTTGCAATGTCAAATGACCTGCAACAGTCAAATGACCGACACATATCACATCACCTGCAACAGTCAAATGACCTGCACATGACACATGACCTGCAACAGTCAAATGACCTGCACATATCACATGACCTGCAACAGTCAAATGACCTGCACATGTCTCACGACCAGCATCTTTCAAATGACCTGCAACAGTCACATGACCAGCATCTTTCAAATGACCTGCAACAGTCACATGACCAGCATCTTTCACATGACCTGCAACAGTCACATGATATGCATCTGTCAAATGACCTGCAACTGTCACATGACCCGCAACTGTCCTGCCAAATAACCTGCAACTGTCACATTAACGGCAACTGTCAAATGACCCGCAACTCTCAAATTACCTGCAACTGCCAAATAGCCTGAAACTCTCACATGACCTGCAACTGTCACAACACAAAACTGCCAAATAACTTGCAATGTCAAATGACCTGCAACAGTCAAATGACCTACACATATCACATCACCTGCAACAGTCAAATGACCTGCACATGACACATGACCTGCAACAGTCAAATGACCTGCACATGACACATGACCTGCAACAGTCAAATGACCTGCACATGTCTCACGACCAGCATCTTTCAAATGACCTGCAACAGTCACATGACCAGCATCTTTCAAATGACCTGCAACAGTCACATGACCAGCATCTTTCACATGACCTGCAACAGTCACATGACATGCATCTGTCAAATGACCTGCAACTGTCAATTGACCCGCAACTGTCCTGCCAAATAACCTGCAACTGTCACATTAACGGCAACTGTCAAATGACCCGCAACTCTCAATTTACCTGCAACTGCCAAATAGCCTGAAACTCACACTTTACCCGCAACTGTCACATGACCAGAAACTGCCAAATAACCCCCAACTACCAAATAACTTGCAACTGGTCAAACGGCCTGCAACAGCTAAATGAACTACACATATCACATGATGGATTAATCGCCAACGACTCGACCCTGAGGCAGGTGGTACTGGGTTACAGGGTACCAGTAGCAGACCGAAGCCTGACCTGACCTGATGGATTTTTAGAGTGGAATTAATGTCTTCACATTCCATTAAATATAGAAACATTTAGAAAAATACAATAAAAAAACACTAATGTACATAAAATAAGATAAAAGTACACTAACATTTAGAAAAGAAGTGGACAAATACAAAAAGAACCTTATAAAAAATAAAATCATACCAAAAATATACTACAGTATATTGTCAAATGACCTGCAACAGTGAAATGACCAGCAAGTGCCAATTAACTCATAACTCCCACATAACCCTCAACTGCCAAATAACCTGCAACTGCCAAATAGCCTGAAACTCTCACATGACCTGCAACTGTCACAACACAAAACTGCCAAATAACTTGCAATGTCAAATGACCTGCAACAGTCAAATGACCGACACATATCACATCACCTGCAACAGTCAAATGACCTGCACATGACACATGACCTGCAACAGTCAAATGACCTGCACATATCACATGACCTGCAACAGTCAAATGACCTGCACATGTCTTACGACCAGCATCTTTCAAATGACCTGCAACAGTCACATGACCAGCATCTTTCAAATGACCTGCAACAGTCACATGACCAGCATCTTTCACATGACCTGCAACAGTCACATGATATGCATCTGTCAAATGACCTGCAACTGTCACATGACCCGCAACTGTCCTGCCAAATAACCTGCAACTGTCACATTAACGGCAACTGTCAAATGACCCGCAACTCTCAAATTACCTGCAACTGCCAAATAGCCTGAAACTCACTTTACCCGCAACTGTCACATGACCAGAAACTGCCAAATAACCCCCAACAACCAAATAACTTGCAACTGGTCAAACGGCCTGCAACAGCTAAATGAACTACACATATCACATGATGGATTAATCGCCAACGACTCGACCCTGAGGCAGGTGGTACTGGGTTACAGGGTACCAGTAGCAGACCGAAGCCTGACCTGACCTGATGGATTTTTAGAGTGGAATTAATGTCTTCACATTCCATTAAATATAGAAACATTTAGAAAAATACAATAAAAAACACTAATGTACATAAAATAAGATAAAAGTACACTAACATTTAGAAAAGAAGTGGACAAATACAAAAAAAACCTTAAAAAAAATAAAATCATACCAAAAATATACTACAGTATATTGTCAAATGACCTGCAACAGTGAAATGACCAGCAAGTGCCAATTAACTCATAACTCCCACATAACCCTCAACTGCCAAATAACCTGCAACTGCCAAATAGCCTGAAACTCTCACATGACCTGCAACTGTCACAACACAAAACTGCCAAATAACTTGCAATGTCAAATGACCTGCAACAGTCAAATGACCGACACATATCACATCACCTGCAACAGTCAAATGACCTGCACATGACACATGACCTGCAACAGTCAAATGACCTGCACATATCACATGACCTGCACATGTCTCACGACCAGCATCTTTCAAATGACCTGCAACAGTCACATGACCAGCATCTTTCAAATGACCTGCAACAGTCACATGACCAGCATCTTTCACATGACCTGCAACAGTCACATGATATGCATCTGTCAAATGACCTGCAACTGTCACATGACCCGCAACTGTCCTGCCAAATAACCTGCAACTGTCACATTAACAGCAACTGTCAAATGACCCGCAACTCTAAAATTACCTGCAACTCTCACATGACCTGCAACTGTCACAACACAAAACTGCCAAATAACTTGCAATGTCAAATGACCTGCAACAGTCAAATGACCTACACATATCACATCACCTGCAACAGTCAAATGACCTGCACATGACACATGACCTGCAACAGTCAAATGACCTGCACATATCACATGACCTGCAACAGTCAAATGACCTGCACATGTCTCACGACCAGCATCTTTCAAATGACCTGCAACAGTCACATGACCAGCATCTTTCAAATGACCTGCAACAGTCACATGACCAGTATCTTTCACATGACCTGCAACAGTCACATGATATGCATCTGTCAAATGACCTGCAACTGTCACATGACCCGCAACTGTCCTGCCAAATAACCTGCAACTGTCACATTAACGGCAACTGTCAAATGACCCGAAACTCTCAAATTACCTGCAACTGCCAAATAGCCTGAAACTCTCACATGACCTGCAACTGTCACAACACAAAACTGCCAAATAACTTGCAATGTCAAATGACCTGCAACAGTCAAATGACCGACACATATCACATCACCTGCAACAGTCAAATGACCTGCACATGACACATGACCTGCAACAGTCAAATGACCTGCACATATCACATGACCTGCAACAGTCAAATGACCTGCACATGTCTTACGACCAGCATCTTTCAAATGACCTGCAACAGTCACATGACCAGCATCTTTCAAATGACCTGCAACAGTCACATGACCAGCATCTTTCACATGACCTGCAACAGTCACATGATATGCATCTGTCAAATGACCTGCAACTGTCACATGACCCGCAACTGTCCTGCCAAATAACCTGCAACTGTCACATTAACAGCAACTGTCAAATGACCCGCAACTCTAAAATTACCTGCAACTCTCACATGACCTGCAACTGTCACAACACAAAACTGCCAAATAACTTGCAATGTCAAATGACCTGCAACAGTCAAATGACCTACACATATCACATCACCTGCAACAGTCAAATGACCTGCACATGACACATGACCTGCAACAGTCAAATGACCTGCACATATCACATGACCTGCAACAGTCAAATGACCTGCACATGTCTTACGACCAGCATCTTTCAAATGACCTGCAACAGTCACATGACCAGCATCTTTCAAATGACCTGCAACAGTCACATGACCAGCATCTTTCACATGACCTGCAACAGTCACATGATATGCATCTGTCAAATGACCTGCAACTGTCACATGACCCGCAACTGTCCTGCCAAATAACCTGCAACTGTCACATTAACGGCAACTGTCATATGACCCGCAACTCTCAAATTACCTGCAACTGCCAAATAGCCTGAAACTCACTTTACCCGCAACTGTCACATGACCAGAAACTGCCAAATAACCCCCAACTACCAAATAACTTGCAACTGGTCAAACGGCCTGCAACAGCTAAATGAACTACACATATCACATGATGGATTAATCGCCAACGACTCGACCCTGAGGCAGGTGGTACTGGGTTACAGGGTACCAGTAGCAGACCGAAGCCTGACCTGACCTGATGGATTTTTAGAGTGGAATTAATGTCTTCACATTCCATTAAATATAGAAACATTTAGAAAAATACAATAAAAAAACACTAATGTACATAAAATAAGATAAAAGTACACTAACATTTAGAAAAGAAGTGGACAAATACAAAAAGAACCTTATAAAAAATAAAATCATACCAAAAATATACTACAGTATATTGTCAAATGACCTGCAACAGTGAAATGACCAGCAAGTGCCAATTAACTCATAACTCCCACATAACCCTCAACTGCCAAATAACCTGCAACTGCCAAATAGCCTGAAACTCTCACATGACCTGCAACTGTCACAACACAAAACTGCCAAATAACTTGCAATGTCAAATGACCTGCAACAGTCAAATGACCGACACATATCACATCACCTGCAACAGTCAAATGACCTGCACATGACACATGACCTGCAACAGTCAAATGACCTGCACATATCACATGACCTGCAACAGTCAAATGACCTGCACATGTCTTACGACCAGCATCTTTCAAATGACCTGCAACAGTCACATGACCAGCATCTTTCAAATGACCTGCAACAGTCACATGACCAGCATCTTTCACATGACCTGCAACAATCACATGATATGCATCTGTCAAATGACCTGCAACTGTCACATGACCTGCAACTGTCCTGCCAAATAACCTGCAACTGTCACATTAACAGCAACTGTCAAATGACCCGCAACTCTAAAATTACCTGCAACTCTCACATGACCTGCAACTGTCACAACACAAAACTGCCAAATAACTTGCAATGTCAAATGACCTGCAACAGTCAAATGACCTACACATATCACATCACCTGCAACAGTCAAATGACCTGCACATGACACATGACCTGCAACAGTCAAATGACCAGCACATATCACATGACCTGCAACAGTCACATGACCAGCATCTTTCAAATGACCTGCAACAGTCACATGACCAGCATCTTTCACATGACCTGCAACAGTCACACGATATGCATCTGTCAAATGACCTGCAACTGTCACATGACCCGCAACTGTCCTGCCAAATAACCTGCAACTGTCACATTAACGGCAACTGTCAAATGACCCGCAACTCTCAAATTACCTGCAACTGCCAAATAGCCTGAAACTCACACTTTACCCGCAACTGTCACATGACCAGAAACTGCCAAATAACCCCCAACTACCAAATAACTTGCAACTGGTCAAACGGCCTGCAACAGCTAAATGAACTACACATATCACATGATGGATTAATCGCCAACGACTCGACCCTGAGGCAGGTGGTACTGGGTTACAGGGTACCAGTAGCAGACCGAAGCCTGACCTGACCTGATGGATTTTTAGAGTGGAATTAATGTCTTCACATTCCATTAAATATAGAAACATTTAGAAAAATACAATAAAAAACACTAATGTACATAAAATAAGATAAAAGTACACTAACATTTAGAAAAGAAGTGGACAAATACAAAAAGAACCTTATAAAAAATAAAATCATACCAAAAATATACTACAGTATATTGTCAAATGACCTGCAACAGTAAAATGACCAGCAAGTGCCAATTAACTCATAACTCCCACATAACCCTCAACTGCCAAATAACCTGCAACTGCCAAATAGCCTGAAACTCTCACATGACCTGCAACTGTCACAACACAAAACTGCCAAATAACTTGCAATGTCAAATGACCTGCAACAGTCAAATGACCGACACATATCACATCACCTGCAACAGTCAAATGACCTGCACATGACACATGACCTGCAACAGTCAAATGACCTGCACATATCACATGACCTGCAACAGTCAAATGACCTGCACATGTCTCACGACCAGCATCTTTCAAATGACCTGCAACAGTCACATGACCAGCATCTTTCAAATGACCTGCAACAGTCACATGACCAGCATCTTTCACATGACCTGCAACAGTCACATGATATGCATCTGTCAAATGACCTGCAACTGTCACATGACCCGCAACTGTCCTGCCAAATAACCTGCAACTGTCACATTAACAGCAACTGTCAAATGACCCGCAACTCTAAAATTACCTGCAACTCTCACATGACCTGCAACTGTCACAACACAAAACTGCCAAATAACTTGCAATGTCAAATGACCTGCAACAGTCAAATGACCTACACATATCACATCACCTGCAACAGTCAAATGACCTGCACATGACACATGACCTGCAACAGTCAAATGACCTGCACATATCACATGACCTGCAACAGTCAAATGACCTGCACATGTCTCACGACCAGCATCTTTCAAATGACCTGCAACAGTCACATGACCAGCATCTTTCAAATGACCTGCAACAGTCACATGACCAGCATCTTTCACATGACCTGCAACAGTCACATGATATGCATCTGTCAAATGACCTGCAACTGTCACATGACCCGCAACTGTCCTGCCAAATAACCTGCAACTGTCATATTAACGGCAACTGTCAAATGACCCGCAACTCTCAAATTACCTGCAACTGCCAAATAGCCTGAAACTCTCACATGACCTGCAACTGTCACAACACAAAACTGCCAAATAACTTGCAATGTCAAATGACCTGCAACAGTCAAATGACCGACACATATCACATCACCTGCAACAGTCAAATGACCTGCACATGACACATGACCTGCAACAGTCAAATGACCTGCACATATCACATGACCTGCAACAGTCAAATGACCTGCACATGTCTTACGACCAGCATCTTTCAAATGACCTGCAACAGTCACATGACCAGCATCTTTCAAATGACCTGCAACAGTCACATGACCAGCATCTTTCACATGACCTGCAACAGTCACATGATATGCATCTGTCAAATGACCTGCAACTGTCACATGACCCGCAACTGTCCTGCCAAATAACCTGCAACTGTCACATTAACGGCAACTGTCAAATGACCCGCAACTCTCAAATTACCTGCAACTGCCAAATAGCCTGAAACTCACTTTACCCGCAACTGTCACATGACCAGAAACTGCCAAATAACCCCCAACTACCAAATAACTTGCAACTGGTCAAACGGCCTGCAACAGCTAAATGAACTACACATATCACATGATGGATTAATCGCCAACGACTCGACCCTGAGGCAGGTGGTACTGGGTTACAGGGTACCAGTAGCAGACCGAAGCCTGACCTGACCTGATGGATTTTTAGAGTGGAATTAATGTCTTCACATTCCATTAAATATAGAAACATTTAGAAAAATACAATAAAAAACACTAATGTACATAAAATAAGATAAAAGTACACTAACATTTAGAAAAGAAGTGGACAAATACAAAAAGAACCTTATAAAAAATAAAATCATACCAAAAATATACTACAGTATATTGTCAAATGACCTGCAACAGTGAAATGACCAGCAAGTGCCAATTAACTCATAACTCCCACATAACCCTCAACTGCCAAATAACCTGCAACTGCCAAATAGCCTGAAACTCTCACATGACCTGCAACTGTCACAACACAAAACTGCCAAATAACTTGCAATGTCAAATGACCTGCAACAGTCAAATGACCGACACATATCACATCACCTGCAACAGTCAAATGACCTGCACATGACACATGACCTGCAACAGTCAAATGACCTGCACATATCACATGACCTGCAACAGTCAAATGACCTGCACATGTCTCACGACCAGCATCTTTCAAATGACCTGCAACAGTCACATGACCAGCATCTTTCAAATGACCTGCAACAGTCACATGACCAGCATCTTTCACATGACCTGCAACAGTCACATGATATGCATCTGTCAAATGACCTGCAACTGTCACATGACCCGCAACTGTCCTGCCAAATAACCTGCAACTGTCACATTAACAGCAACTGTCAAATGACCCGCAACTCTAAAATTACCTGCAACTCTCACATGACCTGCAACTGTCACAACACAAAACTGCCAAATAACTTGCAATGTCAAATGACCTGCAACAGTCAAATGACCTACACATATCACATCACCTGCAACAGTCAAATGACCTGCACATGACACATGACCTGCAACAGTCAAATGACCTGCACATATCACATGACCTGCAACAGTCAAATGACCTGCACATGTCTCACGACCAGCATCTTTCAAATGACCTGCAACAGTCACATGACCAGCATCTTTCAAATGACCTGCAACAGTCACATGACCAGCATCTTTCACATGACCTGCAACAGTCACATGATATGCATCTGTCAAATGACCTGCAACTGTCACATGACCCGCAACTGTCCTGCCAAATAACCTGCAACTGTCACATTAACGGCAACTGTCAAATGACCCGCAACTCTCAAATTACCTGCAACTGCCAAATAGCCTGAAACTCACTTTACCCGCAACTGTCACATGACCAGAAACTGCCAAATAACCCCCAACTACCAAATAACTTGCAACTGGTCAAACGGCCTGCAACAGCTAAATGAACTACACATATCACATGATGGATTAATCGCCAACGACTCGACCCTGAGGCAGGTGGTACTGGGTTACAGGGTACCAGTAGCAGACCGAAGCCTGACCTGACCTGATGGATTTTTAGAGTGGAATTAATGTCTTCACATTCCATTAAATATAGAAACATTTAGAAAAATACAATAAAAAAACACTAATGTACATAAAATAAGATAAAAGTACACTAACATTTAGAAAAGAAGTGGACAAATACAAAAAGAACCTTATAAAAAATAAAATCATACCAAAAATATACTACAGTATATTGTCAAATGACCTGCAACAGTGAAATGACCAGCAAGTGCCAATTAACTCATAACTCCCACATAACCCTCAACTGCCAAATAACCTGCAACTGCCAAATAGCCTGAAACTCTCACATGACCTGCAACTGTCACAACACAAAACTGCCAAATAACTTGCAATGTCAAATGACCTGCAACAGTCAAATGACCGACACATATCACATCACCTGCAACAGTCAAATGACCTGCACATGACACATGACCTGCAACAGTCAAATGACCTGCACATATCACATGACCTGCAACAGTCAAATGACCTGCACATGTCTCACGACCAGCATCTTTCAAATGACCTGCAACAGTCACATGACCAGCATCTTTCAAATGACCTGCAACAGTCACATGACCAGCATCTTTCACATGACCTGCAACAGTCACATGATATGCATCTGTCAAATGACCTGCAACTGTCACATGACCCGCAACTGTCCTGCCAAATAACCTGCAACTGTCATATTAACGGCAACTGTCAAATGACCCGCAACTCTCAAATTACCTGCAACTGCCAAATAGCCTGAAACTCTCACATGACCTGCAACTGTCACAACACAAAACTGCCAAATAACTTGCAATGTCAAATGACCTGCAACAGTCAAATGACCGACACATATCACATCACCTGCAACAGTCAAATGACCTGCACATGACACATGACCTGCAACAGTCAAATGACCTGCACATATCACATGACCTGCAACAGTCAAATGACCTGCACATGTCTTACGACCAGCATCTTTCAAATGACCTGCAACAGTCACATGACCAGCATCTTTCAAATGACCTGCAACAGTCACATGACCAGCATCTTTCACATGACCTGCAACAATCACATGATATGCATCTGTCAAATGACCTGCAACTGTCACATGACCCGCAACTGTCCTGCCAAATAACCTGCAACTGTCACATTAACAGCAACTGTCAAATGACCCGCAACTCTAAAATTACCTGCAACTCTCACATGACCTGCAACTGTCACAACACAAAACTGCCAAATAACTTGCAATGTCAAATGACCTGCAACAGTCAAATGACCTACACATATCACATCACCTGCAACAGTCAAATGACCTGCACATGACACATGACCTGCAACAGTCAAATGACCTGCACATATCACATGACCTGCAACAGTCAAATGACCTGCACATGTCTCACGACCAGCATCTTTCAAATGACCTGCAACAGTCACATGACCAGCATCTTTCAAATGACCTGCAACAGTCACATGACCAGCATCTTTCACATGACCTGCAACAGTCACATGATATGCATCTGTCAAATGACCTGCAACTGTCACATGACCCGCAACTGTCCTGCCAAATAACCTGCAACTGTCACATTAACGGCAACTGTCAAATGACCCGCAACTCTCAAATTACCTGCAACTGCCAAATAGCCTGAAACTCTCACATGACCTGCAACTGTCACAACACAAAACTGCCAAATAACTTGCAATGTCAAATGACCTGCAACAGTCAAATGACCGACACATATCACATCACCTGCAACAGTCAAATGACCTGCACATGACACATGACCTGCAACAGTCAAATGACCTGCACATATCACATGACCTGCAACAGTCAAATGACCTGCACATGTCTTACGACCAGCATCTTTCAAATGACCTGCAACAGTCACATGACCAGCATCTTTCAAATGACCTGCAACAGTCACATGACCAGCATCTTTCACATGACCTGCAACAGTCACATGATATGCATCTGTCAAATGACCTGCAACTGTCACATGACCCGCAACTGTCCTGCCAAATAACCTGCAACTGTCACATTAACAGCAACTGTCAAATGACCCGCAACTCTAAAATTACCTGCAACTCTCACATGACCTGCAACTGTCACAACACAAAACTGCCAAATAACTTGCAATGTCAAATGACCTGCAACAGTCAAATGACCGACACATATCACATCACCTGCAACAGTCAAATGACCTGCACATGACACATGACCTGCAACAGTCAAATGACCTGCACATATCACATGACCTGCAACAGTCAAATGACCTGCACATGTCTCACGACCAGCATCTTTCAAATGACCTGCAACAGTCACATGACCAGCATCTTTCAAATGACCTGCAACAGTCACATGACCAGCATCTTTCACATGACCTGCAACAGTCACATGATATGCATCTGTCAAATGACCTGCAACTGTCACATGACCCGCAACTGTCCTGCCAAATAACCTGCAACTGTCACATTAACGGCAACTGTCAAATGACCCGCAACTCTCAAATTACCTGCAACTGCCAAATAGCCTGAAACTCTCACATGACCTGCAACTGTCACAACACAAAACTGCCAAATAACTTGCAATGTCAAATGACCTGCAACAGTCAAATGACCTACACATATCACATCACCTGCAACAGTCAAATGACCTGCACATGACACATGACCTGCAACAGTCAAATGACCTGCACATGACACATGACCTGCAACAGTCAAATGACCTGCACATGTCTCACGACCAGCATCTTTCAAATGACCTGCAACAGTCACATGACCAGCATCTTTCAAATGACCTGCAACAGTCACATGACCAGCATCTTTCACATGACCTGCAACAGTCACATGACATGCATCTGTCAAATGACCTGCAACTGTCAATTGACCCGCAACTGTCCTGCCAAATAACCTGCAACTGTCACATTAACGGCAACTGTCAAATGACCCGCAACTCTCAATTTACCTGCAACTGCCAAATAGCCTGAAACTCACACTTTACCCGCAACTGTCACATGACCAGAAACTGCCAAATAACCCCCAACTACCAAATAACTTGCAACTGGTCAAACGGCCTGCAACAGCTAAATGAACTACACATATCACATGATGGATTAATCGCCAACGACTCGACCCTGAGGCAGGTGGTACTGGGTTACAGGGTACCAGTAGCAGACCGAAGCCTGACCTGACCTGATGGATTTTTAGAGTGGAATTAATGTCTTCACATTCCATTAAATATAGAAACATTTAGAAAAATACAATAAAAAAACACTAATGTACATAAAATAAGATAAAAGTACACTAACATTTAGAAAAGAAGTGGACAAATACAAAAAGAACCTTATAAAAAATAAAATCATACCAAAAATATACTACAGTATATTGTCAAATGACCTGCAACAGTGAAATGACCAGCAAGTGCCAATTAACTCATAACTCCCACATAACCCTCAACTGCCAAATAACCTGCAACTGCCAAATAGCCTGAAACTCTCACATGACCTGCAACTGTCACAACACAAAACTGCCAAATAACTTGCAATGTCAAATGACCTGCAACAGTCAAATGACCGACACATATCACATCACCTGCAACAGTCAAATGACCTGCACATGACACATGACCTGCAACAGTCAAATGACCTGCACATATCACATGACCTGCAACAGTCAAATGACCTGCACATGTCTTACGACCAGCATCTTTCAAATGACCTGCAACAGTCACATGACCAGCATCTTTCAAATGACCTGCAACAGTCACATGACCAGCATCTTTCACATGACCTGCAACAGTCACATGATATGCATCTGTCAAATGACCTGCAACTGTCACATGACCCGCAACTGTCCTGCCAAATAACCTGCAACTGTCACATTAACGGCAACTGTCAAATGACCCGCAACTCTCAAATTACCTGCAACTGCCAAATAGCCTGAAACTCACTTTACCCGCAACTGTCACATGACCAGAAACTGCCAAATAACCCCCAACAACCAAATAACTTGCAACTGGTCAAACGGCCTGCAACAGCTAAATGAACTACACATATCACATGATGGATTAATCGCCAACGACTCGACCCTGAGGCAGGTGGTACTGGGTTACAGGGTACCAGTAGCAGACCGAAGCCTGACCTGACCTGATGGATTTTTAGAGTGGAATTAATGTCTTCACATTCCATTAAATATAGAAACATTTAGAAAAATACAATAAAAAACACTAATGTACATAAAATAAGATAAAAGTACACTAACATTTAGAAAAGAAGTGGACAAATACAAAAAAAACCTTAAAAAAAATAAAATCATACCAAAAATATACTACAGTATATTGTCAAATGACCTGCAACAGTGAAATGACCAGCAAGTGCCAATTAACTCATAACTCCCACATAACCCTCAACTGCCAAATAACCTGCAACTGCCAAATAGCCTGAAACTCTCACATGACCTGCAACTGTCACAACACAAAACTGCCAAATAACTTGCAATGTCAAATGACCTGCAACAGTCAAATGACCGACACATATCACATCACCTGCAACAGTCAAATGACCTGCACATGACACATGACCTGCAACAGTCAAATGACCTGCACATATCACATGACCTGCACATGTCTCACGACCAGCATCTTTCAAATGACCTGCAACAGTCACATGACCAGCATCTTTCAAATGACCTGCAACAGTCACATGACCAGCATCTTTCACATGACCTGCAACAGTCACATGATATGCATCTGTCAAATGACCTGCAACTGTCACATGACCCGCAACTGTCCTGCCAAATAACCTGCAACTGTCACATTAACAGCAACTGTCAAATGACCCGCAACTCTAAAATTACCTGCAACTCTCACATGACCTGCAACTGTCACAACACAAAACTGCCAAATAACTTGCAATGTCAAATGACCTGCAACAGTCAAATGACCTACACATATCACATCACCTGCAACAGTCAAATGACCTGCACATGACACATGACCTGCAACAGTCAAATGACCTGCACATATCACATGACCTGCAACAGTCAAATGACCTGCACATGTCTCACGACCAGCATCTTTCAAATGACCTGCAACAGTCACATGACCAGCATCTTTCAAATGACCTGCAACAGTCACATGACCAGTATCTTTCACATGACCTGCAACAGTCACATGATATGCATCTGTCAAATGACCTGCAACTGTCACATGACCCGCAACTGTCCTGCCAAATAACCTGCAACTGTCACATTAACGGCAACTGTCAAATGACCCGAAACTCTCAAATTACCTGCAACTGCCAAATAGCCTGAAACTCTCACATGACCTGCAACTGTCACAACACAAAACTGCCAAATAACTTGCAATGTCAAATGACCTGCAACAGTCAAATGACCGACACATATCACATCACCTGCAACAGTCAAATGACCTGCACATGACACATGACCTGCAACAGTCAAATGACCTGCACATATCACATGACCTGCAACAGTCAAATGACCTGCACATGTCTTACGACCAGCATCTTTCAAATGACCTGCAACAGTCACATGACCAGCATCTTTCAAATGACCTGCAACAGTCACATGACCAGCATCTTTCACATGACCTGCAACAGTCACATGATATGCATCTGTCAAATGACCTGCAACTGTCACATGACCCGCAACTGTCCTGCCAAATAACCTGCAACTGTCACATTAACAGCAACTGTCAAATGACCCGCAACTCTAAAATTACCTGCAACTCTCACATGACCTGCAACTGTCACAACACAAAACTGCCAAATAACTTGCAATGTCAAATGACCTGCAACAGTCAAATGACCTACACATATCACATCACCTGCAACAGTCAAATGACCTGCACATGACACATGACCTGCAACAGTCAAATGACCTGCACATATCACATGACCTGCAACAGTCAAATGACCTGCACATGTCTTACGACCAGCATCTTTCAAATGACCTGCAACAGTCACATGACCAGCATCTTTCAAATGACCTGCAACAGTCACATGACCAGCATCTTTCACATGACCTGCAACAGTCACATGATATGCATCTGTCAAATGACCTGCAACTGTCACATGACCCGCAACTGTCCTGCCAAATAACCTGCAACTGTCACATTAACGGCAACTGTCATATGACCCGCAACTCTCAAATTACCTGCAACTGCCAAATAGCCTGAAACTCACTTTACCCGCAACTGTCACATGACCAGAAACTGCCAAATAACCCCCAACTACCAAATAACTTGCAACTGGTCAAACGGCCTGCAACAGCTAAATGAACTACACATATCACATGATGGATTAATCGCCAACGACTCGACCCTGAGGCAGGTGGTACTGGGTTACAGGGTACCAGTAGCAGACCGAAGCCTGACCTGACCTGATGGATTTTTAGAGTGGAATTAATGTCTTCACATTCCATTAAATATAGAAACATTTAGAAAAATACAATAAAAAAACACTAATGTACATAAAATAAGATAAAAGTACACTAACATTTAGAAAAGAAGTGGACAAATACAAAAAGAACCTTATAAAAAATAAAATCATACCAAAAATATACTACAGTATATTGTCAAATGACCTGCAACAGTGAAATGACCAGCAAGTGCCAATTAACTCATAACTCCCACATAACCCTCAACTGCCAAATAACCTGCAACTGCCAAATAGCCTGAAACTCTCACATGACCTGCAACTGTCACAACACAAAACTGCCAAATAACTTGCAATGTCAAACGACCTGCAACAGTCAAATGACCGACACATATCACATCACCTGCAACAGTCAAATGACCTGCACATGACACATGACCTGCAACAGTCAAATGACCTGCACATATCACATGACCTGCAACAGTCAAATGACCTGCACATGTCTTACGACCAGCATCTTTCAAATGACCTGCAACAGTCACATGACCAGCATCTTTCAAATGACCTGCAACAGTCACATGACCAGCATCTTTCACATGACCTGCAACAATCACATGATATGCATCTGTCAAATGACCTGCAACTGTCACATGACCTGCAACTGTCCTGCCAAATAACCTGCAACTGTCACATTAACAGCAACTGTCAAATGACCCGCAACTCTAAAATTACCTGCAACTCTCACATGACCTGCAACTGTCACAACACAAAACTGCCAAATAACTTGCAATGTCAAATGACCTGCAACAGTCAAATGACCTACACATATCACATCACCTGCAACAGTCAAATGACCTGCACATGACACATGACCTGCAACAGTCAAATGACCAGCACATATCACATGACCTGCAACAGTCACATGACCAGCATCTTTCAAATGACCTGCAACAGTCACATGACCAGCATCTTTCACATGACCTGCAACAGTCACACGATATGCATCTGTCAAATGACCTGCAACTGTCACATGACCCGCAACTGTCCTGCCAAATAACCTGCAACTGTCACATTAACGGCAACTGTCAAATGACCCGCAACTCTCAAATTACCTGCAACTGCCAAATAGCCTGAAACTCACACTTTACCCGCAACTGTCACATGACCAGAAACTGCCAAATAACCCCCAACTACCAAATAACTTGCAACTGGTCAAACGGCCTGCAACAGCTAAATGAACTACACATATCACATGATGGATTAATCGCCAACGACTCGACCCTGAGGCAGGTGGTACTGGGTTACAGGGTACCAGTAGCAGACCGAAGCCTGACCTGACCTGATGGATTTTTAGAGTGGAATTAATGTCTTCACATTCCATTAAATATAGAAACATTTAGAAAAATACAATAAAAAACACTAATGTACATAAAATAAGATAAAAGTACACTAACATTTAGAAAAGAAGTGGACAAATACAAAAAGAACCTTATAAAAAATAAAATCATACCAAAAATATACTACAGTATATTGTCAAATGACCTGCAACAGTAAAATGACCAGCAAGTGCCAATTAACTCATAACTCCCACATAACCCTCAACTGCCAAATAACCTGCAACTGCCAAATAGCCTGAAACTCTCACATGACCTGCAACTGTCACAACACAAAACTGCCAAATAACTTGCAATGTCAAATGACCTGCAACAGTCAAATGACCGACACATATCACATCACCTGCAACAGTCAAATGACCTGCACATGACACATGACCTGCAACAGTCAAATGACCTGCACATATCACATGACCTGCAACAGTCAAATGACCTGCACATGTCTCACGACCAGCATCTTTCAAATGACCTGCAACAGTCACATGACCAGCATCTTTCAAATGACCTGCAACAGTCACATGACCAGCATCTTTCACATGACCTGCAACAGTCACATGATATGCATCTGTCAAATGACCTGCAACTGTCACATGACCCGCAACTGTCCTGCCAAATAACCTGCAACTGTCACATTAACAGCAACTGTCAAATGACCCGCAACTCTAAAATTACCTGCAACTCTCACATGACCTGCAACTGTCACAACACAAAACTGCCAAATAACTTGCAATGTCAAATGACCTGCAACAGTCAAATGACCTACACATATCACATCACCTGCAACAGTCAAATGACCTGCACATGACACATGACCTGCAACAGTCAAATGACCTGCACATATCACATGACCTGCAACAGTCAAATGACCTGCACATGTCTCACGACCAGCATCTTTCAAATGACCTGCAACAGTCACATGACCAGCATCTTTCAAATGACCTGCAACAGTCACATGACCAGCATCTTTCACATGACCTGCAACAGTCACATGATATGCATCTGTCAAATGACCTGCAACTGTCACATGACCCGCAACTGTCCTGCCAAATAACCTGCAACTGTCATATTAACGGCAACTGTCAAATGACCCGCAACTCTCAAATTACCTGCAACTGCCAAATAGCCTGAAACTCTCACATGACCTGCAACTGTCACAACACAAAACTGCCAAATAACTTGCAATGTCAAATGACCTGCAACAGTCAAATGACCGACACATATCACATCACCTGCAACAGTCAAATGACCTGCACATGACACATGACCTGCAACAGTCAAATGACCTGCACATATCACATGACCTGCAACAGTCAAATGACCTGCACATGTCTTACGACCAGCATCTTTCAAATGACCTGCAACAGTCACATGACCAGCATCTTTCAAATGACCTGCAACAGTCACATGACCAGCATCTTTCACATGACCTGCAACAGTCACATGATATGCATCTGTCAAATGACCTGCAACTGTCACATGACCCGCAACTGTCCTGCCAAATAACCTGCAACTGTCACATTAACGGCAACTGTCAAATGACCCGCAACTCTCAAATTACCTGCAACTGCCAAATAGCCTGAAACTCACTTTACCCGCAACTGTCACATGACCAGAAACTGCCAAATAACCCCCAACTACCAAATAACTTGCAACTGGTCAAACGGCCTGCAACAGCTAAATGAACTACACATATCACATGATGGATTAATCGCCAACGACTCGACCCTGAGGCAGGTGGTACTGGGTTACAGGGTACCAGTAGCAGACCGAAGCCTGACCTGACCTGATGGATTTTTAGAGTGGAATTAATGTCTTCACATTCCATTAAATATAGAAACATTTAGAAAAATACAATAAAAAACACTAATGTACATAAAATAAGATAAAAGTACACTAACATTTAGAAAAGAAGTGGACAAATACAAAAAGAACCTTATAAAAAATAAAATCATACCAAAAATATACTACAGTATATTGTCAAATGACCTGCAACAGTGAAATGACCAGCAAGTGCCAATTAACTCATAACT
This sequence comes from Siphamia tubifer, assembly GCA_020466265.1. Taxonomy (NCBI): domain Eukaryota; kingdom Metazoa; phylum Chordata; class Actinopteri; order Kurtiformes; family Apogonidae; genus Siphamia; species Siphamia tubifer. The sequence continues at coordinate 58,484,414 of CM035794.1, read as the reverse complement.
CCCACATAACCCTCAACTGCCAAATAACCTGCAACTGCCAAATAGCCTGAAACTCTCACATGACCTGCAACTGTCACAACACAAAACTGCCAAATAACTTGCAATGTCAAATGACCTGCAACAGTCAAATGACCGACACATATCACATCACCTGCAACAGTCAAATGACCTGCACATGACACATGACCTGCAACAGTCAAATGACCTGCACATATCACATGACCTGCAACAGTCAAATGACCTGCACATGTCTCACGACCAGCATCTTTCAAATGACCTGCAACAGTCACATGACCAGCATCTTTCAAATGACCTGCAACAGTCACATGACCAGCATCTTTCACATGACCTGCAACAGTCACATGATATGCATCTGTCAAATGACCTGCAACTGTCACATGACCCGCAACTGTCCTGCCAAATAACCTGCAACTGTCACATTAACAGCAACTGTCAAATGACCCGCAACTCTAAAATTACCTGCAACTCTCACATGACCTGCAACTGTCACAACACAAAACTGCCAAATAACTTGCAATGTCAAATGACCTGCAACAGTCAAATGACCTACACATATCACATCACCTGCAACAGTCAAATGACCTGCACATGACACATGACCTGCAACAGTCAAATGACCTGCACATATCACATGACCTGCAACAGTCAAATGACCTGCACATGTCTCACGACCAGCATCTTTCAAATGACCTGCAACAGTCACATGACCAGCATCTTTCAAATGACCTGCAACAGTCACATGACCAGCATCTTTCACATGACCTGCAACAGTCACATGATATGCATCTGTCAAATGACCTGCAACTGTCACATGACCCGCAACTGTCCTGCCAAATAACCTGCAACTGTCACATTAACGGCAACTGTCAAATGACCCGCAACTCTCAAATTACCTGCAACTGCCAAATAGCCTGAAACTCACTTTACCCGCAACTGTCACATGACCAGAAACTGCCAAATAACCCCCAACTACCAAATAACTTGCAACTGGTCAAACGGCCTGCAACAGCTAAATGAACTACACATATCACATGATGGATTAATCGCCAACGACTCGACCCTGAGGCAGGTGGTACTGGGTTACAGGGTACCAGTAGCAGACCGAAGCCTGACCTGACCTGATGGATTTTTAGAGTGGAATTAATGTCTTCACATTCCATTAAATATAGAAACATTTAGAAAAATACAATAAAAAAACACTAATGTACATAAAATAAGATAAAAGTACACTAACATTTAGAAAAGAAGTGGACAAATACAAAAAGAACCTTATAAAAAATAAAATCATACCAAAAATATACTACAGTATATTGTCAAATGACCTGCAACAGTGAAATGACCAGCAAGTGCCAATTAACTCATAACTCCCACATAACCCTCAACTGCCAAATAACCTGCAACTGCCAAATAGCCTGAAACTCTCACATGACCTGCAACTGTCACAACACAAAACTGCCAAATAACTTGCAATGTCAAATGACCTGCAACAGTCAAATGACCGACACATATCACATCACCTGCAACAGTCAAATGACCTGCACATGACACATGACCTGCAACAGTCAAATGACCTGCACATATCACATGACCTGCAACAGTCAAATGACCTGCACATGTCTCACGACCAGCATCTTTCAAATGACCTGCAACAGTCACATGACCAGCATCTTTCAAATGACCTGCAACAGTCACATGACCAGCATCTTTCACATGACCTGCAACAGTCACATGATATGCATCTGTCAAATGACCTGCAACTGTCACATGACCCGCAACTGTCCTGCCAAATAACCTGCAACTGTCATATTAACGGCAACTGTCAAATGACCCGCAACTCTCAAATTACCTGCAACTGCCAAATAGCCTGAAACTCTCACATGACCTGCAACTGTCACAACACAAAACTGCCAAATAACTTGCAATGTCAAATGACCTGCAACAGTCAAATGACCGACACATATCACATCACCTGCAACAGTCAAATGACCTGCACATGACACATGACCTGCAACAGTCAAATGACCTGCACATATCACATGACCTGCAACAGTCAAATGACCTGCACATGTCTTACGACCAGCATCTTTCAAATGACCTGCAACAGTCACATGACCAGCATCTTTCAAATGACCTGCAACAGTCACATGACCAGCATCTTTCACATGACCTGCAACAATCACATGATATGCATCTGTCAAATGACCTGCAACTGTCACATGACCCGCAACTGTCCTGCCAAATAACCTGCAACTGTCACATTAACAGCAACTGTCAAATGACCCGCAACTCTAAAATTACCTGCAACTCTCACATGACCTGCAACTGTCACAACACAAAACTGCCAAATAACTTGCAATGTCAAATGACCTGCAACAGTCAAATGACCTACACATATCACATCACCTGCAACAGTCAAATGACCTGCACATGACACATGACCTGCAACAGTCAAATGACCTGCACATATCACATGACCTGCAACAGTCAAATGACCTGCACATGTCTCACGACCAGCATCTTTCAAATGACCTGCAACAGTCACATGACCAGCATCTTTCAAATGACCTGCAACAGTCACATGACCAGCATCTTTCACATGACCTGCAACAGTCACATGATATGCATCTGTCAAATGACCTGCAACTGTCACATGACCCGCAACTGTCCTGCCAAATAACCTGCAACTGTCACATTAACGGCAACTGTCAAATGACCCGCAACTCTCAAATTACCTGCAACTGCCAAATAGCCTGAAACTCTCACATGACCTGCAACTGTCACAACACAAAACTGCCAAATAACTTGCAATGTCAAATGACCTGCAACAGTCAAATGACCGACACATATCACATCACCTGCAACAGTCAAATGACCTGCACATGACACATGACCTGCAACAGTCAAATGACCTGCACATATCACATGACCTGCAACAGTCAAATGACCTGCACATGTCTTACGACCAGCATCTTTCAAATGACCTGCAACAGTCACATGACCAGCATCTTTCAAATGACCTGCAACAGTCACATGACCAGCATCTTTCACATGACCTGCAACAGTCACATGATATGCATCTGTCAAATGACCTGCAACTGTCACATGACCCGCAACTGTCCTGCCAAATAACCTGCAACTGTCACATTAACAGCAACTGTCAAATGACCCGCAACTCTAAAATTACCTGCAACTCTCACATGACCTGCAACTGTCACAACACAAAACTGCCAAATAACTTGCAATGTCAAATGACCTGCAACAGTCAAATGACCGACACATATCACATCACCTGCAACAGTCAAATGACCTGCACATGACACATGACCTGCAACAGTCAAATGACCTGCACATATCACATGACCTGCAACAGTCAAATGACCTGCACATGTCTCACGACCAGCATCTTTCAAATGACCTGCAACAGTCACATGACCAGCATCTTTCAAATGACCTGCAACAGTCACATGACCAGCATCTTTCACATGACCTGCAACAGTCACATGATATGCATCTGTCAAATGACCTGCAACTGTCACATGACCCGCAACTGTCCTGCCAAATAACCTGCAACTGTCACATTAACAGCAACTGTCAAATGACCCGCAACTCTAAAATTACCTGCAACTCTCACATGACCTGCAACTGTCACAACACAAAACTGCCAAATAACTTGCAATGTCAAATGACCTGCAACAGTCAAATGACCTACACATATCACATCACCTGCAACAGTCAAATGACCTGCACATGACACATGACCTGCAACAGTCAAATGACCTGCACATATCACATGACCTGCAACAGTCAAATGACCTGCACATGTCTCACGACCAGCATCTTTCAAATGACCTGCAACAGTCACATGACCAGCATCTTTCAAATGACCTGCAACAGTCACATGACCAGCATCTTTCACATGACCTGCAACAGTCACATGATATGCATCTGTCAAATGACCTGCAACTGTCACATGACCCGCAACTGTCCTGCCAAATAACCTGCAACTGTCACATTAACGGCAACTGTCAAATGACCCGCAACTCTCAAATTACCTGCAACTGCCAAATAGCCTGAAACTCTCACATGACCTGCAACTGTCACAACACAAAACTGCCAAATAACTTGCAATGTCAAATGACCTGCAACAGTCAAATGACCTACACATATCACATCACCTGCAACAGTCAAATGACCTGCACATGACACATGACCTGCAACAGTCAAATGACCTGCACATGACACATGACCTGCAACAGTCAAATGACCTGCACATGTCTCACGACCAGCATCTTTCAAATGACCTGCAACAGTCACATGACCAGCATCTTTCAAATGACCTGCAACAGTCACATGACCAGCATCTTTCACATGACCTGCAACAGTCACATGACATGCATCTGTCAAATGACCTGCAACTGTCAATTGACCCGCAACTGTCCTGCCAAATAACCTGCAACTGTCACATTAACGGCAACTGTCAAATGACCCGCAACTCTCAATTTACCTGCAACTGCCAAATAGCCTGAAACTCACACTTTACCCGCAACTGTCACATGACCAGAAACTGCCAAATAACCCCCAACTACCAAATAACTTGCAACTGGTCAAACGGCCTGCAACAGCTAAATGAACTACACATATCACATGATGGATTAATCGCCAACGACTCGACCCTGAGGCAGGTGGTACTGGGTTACAGGGTACCAGTAGCAGACCGAAGCCTGACCTGACCTGATGGATTTTTAGAGTGGAATTAATGTCTTCACATTCCATTAAATATAGAAACATTTAGAAAAATACAATAAAAAAACACTAATGTACATAAAATAAGATAAAAGTACACTAACATTTAGAAAAGAAGTGGACAAATACAAAAAGAACCTTATAAAAAATAAAATCATACCAAAAATATACTACAGTATATTGTCAAATGACCTGCAACAGTGAAATGACCAGCAAGTGCCAATTAACTCATAACTCCCACATAACCCTCAACTGCCAAATAACCTGCAACTGCCAAATAGCCTGAAACTCTCACATGACCTGCAACTGTCACAACACAAAACTGCCAAATAACTTGCAATGTCAAATGACCTGCAACAGTCAAATGACCGACACATATCACATCACCTGCAACAGTCAAATGACCTGCACATGACACATGACCTGCAACAGTCAAATGACCTGCACATATCACATGACCTGCAACAGTCAAATGACCTGCACATGTCTCACGACCAGCATCTTTCAAATGACCTGCAACAGTCACATGACCAGCATCTTTCAAATGACCTGCAACAGTCACATGACCAGCATCTTTCACATGACCTGCAACAGTCACATGATATGCATCTGTCAAATGACCTGCAACTGTCACATGACCCGCAACTGTCCTGCCAAATAACCTGCAACTGTCACATTAACGGCAACTGTCAAATGACCCGCAACTCTCAAATTACCTGCAACTGCCAAATAGCCTGAAACTCACTTTACCCGCAACTGTCACATGACCAGAAACTGCCAAATAACCCCCAACAACCAAATAACTTGCAACTGGTCAAACGGCCTGCAACAGCTAAATGAACTACACATATCACATGATGGATTAATCGCCAACGACTCGACCCTGAGGCAGGTGGTACTGGGTTACAGGGTACCAGTAGCAGACCGAAGCCTGACCTGACCTGATGGATTTTTAGAGTGGAATTAATGTCTTCACATTCCATTAAATATAGAAACATTTAGAAAAATACAATAAAAAACACTAATGTACATAAAATAAGATAAAAGTACACTAACATTTAGAAAAGAAGTGGACAAATACAAAAAAAACCTTAAAAAAAATAAAATCATACCAAAAATATACTACAGTATATTGTCAAATGACCTGCAACAGTGAAATGACCAGCAAGTGCCAATTAACTCATAACTCCCACATAACCCTCAACTGCCAAATAACCTGCAACTGCCAAATAGCCTGAAACTCTCACATGACCTGCAACTGTCACAACACAAAACTGCCAAATAACTTGCAATGTCAAATGACCTGCAACAGTCAAATGACCGACACATATCACATCACCTGCAACAGTCAAATGACCTGCACATGACACATGACCTGCAACAGTCAAATGACCTGCACATATCACATGACCTGCAACAGTCAAATGACCTGCACATGTCTCACGACCAGCATCTTTCAAATGACCTGCAACAGTCACATGACCAGCATCTTTCAAATGACCTGCAACAGTCACATGACCAGCATCTTTCACATGACCTGCAACAGTCACATGATATGCATCTGTCAAATGACCTGCAACTGTCACATGACCCGCAACTGTCCTGCCAAATAACCTGCAACTGTCACATTAACAGCAACTGTCAAATGACCCGCAACTCTAAAATTACCTGCAACTCTCACATGACCTGCAACTGTCACAACACAAAACTGCCAAATAACTTGCAATGTCAAATGACCTGCAACAGTCAAATGACCTACACATATCACATCACCTGCAACAGTCAAATGACCTGCACATGACACATGACCTGCAACAGTCAAATGACCTGCACATATCACATGACCTGCAACAGTCAAATGACCTGCACATGTCTCACGACCAGCATCTTTCAAATGACCTGCAACAGTCACATGACCAGCATCTTTCAAATGACCTGCAACAGTCACATGACCAGCATCTTTCACATGACCTGCAACAGTCACATGATATGCATCTGTCAAATGACCTGCAACTGTCACATGACCCGCAACTGTCCTGCCAAATAACCTGCAACTGTCACATTAACGGCAACTGTCAAATGACCCGCAACTCTCAAATTACCTGCAACTGCCAAATAGCCTGAAACTCTCACATGACCTGCAACTGTCACAACACAAAACTGCCAAATAACTTGCAATGTCAAATGACCTGCAACAGTCAAATGACCGACACATATCACATCACCTGCAACAGTCAAATGACCTGCACATGACACATGACCTGCAACAGTCAAATGACCTGCACATATCACATGACCTGCAACAGTCAAATGACCTGCACATGTCTTACGACCAGCATCTTTCAAATGACCTGCAACAGTCACATGACCAGCATCTTTCAAATGACCTGCAACAGTCACATGACCAGCATCTTTCACATGACCTGCAACAATCACATGATATGCATCTGTCAAATGACCTGCAACTGTCACATGACCCGCAACTGTCCTGCCAAATAACCTGCAACTGTCACATTAACAGCAACTGTCAAATGACCCGCAACTCTAAAATTACCTGCAACTCTCACATGACCTGCAACTGTCAAAACACAAAACTGCCAAATAACTTGCAATGTCAAATGACCTGCAACAGTCAAATGACCTACACATATCACATCACCTGCAACAGTCAAATGACCTGCACATGACACATGACCTGCAACAGTCAAATGACCTGCACATATCACATGACCTGCAACAGTCAAATGACCTGCACATGTCTCACGACCAGCATCTTTCAAATGACCTGCAACAGTCACATGACCAGCATCTTTCAAATGACCTGCAACAGTCACATGACCAGCATCTTTCACATGACCTGCAACAGTCACATGATATGCATCTGTCAAATGACCTGCAACTGTCACATGACCCGCAACTGTCCTGCCAAATAACCTTCAACTGTCACATTAACGGCAACTGTCAAATGACCCGAAACTCTCAAATTACCTGCAACTGCCAAATAGCCTGAAACTCTCACATGACCTGCAACTGTCACAACACAAAACTGCCAAATAACTTGCAATGTCAAATGACCTGCAACAGTCAAATGACCGACACATATCACATCACCTGCAACAGTCAAATGACCTGCACATGACACATGACCTGCAACAGTCAAATGACCTGCACATATCACATGACCTGCAACAGTCAAATGACCTGCACATGTCTTACGACCAGCATCTTTCAAATGACCTGCAACAGTCACATGACCAGCATCTTTCAAATGACCTGCAACAGTCACATGACCAGCATCTTTCACATGACCTGCAACAGTCACATGATATGCATCTGTCAAATGACCTGCAACTGTCACATGACCCGCAACTGTCCTGCCAAATAACCTGCAACTGTCACATTAACAGCAACTGTCAAATGACCCGCAACTCTAAAATTACCTGCAACTCTCACATGACCTGCAACTGTCACAACACAAAACTGCCAAATAACTTGCAATGTCAAATGACCTGCAACAGTCAAATGACCTACACATATCACATCACCTGCAACAGTCAAATGACCTGCACATGACACATGACCTGCAACAGTCAAATGACCTGCACATATCACATGACCTGCAACAGTCAAATGACCTGCACATGTCTTACGACCAGCATCTTTCAAATGACCTGCAACAGTCACATGACCAGCATCTTTCAAATGACCTGCAACAGTCACATGACCAGCATCTTTCACATGACCTGCAACAGTCACATGATATGCATCTGTCAAATGACCTGCAACTGTCACATGACCCGCAACTGTCCTGCCAAATAACCTGCAACTGTCACATTAACAGCAACTGTCAAATGACCCGCAACTCTAAAATTACCTGCAACTCTCACATGACCTGCAACTGTCACAACACAAAACTGCCAAATAACTTGCAATGTCAAATGACCTGCAACAGTCAAATGACCTACACATATCACATCACCTGCAACAGTCAAATGACCTGCACATGACACATGACCTGCAACAGTCAAATGACCTGCACATATCACATGACCTGCAACAGTCAAATGACCTGCACATGTCTCACGACCAGCATCTTTCAAATGACCTGCAACAGTCACATGACCAGCATCTTTCAAATGACCTGCAACAGTCACATGACCAGCATCTTTCACATGACCTGCAACAGTCACATGATATGCATCTGTCAAATGACCTGCAACTGTCACATGACCCGCAACTGTCCTGCCAAATAACCTGCAACTGTCACATTAACGGCAACTGTCATATGACCCGCAACTCTCAAATTACCTGCAACTGCCAAATAGCCTGAAACTCACTTTACCCGCAACTGTCACATGACCAGAAACTGCCAAATAACCCCCAACTACCAAATAACTTGCAACTGGTCAAACGGCCTGCAACAGCTAAATGAACTACACATATCACATGATGGATTAATCGCCAACGACTCGACCCTGAGGCAGGTGGTACTGGGTTACAGGGTACCAGTAGCAGACCGAAGCCTGACCTGACCTGATGGATTTTTAGAGTGGAATTAATGTCTTCACATTCCATTAAATATAGAAACATTTAGAAAAATACAATAAAAAAACACTAATGTACATAAAATAAGATAAAAGTACACTAACATTTAGAAAAGAAGTGGACAAATACAAAAAGAACCTTATAAAAAATAAAATCATACCAAAAATATACTACAGTATATTGTCAAATGACCTGCAACAGTGAAATGACCAGCAAGTGCCAATTAACTCATAACTCCCACATAACCCTCAACTGCCAAATAACCTGCAACTGCCAAATAGCCTGAAACTCTCACATGACCTGCAACTGTCACAACACAAAACTGCCAAATAACTTGCAATGTCAAATGACCTGCAACAGTCAAATGACCGACACATATCACATCACCTGCAACAGTCAAATGACCTGCACATGACACATGACCTGCAACAGTCAAATGACCTGCACATATCACATGACCTGCAACAGTCAAATGACCTGCACATGTCTTACGACCAGCATCTTTCAAATGACCTGCAACAGTCACATGACCAGCATCTTTCAAATGACCTGCAACAGTCACATGACCAGCATCTTTCACATGACCTGCAACAATCACATGATATGCATCTGTCAAATGACCTGCAACTGTCACATGACCTGCAACTGTCCTGCCAAATAACCTGCAACTGTCACATTAACAGCAACTGTCAAATGACCCGCAACTCTAAAATTACCTGCAACTCTCACATGACCTGCAACTGTCACAACACAAAACTGCCAAATAACTTGCAATGTCAAATGACCTGCAACAGTCAAATGACCTACACATATCACATCACCTGCAACAGTCAAATGACCTGCACATGACACATGACCTGCAACAGTCAAATGACCAGCACATATCACATGACCTGCAACAGTCACATGACCAGCATCTTTCAAATGACCTGCAACAGTCACATGACCAGCATCTTTCACATGACCTGCAACAGTCACACGATATGCATCTGTCAAATGACCTGCAACTGTCACATGACCCGCAACTGTCCTGCCAAATAACCTGCAACTGTCACATTAACGGCAACTGTCAAATGACCCGCAACTCTCAAATTACCTGCAACTGCCAAATAGCCTGAAACTCACACTTTACCCGCAACTGTCACATGACCAGAAACTGCCAAATAACCCCCAACTACCAAATAACTTGCAACTGGTCAAACGGCCTGCAACAGCTAAATGAACTACACATATCACATGATGGATTAATCGCCAACGACTCGACCCTGAGGCAGGTGGTACTGGGTTACAGGGTACCAGTAGCAGACCGAAGCCTGACCTGACCTGATGGATTTTTAGAGTGGAATTAATGTCTTCACATTCCATTAAATATAGAAACATTTAGAAAAATACAATAAAAAACACTAATGTACATAAAATAAGATAAAAGTACACTAACATTTAGAAAAGAAGTGGACAAATACAAAAAGAACCTTATAAAAAATAAAATCATACCAAAAATATACTACAGTATATTGTCAAATGACCTGCAACAGTAAAATGACCAGCAAGTGCCAATTAACTCATAACTCCCACATAACCCTCAACTGCCAAATAACCTGCAACTGCCAAATAGCCTGAAACTCTCACATGACCTGCAACTGTCACAACACAAAACTGCCAAATAACTTGCAATGTCAAATGACCTGCAACAGTCAAATGACCGACACATATCACATCACCTGCAACAGTCAAATGACCTGCACATGACACATGACCTGCAACAGTCAAATGACCTGCACATATCACATGACCTGCAACAGTCAAATGACCTGCACATGTCTCACGACCAGCATCTTTCAAATGACCTGCAACAGTCACATGACCAGCATCTTTCAAATGACCTGCAACAGTCACATGACCAGCATCTTTCACATGACCTGCAACAGTCACATGATACGCATCTGTCAAATGACCTGCAACTGTCACATGACCCGCAACTGTCCTGCCAAATAACCTGCAACTGTCACATTAACGGCAACTGTCAAATGACCCGCAACTCTCAAATTACCTGCAACTGCCAAATAGCCTGAAACTCTCACATGACCTGCAACTGTCACAACACAAAACTGCCAAATAACTTGCAATGTCAAATGACCTGCAACAGTCAAATGACCGACACATATCACATCACCTGCAACAGTCAAATGACCTGCACATGACACATGACCTGCAACAGTCAAATGACCTGCACATATCACATGACCTGCAACAGTCAAATGACCTGCACATGTCTTACGACCAGCATCTTTCAAATGACCTGCAACAGTCACATGACCAGCATCTTTCAAATGACCTGCAACAGTCACATGACCAGCATCTTTCACATGACCTGCAACAGTCACATGATATGCATCTGTCAAATGACCTGCAACTGTCACATGACCCGCAACTGTCCTGCTAAATAACCTGCAACTGTCACATTAACAGCAACTGTCAAATGACCCGCAACTCTAAAATTACCTGCAACTCTCACATGACCTGCAACTGTCACAACACAAAACTGCCAAATAACTTGCAATGTCAAATGACCTGCAACAGTCAAATGACCTACACATATCACATCACCTGCAACAGTCAAATGACCTGCACATGACACATGACCTGCAACAGTCAAATGACCTGCACATATCACATGACCTGCAACAGTCAAATGACCTGCACATGTCTCACGACCAGCATCTTTCAAATGACCTGCAACAGTCACATGACCAGCATCTTTCAAATGACCTGCAACAGTCACATGACCAGCATCTTTCACATGACCTGCAACAGTCACATGATATGCATCTGTCAAATGACCTGCAACTGTCACATGACCCGCAACTGTCCTGCCAAATAACCTGCAACTGTCACATTAACGGCAACTGTCAAATGACCCGCAACTCTCAAATTACCTGCAACTGCCAAATAGCCTGAAACTCACACTTTACCCGCAACTGTCACATGACCAGAAACTGCCAAATAACCCCCAACTACCAAATAACTTGCAACTGGTCAAACGGCCTGCAACAGCTAAATGAACTACACATATCACATGATGGATTAATCGCCAACGACTCGACCCTGAGGCAGGTGGTACTGGGTTACAGGGTACCAGTAGCAGACCGAAGCCTGACCTGACCTGATGGATTTTTAGAGTGGAATTAATGTCTTCACATTCCATTAAATATAGAAACATTTAGAAAAATACAATAAAAAAACACTAATGTACATAAAATAAGATAAAAGTACACTAACATTTAGAAAAGAAGTGGACAAATACAAAAAGAACCTTATAAAAAATAAAATCATACCAAAAATATACTACAGTATATTGTCAAATGACCTGCAACAGTGAAATGACCAGCAAGTGCCAATTAACTCATAACTCCCACATAACCCTCAACTGCCAAATAACCTGCAACTGCCAAATAGCCTGAAACTCTCACATGACCTGCAACTGTCACAACACAAAACTGCCAAATAACTTGCAATGTCAAATGACCTGCAACAGTCAAATGACCGACACATATCACATCACCTGCAACAGTCAAATGACCTGCACATGACACATGACCTGCAACAGTCAAATGACCTGCACATATCACATGACCTGCAACAGTCAAATGACCTGCACATGTCTTACGACCAGCATCTTTCAAATGACCTGCAACAGTCACATGACCAGCATCTTTCAAATGACCTGCAACAGTCACATGACCAGCATCTTTCACATGACCTGCAACAGTCACATGATATGCATCTGTCAAATGACCTGCAACTGTCACATGACCCGCAACTGTCCTGCCAAATAACCTGCAACTGTCACATTAACAGCAACTGTCAAATGACCCGCAACTCTAAAATTACCTGCAACTCTCACATGACCTGCAACTGTCACAACACAAAACTGCCAAATAACTTGCAATGTCAAATGACCTGCAACAGTCAAATGACCGACACATATCACATCACCTGCAACAGTCAAATGACCTACACATGACACATGACCTGCAACAGTCAAATGACCTGCACATATCACATGACCTGCAACAGTCAAATGACCTGCACATGTCTTACGACCAGCATCTTTCAAATGACCTGCAACAGTCACATGACCAGCATCTTTCAAATGACCTGCAACAGTCACATGACCAGCATCTTTCACATGACCTGCAACAGTCACATGATATGCATCTGTCAAATGACCTGCAACTGTCACATGACCCGCAACTGTCCTGCCAAATAACCTGCAACTGTCACATTAACAGCAACTGTCAAATGACCCGCAACTCTCAAATTACCTGCAACTCTCACATGACCTGCAACTGTCACAACACAAAACTGCCAAATAACTTGCAATGTCAAATGACCTGCAACAGTCAAATGACCTACACATATCACATCACCTGCAACAGTCAAATGACCTGCACATGACACATGACCTGCAACAGTCAAATGACCTGCACATATCACATGACCTGCAACAGTCAAATGACCTGCACATGTCTCACGACCAGCATCTTTCAAATGACCTGCAACAGTCACATGACCAGCATCTTTCAAATGACCTGCAACAGTCACATGACCAGCATCTTTCACATGACCTGCAACAGTCACATGATATGCATCTGTCAAATGACCTGCAACTGTCACATGACCCGCAACTGTCACATGACCCACAACTGTCCTGCCAAATAACCTGCAACTGTCACATTAACGGCAACTGTCAAATGACCCGCAACTCTCAAATTACCTGCAACTCTCACATGACCTGCAACTGTCACAACACAAAACTGCCAAATAACTTGCAATGCCAAATGACCTGCAACAGTCAAATGACCTACACATATCACATCACCTGCAACAGTCAAATGACCTGCACATGACACATGACCTGCAACAGTCAAATGACCTGCACATGACACATGACCTGCAACAGTCAAATGACCTGCACATGTCTCACGACCAGCATCTTTCAAATGACCTGCAACAGTCACATGACCAGCATCTTTCAAATGACCTGCAACAGTCACATGACCAGCATCTTTCACATGACCTGCAACAGTCACATGACATGCATCTGTCAAATGACCTGCAACTGTCAATTGACCCGCAACTGTCCTGCCAAATAACCTGCAACTGTCACATTAACGGCAACTGTCAAATGACCCGCAACTCTCAAATTACCTGCAACTGCCAAATAGCCTGAAACTCTTACATTACCCACAACTGTCACATGACCAGAAACTGCCTAATAACCCCCAACTACCAAATAACTTGCAACTGTCAAATGACCTGCAACAGCCAAATGAACTACACATATCACATGATGGATTAATCGCCAACGACTCGACCCTGAGGCAGGTGGTACTGCACTTAAGTATATATAAAGTATGCACAAATACAGTACAGTGCACTGAAGTATATAGAATATATGCAAAAATACACCTGTAAATTATACCAATTATGAAAAAATACACTAAACTGCACTAAAATATTTATAAAATATGTAAAAATACACTAGTTTATTATACCAAATACACTAAAGCATGGGTTGGCAATTATGGGCCTGCAGGCCATACTTGTGTTATTTAGTTTTTTTTTAAGTATGTTTTACTTTGGTCTTTACTCATTTAAAAAAAAAAAATCATTATTTTGCTTCCATTTTTTTTATCTTTCTCTCAATAATATTTTTGTCTTTACTCATTTAAAAAAATATTTTTGTATTTTTCTTTTACAGTTTTTAGATTTTTTTTTTTATCTTTAATTATTTTTGGCTGTTCTAACCCTTTTTTTTTATTGCAAATTGAATTAACTTTTAAATATAATTTTGAATATTTTACCATTTTTAAAACATTATTTCATTCTTTTTCTTGATTATTTTGGTCATTTTTATATTATTTTTTTTTATTTTGTATATAAACCAAAGCCAAACTAACTAATGCACTGACATTCATCCCATTATATAAACTGTATTTTGACATTCACAGACTTCTAATAATGTTAATGATGCAAATACAGTATAAGAAACATATTTAATGCTTGTTATATTTATAACCATTTTAACCTATGGGTTCAATCATCCCTCCGCTCGTCTCATAGGGAGCATTTTAACACATCACAAGGCAGAAATCTGCCCCCCCCCCCTCTTTTTTATCTGCATAAATTGTCAGAGCTAACAAAAAAAAGGCAGAATAAAAAAAAAGTACAAATACAAATCACAAGCCCTGCAGTGGTGTTTGTCTGCAAAAGCTGCAGAGATGCAGCCATATCCTCCAGTTCCACTATACATTGCCAAGGGACACATCCATTCCACTTTATTTCACTGATTTTATCATCTTTTTACTGGGAGCAGGAAGAAAAAACAAAAAATTAAAATTAAATAATTAAAACCCCAGAATGAGCAGTTCAGGAAACGAGCAAATGATGGCACACTATGAATGAAGCAAGAAGCAGAAACTGGAGTTTGTGGGGCAGCTTAATCCAAACATTTGGAAGAATCATTACAGAAACTTCCACTCAATTTTGCCTAAATTTCTTAATAAAGTCAATTGAATGCTGTTCTTGAACCATTTTGATTACATGCAATTGGTGTTTGATTATATTATAAATGAAAATGTTAAGATGAAAACTGGGATAATGGAGGCAGGTCCCATTAAATTATCCAATAGATAAAACATTTGTCGATATTTATTGATTTTCTGATGTGTTTTGGACTACATTTACCTTTTTTTGGTTTATTTTGGATATTACTATATCTATAACTGCGTTTGTTGGAATATAGTTCCTCTGTGGATAATTATCAGACATAAAGGTTCAGATCAGTGGTTTGTCATTTGTATTTTGAACAAATGAGTGACTGTACCTGCTGTGGATATTTTATCCGAAACTGGTTAAAATCTTCCAACGTGTGAGAATCTCTGTTGTCAAACTACATTAGGTCATGTGACATTTGGGACAGGTTTGGATTTGGAGCGAGTATTTCAAGCCAATATGTGGACCCTTGGAAGTCTAAAGGTTTAGGGATAGTATTAGATGAACTTTAGGACATCCCACATCAATTCATAAGGGGTGCCAAAAAATGCAGTCTCGGTTTTACCTCAAAATACGCTTTTTTGGGTTAAATCTTTCAAAAATACATCAGCCACTGGACAAAAAAATTTAACACTTGGAAATTATACCGATGGATACTATGAACTTTCTTTAGGGATGTTAATTGAGCCAACTCAAACAAATTACCATGGTAACAGCCATTTTGGTCTGAAAAATGCCTTTTTTGTGAGTGAAACTTTAAAAACTATACAGATATTTAAACCATTTTTGCATCATTCTTGTCCTAAAACCATCAGGACACTTTCAGCAATTATGAAGTGTAATAATATGGAAATTTTGGAGTAAAATGGCCGTTCTTGCACCTGGGGCCTGAGTTTTCCTCATCAGGCTCAGAGACTCTGAACCTTTTTTGTTGAACCTGTATGAAGATGTACATTTACATGTGATCATTCCACAAACACCTTAATGTTAAATATTCAAACAAATATTCCATCTCAACCCTTGTGTCAAAGTATATTTAAATTATTTTACAGGCGGCAATTAAGTACAGTTGTTGGCAAAATACAAATCGGCCTTGAGCCCAGTATGATCCATGTGCACCTGCCCCACAACTCAACCAGACATGATTTTTTGAGGCCTTGTGGTCCTCTGAATAAGAAATTAACTGGTAACAGTAAAAAAAAAAAAAAATATATATATATATATATATATATATATATATATATATATATATATATATATATATATATATATATATATATATATATATATATATATATATATATATAATGAGAGTAAAGGCTATCTATCTTTTTATCTATCATATTTAAACCAATTAGGCTTACATGTCACTAGCCCTCAATCCAATATAAACACTTACACTTCATTCAAATGGTGGAACAACTTCTGACGGTTCATTCTATGGGAGACAATAATGCACACAGAAAAGAGTAGAGGTGGTCAAAGTACTCACATTCTGTACTGAAGGAGAAGTACAGATACTGGTGTGAAAAAAAACTGGTAAAAGTATAAAAGTAGAAGAAAAAAGTACAATTTTACAATTGTAATAAAGTATAAAAGTAATAAGTAAAACTGTATATTTTATTTTGGACATGAACACAAGAATAATACTTATTTAACCAGGAAAAATTTGAAAAGTGTTAAAAGTATCTGAAATAAAGCATTTAAAAGTGAGTTACTGTATAGATAATGTGTTTGATAGGGTCACTGTACTCAGTTTTGTGGATATGGGCAGGAAATTTTGGAAAAACAGGGTGGAAAAAAAGCCACAATTCAGATTAAAAAAAGTCATGAGATAAAAAAAATAAATAAATAAAACCAAAAATGTTTTTTTATTTTAAAAAATTACAAATAGGATTTAAAAAATGCAAAATTTTACAAGTCAAAATTGTGAGATAAAATGTTAAAATTGTGAAAGCAAAAGTCAAAATTCTGACAAAATTGTGAGATAATAGTCATAAAACTACACACACACATCTATCTATCTATCTATCTATAGATATAGATATTATTATAGATATAGATATAGATATATATAGATATATAGATATATATAGATATATAGATATAGATATAGATATATATCTATATAAAGTACCGATATTTAGGAGCAAATATAGGGAGTAAAAGTAAAAAGTTACCAGAAAAAATAAATACTCAAGTACAGATACTTAAAATAAAGTACAGTAATGAAATACTATTACTGAGTTACTGTTCACCTGTGGAAAAAGAATACATAAATAAAAGCCATTTAAAGTACAGTAATGAAATACTTTTACTGAGTTATTGTCCACCTGTGGAAAAAGAATACACAAATAAAAGCCATTTAAAGTACAGTAATGAAGTACTTTTACTGAGTTACTGTCCACCTGTGGAAAAAAGTACACAAATAAAAGCCATTTAAAGTACAGTAATGAAGTACTTTTACTGAGTTACTGTCCACCTGTGGAAAAAAGTACACAAATAAAAGCCATTTAAAGTACAGTAATTAAGTACTTTTACTGAGTTACTGTCCACCTGTGGAAAAGAGTACACAAACCAAAAAACATAACCAAAACCAGTCGTCTTTATATTTTACAGTGGCCTGAAATTACACACAAAAAAAAGAAAGAATGTTAAACTTACATCGTACACATCTGAAGCTTTGAGAAGTAGAGCACTGCTGTCCATGACCATCTGTTAAATACACACAAATACACATCAATTGCCAATCAGTCAATGAAATATGTGCATTCTAACATGGACTACTCAACTTCTTAAAAACTAAAAAAAAGCATGACATATACAGTCTAAGTAATGTGTCATTTTTCTGACACATGCATTGTGTTAAGATGGTTTTAATACGTGTAGAATATGACACAACATGAGTATTATTCAAAGAAAGTATGAGACACATTATGTGTTAAATTACACATTACTTGTTCTTATTTTAAATGTACAAAGTAGTGGAATATACTAACATTTATTCATAACAAAATATGACTGTGGCTCGATCATAACAAAATAGTTTTGATTTCTCATTATTTCCACTGACCTTTCACCTCAGTGATGTAACACCATTTCTAGTTCTCATAAGGCACATGCATTCTACTACCATTTATATGCATATGTTGTAAACCTTGTTACATAACATGTTTAGCTGATTTTAGAACTCGTGATATTGCTAGAGATTTTAACTGACAAACTGTAGGAAAACCCAAAATATTTTTTTTTATTTAACATTTGTGTGTAATTTTGCTAGACTTCAATTAAATGTATATACTTAAATTAATTTTTGCACAGTACCATAAGATTACATTATGTGTATAAATATACAGAATATATTATAAAATAATCTTAATAATCAGGTTTTCTCCCTCAGCTAAATTGTTTTTATTAATAGGTACCAGTTTGATAATGGTGAAGTACGAAAACATTAATAAATTCATCAATCATTAAGTACACGTGTTAAAAAAATTTGATTGGTTACACAAAATGTGTCAGAATAACAGTGTGTCAATAGAGGACTGTCATGTGTTGGGTTAAAGTTAACACAAAATGTATTGCCCGTGAGCACCCTGAGTGTAATTTCTGACACATTATTTATTGTGTACAAACTACATTATGTTCATATCAATAGCAGTGTTGCTACTGACAGTGTAGTTTAAGACTATACCATTTTATTATACTTTGTTTCACACTTGAGAACCTTGAACTGTTGATTTACCTTATTTTTAATGTTTGGCACAGTTAAGGCAAGAATGTGAGTAAAACATATGTGGACATGAAATGTTGATGCAAAAAACACTTATATAAACTGTTTATTTGGATGAAAAAGCTTATTAAATGTTGGCTTCAATTATATTTAAATACTGGAGAAGACTTTGCCTGTAAGATATATGTAATACAGTTCATAGTTTCCTTTCAAATATCTTTCTTACTCATTTCACTCAACATTTCCTTACCTAACATGTTGGTTGAGTCTTGACTGGAGCTGAGTTTCCCTCCAATTTGCTCTTCCTGTGGGTGGAGTCCAGGGGAGGAGCCTTTGTTTCCCTCCAAAAGGTTTACACACTTGTAATACCTAATACAAAGATATAATTAATGATAAATTCACAATAAATACAATTAATAGCAATTGCAAAAAATATATATTTAATTTTAAATTAAATAAAAATTTAAATTAGCTGGTAGCATTTTTGTCTGATATAAGAATGATTTTAGATAGGAAGCCAAAGTGTTTTTCTGTTTATTATTTTTATTAGATGCCAAGCACAAAACGCGTACAGCTAAGAGAAGACCTCATTTTTGTTTTACAGTGCCCCATAGGAGCCACAAAAAATACCTAAAAACAGTAAATCCATAACTTATGAATGGAAAAAGTGGAAATGATACAAGCAAATTGACTGGGGAAAAAGAAATATCTAACATTAAGAATAAAAACCCACAAAACTAATATATGTAGAAAGAAACAAATGTCAATAACTTGAAATTCAGATTGATCTTGCTCAAAAGTGTCTTTCAAAAGAACATTTTAAGATGCATTCGGACTTTTGGTTATTTTTTATATGCAAACTGTAAAAAGTCAAAAGCTCAATCTGTTGCCATCAACCATTTCTACAATTTACTTCCATTTAATAAAATGACTTATTGAAATTTTTACTTCTCTGCATGAGTTATTGACATTGCAACTCAGAGTTGTGAAGTCAATTTAAAGAAATGTCAGTTTAAGTGTGTTAAGAAAGTGACTTTTAAAACGGTAACTGTATAAGCAAGTGACTTGTAGTTTAATCAACTTTCATAAGTTAAAAAAGTGGGAACATTGTAGAGACATCAACCGGCCCCCTCCCAACAAACGCCAGCACTGGCTAACCTCCAAACACCATAGCTAAATTAAAAAAGAACATTATTTTTATTATTAAAATAGAAAATATATGTATTCAAAGAATAATCTCCCTCTTTTTTAAAATATCTTTTAATTCAAATATTTTTCTATAAACTTAAAAAATTTAAAAACATATATAATTTGCTATTAAAATAAAATTAAAAGAAAAAATACATTAACAAATGTATAAAATATCTCCCTCTTTTTAAAAATAAAAAATCTAAATAAACAAAATTAATATATATGTATATATTTTTTTTAAATGTCAAAAATAAAAATACAAAATTAATTAATTTACAGTCATGTTTAATAATTTTTTACAACAAAAAATATTAAAGTCTCTCTTACATCATACCTGGATGCCTTTGTACATCATTATCAGGCTTCTGAAAGGCCTATCATTAATTTAACGTGGGTGTATTAGAAGGAGATATCTAAACATATACTGGGCCACGAGGACAGGACAAAAAACACTCACCTTTAGACTGGACAGCAAACTTCTGAAAACCAGCGGGATGCGGTGATGGACAGGTCATCTCCGGTGTGGAGGACAAACACTTCACTATGACAGAAGAAAAACACAGTTAAAGCCTTAACATCATATACCTGAACCCTGCCTGTTCGCATAGTCTGGTTCTATAAGTGAAGGGGACGGACTGAAAACCACATCCAACCCAAAATTATCCCGGGTCAGTAAAATACTAAGGCGGGAAGAAACACATCGGTTCTGCAATATACATTGGAGTTATATTCTAAAATAACTCAGTAATAATTACTGTTTTAACCACAAACACGTAATTAAAATGTGTAGCTTTGAACGTAATAATCCCACACATGTTATGCATTGGGAAACGACTCCTAATATGTTTGTGGGAAAGTTGCACCGTTTATGCGGTTATGTTAAATATGGCAACGTGGGTTTTTTTTTCACATTTACGGGGAGTTATGTTTGTTGCTGTGACTGTGCCAGTGATGCACGCGCTGACCAGAAGTGAACGGGTGCTCGCGTTCGCTATCGTTTGAGTTAAACGTTAAATTAACTTGGTAAATACGCTTTATTACTGACTGCCCGTGAAGGTAACATACAACGTCGTCTGTATCCTACAGTATGGAAAGAGCAAGAGAGAAAGTTAGTTATGACAGTGGAAGCTCCGTAAACCAGGTTCAAATGACTCGTATGGTGTTACAGTTTGTCGACCAATGACATCGGATTTTAACACGGAAATGAATGCAGGTGTGCGAGTAAGGTTATTTGATGTTCATGAAGAGCATTGACGACATTTTTAAAAACGCGGGCTGAGAAGCGGTTCGGGTCCGGTCCTTTCAAATACATTTATTATTGTCCGAGCTGCAGGAGGGTTGGTTAAAAAAAGCGTTCGGTTGCGGGTCGTTTATACATAGACCCGGTACACATTTGCGCTCCGTTATCTCCTGTTCCGTTTATTTCATTGTCTTTTTTTCTTGGTATCAAAGATCGTATATCTAAAGAGGTCTAACTCAGCCCTGTTTACCGTGACATGGCTGCGACCGCAGCGCGCGAGCGTGGAAACCAGTGCCAGCAAGTGTCTGCCGCCAGCCTTTGAATAGTATAATTGCACGATCATAAAAAAAGTTAAATCCATTATTAATTCATCGATTGATTGATAAATAAGACTGCAATTAATAAAATAACTCATTGGCCTCCCTTGTTTTCAAGTTTTTCAAATGAACCTGTCAGGAAAGACAATTAATGGCGGCTTGTTCTTTTGTTTATATCAAGTTGGTAGACTCTCTCCTCTCCTTCCTTTTTTAAAATATTTTTTAATAAATACAAATATTTTTCTATAAATTAAAAATAAAAATAAAAACTTGTATAGTTTGCTATTAAAATAAAATTATTAAAATAAAAAAAATACATTAACAACTTTATAAAATATCTCCCTCTTTTTAAAATTAAAAAATCTAAATAAACAAAATAAAAATTTATTTTTATATATTTTTTAAATGTCAAAAATAAAAATACAAAATAAATTAATTTAAAGTAATGTTTAATAATTATTTTACAACAAAAATATTAAAGTCTCTCTTACATCATACCTGGATGCCTTTGTACATCATTATCAGGCTTCTGAAAGGCCTATCATTAATTTAACGTGGGTGTATTAGAAGAAGGAGATATCTAAACATATACTGGGCCACGAGGACAGGACAAAAAACACTCACCTTTAGACTGGACAGCAAACTTCTGAAAACCAGCGGGATGCGGTGATGGACAGGTCATCTCCGGTGTAGAGGACAAACACTTCACTATGACAGAAGAAAAACACAGTTAAAGCCTTAACATCACATACCTGAACCCTGCCTGTTCGCATAGTCTGGTTCTATAAGTGAAGGGGACGGACTGAAAACCACATCCAACCCAAAATTATCCCGGGTCAGTAAAATATTAAGGCGGGAAGAAACACATCGGTTCTGCAATATACAGTGGAGTTATATTCTAAAATAACTCAGTAATAATTACTGTTTTAACCACAAACACGTAATTAAAATGTGTAGCTTTGAACGTAATAATCCCACACATGTTATACATTGGGAAACGACTCCTAATATGTTTGTGGTAAAGTTGCACCGTTTATGCGGTTATGTTAAATATGGCAACGTGGGTTTTTTTTCACATTTACGGGGAGTTATGTTTGTTGCTGTGACTGTGCCAGTGATGCACGCGCTGACCAGAAGTGAACGGGTGCTCGCGTTCGCTATCGTTTGAGTTAAACGTTAAATTAACTTGGTAAATACGCTTTATTACCGACTGCCCGTGAAGGTAACATACAACGTCGTCTGTATCCTACAGTATGGAAAGAGCAAGAAAGAAAGTTAGTTATGACAGTGGAAGCTCCGTAAACCAGGTTCAAATGACTCGTATGGTGTTACAGTTTGCCGACCAATGACATCGGATTTTAACACGGAAATAAATGCAGGTGTGCGAGTAAGGTTATTTGATGTTCATGAAGAGCATTGACGACATTTTTAAAAACGCGGGCTGAGAAGCGGTTCGGGTCCGGTCCTTTCAAATACATTTGTTATTGTCCGAGCTGCAGGAGGGTTGGTTAAAAAAGCGTTCGGTTGCGGGTCGTTTATACATAGACCCGGTACACATTTGCGCTCCGTTATCTCCTGTTCCGTTATTTCTAGTATGTCGACAGTGAAGCACGGCTCTACAGCAGAGTATGTTTAAAACTAGACATTGTTTATGTGGACTTCATACAGGCCACTTCCACACACACACACACGCACACGCACGCAAATAGACTTCACTCACCTGGTGGCGAACTGGACTAAACCGAACCCTTTCCTCATCACCAGTTATATATCCTAAATTGGCGCGCTTCATAGATCACATGAGCGGGCGTGGGTGGAGCTTAAGTGTATTTAAAGGGAGGGCGGACTGCCTGGTTTCTCAGTGTCCGGGGAGGTGGAGATGCTGTCAGGAAGACCAGCAGAGGTAAGTAAGAAAAACCCACATTTTCTTGGTGTTAGTGATTGTTTGAGCTTGAGCGGCTGTTTGGGTTACATTTCTTTGTACGGGCTTTAATATTGGTTTTGACCTTGGGTGTCTTGGGTTTTGAGCTAGAGTGTGTCTTGGGTTTTGAGCGCGAGTGTGTCTTGGGTTTTGAGCGCGAGTGTGTCTTGGGTTTTGAGCGCGAGTGTGTCTTGGGTTTTGAGCGCGAGTGTGTCTTGGGTTTTGAGCGCGAGTGTGTCTTGGGTTTTGAGCGCGAGTGTGTCTTGGGTTTTGAGCGCGAGTGTGTCTTGGGTTTTGAGCGCGAGTGTGTCTTGGGTTTTGAGCGCGAGTGTGTCTTGGGTTTTGAGCGCGAGTGTGTCTTGGGTTTTGAGCGCGAGTGTGTCTTGGGTTTTGAGCGCGAGTGTGTCTGGGGTTTTGAGCGCGAGTGTGTCTGGGGTTTTGAGCGCGAGTGTGTCTGGGGTTTTGAGCGCGAGTGTGTCTGGGGTTTTGAGCGCGAGTGTGTGTTGGGTTTTGAGCGCGAGTGTGTGTTGGGTTTTGAGCGCGAGTGTGTGTTGGGTTTTGAGCGCGAGTGTGTGTTGGGTTTTGAGCGCGAGTGTGTGTTGGGTTTTGAGCGCGAGTGTGTGTTGGGTTTTGAGCGCGAGTGTGTGTTGGGTTTTGAGCGCGAGTGTGTGTTGGGTTTTGAGCGCGAGTGTGTGTTGGGTTTTGAGCGCGAGTGTGTGTTGGGTTTTGAGCGCGAGTGTGTGTTGGGTTTTGAGCGCGAGTGTGTGTTGGGTTTTGAGCGCGAGTGTGTGTTGGGTTTTGAGCGCGAGTGTGTCTTGGGTTTTGAGCGCGAGTGTGTCTTGGGTTTTGAGCGCGAGTGTGTGTTGGGTTTTGAGCGCGAGTGTGTGTTGGGTTTTGAGCGCGAGTGTGTGTTGGGTTTTGAGCGCGAGTGTGTGTTGGGTTTTGAGCGCGAGTGTGTGTTGGGTTTTGAGCGCGAGTGTGTGTTGGGTTTTGAGCGCGAGTGTGTGTTGGGTTTTGAGCGCGAGTGTGTCTTGGGTTTTGAGCGCGAGAGTGTCTTGGGTTTTGAGCGCGAGTGTGTGTTGGGTTTTGAGCGCGAGTGTGTGTTGGGTTTTGAGCGCGAGAGTGTGTTGGGTTTTGAGCGCGAGAGTGTGTTGGGTTTTGAGCGCGAGAGTGTGTTGGGTTTTGAGCGCGAGTGTGTCTTGGGTTTTGAGCGCGAGTGTGTCTTGGGTTTTGAGCGCGAGTGTGTCTTGGGTTTTGAGCGCGAGTGTGTCTTGGGTTTTGAGCGCGAGAGTGTCTTGGGTTTTGAGCGCGAGTGTATCTTGGGTTTTGAGCGCGAGTGTGTCTTGGGTTTAAGAGATGTCAAATTTGAAAATTTTTTTTTGATAAATGAGGCGAAACATCTCCAGATGCGTGTAGAGGGTCATACATATTGGTCTAGACCACTTTTTAACTAGTTTTGAGAGATGTCAAAAATTTCACTTTTTTGAGCCCTCGCCACCCTTACAAATTTGAAAAAAATAATTTTTGGATAAATGACAAAAAACATTTTGAAACAACTCCAGATACGTGTAGAGGGTCATAAAATAGTTTATTTTTGTTTACCTCTGCTGGTCTTCCTGGCAGCACTTACTTCTCCCCAGATATTGTGGAAAAATTGGCAATCCTTTAAATACCCTTAAGCTCCGACCACAGTTAGGCGTAGCCCAGGATCATGTGATCTATGAAGCGTGCCAACTTAGGTATATAACTGGTGATGAGGGCAGGGCTCGGTTTAGTCGAGTTCGCCACCTTGTGAGTGAAAGTGTGCTTGCGTGTGTGTGTGTGTGTGTGTGTGTGTGTGTGTGTGCCGTGTATGAAGTCCACAAACGATGTACAGCTTTAATCATACTCTGCGGTAGAGCCGTGCTTAACTCTCGACATACCGGGAAAAAGACAATGGGGAAAAAACCCGGGCAGGAGAGAACGAGCTTAAATGTGTGCCGGATTTATGTATAAACTACCCGCGCTTCTTAACGAATTCACCTGCAGCTCGGATATTAATAAATGTATTTGAAAGGACCGGGCCCGACCCGCTTCTCGGCCCTCGTTTTAAAAATTTAGTCAATAGTCTTTATGAATCAAATTACACATATATGGAGCTAAATCCAGGCCAAATGTTTGCTAATTTGAAAAAATAATTGTAATTGAAAAACAAAAATTCAAAACTTAAAGTTCAAGTTTTGATCTTGAACTTTGAAATATACAACAATGTATTCCAACTAAAAATAAGTGTAGGAAAGGTTTTTTCAGGTTAAATATAATTTTGATTCAGTTTTGGAATTTTTTTGAATAAATTATTCATTTTTCACTTTCATATATATTTTGATATTTGAGGTCTTAATTTTTTCAGATTCAGATCTTGTTTTTTTACAGTTTCAAATCTTATTTTTTTCACTTTCAGATCTTTTTTTTCAGTCTCAGACTTTTCGCCCTGATGTTGCGTGGGGGGCGTGGCATCAACTTAGAGGGCGTGCATCATGAGTGAACACATTACAAAGAAGGCTGAGGACCTCCCTCAATCACGTTGCCTTCAGGGAACGTAGGAACTGCGACAAGTTTGACTCTACACTTTCTATACACCACATTCATGTGATTGGCAGTTAGAAAACTGACGCCAGTGACAACGTTGTGTTTGGCAAACTGTTTTAGAACCTGCTTGGCTCTAATAGCAGTATAAGAGCAATAAACTATGCCAGATTGTAAAGTTAAACATCTACACTTTAAGTGTTTATGTTTCCCACTTCCACATAATACCATGAACGCAGCACAGTGTCCGTTTGCGATCACGGCGTCCGCTCCACCGGGACCACCTGTTGGCGCCAGCCAGGTAAGAAATGTTAGATATTTTTTAATAGATACTCTGGGAAATCATCATAAATGTTATAATGATGGGTAGTTGATGATGATTTCCCAGAGTATCTATTCAAAAATATCTAACATTTCTTACCTGGCTGGCGCCAACAGGTGGTCCCGGTGGAGCGGACGCCGTGATCGCAAACGGACACTGTGCTGCGTTCATGGTATTATGTGGAAGTGGGAAACATAAACACTTAAAGTGTAGATGTTTAACTTCACAATCTGGCATAGTTTATTGCGCTTATACTGCTATTAGAGCCAAGCAGGTTCTAAAACAGTTTGCTAAACACAACGTTGTCACTGGCGTCAGTTTTTTAACTGCCAATCACATGAATGTGGTGTATAGAAAGTGTAGAGTCAAACTTGTCGCAGTTCCTACGTTCCCTGAAGGCAACGTGATTGAGGGAGGTCCTCAGCCTTCTTTGTAATGCTGTCACTCATGATGCCGCGCCCCTCTAAGTTGATGCCACACCCCCCACGCAACATCAGGGCCAAAAGTCTGAGACTGAAAAAAAAAAATCTGAATGTGAAAAAAGATCTGAAACCAAAAAAAGATTTGAAACGGTAAAAAAATAAGATGTGAATCTGAAAACATAAAATCTGCAACTGAAAAAATTAAGACCTCAAATATCAAAATATATATGAAAGTGAAAAATGAAAATGAATAATTTATTCAAAAAAATTCCAAAACTGAATCAAAATTATATTTAACCTGAAAAAACCTTTCCTACACTTATTTTTAGTTGGAATACATTGTTTATTTCAAAGTTCAAGATCAAAACTTGAACTTTCAGTTTTGAATTTTTGTTTTTCAATTACAATTATTTTTTCAAATTAGCAAAACATTTGGCCTGGATTTAGCTCCATACACATACCTGCATTCATTTCTGTGTTAAAATGTGATGTCATTGGGGCAGCAAACTGTAACCATTTGAACTGACCCACCTAGGGCTGAGACTGAGCAATACTGGAAGAGCATCTGGGAGAAGGAGGCAACACATAACACCAATGCCCAATGGCTGACAGACTTACAGGCAGAGCACAGCCAACTCCCAGAACAAGACCCAGTAGTCATCACACTAGCAGACATCCAAACCAGAGTGTCCAAAATGAAGAGCTGGACAGCACCAGGGCCCGACATGATTCATACCTAATGGCTTAAGAAACTGACAGCACTCCATGAACGCCTAGCAGCACAGATGAACCAGCTGCTGATATCGGGGAAACCACCCAGAGTGGCTAACCCAGGGCCAGACAGTCCTCATAATAAAGGACTCCCAGAAGGGAACAATACCATCTAACGACCGGCCTATAACCTGCCTCAGCACCACATGGGAGCTACTATCAGGCATCATAGCAACTAAGATGAGTAGGCACATGGAGCAATACATGAGCAAAGCACAGAAAGGAATAGGCAACAACACCAGGGGAGCCAAACACCAGCTACTGGTTGACAGGGCAATTGCCGGAGATTGCAAGACGAGGAACACCAACCTGTGCACTGCCTGGATTGACTACAAGAAAGCCTATGACTCAATGCCACATACATGGATACTGGAATGCTTAAAACTGTATAACATCAACAGGACACTAAGAGAGTTCATCCAGAACTCAATGAGGCTGTGGAAGACAACTCTGGAGGCCAACTCAAAGCCAATTGCACAAGTGAGCATCAGATGTGGCATTTACCAAGGAGATGCTCTGTCCCCCCTGCTGTTCTGCATAGGCCTAAACCCCCTCAGCCAGATCATCTCAAAGAGTGGCTTCGGATACCAGTTCCGAAGTGGAACATCCATCAACCACCTCCTCTACATGGATGACATCAAGCTGTATGCCAAGAATGAGCGTGACATTGATTCCCTAATTCACCTCACCCGGATCTACAACAAAGACATTGGGATGTCATTCGGACTAGATAAATGTGGGCGGATGATATCTAGAAGAGGAAAGGTGATCACAACTGAAGGGGTTGACCTACCTGAAGGGAATATCACAGATGTGCAGGAAAGTTACAAATACCTAGGGATCCCACAGACAAATGGTAATCATGAGGAGGCAGCTCGGAAGTCAGCCACAGCCAAATACCTACAGAGGGTAAGGCAGGTCCTGAAAAGTCAGCTGAACAGCAAAAATAAGATCCAGGCCATTAACATCTATGCCCTGCCAGTAATCAGATACCCAGCTGGGATAATATCCTGGCCACTGGAAGAGATACAAGCCACTGATATCAAGACAAGGAAACTCCTTACCATGCATGGAGGGTTCCACCCCAAGTCCAGTGTCCTGAGGCTGTACACTAAGCGAAAGGAAGGGGGCCGAGGACTAGTAAGTGTCAGAACTACTGTCCAGGAGGAAACGGCGAACCTCCAGGAATACATCAACAAAATGGCCCCCAATGACCAACTGCTAAGTGAATGCCTCAGGCAACAAAAACCCAGTAAGGTCGAGGAACCAGAGGGGCTATCATGGAAGGACAAACCCTTGCATGGCGTGTACCATCGGCAAATTGAGGAAGTGGCTGATATGGAAAAGACATACCAGTGGCTGGAAAAGGCTGGACTAAAGGACAGCACAGAGGCGCTACTCATGGCTGCACAAGAACGAGCCCTGAACACCAGAGCAATAGAGGCCGGGGTCTACCACATCAGACAGGACCCCGGGTGTAGGCTGTGTAGAGAAGCCCCTGAAACAGTCCAGCACATCACAGCAGGGTGTAAGATGCTGGCAGGCAAGGCATACATGGAGAGGCATAACCAGGTAGCGGGCATACTGTACAGGAACATCTGTAAAGAGTATGGACTGGAGGTCCCAGGGTCAAGATGGGAGAACCCCCCCAAAGGTGACAGAGAACAAACAGGCCAAGATCCTGTGGGACTTCCAGATCCAGACTGACAAGATGGTGATGGCCAATCAGCCTGACATAGTGGTGGTGTATAAACATGGGAAGACAGTGGTGGTGATAGATGTAGCAGTCCCCAGTGATAGCAACATCAGAAAGAAAGAACATGAGAAGCTTGAGAAATACCAAGGGCTGAAAGAGGAGTTAGAGAAAATGTGGAGTGTGAAGGCAACAGTGTTACCAGTAGTGATCAGAGCATTAGGGGCAGTCACCCCCAAGCTGGGAGAATGTCTCCAGCAGATACCAGGAACAACATCCGAGATCTCTGTACAAAAGAGCGCATTGCTAGGAACAGCTAAGATTCTGCGCAGAACCCTCAGGCTCCCAGGCCTCTGGTAAAGGACCCGAGTCTGAAGGAGACACCACCCAGGTGGGGCGAGAGGAAATGTATTTTATAAAAAAAAAAAAAAAATGTTCCTCTCGCCCCACGTGGGCGGTGTCTCATATATATATATATATATATGTATATATATGTATATATGTATATATGTATATATGTATATATGTATGTATATGTATATATATGTATATGTATATATATATATGTGTATGTTGTGTCAATCACAGGAGTAACTGAAAAAGTCGGATAGATGCAACATGGCCATTCAGACTGAAGTCACATTGCAAAATATCGGACACGTATTGGATTTAATACCACATATGAAAGTGGCCTGACTTGGATTTTTTATTTTTTTTTAAATTGGATTTGTGCCATTCGGGCCGTTTTTGATATGTCAGACACAGGTCAAATGGAAGCAAAAAGTCCAATTTGGGCCAGGATATATATATATAGGGGCATGGATCTGTTTACGCAGTCAGACCATGGAGTCCTCGGACACTTTTGGAACCAAAGTGCAGGTCCCCACGAGAATTAAATTTAAATGAAAGTCCCCACTAGTGAAATAGAAATGATGTTGCTCCCTAAATACATTTATTAGTTTTTTCAGAAAGTCCCCATGAAGCATGAGGGAAACGGGTGGAAAGTGACATGTGGTTTTCAAATATTTGAAGAGGTTTTTTTTGTCTCTTTTTAAATGTATTTTTATAGATATTTACTTTTTCATTATTTTTATATAAAAAATTTTATGCATCTATTTTATTAATTGTACTTTCTTTCATTAATTTTATTCACATAATTTTTTATGTGTTTTTTTTATTTTAGTTTAAAAAGTTGAGGGTCATGTGACAGTTGCAGGTCAAGTGACGTGTCCACACGTTTTATCAACATCATTTCACTACAGTTTAATGGTAGATTTTTCTGCTTTAGATGTGATTAAAGTAAATTCAAAAAGTTATTTATAGTCAGAACAGACAATTTTGACAGATATTTAGAGAAAGAACATTTAAAAATAACAAACATATGAATTGAATCATGTTGAATTTTTCAATTGTAATTAAGAATTTTTTTCATACATTATTACATTTTAGGGCATTTTCATGTTTTTTTTTTGCACACTTCTGTATACTTTGTATGTCTTGTGTTTGTTATGTTTTGAATCTTTAGTGCATTTTTGAATATTTTTGTATACTTCAGCAGTTTTAGTGTATTTTTGAATATTTTAGTGCAGCTAGAGTGTCTTTGTGCACATTTTTTGTATACTTTAAAGGAATTGCAGTGAATCTGTGCATTTTATGTAGTTTAACGTATGTATGTTAATTTTTGCATACTTCAGTATGTTTTCATATCTTTGTATACTGTACAAGGTCATTTTCGTATTTTTCCATTTCTTTTGTAAATGTTAGTTTACTTTTAAAATATTTTATATACATTATTGTATTTTTATACATTTTTGTATATTTAATGCAATGTGAAGATATTGATTCCAATATAAATCTCCAAGTTATTTGTTAGTTGTGGGCTATTTGGCAGTTTCTGGTCATTTGACAGTTGCAGGTCATGTGACAGTTGCAAGTTACTTGGCAGGACAGTTGCGGGTCTTTTGACAGATGCATGTCATGTGACTGATGCTGGTCATGTGACTGTTGCAGGTCATTTGAAAGATGCTGGTCATGTGATATGTGCAGTTCATTTGACTGTTGCAGGTCATGTGTCATGTGTAGGTCATTTGACAGTTGCAAGTTATTTGGCAGTTTTTCGTCTTGTGACAGTTGCAGGTCATGTGAGAGTTTCAGGCTATTTGGCAGTTGCAGGTAATTTGAAAGTTGCGGGTCATTTGACAGTTGCCGTTAATATGACAGTTGCGGGTTATTTGGCAGGACAGTTGCGGGTCATGTGACTGTTGCAGGTCATGTGACTGTTGCAGGTCATCTGACAGTTGCAAGTTATTTGGCAGTTTCTGGTCATGTGACAGTTGCGGGTCATGTGAGAGTTTCAGGCTATTTGGCAGTTGCAGGTAATTTGAGAGTTGCGGGTCATTTTTAAAGTTGATGGTCATGTGACAGTTGCAGCTTATTTTGTTTAGTCATTCGTAACTTTCTTTGGACTCCAACTTTCTGGCACTCTACCTACATCATCCTAAAGATTATGCCGATTTATTTTATTTTGATATTTCATTGCATTTATGACAATTTATGTTTCATGGTTATTTGCTCTTGCCCTTTACCTATTGAAATCACATTTTATGAATTTCTTTAAACTTTTAATTATATTTTGCACTGCAGTTTGAAACCTCCAAATCCGCTCCTATCTTTCTTTGTCGAACAATGGGGTTTTTTTGGTTTTCTTTTTACATTTCATTCATTTTTCTCACTCATTTATTGAAAAATTGTAAATCCTTGGACCATTGTTTTTTGAGTCAATGGCTGTTTTGTTCCAGATGACGATTTCAATCTCTTATTATGCTCTTATTTTCAAAGTAATTACTAGCTTTAAATTGCACCTGGAGCATATTTTCCTTGGATGCTTGATAAGAACATACTAAAACCATATTTATACTTAATAAATCAATTAATTAAAAAAAAAGTCAGAGACAAGATGAAAAGTGTTGTATCCATTGTCTACATTTAAATACCAAGTTATTTCCTATACTATAGTGTGTCTCATTTCAAGTATACTGTGACGTGCTGGTTTAGTTTGGTTTGGATTATTTTTCTTTTTTAATTTTATTCTTTTTCACTTGGCTTCTCATTATTTTCCACACTGAAATAATAAAAATGCCACGTTCGAGGCAC
The DNA here is from genome assembly GCA_020466265.1 of Siphamia tubifer. Taxonomy (NCBI): domain Eukaryota; kingdom Metazoa; phylum Chordata; class Actinopteri; order Kurtiformes; family Apogonidae; genus Siphamia; species Siphamia tubifer. The sequence goes on along the minus strand of CM035794.1, from coordinate 58,451,219 downwards.
ACAGCCCCTTAACTGAGACATGACAAAAGACTCGTGGTGCTTGGTGAGTTTCTGAAAAGTGGATAAAAGCCAGAACAAGGACCATCAAATAACTGAAACAATTGGCACATGAGTGTCGACAGTGAAAAGTCCATTTGTGATTTTATTGTTTTTTTTGCACTATATACAGTCTCTTACTGGCCCATATTTCACATATACATTGTGTACTTTATGTGGACTATTGCTGAAGTAGCATTAATCACTGTGAGGGAGGATAAATTTTGTCTCCATTGGGGATAAAAATAATTCAGCAGAGGCAGGGATATATAGACCAGAGGAGGGGATATCTTCCCATCCTCCTCCTGGCAAATCACACCCAGGTTGCCAGCTTGCCAAGTACAAAGCCGTCTGACTCTTTTTATTTTTGGCTCCGTCAGTTTAACCTATCATACTGCGATAGAGCTTGGGTAAACAACCTTTTGACATTTGAAAAACAAAACCTACAGGCAAAAAATGTGAAGTATCTTCACATGATGGTGCACTTCAGGCAAAATGTTGTCTGCAACATCTCATAGTAGGCTCCATTCAATTGTGTTTTCAAATGTTAACCATAAGAATATGTTGCCCTAAGCATTACAGCCTCACCTATTGTTGACCACAAACCTCCCCCTGAAGGGGAGGCAAGGTCTACTGTTTTAGTTCTGGTTTCTTTTTGTTATTTAGCAACTATTGGAACAAATTTCTATAAATTTTCAGGAAAAAAAGGTGCAATGTGATTCTGAATAGACCCCAAAAAATTTTGGTGAATGGAGGTCTAAGGTCAAGATAACCAAAAGTGTGTTTTCTCAGTGGTAATAGACAGGGCAAATTGGTTAATCAGGTTTGTTGAGCCTGGCAACACTTGTTTTCTTTATTTTTTGTGACTAATTCCTAATATTTCTGTGTGTAAAAAGCAAATGTGATTTTGAGGCTTTTTACATAATGAGAGAGCATTGTCAACTGAATCACAAGGGTTTTTTTATGGGTTATTAACACACAACAGTAATAAGTCCAATGCTCAAAGTGTTTTGTTTCCAGCATGGGTGTTACCAGAGCATATTATGTGGCCCCCCTCATCAAAAAATACACTCAATCTTGATTATGCAATAGCTAATTAACATGCCATGGCTATACAGGCAACTCACAATCATCAGGAAATGATTCACATTCTAATTTTATTAAATTGTATGTGAGTATGAAAAAGAACAAGGGAAGAAGTTCTTCAGTTGTTCATTTTTTAATCATAGAATCTAAAGGAGAACATTTGATTGATGTGAAAGGTATCCAGTTTAATTACATTTTCCACATGTTGACTGTTACCAAATGCAACAAATCCTCAAGGTTACGGGTTCCTACAAGTATTTTACAATATTCTACTTGTTCAAAACAGAGGCTGAATGACGTTAGTGTCATTATGTAGTAGTCAATGACAGCACTGTGTCTGTGTTTTTCAAGCTTGCAGCTAACATGTGGGGGATGACATTAGTTGTTTTTCCATTTTCAGTAGTTGACATTTTTTATCCCATCCCACAAAAGTGAGGTGAGAATATTGTTTTTGGTTATTTTTTTATTTTGTCTGTAAGGTTTTCAGCAGGTTTATGCAAAAAGCATTTGATACGTTTCCATGAAATTTTCAGGAAATGTGCAAGGTGGTTCAGAATAGATCCCATTAAATTTCGGCGAATGTAGGTCAAAGGTCAAGGGAACCAAAAATGTGATTTTGCAATTATAAGAGATAAGGCAAATCAAGAATTTTCTTTTCATTCTGTTGTACTCAGTTTTGTATATAGAGTTTATGTATATTAACATCAGAAAGTTGAAGGCCACATTTGAAGACTTCAGGTCAAAGGTCAATGTCAAGGTTAAAATAAAGTTCAAAAATTTTTATTTGGATGTAACTTTTGAACAAATCTTCTTAGAGATTTCCAATGAGTACCACACTGCACATTTTTCAATTCTACATCATGTATGCATAATAGATTTTGACCTATTGTTCGCTGAAGAGGTTGGGGGTCAGGTGTTTTTTTTGCTCCCATAACTCTATGGATGTGCAGCAACAATATGAGAAAGTTCACAGATGAGTGAGCTACTAACATGCAAAAATTATCCTTAGTTTGCAGATATTTCAGTCGTAGTATGGCAGCAACTTGTAATGTCTTTAAGGCACGTTATTTTTTTAATCTTCGGAGAGATTACTGTAATCGGTGTGTGTGTGTGTCTGCAGAGACATATCACGGTATAACTCAATGAATACTTCAAATAACACCATGAAATTACATGGGCATATACATACAGCTAATGCACATCAGATGCGATGATCCATTTGAGTAAAGGTCAAAGGTCAAGGTTGGATTTAGCAGAAAGGTCAAAATCACATTATTGGCTCTAATTCAAGAACAGGTTGTCACAGAAACTTGAGATTGGCACAAATTAGGTTGCGAGATTAGGCATTCTCTGAATAGTTGTGTTGTATCGCATACAAGCAACTAGTGTCACATAAAGGAAATAAGTTTAATCATCATTGTAAGAGTTGTTTCAGTTTAGTTGTTGGGAAAACCAACAACTAAAGACACTCACTGACTCCAGATGCACAGCAAACTTCCAGCAGACAGTGCAAAGATTAAAGAAATGGATCAATTCATTATACTAATAATATTCTACCATCTGTTATGAAAAACCTTGGATTTTGCATCCTGTCAGAACACTTAGAGCCAAGGTGTAGTCCCCCGTCTAGGAAACATATCAAGAAATCCTGTACTCCAACTATATAATTCAGTGCCATCATAGTTACAGTATCAATTATTCTATTGAATCATTTGTTATTTGTTATCCCACATTATTTCTACTGCAGAAATGGAGCAGCCTATATACATACAAAAAAAAATCATAGGTACATTTCTGTCTTACATATCAGCTAAGAATTTCTAATTACTACATCATAACCACATGTCACTTGTAACTCTTAAAGACTGTGTTGTGATTATTTTTAAATGTTTCTCTCACTGTAACCATTACTAAGTGATTGATCATCATTTGTTATAATGCTATCATCTGCATTTTTCAACAAAATCAGGTAACTGTTGACATTTATCAAACTACATGACTTTTTTTATGAATCACTGTTCCAGATGATGTTTCTGGATGTAGTGCGACCTACAAACCTGCAAATAAGATACATCTGATACCACTGAACAAAGAAGCTGAATTTGACTATTTTTGTTTTGGGTTTTTTTTGGAATGGATGGATGGATGTGTAGGATTAATGGTTAAAAGGTATTATGTGTTTCTTGTCAGTCATTGTGTGCTGGACTCTTGGTTCAATGTTTTTGTTTTGTTTTTTTCAAATTGGTCAGAAATGTTATTTTATGCTGCTGTTCTGCACAAATTGGACAGAGTCCCCACTAAGAATAACAGCCTCTCTATTACTTACATTTCTAAAAATGTAACCACTCGAGTGCTCAGAGCTCATAAGTCTGAGCAGCATCATGCAGCTGCTCAGTTCACAAGTATGCAATGTATAATCCAAGTAGGAAACCCACAGAAAGTCAAGCCTGCAGGGAAAGAGCTTCAAGGGCATACAGTTCCCTATCACTGGCCAAAAAGAGCACTCCAGGCCGCCTTCTACTCACACAGAGGTGTCTGAATATACATGTATGTACATATAAGATCTGTAGAGGACAAAGAAATAACAATACTAAAGCCATGTCCAGAACACATGCTGTGAGAAAATAAATGAATAAAAAGGTGTAACTGAGATATGATAGAGATAGAAAGCATCCTGCAAAAGCTATATATTATTCATTCTTCCGTGAACAGGATCCTCGGTTTACCCATCAGCCAGAGAACAACATAAGTGTCTTTGAAACATCAGCTTCAAGATTTCTCCCAAAAAAGAAAAGAGAAAAAAAAAACAAATTCTGTAGCTGTAGTCTTCCAATACCATCTACTTCACTGGGTTATTTTCCTTCCTGCCATTTCATGGTGGACAAATAGTATTGTTTGTCTGAGCTTGTTTCCTGAAAACAGCTGTCTGACAGAGCCAGCAGTCCTTTGGGGAACAAATACACTGTAAATACGGACCACTAAACTAAAACAACACCCTTAAAAAAAAGCTATAAGTCCCAAAAGTCATAAGAATTTGATGTATTTATAGGGTGAATAGCAGCACAACCTTCTGCCAGCTCTTTCAACTTATCTAAACAGAACATAAGTGTAACTAGAAGACATCATTTCCATTTAATTAAAAAGTGTCAAATGATATTTTTTTCACATTCAATAAATTATTGAATGTGGTCAATGAGTTACCCTCCAAAGCTGTTCTGAAATACCAGACGCCTGACTGGATATCTGCGTAGCACCCTTCAGCAACATGAGGGTGTGTCCTCTGCGCTAGGAGAGCAATGTCTTACTAGAATTAAACCTGACAGGGTTATTTCATTTGGGTTCTGTGGGTGGACCAATAAAGAGGAAGCAGGATGAAATTAATAGAAAAGTATCTTTTCTCTCTGATATGCCCAGCAGAATTAGAAGACAGTGAAGGGGGGGGGGGGGGGGGGGGGGCTATTAAAAAGGCTTTGACTGAAATGGGCCTACCTTTCATTTCAGTTAACATGTGCCCTTTTCATAAAAGTTCTTACAAATATAACAATTGCTTTTTCTGATTCTTTGTGTTAGACTTATAATGCTAGAATATGAAAGCTCATCCTAGTCAGCATTTGTATATTCAACCAACGCTTGTGTCCATTCAAAGTTCCAACTGTGTATTTTTATCTGATGTTCTTTAATCACAGATGCACTTTTACTCCCATTTAGACTATTCAGGATGGACGTAGACGAACATCTCGTCTCGTCATCTGAACCCACTTTATCCTCACTAGGGTCACAGGGGTCACTGGGGGCTTAATCCAGCTATAATGGGTGAAGGCGGGGTACACCCTGTATGAGTCTCCAGTTCATCTCAGGGCTTAATATATATATATAGACAAACAATCACTCTGACGTTTACACCTATGGGTAATTTAAATTAACCAGTTAACCTATCAGTGCATGTGTTTGGATGGTGGGAGGAAACCCACACAGACGCAAACATGTAAACTCCACACAGAAAGGTCTGGTATGATTTTAAGGTAGGGAATTACTTTTAAATAACAAATACCATGAAATATGTACATGTTGGAAGTAACTTGCATAACACTGATTCTGAAATATAAGATAAGAAATTCCAGGTTTACAGCAGCACAGAATAGAACAGCACACAAGAGCAACACAGCAACAAACATATTTAAAAAAAATTATCAATTTCTATGCACACTATAAACATTATTTACACTAAATACACTATTGCACATGGGATTAAGTAATTGCACTGTTTATTACTGTTATTTGTACATTATTGTAAGTTGTTTCATTTATATATATATAGATAGATAGATAGATAGATAGATAGATAGATAAGATTTATTTATTTTTCTACAATTCAGGAGTGTGTGGGCTTTCTAACACAATGTATTAGTAGATGGAGCAGTGATGTGCAGCTTTTGGGCAGTAACTGGGAATAGACAAAAGGACAGGACAGTCAAAGATACTGTCTAAATGAGTGGACTGATGCCATTGAGAGTATGTTTTACTGAAGTTTCAACTGGAGTCTTTTCCTTGATGTTTTTGTACTTCAGTTTGGTCAAACTTCAACTGTACCTTCACCCAGGCTATTTTTTTTAAAGCAGATTGTATTTTTATATGAGAGATTTGAGACATTTATATCTTTCTGACTTGTATGTGCATAAATATGTGCTATAATAGGTTCCTTTTTTTTAAGAGATTGTTGGATTTTTTTGTAATAAATTCATTTTTATCAGGTTTTATATGAGATGTATGCATTGTGCACAGTAAGTAAATTATATTTATGGTAAATTGTGATTCAATGTAACCATGCACACTGGCATTTTCTGCAGTATACCACATGTAGTTGAAGGGAATACTAGCATCCAAGTTTACTTGTGTTTAATAATGCCACTTCTAGGTAACTGGTTTGTTTTTAACACTTACTGTGGAAGCACAATGTTGGCAAATAAATCGGATTTTAGAATTAACATCCCCGTGTGGGTGCTCATCTTGGCATTACATAAAAAATATGTTAATGACTTGTGTTGCCATTCAGTATTTGTGTACTTAAAATGAGTGGCAGAGGACTGCAGAAGCCTTCAGTGGTGTTTATCCTTAAATAAAATAGGACAGTATTGACCGAGACATTTTTGGAGTCTGGTGTTCTCCACCTTTTCACATTTTCCATTTCATCTCTTCTCTGAGAGCAGACCATTTCATCACTTATTTAGCTTGTTTCTGGTTCAGCATCTGTCCATCTTCCCTTGTCTCTTCATCTCTCTCCCTGGGTGAGCCTGCAAGTTTGAGTGTGTGCACTGGAGCAGCTGTTATTCACTAAAAGTTATCTTTCGTTTAGTGTTCTTTTTATTTATTTTATGACTTTCCTGGTCTGGCAATTCATTGTTGTTTTGATGCTAGTTTCTCCCTTGTGAGATGTTGTGCTTATGACAAAAATGTTAAAGGCAGACTACAAGTGCTGTCCTACAATGATGTTAAAACTTACTCCTAAAATACTGGCTAGTGTTGCATTGATAGGGAAAATAAACTAATGGTGCACATTTTATCACAAAACCTGGGAATGTAATGAAAACTTTTAGACTCAGATTGTCATTGTTGCATTAAGTAATTTGTTAAGAACACTGGCATAAAATGGCTGTAAAAGTAACAGCAAAAAGTTGTAACATAAAAACATGTAAGGGAAAATACAATACAACGTTGTTTCCTTGAGAAGAATTTTGTTCTGCGGTTAAATCAAATATATCTGTAATTTTTACAAAAAGAGTATGTGTACAAAGTAGGTTTGTGTGTAGAAATTATGTATTTCTATTTTTTTTTTTTTTCGAAAAAGGAAATTGAAAAACAATGGTGCTGTTTAAATTATAAGACCATAATGTTAAAACAACAGCCTGTTTTTTTATATTATATATAAAAGTAGACAATTAAAAAGTTCAGATTTTAACTGTAGACAAACAGGTGGCACTGGTTCAGTTGGTACTGTACAGCAGGTCATCCAATGACCAAAAGGTTGGTAGTTACAATCCTAGTTTACATTTCCAAATGGCGAGGAAAAACTCTGAAGACACTGAACAGTAACTGTGTCCCAGTTTAGGTAGTTTTGGATTAAAAAAACACTAGGCATTTGCAGGTCTGTGTAAGGAACAGAACATTTACTGTTTACATTCAATATTAAATCTACAAGTTTAAAATGTTAAATCAACATGCTACTCTGTATATTCTGTATATTCTTTTTTTTTTTTTTACAGTGCACATATAATGTAAAGATTCAGGAGGACAACTGTGTTTTCTTTGGAAAGAATTAAACAACTTTGGGGCAAAGTAACATACTTAAAACCTCTACAATTATAGAGAAAAACTAAATGTGAAGAATAGACTGAAAGTAAAGTTTTTTGTTCAAAGTAAATCAAGTCATTATATATCATCATGTCATAAATATTCCTTATAGACTGAAATAAATTTGGACGGCATGAGTGTTTTGATCACCTTCATTGCATTCTTGTGAGTATTTCTTTGACCGACAGCAACCAATTGTACCCCTTTCCCACCAGCCAAAGAATCTGTTCAAACTCTAACAATCAGTTTTTTTGGAAGGTGGAACGGTCCACCAACTCATGTCAAATGACTCGGGTTAAAATCATCTTTAATCAGCTTGGTTCTGATTGGCATGCAGTGGTCAGGCCAGACCCAGGTCAACCTGCTAGTAGCCTATAGTTCATAGTGTTACATGACGCATCATAATATTGCACCAGTCACGTACCACAGCAAAGTTGAAGTCACCTATGTTCCCTCAGTACTTGAAAATGTTTCATCTTTTGCTGCCATTTTGAGGATGGACAAAAGTCAGTGGTGGGCTGTCAGGACCTGCAAGACCTTCCCTGATAAACATCAAAAATCACTTACAAAATAATTTCTGACCCATAAACCGAATCTGGACGTCAGTTCTTCTAAAAAAACTGCCAAGCAGGAATGGTTGGAGATGGGATAGCGCGTCAAGCATCACTCTTGTGCCCCAAATGAGCTTCAGAGGATGGAGGAAACACTGGCTTCAGTTGATAAACAGGTGAGACAGAGGAATAGAGGCGAACCACAAAAAGCAAAACATGTGGAAGAAACTGCAGGAGTTCAGGAACCTGTGAGGCATATAGGGATTTAAAATTTTTTTATTATTATTATAATCTGCACAACTTTTTACATTGTGTTGAAAATTTTACATTTTTGCCTTTTACATAAGCTGTGATGCTAGTAGGAGTTATTATAGACATACTTACAATAAGCTTTCATCTTCATATCTTGAACAGCTCATAACTGTTGACGCCTGAGCTGATGATGTTGCACATTACATATGTCATTACTACCTGTGCGTGATGTTATCTATAATATATATAGTATTTTTTAAACTTTAAGCAGAAAAATGTGGGAATGAAATCAGGTGAAGCCAGCATTTTTTGCACAGACATATACTATTATTACTATTATTATTACTTTTTTAAAAAAAAATGCTGATCCCCACATACTATGCACTATTTGCTTTGATTATGCATTCAATTATGCAGCCACATCCATGTTTTCTCCTAATCACAGGTTGTGAGGGTCACAGAGAGTAACACTGGCTTATTCATGTAGTTCGTTATCAATTTGTACTATTTGTTGTTTGCACTACAAATGAACAAAGTATACACACATACACACAAATACTGCAAGAGGAGCAGTGAGAATATTCTTTTCTCTCATCAGGTTTCAGCATCTCTCCAGCCTATCTCCTGTCAAAACACTTATTTACCAGGGGAGAAATTGCACCTGAAAGATCTTTGAAAACGAGACCACAGAACAGCTCGAGGGACGCCAGGGACAATAAAATGAGAGGGAAGAAATGAAATATATACACAAAGAGAGTGAGAATAGGAGTGGTGGGAGGAAGCAGCAGCAGAAATGGCACAGACACAGAAACAGCTTGGGAGGCAGAGCAGTGGAGATGCTCCAGGACCCCTGGGGATGGGCACACTCAGCACCATCCTAATTTTCATTTCTCGGTGTGCAACCCCAGATGATTAGGGTGTAATGATAGTTATTCTAATTGGCCTTTTGTTTCTTTAGCTTTACGTGGTCACATAGACTCTTAGGAGCATTAAAATTCACACATGAAAGGACACAAATGCAAACATTACCATACGCTCCCATAGTGTTGAGGTCAGGATGTTAAGTGAAGTGCATTGTGTTTGTCTATTAGTGGTGGCCAAAGTGTTCATATCACTATTACTTATATGTTTAGAAATGAAATGAAGGGGGAAAAAAGTCCTGCCTTATCTACAAGGTTACAGATAAATGTGAAAAACACAAATGAATTCACATTTTTCATACCTGACACTTAATGCAAAATTAAATTTTGTTTGATTCACTGGCTTTTTCACACCACAAGGTTGCGGTTTTTATCCCGACCTCATGCTAAGTGAGTCATAAACGTTTGAAAATATGTTCACTTTAATGTTTTCAGTTGAGTGCATTGCTAGATACAGATGCTGAAGGGGTGTCATAGTCAAACAGCCATTGAATTTAGGATGAGTATTACAAGCCAATTTCCATAATAAAAACACAGACAATGCTGTCAATGTCAAATGCTACAAGAGTGTTTCATATATAACCTAAGACCTGAACTCACCAGGTCCCAATATATATAATATAGCTAGTATTACACTCTTCTGACATCATGTGGTGGCAGTATAATGTCTTCATAAGTGGACACCAGGCCCTGGTAGGACAAAATGTGGTATTGTGGTCTAGACCAGTGGTCCCCAACCCCTGGGCCACGAACCGGTACCAGTCCATGGATCAATTGGTACCGGGCCGCTGGCTGTGTAATAAAGAATTACTTATTTCTCTTTTATTCATTATCTGAGTCTGAACAATCTTTTATTTTGAAAAATGACTGGATTCTGTTGGTTACATCTGAATGCCAAAAATGTCACCCACGCATTAGCAAAAAAGTAAAAAACAGATATCTTTGGAAAGTTTCTTTCAAAGAGGAAAAGGTGACCTGAAGAGACAGAAGAGCCAACAACAACTTCCAAGAAAAAGAAAGCTTTTAACAGACAATCCCAGGAGTTGTACTTCAAATATGGATTTATCGTGACAGGTGATTCCCATAGACCAAGCCCGCTCTTGTGGCGACCGATATAAACAATCTACATAAACCCCCCACCACAATGGTCCGTGGTTATAAAAACGTTGGGGACCACTGGTCTAGACAACAGAAAATGTGAAGTCCACATATGTGGACTTTACAGGACGTTACAGGTAGTTCCATGTCACAACGTGTCTCAGTAATTATGCTGGACAAGTTTAGGCAAAATATTGGAGCTAAAAAAAAGTTATAAAAATTGACTCATCATGTATTTAGTTATTTACTGCATAAACCTCTTAATGGGAGTATATGGGTCAGCCACATCTCCAAATGACTGGAAGTGTTTGTTCACACAGCAACAAATGAACACATGCTTTGTTTATGATGAATTGATGAACAAATGAATGAAACGAATGAACAAACTATTAACAAATAGGTAACAAATGAGACATAGCCAAGGCAGAGCCAAATAAAAATGTTTTTAGCCTACGGCTCTTTTTAGCCTATGAACCACAAATTAGACCCACGATCACCCACGTCTGACCCGAACCGAACCCGTTTCCGACAAAGCACAACATTTTTCACCCATTTCGTGAAAATTTGTGGTTCACCCATGGGTCACCCATGGGTATCCGAACCCGTGCAGGACTCTGTTGTAGGTATTATATAGTGCTTTTTAATTGTAACACTCATACTGTATGTAGAAACAAATGTGGACAAATAATTAAGCAGTTTACAGAAATACGAGGTTATATAAGGTTATATAAGGTTCATTTATTGCTTTTTTTGTTTTAATAAATAGATATGGTTTCATCTGTTTCACCATCAATTGTGTCAGAAAGTGTCCTTGTCAAATATAGTGTACACTGCATTCCAAGCAAACCTGAAACTGCTTTTGACTGTTGATTTTGTCTCTGGTAATGACATCACTGGATATATGTTGAAATCTGAGACAAGGTGGATGACTGTCATGAAAAACAAAAGAGAGCAGATCAATTCGTTCAGACAGACAAATACAGTTATTGGTCCTATGAGTTTTCCTTTGGTGACGTTATGCTCGAGTCTAATTAAACCTGGTTTATTCTCACACTGACATTATGTCCACCAGGTATTGAATGTATACTTGTGAAGCTGTCATCCAAGTGGAAAACTCAAACTTGATGGGCAAGCAGAAGGACTGGTTATTGAAATGCTGCTCACAGAGTGGACTTAATCCCATTCCTACAATTATAAGGGCATGGTGTCATATGAAAGTATGCACTAAACTTAATGGAAACCGGTTCAAGTATGTGCATTTACGCTGTTGATGTGCCATTTCTTGAAAGCTTGTTACACTAAATGCCCTGTAGAGAGTCGTGCTTATATGCAGTAACTGGTTGGGTGAGATATGAGGCTGATTTTTATACAGTCCTCTGTATTTTCTCTGGAAGAGGATACTGCATTGTTTTCAGCAGCAGCTGTTTTTCTGGGTTCAGTGCTTTCCAATGGTGTAGCCCAAAACACATCACCCATGAAAGTGGGAGCTGGAGTTGGCATTGCTAAAGGGTGCTGTGTGGGCGCTAGGCTTTAATGCAGACAGTCGTCTCTGTGATGTTTTGGAGACCTCCCAGTGCTTTATCATGCACAAGGGAAGAAACCCAGCAGACTGATGGAAAAGGAAGGCTATCATCAGAGGATGCATTTAATTTCCATAAAAATGACTTTGTTTCCTAATTAATCTCCTGGCTCCATCTCCTCGCTTTGCTCCTGTCACTTCTTCAGAATGAAACATGGCCGGCAATTTGTTAAATCAATTATTCCGGGGAGGAAGCGGGCTTTCGGCAAAACCGTCCCACGCAGACACATACATATATATATACGCACGCTTGCATATGTACACACAAATAAGACTATGAATGACATATATTGTAGTGATGCAAACTGGCCTTTAAGTAAAAAGGTGGACAGTGATGTGGAATTAGGGATCTGAGAAGTAAAAGAGAGAAACTGTTTGTCCTTGTTGACATGGCAGAAAGCTTTGTAAACACTTGGCTGACGAGGACTCTCCTTGGCCTTATGCCCTGAACTCCTGCAAAAAAAAAAAAAACAGGACTATAGAGCCCCAAGGGACAAGATACATAGAGAAAAATAGCGGCGGGAGGACTGAGGGCGCAGTGACAGAGAGGGACATGAGCAGGGAAAAAAAAAAGAAGGCAACAGGGAAAGGATGGATGCCACAGGGGAGACAAAATGAGCTAAAAGCAGAGAGCAGAAAACCCATTCTTTCCATTTTTTTGTTGCCATGCAGATGTAAAAAGCCTCTCACTCTCTAGTGGTTTACTTGATGTTCTCATTTTAATAAAAAAAATTTCCATGTGGAATCAACTGTTTTAATCCTGATGTTTGCCGAAGGTGCACAGAAGCAAGTGATGAGACTTGGGCTTAAAAAGAGAGAAAGGAATAAAAAAAAAACAAAAAAAAAACAAGACAACAAAGCACATTTTAGATTGAGTTTGACTTGTCAATGATCTACAGGTGCATGGAATAGAAGCATGATTCATTTCGGGGTGAGACGAGAGACAGCGGATTGGTTCCAAATGAAAAAGCTGAGTTTCAAATAGGAAGACAAACAGAGAGAGAGGTCTGATGGTGGCGTCGTCTCTTTCTGGCTGTATTAGGGAGAAGAGGAATAGCGTGGCAGGATGTGTTTAAATCAGTGCGCTCTATCTTGTAGTGGGACACATTTCATTAAGCCCAGCAGCTGGGGCCGTGGCTCCATGCGTCCACACATCTATCATACAAATCCATCAGGCCTGTCGCTTTCCTGCGCTGACAGCATGTGTGCGATAGGAGCCCGTCCTCCTGATCAGACGACTCACTGACGGGGTACACTTATTCATTTCCACTTCGACTTTAGCTTCACCTCTCTGTGTTAACATTTCTTATTTGAACTCTCCCTCTGTGCCATACACTGTTTGTGTTATGGTGCTTTCCATTTCCCCTCTGTCCACCTATATCTCACACATCTCCAGTGCCCCCTCTTTTTTTTTTTTTTTAACTAATTTTTGTTTTGCCAGGACTGATTTCATCTTAAACATTTCTTTTTCCTCCCTTTGCCATTTTACTTCAGGACATATTCACCTCAAGTGGGCCAGCCCGTTAAAACAATACCATAGTATTCATCTATCTCATTATAGCTTCGCTCACAAATGTAAACAGCACTGTCTTAACAAGATATGTGAAAATATTTTTTTTAACCTGGTAATTTCTGCATAAGACAACATTGAGCTGATGTTGAATATCTTTACATGATGTTCAAGGTGTGTCATCATCAGTTATTCACTGAGGATAAAAAGAGAAAAAATAAAAACCTTGTCAACCTCCATCTGTTCCTGGTATTACATCTTGGTTGAAGTATAGAAACACAGAGGAAACAACTGGTGCCAGGCACAACAAACCCAAATCCCTCCCAAACATTTCACTTGATTTACCCCGTCTCTTATCATTGTGATAAAAACATTACTTGTGACTGTAACCTTGACCTTTGACCTATATTCATGAAAATGCTACAGGATCTATTCCAGACCACCTTGCACCTTTCCTGAAAATTTGTTCAGTAGTTTCTGTGTAAAGTTGTCGAATGAGAAACAAAGACAAACTGACTTTAGCGTTGCCCAACACTAAACCACACGTGAGTCAGATGGTCTCCCAGAAACCCCACGGCGCAATTAAAGTGGTAGCTGATGTGCACCAGGTGAGGTGAGATTCTGGCCCCACAGGAGCCCGGGTGCACGCAGGTAACAAAATCTGTTGGCTCTAATAGACCCTAATAGTGATGTCCAAAACCAGAGGGTGGATGATAACACCCCCCTCCCCCCCAGTAACTGACGCCCAGTCTATCTATATATCTATATATATATGTATGCTCCACTCGCAGCCTGCGAGTGGAGCAAGTGTAATGCTAAAAGATCTTCCCACTAGAGAACCACCTTAATCTAGCATCGTCTATTATGTCAGAATTTGCTCATGAAGGTAATTATTCAAATTACTGTACATGTCAACATTTACCTACTTCTTCTAAAGCTCGAATGTTGACGTCTGTTCCATTCACAGGAGCAGATTGGATTATATCTGGATTGTTGGTCTATATGACGCAAGTTGCACAAGATGACAACGATTGTTACAACCCAGCTCATCTTTGTCTAAATGTCGAGGTGTTAAAGGAGACGCTATTCAGTTTGCAATAAAACTTTTAATTATAATTATAGATCTAGTAATGCTACTTGGGTGTCACTGTTTAGGCTAACATATTTTAAGAAATTTGTCCACCAGGGATTACGGTACAAAATACTAATGTTCTTATTAGAAAGTAATTGTTCAACAGAGGTTGAATGGATTAAATCTGAATGTTCTCTAATCCCAAATACAGCATCAATACGACTATGTCGGTGTACAGTAGGGTTGTCAAAAAAATCGATTTTAGATACTAAATCGATATTGACCTTGGTATCTAATTAGATACTAAGTTGCTGGAAAATCGATTTTTGTTTTTATGGCGCGTCGCCGCTTTTTTGTAGCGGGTAACGTAAACAGGCATCAACGCGGTCAGCTCTGGCACAGCCGTAATGCCGGCGTGTAAGTTAAAGTCTCTTTTTTTCTCCAGCTGCCTCTGACCACACACCACCACAGACCTATACACTATTTCTATAGGTCTGTGATTGGACCATCCGATGCAACTTTGCTTTTAAAGGCTTCGATAGTCGAACGTCTATGCGCGCGTGCGTCAGCCAGGCGGTAGCGCATAGTATCACGTTACCACCACGGAGGCCACCGTAAGCATGTCAGCCTATCATTTTTTACGTGCGCGCTGCTAGTCCTCTATGGCAAACCAAAGTGTTCACATAGCCACGCGTTGTCTTTATTATAGCACGCGCACTGGCGCGCTATCACGCGTTACAGGGCGCGCTCTGGTACGCGCTCTGGCGCGCACAATGGCACGCGTTCGAGAACGCGTAATGTAACGTGTGATATAATAAACACAACGCGCGGCTATGTGAACACTTTGGCTTGCCATAAGCCAAAGTGTTCACATAGCCACGCGTATATAGTCACATAGCCATAGCTGAGCACTGATCTTACCTTCACAAACGAAGTGCATTCACTCAATGTTTAATTTTTGCTAAATATTTTGACTTTTCCTTCATCAATCTATTTTATTTAACTTGTTCAACTTTAGTGTGTCTATTCTTATGGGTTTGTTTATTGTATTTTCAGGTTTCATGCAAAAGGGATAAAATGAAGTGAGATGCCGTTTCATACTTTATTAATAAATAAAGCAAAATGTGAATTGATTTGTCATATTTTGATTATATGTCAATCGAGGTTGCATTGGCTGAGATGACACACTTGGTGAAGGCAGAAATGATGGGGAAAAATATATAAGAAGACATACACGGTTGCGCATGGCTCAATGACATAATTTCGTCTCATGTGACCCTGTTATGATAGTTTTCCGAAGCAGTGCTGTGGACATGTCCATCATTGCTATTATGTAAAATATGTTGTTGGTTAACCTTATTATTATGGTTATATTTGTCATCAAGAAGGTGAAACAAGAGAAAAATATATGCAACAGAGATCTATTTACAATAATATTTGCACACATACACTTAGTTACAGTTTTTCTCAGGACAAGTATAATTCACAGACGTACATTCAGGATTTAAAGTTTTTAATTTAACATGTCATAGGTGTGATTGACAGGACCATTGACACCTGTGGTCTCCCTTGCTCTCTGTTGTACTCTTGAAATTGACACTTGATGTTTAACCATGCATATAGTAATATGCATAACTATGTTCATATTTATATTACCTCCGGGGTATATTTTATCCATATCTTTCTCTATATTCTTATTTATACTTTACACTTTACTTATTATTATTATAGTCTTTCTTATCTTGTATATTATTATATTTGTAAGTTGTATAGTTGTATATTTGTTTTGTTATATTTTGCTTTTTGCATCTTTGCACGGTCTTAAGCGAGTGTCGCATCCATTTCACGTGTGGATGGACAAATAAAGAATTATGATTCTGACATATTTCATCTTCTATTGTTTTGCACCTTTCACTTGCATTGAAGATTAAACTACATTACTATCATCCATCGTCTTACTTCGCCATCTAGTGGCAAAACATGCAACCTACAGCCAGCTCATGTGTTAGATTAGCACAATAAAATAAAAATTAAAATACAATAAACAAACCCGTAAGAATAGACACTAAAGTTGAACAACTTAAATAAAGTAGATTGATGAAGGAAAAGTCAAAATATTTAGCAAAAATTAAACATTGAGTGAATGTACTTCGTTTGTGAAGGTAAGATCAGTGCTCAGCTATATTGGACTCGTTGTGTTGGCCAGTGATTGGCTGGAAGTACTACAGTTACGGAACGCGTGCCATTGCGTGTGCTAGACCGCGTTGCCGAACGCGTGGTGGCGTGTCAGAACGCGTGCTAGAACGCGTAATGTAACGCGTGATATGATAAACACAACGCGCGGCTATGTGAACACTTTGGCTTGCCATAGTCCCGCAAGGGGTCCGCGGTGGTCACATGATGCAATACGCTGCCACCCACTCGACCATAAAGAGGCTTACAGTTAGCACTGCAGAAGGGCTTGAGCAAAAAGATAGGCCTACCTTAACTTGCCAAGAGATAGACATGCATTTATTCTGCACCCGCACTCACTACCTTTTTTTAGCAGTCCATGGAGGAAATTTTAAAAGGAATCCCTCACATCTCCAGTATCGAAATTAGTATCGAGTATCGAGTATTATCCTTAGTATCGGTATCGAGTTGGAAATTTAGTATCGTGACAACCCTAGTGTACAGTACAATGCTTTTGATACAGACAGCATTTTCTCCTCCTCAAACTGAGAAGTTTGTTGACTTAGTTCTTATGATTCTTAATGTTTGAGGAATTAAAGACCTGACTTTAACTTGTATTTAAACTGCAGTTTAAATCATAAAAAGTATTCATCCAAAGACTTTAGAGTTATAGTGTAAATGTCTCACTGGACGCTCTGTTATAAAGAATATATTTAATCTTAAGAAACTATATTTTTTGCCAAGACATGCCATTTTACACTTGTTTTAAAGTTACTTTAGTGTTACATGTAAGGATAGAGGGATACAGGCAGTGCTGCTCTCAACTTTTACACTCACTGCTTTCAATCCAGATAATACATCTTTGCACCAGTGTCTAATCCCTCCATTTCTGCCTGTTGTAGAAGTATAGTTTCCCAGTCTGCTCAACAGCATGCAAACCCTGAGCGGTAATTGGAATGTGTGAGAGGTTCTGAGAGAGAAAAGCAGCCAATTAGGGCCCTCTGGTCAGGAGGCTCAGGGGGTGAAGGGTCACAGTGTGGCTCATTGTCCTCAGCTTGTTCTCCTGGCACGGCACCAATCCATGTGAGGCAGCTACTTGTAAAGCTGGGGACACTGTGGCCGGCCACGACTCCTCAAATCAAAGCTCCAAGTGCATCAGATGGTTGAACTACTAAGTCCTTATTATGCACTTGTTAATGAACCATCAAGGTCTTTCAAATCCAGTAATGAGCATGTTTGTCCAAGGCAAAGACATATGGCTAGAGAGTTTGGAGGAGTTTTCAGTTGACTAAATGGTCCGATAATTTTTGTTTGTGTCATATTATATTCAGTCATTGTTCTGGTGTGAATCATAAAGATGACCTTCACTGTGCCTCTGATGTATTAGTCCCAAGAGTCCCCTGAGACTAAGATCTATTTAAACGTTTAATGAAGCTGGATCTTAAACGATACAGTCAGGGACACCTTTTTTCTCTTCTTTTTTCCCTTCAGCCCTCACCGCAGGCTATTGTCATATACAAACTCTAGGCCTTCAGACCATACCAGGCATATTACATTTTACAAATTGTACACATGCAGTTAGTTCATAAAAAGAAAAAAAATATTGTTTTTAAAGACAAAAGGATCTAATGTTGAAATTTTTATATGGTTGTTTGATATGCAATGGTGCAATTATTGAATAAAAATTACCATAAATTACTATAAAAATTAAAGACAATAGCCTTTTGTTTAAAAAATAATGTAAAACTTTGTTGAAGCAAAATGCTACTTTGCTGAAAGTGAAATCAATATTTGTTCTCCAGACTGCTTTTCCTCTGTTGTTTAGTTGTTCTCCATACATTGGTTTGGTTAGGCTTATGAAAGTATATAGTATTATGTGATATTATCTTTGCCAAGTTGCATTTGTTCCATATTTTAGACAAAACTGACAGTTCTGACCTTATTTAGACAATTCTAATCAGATATTTAGTTCACCCATTGACAACCCAAACTGAAAGCAGACACATTTAAAACCCAAATTACCTCCATTTTCTACAGTGTAAAAACAGAGCTAAGCTAACAGAGATATAATGTATAGTATAAGCTGATGCAGCACGTGCAGGTAATTATTTTCACGAACTGTCAATAAGAATCTGAGCTATTGTTTAAAAAAAAAACGATACCACAATACTGATGTTTGTATATGATGTAATTCATACCTATTCAATGAGTGGTAAAGTCTGTGGATGTATAATGTTAAACCTGTATTTTAAACCCCTTTTTTAATGTAGAATGAATGCAACTACAGTCTCACCCAAACCTTCACAAATCATGTTTTTACTGTTCATGTATTGTTGCTTTCCCCGTGTCAATGTGAACACATTATATTGCAAGGATAATAAATTAAATTAATCCTCATCAGTCTAACACTACATTTTGCTGAGGAAAAAATATATAATCTTAATGACACTTCATTTTTCACCATTTTAGATGTGCTAAAAGAAAAAAGGTGTCAAGTGAACATCCCCCAAAAAGATAAATGAGTAAAGTGGCAGAAACAGGTTAGGTGGAATACTCATCTAGTTTAATGTGATTTGTAAGATATGATAATACAAACCTGAAGCCTTAGGCTCACTTCTTTGGCTGCCCACACTTGGCCTGAAACTGTTACTTCTCGTCTTTGAGATTGTGCTTTAATGTCGGAAAATACTTGCTCCTGCTCAGCAGCGTTGTCACCTCCCATAAAACCAAAAGCACAACATGAGCAGATCACACCACAGGCCTGGACACATCTACTTATGATTTACAATCTGGGCTCGGCTTCAGATGAGGTGCAGTCAGATAAATGGATGATGTTCTTCCTTTTGGATGTTAGATGTGCCAAAACATTTCAGTAACCCAAAAACTCTCCCCCACTAGGTGTCAATTGGCCAGATCTGTTTAGCTATAAAAATGTGCATTGTTTCCAGTTGTCTGCGAGTGTTACACTATTCATTCTTCAAACAACCACTCCTCCTGCACTGTTGACTGCACTGTTCTTACCATAAATAGCTTTGAATTTAAAATTGCCCCACATGCAGAGCTTTTCCTCTGAGTGAAATGAGTCGCATGGAGTTGGAAAATATGAACAAGTCCTTTTCAGAAAAAAATGTCACAGAAAAAAATCTCTATTCATTTTTGATCAGAGATGCTCCAAATACAAACTCCCCAACTTGTGTATGATATACTTCCTTAAAAAAAACGAAAAAAAAAAAAACATTACATTGTACAAATCTGTTAAGTAGCCTCCATAATCTGTCACTAAATTTTAAATAGTAGTAGTTGTAGTAAAGTATTAACTATTAAAATACAAGGGTTGCAACGGTACACGTCGCACCCAATGGTGTGACCCTGACAGTTCGGTACAAGTATGTACCATAGCAAATGTCATATGTCAATTTCAAATGACATTTCCGGACAACTCTCATTTCTATTACAGTTTTGCAAGATGACTGATTTAATTCTACTGCCATTGGTTGGTGCCGGATGCAGAACACTGCCCTTCTACTTCCACCCCGCTCAATATTAACATTAGTATCCATAATAGTAAACCCTCCTTATTGACTTTCTTCATAAAAACATCTTTTCTCTTCTTCCTAGTATTCAGCTAATATGGTGGTTAAGACCTGCACCCTATGGTGGATAGAGAGACACTCATTTCAATCTACATCACATATGGAAATACCCATGAACAATATGAAACCATTTAATTAAAGCAAATGAAAATTAGCCTTAAGGCTCCCCATCACTACTGAGTTACATTTTAACCCAGCGCCTTGACCTCTGCACCATACTGTACCATGAACTGTGACTCAAGAACCAGAATGCATACAGTACCAAACTGTGGATAGCTTGTACTGTTGTACACTGTACAAACTGTGCTTTGAGAAACCATTAGGTGTGCTGTGGAAAATTATCCACTTTCACCTGATTGGTTCTGTAAGTGAGCAGTGTGATATTGGTACGTACAACTGCATGCACCAGTGATCCATTCTACAATGGTCTGTCATTTTCATCTTCAAAAGAAGAGTAAAAGTGAGCAGGCCCTGATGTAGCACATTCTGTTGATAAACCCCCTCCCCACTAAGAATGTGCAGGTTACCCACAAACTACGGGTATCACATTGGAGCGCAGTAGCTATATATCCTATACCATTACACAATAGACCTCAATCTGAGAGCCAGGAGTCCATTTGAGAAGTCACCAAAGCACCCCATCAAATTTCTTGTTCCAAACTGTGTTCCCAACCTTCTTGTGAAAGATGGACTTTTCAAGAATGACCTCTATAACAATGAAAATAACACAGATTCAGAACTGTTGAAGGTCTTTATTTGTCTTTAAATTCCTGCAAGATGTTCACCTAAACAGGTTCAACTGTCACACTGGGAAAACAAAGTGACAATAGGTGTACATTATATTTTAATAAACTTTGTGATATTTTTCTTTGGTGTGCCTTGTGATTTTTCTAATGTAAAATATATGCTGTGGCAGAAATGGGTTGAGGAAATGATGCCCTAGAAAATACGGTCATCTTTATTAGTTTTTTACTCATTATGTCTTTATTTAACAGTTCCTTGCTTTGTATTCTTTGCCACCCCCCCAAAAATGATGGTGGTAGCTAAATATGTTTAGGTCAATTGAGTTGGAGTTCTTAAAATAAGACATTAGATTTCTATAGCTCTTGTCAAGGCACATTTTATATTAGTGGTCTATTATTCATTTGTTCTTGTGGTAGGAAACTTTATATATATATATAGACACAGCCAAGGCCCAACTGAAGCATAGCTAACAATGCATGCCAAACAGCCTCTCCAACCATCAACAAACATTCACATACTTTCACACACCAGTGTAAACCACACTGGGACCTTCTCCATATCCAAACCACCCTTATCCAAGGCATCATCTGGAGAATTAACCTAGCATGTCCAGTAGAATCCTGATGCAAATGGCAAAGCTCACATTTATTGGGCAAAACCTAAAAGTTAATGGTGACAAAAATCTGGATAAGCATTGCACAAAAAGGGGCATGAGAGTCTCAGGTGGAAAAAAAAAGGCCATATGTGAAAATAAAAGCAAATTAAGAATAAAGAGAAGGTGTACGGCATATGGACTGTGATGACAGAATGAAGAACAGTTGAGTATGGGATGGATGGATGAGGGTGAATGGAGGGAAACTACAAGTTAAGGGAGTGACAATGAGGATGGAACTATTGAGGAGCTAGGACATGAGTGAGAAGAGCAAACAGGTAAAGACTCACAAATGTTACATTCATACTGCAGCTAAAAGTGGCTTCAACCTTTTTTTGCCTTGTATCTCATTCTTTTATGATTGTGTCAACAGCACAAATCTGATGTTTTCAAATCAGACTCGGGTCATATGGTCCTAAATCAGACACATGTCTGATGATTTTCAGTGTAACTTTAGTGGGAATGGTCATATCTCATATAATGATAGACATCACAATTCTGCACAGGAGGAGGCAGGACAGAACTGGAAATAGAAAGCCTTTCTTGTCATACATCAGTACAATTAAATTATAGGTGCTGCTGTACTGGTTACATTTTAATTATTAAATATTATAAATATAAATTGAATACACAATAATTAAAAATAAAATAAAATCAGTCCAGAAGGGATGAAAGTGCTGGTAGCTGTGTGCAAGATGTGTTGGGGGGGGGGGGCATTTATGTTTATTTAAATGTGGGATTTGATCGACCCATCAAAATCTATATTTAATCTCGCCCAACATTGGTTAGGAGAGATTATTGTAATCACTGTGTGTATGTGTCTGTGTGTGTGTGTGTGTGTGTGTGTGTCTGCATAGACATATCATGCTATAACTCAATAAATACTGGAGATTTCACCATGCAATTACATGAGAAGATACATACAGTTAATGCACATCAGATGCAATGATCCATTTGAGTAAAGGTCAAAGGCCAAGGTCACAATGAACTAAAAGTTCAAAATCACATTATTGGTTATAACTCAAGAACAGAGGGTTACAGAACTTCCAGATTGGTACCAAACGATGTGGAATGAAGATTTCTACAACTCTCATAATTAGTGTCACCACCTATGACCAATAGTTTTTGAGGTCTCTGAAGATCAAAGATGACGTCGCAAAATTGACTTCTGTAAAACTGTTTTTGTGTGTCAAGCATCGACATATCACGCTATAAATGTATTAATACTGGATATATTGTT
Source organism: Siphamia tubifer (assembly GCA_020466265.1). NCBI lineage: Eukaryota > Metazoa > Chordata > Actinopteri > Kurtiformes > Apogonidae > Siphamia > Siphamia tubifer. The sequence goes on along the minus strand of CM035794.1, from coordinate 58,428,366 downwards.
ATAATATTACACGCACTGATGCATAAATACACATAAAAAAAATTCTTAATATTGTAAAAGGTTTAAGGTCAAGGTTGCATTTAGTAGAAAGCACACCAGATGAAAAAAAAAAACAGATTTCAGCAGAAAATGAGTATTGAGCATTACTATCTGGAGTGCAAATGTAGCAAAAGACAAGGCATAAACAGACTGTCATGTCCAAACACCGGTGGCTCAACACAAATACCTATAACATTTTATACACAGAATAAATCCTATTGGCAAAACTCCACAGAGAGGCAGGTATCAGATATGAGTCTTTGGTAACAACAAACATGGAGCAGGAAAATGGGTAGATACTGTGATGGTTGACAGCAGTATGGATCAGAGGATAGTCAAATGGCAGGCCAAGTCAAACACGGAGGAGCAAACAGACAATGGAACAGGCTAAACTCAGAGTACCATATCAGGCATTTCTTGAAAACATGGAGACAGAGGTACTGGTAAGGCTGAGAAAACAGACCAGTAGCTCAATGACAAATAGGCAAGTTTGGATAAAAAAAAACAACTACTGGTCCATAGACTTGGGCGATAAACAAAAAATTTACTGTTACTGACATTTACTATGATAACCACCATCTTTTTCCCTATGTCAGAAAATTCAGTATTTTAATAAAAAATAAAATAAGTGTTTGTCTACTTTAACTGTGTGTGCTGGTAGGCGATGTTCAGTCCCCTTTAAGACTGTGTGGAGCGTGTGCAGTCACCCATCCAGTCAGTCTGAACAGGAAGGAAAACTGACGATGAGGAAATGACTGACAGTTCAAATGTAGAAGCCGTCAGAGTTAATGAGTGTTACTGCCACCATGAGGTTGAAGGAGGATTTGCATTTTGAAACTTTTTCTGATTTATTGTGTTCAACAGTCTAAGCGTGCCCTAAGTAATACATTAAAAAAAAACTGAAATTGCGGGTCATATGAATTTGTACCACAGGCTATGATTGGACCCCGGGCTGGACTTTGGGCATGTCTGCTTTAGAACATGCAACAATTACACAGGAAGTCATAACTAGGAATCAAACTTAGAACATTTTTGTTTTAAGCATTGTTCCTTTAGTTTAGTTTAAGTAAATGTTTGTATGTATTTTTTGAATGTTAATAATGCAGTATGTGATTTTTTTTAATTTTTTTTATAAGCAATACCGGGTAAAAATTACATTTGAAGATATTGTTATTCGACCAGACTGAAAGAACAAGAGAACTATGCACCTATTTCATGTTTGTGTAATCAGGAATTTACTTGATACAAGGTGTTTTCCAACAGGTAGGGAGGTGAAATTGCCTAAATTGGGAAAAATAACATATTAGTTAAATACATTTGACAACTGTACTTGTCAGATGTGTTCTGTCAGATGCAACCTGGATATGACTATTGCTCTACTCCATCTATCTGTGAAAATATGAATAAGTAAAACCAGTTTATCATCATAACAATGAAATAATATTTGTCTTCATATTTCGTCTGATTTGGACCAAGAGGAGAAAGCTGTAGAAGGAAGGTGTGTCTTATCAAATTCTAGTGTCTTTTTTTCCCCTCACAATTTCTGCTTTAATTCACTCTAGATATCACCTCCATTTTGGTGTTCTATATGTACGTATGTCACAGCTTTAACAAAATTAACTAACACCGACAACATGTTTTTTTTTAACATGTGAATAAAAACATGTTTCTACTTTACCTAAAATGTGCTGGAGGAAGCGACTTAAGGCAGATGTTGATGCCGACCAGCCAAATGTTCATTCACCACCATCAAAAAGGACAAGCACTACTTGTGAGGTGTTCTAAAGTACAGTAGCATCTTATGGTAAATCACTTCCTACCACTTCATACCATAATAAACCAAATATATGAATGAATTTAGGACAATAACCAAAACGAACAGACAAATATTAAATTCAATTGTCCCCTTCTGTCAAATAAATCAGTATGCAACAAAATGTTTTAATAATTCTATCCTAAACATGTCCCAGAACAGACAAGAACAAAGTCTTCATGTCCGTTCTCTTCACCAGGGGACTATTTTCACTGCAACACCTGTGAAACATGATGAGAAGACAAATCTCTTCATCGCTCTTTGTTCGGCTCTATCCTTTATTCATTTCACATCTCAATAAACCAGTACTTAACCTACAACTAAGTGTTTTTCATGTTTTACATGCAGGAATGGTCTTCCCCTGTAGCAGCTGAGGCAATGACCTGCAAACCCATCAAGAAAAAAATTAAGGTTTAACAAACCCACATTATCAGTACAGCTATTTAAAGAAAAGAGTAATGAAGAGGGTGTTCATTACAGACTCGATTAAAGAAGAGATCATCTGTCTCAATGAGAACTTCTTCGCTAAATAAAGCGCAAATAAATAAAATGTGTGTGTGTGTGTAATCAGATCAGAAAGCTTTATTAAAGCTTATGGAAATTATTGTGTTACAGTATAAAGTGTAATAACTAGCAAAAAAGTTTGTCTGTGTATATATATATATAATTTTAGATTTTTTCAGGGGTGTAAAGATAAACAGATTCCAATCGGTTTTCTGTTTGTGTCGTACGAGATCCGAGTGAATCGGTCCAGAGAGCCCTGAATCGATAAAACTGGCTACGAACAGTCCGATGCACCAGATTTACAGCCATGTCAAATTTCAGCCACATCTTTGTTTGTATGTCCGATATAATGCTATTTTATTAATGGTGTATTTGGCAAATCTGTAGGGGGTGCTAGAGTGGGAAAAAATTTTATTTGACAAACAGGTGTAGACTTGAGAAATAAACGTTTGAGTCAAATTTCAGGCAAATCAGTGTTTGTATGTTTTAACTACAGGGGGGGGGGCTATAGTATAAAATCCGAAGGTCTTTAGCTAAATGGATGTAGACCTGGGCGATAGACATCCGTGTTGAATTTCAGTCAAATCTGTGTTCGTATGTCTGAGCTGAAGCATTTTATGTAGTGGTCATTTTTCCTGAAAACTTGGCAAACTTTGTCACGTCGTAGCACAAAAAATGTGGATAATTTGATGTCTAGATAGCGTTCATCAATTTTGTGCTCCTGGAGGAGTTCGTTAAATTCCGACGACAGTGAAAACGATGACTCAGCATTTGTTGAAATTTCAATCCAAGATGGCGGACTTCCTGTTGGTTTATGGGCGTGGCCATCATATAATGAACATATGTATCGATTTTCATAGCTCTAACTTCACTCGGGTGTGATCTGACCTAATACAAACTATTTTCACTTTTCTAGGGGGCGCTGTAGACACATTTCTTTACCGACTTTTACAAAACTATACGTACTCGCAATTTTTCACACTACTGAGGTGTGTGCAAAATATGGTGGGTTTTCATGCATGTTCAGCAGGTCAAATTAGAGCTCAAACGGCAGACAGAGCAGACGTCAAAAAGAACCCGAGCAAGAAAAATATAAAGTTTTTCTGCCCCCTACCCCTTCGAACTTGGCCTCGTATGAAAGCTTTCAACTTCCGAGTGTGTGAGTGGTGCAAGTCGTCCCTGGCGACCTTGTCCCTGGCATATTTCGTCCCCTTGTGATCACAGCGGACTCAACAGTCCTTGCGCTGACGTGGTCCGCGGCGAAGGCTTTAATTAGAACATGTTTATATGTGGACCAATGTACTGCATGTATAAAACTCCTGTTTGTAGAAGACTGTAAATTAGAATGATGTAATGCATTGTAAGCTAACAGAACATCTCATACTGTAACCAAGGCTTTATTTCTATATATAACAGATATTTACACGTAACCCATCATGTTTCCTGATGTAATTAACCAACAATACAGCAGTTTTTATTATATTATTTTTTTATTAAAAGCATATAATTGAGACATGACACACTAAATGTTGTATCCCTCCTTACTGATAGTAGTGACTGTGCTCAACATCTACAACTAAATATTTGCCAGACTTGGGAGCAGCTATTCACACAGCAGTGATCATAAAGGATATGGCACTTTTCTTTTGTATGTACTCAGTTAAAGACACTTTGACGAGCCTCAAGTGTCTCCCACATTCAAGAGATGGCTGTTTAAGTCTTTTTTGTTGCATAAAAAAGGTTCAGTAATCACAAAATAAATGCTAATAATAATCCCATACTCATTATGTGGGTGTTCTAGCTGTAGCGATCTGTTACTGGATGGAATATTAGCTTCTTTTTATTTGCCACCTTCTTCACATTACTGCTGCATAACATTTTTGCTAATTACTGTACTTTATCTTTTGTGTCATGTGGGTGATGTTTTCTCACTGCTCCATAGTTCAAGATATTAGAGACTTTTCCATTTCCTTTTGTGTTAACCGTCACTGTTACACTATTGAACAGTGAGAACATTGTTATAGTCATGTGCCAGCTTTTAACAACATCAAAGTTTGTAATTAATCAAGTGCTTTGTGTTAATTACAGTACATGTACTGGAAAAAAAAAAGTGTCGCTTATGATGGTTAAATGTGTATTTCATTCACTCGATTAAGTAAATACAGGCTTGTGAGCAACTATCTGCAGTTTATTTGCATGTAGGTCAGCTTCCACAAATTGTCACCTTCCCTTTCATGCAAGGTTGAACCCACTCATTTCACAATCTGACCCGTCTTTCCACCTTTTCTGCCCCACCACTTGATATTCCTCTACCCCTGGTTCACAGAGGTCAAAGTTGAAGTCAAATTCTTACCGACTCCCTCTTTTCCACCATGTAATCCCTGACCGTCTGTGGCACAATTCCTTGTGAGCGGCAGATGTGGAGCTCATCTCAGACAGTCCCGACACGCTCTCTGACTCCATCTGTCTCTAAACATGTCTGCTTGGTGAGCCGCTGTAGCGCAGCGGTGCTAAAAGAGGGAGAGCTGAGGCTTCAAAGATCTTGAGCCAATCAGAGGATGAAAAAAAGTAGCATTAGAACCTTTAGGCCCAAGATGTAGGAGTACGCCGTCTGCTGAAGGACATGCACTTTCTGCATTAACATCCTGAATCCTTAATAAACAGCAGTGGAAGTACTTTCAATAATACTCACTGATGTTTGTTGAAAGGTTTGTACTCTTGACTCCAGGCTTATCGAGCGGTGTTGACACTGTAAGCTGCCAAGGTGAAGAGTCTCACTTTATTTATTTATCTCATTCCTGAACGTCCATAGAGAATTTGATGCGTTATAAACACAGCAGCACTGCAGCATAAACAAAATGCATTCATATATTATGGAAAAACTCTGTATTTCATCATAGAGTATACTGATGTGGATGAATCATTTCATTATCACTCTTTATTGTATCAAAAAAGTAATCCAGTAAATAAAAAAAACAATTTTGGTTTTTTTTGGAGGGGGTTTTGCAGCAAATAGTGATGAAACCAATAAACCATGATAATAAGACAACAAAGCCATTAAGGATAATTAAAGCGGTTCCAATACAAGGCGAATGAATCAGCAGAAACTAGAACTACAAGGAAAATGTGATGAGTTTAAAACTTTAAAATACCCCAGCAATAAAAATGAACCAAGTCCTAATGGTTGGTAATTCTTTTGAGTACATTAAAACACACTTTACTTTATGAGCAAAGCATAACAAATACAAAATTCCATTCTATAGTACAGCCAATTTGTAAACCGTTATTTTAAGATTACATTAGTTGGTTGGTAGAAATATATTAGGTTTGTTGTGTTTCATTTGCTTTTTCTGCCAAGTAACTAAAATAACTACTAGGCTTTATCCTCATCTCACCAACATTTATGGAGTTTATTCATGAAACGGCACAAGCAGAACAACTGAGAAGTAAACAACTGAGAAACCAGACTAAGATAATGCAATTGTGTGTTCCTGCAAACCACAGATAAATAGAATTTTACTGTGTATGAAAGAAAAGCATGTTGCATATCTATACGTTTCATATATATGTGTCACATATGGCACGTTTCAGTTGGGTTGTTCAGAAATCTTATTTATATGCAATTGTTTATCAGGTTTCATGGTTATGGTTTTTCACACTTGCGATACTTTGAAATCCAATATGTCTTTTCTATGAGTTGATGGATGCATGCATTGAAATAGTTCTTTTTTGTGATTTAAACAAATAATTTCAAAGACTGAAACAATCTTAAATTTGCATTATATGAGATTAATATCATGCAATTTTTAACTTTTAGTTTTTCAATTCTATAAAATTTTTTATTCTTACCGACTTGCAGCTCACAGCCTTTTTGCAGTTTTGACTCTATTTCACTGTAACATTCCGAGCTGTTGCATTAGAGGAACTGGCCCTGAAGTTCATTATTAAAAAGTAGACTGTGATATATTAGCTCAAATAAAACTGCTATTCCACACAGAAAAAACAAATATATGGTTGAATTTTCTGAAAATAGTTTGAGACTCACCGATAGTCTCCAGTGTTGTCAATATTATGTGTGGAAAACTTTTATTTTTCAGAACAGTTTTCATCCTACTGAACACAGAATGTGCTGAGATATTTAGTTCTTTGCTGAGATGATCTTTTATGACATTGTGTCTGGGTTTCCTGATGTTGGACATAAATAGAAGAAATTTTTTCCTACAATTGGTTTCAGATGTTTTCAGATTGTGTGACATGTTAGGCCACTTGAACAATGTGGATTAATGCTGAGGGATGTGTTTTCACAAATATTCAAGCAAATATTTGACAAAAAATTAAAACAAATTGACTCCATTAACTAGTTTTGAATGATCATCAGCAGAGGTATTACAAATTACACAACACTGTAATAAACCTGTGATGATGTTCTTGAACAAAGCACACAAATAATCAAGCTTCAAGTTTACTTTATTTATACAGGTGGGTAGATTTGTTTTACAAACAGAGTTGTATTGGCAATACAAGAAAACACAGACTGAACCTGTTCAGCAGGTACTTGATTGGGTGTCAACACCAAGTGCTCAGTGTTCCACCATAGCAGCATCATAGATAAATAAATAGATAAAATAAATAAGTGAGGTCAAATAAAAACAAGATGCAATGAAACAATTTAAGATTAAAAAATGTCTGTGGGATAAGAACATAACATTTAAAAATTAGAAGTCACAATAATAATCATAACACGGTTTGATATGGCGTCATACGACTTCAAAACTGTGTGATGTGATGGAGCCATCTGATGTCTGAAGATTAAATGAATGAAAAAAAAAAAAGGGAGATTCTATCTTGTCTGAATCTTGAGATATTACCACTGTGTTTTAGCTGTTGACCTTTAGTGTGACCCTTGACCTTTAACCTTTAACCTTCATTGACCCATTATCTATCATTCTTGAAAGTTTCATCAAAATCCGTTCAGAACTTTTTGCATATTCCTGCTGACAGACAGACAGACACACTGACCCAAACTTAATACCTCCTAGGTGGAGGTAACAAATGGAGCAAAGAAATAAGCTAAATGAGTAAATAAAGTACAATGTCACCATTTCTTATAGAGTTCAATCTGGAAGCATCCTCGATCTACACAACCTGTCTTACCAGACGTTTTGACTGCAGTTTATACAAACAGCTGGAAAGATGCAGCTAAACAGTCAAAGGATCTGTCACATTAAATGTCAGACTGCATTCAAAACATGCATTTTCATTTCCTATATGTGTACTTTTGTTAGACTTCCCTTTTTTTTTTTACTTTGTTTTTGTCATTTGTAATAAAGAACAAAAAATAATCATCAGAAAGTTTGTCCACATGTGATGAAAACATGATTGTAATGAAATGGTGACATTCTGGAGGCAGTGGGAGTTAGTTTGGGATAAGTGTGTATGTAGTATCTAAAACTGTGACACAAAACATCCTAAAGGCTGTTTTGTTTTCTTCAAAATGTAGCTTATCCAAGGGCATAGGTTGGATTTTGACATTGATGGGGAAACAAAAATAGTCCAAGGTAGCACTCCTGAAAATGTATGGGTTTTTTTAATACATAGTTTCATATAATGCAGAGCTGATAAAACAATCATAGTCAAAATTAATTTCAATCATTGACATGATCATAATATATATATTTGTGAATACCTCAAGAGAATACAATAATTGAATGCATTAGCAATGTTATTCTCATGGCTAACATATCCATTATTTTAATCACAACTCAATTTCCAACCTCTGTTCAGCTGCTCCTCCTCTCTCTCCACTGTCTGTCACCTGACATAAACATGCAGATACAATGATCATAGTTTGATGGTACAGTTGATGCCTGAGCAAATAGGCTTTTGCTTTCAAATTAATATGTAATGTACTGCCTAAAAATATGGACAAAAATCATATGAGCATCTTGAATCTAAGGTTTTATTGTATTTTCCCCACAAATTATTTAATTTATTTTATTTTTTTTACTTAATCTACGGCCCTGTAGAATGTTGCGACAGCTCCCATTCACTTTGAATGGACGTTCCCAGCGTTCTGTAGGCAGATTTTTTTTTCGATAACCGCCCGCTGGGCCATTAATGTCCGCTGCCATTGGCACAGAGTTTTGTCACTTCAGATTCACGGTACCATATCACTCCGCAGGTAATTCGGCCACTTTGAAAGTAAATATTTGCTACGTTATAACAGCTATTTTATCCAGCCTGTTAGAGAAGTAGCAGTAAGAAGCTGTAATACACATTGCTTCTGTGAAGTATGCTGCTGCACTTTATTTATTTAATTTTATTTTTGTATTTCTGTAAACTGCAGCTGGACGGAGTCCAGGAAAAAGTTCCCCACGGGGAAAATAAAAGTATATCTTATCTTATCTTATCTTAATAACCCGGAGAGTAAGTAGGATAATGTATTGCCTACACGTGACTATCAAAAAATATTTCCCTTAGGCCCCTTCAGGAAATATTTTTCTGGACAATACATTATCCCTTATGTATTCTCTTCCAGAGAAAAACAGTAAATGACAAAATAAATTAAAAAACAGCTTTAAAATGTGTTTGTCTTGGTATTAAATCTGGTGTTTTATTCAATATATATTTTGTTGAGCTTCTGAATTCTATATGTATGTTTATTCTGCAAAAAAAAAAAAAAGCAAGAAAAACACTTCAAAATTCAACAAGTTGCAGAAACATTTTCCAAAGTGAAATGGATTAAACATTTTTAGGGAAACAATAATAGAACTTTATTCCATTTTAAAATCTACAAATCCCAACCATTTACAAACAGCTGGTCCAAAATGTGTTAAAGTTACAGTGGAGCCGATTTTAAAAAGTTAAAATGTGTGTTGTGAGCTACTGTAAGATGTGCTGATCATATTCACATGCAATGAGCCGAGTCTTCTTTTGTTTTTATGCACAAACTTGACTCTAATAAAGTTTAATTGTGTCATACTCTATATAGTATTGTGAGCATATTCTCACTGTAGCACTATTTTTAGTTCAGTCTCTTACCTTTGAGTTGATAAATACTTCAATAAATGTCAAGAAAATAATATTCTCCAAGTCAAGTAATTAACCCAAGTAACGGTATGACACAGTAACCATAGACTACAATGTGCTGACATCTGTTTACTGCACAGATTCTATTACAGGTCAGATTATTTTTTGAAGTGTCAAATACACTTCGACATATAAGAAATAGATTCAGGTGTGCAGATGTTGGCTTAATTATGTACGCAACAAAGACACAAAATGTAGTTCAGATGATATTCGTAGGAGGCAGAAATACATTCTTTAAGTTTCAATCACAGCTGCTCAAAAATCTGGTTCGTATGAGATCTGAAATTCATAGACATTCATAGAGGGAGTGGTAGTGTTTGTTCGTTTTGTTGCTTATTTTACTTGTTTTTGTTTTGTTTGTTTTTTTTACTGTGGAACTGTTAATGTTTCAAGAGTTAAAGGTTAACTGAATCAGGTGTGATAGAAGAGGGAAATATCTAAAACATACAGAACACCGGCCCTCGAGGACCAGAGTTTGACACATGAGTCCTTTTGCCTTTTTTTTTTTGTTAATTTATTTCAGTTACAAAATTACAACACCATAATTTAATTTATATATATATATATATATATATATATATATATATATATATATATATATATATATATATATATATATATATATATATATACACATATATACACACACACACACACATATATACACACACACACACATCTAATAATAAAAACTATTATTTTTAACTCCTTCTGTAACTGAAAAAGGAATAGTCAGACTCCTGGGCTTATTTGACTCATCGTATACAACCTGTTGGTGTATTTGATTGCAGAGAATTTTGTTTCACTGACATCTTTGGCACAGTCTCGGAGCTCTTCATTCTTAAACACCCTAATTAGAATTTTGGCTCATCTTTTAATATTTACAAGTAGGAATACTACATTTTACTGGTGGCTAGGTTGTAAATTCAAGAGAATTATTTTAGTAAGTACATTTATGTTTTCTACTACTGGCTTTAAAACTTTTAAATCTGCCACGTGAGGAGAGGACCATCTCTTTTTATCCCTTTATTTTTTTCTTTGACTATCTCAGTGCTTTTTTTCCCTTTAATTCCATTGAGTCACTGCCGATCCCCCACCTCCTCCCAGTGGTCCGACTAGCGAAGGGCTAGTATTATAAGACTGCAGTGCCCCTTCTGAGAGGATAACCAAATCCCCAGTGGAGATACTTGAGTAAATGACCGTGGGAAATGAGTGTACTTTAGAGCACAGTGATACGAGATCCACGTGGAGGGGAAAGCCTTGCTGGCTAAATCCCCTCGTCTCCCGCCTGGTGTTTACCCCTGGCACCATATCGCTCCAGATCTGAAAACCTGACTATCCTCAAAACCCCATTACAGACGCTAATCCCCAGCCGTGCACACTCCTCACCCTTCGCTTTGGGAGGCATTATGGCTAGACTGAGTAATTTCACTTGCACTGAGCTCGAGCAAATAATCTTTGTGTTAAAATATTCTCAGTGTATATTTCTGCTCACTGTGATCCTGCCTTACAGTTTTGATCTTGAACATTACTATAAACCAGTATTTGCACAGCAAGTCCATTTTTTTTTGCTTTTTTTGTATAAATTAGCACAATCAGCAGGGATGTTGGCTTACATGGCCAAACCTAGAAAGTGTGAAAAACAAAAATGACAATGTTAGTTACACTTTAAGTGTAGTTTCGAATACAGTGGTATGGCTGTCTTCCCAATATATCCAAGTCGTTTTTTTTTTTATTATTATTATTATTATTATTATTACCTCTGCAAAGGAGAAGTTACTTTATCTATTTTGAAGGGAGGTAAAGAATAGAGTCACAATTCTGTGACCACGTTCTTTCCATTCTTTACACTCTTGATCCAATCTTTATATTTCTGATTTACTCTAATGAAATTGTATAATATATGTACAGTTTACTCTTATAATTTTATTCTTAATTATTGAAATTTTATAATACATGTTTAATCAGTTCATCTTGTACTTTTGTAATTTTATCTGTAATCTTGTTTCTTATTTATTGAAATTTTATCATCAGTTTATTTTGTATAATCTATTTTTCATCCCGCCTTAAAATTGTAGCCCAAAGTGCTTGTCATTGATTAAAAATTAAAGTACAATGTTTGTATGAAAGATGCTATACAAATAAAGATTATTATTATATTATTATTTGTCTGTTAGCAAGATAATTAAAACAGTTCTGGACAAATGTCATGACAATTTCATGACGTGTTGGGGGTGTCACAAAGAATAAATGATTAGATTTTGGTGATGATCCGGAAGACATTTAGGATTCTGGATCACTTTGAAATTTTACATTGTGGTAAATGGAGAATACATTTCAAAGTGATCCAGAATTCAGGATCTCTTCCCGATCATCACTAAAATCTAACCTTTTGTTCCTTGTGACATGCCCAACAAGTCATGAAATTTCCATCCAGATCCATCCATAACCTTTTGAGTTATCTTGCTAACTAACAGACATAACCTCCTTGGTGGTCCTCTCTTCATTCAGAGGGGGGAGGTCTGGCTTGGCAGAGGTTTTCACTCTGAGTGCTTTTCTAGTTATTACTTTTCTTTTGTTTTATTTTTTTATTGAAAAAATGAAACAAGCAAATTTATGCTTTTTAATCATGGTTAATATATTTTTACATTTTCTTTCAATCCTGTCATGATGTTTTAATGGTTGCTTGGGTTGGGTTATGTGTCGTGTCATGGGTGGATGTTCAGAACATTTTAAAAGAGAAGAGAATGAAACAAACTGATAAGAAAAGAGAAATGAATTTGCAATACAAATGAATGTCTACAGACAAATACATTCTATGTAAAAATTTGCAGATTAAAGGGCAGAGTTGCATTTGCCCAAAATGATGCCAAATGTTCAAATGCTGCCTGAAATTATAACTGCAGATAAGATACAAGCACATAGTGAATCCCAGTTTGTGCAGTTTTTGCATCTCTGAATGGCAAAACAGGGTCAAGAATCTGGATTTAAATTGAAATAATGAAAGTGGAGCACAAACAGGGATTTTTTTTTATCACTTTCTGAAATATGCTTAAGGATAAAGAGAGAGTTGTGTTCCATATTCAAAGTCAGATATTATTTCTACAATTAGATATGTTCTAGACTGAGCTCGATGTTTTACTTAAGCATGAGAGGAAATCAAGATAAGTAGCCCACAAAGAAATTACTCATAAGAACAGATCCCAGTTACATCCTGGAACAGTTTTATAGTCATGGGGATTTCCAGATAGGAATGCACACACAGACTGCTAAAGATATCTATGTCAGGAGACACATTTATTTTATTTTTCTGACTAAGAGCTGGATTTAAGGCTTTTTTTTCTGTGCCGTTGACCCCAAGGGAATAAGTTGTGTATGCGAATGAATGCACAACAAAAGTAGGAAAGTCTAACTTTTCAAAACATTCACCATCTATGTTAGAAAATAAACATAGTATAGTGGGATGGTTTTATTTTTAGGAAAAACAAAACTGTCAGATGTCTGTGTGTTTGAGGGTTAAATGTTCTTTTATCCCTGTACTGTTATTTTTTTTCCTTCTGTTTAACAGGAACTTCAATATCCCATTAGCTGTTGCTTTTAAACACACCTGCTCACACATTCACATTCAACTGGCAGTTACATTTACATTGTCATTCATGTTGTTTTTCTATGGGAAAGCGTATGGCAAAATCTATCTTTCCCTATACAACAGATTCACTTTAGAAACTAAGTGAAAACAAAAATGTTCTGCTGCGGAATGGCAAGTTTTCATCTTTGTTCACCAGTTCTCACTTCAACTTCATGATGTAAAGGAAAAGAACAGTTCAGGATGAATTGAGTCTGCACAATTTCACACTACATTGCTTTTTTGTTTGCAAACTCTTAGACATTACATATCTGCAGCGAGCATTAATGTGCATTTAAGACTGAATTGGTGTTAGGTAGCAACATTCACACTTTTGCAGACAATAAAATGTTTGACAATGTTAAAGCAATGCAATGTAATTAAATCACCTTGCTTTGATTCAATAATTTAACACATTAACACCCTATTTTATAAAGAAACTATTGTGAACACTGACTTAATTTGTCAAACTTCATTCAAAGATGTCTTTTCTATTGAATATTACTGAAGTACCGTGACATAACACCAACATTTCCAATTCAGGTCACATCCTGCCGTGCAGACCTTTTGTGAGCAATGCAAAGCTCCCCATTTTCCAGCAGGAGTTTGCATTATACAGGATCAACTGTTCCATACTGGGTAGAAAACAAGATCCACCGGTAATACATCTCTTGAATAGAACATCTTTCCATTACCATGCTTGCTTACCTACTCAGTTACTATGACAGAGGAAATACAAGGGGATGTAAATGTCAGATAAACACTCAGACAATTGTAAAACTAGGACAGATAACCAGACTAATAAAAGGTGCTTTTGCAGTCATTTGCATCAGTGGTAATTTATACCACTTAAGCACTGTGTTCACTGCATTCAGTCATAAACTGCTTCAAGTGTAAATGTGAATGTTGAATAGGTCATAGTAAGACATGGAATCCTGTCACTAAATGAAGAGATGGAATCAGTAACAGATGCAGTGGAGCCTGCTGGCACACTGCCCATATCCGATCCTCTCGGACCCCTCTAAAGCCTCCTCAGGGGGGCCTTTAATGGAACAACAGCTGTGTCGACGCTATTTCTCATTTAACTCACTTAGAGCCTGCCTTCTTATCACAGGCTCCAAACAAAAACACCAGGTCGCCCTTCCAACGCTCCCCTCCCCCCCGCTTTCTCTACAGCTCCCTAACGTGATTGTAAACTTTCAAAATTTAATTGTGGTTCTGGAGAATTGCCGCTCGAATTTGATCGAAGCTCCTGCTCGAAAGAAAATCTACCAGTTTCCTTGGAGTGAAAGTCCCCCGGCCGCTCCATATCCCAGTGCACGAGCAGTGGAAGAACACAGGAGGCTGTGCACACATAATCATACACACACCCAAGAGGGCACTCTAATATAATTAGGTACAAACCAATTATTCAAGCAATCAGTCTCAGTTTGATGATGTGTCAACACTCCTTGTCAGTCCTATTTCCCAAAATGTTCTTCAGCTGCATCACTAATTTTGTATTCATACTCCGCATCCACAAAAGCTTGCACTCGATCCTCAATTTTAATCGTTACAGTCTCAGCGATGAAGCGCAGAGCAAACTGTTGACTAGAGGTCAGAAGCCGACTTGTGAAATATTACAAAAGTGTGAATTTTAAATGATCCACTTCGCTAGTTATACTCCCACTGTAAATGGCCAAAATGGAACACTTGAATGCATATTGCTGCCTTATCTTAAAGGGTGAAGAGGCAGAGCAATTTGAAACCAGTGCAGAATTTTGGAGACAGAAATAGACATGAATAAAACTTGAGAAGAAGGAAGCGTATATTAAGTGTTTTACAGCGGTGCAGATGTCAAAAACTACAATCATTTCCAACATTGCAGCAAAAATGTCTAATGGAGGATGTAATGCACAGTATTAAATGTGTTTATAAGGTGCATTAACTGACTTAATCACATTGTTTTTGCTTCTAGATGAAAACTATGTCTGGATTTAATGCTAATATTCAAATCTTCACACACACGTATCTTTTTTTTTTAGCTCCCAATGTTTCAGAAGCACCAGGAAAACCATAAAAATAAGTTGAGCCATTCATCAGCCCTTTGAAAATGCCCATTATTACAGTGTAGCTGCAGAAGTAAAGTCAGAATATACAATCTTTAGAAACTTTATTGGATGAGACAGCAGTTATTTTCTTTCTGCTACAAAAGGGTGAGAATAGTCAAGTTCTGCACAAATAAGGATTCAGTGTCTTGCTCAAGGACACTAGTTCTTAGATTAAAATCATAATTTTTACGTCTTTATACTTAAATCCAATAGGTTTCTTTGGAGGTTGTTCTACAGCCTATGATCTTCTTCAGTGAATTATTTTACTGATTCACATAGAGATGTTGAAAGGAAAATTTAACTTAAAAAATAACGCATGTTAAAAGCCTGCCCTCATAATTTGCCTACTGGTTTAATCTGAAGTTTGTTTGTGCCGTTGGTATTTGTAAGCCGACACTATCGAGAGTTGCACATTTTTATATATGTAGAAAAGCAGAGGAAATGCACTTAAAATGGTGAGAAAAAGCCAAAGGTTTTTTGCAGGGAAAATCCAAGCTAACACCTCTCCAAAGAAAACAAGATTTTTTGGGGGGCTGTCAACATGGATCTTCGTATGCAGAAGTGTTATTATTGGCTTTGAACAAAATCAGATCAACATAAACTCCACATGAGCATATGACCATGCAGGAATCCTTCATAGTGCACCTTTAAATGTAATTCATTATATGTTTTTGATAAATGAGTAACATATTTTTGGTGAATTGCTGTACAGAAGCAAATACAAATGATTTCATGTTTTGTAGAAACTACTGTATGAAACTCCAAATTCTCCTTTACTAACACCCATTAACCAATATAATAATTATTTGTCATAATGTCAATTATATTATGACATTGTATTTTGATTAACTTTCTTATTTGCAATTTGACAGTTTTCTCCCCCTCATTTTTCACATGACACAAATACATGGTTTTCTGTTCCAATTTGTGTGTGAACATTATGTTATTAACATTATACATATAAATCATAGACTGTATAGTATTCATACAGATGAATCCTCTCAACCATACATTTCTGAACTGCTATTGTGAAGCTAAAAGGGTCAAAGTCATGATGAGGTTCAAGCTTGTGCTAATGCTAAATGTGCACTGACACAATAAAACGCTAAATTTAATCAAGGATTTGCATGAAAGTGACACTTTCAAGGCCTGTCAGTATAATCTTGTCAGACAGGACAAAATGTATATTTCACCTACATGCATGTGTAATACAATTGTGTGAAAGTTTTGGCATGGATGGATTATTTGATTAAATGTGATGTATTTGTATGTATCTATACATATGACATGTAATTTTATTTGAAACTTTTTTATAATGCTTCTCATTTTTCTTTAATGTATCTGAAAGACACATGGGTTTTTTAAATTAAATGACATTTGTTGCTGAAGGAAAAAAAAAAAGAAGAAAATTCCCCAAACTTTTGTCTATGGTTTTTTGTGTGCATTGCTTTAAATCAGGCCCTGAAGTAGCATTGGCTTTGAAAAATAACTGACTTAGAAAGTTCTCTCCAGGAATAATGTCCAGTTTAGTCAAACATGTATCTGTAGATTTTCTCCAACATCCATGTAACCCTCTTGAGGATTACATTATTTGGAAAATGAATGAATGGATGTACTAATGTCCATGTATTTGCAATGAAATGTTTTAACTGGTCATCATTTTAAAATGCATGTATTCTCCTCCATTTCTTCCTTGCTCTAAACTCCCGTTCCACACTGACCCATTTCCTGTCAGCATCCATGTACTGTTTTCTGGCCTGTAAGATATAGACTTGAAGGGAACAGAACCACTAATGATGGTGTTACCAAAATACCTCAATGTGTCAACTTTTGTTGACATGTCTCGCAACCGAGTTATTAGACTTGAAATAGAATCTGTTGGAAATTTTTCTTTCAAAAGCCTCCTACCTCTCTGACTTCACCTGTCCTCTGAATCAGGATGCTGGAGGTATAAAACTTAAAATAGACTTGAGCAAAAAAAAAATAATAATAATAATAATCACAGACATGTAAACTTATGATTAACGGCTTATAAATTTAGCTTCCGAAAGTTAGCCCTTTTTTCTGTTTGGAACTGTACTTTTTTGACAAGCTTCCCAAGACTGTTGGCTTCAGTTTGGTGCCAGTCGTCTTAGCCCTTTTGACAACACAACCCCCTCTTTAATTCAACAACTGTCAGCTCAGGCTGCATGTAGTCAGTGCAGCTCCATTTATTTGTGTCTTGTCAAGAAACACCACCATTCTTTTTTTCAGCTGACAAAAGCCGATGACGACATATTCGTGCACTTCTCTGTGGGACAGTTCTGAGATCTCAAAGCATCTCCGTGATATCAAAAAGTCTGCGTGTCCCTTCGGCAGGTGTTCATTTGGGGGGTAAACACAAATTAAACTCACTGTATAAATAAGCCTCTTTCAGCAATCCCTTAAGTATCCCGGTGCCTTTCTTTCCCTCTTCGTTCTTTGTTTTCATTATTAGAATCATAACTTGGGGCCAATATGGGCAGTTCAAATTCATCAAGTAAAATGTAAAATGTATCATGGACTTGTAAACTCAGAACGTGAAAGCTTTTCTGGAGCCAATTACAGCACAGATTTTGAAGAAACTCTTCCGTCTGAATTTTGCACATGATCTACTCCAATTCCTAAAAGAGAAGGCAATAAATCAAGAGCGTAGAAGCACGGCGTCTGAGTAAGTAATCTTCCGTATTTCCACTGGACTCCAAATTACACACAGTCTCCGTATTGACATGCCACACCAGCAGCTCAGGTGAAATGACAGAAGCTCCCCAGTCACCCTGCACCACATTGCAGCCTTTCATTTTGAGTGGCATACCCCCCCGCCCACCCCCACCCCTCGCCATTTCACCACCACCCCCACCTCCCAACACACACACACACACACACACACACACCCTTCAGACCATCTCATAACCCATGCCTGTCTTGCCATTTCTCATTCCATTAAACCCTGAATTATTCAAAGCAGATGAAATTGATTTCTTGATAGTTTAATCGCAAATCAAATCCAAACCTTAGGCCTAGTTCATTCCCTTAGGGCAATTTTTGACAATCAAATATTCATGGAGAAATGAAATGTTAGCAGATCATTTCTGCTTCTGGCTGATTAGGCAGACACAATGAAATTCAAATGGAAAAAAAAAAAAAATAGTGGAATTAACTTGTGCCAAAATGCCATGACAAAAAATAAATAAATAAAACTGACATAAGATTCTTTGACATGATGGTGTGATCCAGGAAAAGCCCCCTGCCTCCAAAAGTTTGTCCTTTGGTGGAATAGCAAGCCAATTTGCTGTATAAAATAAAACAAGGATCAAAAGCCATATTCAGTTGTATTTATGAGGAATACCAGTTTTTGATCCAGCAGACATCGGCTTGTAATGTGATGGGTGTGAATCCTGTTTCAAAGCTTTATTGATGGAAATGTATCTCATAACATACACATTTATCACATACAAAATTCATAGGCAGAAAAAAAAAAATCCCTCACTCATAACTTATCATAGAAATTTCTTTTGACAGGCTTTGTACTAAACGATCCTGTGAGGAGGAGGAGGTACAGACAAGTAGTTCAATTATGAAAGATTGCAGCTTACACTACTTCAAGTTCCATCTTATTTTTTTCCAAGCTTAAAAAGTACAATACAACTAATCAGTTAACTAGACATGGGATATCGTTCAGTATGCCAAAAGAGTTGTGAAGGCAATGTTTTTTTTCCTGTGGTACCATATGGTAAAATAATAGTATAATAACTTGGATGTAATGAGAACAATTTTTTTTTTTTATTAATAGGAATGCATTTTATGTATAAGCAACCCTCAAAACACTCAAGATCACTGTAAAAAATAAAATCGACAACGCATACAATGAATTTACCCCTCATATGTTACCGTAAGGGTCAATTTGACCCATTTCAGTTTGTGTTGATCATCCTGTCTTTTTCTTCCTGAAATGTAACTTTTCCTCATCTAGGATTATGAAGTGTCGAGTAAAATCTGAAAACTGTGTGTGTAATGGAATATCTGTGCAGAGTGTATATACAAACACTAGCAGCGGGAACGGGGGTGCCCCTGGCCCACATGGATCAGGGACCCATCTGGATGGGCCCACTTAAGCCGCAACAATTTTTTAAAATTATTATATTTATAAATGCTTATTTCCTGATTGCATGGTAAAAAAATATAACTGTAGATGTGCCTCTGTTTGTTGAATGTGTTGACTTTGTAAAGTTTATCTCGCATGATTTACTCTTGCTACAAAGTAACTGACACCCCCTGTACGCAGGCTACCTAAAATTCCCACGGTACATGAACGCACCTTGCCTCATGCAACTGACACACAGCATGTTTGTCGACAAACAGAATGGTACGAGGATAAACCAGCATTATGAGCTGTCAGACTATGATAAATCTGTGTCTTTTAAAGATCTAGAATGAGACAAATAAAAACTGAGCAACACCTACTAGATCGTTGCTTGGTAAAAGAGTGGCTGGACAAGGTCTGTAAATGTTTCCAAGTATACAATAGCCTGACATACATATACACTTAATTGACAAACCTATGTACACTAATGAAAAACCTTGTGCCTACAAGTGTTTAAACGCATACAACTGTTATGTGTGTTTACACAGACGTAAACTTCTGTGACTTAAGTTAAACATTTTACCAAGTCATCATCAGGTCCAGAAGGTTACCATGTACGAAGCCTGGGTGCTTTACAATAAACTGAATGGTTCTATTTAGATAGATAACTGCACATATATGGCAGGGTAAACATCCTACTGGACTGAGGAAGTCGTCGTTGTTTGCCCTTGCTGCTGCAATTTTATTCAAAGTCCAGATTATGGTTCGAATGTGAAGGACAGAGAAACGGACATTCCTGATTGTCCTCTCATCCCAGTCCACACACTTTATCACTTGTAACCATAGAAGTCATAGATTTTTTTTTCTTTGAATGGGTGAGATGGGTGAGTTTAACCCTGTCCTTGTATCAATTCTTACAGTTGACAACACAATAACGAGACATTTCTAGCTATGCTTTAGCTACAACAGCGTTTCCATGCAGTATTTTTGAGTCCAGTCTGCATGTGCAACTTCTTCTGTTTGAATTACAATGACTGTGAAAGGGTCTATAGTCTACTTTTATACAGAAACCATCTTAAAACAAACACATGACCAACAAAAACTAAATTCATATGCCTTGAGGAAGATCAACATGAACTAATTAAAAC
This sequence comes from Siphamia tubifer, assembly GCA_020466265.1. Classification (NCBI taxonomy): domain Eukaryota; kingdom Metazoa; phylum Chordata; class Actinopteri; order Kurtiformes; family Apogonidae; genus Siphamia; species Siphamia tubifer. The sequence continues at coordinate 58,407,956 of CM035794.1, read as the reverse complement.
CATGGTGTTGGAATAAACACCAACATTACCTATACCAAGACTATATAAAGGGCCCACTACAGGTCATCGCCCCCCTCTACAGTGAACCAAACGCTCCGCCCCTGTATACAAAGATAATGTTGTGGGTCATTTTGACCCAGACACTTTAATGCGAGTAATTATCTGTTCAGATCCAAAACAACATGTCTTTACCATGGACTTTATTTCATTTACCCAATTATTAGTATTTTGATTGTTTTTCTGAATAAACATGTGTAAAGTGGAAAGCTACCTGGAGGAGGATCCAGTGGACACAGGTAAAATAAAAGGAAAAGAATGAAAAATTAAAGTGTGTATGACAATGGGAAAAACTTGAACAAAATGGTTCTTAAATACAGTGTTGAAATAAAAAAAACCCACATTATTGTATGTCTCTTTTCTAAATATTTATGTCATCTAAAATAAAGTTGTTATTGGATTAACCTGTTATTTATTTTTACTGTATTGAGTGGATGTATACAGTTCGAGTGAAAATGCCCCACAACATAATCAATGTAATGAATTTAACATAATACAAGGGTTAAAGAAACCAAAGATGTAGAGTGGAATATCTTTTTGTGTGAAAAAGCAAATATGACAGTATGAACATATTGACTTTTACAAACTAATCCTACAAAATAATGTGAAAAACCACAAACAACCCAAAGCTTTCACAGCATTAGGTCTCAGTTTATGATTTTTACTTGTCCATCACAATTTACAGATCAACAAGCATCTGGAACTGAAAAATATAGCATTCAAATTTATGACAAGACAATGTGTCAAGATTTAAAAACTGTCTTGACTGTCAGTGTCTTCAGGGTAATTTGTTAATTCATTCCATGGGCCGGATTAGATTCTTTTTTGGAGGGTTAGTTTTGATCTGCGAGCCACATGTTTAACACCCTTCTCTAGAGCCTAGACCACAGGGGTCAAACATAAGGCCCGGGGACCAAATCTGGCCTGCCAAAGGGTCTAATGTAGCCCATAGGATGAACAACAATGAAGATATTAACGTAAAAAATATTTTAATTCAGGTTCTACAAACAGAATAATTAGATCTTAATTGGGTCAGAGCAGTAAAATATGATCATAATTACAGTGAAAACTGCAGATTTTAATGTGTAAAAAAAAAAAAAAAAGTCAAATTGCATGAAAATCTTTCAACATACTTTTACAAAAACCTGAATCAATATCTGAACAAATATGAACCAGTTGAAATATCTGAAGAGAAGTGCAATTTTACAAATATCCTGTCCATTTCTAAATGTTTTGTGTTGTTCTGCTGCACATGAGCAAATGACAAACTGATAGACTGAGGCAGAAAATTGTTTGACATGTCAAGTTGCTGATGTTACATCTTGAGGGAAAGAAGGATAGACGTAAACATTATCATAAGATAATGTCACTCTTCACTACAATTATTTTGCTGGTCTGGCCCTTTTGAGATCATATTAGACTGAATGTGGAACTGCACTAAAATGAGTTTTACACCCCTGCTCTAGACTATACCTAAAGTATTAAAAACACAGCACGAAAAACCTCAAAGCTTTTGGTACACTAATAACACTGCACAATAAGATTATAGGAAATATTTTTACAGGCAGGTTTTGTTGTGGTTTTAATTAATTCTGCTTTTAGAATTGTAGAATAGATATCAGTTTTAAGATTCAACATTTATATTTTATGTTAAAAATCAGCTTAGTTTTAACATTTATATAATACAATAGATATCACCTACACAGTTTAGTATATACAGTAATAGCAAGTAATAAGTGGAAACGTACAGAATGGATCCCTATATTAGTTGAGAAATATTTCACTTTGTTGGATCATCTATGGCTGGGAGTCTGAATCATACATAAGGCTCCAGCTGTAGCAATGGTGTAGACTTTCCTTTGGAACCTGCCTCTGTTTCACTTATATCCTCGTTTAATCATTCAACATGTTCATCTCACAGACATATTTTCAGGAAAAAAAATCTAAATGAGACTATGAAATTTACTTTTAGGTTCATATTACAGTCAAGTTTACATATGTGCAAACATAAAATTCCAATTTTCTCAAAATCTACTGTAGCATTCAGTACAATGTCATTGACTGGAGAAAAGTAATAACCCGACTGTCGCCAGATGGTATCACAATACCATACGGGACCCTTCCTCAACCAGTCCGTTCTCAAACGAGGGGTCTTATCTAAAATCCTTACATGTAATTAGATGAAGAATCTGTCCGTCATCTTGACTGACGTGCCGATTCAACCACTCGCGTTTAACTCCAGCTGTGATGTAGCTCAGAGCGACAGCAGGAAGAAGAGCCATGCTGTAAGCAGACCATTAAAACAAAGGCCACAGTATGGCTGCACCTAAAGGGACCGCTGCACTGTGTGTAAACATCAGCAACAGCCAGTGGACATTCTTTGAACTTCCCTATGGAAAATGGGTAGACCAGCAGCTTGCAGAACTTTGTCTTAATGTGTCAGATGTTAAAGAAAAATCCTCTGGCATATGTCTGAAATGCCTTCACTTGGTAGAGAGACACCAGAGTACTCTGGACACTAGAAGGGAATGACAAAAAGCTGAAGAGGAACTGAGTGCCCAACAGATGACAGAGACATCAGCCGTGGCACAGACAGACAACGCAGTCCAGTCATGGGAAGTCCCACTCGGCAACACTGATTGGCTCCTTCGTTTGTCAGAAAGCCCGAACTACACGATAGTCAGATGGTTGCATTAGCTTAGCAAAACGCAACCAGATGACGGGAGTCAGAGGTTAGAAAAGTAATGGTTTAAGCCATGGTTAAATCATGTAATGCATGTGTACAACAGCCAGACCACTAGGTGGCAACATTGTCAATAATTACATTTTAACCTACTGTTCTTAAAATATATTAATGAAATTTGGTATGAATTCAACCAGTAGTTTTGCTTTTTGAGGGTTAAACAAATTCAACCAAAAACAAAACCCCTTGCCTCCCCTTCAGGGGACAGAATAAATTGGTCCTTGAATTATGTTCTGTAAATATTCTTACCATGTTGTGAATCTAATCAGTTTTGACGTTTGTTTAGAAAAACATAAATGAAGTTCCTATATTGAAAAGAAGAAGAGTTCAACTGAATTAACTTCACTGTTGAATGTGTTTATACAGTTGACTCAACTCAACTAAAGTCAATTGGACCAATTATTTAGCAAAACTAATGTTCCTAAGGTTAGGGTTTGGGTCAGCAGCAGAATAAAAATCCATCACCGTTTTTTCACCGAAATGAACCTGAATATAAACACTGAGCTTTCTCAGTTTTGACTCTAATAAAGTGAGCTTGTGTTATCTATAGTCTGACACCAGGATGGATTCAGTGTTATCCATCCTTTTATGGCAGCGAGTGCAGATGTTCACAGTTTTTCTCATTGGATTGCGCAGATATGAAGGCGGCCACAACAAAGGTTTTCAGAGCACAACAAGGTTATCTTATGAAAACATGATGCTTCGAGAAGTGTTCAACATTTAACACCTCTTAAATCTTTTACTGAAGAAATAACTTGCATGAGTTTTGAACTCAAATTTATGTAGCAGTTTTTGCTCCAGTAAAAATGGTAAATACAAAAAACAGCAGTTCGCCTGTACTATGGAACTATGGGTGATGTACAAATGTCATAGACCACACCCAGTGTTGTTTTTGTACAGTAGGAATGAGCATATGTATTTATTTCACATTCCCTTTTCCTCCGATACACAAAACTGCAGGAAATACGTTCATAGCCTTTATAGACACTGAGCAAAATGGGTTAAAGTCACTATTTAATGTGACCCCTGACCCCATGACAAGAAGCAGCACAAACAGACACATCTGTCATGTTGATTTAAACAGAAAATAAATGCAATAAGGGTTAAAAATGTGCTATAAAGGTCGTCACAATAAATACCACCAAGCATTTTTACCCTTTTGTTTTTTTCACATATATACAGATTTGATCTTAATATTGAGACTAAGAAATGCATGTGTTCATTATCAAACCAAAAAAAAAAAAAAACTACTAATGACCTAAGATTTCTGCACAGTATACTACATTTATATTAAATATTACATTGCTTTACAATACAACATTAGCTCTGGTGTCTTGAATTGTTAAAGGGCAGAAAAGAATACAATGACATTTTTCCACAGAATGAATTACTCGTTCATTACCAAACAAAAATGGAGGCAAGATTTGACTCTCATATATGATCCTTGGAAGATTTAAGATCATTTGAGAACCCTGGAACTGCACAATTAATTCTGGAGGTTTCAAAGATTTTTTTTTTTCCCCCTACACATAAGGAGAAAATGAGAGGGGATGATAGAGGTGATGAATGAGGGGTATGGAGAATAAAAGGACAAGATCAAACGGCATCACAGGGAATGAGGAAGCAAGGGAGAATTTTTAATACAGTTCTGGCTGCCTGCGCAACTAATTCACTCAGAACCTCATGCAGTTGAAAGCATCTCAAATCCGACTGTATCTTTTCAAGGCGAAGGATGACTTACTCACGCCGACATGGAGAACAGTAACATCAGAAATATTAGTTCACCATATTGCATTGCTGCTCAGAACATACTCGTGCCCAGCTGGTTACATATTTCTACAGCATCCCTTTATCTCAGGGTCACAGTGCAAGATAGATGGTTTTGAAATGAGTGCTGGCATTGCCCATTTTTTTTTACTCAGAGAGATAAATATTCTGTGTTCACCGGGTTTAATTATATAAACGTAAATAAAATCACTGACAAAAATCAACAGAAAGCATTCAGCTTAATAAAACACTGCCAAATTAATGCAGGCCTTTGGAATAATCGTGTCATCCATAACAGATTGTCAATATTTGTGATTATATGTCAGCCAATTACATAGGATCTAATGAATAAAATGCTGTTGTGCATATTTATACAGCAGTTTCTGACCTTTTTGTCTAAAAAGCTCAAATACACACAAAAAAATGACCATAGAATTAACAAAAAGGTGTAGTGTATTTGAGAAGATGTGTGCTAATCAAACATAGATCTAATCTTTATATAAAAAGTATTAGATTAGCCTTTATTTATCCCAGTGGATAAATAAAGACTACAGTCAGCAGAAGTTCACACATACATATCCAAACCATACACATATAGAGCGATAAGAAGAAAACAAATCTATATACATTTAACTTTTTGATGCATACTGGTTACTCCAGTGGACAGTTACTGTCCAGTTGTTCTCTTGTATATTCATGGGTTTTGTTGTTTTAGTTCCATATCAGTCAGTTCATATCATTACTGGTTGTTCTTAATACCTGATCTACACTAACATGATTATGTGTAAAACAATTACATGTTATTATTCGACTGTAGACTGATAAGACTTTTTAAATAAAAATTGCATTAAAATCTTTATTTCATAATGTTTTGATATTTCATTTTAAATACATATGCATTTGCTTCAAAGCTTAAACACATTTTGTCCAGCTGAGTGGATAATTTTGTAACTCCATAAAATTCAGTTCATTATAAATATTTCAAGCAATGCTTTTTCATGCTTAATAAAAACACTGGGGGGGGGGGGCTTTACTAAGGTTATGATAATTCATGCACCAAAGGGATATAGACAGACAGACATGCAGACAATCTCAAACATTGCACTTATTTTCTTTGTGTTGTTTTTTTTTTGGGAGCAGGTTTAGTTGTAGAATCAGGGAAGAATGAGTCGTGAGTGACAAAGCCTGTCACCATTTGTCTCATGTAGGGGGTGGGAGACATTGTCCATAATCGATGACCGCTTCACCACCATCCTTGGTTCACCCATCACCTCCACAGGGTCAAGGCTGTAGCCCAGGACAGAGATGGCTTTTTCCAACAGTTTGCTCAGTCTCCTCCTCTGCTGCTGCTGCTGCTCCAGGAGACCACACTGCAGAGATACCGCCATAGTGTTATAGAAAACCTTTAGCAGCCCCCCCACCACTCTGAAAGACCTCAGTTTATGCAGCAGGTGGAGTCTGCTTTGGCCTGTCTTTAAGAGTGCCTAGGTGTGGACAGTCCAGTACAGTTTCTTGGTCAGATTAACACACAGGTAGACAAGAGACCTTTGGTGGGGCACGTGAAACAAAATATTCAAACAAGTGAACTTTATTTAAAAGTATATTCCAATAACCCAATAATGTCTGTGTGTGTATGTGTGCGTGCCATGTCCCTCTTTTGATGCTGCATATTAGTCTTCAAAGCAGCAGTTTTCAGTACTTCATGTTCTAAAAAAAATGTCTACACACGCGCTTTTGATGGGTACACTGAACATGTGACTCATGAATCGTGTCAGCAATATGACACTTTGAGTGATTTATTTATTGGTTTGAATTTATCCTATTAGATGAGTTCTCAGGACACCAGGCACCCTCCTGACATGTAAGATTTTCCTGGTCACTCAATAATGTACACAGAGGATGTGTTTACCTTTAACCTTAAACACACCCTACACATTAAATTAAAAAAAAGGCACACTGTCACCGTTTTCAAATACAAACGTATGTATTTCAATAAAGAAATTCATACACATTATAAATTGCCCAATTCCCCTTCAGTCCAAACTACCACAAAGCCATAAAAATCAAAATCAAAATGTCCACCTTGGGTTTTGTTTGTTATATACTCATACAAACACAGTTCAGTTTGTTCCCAACAATAAAATTCCACTCTGGGCTTTCTTTCCATTTTGGCACAGGATATTGATACAAGAGCCGTATTCCAAACAAAGGTACTGCGCATGCCCCAACCCCAACTCCTAACCAATAGCGAACAACATCTAGTTTACGGCAGCCGTACCGATATCCAATTCGTTCCTTTTTACAGTTCACAGAAAACAAATAAATAAATAATCAGTTTAGCATTGAGAAAAAAAAACACGAGGTTCGATTCCACAAAAAAGAAAAAAAAATCAGTTAATTCTTGAGGGTAAAAAAAAAAAAAAAAAAAGTTCAATTCCACAGTCCAGAAAGAAAAAAAAACATGGGTTTACTCACTTAATTCGTTCGTAGGTCAGTCAGTCAATGAGTCCAGTCAGAATGGAATCTGCTGGAATTGTAGTCAGGATATGACACACTCACAGGACAAACGATGACCAAGTGAAGTACGGAACTGAGATGATGAGTGTCTAGTTACAATATGGTGCAGTATTTGGAAGTAATTGTCGAGTTTAACGGTCGAACATTCTACTGTCTATGAGCTGTTGCTCCGTCGCTGCCGGTACTCTGCTTTTCCCCTTCGTTTACAGGGGTGTGTCTCTTTTTTAAAACTTCCCGCTAATTGTTAAATACACAGTGTACGTGTAAGTTCCGGGGGGTACGTGCGAAAGAGGTACGTTACCGGTCTGGTGTGTTCAAATACCGTGGGATTTTTAAGCTGTTGCAGCAAGGTATTTACGTGTAAAACGTTATTTTCCAAATGTATAATTTCACATACAGTATGATCAAGGCCGCATTGTGGACAACTTTGCTTTTGGAAATCTTTTTTTTTTTAAATATAAAAAAGCAAAACAAAAAAAAAACTGTTCCTGTCAAAACGGCACTTTGGATGTCAATCAGCAAATGGGCAAGTGCCCTTTCTCTGCGTGTGCCTGAGTTCACATATTCCAGTATCCTTGTATAACTATGAAGACACTGAACCCTAAATGTCTCCACGTTTAGACCTGGTGGATGAAAAGAAATGCTGTGGGTATAGGTCTATGTAAAGTGCAATCTGTTTACATGTTTAAAATGCTAAATGTACATGTTGAAAATGTAAAAAAAAAAAAAAAAAAAAAAAACCCTACATCTTAAAAATGTACATGCTACTCTCTAAAAATGTTTATAGTTTGATGTATTTTTACAGGACAATCACAGCTGACAGTTTTGTTTATTTGTTTTTCATTGAAAACAGGAATTTTTTTACACCATGCAAAATAATACTAATACTATTATTAATATTTGTGTGAACGTACATGGTGTTACAATATTTTTTTCCATACATATCAACTATTATCACTATTCACCTCCTTATTCATGTAATTTTCTCTGGGTTACATTTTATAATCCTTTAGTTTCAGCCTTTTCTCATTATTTTTACAGTTATGTATCACATTTGGACACACATCTTTTCTTGCTTTTATGTATATTAATATCAGCATATGGTCTTAGATGGGCTGTAAATAGAATCAACCGCAGTTTAAAAAAAAACAGAAAATTACCATTTTTTTAATATAGTATGTGGCTGTTTTAGCGTCATAATGAATACATATGAGTCGACTTATATGCACCCCCTAGCAGCTATGGATGTACCTCCTGGAGTGCTCATACCTCTGATTGCAAATAATTTTCTGTGACACTGTGACATCTAAAAAGCACCACACTCTTTGCATATATGTATGGATATTTCATTCTTGTAAAACCGGTGCAGCCAAGAGTGTTTAATTAACAGCCTTCACTTTCCTTTGGACCGAGGCAGTAGTAATCTAATAGCTCTCAATAATGCACGCAGCCACTGGATCTGTAAGAGACTCAGCCATGCATTGCCTTCGGGATCATGACATGCATTACGAGATATAAGACATCCCAATTTCCCTTCTCCAAGGTCAACACACTGTCACAAAATGCAATCACAAAATGGGTCAAAATGAGCAATAGCATGTGAGACTTTACATCCCTCCTGGTGCTCCATGGGAAGAGAATCCATTATTTAGGTGGAATTGTTAGTACCACATGGGAAAATGTAATAAATACTGTATGTGAGTTCTCAATGCCATACTTATGCACCATATATCAGCAGTACAGTGCCATACAAAAGCACTAGAGACTGTGTATTTTACTATTTCACCAGAGGGTATATCTTATACTACCTCACTGGAATTAGGAGCTGTGTTCTAGGCTGCATAATTTTTGAACAGCATAAGATATTAATGTTTTCACTTGACTAAATTAATTTCTAATGTGGCATAACCAGCACAGGAATGTGATAGTATCTACACTGATACTTTCATCTGGGATTCTGAGACTGTAACTCTGCGTTTGGGTCAGACTACAGTACTTCTGCCCACAGTGCAGTAACTACCTGGCACACAACCTACTCCGGTTGTTAAAGTTCTCGACAACATACATCATTTGCTGATATACTGTCCAAGGTTACTGAAGCACTTGCATCTGTGGAAAGTCTTTTTGTGAGGTTCTTTTGCACTGATTGAGCCAAAGCCACGAGCACACCTGTGGGCTACAGGCCAGTGGGGTTATGCTATCTATTTTGAAGAGGGTGCTGTGCAGTTTTTACTGTGCTTAAGTTTTGTGTAGACACTTAATGACGCAGAATAAAAAGGGGGGGGGGGGGGTTCTTATAATTGCTGTGACTGATACTCCACTGCCATCAAGTGGAGCTGCAACAGATTGCATGTCAATGAGCTCTTAAGGGCATGTATTTCTTCAACCAAAAGGAAAAAAAAAATCTATATATATTGATTATGATACTGTCGAAATAATGTGATCCTTTTCTATGGAGTGTTTCAAAGCCTGGGTAATCTTTGGCTGTGCAATTTAACTTTTTTTTTTTTTTTTTTTTTTAGGAAACAAACAAAAAAATGTGTCCTCCATTTCAACAGTTCAATGATGCATTCACGTAAAAAAAAGGAAAAAAAATCTGCCTTCACTCCTCTTGAACCATTTTCCATCAAAAGTCATTTGGATTTAACAGGAGAAAGCCTTAAAGGTTAGTAACTTTCACCTGGATTCACCTGACCGGTCCATTTCCTCTCCAGCTGTGAAAGTACACCCAATAGAGAGTATTCCACCTCACACAGCTGTTGGACCAAAATGGATATGCAACCTGTAAATTAGGACACATCTGTTATTTGAAATATTACTAACCTTTGAAAAATGCACAAATGTTGTAAAGAAGCAGAACTTTTACTGCTGAATAAACTACTGTTGGATTTAAACTACCAGCCTGGTGACTCCAAAAAGCTAGAACATATAATGTTTTTAGTTTAAAAAAAAATAAAATAAAAAAATCCAAACACCAAGCTAGCTGCAACAGCAGTTCTTGTCCTTGACTTAAAATAAATTCAATGTCCCAAAGGATTTACAGGTACCGAGTCACACCTTAAAATGGCAAAGGTCCCCATGAATTCAGATTTGATGCTTTAATGCATAGTGAGTCATGTCACCTATAGACCCATACCTGAAGATGAAAAAGCTGGTTTGCAGATTTCTTAATGTTACTTAAAAATGTTGCATATCCTGCAAAACCGTACGATGAAATTAGAATTATACATGCAACTCTCATGTGCACATACTCATTCTGTATACTTGTGAGGATCTAGAGTCAGAGAAGATGACTGGTTAAAACAGTCTTTTCATTGTATATTCAATACACATGTGGGGTAAAGCTGTACATTTTCCAGATACAACATGTACTTTACCTTTAATTTACCTTTAGGTCAGATCTGTGTGATAATCATGTGTAATGATTTGTGGTTAAAAAAAAATCTTGGGCTTATCTCTGATTTTTTTTTTTTTTTCTTTTATCACAGATAGATCATAAAACAACAGCCACATTGGTTGAGAAATCAAAATGTTACACAGCTTTTTATCTGTTTTATGGGTTCACAGAAGTTTGGCCCACAGCAGTTCGAACTACTGGAAACACATTGTTAAGGGAAGTGACAGACTGAAGCAACTGGTTCCACCTTTACTATGGTTGGCATCTGTAGAGTGTTTACAAGGAGCTACAAATAGCATTCTGTTAGTCACTTCATGGGAGCCTTAAAAGCATAATTTGTTGACCTCTTTTGCAGTAAATATAAAAAAGACAAGCAGGCCTATGTTATATATTTTACAGGTTTCCTTGTGTGGTTTTATCAAATAGCTTTTTCTCAGTCGGTCACCTGTTAGTGATGTCATTTCCCACACTTTGTGGCATTGATCTAATAAACTTAAATACGACACATATGGAGACACATAGTGATGTGAGTGTAGAAACAAGAATTTAATGTCATCAGATTATGTCAATGTAAAGTATGCCCATGATAACCGTGTTATAATGAGTGGAATTTATGAGAATGGAATAAAATTAAATAGTGATCATATTTTACTGATCTGACCCACTGGAGATTCACTGTGAAAATTCAAAATCTTACCAAATTAATTTTTCTGATTTCTAGATTTGTCTTTAAAGGAATCTCATCAAGATAATTTTCATTTGTTCTATTGGCAGATTTTATATTAACTGTGTGTATATATATATATATATATAGATTCATCTGACACAGGAGCCCACAGAAACATACAGTGGGGTGCAAAAAGTACAAAAAGGTGCAAAAAGGAAGTAAAGCAGTGCAAATAACAGTGCAAATAATCATAGAAGTAAATAATAAAAATTAAACTAGAAATAAAAAATATATACTAGAAATAAAAGGTGCAATTACATTGACAGCAATTGTTTTCTGGACAGAGAAATAAGCCCCAAAAGAAGAATGGTGTTCTGTGGTTTGACAACTTTGGCAATAAAATACTAGTAAAGTGACTTAAAGAGGCCCTTGTCATTGCCTTCAATGCTCATCTTGTTAAATAACTGCATAAAACTCCAAACTAGACAATACAATGTCGACAAGTGTTACGCTAACATGAATATACATCACTGAACTTAATTTGAATAAAGTCACGTCAGTCTACATTTTCTCCTGCAGTGTAAGTCAAGACAACATTGTTCATGATCCCCTACTCCTGTAACATACAGGAAGTACTTGAAGCAGAAATTGCATGGTGTGCATTTAAGAGAACACCTTGGATCACATAAGCCCATGAGCATGAATAATATGCTTGCAAACAGTTTACTCACATGGGAATATCATATCACATACACATAGCCCCAACACATACAAGATATATGTACGTGTGGGTGCATTAAAAGAATGTATATTACATTTCATAGAAAGTCATTAACATATAAAAGCTTATTCCCTTACTGTGTTGGTATTAAATAATGAGCACTGTGTTCTTATGTTCAGCAGTTATACATCAAAGTCTTAGTGAGACATTAACCACATCGTTCCTGTATTTATAGGTCAGGTGCATGGTATAACATTACTGTGTATTTTAACATTTTAAAGCAAATAACAGCCTTGGAGGGTAACTGTAGCAGCTAGACCATTCAACAGCAGCCCTTTTGACTTTATTGTACATAGTAATGCACATAATTTTTTTAAGTACTTCAACAGTGAGAATCCGTGGGGAGAATATTCCTTTTGGCATGGCCACTCTACTGCAGGAATGTGAATCTCATGAATCCAAACCTATTTTTGGCAGGATTTCAACGTTGCACTGTTTGCTCTATTTTGTGCAAATAAGAGTCTTTTTTTTTATTATTTGTTTGTTTTTGAAGTCAAATATGATGGGTCAGGCGAGTCGACCAAACACAGCGTCAGATTCACGTTTCCGATTGGACTGACGCAAATTGATTCTCGACAAATATGCACAATATGAATTAGGGTGACATTTCTATGCACCTCTAACATCCAGAATGACTTTTTGTCATGCTTGCACAACATTATTCAAAGCCTGCCCCCCCCCACCCCCCATAGATAAATGTCCAATAGTTACAGTGTTGGATTTTAGGATGTGAGGTCTGCACTCAATTTCAAGCTGATAAAGGAGCTTGATGGGAGACTGCCTCAGCAGATTATAGAAGACAAGCAGCTCTCCAACTCCCTCGTCCAGCTATTAAATCCTGCAGCTACTGCCACAGTGCGTCGAGTGTCCCAGCTGCTGCCTCGGCCTATGTTGAGGACCCCTGGCAAGTGCTGGGAGCCATCCAGCTTCCCCTCAGCTCCACTCCATTTCTTCCTGAGCCTTGGACTGCAGCCTGTAAGCGTAAAACATAACAACAACACGTGAGATCTGCAACCTATCATTTTGGCTGCAGGACAGACTCACATTAATGTTACAAATCCTGATTTTATTGCTGGAACAAAAGAGGACAAAGTAGACTTCACAAGCAGCAATCTGTTGTTTATTTCAGTCTCTAGAGTCTGACATTGTTGATTCATTATATATTTGTGAGGGTTGAATTATTACAGTAGTACAGATTAAAACCTGTATAACAAAATGACTTTGGCAGTGATCAGGAATAACACAAACAGTGTTGCAATGAACTGACAACATGTCCTTCACCCATAAATAGCTGGAATAGGCTTCAGCAACCACCATAACCCGAGTGAGGAGAATGCAGGTTCAGAAAGTGAAAGAATACACGAGGTCTGGGAGTTAGTGGTGATGTTTTTGATTTGTTTGTACATGTTGATAGACTGGATGGTAATACTGTATGAAGCATGTTCATCAGGGTGAAGACGAGAATGACTAAACAGAGGATATATTAATGCACCACAAAAATATATGTAGCTAGAAACGCACTACCTCCACACTGCGAATGAAGAGAGGTCCACCAAGGACGTTAGGTTTTGGCCAGAGGTTGTCTATCTGTCTGTCTGTCTATCTGTCTGTGATTTAGGAAGATAACTCAAAAAGTTATGGACAAATCTAGATGAAATTTCCAGGGTAGGTTGGTAATGGGGAGATCTGGAAATGATTAGATTTTGGTGGTGATCCAGGGGACGGGTCAAGATCACTCAAAAGGTTATGGACGGATTTTGATGACATTTTCAGGACGTGTTGGGAGTGTCACAAGGAACAAATGATTACATTTTGGTGGTGATCTGGAAGAGATCCTGGCTTCGGGATCACTTTGAAATTTTACCTTGTGATAAATGGAGAATACATTTCAAAGAGATCCACAATCCAGGATCTCTACCGGATCACCACCAAAATGTAATCATTTGTTCCTTGTGAGACTCCCAACACATCCTGTAAATTTCATCAAGGTCCGTCCATAACTTTTTAAGTTATCTTGCTAAATAACAGACAGACAGACAAACATAACCTCCTTTGATGAGGTAATAATAAGTCATTGATCTTCCATCATTTATAAAGCTCTGATCAAATCAAGTACAAAGTGTTTTACCAAGGGGTTTGCTGAACAGAATAATTAAAATAGTACATAACATTGAAATGTAGGCACTTCAGATAAAACCAGGATATGCCCTCTGGTAAAATCTGTTGTAAAAAAATGATCTAAAAGTGGACACTGACTCAGGCAGCATGATATAACAAGTTGCTTATTAGTGTATTTAAAGCATAATGAATGTATCGGTCATTATTAAGCACTTTTAAATTACTTCTTTTTCATGGCTATATTCTATGCCAAGGTCATTAACAAATGCCTTTCCCTAAATCCTATCATTATCAGTAGTTAATGAGTTAGTCAAATTACTTGTGATTTATGCCCCGTCAGGACTGATACTAAAATAAATGTATACATTATACAATAATCTACATTACTTTTGTAATTTTACCCTTTCAGACCTTGGACCTTTTTTCTGGTGATTTATTTTTCTTTACATTTTCATTTTCGTGGGAGATTATATGCCAATTTGTTATAATATTATTGTCTGGATTTTGCAGTTTTCAGTTAAAAGTGGTTGTTTTTCTATATTTAACATTCCAGCCTTGTAGATATCATAGTATTTGGAGTAAATTCAAAGATTATTATGTCAAAACAAAACAAAATGTGACATATTCAACTGAAAATATCATTAGTTAATATCATTAACTGAACTGAACTGAATTAAAGCATGTCCACCTGGTGTTGGTAGTAGTTTGCTTCATGGATCAAGATATTTTGTGATTCACAAGTCATTTGAACATGTAAAAAAATAAATAAATAAAACTATAACCCCCCCACACACACACACACACACACACACTGATCACCACCAAACATTTATCACTTGTTCCTTGTGCCAGTATCAACATTTCCTGAGAATTTCAGCCAAATCCGTTCATAACTTCTTGAGCCTGACTTCTTTAATTTCTAAATGCATGTGTTGAAAAGAAGAAAGAAAAAGATAAAAGATCTTCTTAAAGCTGGATGTTGTCCTTTTGCCTTTGTAAATTACACATCAGCTGCACCCACATCTAGGTGAGGTACAGCTGGGTATGTACTGCTAACCTTACAACGACACCGGATTATTGCAAATTAGGATCCAATAAATGTTATTTCACACATTTATCTGTACACTGTTGTAAATAACTAAGAATAGAACATTGAGTGACAAGAGTGTGACAATGGTATGTATTCTTGGTAGACAAAGTATAACTGGGACTGCATATGTTATCATTATACCTGGCCAAAGGTGATTATAATGTGTACAAAAAGGGGTGTGTGTGTGTGTGTGTGTGTGTGTGTGTGTGTGTGTGTGTGTGTGTGTGTGCATGCCAAAACCAAAATGATTCCAATATAATGGGAAACCATGTTCATTCATTGAAAATATTATTAACAATTTGCAGCTATTCATTGATTGGGTTCAGCAGTCTCATGCCCTGGGGGATGACACTCTTGCAGAACAGAGGGGACTATTCAGTCTGTTTCAATCTGTAACCTCACAAATGAAATGCCACCAAAAATTATTAATTGACCCTTTAATATTTCGTTTTGTGTTGATTACATAAGAGTGCTATTAAGAGGAAAATAACGTGTTCCATGATATTACAACCTTATGTTTGCTGAGAGCAAAGGATATTAGGATCATAAGACATGTACACTAATTAATTTCTTACTTATTATCACTTAGCAGTAATTAGGAGCTTATTGAGAGGAAACTTAGTTAATGGCTTTGCAGTTGCATAACATGGTCATGCAGATAAATGCATTGAAAAGTGCTTGACAATATCAAATAAATATGCAATATGCTGCTAATGGATTACTTAAAAAGCACCTAATGTTGATTTAATGTTGTCATAGAAACAAATATACATTAACACAGGTCTCAATGTAAGATACATGAGCACTGCCAGTATTTCATGTTCAGTGTCTTTGGGGGTGTTTCATTATATTGCAGCTTATATTAATTAAAATGAAACAAAGAGAGAAACAAAAATAAAATGTACGTGCCAATTACATTTTCCTAGCTTGGACCTATCAGAAGGATGATGTTATTTATGGGTTTTGCACCTTCTAAAGACGAGACATTTGCATTGTAAGTTACATAGACATTAGTGTGTCCGAGTGGAGAGGGATTCTTCCTTCTCTTCCCACAGGAGGGTGCTCCTCCCCTATTCCTTCCGGCTCCATACAGAGTCAGCACAAATGATAATGGAGGTCCTAGGGTGCTATCTTCACTTAGCCAACAGTGATAATGGGGTTACAGTCTACAATTTGCTGCTCATCCCCCTGCAAGCCTATACGATTCCCTCTCATCATCCGTCTTAAAAGCAGAATCCTAATCATTCCGCCAGCAGAAATACAGTTTTGACTTTGAAGATATTTTATTCCCTCTTCCAGAGTAAAGTTTTGCCTTTGAAGATTCCATTATTATTTATCCCAGAATGCACTTAAGTCTTAAAAAGTGTCTGAGGCATTTCATATGTAAAATTTCCACTTCAAAACTATTTTAAGCAGCATATCCATCAGATTGGTGAGTTTAGATAAGTTGTATTTGCACAAAATGAGATGGTGCATGAAGTAAATGGAGAACTATTAAGACAAATGAATGAGTGAAAAGAATGAATGAAATCATAGTTATTCAGTTGAGACATTTGAGTATCTGGTAATTCTATAGATTTTACTGATTTACTGTATATATTTTTTATATTTTATGGATATTTATAGATTTACTGATTTTACTTTTTCCTACCATTACAGTTACACAACATCATCAGTTGTTCTGCATTAATTGTAACTTTTATTTTTTTTTCTCTCATTTGAGTTTCACTGTCCATACACTGACACATGACGCATGATTAGAGCTAATATTACCTGTGATATTAATAAGAATATATGTACCGGACAAAAATAATATTGAAATGAAGTGTTTTTATATTTGTTTGTTATCCCACCCCCCCAAAAACAAGGTAAGGGGTATTGTTACCCCTCCCCCGGAAGGGGAGAGGGATATTGTTTTTGAGTCACTTTGTTTGTAACTAGCTTTACACAAAAACTACTAGACTGATTTTAATGAACTTTCCAGAAAAGGTACAAGGTGGTCCAGAATAGATCCCATGACATGTTGTTGAATATAGGTCAAAGTCACAGTCACAAAAAATTTGTTTTCGCAATGATAAGAGATAGGGCAAATCAGGTAAAATGTGTGCAAAGGGGGCGGGGTTTGTTGCGACATCGCCACTTAATTTAATTGTTAAACCTTTAATAGCCAAAGTATTTGAATTCATATCAAATTAGCTTTCTAGATTGCCAGTGACCCATAATAGATCTCATTATATTTTGGAACAGGGAGTTCAGGGTAAAAAATTTTTTTATTTTGCATTTACTAATAATGGCCAAAATTAAACACGCCTGAAACAAAATTTAAATTTTTATAGTTTACTTCAAAATTACCGGATGTAATGAGGCAGTTGATATGATGATGTCAGTGCATATATAAACATGATGACATCAGTTGGATTAATGCCAAAATCATGTACATTATGTGCAGGGGTGGGGATTGTTTGTTTTGCTTCTGGGTTTTCATTGGTATACACACAAAAAGACACTTTACAGCACGGAATTATATATTTGACAGTTTCACAGCACATTCATGTTTCCATTTAGTTTCAATGTATTTTTATTTTTGTTATTTTTCTTCATTAGAGTAACATTTATTATACCTCAGCTGTACAGCATTGATATATTTCATAGCTTTAGTGTCATATCTGAAGGCGTTTTGGTATGAATTTTGTGACGTTTAGAGTGTGTATATTAATTTATTAACAATTCTGGGGAAAAAACAATTACAAATGCCATGGAACTTTTGACTGAAAAGTTTGAAAGTGACCTGATGGGATGATAGCCACTAAGTATATATAGTACATATATTTATACCACCGCCAGGCTATATTTTTATTCATATTTTTCTCTATATTATTTATATTTTACTTATTCTAGTATGTATATTTTTATATATTGTTATACTTGTATAGTTGTATATTTGTGTAGTTATATTTTGCTTTTTGCACAGTCTTAAGGGAGTATCGCTTCCATTTCACTGTGGATGCTCATCCAAACATGACAAATAAAGAATTCTGATTCTGATTCGAAGTAAAAACTGCCGTTTCAATAAAGGTATAAATTTATGGGATGTTATTATTTTTGCTACGTTTTGACAGTTTGGACTGTCAAACTGTGACAGTTCTGACCTTGTTTGGACAATTCCAACCAGATCTTTAGTGCAGCTATTTACCAACAGAAACACATCATTACTGTAGCATTGATGTGTTGGTGGTTATAATACCAATGTTACATAGAACTTCTGTAAGGTACCGTTTTGTCTGCTGCAGTGAGGATACGGTGTCTGTAATTTTCAGTTCTGCAGCTCAGTGAGCTGACTCATCCACTGCAGATACTTCTCTTCTGGTTAAAATGCAGTGAAGGTAATGATCAGAATTTTTCATTATGTCCTCCACCTAATTCGGCTTCAGTCTGACAACCACAGCCTCCAGTTACTCTCTAAAACACTGACCAACAGGACAATTTGCAACTGTGTGTTTTCACAGGCTTAGATAAATCACAGTCTCCTGCACCAACTGGCAAAACATGTTCTACAACTCCACCTTTCAATGACCCTAACCCTTTCAACAATCCAGATGTACACTGAAAGATTTTTTTACAGCACCAACCACTGTCCACTGCAAAGAAAATGTGTACTTTTTCAAACATCTTCTACCATTTATTTATTTGTGCTGTTCAGCAGGAGACAGTTTTTGTGAAAGCTTTCATTAGATCCCAGTACTGCCCTGTCTGTCCTTTCCTGACACATGACATGATAACAATGCCATTAGAGCGTTGTGTACATTATGAACTGAAAGGGAGCCAAAACACACCCCTGTGGTACCCCTGTGTTGCCCATTACTGTTTCTGTGACTTAATTCTTCAGTTTGCTAATATTTTGCAGGGCTCATATATATATATATATATATATATATATATATATATATATATATATATATATATATATATATATATATATATATATATATATACACACAGAAAGGTAAACAGTTCAGTAGCCAGCTCATGTGTATTTCAGATGCACAAAAACCTGGTATTCACTATAAAATCCCAAATGGTCAAAACATTTATGACAAATTTTGAGTTTAGTGAGCATAAATATTTATTTTGTAGGATTTAAAGGTGGTGTTGTTAGATAATGGTTAACTTTTTAAAAACATAGAAAGGTATCATTCATTTTATTCATTTTCTGAACTCACTCTTTTCTCACTAGGGTCACAGGAGTCGCTGGAGTTTATCCCATCTACTTATGGGTGAAGGTCGGGTACACCCTGGACATGTTGGAAAGGCAGCGTTTTCTTTTAGTTAATTTAATTTCTGAAGCTTTCATTTTGAAGACCCATATCTGTGGGAATGCACTGGCATGCAGAATCGTGATAATTATGACCTTACATAAGTACATTTTTGTTAGTTCACGTTGAGACTTGAAGGTAGCTGCTGGGAAATCTGAACTCCATGTTCATCATACACAATTAAGAGCTGACTAGGTCAAATAAACAGATTAAGGCATGGAGGTTAGCCGTGAGCCATATGAAGTGGTGGGTAATTACACTGAAGAGGCTTCCTGTGATCACAGTGAAATTTGGATCTGACTTAAATGGGCTACATTAAAAAAGTAAAGGCAGACGTTTTGCTACACAACACATTTGAACATGCATATTTGATCAGTCTGATGTACAGCCTGTCTGGATCAGACCAGGTATTAGAACCAAATGTTGACTCAAAACTATGGTAAAGCTTTGACCTTTTCACTCCAAACTTGTATCTTTCTTAGCTGCTGGTTTAAAAAAAAAAAGTGGAAATTTATCCTAGAAAATGGCTTATAATGCATTTTTTTAACCAAATGTTTTGAGCAATAGGAACTGAAATTAAAAAAATCTGTCCACCAACTGTGTGAAGGTAATAAAATTAGATCAAAAGTTACTTATTTCATTATTATTATTTTTTTTAACTTTAACCCATAGAGACCCATTCTCCCTTTCTTAACTGATTTATCACAATTTCTTTATATAATGTTATCCTCTGTATATTGCATTTGTTGGTGTTAATCATATATTTTCCTGTATTTCTTTCACAGGTCATGATGATGTTCATGAAAACTGAGTAAATTCAAATGTGATTATATAAAAAAAGAGAACAATTTAGAAAACATATTTTCAGCTAAGACATTGCTACCTGAATGTTAAATCAAGTGTCTCCACCCACTGGCATTGACCGAACTCCATAGGTTTTACAGGGGAATCAATATTGATGATGGTCTTTCCATTTTCGGTATGAAGCCTCTGAACATCTAAATGGGTCATATCTGATCACCATGAAAAGATGACAAACTGTTTTACACCAATTATTTACATGTATTGATAGGATTAGTAGATCAACAAGTATTAATAATAATGGATTAGACTTCTATAGCACTTTAAGGCACCCAAAGCACTTTACATTAGTGATCCATTACTCACTCTCACATGCTCCCTCTGGTGGTGGTAAACTACATATGTAGCCACAGTTGCCCTGGGGCAGATTGACAGAAGTGTGGCTGCCATTTTGACCACCACCAAACATTCATATACCAGTGTGAGTGACACTGGAGGCAAGGTGGGGGAAGTGTCTTGCCCAAGGACACAACAGGAATCAAACTGCCAACCCCTAGGTTAATGGACAGCCCACTCTACCAACTGAGCCATGGCCACCCCATATTAAACTATTTCTATCTGTAGATGGTTTTTGTCACCAGTGGTTGTCTGGGTCTCTATGGGTTAACTTATTTCGCAGACGTGTACTGAACACTTTATTTTAAAGGGATTGTCTTCCCATTTTACAGCCTCTAAAATAATGCAAACCCTAAATGTGTAATTAGTATTGTCTGTACCAACACATATTTGTATGCCAGTTCGAAACTTGTAAATGAGGTTTCCTACTTTAACGTGTTTGTCTTGTCACACTTAACAGCCAAAGCTCAGCAAGTACATGTTCTGCCAGAATAAACAACTCGGCTTAGATAACATGCGTCCGCTAATGCACTATTCAGACATTAGTGGCAATTAATGACAAGAGGGGGGGGGGGTTGATGAGAAATTGCCAACATTATATTAATTATGCTAATCTAAAAAAAATTAATAAAACAAAGTCCAAAATTCTGTTTAACTGTACTGATGTTATGTTCAAGTCATGCAGTTCTCAGACGGACGAACAGACAGACAGACAGACAGGGAGACAAATAGACCAGTAATGCAAACAGACAGATGCTGTAAAAACAGAGATTAATGATGCACACTGTATGACTCTATGTGAGCTCAGTGAGCAGGCGCATAGCACAGACACATCAATAAATGGGTGCACCGTGTGTGGGAAAAATCTAGTAGAGGGAAGAAGGAAATGTATTTCAATTTACTTCATAAAGGAATAAAACCTTGCACTTACTCTAAATAGTACAGTGGCAAAATGTCCTTTCACTTTCAGAGAAAGGTTGGAGTGGCATGTGCTGAAGCATGTAATGAAAAAAAATTGCAAGAAAAAAAGATGATACAAGATCATTTGTACTGGTTAAACTACTCCTTAAGTGGTCGTTTTTAAAGAGTAAAAGCACTTATGCAGATAATTCACTCAAGTACAATAAAAAGAAAATCACGTACTGAATTATACTTGTGTTAAATTAACAACTTCAAGCCTTTTAAGCAGTACATCCAAATGTTTTATTAGCAGAAAATGAGCCTGTTGTTTAATTGCACTTTTAAAAATGCACGTAAATGTTATTTTTACCATCTATATTGTTAAATGTCTGTTATTTGTGTTTTTACTGTGTTATGTTGGAACTTTGTCGTATTTGCTGCTGACTGTCTTGGCCAGGGTTCCCTTGAAAAAGAGGTTTTTAATCTCAATGTGAATACCATGGGAATTTTCATGGTAATAATAAAAATGACAATAGCAAACCTAACTGCAACCAATTAAATTAAAGCAAGTACTGAACAGACGTCCTGCTCCATTTGGAAAAATTGTGAGAAACCATTATTAGATCAAGAAAGTAAAACATTATGGTAAATATGGTTAAGAAACATTAACTGTATGATGCTCATCACAAGCTCATTGACATTGACACCAAAACAACCATTAAGGTGGCATATTTCACTTGATTCTTGGAAAGGGAGGTGAAAAAGGGTTACAAATTAGTACAAGTTTGGTCATGTTAAAGCTGCAGACTTCTTCCATGGCTCTGAGCAGATTGTTAGAAAAGATAAGTGTATGTTTGCATCAGCATTTAACAAACTGTTCTTTTGTATCAGAAAAATTATGCTTTAAGTGAAAAACATATGGGTAAATAATGCATAATTCAAATGTTGATGGAAAAATTACTTTCATTTAATTCCATAACACTACAAAACCATTTGTTTTTTTCTGCCATGAAACACACAGATAATTACAGAAGAATGATCTTTCCTATTATTACTATTCCATTTACTTATTACATTGTCATTTATCTCCATTGGTAATGGTTTTAGTATTGACGGTGTATTGTAGTGGGGGAAAAAAAAGACCAATGACAACCACCAAGGATTAAAAAAACTACAGCCCGTTTTGAAAATGTAAAGGGTGGGATGTGCAGATATTTCTGTTAAAATGTCAGGAGTAAAAGTAAAAGTTTGTGCAGTAATTCTATTTTATTCCCCACTTTTATCTATGGGTGAAGTACAGATTCATTTTAGGCTAATGAGATTTGAATCTGCAATAATAAATAGATATAATGTAAAAAGTGTGATGTTAAAACTTGTTATGTTATATAACAAGATATAAATGTTAAACATACAAGGAAATGAGATGAGCTGAAAAGAAAAGTGCTTTGTGAGCGTGGAAAATTAACACTGGTTAAACTGGATAATAATCCCAAAACTTGGCCATGTCCTACTGTTCTTGTTGAAACAAAAACACAACATAGTTACAACAATTGATTCTTCGGTTACACAACACAGTTTGACATCAGCAGATAGTTGGTGGCGTTCATACCACGCCCTGCCTCCAAAAAGATGGAAACACCAATAAAGAAAGAGTGTTGACAGACATCTCACCTGGATTACCATATGTGTCAAGCGTTACTCATTCACTCTGTGACTTCAACAGTGAAAGTCTGTCCTGAAGTGATGATGCAGCTCCTCTGGCTCCGAGTCAAGGGTAAAACTTTTACCTTATATGGAAAGACATAAGGAATTGACCATATTTACATAGCCTACATACTCTGGTATTTCCCCCCAAGTCTAAAAATGACAGTATTCTGAAGAATGATTGAGAAAAAATATTCCTGTTCACACGCAGGCATACACACCCTCATAGAAATAATATTTTTTCAATGTGTTCTAGTGGAGGCAGATGTTCTTTTTATTCCTTCACAGGACCTCTG
The DNA here is from genome assembly GCA_020466265.1 of Siphamia tubifer. NCBI lineage: Eukaryota > Metazoa > Chordata > Actinopteri > Kurtiformes > Apogonidae > Siphamia > Siphamia tubifer. The sequence goes on along the minus strand of CM035794.1, from coordinate 58,384,409 downwards.
CTCATTTTATATACATTTGTTACCAGTCGGTGCCTTTCTCACTCCAGACGTAGTTTCTTTATTGGGTTCATCCATCTACACCAGAGAGGATCTTTGTCTTTATTCCTGCCGACTGTAAACAAGGTTATGTGTTACTAAATGTATACTTTACTATGTGAACCCGTAAGTTGTGATATTGTGTATTAATCTGGATAGATAAACCCCTCATCTATATGTTTATGATGTTATCTTATTATACGTCACCTGTTTTATACACTTGATACTGGCCTTCAGTATAAGATACTGCCACCGGAAACCAAGTTTTGTTTTGTTTTTTTAACAAAAACAAAGAATTCAATATGGATCACCTAATGTTCATTCATTCTCTAGAGAGACAGAGGGGAAAAAAAGGAGTCATTTGATAATCACATCAAGTTCAAGAAATGATTCCACTAATGCAGTTAGTGAAACACTGCTTTTGTCTGTGCTGCCCAGTTCAGAGAAGCATCAGCAACAAAGGTAAAAATCAATGTCAGAATATTTGAAGTTATAATCAGAATATGTTCATGGCTTTATTTAAAACCCCAGACCTCCTCCCCCACCCTCACCCGTCTGATGGATGGACCTGCCCCCTCTTCCTTTCATCTACAAATGGACGTTCATCTATAGCCTGTCCATCCATGGGAGTGGATCTGTCCTTCACCCCAAGGTTTCTTTTTTCCCACTGGGTTTTGGAGTTTTTTTCCTTTCCAAGAAGGATGGCCTAAGGACAGGGGATGCTTGGGACTTCATCCATTTCTGTGATTGATTGTTCTCTCCTATTAACCCTGTAAAATGTTGTTGTGATTTGGGGCTCTCTAAATAAAATTAAATTTACTTTAACCCTTTGTTGGTCACACTACAAAAATCACAATAATTTTTCACAGGGACTCTAATATAATATAAAATATAGATTTATTTTACTGACACTAAATGTAACTAAATTATTAAAACTCAACATTACTCCTTCAACAATGTTACCAACATAATTTGTGACTTGGTTCAAATTAGATGCATTAACTCTTGGTGTTTGCATCATTAGTGATTAGCATTGTCAGGACGAGTGGAGAGAGGACTCTGGTGCTCAGTGTTTAAGGGAAAAATAACAACAGACAGACAGACAGAAGAAAAGACAGAGATAAAACTGAAACAACACCAAACAAAACCTGATGGTAAATCAGCCAGAGTCCATGGTGGTAAAAAAAATGTCCATGTTATGGAGACAGAAGAAATGGGCAGAGTGTCCAGGTTATAGAGGTGACAAAGCTGAATGGTCTCGCACCGGTAACTGTAAGCCTAACTGCTTATATAGTTGCAGATCAGCAACGACATGCAGCTGTGCGGTGCGGACCAGGTGAACCTGGAGTGGATCTGGGGGAAAGGTTGTGACAGGTTGTGACAAGCATTAGCAATTAGCATTAGCATTTCATGACCCTTTACTATCATCTCTACCATTTGGTTTGAGCATGTTTTCAAAAAATTATGAAGAGGATTATTTATGTAAAATAGACTCTCTAAAAGTTAATAAAATGAAAGAAATCGAACTTGCCTGCAATTTTGTGTCCAAAAGAAAAGATCATAGCAGAGGTGTTGTCATATTTATCATCTTCTTCCTTGGTGGTATATATACTAGCATGACCTGAATATATCATTGACTGCCCAAAACGTTTGATGTCGAATGACTTACATTTAGATAAGATATCAGGGTTCAAAGTTACCTCTACCAAACATCTGACTAACAAAGTGTTAAAAAAAATCATCAGTGCATGACTACTTGTTACAATTTTCACAATGTTTTACCTGACGTAGATCACAGCATGCTGAAAGTCTTTTCTACTGAATTGTTCTAGTTGTTGATCTGGTTTTATGCAGAACTCTATGAATGCTGGTGTTTCTAAAGAACCAGTCTGTATTTAACAAGCTTTGGGTGTGCCCAGGTCATGACAATTATTACCCCATACAGGTCCAGTTTTTCACTTTTATTCACTCTTGTATCCAAGTGAACCAAGCCTGCATATTCTTTCTTATGCTTAATTCAGTCATATTTACTGAACTCAGAATAAGAACTATGCAGTCTGACTGTTGTATTTAATCAGCTCCATCAGCTTTAATTAACTTTTCACCAGTTTCTCAGATATTTACATTGTTAGTTTTATGCTCAAATCCTTATTTCATCTCTGTAAAAGACAACAAATCCACAACTGTTCACACTGCAGGTCAAAGCAAACGCTAATATATTTGATTCCACAGTAACAGTTTAGTTCATAAACCAGGTCCATATTGCTAGAAAATGTCAGAAGAAAAAAGGCTTGGAAAATAAAATGGCCTAAAGTGATTAGTGATCCAACCTTGTTTGCGTTTGTTCTACTTGTTGAAACTAAATGCATAAAGTTGATTGTTCATTCTGTCGTTACACAACACATTTCAACACCCACAGGTCTGGGTTGAAGCCCATGGCATATTTGACAGGCTCTACCACGAGGAAAAACAGAACCATCAGTAAACAGAGACTGTAGACAAGAATCACCCCTTTTGGAATGTGTATTAAGTTTTACTCATTCAATGTGTGACCTCAGTGGCAAAAGGCTTCCCACAAGTGATGATACAGTCTACAGCATAGCTCCACTGTCTCTGACTCAATGACAAAATATATGTACATTTACCTTTTATGGAAACTCATGGACATACCACATACAAACAGCAGCTTTTTATTATTTAATTTAATGCTAATGTGGGGTGCTTTTCAACTCTGCCAAAGAACAACAGAAGTTATGTTTTCATCAGGGTTTGTCTATTGGTTTGTTTGTGTGTCTGTTACCAAGACAACAGTTTATGGGTGGATTTAGATAAATATTTAGGAAATGTTGACACTGGCACAAGGAACAAATTATTGGTTATTCAGGGGGAGTGGGGACTGATCTGTCATGGCAGAGGTCTGCAAAGGAGTGTTTTTCTAGTTTTTTATATTTTACTAAACATATTGGGCCATAATATCACAACAAATTGAATAAAATAAAAATAAAATCACATTTCTTTGTTCCTACCAAAATCATACATCTGTTCAGTGAAGTATTCAAGAGGTTTCATAATGTTAACACAGATTCCAGATGTGAACAAATGAGATAAAAGGAAATTAAATGCACATGAATTGTGTCCAAACACACCACTTTTAATTAGTATGTTATCTATACGTGTTATAAGGTTTCTGTGTGTATGTTCATACCATGTAAAATACCATCATATTAGCAGCTAAGGTTAGAGTTAGAGGTTACAGATATCTGACAGAGATCTGGCCCATCCTCAAATGGCATTGAGTAACAACCCAAAATAATGACAATGCGTACAGTATGTATCGCACTCCAAATGACACTAGAGCTAATGCGATTTTATGAGATTAGTTTGTTAAACACAGCTATTTGCACAAAAAAAAAACTTGTGTGATATAGCTACTATTAAACACTGCAACTGCATAAATAGACAAAGAGCTGGTAAAACTTTCAGTAATTTAATTTAATTAAACTTTTTTAGCCAACTCTGTTTCTAAAAAAATTTACATATTTTTTTTTATTAATAAAACTTAGCAATTGGGTCTTGTGTCTATTATATGTTTAGTGTTATATGTATGTTGTTCTTACAGTATCACTTTGGATGTAGACCCAACTTTTATTCAATGAAAATCCAGTGACAATAAAGAGTCATGTCTGTTTTTCTGAACTGTTTATTCCTCATGAGCATTGTGAGGGTGTCTGTGCCATAATAGATGGGGTTCAGCTTGGATGTGTCCATCCCAGATCTAAAATGTACAGAAAAACAACCATTCACACCCATGGGTGATTTGGACTGAGCACTTCATTTACTAAGGTGCCCATCTGAAAGATCCACGGGTGCTGGAATCAAACACAGGACATTGTTGTTGTAAGCCATGCTGCGAAACTATTAATTTGGCTGAAATTGAGTAACAAGTGCAGTGAAATAAAATGTAGCCTTTATTTGTGCTGTCAACATCAGGGGAGAATATGATAAGATATTTCTTTATTAGTCCCACTAGGGGAAATTCCAGGTTTTCAGCAGCACAGCAACAAAAGTTGTATAAAAAGAAACTATCAATTTCTATGCACAATTTATACATTATTTACACTATTCTACATGTTTGTTGCAGTTTCTTTTGTAGATCTTAACAAGTCAAGGAATTCCTATCAAAGGGTTGATATGCTATTCAGAATATTTTCAGCTAATTGCCATTTGTTGCAGGTAAAACATTCTGGAAAATAACACTAATTACTATATTTGAGTTCAATGGATGCTTTTACAGTATTGAATGCTAACTGTTGTTTCACTGAAAATATATGCTAGTTCACAGGCTTCATAGTTCAGATTCAGAAATGGCTTTCACGGCATCATTATGGCATGATATGCACATATCCTGTCTACAAGGTGATTAAAGATTTATAAGATTTGGACATTTATAGAGGAAGAGGGGAATTCACACAAAAAACAGAGACTTTTAGGAGACCCTGTATAGCCTGTGTTACAGAGTTAAGGAGTCATTTTTTAAAATAGTTCTTGTTCTTGAACTTGGTTTGGATGGAATCATTTTAATCAAGTATGTGAATATCACAGGGAAGTGCACAACAGACTAAACTATGATGCCTTATGAAGCCCTGCTTTTTTTGAGACCAGCCAATTTACTGTTTCTTATGGTAGTCGAACTTTTCTCTAAACTCAGTAGTGACTAGGTCAGTAGAGAGCACGTCATTTATATTGAAGCTATTGTTCATTCTGCAAAATCCTCAGACTTCTACCAACCTGTAATATATGACACACCTTCAAATGTTCACACCTCAGGTCAAAAGAAAAACAATAAAACCTGTTCCAGTTTCCCCCAAGTTTGGGCAACTAATTTACTAACTAATTTATTTCTCTCCAAACAGTCCCATACTGGGTTCATGAATGAACAAAAGAAGGCTAGCATGACCTGAAAAGATAAATAAAATGTAATTGGTGCTGTCAGTTTGAAGATTTATTCCACTGCAAATTAGGTAAGAATCACACCTTGGCTTTGTCCTTGTCTACCAAATAAACATAACAATCATTCTTCAGTTATTGTGTGGTTACACAACACACCTTGGCATTAGAAAATCTAGATTGAAGCCAATGATGGAAGGTGCCAGGCCCTGCCTCCAGATGGATGAAATCACCAATAAAAAGAAAGAATAGAAGACGTCTCACCTGGACCACATGTATCACACTTGTTCACTACGTGACCTCAGTTTATCCTTATGTAACCGTCCAGTCCATGGTGTGTAGTGTCCAACTCAATGGGAATACTTATACATTTACCTTATATGTAAATTCATTGAATTGCCAGCTTTATTTTCCTGCATCTTTTGAATGCTTTTTGAGTTTCTACTCATACTTAAAATAAAAAAAACACCTGATACCAATGTCATTTAGAGATTTCTGCAATGCATAACTTTTTTTACATATATTATCATACTACATATTACTCCCTTATTACTACTAATTCATTAAATAAACACTTTTATTTTGTGTGAACACTTTAAACACTTTAAAAAGACTTTTAAAAAATTATAAACAATTTCCTAGCAAAATATTATTTTTTTCATGAGAGCATTTTAAAGGATGCAAACTCATCCAGATGTGAACAAATACAATATGACAAAATCACGTTATGCACAAATACAGACATAAATGTATCAAAACATTATATTGAGGTCATATAATGTGACAGTGATCCATGTTCATCTATCACAATCTGTCTCAGCTAAATGTGACACCACAGACATATGGTGAAGATAAACCACAACTGACTAATCGCTCTATTTAATTTATGGATTTTCATTTGAATTGACTGCTCTGCATGTTAAAGAAACAAAAAAAAAAGAAATATATTAGAAGACGGGGCTTCATTGAGTCAAATTCTCAAGTGAAAAGTGTAGATGTGTAGAAAGGAAGTAAGGGATCAACAGGAACAGCAAAAATACTGAAAAACAAAGAAGGTTCAAAAGTTATTTTTTTGTATAGCACATTTTGTGTACAGGACAATTCAAATGGTGCTTTACATAAAACATATGGAAAATTCAAATGATTAAGACATTCAACAATTAAAATAAGAGACATAAAAACATTTAAATAACAACTGAGAATCTAAGTAAAAGCTCCAGTGATCAGTAATGTTTTCAGGCCTGATATAAATGAACTGTTCCACAGGTGAGGAGTAGAACAACTGAATGATGCTTCACTTTGTTTAGTTCTGATTTTGGGAATACACAGTAAACCTGTTACTGGTGACCTATGACCTCAGGGCTCTAGATGCTTCATAGGGAACCAGCAGGTCTAGGATGCATTTGAGTCCAAGACTGTTTAGTTCTTTATAGACCAGGAGTAAGATTTTGAATTCTATCCTTTGACCCACAGGAAGAAAATGCAAGGATTTGAGGACCGGCGTGATGTGGTCCAGTTTCCTGGTACTGGTCAGGACTCTGGCAGCAGTGTTTTGAATCAGCTGTAGCTGCCTGGTTGATTTATTCTTTAGACCAGTTAAGACACCATTACAATAATCTAACTTACTGAAAATGAATGAATGAATGAGTTAAGTAGTGCAAAAACAAACCTGACCAAAACAACTCTGATGTAACAAATACACATTCTTTATTTCTTACGTGGATACGATCTCCAACATGTTTCAGCTGCACATTCTTTGCCAAGGCAAAAAAAACAAACAAAAAAAACACCCACTCCAGTCTCTCTCCCTTTATGGCTTTGCTCTAATTTTTTCTTGGCCTCAACTCTTCGTCACCACAAACTGTCTGGAAAAAATTAGGCCAGTTGATTTAATGGCGGTAATGCTGTAGAAAGATGGATATACAGGAAGGATTCAAGGTTAGTGGGAGAATTAGTTTCCTCTGTGTTATTTAAGGCTTGAAAACAGTTGATATGTGTTTTCTTAACCATGTATTATTAATGTATTAATGCAGAAACTGTTCTGTTAGAATAACCCAGCGTTCCACACATCTCAACATGTTTTCTGTCAATCTTTCACATTGCCATTAGCTGCTTTAAACCTTTCCTACATTAAAAAAAACATGCAAGCACCTCCACTTTGTTCGACATCATGTGAAAATCAACCCTGCTCATTTGCTCAGATATGAAAAACTGTACTTATCTCTTCATTTTTACTTTAAAAGATGCACTGATGATCTTCACAAATCAATAACATGACACATGAATCACTTCAGAGGTCATAAGTTAATTAAAATTGTCTAATGCAGGATGTCCATAATACTGGAATGACACAAAAACAAAATTTTACGAGGTCATATTTAGTCGTAGAAAACAATGACCAAACTGGATGAAAAGACTTGTTTCACAGAAATCGGTTACTGACTAAGCCTACTTTTGGCTTGATAATAACTTCTTTTATATAACATCTTTATATAATTTGATTTGTCTGAGCCTGCAATCGTTGCTTGGATGAGTCAAAGTAAGAAAAAAAAGGAAAAACTCTTGGTCGTCATAGGGAGGTGCGAAAGGTTTAATTCTACGCAAACTCATAAGGGAATGGAGATTGAAAACAATGCATAATGGATTTGTGCTATTTAACATGTTTAGTTAGTGTCTTCCATTCCTTTGTTAACATTAAGCTGTATAAGAGTACATGTTGTATAATATATTATACAGTAAATAACCTCCAACTAGATGCAAAACTTGCATTACTCCATTCTGTCAACTATTACATGTGTTTTCTGTACTTATGTATTACCATTGTTTGTATTTAGTGATACTTTAATCTTTAATTTTGACATTACTTTCCCTATGTTACCATAAGACTGCTTATTTTTTTCATTTCAGTTCATGTTAAGCCTGTGCTTTTTATACAGTCCAAAATTCCTAATATTATTGCTATTGCATGGCTCCAATAGTATTGAAAATATCAAACTGTTTCCTGGAGAATGATTTACAATTTAAGTTGAAAAGTAACCATTGATACTCAATTTGTCAACATTTTTTTTTCTTTATTAGAGCCATGCACCTCAAGAGAATATTGCAGTGCATTAAATCACAGGCTTAAGATGACTCTGTTTGAGTGAAACTAGATTAGATCAAATCAGATCAGATCAGATAGATGGGAATTTTTTTTTCTCATTTCATCACATCTCATCATATTGACCTTTATGTTAAGCCTTTGTTTTTATGCAGTGCAATATTCTCCTGAGGTGTATGGCTCTAAAAGTACGAAAATTATGTTTGTTTGATTTTTTGTTGTTGTTGGGTTTTTTTTTACAATTATTTGCAACTTATGTTGAAATGTTGAATTTAAAGTAACTCATGTTTGCATTCTATCCTAATGCTGCCCCTGCACAGTAACTGCAAACTAACATTTGTTGGGAAAAATACAAACTGGATAGATTGAGTTTCTAATTGCCTATCTAGACAAGTCTGTGATTCCTGTGATTATCTGTTGCATAAGGTATACGTCTACATGCCATTCAAAGTAATTATAAAAGAGGAATCATGCAGATGAAGAAAGCACCCACGCTCAGTTTTTTCTTAAGGGGCGGGACTTAAACAGAGGAGCTTCACTCCATTGGCTGAACACAACGCACATGTGAGAGGAAAAGGTCCAGCCTCATCTCTAAACCTCATACATAAGATCCAGTGACAGCAGAGACAGACTACAACCACAGTCTCTTGTTCCCACTTTATCAGTTTTTTTGTTTGTTTGTTTGTTTGTTTTTTGGAAAACCACATGTAGTTTCATAAACTGTAAGTATATGTGTGTTTTTAGCAGCCACAGATATCTGTACATTTAGCTCTTGTTTTTTGAGCTGTTTCAATGAGATTCACTTGATGGAGCACATTTATTTATGGCTTATTTTGTGTTTATAGGTAATTCTGGGTTGTGCAAAGCAGTGTATTGGTGAAATCCAACAGACAGTGGTGTAATCTGAGAATCTGAAGATGAACTGTACAAGGTAAGGTGCTCTTCTCTGAGCATATATATGCTTATACTGTCATTTAACTGGACAGATATTAACAGTTGAACATCAGAAATGTAAAGAGTAATTTGATCAGACAGATACATGTACTTATTTTAATATACAGTATATATTGTCTTTCAAATCAGTTATGTTTGGAATTTGTCATTATTTTTTATTTTCTGTTCATTATTCACTTATGTTTTAGTGTCAAATTGAAGGAAGATGTGAATCTTAGTTTTGCTTTCATGACATTTTATATCAATTTTAGTGTCACAGGTGGAGAAATGTCAAGATATATGCATGATGAAAGAACACATAATGTAAAAAAAGATCATAAAAACCATAGTGAGGCCAACTATTTGATTCTTGTACAATATGCTAGGTCTGACAGTTCAACCTGCCTTGTTCATTGTAGTTTCAGTTTGCTTTTATTTTTCTATAATAACTCTGCTTCAAATAATGCAGTGTAATTTGGGTGCATCTCATTTATGAACTCCTGTCTTCTCTCCCAGAGTGCTACCTGTGTCGGGCGGTCAAGCCCAGCCACCCATGATGCCAGTTGACCTCGCCACATGTCTGAGTCTGAGCCAGCGAGAGCCTCTGTATCAGCTGCTCTCCATGTCTCCTCTGAGACCCACTCAGCCTCTTTGCCAGTCCAGCGACTACCCACAGAAGACCACAGTTTATTCTCCATATTATTCCTCCACTTCACCCACCTCCTCTTTCTCCTCATCGCTGCCATCCTCTCCTTCACCCTCTGTCCTTCGGAGCTGCATCCGGAGGGAGTCCAGGAGCGGTCCAAAGAAGCGTGTGGTCTTCGCAGACACCAAAGGACTCCCGCTTACTGTTGTGCGCCTGTTCACCTCTGACCCCTCATCCACATCAATGACGAAACCCTCAGGAGTGAAGCAACAAGGTCAACAGCTACCCTCACAAAAACTACAGCTGTATAAGCTGAGACTGGGCTTCCAGCAGCCGACACTTGACTTTAATGTCCTCCTCGCACGTCTCCGAGACATGGGTGTTCAACTGGAAAGCTGCAGCCTTTCAGAGAACTATCTGAGCGGCAAAGTACGGGTCTACCATGGAAGTTTTGAACAATCTGTGCATGTGAGAATAACCCTTGACTCTTGGCGGAGCCATCATGACATTCCATGCATCTTCTTACAGCAGCAGCGCTGTGGAGTTTTTAATATGGATATTTTTACCTTTGACTTCAGCCTGCCACTGAATTTAGATCCAAGGGACAGAATTGAGTTCTGTGTGTGCTTTAGACCTGAACCTGGTGCAACACTACACTGGGACAACAACAAGGGCCAGAACTACAGGGTGCTCATGGAAAAAGATGAACTGAAAGGCAACCAGGGCGACACTATCCATGGGTGCCCAACTATTTCCAAATATCGTCCACCATCCTGGCCTTCACACCTGGCCTCCCTCGGCCTGCAGACCTCTGCTGAGTACCTCAAGAGGAGTTTGTCAAACAGAGTTGGAGGAGAGTGGAGAACTCTTTGTTCAGTTAAATAGAACTGAAATTGTGTAATTAATGACACTGAGTTAAATATCGAAGGGAGAGTTAGAGATTTTAGGAAAGTCTGTGCCTGCTGTACAAAACAAGCTCACCCCCCTGAGCACAACTCCCCTGCTGAAATGTGAATGATATTAATGCATTGATGTTCTGATTAAATCCATTTTAAAATATTTTTCTCTCTCATTTTCTCCCTCTACAGAATTGAACTCCTCACACATGCTCATTTATAAATGAATACTGCATGATTATGGACATTTCTGTAGTGGAGACTGGGTCATAAGCCCTGCTTTAGGTACAACGACCTGACAGAAAAAGTAAAAACATGAGTCATTTATCTGAGAAGAATACATGTAACAATGGACGAAGCAAATACTTACAACAGCCTTTTGTACTGGTAGCTATATACTAACCTATTTCCCCAAGTGTGAGCACATGAATGACCTTTGACATAATGCGTACTTTCTTTTTTTTGGCTTTTTGACAAAGCCTTGTGTCTCAGATTTCGTGGCGTGGCTTCCTATCAGATGTAAGTCATGCATACCAGACAGAATAAGTCAACAACCTGAAAGATGGTTTGTGTCAAGCAACACACATAGGTGAGGCTGTTCTCACCACTCCCAGTCCTTCTGTGAGAAGTTGAATGAGATCTGAAGAGTTTTTACAGCCTACGTGACTGGTATGCCAAATAGACCGTAACCATGGATACAGCATGGGCCTGTGTTTACATGCACAGGTGGAGTCATCATTAGATACTGGAACAGCCTCAATGGGGCAGTCTCTTATTCCAATCTTTAGTCAGTTGGACCCATTTCTTTGTCTGTCATTTTGTTTGTATTTTCTCTCAGGGCAACATCCCTTCAGGATTTCTATCCCTGACTGGGTGACATCAGTTCCCTCACATGTGAGCACTTGGCACATGTAGGATGTTCGGCACACTGTGTTCTGTGTATCATTTATTTATTTAAGACCCAGTGTGGCTCAGCAGGTGTCAGTTGTCGCATCTTTCCTTACAAACATAACAACAGAGAAAGATACAATATCGCAGCCATAGTAAATTGATCTTTATTGATGGTTATTTCACAGAACTTTTTGAAGTGTCATGTCACTTCTTTCACTTTCAACTATATATTTTTGTCATGACCTCCGCTCCAGTGACCTTTCCCCCAATCTCCACACTCACCTGGTCCTGCACTGCGCAGCTGCAAGCCGTTCCTAATCGGTGGCTATATAAGCAGTAAGGCTTGTAGCTGCCAGTGCAGGACCATTCAGATATGTCACCTCCATAACCCGGACTTTTGCTTCCATCTCCCCAATCACCATAACCCGGACACTCATCATCACCACGGACTCTGGCCGTCCACCCCCAGGTTGTGTTTGTCTTGTTTTTATGTTTTGTTATTAAATTATTTTGCCCTTCAGTACTGTGCAATGGAGTCCTCCTTTCACCTCACCCCGATCCGTGACAGAATGGTCCTGCCACCATCTGGACTCCGCCAGTGCTGAAGGGACCCTTTTTGTTTTTAGTTTTCCCCGTTTTGTTCTGTCTAAAGTCTGTCCAGTCTTGCGTTCTGTCCCTGTCTGTGTATTTCCCAGTTAGTTATGTTTCCCTGCTCCAACATTCAGTTTATCTGCCCAGCGTCCTGTATATCCTTCCTAGCGTTCTGTGTTTCTGGCTTAAGCGTTCTGTGTTCCTGGCTTAAGCGTTCTGTGTTCCTGGCTTAAGCGTTCTGTGTCTCTGTCCCGTTCTGTGTCTCTGTCCCGTTCTGTGTCTCTGTCCCGTTCTGTGTCTCTGTCCCGTTCTGTGTCTCTGTCCCGTTCTGTGTCTCTGTCCCGTTCTGTGTCTCTGTCCCGTTCTGTGTCTCTGTCCCGTTCTGTGTCTCTGTCCCGTTCTGTGTCTTTGCGTTCTGTGTCTTGCGTTCTGTGTCTTGCGTTCTGTGTCTTGCGTTCTGTGTCTTGCGTTCTGTGTCTTGCGTTCTGTGTCGCTTTCTAGCGTTCTGTGTCGCTTTCTAGCGTTCTGTGTCGCTTTCTAGCGTTCTGTGTCGCTTTCTAGCGTTCTGTGTCGCTTTCTAGCGTTCTGTGTCGCTTTCTAGCGTTCTGTGTCGCTTTCTAGCGTTCTGTGTTGCGTTCTGTGTTGCGTTCTGTGTCGCGTTCTGTGTCGCGTTCTGTGTCGCGTTCTGTGTCGCGTTCTGTGTCGCTTTCTAGCGTTCTGTGTCGCTTTCTAAGCGTTCCGTGTTTCTGGCTAGCGTTCCGTGTTTCTGGCTAGCGTTCCGTGTTTCTGGCTAGCGTTCCGTGTTTCTGGCTAGCGTTCCGTGTTTCTGGCTAGCGTTCCGTGTTTCTGGCTAGCGTTCCGTGTTTCTGGCTAGCGTTCCGTGTTTCTGGCTAGCGTTCCGTGTTTCTGGCTAGCGTTCCGTGTTTCTGGCTAGCGTTCCGTGTTTCTGGCTAGCGTTCCGTGTTTCTGGCTAGCGTTCCGTGTTTCTGGCTAGCGTTCCGAGTTTTTGGCTAGCGTTCCGAGTTTTTGGCTAGCGTTCCGAGTTTTTGGCTAGCGTTCCGAGTTTCTGGCTAGCGTTCCGAGTTTCTGGCTAGCGTTCCGAGTTTCTGGCTAGCGTTCCGAGTTTCTGGCTAGCGTTCCGAGTTTCTGGCTAGCGTTCCGAGTTTCTGGCTAGCGTTCCGAGTTTCTGGCTAGCGTTCCGAGTTTCTGGCTAGCGTTCCGAGTTTCTGGCTAGCGTTCCGAGTTTCTGGCTAGCGTTCCGAGTTTCTGGCTAGCGTTCCGATTTTCTGGCTAGCGTTCCGATTTTCTGGCTAGCGTTCCGAGTTTCTGGCTAGCGTTCCGAGTTTCTGGCTTTTTGTCTTGTCTTCTGGCTTTTTGTCTTGTCTTCTGGCTTTTTGTCTTGTCTTCTGGCTTTTTGTCTTGTCTTCTGGCTTTTTGTCTTGTCTTCTGGCTTTTTGTCTTGTCTTCTGGCTTTTTGTCTTGTCTTCTGGCTTTTTGTCTTGTCTTCTGGCTTTTTGTCTTGTCTTCTGGCTTTTTGTCTTGTCTTCTGGCTTTTTGTCTTGTCTTCTGGCTTTTTGTCTTGTCTTCTGGCTTTTTGTCTTGTCTTCTGGCTTTTTGTCTTGTCTTCTGGCTTGTTGTCTTGTCTTCTGGCTTGTTGTCTTGTCTTCTGGCTTGTTGTCTTGTCTTCTGGCTTGTTGTCTTGTCTTCTGGCTTTTTGTCTTGTCTTCTGGCTTGTTGTCTTGTCTTCTGGCTAGTTGTCCTGTCGCCTGGCGTTGTGTCTTTTCGTCGGTCTTGGTCTGTCGTTGGTCTGTCGTTGGTCTTTTCTGTCTGTTCCTGTCCCTGACTCTTGCCCGTTGCTCGCTTCTGTCCTCTGTCCCTGCCTGTTGCCCGTGGTTGGCTTCTGTTCCCTGTCCCTGCCTGTTGCCCGTGGTTGGCTTCTGTCCCCTGTCCCTGCCTGTTGCCCGTGGTTGGCTTCTGTTCCCTGTCCCTGCCTGTTGCCCGTGGTTGGCTTCTGTCCCCTGTCCCTGCCTGTTGCCCGTTGCTGGCTTCTGTCCCCGGTCCCTGCCTGTTGCCCGTTGCTGGTTTCTGTCCCCTGTCCTTGCTTGTTGTTCGTTTCTGCCTGCCTGTTTCCTGTCCCTGCCTGTTGCCCGTTTCTTCGTTTTGTCTTGTTCCTGTCTCAGCCAGAGTCCGTGGTGACCCCACCCAATCAGTCTCCTTGGTCCTCAGTCAGACCAGTCCAGTTGCTCCTGCTACCAACCCAGACCTCTCAGGCCACTCAGTCCTGAGGGTCTTCCGCCCGGAAGGGTTCAACGCCGCCCTACTCAGGGGGTTTCCACACCGCCCTGCCCAGAGGGATGCCACACCGCTCTGCCCAGAGGGTACTCCGCCCAGGGGGTTTCCACACCGCCCTGCCCAGAAGGATGCCACACCGCTCTGCTCAGAGGGTACTCCGCCAGGGGGTTTCCACACCGCCCTGCCCAGAAGGGATTCCACACCGCTCTGTCCAGAGGGTACTCCGCCCAGGGGGTTTCCACACCGCCCTGCCCAGAAGGATGCCACACCGCTCTGCCCAGAGGGTACTCCGCCAGGGGGTTTCCACACCGCCCTGCCCAGAAGGGATTCCACACCGCTCTGCCCAGAGGGTACTCCGCCCAGGGGGTTTCCACACCGCCCTGCCCAGAAGGATGCCACACCGCTCTGCCCAGAGGGTACTCCGCCAGGGGGTTTCCACACCGCCCTGCTCAGAAGGGATTCCACACCGCTCCGCCCAGAGGGTACTCCGCCCAGGGGGTTTCCACACCGCCCTGCCCAGAAGGATGCCACACCGCTCTGCCCAGAGGGTACTCCGACCAGGAGGTTACCATGCCGCCCTGCTCGGTGAAATACTACTTAAAAATGTTTTTATTTTTGAGCTCTGGACAACGGGGGGGGGGGGGGGGGGGGGTGTTTGTGTTTTTTTTTGTTTGTTTGTTTTTTAGGGGCTTCAGGAGCCGCCCCTTAGGGGGGGGGGTACTGTCATGACCTCCGCTCCAGTGACCTTTCCCCCAATCTCCACACTCACCTGGTCCTGCACTGCGCAGCTGCAAGCCGTTCCTAATCGGTGGCTATATAAGCAGTAAGGCTTGTAGCTGCCAGTGCAGGACCATTCAGATATGTCACCTCCATAACCCGGACTTTTGCTTCCATCTCCCCAATCACCATAACCCGGACACTCATCATCACCACGGACTCTGGCCGTCCACCCCCAGGTTGTGTTTGTCTTGTTTTTATGTTTTGTTATTAAATTATTTTGCCCTTCAGTACTGTGCAATGGAGTCCTCCTTTCACCTCACCCCGATCCGTGACAATTTTATAGACTATGAACTGGTTTATGTTTATTTATCCAGTGGAAGAACAAGTACTGTTATATGAACTACTTGCACTTTACTCTTCTCTATTACATGTTAGAGATGATGATTGTATTTGAGTTCCCTTTCCTTTACCAAAATTAAACTTTTTCGATTAAGATTTAAATGATGGAGCTATAATGTTGATTCAATGGTAAAATCCATAGAGTTGGAAGAATGACAGTGAAAGTGCAGTACATACTTAATTCAGTTATTGATATATTTGCTTAATAAGTCACTTTTTTGTTTTCTTTCTTTTTTAACAAAATAATCATCAACTTTAATCACTTTAATCATCTACACAATCAATATAATAAAGTATAGGAAAATATGTGATTTTTACTGAAAAACATGAAAAATAAAATGCAGAGGGCAATAAATATTAGAATAAATTATGATAAATCATTAAAAAAAAAAGGTTAAAGCTGGAGGAAAATGTATTTTAATATTGATATAAATGAAACTTTGGGTATTTATGGCTTGAACCAGCACATTTCTGACTTCTTAAAAATACCAGACAAGAAAAACCACAAATTATTTTGAGCCAAATAAGGATTCTTCCCTTAGAGCATCTCACATGCTTTTGTCACGGTACTTTATAATTTCAATTAACCCTTACACACCAACAACTATTTCCATAGTGACTTCCAAATTACTTCCAAATGATCTCTCCTTTCCTCACATGATTCATCTCTGTTTGTTTTTTAACCCTCTGCATTTTTAATGAAAATCAGATATTTTTAATATTCATTTTACTCTTCATAAAAGCTAAGCGGAAAGTCATACATTATTGTATCAGAACAATGAAAACTGACACACAAGTTACTTTTTCAACAAAATATTTCCGTTGGAGCAGCAGGGCACAACAAACCCCTCCCCTTGCAAATATGTCAGCTCTTAATGCACATCTCTGTCTCAAAATGTGACACTATGGGTTTGACTTTTTAAAGTCATTTTAAAGTCATTAATAGTAAGTAAATCTCTATCTCCATTCATTTTTCTGTTAAAGTCTTTTTTGTTTTTTAGGCATTGACCAAGTGACCCCTGACCTCTGAGATCTAAAATAGGTCAAAATCACATAAAATGTAGAATTGAAAGACCAGCATTGTTGTGCTCATTGGCAGTCTGTATGTTGGTATCAAAAATGTGATTTGGACTTTTATTGTGACCTTGACCTTTGACCTAGAGTCTTCAAACCTGACCTTCAAGGTTCTGATGTCAATGCACATCAAAGGAAGCTATATGCAAAATTAAGTATGGAAATCCCTGACTTGTCTTATTTCATATCACTGTGAAAACACATTTTGGTGAACTTAACCCTGACCTACATTCACTAAAATATAAAGGCATCTATTCTGGACCACCTGGAAACCTACCTGAAAATGTACAGATATCGGTCCAGTACTTTCTGTGCAAAGTTGCTGATATCTGTACATCTTCAGGGGGGGTAATTACAGTAAAACGAAGGGTGTACAAACACTGTCATTTACCAAACTGAATGGGTTTTACTGGTGGTTCAATGTTAAATAATATGATGCTGCTTCCATATTCACTATGATGCCTCTAAACGTTCAAAGGAATCATATTTCTTTGAGTATCCTTTTTAGGATCTTAAAATACTATTAGTCTGACCATTGTTCATGTGTCGTGAAACACACTGAAGGGTCTCTACGAGGGTCAGGAAAACCAGACCCTCATGAACTGGGAACATCGATGCAGTATTATAAAGGCTAACTCTGAATAAGATAGAACATGCATGTTGATGTTCCAACTGTAAAATGGTTCACTAGTATCAAAGGTTAGAGGAAACAGATGGTTGATCTGTGAATGAAATCTGTGTTCGTTCCACTTTCTCTCCCCACAAATCATGACATGTAATCATGTTTATCTGGTCTCTTACAAAACAGAACACAAAGTAGTTCAACCTGCTGTAGCTCCACCTCTAGCAGGAACAACACCTCACTATTCTATGTCATTATGTAATATAGTCTACCTGCCTTTGTTTAATACAGATGCTAATTAGCAACTAAAATAAGATGTAAACCTGTGGACTAAAGTCAATATTGCTCATTTACAGGTACAGTAGGTTGCAAAAATAAAGCATTACAAGTAGCTAAAGAACTAGAAAACGACTGAATATTATACATAATTAAAGATGAAAAGTACCGACAGGTCTGGTTTGCTATGAGTCACTGTTTGAATTACAAAGGGAAAGCTATTCCATGAGTTACTAACAGTCTGTTCACATGTGTTACATCACTCTGGCCAATCGCAGCCCTCTAGTGGTGACACAGATGCTGATACCAATGTAGGGTTGAAGGAGCTTTATTATCATATCACTTCACAGATACGAAATTTGTACTCAGGTCCAGGATCGAGCCATAAATAGTTATAGACAAAGTTTAAAACACAGTATAAATAAAGTATAAATTGTCATTTAAGCAAGTAAGAAAGGTACATAACAGAAAAAATAGACCAAAAAAATAAAGCTGTACAAGTGTTACGCCTATAATTTGACTGTTTAATGAATTAATTTAAGAAGGGGCATGTCCAGCCAATAGAATTTATGGTATAATATAACTATTTCCACATTTTTTAAGGTAGTAAATTATACATCTGTATTATGTTATAGTGTAACCATACATTAACATTATTGTGTATTCCCACTTTAAGGGGACAGGCTGTATTAGCTAGATGACAAAATTATGTGTCAAACAAATAATCTATAAACCAGAGGAGGCATACTAGTGATTTTACTGAAGATACTTTCGCTCCAAAGTAGTCAGCTTTAATTTTTCCAATTATTATATATGTTTTAAGGCTGTAAAAACCCTCACCACACATGTTATACACTTAACATTTTCTCACACCTTACTCTTGTCTAAACACTCTTAAAGTTAAAACCTTCTTAGATTTAAAAGGAAAAAAAATGAATACAATATTATAGAATGAAACCAACTTTTTGTGTTCTGTACTGTACACGAGACACGGTGCAGCGGACACTGCTTGACAATGGTCTACATTCACTTACCCAATCAGGGTGTAGAACAACATCAGTGTACATCCACTGTAAAAAAAGGGAAAAAAAAGAAAGAAAAAGCATGCAAATTTGCAACTAAAAAAAGGTGCAAAAGGTGAACCATTTTATAGTGATGGACAACTATATTGTATATGTATCCTTTAAGTGGGACTCATCAGTCTACTTCTAATCAAGTAATTTTATATTGTTGTATTAGTAGTTTTATCATCTACCTCTACTGGTTTTATCTGTTACTTCATTCAAATATGCATACATTACAGCTGGTAGTTAATTGGGTTGAAGATGCCAAACAACCCACAGTTCAATTAGTTTGACAAAAAAAAACTGGTACAACTGGGTTGAGTTCAGCATAAAGGAAAACAACTCCAAGCATTTTTAGCAAGCATACCAGCTGCAGGTGAAGCCTAATTGAATCGCTCATAGCATGTACACAATACTGTGTGAAATAGGCTTAGTCAGTGGTCAGTATCTTTGTCTGTCTTCCATTCATTTGTCATTTCTTTCAGTTTATCTCTGAGCCAGCAGCCGTCACAGTTGGCTGGAAGCCAGTGGTCGGCTACCAGCTACTGTTCGTGCTCAGTGGTGATGTCTGGTGTTGTCTGAACAAAAGCCTGAAGACGGATCCAGCGGCTGCAGCCACAGCTGTGATCATAAAGAGCAAGATGTAAAAGCCAAAAAGCAGCAGCCAAACACCACAGTGGCTACAGAGACTTAATGAGTTTTATTCTAGTGTGAGGTAAATGTAAAGGGCGTGGTTTGAGAGAAAATTAGGTTTTATCAATTTTAAAAGATTAAAAAAAAAGTTTGTTTTAATGGGTTATTTTCAGTCTAATTTTTTATCTTATATTAATGAGATGGGATGAGATGAGATGAGATTAGATGAGATGAGATGAGATGCACATCTGTGGATCTACAAATACCCGAAACATTTAGTAAAAGGTAAAATATTGCTAAATTTACACTGACTTCTATTAAGATATTTTGAGTTGCTTATATGTCTTCAGGTGATGGACATTTTTTGTAAAATGATAATTTGTAAATGTAAACTCTGTCATGTAATTTAGCTTCTTTTACACTGAACAAGGAGAAACATTTGGAATTGTCATTATTTAAATGCTATTAGGATATTATTTTACTGCTCTGACACACTTGAGGTCTGTATCTGAGTCCTGAAATAAAATGATTGTTTATATCTCCAGTATAATTTTGCATTTCACTACAATAAATCAACCACAGGGCTGATTTAACCCTTTAGGGTGCTGCTTTTGCCCATATCTTTGACACTTGTGCTCAAAATCTGTACTAATAGATGTTGACAGTGTTGATTTGAACTACAGTATAAGATGTTTAGCTGTTTTATTCACCGGTACATGTTACCTTCCTGTTTTGTTTGTCACAGCTGTAGTGATAGAAGGTAGTGTACGGGTTTTCAAAGATAGGCACACAATCTGCATTCTGCATTGCATCAGTGTAGCACTGGTCATGCACTTGGCAGCATCTGCAAGTTGAACATTTTAATCATTTCCAACCCACTGAACCACGATCATTTAATGTCATGTCAATTTTTGAAGTAGCATGTGAAACCTGACCTATCCAGATCATCTACAGGCTTTCCAGAACCTCCAAGTCCATTGTAGCAGCCGTAGTCAGCGAAATGTAAAGGCCAGGAATGAGGCATCACACACAGGATCATTTTTCTCGACTGTGCTTTCTAATCCACTGACTGAGCTATAAAAATGTTCTTCTCGCCCCCCGTGGGCGGTGTCTCCTTCAGACTCGGGTCCTCTACCAGAGGCCTGGGAGCCTGAGGGTTCTGCGCAGGATCTTAGCTGTTCCTAGCAATGCGCTCTTTTGTACAGAGATCTCTGATGTTGTTCCTGGTATCTGCTGGAGCCATTCTCCCAGCTTGGGGGTCACTGCCCCTAGTGCTCCGATCACTACTGGTAACACTGTTGCCTTCACACTCCACATTTTCTCTAACTCCTCTTTCAGCCCTTGGTATTTCTCAAGCTTCTCATGTTCTTTCTTTCTGATGTTGCTATCACTGGGGACTGCTACATCTATCACCACCACTGTCTTCCCATGTTTATACACCACCACTATGTCAGGCTGATTGGCCATCACCATCTTGTCAGTCTGGATCTGGAAGTCCCACAGGATCTTGGCCTGTTTGTTCTCTGTCACCTTTGGGGGGGTTCTCCCATCTTGACCCTGGGACCTCCAGTCCATACTCTTTACAGATGTTCCTGTACAGTATGCCCGCTACCTGGTTATGCCTCTCCATGTATGCCTTGCCTGCCAGCATCTTACACCCTGCTGTGATGTGCTGGACTATTTCAGGGGCTTCTCTACACAGCCTACACCTGGGGTCCTGTCTGATGTGGTAGACCCCGGCCTCTATTGCTCTGGTGTTCAGGGCTTGTTCTTGTGCAGCCATGAGTAGCGCCTCTGTGCTATCCTTTAGTCCAGCCTTTTCCAGCCACTGGTATGTCTTTTCCATATCAGCCACTTCCTCAATTTGCCGATGGTACACGCCGTGCAAGGGTTTGTCCTTCCATGATAGCCCCTCTGGTTCCTCGACCTTACTGGGCTTTTGTTGCCTGAGGCATTCACTTAGCAGTTGGTCATTGGGGGCCATTTTGTTGATGTATTCCTGGAGGTTCGCCGTTTCCTCCTGGACAGTAGTTCTGACACTTACTAGTCCTCGGCCCCCTTCCTTTCGCTTAGTGTACAGCCTCAGGACACTGGACTTGGGGTGGAACCCTCCATGCATGGTAAGGTGTTTCCTTGTCTTGATATCAGTGGCTTGTATATCTTCCAGTGGCCAGGATATTATCCCAGCTGGGTATCTGATTACTGGCAGGGCATAGGTGTTAATGGCCTGGATCTTATTTTTGCCGTTCAGCTGACTTTTCAGGACCTGCCTTACCCTCTGTAGGTATTTGGCTGTGGCTGACTTCCGAGCTGCCTCCTCATGATTACCATTTGTCTGTGGGATCCCTAGGTATTTGTAACTTTCCTGCACATCTGTGATATTCCCTTCAGGTAGGTCAACCCCTTCAGTTGTGATCACCTTTCCTCTTCTAGTTATCATCCGCCCACATTTATCTAGTCCGAATGACATCCCAATGTCTTTGTTGTAGATCCGGGTGAGGTGAATTAGGGAATCAATGTCACGCTCATTCTTGGCATACAGCTTGATGTCATCCATGTAGAGGAGGTGGTTGATGGATGTTCCACTTCGGAACTGGTATCCGAAGCCACTCTTTGAGATGATCTGGCTGAGGGGGTTTAGGCCTATGCAGAACAGCAGGGGGGACAGAGCATCTCCTTGGTAAATGCCACATCTGATGCTCACTTGTGCAATTGGCTTTGAGTTGGCCTCCAGAGTTGTCTTCCACAGCCTCATTGAGTTCTGGATGAACTCTCTTAGTGTCCTGTTGATGTTATACAGTTTTAAGCATTCCAGTATCCATGTATGTGGCATTGAGTCATAGGCTTTCTTGTAGTCAATCCAGGCAGTGCACAGGTTGGTGTTCCTCGTCTTGCAATCTCGGGCAATTGCCCTGTCAACCAGTAGCTGGTGTTTGGCTCCCCTGGTGTTGTTGCCTATTCCTTTCTGTGCTCTGCTCATGTATCGCTCCATGTGCCTACTCATCTTAGTCGCTATGATGCCTGATAGAAGCTTCCATGTGGTGCTGAGGCAGGTTATAGGCCGGTAGTTAGATGGTATTGTTCCCTTCTGGGGGTCCTTCATTATGAGGACTGTCCAGCCCTGGGTTAGCCACTCTGGGTGGTTTCCCGATATTAGCAGCTGGTTCATCTGTGCTGCTAGGCGTTCATGGAGTGCTGTCAGTTTCTTAAGCCAGTAGGCATGAATCATGTTGGGCCCTGGTGCTGTCCAGCTCTTCATTTTGGACACTCTGGTTTGGATGTCTGCTAGTGTGATGACTACTGGGTCTTGTTCTGGGAGTAGGCTGTGCTCTGCCTGTAAGTCTGTCAGCCATTGGGCATTGGTGTTATGTGTTACCTCCTTCTCCCAGATGCTCTTCCAGTATTGCTCAGTTTCAGCCCTAGGTGGGTCCGTTGTCACCTTGCCCCCCTGCCATTGAGAGTAGACCTTAGCTGGGTTGGTGGAGAACACCTGGTTTATTCTCCTGGCCTCTACCTCTCTTGTGTATCTCTTTAGGTGGGTAGTCTAAAGAGATACACAAAAAAAAAAAAATGTTCCCCTCGCCCCACGTGGGCGGTGTCTCCTTCAGACTCGGGTCCTCTACCAGAGGCCTGGTAGAGGACACTATATATATATATATATATATATATATATATATATATATATATATATATATATATATATATATATATATATATATATATATATATATATACTTCATACTCTTTACATTCTCAGTGTAGACTCATTACTTTTTCAAACTAGACAAATGTGATCGTATGAAAAATAAGTTGCAAATCAGAAATTGTGACTTTTTATCTCATGATTATACATTTGTTATCTCATAATTTTGACTTTTTTCTCATAATTTGGACTTTTTATCTCATAATTATGCTTTTTTTTAATCTCATACATGAGACCTTTTTTTTAAATATCTTAATCATGACTTGTTATATTAAAAACTTTATCTCAATTGTGACTTTTTTTACCTAAATTTCCTGTCCATACCTTCATTTTTTTGTCATATTTGACTCAGAATTGTATCTCACAGTTTTGACTTTTAATCTCATAAGTAGGCATTTTTTAATCTAATAATGACCCTGATATGAACCCTGACTCTTGTTGTCTGATGTTAATATTGTACCTTTGCTAAAGTTTCTCAGCCTAGGGGTTGGAGGCTCATGTAGGAGGTTTATAACAATAGTGACATTACATCAGGTTAAATTAAGAGAAAATACTCAAAATGCATTCAACAATGTATGAAGTATGTAGTTCAGCAGAATGTTAAGTATCCATGTATTTATGTTTAAAAATTGCTAGGTGAATTATTCATTCATTCATTCATTATCTGAACCTGCTTTATCCTCACTAGGGTCGCGGGGGTCACTGGGGGCCGAATCCAGCTACAATGGCCGAAGGCTGGGTACACCCTGTATGAGACGCCAGTTCATCGCAGGGCTGACATACATAGACAAACAATCACTCTCACATTCACACCTATGGCCAATTTTAGATTAACCAATTAACCTATCAGTGCATGTCTTTGGATTGTGGGAGGAAACCGGAGTGCCCGGCGAAAACCCACGTGGACACGGGGAGGACATGCAAACTCCACACAGAAAGGTCTGGTGTGGGATTCGAACCAAGGTCCTTCTTGCTGTGAGGCACGAGTGCTAACCACTGCACCACCGTGCCGCCCCTAGGTGAATTAGTTCTCAATAAACAGAATTTTAATTGGTCAGTTTTGAGCTGAAAAAATATGCTAAAAATAATTAGTATCCAATTAGTTTCTTATCTCTTCTTATTAGACGTCCTTATTCATGAAAAGACTGGTTTTAATATTTTTAGTGTGAGCTTCTGGGCCTCTTTTTTTGTTATCAGTATACCCCTGAATGTATGCCATCACCGTCTAAACATGGCCGTCTTTGTTTGTTCTGTTTTTGTTCAGGTATCCTGGATAACAAGGAAAAATGAGAATCCCCAAAAGATCACATGATTGAGATAGGATCTGGTTGTCAGAGTGTTGTCTGATAGTCCACTTAAGGTTTCAGTTTGGGTTCTAATTATTGCTTTATAGTCTTATTTTTATAACTGTGTCAAAACTGACCCTAACGACACAAAGGTCATAATTTCAACCAGAGTATTTCATAATTTAGTGGGGGGTTTTAAAATAGAGGTTTCTGGCAAAGTAAAAAAAAATTTATGTAGTTCTTTTATACATTTAAAGCTTAAAATGGGTTGGCATTGACCCTAACACAAGCAGAACTCAATCCTGCCAACAAGTAGAACATCAAACATTAGTCTCAAAATAATCACCAGTGATCTACTGCCATGTTGCAGCATGTGTAGAACAAGGTAGAAAATCCCACACTTTAATATCAGTATTTTGTTGATAAAAGCAGAAGCAGGATGAGACTGGTGTGATCATCGACATGTGAACAGCAGCTGTGAAGGTTCAGAGGGTCTCTTCAGTGCTATTATTGCTATTTTGACTTTAATAGCATGATTGTCTATTTTGGATTACTATTAAAGTGCAATTTACAGGTAAGTAAATGCAATGACATTTTCTCAGTTGACTTTGTAGCAAGAATGACCCTGGTTCGATTCCCACACCAGACCTTTCTGTGTGGAGTTTGCATGTTCTCCAGATGTCTGCATGGGTTTTCCTCCCACCATCCAAACACATGCACTGATAGGTTAATTGGTTAATCTAAATTGCCCATAGGTGTGAATGTGAGAGTGATTGTTTGTCTATATTTGTTCAGCCCTGTGATGAACTGGAGACTCATACAGGGTGTACCCCGCCTTTAGCCATTGTAGCTGGATTAGGCCCCATAGTGACCCCTGTGACCCTAGTGAGAATAAAGCAGATTCAGATGATGAGACAAGTTTCCATTCTGAATCATATCTGATACACTGGGTCTCAGTGCGTAACTAATAATGTTTTTGAACAAACAAGAACATAATGTAACACAAATGTGTCTAACAAATTGGTAATTACTTTTCAAAACAGGCAAAGCTCTGCCTCCTTTGTCATTAGTGACAGTCTTGTAGTGTCACTGGAAAGGCCTCTGGTGAATGAATTCCTCCCCCTGGTGGATTATCATTATCCAGGTATTACATATATCTAATTGTATAAATCAGGTTTTTCGTGACAAAAAGCATCCCAGTAACAATGTAGAAGGCTTCAAATATGATACATTATAGGATTAAAATAGTTTTATATAGTGGCCTAACAATCTCATGAGGCTGTTTAGAACAAAGAGCCAAAGATGCTAATGTATTGGATTAGAGAGAATATATGAACTGAATCCATTTGTACTAATAAACTGATAGATTTATGTGACCAACCACTAGAGGAAGTACCGAGTCATTGTGTTAGTGTCCTTTATAAACAATCATATATGTATAGTATGAAAACAGCTAAAATTGTTTGGCATTTTGTTTCCATACTGTACCAAAAATGAACCGAACCGTGACTTCAAAACTGAGGTGCGTACCGAAGCGTAATTTTTGTGTACCGTTACACCTCTAGTTTATACTTTACAGTCTGTGGATAAATAGTGTTTGATTTGCTGTTGGTTTTGGTGCTAAATGTGTTCTGGTACACAACTTCCACCTGATATATAAATAAAAAATACATTGAAATATCAAGGATGAAGTGTGATTTGACAGATTAACATCAAGAGAAACTTCATGTTCAGCATTTGCAATCAAGTCCATTCCTAATTCCAGTCCTGTTCAGGTGGTCCTGCCCCCCTCCACCCCCCAACTCTACAGTAACAGCCAAAGTCTACTAAGTCCAACACAGCCCTGCTATCAGGCATCAGACACAGGATCATGTGTTGGAACAGGACACAAACACACTTTGCATATTCAGGGACTCAGTTGAAACACAACAGTTAGAGCCAGAATTTGATGAATAATATATATGAAAATGCACATATAACAACTACAAGTTAAAACAAAGCACCCAGAGGCCCCAAATAGAGTCAGAACTAGCAGAGGATTCACCTTATGAGTCCAATGGTTGGTCACAGAGTTCATCTCAATCTAAAGTCAGGTTCTCTTCTCTTCAAGCGGATCCATCCACAATACACATTTATAAAATCAATGTATGAATGTTTAATATTCTGTCATTACACAGAAAAAAAATGTTATTGGTGGAACACACAGTCTATACTGTTTTCATCATGTCAAAATTAATTCCCCAACATGATGCTAGAATGTTTGACAGACATTTCATGCTTGTGGTTCAGCTGTTAAATACTGTAGAGTACCACATGTGTTCTAATGTGAAGTGTTCTGTTACTTTTCAGTATTATCCAATCTCTCATTAATTCATGGAGTTAATTCATTCTTAAATAGATATTTGAAATGTCGCATTGTGTTGAAGATCCACTGTCTCAAAACAAAATTGTTGCTTTGTGTTTGTTGAACTGAATGCTATGTTGTGTTTTTAATTGTCTGTTATGTATCAATGTATGTGAGATTTTATTTTCATACCTGTGGACACAGACAGACAGACAGACAGGTTTCTTATTGGTAATAATATAAGATCATTTTATATTTACTCTTTAATATTTCTGAGGTAGTTGCATAATCTTTAGACTTCTGTTTTGTCTACTGTTAGACTAAGAATAAGATATTTAGCATACACTTAAATAGAATATGAATCATTTGTAAGAGCATAAAAAGGTTGACGGTTGATAGTGATAGTGTTGGGACATGGTGGAATGTGGGAAATTTATGTCACAAAGAGAAAGGTGTTTTAAGGAGGATTAAACCTATGTACACAGTTTTCACAGACTGGGACTCATCTGAAGGAAACCAGACAAGAGGAGGGGAGACCAAAAAGGAAGAGCCGATGAGACATTTCTAGATAAATTAATGTTAACTATAAACTACCGGGTCAGGAAAAAGAACAGTCAGACTTCATGAACTGACAAATTCTGTTCGTGTCAGGGGCAGGAACAAGACCTGGAGCTCTGTATTTGACTTATCAATGTTGCTTTGTTAAAAAAAAAAAAAAAAAAAGATTAAATTGAGACTGACCGATTCCAGCTATTTATTACCTTCATAAAAGAACATGCAGACATTCTAGACACACAGAAGACTTATTGACTAAAAGGAGCTTCTCCCAACATTCTTTAGATTCTTTAACTGATGCAGTCAGTATAGTAGCTTCTTATTGCTAAAACAAGACGTCATGTGGTTTGACGAGTCTGGGAAGAAATGAAGGTGAAAATGATGATGATGATGATGATGATGAAGAAATTGATGAAAACAAGGGGTGCACTAATCATTTTTCCCCATAACTGTAGGTTCAGTGGTACCGTATCATGTCTAAAAAGTGTAATCAAATAGACTACTGTGACTACCCCTATGGTTTAGACAAACCTATGTAATGAAAGAGTGGACATTGAGTCATTATACAAAACTGCTGGTCCACACAACAAAAATACAACTGTTTGGAGAAAACAGTGAGTGAAAAGTGAGTACATCTTCACAGTCACTGAGAATATCATGTAGTTATTGTTGTGTTTAGGTCTGTTTGTTTCTGTTTAAATGTTTCTGTATAATCTTGTCCTTTTCTCCCATCAAATAATATCTGTTTCGTACTCATACCTTGTGGCACCAGTACACTTAGAATTAAAGACAAAGTGCTGAACAAGACATGGTCATAAAATAATGAAGAGAATTTTAAAAAAGAATCTCATTTAGTTTTTAATCTTGCTCAACATTGGTTGAGTAAGATTATGGTAATCACTGTGTGTGTGTGTGTGTGTGTGTGTGTGTGTGTGTGTGCAGAGACATATCATGCTATAACTCAATGAATACTTGAGATATCACCATGGCATGGGCATATACATATAGCTAATGCACATGAGATACAATGATCAATTTGAGTAAAGGTCAAAGGTCAAGGTTAAAGGTCAATTAACTAAAAGGTCAAAATCACATTATCAGTTATATCTCAAGAACAGAGGGTCACAAAACTTTCAGATTGGTACCAAACGATGCAGAATGAAGATTTCTACAATTCTCATAATTGTTGGTTTTGAAATCTCTGGAGGTCAAAGTTGACATTTCGCAAAGTTAACTTATCTAACACGGTTTGTGTGTCAAACATAGACATATCACACTAAACTTAATACTGGATATATTATTACACACACTGACACTTATATAAGTGCAACAAAATTATCAATATTGCAAAAGGTCAAAGGTCAAGGTTGCATTGAGCAGAAAGGTCAAAATCACATTATTGGTTCTAATTCAAGAACAGGTTGTCATAGAAACATGAAATTGGCACAAAATAGAGGCAAGATTAGGGATTCTCTGAATATTTGTTTAGAACACTGACTTCCTGAAGGTTGCTCAGCTTGTATTCTTTTGCTCTTGTGGGATTTCCTCTTTAAGCTGCCAGTGCCTAATGTACACATGGTGTTCATTCACCTTTTGTTTCAGGATCGACAAGTGCTGGATTAGTTTAAGATCAGGTGACATGTCAGGCCCCACCTCCGGAAAAAAAGTGGGATGTCGTCTTGAAATACAACTCTTTGAAATGAGACTTCACAGGGATGGCTCCACCTTTTCTTCAAAATGCTTCATGAGTGGATTTGAGCTGTCCAGCACCAGCACTACTAATACAGCCCCCCACCAACACACTTATCAGTACTGTTCATTTAAGACAGGGGTTTTCAAATTGTGGTATCGTGAAAAATATTTAATTATTTCTTAAATGTCTTTTTTTTTTTTTTTTTTTACATTTAAGCACCTTTCGCATCAGTGTGTTATAACATCTTTTTTTAACATCTGTGTATGATTTTTAATGTATTTTAGCACCTTAACATTTTTGTGTATTTAGCAGTTTTTACACATTACACATACACACACACAGATTATATATATATATATATATATATATATATATATATATATATATATATATACATTCATTTGTTCTGTAGTTAGCAAACCATGTTTACACGTTTTTTTGTTTTTTTTATTCAGCTTTATTTTTTCTCATGCTGTGCCTCACCTGAAGTCATCTGGCACCCCCCAGGGAAGGGCTGTCTCACTATTTGAAAGCTCCTGATCCAAGTGTTACCCATATTGTCCAAAAGAGCTGATCTTTGATAACCAGAAGTTTATTTTACTGCATTTCAAAAAATAAATCCTCATGTATGGTCAAAATTTACAAATAAACTCCACACAAATGTGTAACTTATCTTTTAATAGAAATATATCTGAAACCAAAAACATGTAACATGATTCATCAGCATTTTCATTAAAGTCTAGAACCTTAGCATGTACTGTTGAACAGTAATCAGACCTTAGTGAAGTGGACTCAGTCTCTACTGAATTTCACATTACATGAATCTCAGTGTTTTGTGTCACATTTGCAGGACAGTTATTGAATTGCTTTTTAACATAAAACAAAATTAACACAACACCCTCAGTGGTTTAAGTTAGAAAAAACAACTTAAATAAATTTGATAACTAAACAATATATTCAATGATGAAAGTTGATAGCTTCAACTCGAAATACATTCTAGTCATATAAACAAATAGATCCAGTGCAGACAAGGTTGTGGAGAATAACACTAATCTTCAGTAACAGTACGAGTTTGTCACATAATCTTGTGCCTCCCTTCACCTATGTTGGGGTTCTTCCTGATTGTTCTGGTCATGTGATCCCCCACATAGTATCCTACCTTTCCATTCTCAGCTTATATTTACACATTTGAAATATCTTTATGTCCTTGACTCAAGCATGAACTAGACTACCAATATTTATTGGCACAAATATTTGACGCAGGAAGATTTATGTTCACTTTTCCTTATACTTCATGAAAGAAGAGAATACATCTTGTAACTTGTTTAACTATAAATTGTTTTAGCTGTGTTTAACTGTCCAAGTCTGAAATGGTCTTGACCACAACACAGCATGCAAACAAATCATCAACATAAAAAAATATTGTCATGAATACTTCAAGTGGTAAAAAAAAAAGAAATATCTACTGTGTGCTGTGCAATCATACGAAACAAACTAAGGTAAACAGCTAAAATAAATATATCAGTGAAGAACTACAGCAGTGCATTTTTTTTGTCTTTAACTCAAATTCACATTCTTGATTGTACCCGTGTCATTTTCCAAACCGTGGGAAAGCCAATAGCGTTTGTGTTCCTGCAGCTTTTCAAGCATATTTTCCCAGCATCACCAGCCCTCTTCGTTGCATTTATGTCTGTTTTTACTGCAGACATGCCTCATTGTTATTTCCTCTCTATGTTTATTGAGCAAAGATACTGTTGTTGAAAGCTACAGAGGGCATTCACTAAACAAATCAAGGCAGATTATGTAGAACTGGTGTGACTGAGTGATAATAACTATATACACAGTACAATGAGTGTACAAAACATAATCTCTCATCTCAGTTTACTATGAGGAGCTCATACAAGAGTCAGCTTTCCTTTTGAAAACTGGACACATGATACAAGTTGTCACACAAGGGCTTTCACATCCCTCTATTTAAAGCACATTTATAGGGGCACCCATTGAAATGATTCATACGTTTACTCCACGTGTCTGTCCAATGTAGTCATCATATCTCGTTACCACTTCTGAAATGGAACACGTAATGAGGTTCGGCTTTACATTTTTAACTAAAGCTCGTCAGTGTTAATTTTGCTTGTAAGTCCATTTCCTGCACCTCTTTGGCAGTTGCTGCCTCAAGAAATAAGGTGGAAGGAAAAAGTAAAATCAGCAATAATTCTGGGTTTACTTTGTCTCTACTTTATGGATTAAAAAAGGTGGAATGAATATTTTGTACACTCAGTGTACAGTTAAACAGTGGGAGGGAATTCAAAACACATGGACTCAGATGGGTTTATATAACAAGGTGGTGACGTACTTCTTCTTGTAACGATGTGTCGCGCTGAGCACCATCACTCCATCCTGTCGCAGATACACAAAAATAAATACATTTACTCATAAAATTAATAAACAAATACAATGTGTACTCTTGTAAAGTTTTGTGGGACAGCTAATATCTGTGTACAGTGTCAGCCCAGACCTGCACCAGAGACTATACGGATCAGTGGAAAGGCCACCCACTAATCTCAGTGACTGGCTCAGTTTACTAATCCCCAACAACAATCTATGTAAGACTCCAAGATTTTGTTCTTATACTCAAACGGTAAAAAAAAAAAAAAAAAAAGATTAACATTTAAGGAATCAAAGCTGCTTGAATTCTTGCCCTTGCCGCTTAGCATCAGCAGGCATTCATGAGCAAATAACTTGAAGGCTTGTTCTGGGGGAATCAAACAAACAGCAGCAGCTACATGAAGGGCATGAGTTTGTTCTGTGCCCCTGTTTCATTGTTCTGATCTGACAGTATCCTTTGTGCCCATATGTCATGTGATTTTGGGCTGTTTTTCCAGCCTGAAAGAGACACACACACACACATCCCTTGAGCTTCAGCCCAATGTACAGCTGGTGCTTGTGTGGCTGCTGATGTTCCTATTAAAGATACTAACAAAGATAGTTATGGCATGTTTCTCTGCATCATCGACAACGTGCTGTTGGCACAATACTCCCCAGCCTGTGAACAACACTGCTTTGTTTTGGTTCATTCCACTAGAGGCCTTACCTTAATGGACAGGGCGTAGAGATGGTTGAGCATAACGTGATTGGGCTCTGGGAGTAATGCAGGATCACACTGGATGTAAAAAGAAAAAGAAATTGAGGATTGTACATATGCGCTTATAATGACCACTGTTTTATTTTATTTTTCCATTCTTTAACCATTAGCAACTTACAGAAATTCCAGTGTCCTTGTTGAGAATGACCTGGAGCAGATGGGGAGGGAGTATCGGTGGAGATTTAAACTTCTCCTCCTGTTTGGGAACATAGGCATCCTGATGATATGGTCCAGGAGGAGAGCTGGAGAGATCTAGGAAAAAAAATAGCACACTGTCATACATTACTGGCAACTTCCAATGTGCCAATATTTGATAATGGATTAGAGATTTCTATTTTTAGTTTCGTCCTTTTCTTATAGTGCCTAAATGGTGCAACCAGGACAAAACCAGTCAATGCATGGGATCTTTGTTTCTTAGTTTTTCCCTACAGCTCCAAAAATGCAGTACTACCAATTTCTACCTTTGGCTCATAACAAGGGACATATAGAAAAGCATCACCGGCTCTTACCAGACATATCAGAGCATTTTTGAGAATCCACCATTAGGGCGTCAAACACCTCAAAGTCAGTTTTCTTCACTTGGATGATGTTGTTGACTGTGCCGAGCTGACTGGTTACAACTGGCTGAAAAAGGAAGTAATGAGACATCAAATTAACACCTAAAACATAAAATTACAAGACAGTTTGGAGTACAGTTAGGAGCTTTTTTGGTTTGGGTTTTTTTTTTTTTACATTTTTAATTATATAATTCAGATGGTAGATGAAAAAATGATGTAGGTTGAAGTGGAAGACTGTGACTATGAGTGCAGTCTGCAGCCTCCTGGTGGGTTACAATGATACTGCAGTAACATTAAATACATCATACTTTTACCAACATATAAAACTGAGAATGAACAAAGATGTGATTTTTTTTTTTCTTTTATTAAACAGCCAAGAAAGACATATCAACATCTCACATCAAATCCTACAATGAAAAGTAAAACAGTAATTATATTACCTAGAAGTATCAGTATAAGTCATGGAATTGAGATGTTATTCAAATTGTATGGTGTTTTTCAGACACCGTAGACATTTTAAATTTGTCATCAGTCAAGAATCATAACGGACAGATGACTGAATTATCACTGAAGTTAAAATGTTAAAATGAGTTAAAATGAAATGAAAGACTAAGATGATGAAACTAAATTATTAATGGAGAATGAACCCCAATAGGCCAAAAAGAGTCACACTGTATATAGCATTTATAGACATTTTCTCTTTATAACATCTAGCATATATAGAGAAATACTGTATAGTAGTTTTGTGTGTTGATCGGTTATGATTAAAAGCAAAACTATTGATTGCAGTGTCAAATGTAACTATTTGTCTGAAATCCTTAACTACAGCCATAAGAAGATCTATATTTTGGTTACGGTTGGCCCTGTCAGACTACAAGGTCATAATCTGATGATCCCTGACACCATGATTTACGGAGCAACATTTGCTGAAAATACCAGTATCATTAACACCACTTTCGCCCCCCCCCATCAGTTTTTGTTGTATGCTGACTGACCTCAGTTGGGTCATGGGTCCACTGGCCATCCACGTAAAACTTGTACTGATGTTCTCCCTCAGGTAGATCAACAATGGCCACAAAAGTGTTCTGACTTTGAACAGAAAACAAAGCATATGTCACACAAAGACAAAGGAACAATGAAGATGTTTACACGTGGTTATTCAACTCTATGAACAGTATGTCAACAATCTTACTCTTAGACATTAGAAAGAGTCACTCAAATATTGGATAGTATTCTGAGAGACCACGCTAAGTTTTTCGACTTCAGTTTCAGTGAAAACCTCTGAACAAGGAAGAGGAATGGTCACAATCCATCAAACAAAGCCAAGCTGCTTGTATATTAAAGCCAAAAATAGTAAAAAAAAAAAAAAAAAAAAAGCAGCCAACAGCAACGTGACAGACTGGTGGATAGTGTTTCAACATAAGTAATAACAATGGAATTTAAAATCAGGGTTATTCTGCCAAACAGTGATTCATAAATTATTAAAGTATGAGTATTGAGATGTTAAAAAATGTATATGAACGCATCTTCAAGGTCTGATACACCTTATGGTGTTATTTTAAGCAGTTTTCTTTTAATGCAACTCATTTTCTTGTCACCTCAGGGAAAATACGATCAATAGAATAAATTTTTTTTTCAGCGCAAATATATAAATAGCAAAATACATTTTGAAAAAGCTGATATACTGACATAAATTACTGATATATATCAAATATTACATGACGATGAATTAAAGATAATTGCTGCCAAAACCTCAAAACACATAAGAGGTTTAAATATATTCCATCCCATAAGGCTCAGGGAATTCTTTTACCTTCTTATCAGGGGAATTTTGTTGGCCCAGTTGTTAAAAGATCCAGAAAGATAAACCTCCTTGCCATCTCCAGTCCAACGAAAGACGGTAGGTCGGTCTAAAGTGGGAGCTTTGTCATCTGCTTCCAAGTCTTGCTGCCATGCAAGGAACTCTTCTTTCTCTAAAGGAGCCTAAACACGAACATAAAAAACATTTTGTCATTTGCCAGTTTATCTTATGTACTCCAAAGGGGATTGAAAAGAAATTGTGTAGACTGAATACTGCTGTAATTCTGCTGGCAACAGAAAATGAGTGTATACTATACTATAATATACTATAATAACGTACTTTCATGTCTTCACCATGAAATATATCTGCATCCTCAGGGCTGTCCATGAGTATCTTGGGCCTCTCTCCCTCTTTGATTCCTCGGCTGTCCCTCCGTTGAGCCTTATCCCCCGGGCCCATACCAGCCCTCTCACTGCTTGTATTCCCCATGGTTGTGTCTTGGTGAAGGCTGATTTAGTCACTGCAAGGAGAGATTTAAAACCAGAGAGAAAGTTAGTGAACAACATTGTAAAAATTAAATTAATTTTACAGGCGTATAGGCAAATGTGAAAAATTATATTTTAGGTTTCAGTTATGTCACACAACAACAAATGGATGTAATGAATAGATTAAATAAAAAATACATAAATTAAAAGGAAACATACAGTCCATTATCGTCCATAATATAACATGTTGGGAAAACTGAGGTAAAGGATTTTCAAACTAACTGTGTGGTAGTTTGTTTTTTTTCATAGTAAATGAAAGTAAATCAAATTAAAACCTTAATGTTGATCTAATTTAAGGTATGCAAGATGTTCAGAAATAAACAAGCATCACATTCTTGATTCAACACTTATTCAGTCGTGACAGGACCTGAACTGCAAATTAGTGTGAGATTAAATAATAGATTGAGGCAAAAAAGAACTTTGAGGATCACTTTCCCCATTTCTTTCAGTTTAGCTGTTACCAAAAAAAAAACAACGTAGGTGTTATGATGGTATGTCAAAACTGTGACAGCAAGTGCAGAATATACATGTGTCAAGTGTTTAGTAAATTATTTTAGATATTAGCATGTTGCCAGTTTTTGCAATCTCTGAAGACATTTTAGAATTGGACTGAATGCAGTTGAATTAGGTTCAAATAGGCTTCACATAACATGACCTTATGTTCATTAAAACACATTAAGGACATGCACATCTTTGTATTGATCTGATAGTTTTGAAAAGTGTAACCTCTCAGTAACCATGGGTCTGTATTCACTCATACATGTTCTCTACGCAGGACTTCACAACAGGTTTTTAGTAATGGTTTACTTATTCTAGGGACATTTTACGTGAGTGGAGCTGATTATTATACCAATCTGAAGGTAATCATAATTCCATAAAATTAAAAATTTGAATAAAAAGACAAGTACAGATAAGTATGCATTTAAATTTGACAAATGTAGCACACATATAAAAGTATCATATCATTCCATTCAAGTGAAGTTTAGTTATTTCCCTACATTTAAAAATGATGTGAAACTAAAATATAAAGGATTTTTATGATAATGAAAAGTTAAAATGCATTATAAAATGGGAGCTCAGACTTGCATGCGAAACATTAACACAGTCTGTCCAGTTAGAGGCGACCATAGATGCTTCAGTGCTTAGCTATGTTTGAGTTCCTAGATAAACAGGGGAAAAATAGCTTAGATGAAATTATTATTATTATTTATCGCACTTGGCAAACAGTATTATATAGGTCAGATTAAAGTATCATTGAGTAAACACTTTTACTATTAGACATGATATTTATAGCACTTGCCAAACAGTATTATATAGATGAGATTAAAGTATCATTGAGTAAACACTTTTACTATTATACATGATATTTATAGCACTTGCCAAACAGTATGATAAACAGAGATAAAGGTTTAACAGCAGGAGGTGAATTATGAAACTCAGTAACACTGAAAACATATATTAAAGAATTCATAAACATAGATTTAAGACAGGACCTAAAAGAGACTAATGGTGTAGGCTAGCCTCTGATTTCAGTGGACAGTATGTTATAGTGCAAAAGTGGGATCTAACAACAAGCAGCAGAACCGAGTCCAATAATCTCAGGGAAAATCCAGGCATCCAGGGAAGTCTGTAAACCTTTTATGCAATTATGAGTAAGGCCATTTAAATGTTTAAACGTGACAGGTAACACTTTATATTCAATACAGAATATATCAGAGAGAAGTGTAAGTTGGCAAGCACAAGTGTAATGTGGTTTCATTTCAAGGATGTGTTAAAATGTAAGTAGATGTGTTGTGCACCAACTGGAGTCAGTGAAGGGAGCTCTGACTTATCTGAGCTGTTCAGGAATGATCTGATTATGGAACATTCCCCTAATTGCAGAAAAGAATGCTAGGCCGATTTTCCTAGCCCTAAAACAGAGATTTGCACAAAACTATCACATCAGCAAGTATTAATCCAAGCTTATTGTGAATCGAACTTATCATCAACTAATCAAAATGTTGGGGCATTCTAATATGCATCACTGTGATAAGCTTAATAGAAAACTGTTTATAGACTAGAAAGGTTCATAGTACTTATTTTAAAAAATTGTATCAGTATTAGTTTGACTGACACAACTATGTCACTGTTAAGCAGGATATTCACACAGAAACAACCTAACTATTACAATTACTAAACAAATCATTCGTGACGATTAACATTGTTTTCTTGCTATACGAAACTATACGTGTAGATTACTTAGGATTTGTCCACCAACAATGCTAGATGATGCAACAAACTTGATATAATATGCAGAAGTTACGCGATACTTGTCATACATAACCACTATTTGTTACATATTGTGTTAATTAACTTCCAATGTAGGTCAAGTCAAGCATGAGAACAAAGCAGACAAATGTTAGAAGTCCTAACCCATCTACCTCTTCCAGGCTAATGTTAACAGTTAGCACTACTACTTTCTAGACAACCCTATAGGTTTTCCTGCATAACACAGCTTTATGTGGCTGGTCTAACGAAAGGACAGACACTTTGTGTTTTGCTTATGGTACCTCACGGTTACCTGCGTAGAAGGTAACGTTACTCTGTAACTTAAGCTAGGTATCAGTTAGCATCACTCTTTAATGTCTCTGGGTAGATAAAAACACTATCGAACGACCCAATATTCAGAACGCTAAATGCATATATGCTTTAACAGATGCTTTTACACATAGTCAGAGTAATGTTTGTCTTTACCTTGGAAGTGTTGACAGGTCGTCGGATGTTGGTTAGCTCTTCCAGTTTACAAACTAAACATTGGTAGCTCTAAACATAACCGCCCCCTCCAGTGTACGCATGCGCAGTAGGTCAAGGAAAAAAAAACAAATGACAAGACACTAAAGACACAAAAAAGACGAATATGTCTATATAAATTGTAATGTCTATAAATATAATTTTTTTATTACATTTATTTTATAGGTTTTATTTCAGATTAGATATTGTTTATACGTACATCTTAAATACGCAGTGTGTCGAAGAAGCAATGGATTGTAATTGTACTCATGTTCCAGTAGATGGCGGTATGTGGTCAGATTTAATATTTACAGCATCTCCTTTTTTGTTATTGTGTTTGTTTGTTATTGTATGTTGTTGTTTTTTCAAAGTTGTTAAAGTTTTTTTAATTTAATGGTTCTGTTAATTGGGTTGTAAAATGATATTCCATACTTTCATGCCAAAAATCTATGTTAATGAACTTTGATACTGACACATATGGGTCATTCTACTGAATTGTTTCAAATTCAGAGTTGGAAAGTGTGTGACATTTTTATGCTTTGGTGGAAAAATTTTGGCCACATCCATGTTGCACCACATCTAAAGAACACATAGTATTTAGTCAAAAGTCAATGTATTTATTTATTTTCTTTGCATGCAGTATTGAAATACATTTCCTCATCAAAAATATCACATTCCATTTTAAATTAAGATAGATTAAATTATGAATCCCCCCTATTTCCCCATGTACGGGGTATTTAAAAAAAATAATGTAGATAATTTCCACAGTTAAATAAATTAAAATGAATATGTGAGTACATTTTGTGATATTGAATTTTCATGATGTATTGTATGAAATTACACATTGACCAAACACACCATTATTATAAAGTATAGATGGACAACTGATTGTCTATTTTTGAAAGAACAACTGGCGTTTCAGTAGTGACAGCACTGTTTCGGTAGTGACCATAGCATTAAGTCAATATGTATGGCCACTATCACAAGAATACAGCAATTCTGAATTACTTTGGCTAAATATTAACTAAAAATATATTATGTTGGAAATATAAAAGGCAGAGGATCAATAGAATATGGTAATTAATTGTAAAAGAAAACAACTGGTCTCATTTTCTCTTTCCATTATCTGTAATGACTTTGCAGTTCAGTCAGAAAACTGACAAATAGAATGAACTAATATAGAATGAATCAATCTATATTTTTATAGAATAAGAATATAAGTGCAGATATAATATTTGATCTTGGTGTTCAGGCTTTCAACACAGCAAGACAACTATCATTGACCATTAAGAACAGGAACATAGAATATGAAAAATGTGTTCTCCATAGTGAGACTGCAATTTGAATCAATTCAGTAGAATAGCCCATGTGAGAAAAATGGAAAGGTTGATTATAAGACAATGTTGCCACACATGTTATTATATAGGGCTATTTGTATGTGCATGTTGTATATCCTCATCTAACATATATCTAAAATACAGGAATTC
This sequence comes from Siphamia tubifer, assembly GCA_020466265.1. Classification (NCBI taxonomy): domain Eukaryota; kingdom Metazoa; phylum Chordata; class Actinopteri; order Kurtiformes; family Apogonidae; genus Siphamia; species Siphamia tubifer. The sequence continues at coordinate 58,345,404 of CM035794.1, read as the reverse complement.
AATAAAATGCAAATAGAAAAGCCTACCTTGTATTTATTCTGCGCTGGAAGAATTTTTCATCACCTTTGCATAGATAGCAGACTATTAACATAATCAAACAGTCATTAAAATCCTACACCAAAAACCTTACTTTGGTAACATGAAACCAATTAAACTATTATGAACAAAAAGGATGAAAAGTAAAACCAGTCCTTGTATAACATAATGAGCCATTTGTTTTTATTCATATGTCTTTTTTCCCACATTACTGCTGCATTAATATGTATGGTGTAATTCATTGTCATACATATTTCATGTTGCGATATTTACAGTTGGTTTATGTAGGATCTTTCATTTGTAGCATTGATGTCCTGTGAAAGCCACCTATCTCTAAACATGAACACTTCTGAGCTCAGAAAAGCATCCTTATTTTCTGTTTTATGACAATGCAGTGTCCAGCTAATCCTAGAGGATTTTAAAACTTTATTTATCTTTTAAAGATGGATAATTTTCCCAACTCATGACGAAACAATTAATCCCCCAGTTTTTCATAAACAATCAAAATCAACACATTTGGGACACACATGGATTAATCTGTAATCTGAAATACTGTCTAACAAAACCTGCTAGACAAGTTGAGCCGAGTAAAAAGTACATTTGCCCCTAATATAATGTAAAATAAAGTTTATTTCAATGAAACACTCCAGTTGAAGTATTATGGTACCTGAAAGTTGCACAGTACTTGGATTGTACTGTATTTTTCATGGTCCTTTATCATCTACTGACACTATCTTCAGCTATTTTTAGTCTGGTATGACAAACACAAAGAAAACAAATAGCAGCAGCTTTATGTTATTTCTGAAACACAGTCTGTCATTTTCTGCAGCTTTATACCATGTGTACAGTTGGTGCAATCAGCATGCTTTTCACACAAAAGGTCTTGAAGTGCCCTTTGACCTTTGAAGGTTCCGCAGCTGCAGCAATGCTTAATAAGGCCACCTTTGCACTGTCTACTTCCTTCGAGTTCTGCAATGAATTAAAATGTCATGGACCACAACAAACAGGTGTTTATTAATCCCCTCAGATTTTTAACTTGACTGATCAAAATCATACTTGTAATTAAGTGAATTAATCAATGTTGTGTTTCTGTGCCGTTAGCTGTTAAGTCTACTTTGAAAATACCACACACATGCTATAATGCATGTTATTTTACAAAAGAAATATGCCGCAAGAATAGACAGTTTAAAAGGGGGGAAAAAATGTTAATATTCTCTGTTAGCAGTTCTAAGTATAGCATGTCAGCCTGCAGGTTCATTTTATTTTCGTTGCTATTTGTTCTTTTCCATCATGAGGTATAGTTCAAAACATTCCGTTCCAATATCTTACAGTCCCTTCAGTTTGCAGAATAGTGCAAAGATGCAGCTGATGCTCAGAGTGGCCTTTCATCATTGTTTTCTCTATCTTGTTTTTCACACTGACTCTCTTTTCCTCGAAGTCCAACACACATTTGATTGCTCACTCCCTAACAGCACTCCAACATCCTCCAGAGACTATGGGGAGGGGGCAGTGAATGCCGGAGAGTTTAACAAATAATGAGCTAAATATGAAAGTGTCCAGCTGAGATAAAAAGGGGGGGTTAGATATGACTAAACCATTTAAACATATAAGAATTTCTATGTGAAAACCTTATTTCCTACAGTATCACAATAAAAAATAACCTAAAATCACAACCATGGTCACAATACCTTTTAGTACTTGGATGTTCAGGCACAGATAATCCTTCTATTTCCAGCTGTTATGTCTTATTAGTGTATTGTCTGTATTACAGTGAGAAAATATCCCCTTGTCATATGTGCCAGAAAGAAGGAAAGAACTTAACATTGGATACAGGCTTGTTTTTGTGTAGACTTAGAGGGTGAAAGGTGTGTGCCATACATAGATTACACAAAATGCTTCAGTATTTCGTCAAATGATGTTTAAAACAAGAGCCATAAATGTTAGACCAATGTCCTGGAACCAGACAGCTGTAATTGGCTCATGTCAGCTACAGAGACTGAGTGGGCTCCAAGAAAGAAGTTGGCCTGGATGATGGAGGTGGGATGTGATGCTTATGCTTGCGGAGGTGGATCTAAAAATGGATAGGAGTTGGAGAGATGGTGGAGTTGGTTGGTGTGTCACGTTGCTTAGATTTTTGTTTTTGATGTTTGAAAATCATTTGACATCAGTAAGGCTCCAAATTAATAGGAAAAAAAACCCGAATATTGGTTCATATTATATCCTTCAAAAGTACATTTTGTTGAATGTCTTCCCATGTAATTAAAAATATGATCACTGTGATTCAAAGGTAAACGGTATTGTTTCAAATAAATGTGAAACGGCTGAAGAAGAACTTACCCATCATTCTTTAAGATCCGCTTCATATGCTGAATTGGTGACGATCTGGATTTTTTTTGGAACACTTTCCTGCCTATAGCTGGAGAATGAATAAAACTGCATCAAAAAATAGATAATGAATAAATATTTAGCTACTATATGTACAGTACTTTACTTGAGTATATCTTTTTCTGGCAATTTTTTTAACTTTTACTCTCTACATTTTTGTACTTTTCTACTTTGTACTTCTCACATTCTTTTTATACATAGCCATAGTTATATTTTTCACACTTAATGGATGTGACAGAATGCAAAATACATCACTCCGAAGTGAAAATCAGTGGAGGAAAGAAAGAGCACAGGCTGGGACCAAGGTCCGTACCACAGTCCTGTATGGGTCCACTTTTTTCAAAATGTCCTCCTTGTACCCAAAAAGCTAAAGCAGATCAAAAGCTTTGTCTACATAGTAACTCACTTTTAAAAGTTTTAGTTTTGGCTACACTTGAAATCTTTATATTGTTTGTTTAAATTTCATTCATGCAGTTTCACTTTTTCTACTGTATTACAATTGACAAGTTTTACTGTTTTTTTGAGGGGTGGAATCAGTACTTCTACTTTTATTAGTGTAGTTTTTCCACACAAGTAACTGTACAACAGTAGGACAGAATGTGAGTACTTTTGCTACCGCTGCTAATGTTAAATGGACTATACGGGGCGACCATGGCTCAGTTGGTAGAGTGGGTCATCCAGTAACTGAATCTGGATGACCCGCAGTATCTGTCCTAGTCAGTACGTTGTGTCCTTGGGCAAGACACTTCACCCTCCTTGCCTCCAGTGCCACACACACTGGTGTATGAATGTTTGGTGGTGGTCAGAGGGGCCGTCGGCGCAAAATGGCTGCCACACTTCTGTCAGTCTGTCCCAGGACAGCTGTGGCTACATATGTAGTTTACCACCACCAGAGGGTGCATGTGAGAGCGAATGAATAATGGGTCTCGAATGTGAAGCGCTTTGAGTGGCCAAAAAAGAGCTATATAAATCCAATCCATTATACTTATGTAGCGTATTTTATATATACACCAGTGGGTGCCCAAAGCCCTGTACAATTCCTCAAATTCACCCATTCACTCAATTTAGGGTTCAATGTCTTGCCCAAGGACACTTGAAACATGTGGACAGCCCATAATGAAGCTACATTAATAATTACATTTAAAGTCCTGTAGTATTGTTTCAGTGAACACTATTTATTCACTCATGGCTATTTTTGACAAGTGCTTATTGTGAAACATACTTCAGTTATATGTGTTATTTTTCTTTTTTGCATTATTTGCCAAACAGTTTTATATTTCCATCGCTGTCTTGTTGGATTTCTTAGGTAAACAATGTTTTTGTTACTTTCTAAGGGAATTCCATGTGTGCATGAGTTGGTTTAAAATGAATTTCCATTCAGTAAAACAGATACATATTTCAGACACTTAGGAGCTAGCAACGAGTCTTCCACTTCCTAAATTTCCTCTCAGGCCCAACAAGGATCAGCCAGCATCAAACTGCATCAGTGTGACCAAAAATATGCCTAAAATATAACAGTTGCTCCTGTAAGAAAAACAAATAATAAACAACAATGAGAGATGTCCAGTATTCATTAATATTACGGTAATATAAATGCAGGGCTCCAGTTCACCATTACTGCTTAACTAGTAGTAATGCAGTTTAAGACATTGACATTCATTCATCTTTGCACTTTACTTCACTGAAGAAACTGATGAACATGAAATGACCACAAGGGCATGGGCCCCAGACCAAACATTAACCTCATCTACATGCATCTAAATGTTCAATCAGGGTCAGTGCCAAAAAGCCCTGGCCCCCATAGACTTACTTTTATCTTCTCTCTACTCATACTAAGATTTTTATTTTGCACAAGTCACTCTGGTCTCATTTGTCTTATCTGGAATAAATGACCTTATGATCCATCTTATTATCGGTCCTCTAATAAGACGTCAGGGGAAATAGAAGTTTCAAAGCTTCATTTTATCCAATAAAGTGCATTATTTCCTGACAGATCACTTGATGACATAAGGAGTTATAATAACAGATGACTCTACAATTATATTGCTATGCAATGCTTGCTACATTTGGCACTTTTACAGAGTCAGTAAGGTCAGATTGAAGATTAAGTAGTTTATGATCACTGGGCTTCCACAGCTTTGCCCCATACTGTCTAAATATGTTCAGTTCTGGCTCCAAAAACCAAGATGCTGGCTTCAAAACTGCACTTCAGGAACCAAAAAGTGGTTTGTTGATTTCTCCATCCATTAATTATCTACAGTATGGTTACTATTCTATCCTCTCACACAGTTCAGACTAATATTTTAACATTTAACTATCTAATGGGGAGCTTGGTGCTACACTGGCCATTAGTTCAGAGAAGTGAACCTCGCATGAACTTTGTGTGTGACTAGCATAAGAAGTGCATTGATCTTTATCAATCTTCAAACTGGCAGAGTGAATGTCAAGCATATCGGGAAATAATTACATCTTTGTGCATCTAGCCTGAAAATTAACAAAATACTATGCTGCAACTGTTTCATCCACAAGAGATGGGTCTTTTGTCCACGTACAGGAATTTTTCTTTTTCTCTTGACAACAAAAATGTTAAACTACCTGATAAATCTCTAGACTGAGTGTTTTAACCACTGTCTGCATCTAGATTTCAGCACCTGAATGTTCTTATTGGTAGGATTGGGCTTGTAATCTGTGTGGATCAAAGTTAAATATCAAACTGAAAGTACCCTAATACTCTTTTTAAACATCTCATTTCAGTTGAGAAATGAGATATGTTAATGATCTTCCTGATGAAGTGACTGATGTGCTGACATTTTACTATGTCTGTGTTCTGGCATCACTTCCCCAGAGCTCTGACCCGACTGTCACTCTTGTTTACCATTACTCATTTCCCTGCTGAGTGAAGCCATCACACAACGGCAGCCGCAGCCAGCCGCAGCTCAGCACCTCAGTCGGCAGCTGCCCCAATACACTCTCTGTATAACAAGCCAGATAACCTTTATCCTAAGCTCCTCTAGTTTACGCATGGGGAGGGTGATGACTCAAAAAAAAAATCTGTTTTGGTACTCTCTGAGGTTTACATCTGTGCGTGACATACACTTCAAAACTTGTTCACTCATTTGAGAAAATGCTAAACATACATGCATACATACATACATACATACATACATACATACATACGTACATACATACGTACATACATACATACATACATACATACATACATACATACGTACATACATACGTACATACATACATACATACATACATACATACATACATACATACATACGTACGTACGTACGTACGTACATACATACGTACATACATACGTACATACATACATACATACATACATACATACATACATACATACATACATACATACATACATACATACGTACGTACGTACATACATACATACATACATACATACATACATACATACATACATACATACATACATACATACATACATACATACATACGTACATACGTACGTACATACGTACGTACATACATACATACATACATACATACATACATACATACATACATACATACATACATACATACATACATACATACATACATACATACATACGTACATACATACGTACATACATACATACATACATACATACATACATACATACATACATACATACATACATACATACATACATACATACATATATACAGACATACATACATACATACATACATACATACATACATACATACATACATACATACATACATACATACATACATACATACATACATACATACATACATACATACATACATACATACATACATACATACATACATACATACATACATACATACATACATACATACATACATACAGACATACATACATACATACAGACATACATACATACATACATACATACATACATACATACATACATACATACATACATACATACAGACATACATACATACATACATACATACATACATACATACATACATACATACATACGTACATACATACATATATACATACATACATACATACATACATACATACATACATACATACATACATACATACATACATACATACATACATACATATATACAGACATACATACATACATACATACATACATACATACATACATACATACATACATACATACATACATACATACATACATACATACATACATACATACATACATACATACATACATACATACATACATACATATATACATACATACATACATACATACATACATACATACATACATACATACATACGTACGTACATACATATATACATACATACATACATACATACATACATACATACATACATACATACATACATACATACATACATACAGACATACGTACATACGTACATACATACATACATACATACATATATACAGACATACATACATACATACATACATACATACATACATACATACATACATACATACATACATACATACAGACATACATACATACATACATACATACATACATACATACATACATACATACATACGTACATACAGACATACATACATACATACATACATACATACAGACATACATACATACATACATACATACATACATACATACATACATACATACATACATACATACATACATACATACATACATACATACATACATACGTACGTACGTACGTACGTACATACATACATACATACATACATACATACATACATACATACATACATACGTACATACATACATACATACGTACATACATACGTACATACATACACATTATATACAGTATATATTGCCATTAAAAGGGTGGGATTAAATAGGTATTTACTTCTTCCCACTGCTATTTGCTTGTGTAACTTACATTACATTACATTGCATTTGGTAGATGTTTTTATCCAAAGCAACTTACAATAGAGTGACTAACATATTTCTTTTGTAAAGCCTACAAGTATACATTTCTTATGTTGCTAGTTAACTTTAAGAATGGTGATTGGGTGGTGCTGTATACATGTTTGAAACTAAGCAATCAGTCATTCATTCGATGGACTGGTGGTGTTGAAAGGACAGTGTTGCAAAAGCCTAAACCTTGGTTGATGAGTTTAATGATTTTCTGAGTTTCTCATTTAATTTCATTCCACCAGAAAAAAAAGTACTAAAGTGCCAAAGCTACTGCGATTTAATTAATGTTTGCAATCACACATCCATATTTTTCAGAAATGGACTGCAGTTATATTGTGCTTTTCCACCTTCATGGTGGTCAAAGTGCTTTATAGCCTCACATTCACCAGTAGGTTCCTATGGTTCAGTCAGTCCTACTGGGAAACTAAGTCAGGATTGAGTGAATTGCTCAAGGACACTTTGACATGTGGACAGCCAGAGCCATCAACCTTTCAGTCATTGGACAACCCACTCTACCAACGGAGCCACAGCCACCCTAAGAAGAGACAAAGAAATGAGCAGACAAAATATTATTCTTCAGAAGGAATCATCAGACCGTTAATTCCCTCCCAGCATGCTACTTATTAAAAACTGTCCCTAAAAGTTAAGGGGAAAACAATTAGTCTGCTAACATGTGCACGCAAGAATGAATTTTGTTAGTAACTAAGGTAGATCTATCAAAAAGAACATATTTCACAGCAAGAATCTAAAAGTTTCAAAGTCACTTTATTTTTCCTGTAAAACTTGTCTCACTCTGCTCTGTGGGAAAGCAAGTAAATAAGTAAACTGGCTATGTACTAAGATATTTTACAGTCCACTAAGAGTTCAAATTAACTGGAACAGTTTTTCAGGCTGACTAACTCCATCCATCATACTGAACCATGCACAGCAATGCAGATCGTTTTCATACATCTGCAAAAGTCAATTGTCCAAAACATTAGGACTCAGAGTTCCTTTAGAAAGATCAATATCCTTGTTAAATAGATGGTAAAACTTCAATGCATTATGCTAGGTTAGATTTCACTAAGTGTCTTTAACAGGTATTAAATGTAATATCCACAAAACAATAGATATATAAATTATACTACATATTACATTATATATACAGAACCTGATCTTTACTATGGGGGTGGAAGATCATTTATTTTTTTTTACTTCTTCCCACTCCCTTTCAAATATGTTTATTTATGCTACATTGTCTTTGTGTTGTACTTTTCTTGGCTTCTGAAAGATCAAATGTTTTTGTGTTTTACATATTCAAAATAAAATGACTAAACTAAAACTAAACTACTAAAGAAAGAAGCATACTGAGTTAGAATATAAGGGGCTGATATGCACCACTTGTTGTGCTATTCTTCCACAATGCACAATTTGCTCCATGATCAATAATTTAATCTGTAGTGCATTGTATTTAAAGGAATAAGATTTTTAGTTTGTTCTGTCTTTCAATACTTCATTAAACCTATTTAATCTGTTGACTGCTGCAAGATCTACAATGACCAAAATTACCGAGCAAAACATCCCTTAACAATCCTTTTCATTAGTACAAGCTATTAACCTTTGGGATAATTCAGAGCTTGCATTTTACCTTTGATACAACATTTTATGTAGCAATTAACTTGGTCATGAATGGTATTATTGAACCTGTTATGAAACAATTACATAAGCTGCTCATCTAAATTATTTCTCTCTCACACACTCTTCAAATGCACACTTCTATCTCTGTTTCCTACTTTGTGTGTGTTGTCTATAATTCTTGTACATTCTGTATATTGCCAGGGGTTTTATCTGTCTCACTGTTTGACCTTCAGTTTAACCTTTTAGACAATGCTGCTGACTGAAATCATCTCTTCCCTCTGCTGAGAAATAGAAAATAACACAAACTTTGGGCAGTAGAGAGGATGTAACAGGGCCGTAAAATGACTGCAAATGAAGTATAAGTAGAACATGTAGGGTTTTTTTTGGTTTTGGTGGTGGTGGTGGTGGTCGGGGTGGGGGAGTGGGGCAGTTTTAAAGGATGCTGAGCCTTGGAGAAAAACTGCACTGCATACCACAGTGTGTGTCAGCCACCTTTTCCAGTACACCTTGATAAGAAGGTGACCTGCTCTCAGTATGAGAGACGGTCCTCTGGTTATAATCGCAGGCAGGTGTAAAGTCCACTGACCATGATCCTCATGCAGGAGTCTGTCCTCTTTATGTATGCCAGCACACTCTCAGCTTCAATAATTGCCTCTCCTGACTGTTCCTCTGCTGCTGTGTGACCCTCTTGACATTGTATGTTTGACACTTCCTGGATGTTTAAGATTTCAGGTAAAGCTCTTTATTTAATCACTAGAATTACATTTGGTCTCCCACAGTTTGTTTTTGTTTCATCCTTAGTCAAACATGTGCTGATGAAAACCTTTGTTAGTCTAAATATTGCAGGTGTCCATTTCTTCTAGGCACTGTATGTTTTTTTTCTTCTTCTTCTTTTCTTTTTGCATTCTTTGGAAAGTTTTCCCTGCTTGATAAACTGCATTTGCATTCTTTTACTCACCTATCATCACTGACCGCTCTTACAAAAGAAGACCTCTGACCTCAGTTAGAATAAACACAGGTTCATTTTGACAGAGGAGGCACCCTTTCGATTTTAAATAAAATAAAAATCTCATCTGGTCATCTGAACCCGCTTTATCCTCACTAGGGTCGTGGTGGTCTGTGTGGGTCTAATCCAGCTACAATGGGCGAAGGCGTTGTACATCCTGTATGAGTTAAATTAAAAATATTTCAGTCAATGTTATTCGTAAAATCTAAAATATCATCCTTATCATCCTTTCTATGTGGCATAGTGTTCCTTTGCTGCTGTGTAACCCTCTTGACATTGTACATTTGACACATTCTGTATATATATATATATATATATAATTGTTTTTTTTTTTTCAGGTAAACCTCTTTATTTCATTCACTTGAGGGGGAAAAGTGTTTGAAGTACAAGAAGAAAATGACCATAATCGAAAACTCAATCTAAAAGCTTCATGTTAAAGTATAACTTAAAGGGCTACTAAGAAATAAACACTCATATTCCTAGTAGTTGATAAAAAAATAAAAATAAAATGCAAAATTACCAATAAAAATATATGGTGACATAAAAAAGACAGTCACAAGAGCTAAAGATATGACAAACTGAAAGTGAAGCACTGTGGTACTGTTTACAGATGCTGAAGCTCTTTCATAATTTATAGTTTGATTGTTCGTTCAGTATTAAAGGGGACATATGCCAAATGCACTTTTTTTAATGTTTTTACAACACAAATATGTGTTGTCTGTATGTGAGGAGACCTTTAAATTATTTAGTATGCCTAATCTCGCCCCTTTGTTGTGCCAATCTGAAGTTTCTATGACCACCTGTTCTTGAATAAGAGCCAATAATGTGATTTTGACCTTTGACATTTTACAATATTGTTAATTTAATTTCAATATTTAATATTTAATTTATTTAGTATATAGCCTAAATGTAATCTAAAATTAATGTTTATTTGCAACACAGCAAAACCAAATACATTTTAGCAAAAAAATAAATAAATACAAGCTGAAAAATGCTGGGAACTACGGTGCTGGAGCCTATCCCTGTTCACAACAGATGAGCACTGTGGACATTAAGGTTGTAACTTAAAAAAAAAAAAATCCTCAAAACTATTTCCTGTATCATATTTGAATGAGGTTTTATATATGAATAAATTAACTGAACTTATTTTCTGTCTATCTTTGAAAAAGGTCATCCACAGATGCATGTTTTTATTTTGAGGTTCACCCCCACCCATTGTTTTCAGTCTGACAAATGACTGCTTTGTATTAATAATTAGCAAACAAGTCCCACTGAACTCACACTTGTATAACAACAAGTAAACTCATTTGGGGAAATAAGTATTGGCAGGTTTGCTTTTAGTAAGACAAAAATGTTTATTACTCTGCCAATGAATTGGCTGACTTATGTTTTCGCCAACGTTTACGCGTTTGTTTGTGGGTTTGTTTGTTAATTAGTAAGATAACTCAAGTTATGGATGGATTTGGCTGAACTTTGGGAACAGTTGATACTGGCACAAGGAACAAGTGATTAAATTTTGGTGGTGATTGGTGGTGGTGGTGGTGGTGGTGGTGGTGGGGGGGGGGGGGGGGGGGTTGCATGTGTGTGATTCGTAGCAAGATAACTCAAAAAGATATGGACATATTTGGCTGAAACTTTTGATTTTTGGGTACTTTTTTTAAACAACAGTACTTTTTAAGAACTGTATCAGTGATTAAGTTATTTTTCATCTTTTGCAAGTGACAGTATTAAAATGTCTAAATCAAAGCCAAAGAAAACAGTACAGAAAAAGAGCTTGTGTTTAAACTCTAGCTGCATCTGAGAGGTTGTTATTACTGTTTCACATAGCAAGGGCTGTAACAAAGGAGGATAAAGAATGGGAGGAGAATGACCTAAATAGTTGCCCAGTGGCATACTTACATCCTGTGTGCTAGATACTGCATATCCATCCATCCATCCATACTGCACGTATACAAATAATTTCTGTTTTGCTGCCAAATACCTGTGCAGACCTGACTTAATATAACAGAAAATGAACATTTTTGCCTCCGTCTGCTGCCAAACACACACCTGTGCACTTGCCACTAACCAAATTGGCCGCATATTCCATAGATACAATCAAATACGGGATGTTTTTTTTCCCTCAGTCGATAGATGCAAGTGTTTTACTTCTCTAGAAATGACATGATTTCTCAGGGAAATTAGTGTATGGCTCATGAGTCAATGAGTAAAATGTTTCCAAACTATAAGTAGAGAAACTTAACTGACTTTGCATCTTTAATCAAGGAAAATCAAATCACAAGTGCTAACTGCCTATAGTTTTCTAGGGACAATATTGGCTCAAAATGTGAATTACTTAATAAAAAAAATGGATGGACATTCAAAATCCTTCTAGTGTGAGATTTGTTAATGTATTGTATGAACGTATGTATACATAGAATGTAAAACACTTAAAACACCCCATAAAACTCATATAAATAAATTGAATTGAACAAAACACCCCATTATTTTTTCTCAGAAATTTCAGGAAACCAGTACTTCTGTCATTTGTTTTCCAATTCATTTAATCAAAGTAAGATTTAGCATATATTATCTCTGAAGTACATAATAAAAATGTAGATTACTCTAATAAAGACATATAAATATCAGGGTTTTTTTGTATTATTTATTTTTATTCTGTAATAATTAAAAGTCAATAAAATCACATCACTTGAGAAACTTCATTCTTTCCTATTTTAGTTTTTCATTCAAACACCCAACCCTTTTCTCTTTTTTTTTTTAGTTTGCATTTGGCTTTTTTAGGCTTATCAGTGAGAAATGACACACACCCAAGATTCTCAAGGAGGAGAGTAAATGCCATGCATTTATTTCAGCGCTGTGTCACATCTTTCAGTCTAACAAGACTCCACTGTCATTACCACACTTTCTCACTAAGAGGACCTGGCTATTACATGGTACACTATATGAAGTTCTACTCATTACAGTATATTTGCAGTGATTCTAGGGCCAGTTTAATGTGCAGTTTAATAGCTGTATATCCTTCAACATTACAGGATTCCCATCACATTTTCTATACATTTTAACAGTGCTTATGTATATTAACAAAGGATGTAAGCAAATGTTTGCACCAGGTTTCCTTTAAGCATTTCATTAGATGCTAGGTCACTCAGTAGCTCATCTACATCTCATTTCCACAGGGCAAATAATGACACTAGGACAAGGAGGCAGATGTTTTCACCTTGTCAAAATGTAGCTCTGAGAGCACAACTGGAAAAACCAAAAAGAAAAAACACTATATTGGCAGTATATACACATCACATACTGGGTTAGCTTTCATTAACATCCTTTTTCACAGTTAGTACTTAAGCAAAAACAGAATGAAAGAATTGGGGAAGAGAGAATACATCAGAGGATACAGGAATAAATACAGCTTTTGTAATGCTTAATAATTTATACCGGTATGTATAGCAGTTCTCATATAATATTATACGCAGATAGCTTTCATTCCTGTTTGTTATATGTTCTGAGAATGGCAGCTGCAGGGTTAATCTCCTCTCAGAAGGCTATCCACTTGTCAAACTGTGCCAATAATGAACGTGTATGTTCTTTTGTGACGTGGTTAAGAGTTTCAGATGGCAAACAACACAAACCCATTACAGCAATGTTGACTATTATTAGAATATGATGAGAGCCAAAAGAACACATACTTTTAAAGAGAAGTAGCCTGTCACACTAATGTACTCACATGGAGAAATGCATTACAGTATGTAGCAGGACAAATGGACATTTTATGTTTTTCATTTCGATCAGAGTGTAAGCGTCCTTGGATTGTTTTTAAAATGTGTGCACATTAACTACACTCAGTTTCAGAAATCGCACTAACCGACTGACTAGTCTTGTGTGGGTGATTGTCTTCCTCGTCCTATCCCTCACATGTTGCAGGCTGTCAGGTTTCAGAGTTGGGACCCGTGACAACTGCTGTCACTTCGTCACTATGTCAGTCAGCATGTGTGTTGTCAGTGTGTGGTGTTGAGGTGATGCAGAGGAGGAGAGATTCTGTCAATCGTTTGATCTGCTGTCTCTTGGTGCTTCATCCAGTTCACTCGCTGCATTTGCCATGGTGTCATCATGTCTGTCTTCCTCCTCTCATCTGTGGACTTGGATACATCCTCCATCTATCTCTCTCTCTCTCCTTCTGCAGGGGTGGAGCGTTCCATCCTCGACTATAGAGGCATACGGATGTGCGTGGCAGAACTATTGGGCCGGGCAGCCAAAACATAGATGGCACTCTCTTTTAAAAAGTCTGCCCAGGTCACTGGCCTGTTGGATAAAAAAGAGATTTCATTATTTTCCCTCATAAATATTCCACAATTTGTAACTAGCAGATGTAAGTACTCACCACAGCCCAAAGAGTCCTGTGTATTTCTACTAAAAATGCAACTACAGCCCTTGCATATTACTGACTACACACTATTCTAATACAATATTATGCTGCGTGGCATAAACCATCGTATAACTCAACACATCAGCCAAGCAGGAAAACGTGGTATTAATACCAGGCCTTTGTTCTGCTTCATGCTGCTTTGCAAATGTAATTATGGAATTGCATTTGTTAGAGCTCTGTTAAAGCATGTTCTTCTAATGAGTATTCGACTTCGTATGTCTTTCTTGTGTAACTCCCACTCCAATTCTGGTTCCCAGTAGGTGCTTCTTCAAGTGAGACTGTACTAGATGGTAAACGGTAAAGGGACTGAGTTTATATAGTGCATATTATACACCCGTGGTCCCCAAAGCGCTTTAGAATTCCTTACATTCACACATTCACACTCAAACACCCATACACAACCTGTCCCTACTGAGAGCCACTTAAGGTTCAATCAGTACATTTACAGTGTTTTTTTATTCTGAATTATTTATTCTGAATAAATACATTCTGAAAAAGCTATTTCCTTTGTGTTTACATGGACATCTTAATTCTGAAGAAGCATTTATATGGGAAAGTATTCCGATCTAGTTAATTTGGCCTTAAGACCTGGGGGTACACAGGGTACCACTTGTGGAAGTCTTTGTGATATAAGGCACTGACCTTGGAGTGACTCCAATGACCTAGGGTCTGCTGTTCTCAAACAGATGGAAGACTTTAACAATACCTGCCTTTTGTCAGTACAAAATCTGTTGTGATGAAAGCTGTTGGATATCTGTCAAATGTATTATAAGATAAAGAGGATAAGTGGTCTCCAGACCACAGCATGTTGGCTACTCAAGGGTTGTTTGTAACTTTGTGGAGTAATTCTTTCATGCCCTCTTTCAGTGTGTTCACTAGAGAGAAATGTCTGCAGACTGTCATGATGAGTGAAGTGGAGAGAGGACTCCAATGCTCAGTGTTGAAGAGAAAAATCATTTAATAACAAACAAAGCAAAATCATGACACAGAGACAAAAAAAAAAAACCTTGGGGGGTAGATCAGCCATGGTCTGTAGTTGTGAAAAATGTCCAGGTTATGGTGACCAGGTAAATGAGCAGTGTCCAGGTTATGGAGGTGACAAAGCTGAACGGTCCCGCACCAGTAACTGCAAGATTCACTGCTTAAATATTGCAGATCTGCAACGACTTGCAGCTGCACAGTGCGAGGCCAGGTGTATCTGGAGAGCACTGGGGGAAAGGTCACTGGGGGAAAGGTCACTGGGGGAAAGGTCACTGGGGGAAAGGTCACTGGGGGAAAGGTCACTGGGGGAAAGGTCACTGGGGGAAAGGTCACTGGGGGAAAGGTTGTGACACAGACAACTGTTTCAAAATGAAGGAAGTCTAAACATTCATTCACTTTCAATAATCTTGGCTTGCAAAGATAGTTTATAATACCCTATATGTGGAAGGCTCCTCCCACCTTGGTCTTTGGGAAGCTGGAATGTTGCTATTTTTTACCCCACTAACCCCCAAAAGGGGAAATGGGTATTGTTTTTCGGTATTTTTTATTTATTTTTTTTTTTTGTCTAACTGATCGTCAGCAACTTTCCACAAAAACTACTGCACCAATTTCTGTGAAATTTTCAGGAAAGCTGCGAGGTGGTCCATAATATTCCCCATTACCTTTTGTATATATGGTCTGCCTTTCCTTTGTCTTGTGTTTTGTCCTGTCGATCACCCCAGCCTTGAGTTCACAGTTCTCTAAGATTATCCCAGCCTTGTTGTTAGTACCATTCCTCTCTGCTAGTGATTTTTTGTTTGTAAGTTTTGAATCCCTCCGATAGTTACGTTTAATAGCCGATTGTTTTCTTCCCCTACGTTAGTGATATTGTGTTTGTTTTATTATTCTTTCCTATATTTAGTTACATTTTATAATTGTGGTTTTTCCTCCTTGTGAGTAATTTCTTTGTTCTTATAAATTTTCGTAGCGTTTAATGCTTTTCTTGTTTTCCTCCCTTTTTGGAGTGATTTTGTGTTGCCTTGTTTTATAAGATCTGTGAATAAATTCTGCTATTGTACACCCTGCATCTGAGTCCTCTTTTCTGAGTACCAGTCTGACACCTTTCCTCCAGCTAGGCTATGAAGGGGTCTCTCGCCTGGGGCATTGATAAGTGGGTGGAGTGCATGACCAATTCACAGAGTCCTGTATTTTTGGGCGGCCCATAGTTCAGTGGAAGGACTACAGTAGATACAGGTTGAAAGGTGTGAAAATTTCCTGTAAGATCCACTGTATAATAGAAGCTCAAGCATTGGAAGGTGAAGGTTGAAAACATGTTCAGGTTTGGTTTCATTTTCACGCTATTGTTAGAGTGAAAATGTGTTTGGAGTGCACCCCGGTCTGACAGACTCAGAACATAGTACATTTATGTAAGTTTCATTTCAATTATACTTTCATGGGCGCCATAATTAATAGCGGCGCCCCTGCCTATGGCACAAGAATCTACAATGGTGACAATATTTTGTAAAAATGTCATTGTTTTGCAGAAGAGTTTTAATCCTACTGGGCACAATGTTCTTTACTGAGATATTCATATATTCTTCAGTGACGACTGATGTTCAACACCTGATATTTCTCCTTAGAGATGCCCCAAACAGGTGATGGACTGGAACCAGACCAGGATACTTGGAGTGGTGCTATGGGTTATTGTTGTACTGAAACATAAATCTTTAATCAAGCTTTCACATAAAGTGCTCCATGTTCTCTTTCAAAATCATTCAGTACATTGTGGAATCTATAATACATTATAATACAAATATAATTATATATAATACATTCAGTCTTACAGTACCAAGAGCACTCATGCAGCCCATGTCTACTGGACCCCATCAAACCTGCTCAAGCTAATGTTTGTTTCATGACATGCTGCCAGTATGTCTGGCAGCACATCTCATGGTCTGATGACACCAAGATCCTCCTGTTTGATCTGATGAGGCACAGTATTTTTGCCAACAACCTGATGAACAGAACAGAGATAAGTCAAACACAGTGGTAGTTCATCATGATCTAGGGCTACATGAGGGCTGCCGGTGGCGGAGGGTTTCAGATCATTGATGGATTTATGATTTCCCCTATGAATAGTAACACTATGAAAGAGAAGATACTAGCCTTCATGTGAAATCTTAGTTGAAGAGCTGAATAATTCAAAGTGAGGGACCTGTTAAGGTGTACTTTCAGCAAACTCAACTGTCTTTGGTTTGTGGAGTAGCAATTGACTAAATCAGAGTCTGAATTTTAAATTTTGGGCTATTGGCTCTAATACAACAACTTGAAAAGTTAAAGTGAAATCATTTCTAAGTGCAAAGGGTCTTCTCACTTTTAGTAATAATAATAATAATAATGATACCTCAAATATATATAGCATTTTTAAGGACACTCAGACACTTTTAGGAGTGACCATATTTAAGTCACTTACTCATTTTTACAGTAAGTGCACGAAACACACAGTAGAAGAAACAATTACAAAGGACAAACCTGTTGTCGTCAGTCTTGCTCCTGTCACTGCCAGAACTAGCTGGGCTGCTCTCACATATAGGGCCCACATGGCTTATACTGTAAGGAAAAATAACAATAGGGACAGAAATATACAGCATGATGACACTTGACAGAAGAGCAAAACATCTCCTTATAGTTTACTGTAGTTTTATGATTTTTGTGATTAATAACTGATACATGAACTTCTAAAACTACATGCAACAGTTAGCACCTGAACAACAATGACTTAATAGGGTTCTCTGTGGTACTGATATTCCAAACTCTCAGCAGCAGGTGGAAGTCTGGAATCAGAACCGTGAACAAATCAACACTGTGCATCCACAGACTGTATCACTCACTGAATAATGTAGACTCATTGTTTACACACATTTCCAATATGGCATCACTAAGTTTTTCCCCTTCAAATTCAAAGTCATAGACACTCACTGTGTGGTACAGAGGCTGTACTGAAAGACACTGCAACAAATTCTGAACACAGCCAATGCCCACCTCCCATCACTGATTTACACCTTCCACAGCCATCTCACCATCACCAGCAGAGTCATCATGATACCTGCTGACTACTCCCATCCCTTACACTCCCCCTTTAGCAAGGGTCACCACTTCTTGTCCTTGAGGGCTGCTATCCTGCATGTTTCAGTTGTATCCCTCTTCTAACACACCTGATTCAAATCATAAACCTGTCATCGAGCTTGGCATAAGCCTGATAACAATCGCTAGGTGTGCTGAAAGACGGAAATATCTAGCAAATGCAGGATAGATATTGTATTTCTGCTCTTTCTGTTCTGTTTCTCTTGTGTTTCTGTCTCTCTCACCTTTCACCTAGTTTCCTGCCTGAACAATCATACAGCACTTGATGACCCAGCTACGGCTCATCAGGGTGCTGCTATAGGCCTATAACCAGTTCTCAGTCTGTCATTCCTTGCCAGATAGTCAAGAGCCTTTCCTGGAATGTCCTGAGTTCCTGGTTTCTGTGTATTGACCTGATCTGTGGTTTGACCCCTGCCTGATAGTCTCCATTCCTGACCTCAGCCCTCTTGACTGCATCTCAAGTTTGAATCCTCCTTTGTTTTGACCACCTTCGCCTGACCCATGAGTACAGTGCCTGTCCTGTGTACAAACCTGTGTTCCATCCCTCGACATCAACCCAGCCAGAGCCCCAGCGTGGTTGTTCACCCGTGGTAAACAACCCTGGACCGATCCCGACCAAGCCCCAGTCTCACCCCCTGGTTCTGGATGCCCTGGATTCCAGGTTTCATTCAGGAAAGAATGAAACCGAAGCCTTTTATATTGAACTTTCTGTGTTAAGCTTGATCATTTTCCCATGGGAACCAATAAAGTTTATGTAACTGATATACCTGTGTGCTTTCTGCATTTGGCTTCTGCCCCGTAACAATAGTGGCCATCCAGGACCAAGATAGGTGGCCCCTGCTCTTTAGTGTCCTGCCCTCTAGGCCTGTTTTAAAAAAAAAAATTCTGGATTGATTTGCATATTAATTACTTAGGATGGAATCGTATATCCAAAGATTTACATTTTTAATTACTTTTTTTTAGTACATTTTCCACCAGTGAACATTTCCCCCAGTGACCCCCAGCACATCATTGAATTCACACAGGTGCACTCTGTGTGTGACCCCACAGTGTGTGACCTCAAACAAACATGGCGTCAGAGAGTAGTGACACAGTTAGTGAAAACTTTCTGATAACACCACCGTCTCTCAAGGCTCCAGTCTGGAAATATTTTGGGTTGCGAAAACAAAAAGACACTGATGTGCTTGACAAAACCAAGGCCTTTGCAAATTGTGTCAAATCAAAGTGAAGTATTTTGGAAATGCGACTAACTTGAACAAGCACTTGCAACAACATCACCTGGGATCTAGACGTCCACAGGACAAACAGGACAGCAAATGAAGCTTTAACACTTAAACACTGCCAGCCAATTCAGCACGATCTCATAGCATAATCACGGCAATTGCGGAATTTGTCTGTAAAGACTTGCAGCATTGTTGTTTTTTTTAAAGAACACTAACCTGAATTGGATCCGCTAGAATTGGTTCTTAATCTTCAGAATCGGAATTGGATCGATTTTTCAAATTTTAATCAATACCCAGCTCTACTGCCCTCAGGGAAAAGGTACTGGAGTCTACGGACCCACACCATGAGACTATCCAACAATTTTGTCCGTCAGGCTGTCAGGATGCTGAACTCTGTGCTCTACCCCCATTCCCCCTGCTCCCCCCTGCCCTTTCATAGACCCCTCATAGACCTACCTTTGCAGTGACATGAAAAACATTCATCCTGTCACTAACTACACTTTACATCTGCAGTACGAACCATATTCATCACAACCAGCTGCTACTTTAAAATGATGTCATCCTGTTGAACAATGTACAATAACTACTGACACTTTTTTGTGTATGTGTTTTTTTTATGTATTTTTAAATCAAGGTTGAGAAACATCATTTCACATCTTCTGCATATCCATGTGAATACCAAGAATCGTCATCAGAGTCTTTGAATTTTGAAAATAACACTGTCTTATAATTGTCTAATCTAAAATAAGTTTAACTTATAGCTCAATTCATTCTGTTTTAAGACAGAAAACAGCCCCAATGAAACTTCAAATCACCTCTGCTTTCTATATGGTTTGTGTGAACTAAAGATCTGTTTAGAATTGTCTAAAGAAGGTCAAATCTGTGACAGTTAGTACACGTAGCAATAATAGTAACATTACATAATAAATTCATACCTTCACAAGCCTCATAATCCAACTCTTGTGAGTAGAAGAAACATTACAATTTCAATATCAAACTATTGGTTTCATTTAACGCTGTATCCATTGGAAAAAACAACTGCACGACTTCTAGTTTTTAATCACTCAGATCAACACATTGACTCTTGACTCACTCTTGTGGTTACATATTAACAAAACTATTTGATTGCATTGTTTTATTTAGGTTGCAGTGTTATGTATTTATTATGCAGCACTTTGGAAATATCCTTATTTTTTAAATGTGCTATATAAATAAAGTGGATTGGATTGGATACCCACCCAAGTTCGTATCTCTATAATGCAAAACATTTGTGTTTTTGATAGAACTACAGATCTCTTCATGGTAAACAGTATATTTTTTTACATAACATTATTGCATTACATATGACCCCTTTAAACTCATAGCAGATGTGGATTTAAATGTGTTTTAGCATCTCATGAGGGAAGTTCCTTGCTCTATAGTTTGTGGTAAAACTGAATGTAAATAGATTTTCTGTTTAATGTTGAGCATGATGAAGATACAGAGAACATAACTAAAGATAAAATGACATTATCCTTTACCGGAAAATGAAAAGACATCTACACCTGCACATAAATTATGAATCTGAAGGCTCTTTGCAGAAAACATTATGAGCGATGGCTTCAGATCGCTGAACTGTGAAGTCTTTGATATGAAGGTCCAGAGTTTTCTGATTCATTTGATGCATACATGTGCTATTTAAAAGCCTGAATTGGATTACAAGTTTTTAGAGTAAATGCATGGACCTTAAGTACAGAGTGCACTCACACCCTTTTGGTCCACAGTGTCCTCTTACATAGATAAGTAAGGCTTTTAAAGTGAAGCCCTAAAGAGAACAAAGGGTTTTCTTTTGATCCCTGTAATTAGATGCCAACCTGCATCTTATCCATGCCTCAGTATTACATCCCTTATCATATGAAGCATGCATATTTAGTTGATTAAACTCCATTCATGGTTACATGCTTCCTTGATTGCTGTATGTTTGTCAAGAGCTTCAGTTCCTCTTTTTTTTTTTTTTTTTTTTGAAGATGGGGGTATTTTTTATGACATGAAGTTTACATTTCAAGCAAAGTCGAGGCAGTTGCAGTGAGGGAAGGGAGACGAGCCATGCAGTGCTGAGTCACACTCACCCACAATTCATAGAGGAGCAGAGACCCATGAGTCTGTGGGGAATGCCGCATGTCAGACAGAGTAGGTGAAAGGGATGGAATAGTATAGCACAGGAGATGTGACAATGCAGAAGGTTAAAAGCACTTATTGGCATATGCACGTACACACCAACACACACACACACACACACATTGAGATCAGTGCTAGAAAGTAGGTTAATAAAGTGCATTTAGGTAGTGTGCCAAAAAGCATATTTTTGCATCATATTCCAGGAGAAAATGATGCTCTGGTTTATATTACAGAAACCATTTTAACATCTATAGTGTAATGAAAAAAATTATTTAATAAATAGATTATTTGCTTATATGTTACAAAATCAAAGAGTAACTGCACTTTATTGGTGCATTTTTGTATTGTGATACAGCTACTTAAGCTATAAATGCTAAATAATGCAGTTAAAATTGCATCTAATCATACACCAACCTCTTCAGAGTTTGTCAGAACATCCAAATAGAACTAACAAACAACTAATGATACGCTCTCAAATGTCGCATTTAGTCTTTAGTGTGATGCATTGTAGCATACTTCAATCATAAACCTCATATAATAGCTATCCACTTTGGGGAAAAGACAATGTTTTGTTTTTGCCAGGTTTTTTTTGTCTGATGATGCCAATTTATCCACTAGGTCAATTTGAAAGCCTTTACTTTGTTGTAGTGTTGCAGAGGATTGCGTTATACATTGTCAAATACATCTAAGATGTACTCTTTGCTTTGATATAGTCTCAGTGAAAAGACAGAATGTCAGTTGCAGGTGTGTCCTATGGAATATGTTGTCTTTGTAATAACAGACATTCGTGATCTAGCTGTTCCTATCATCTAAATTTATTTTCCATTTGTCTTATCTGCAGTTCAAAAGGAGCTTCAATCTAAGCTTTGTTCCCTCAATACCCACCATTTTATTAATAGCAGGGATTCAAAGCAGCCGGAAGCTACTGTAATGCCATGTTTGGACTGTCAGTCTCAATTAGTTTTATAATATATCTGTCCAAATTGATTTATGGACAGTAAAAAAAACTGATGTGTCTCAATCCCGACACTCAAATTAGATTTCAAAGTTTTTTTTT
This sequence comes from Siphamia tubifer, assembly GCA_020466265.1. NCBI lineage: Eukaryota > Metazoa > Chordata > Actinopteri > Kurtiformes > Apogonidae > Siphamia > Siphamia tubifer. The sequence goes on along the minus strand of CM035794.1, from coordinate 58,322,473 downwards.
GCATCAAATCCGTAGTGACATAAGTGCTGAACAGCATCCGTGTTGCTTGTCACGGTCATGACACAGCGGACAACATGGGTGATGACAATCCATGAAATGAATGCTGAAGTCTGCTTGCACTTTGCAGGAAGGGTTCTGTAGCTGAACTTGGAAAGCCATTAAAAGCTGTCACGATGTTTGTCACGCCTACGTCATTACCACAGCAACCCACAGAGCTACGTCAGTGAGTCCGGACACACAAATCCAATCTGATCACTTGCAAATAAGAGTGCGGACAGTCTGTCTTAAAGATCTGATTTGAGAGACAAATCTGATTTGGTTGCAGTCTGAACAAAGCCTGAGTGCCTGATAATGACATCTGAATGGCAGCACAGAATACTGTACATTACTGAGTGAAAATATTGCCTTAGTGCCTTAATGAGAGATGGAACAAACATAAAAAAAAAAAGTGATCAAAGAAAAAAAAAAACATTGTATAATTCTATAAATTGATGCATACATAATTTTATTGTCTATCATGACTTATTTCTACCAAGGCTTAATTGTAGAACAGTGTTAATTACAAGCTTCATAACAGAATGCTTTCATTTTTCAAAAACAGATCTGTGTGGTAATTTTGTGGCATCAATTGCAGAGATTCGGTTCTCTGAAAATGTGCAACAGAACAACAATTGTAATGTCTTGGCTTTGTTTCAGTATCCAGATATATTTTTAGTATCAGTGCTACAGTATAAAATTATGAAATAAAGGCTAAAAAGCACAAAGTTTGCAAGTACAGCTCAAAATGCTTTAAAACTGTGTTTGTTTGAGTTTACAGCTCAGCCCAGGAAAGTATTGTATGTCTGTATGTCTTAATAATCACAGTAAGTAGTTGTAGTATGTTAAACAAGAAGTAGACACAACCCCAGAATGGTTATTTGAGATTACTTCTGGAATAATACGGTCATGATCTTATTCAGTAGAGATAATGTCAGGACCGCTATTTTAAAATACAGAAATTATCTAAAATTTATTAGTTAATGGCATATTAAGTGCATTTTGTAGCACATTCTAAGGGGCTCTAGCAGAAAATATAATTATTATACACTTATAAACTGGATTTATCTCATGGTAAAATCTCATTCGGTTCCATTAGATTAATACTTTTCCATTCCAGAAAGTACTAATGCTGTGAAGACAGATGAAAATAACAAGCTGTTTTATCATGAATTGTGTTGGACAATAAGTAAAGCTGTGCATCATCTGTAAAGCAATGGCAATGGGCATGTGATAAGGAATGTGGAATCATCTAGAAATGTGATAATTAAAAAAAAATCTCACCAACAAAGCTTAAAGATTTCTATTTCCCAGCTGGATTTTACCTTCAGATGAGACGCCTCACCTACATAGAAGTGTCTCAGTGTAATATATATATTTTTTTGTAAGTTATAAATGGCCAGTTCTTTGAGTGTGGTTGCGTGGGTGCATGTTTTGTGTGTGGTGGGTTGCTTATTTCATACTAAATTATTCCTTTTTCCTTTCTTTTACCAGGATCTGATTTTGTCTAGATGTAAGAGCAAACAACAAAAAGAGGTCACTATTTTATGCTTCACAAAAAAGTGATAATTACCTTCTACCATGGCATTTTGTATCTTCAGAATAAATCCAGTATTTGGTGAGCAGATTTTGTCTCTATCACTTTCTCTGTTTGATATCTAATAGAGTCCAAGTCCATTTCCTTGTGCTGTGTCCCCAGGAACTAACGTAGGAAGAATTAGGAAGAATAGGCAAGTGGGAGAGATGAATAATTCTATATCCTGTTTGAGTTGTACAACCTTTTACATATACAGTATGATGTCTGTCAGGTTAAAAAAAATTATCTTATGGGCTACAGTAGGAAAGTGACAGTTTGTGGCAAAGATAGTAAAGAAACATTTAGTTTGAGTTTAACAGCTCAAAAGACTGCATCTCACATGTCTGTGATGCATTTCATTAAAACTAGAAGCGCCACTGCCTTGGTACATTTTACCTCAGTCTTCGAGAAGAAAAAATAGTAACTGTTAAATGAGTACTGATGTGTAAGTCACTACAAGTCTGCTCATGTTGAAGCTGCAGACACATCTCTATCAGCTCTGAACAAATCATGAATAAAAACGGTTACTCAATTCTGAAGTCAACTTTATTTAAACAGCACTTTATTTGTGTTTTTTAACCTTTATTTAACCAGGCAAGTCATTAAGAACAGATTCTTATTTACAATGACCGGAGTCACTTGAGGGGAAAGAGTAGAGGGCTGCAAACTAAAAATAGATTTAAAAAAAAAAAAAAAAATTCACATAAAATTAAAAACAACACAGGTGGCCAAAGTGCAAATAAAACACATAAAATAATGAATGAAAAACAATGAAAGTAATTATATATCACAGAACAACAACAGCCAAACTCTCATAGTGAGTTAAAAGCCAAAGAAATTTTTTTAACAATGACGTCTATGACTTTCTGGTGTCTAATTTATTTACATATTTATCCTTGAAATACAAATACTTTTATCACAAACTGTGACTTTTATGACAAGTAAAATTATCTTTCAACCCATAAAGACCCAAACATCCAGGACCAACTAAAACCACATCCTGATGTAAACTGTTTCATCCACTAATCCTTTCAATACATGTAAATAATTGGTATAAAATACAGTTTGTCATATTTTCATGGTCTTCAGATATGACCCATTTGGACATTCAGAGGTTCCATAGGTCAATGTGGAAATTGATTCACCAGTAAAACCCATGGAGTAGAATCAGTGACAGTGGATGTTCAGTTAATGATCCATTTGTCTGAAAAAGTCACTTTTTCTTACATTTTTTCTTTTGATAAAAATAGGAAAATACTTGATTTATACTGATAAAATACAATATACAAAAGGATAATGTTATAATAAATGGCAATAAATCACTTAATTAAATGTTAGATATAAAGAATTTTTAAATTCTCTAGATCTCAGTTGGGAACTGACAAAAAAAGTAGTGCTGGGTCTTCATAGGTTAAACATTATTTGTGTAAGTAATGCATCATTTAAAGGGAATTAAAAATGTGTTTTGTTATTTTCTACAATTTAAAACATATCTTCTTCACAATAAGGACCTGTGGGGTAGAACCAGATCAGAACAGCTCTCTACTTGATGACACAAAAAAATTACGCAACACTAAACAGTGTTTTTTGACATATGTTACTGATGAGATATGATGAACAGCTTCAGTTTTTTTTTCTGGTTTAGCTCTGACACTGTACTCACCTCACATTGCAGGATTGTGAGTCTTTGTTAATCTTGTGGAACCAGGACTGCTGGGCTTGACGGCACTCTGCTCTTGTAATCACACCATCTTTGTCCAAGTCCAGACCCACAAATACTGACCGTGCATTGTCTCTCTCCTTGGGGGTCAACAGACGCACCAGTGAGTTCTAGAAGGGAAAAAAAAAAAACCTCTGTGAGTAGTTGGCCTGAATGTAGTGCCTAATAACTCAATTCCCCTTTTATTATTTTGATTACTGTAATTTGCAGCTCTTACAGAGGTATTTTTAGGGCTGAGTTCTATGACCTTAATCATTCTCAATCATATTAACACTGCCTGAGATAATCTGCCGGTACCTCTCTACCTCTGGCTACCACACACTCAACATAGTCCACAAATTGCAACTTTAATCCCCCAAAATGAAAAAAAAAAAAAAGATAAAACAGAATATGTGACTGGTTCTGAGGTAATCAACAGACTGAAAATGAATCATTTAGAAGGTGGATGCCAGCCAGAACCTTAGGTGCATTTGCCCCTGAGGTATTTTATCAAAGTAACCTCAGCATAATGTATTCTGTGACATGTGTTTATACACCATTCTGAGGTTGATGAGAGTGTGATTTGTCTGGCAGAGGAAAGTGAACTTTTGCCAAATTCTGCAAGAGTATTTTACACTAAAAGCTGTTTCTTAACAATTTAAACTTCCAGTCATTTTTGTCTACATCTCACCTAAACGTCTTAATAAAAGTAAATTAAATGCTGTTCTTGAACCATTTGGACTACATCCATGGGGCTGATCTCTTTTTAAAGCTGACACCCTATTTTTTTCCAGTACAGTCAGAATCACTCTCACTGTTACTGGCACTGAGTATTTTAGGTTGGAACACAGTGAAATAAAATACATTTGTTTCTCGCCTGAATTTTTTTTCCTCAGCAAAATACCTGAATAAAAGTGTGACTGCACTTTGAGAACTGAAAAACACTCCAGGACCACAGCAGTAGGTTCTACAAAGTTCACATGAATATTTTACAGCAATACTACAACAAATGAGTATTAGGCACATGTTTATGAAAGGATATGTCCAGGCGTTGTCCAACAATGTCACACTTTTGGACACATTTGAATAAAAAGGTTGCTATTCTTGAATGCTTCAGTGTACAGTTATCGATGTGGGCTCTATGGAAAGATTACACTCAAAGTCAGATTCACTATGATACTTACTGCTGTATATCCACATTAATAATAGTAATAACACATTTTGGCATTTATATATATTGCATATAAAAGAGTAAAAAATATGATGCAACAGCCATTTGTGGATCTTTATGAATGTTTTGGATAATATTTGGACTATATATTGTTTTGGTTTGGATGTTTTTGTTGGAATATGACCATGTTTGTTGGAATATTGAATGAAATAAGGTAAGACATGCCACTTCCTGTTTAATTTTCATTTGAACATGTTTGAACAAATGAGTAATTTTTAGCTGCTGTGGTTAATTAATCCGAAAGTGTCTTATATCAGTCACTCCTTGAGAATCTCTGTATGAGATGTCGAACCCCAAGGTTCTGGTGGTTCTGTTTACAATTATGAACAACTACTCGGGCCCACATGTGGACCCTTGGAAGTTTAAATATATCTTTAGTCAACATGTAAAGCTGACGATTTAATTGTGCTGTCAAGAATCTGCAGCCTAGCAACAGAGACCACTAGTAACACAGACACATCTATTCATGAATGAATGGGTATGAAGAAATCAGTGAGCATGTCGACAAATGTAAATATTATGTTGATTTAGAGATATATTTATTAATATTATGATATATTACACCTCTATCCCACCCTAAATTTAAGAAAAAGGCTGGGGTTCCTGGTGTGTCCACACATACTGCACCATGTTTCTTTAAATACTCTTCTTCTTTATGTTGTAGTTTTGCGTGATATACCTTTTGCGCTCTGCCTGAAAAAAAAAAAAAAACACCTCTTCCCAGCACAAAAATTCTTTCATAAAAAACAGGAGTTTTCACAAAACTGTCATATTTCCATCAGGTACATTTTTTTATATTAATTTGGAAGTCAATGGAAAAGCAACTTCTGAAGAAATAATTACTTAACGTATTACTTAGTGAATTGAAATAAACAGATTCACATTCACTTTGCCAAATGAATGGAACAAGCATCAGTGAACAAAAGAACTGTGAACATTTTCTTATTAACCTCTGTGCGAAACTTTCTCAACACCCCCATTGACTCAAAGTAGAGGAAGTCAGACCACTCAATGTGACCCTTCTTCTCAGGATCGAGCGCTGTGAACTGGGCCAGGACTTCCTCTTCTTGCTCATCAGTCAGGTCCTTATCAAACTGCTGCTTGGAAACAAAGTGACGGTACTGCAGCAGCTCATCTGACACCAGGCACGACTCTACGGAGGCAAGAAACAATTCATCACATCAGACCTAATTAGTCACAGAACAGTCTTCCAGATATAATTAACTTCTGGCGATTCAAAGGGAAGACCACCTTCTGATGGTGTTGAAGTGGAATAATATCTTTGGAAGTGTTGAGGGTTGTTAAGGGTTTTCAGCCTTGACCTCAGCTGAAGAATTCAATGAAAAAGCAACAACAGAAAAGGGAACACAAGTGTGTGCCCCATTGTCTTATCTGGAAAGTCAATAGGTACATTTACATGCACTTAGAGAAATGCACATTATTACCTTACTCTGATTGAAATTGAAGTTTTAAAAGCCATGTAAACATTTTAATCAGAGTGGAATCGAATCGAACTGGAGTTTGAGAAATCGGAGTAACCAAGTCGGATAATGTGATTGTATTTAAATTTCTCCGTGGACATAAACGCAACTAAGACTGCAGCCTGGGGGCCAAGACCGGCCCACCAATGGGTCCAATCTGGGTTGAATTTGTAAAATGCAAAAGTTACACAGAAGATATTAATAATGAAGGAAGTTAAATCTTTTGACATCAATTCAATATAAAATGGATCAGACCATAATCATAATAAACAATAAATTATGAAAAAATAACAATTTCTTCTTTGTTTTAGTGTAAAAAACAGGGAATAAATTCATAAAAAAGACTAGCCTGTTACCAAAAATGTGAATTAATTGTAATGTATGTGGAATTTTAGCAATATTCTGAATATTACTAAATGTTATGTGTACTTGTAATACCACTGTTATCTTTAAGTTTACATGCATATGTATAAATGATAAATTTAAGTGCAATATTGTTAATATTGCACTTATTTTTCTTAAGAATTTTCAGGTTGTTCATGTTATGTTCAAGTACAGTTCGTAGATGTAAACATTTTCATGGTGGGATTTTACTATTTTACTAAAAAACATAGATGAAACTTAGGGGTTGACATTAGTTCTACTTTTTTATCCTATTATTTATATTATTTTACTGGTCCGGCCCACTTTATACCATATTAGGACGAATGTGGCCCCTGAGCTTAAATGAGTTTGACACCCCTGTCGTACAGGGTGTTTCGTTTGAAATGTCTTCCAACACAAGGGTCAGACATGACATGTAACTGTGAATCACCACTGAATTAAGTGAACTAGTGAACCTCCTATTTTAAATCTATGAAACAAAGGCTCTCAGAATGACAGGGGAAAGCTGGAACAAGTTAAAAAAAAAACCCAAAACATATCATTTCCCTGCAGAATAAGAGAATGGTTGTTCAGATCATATTTTTCATAAGTTTGTCATATTCAAAGTGTGTTTGTTTGATCTGTCAATTTATTTATCTCTATTATACCGAAGATGGTACATGCAGAGAAAGACTTTGGGACTGTTCATAAAATCTACAACACTGACACTGACAATGAGAAACACTAAAAGGAACAGTAGTCATTTTTCCCACATGAATATTATCCAAATAGTGTTCCTCTATGATTGATGATTATGTGGAACTCTATTTGAGGTCAGTAGTGTCTAGACTATGCAACCCTGGATGACTCTAAATGAAAAAATACTGACCACAAATGGACTGAATTGTATTGTGATGAAAGGGTTCACACACTTATGCAACATACACACATTAGATTGAGACGTTTTACTTTTTTATTTTGTCATGTTGGTTCATGTTCATACTTGTCGGTTTTACTTCCTGTCACCGGTGCTTACTCCGCCCTGTTGACTACTCCTCATGTGCTACACCTGTGTTCTCCCCCCTATTTAAACCTCATCTGTCCTCTGTATTTGTACGAGTTTGTCTGTCTTGCATCAAATGAGCGTTCTATGCCTTGTCTCTGTCTGCTTATTTTTTGAAGTGTTTTGGATTCATCTGGATTACAGTTTTCGTCTATCCCTGTCTGCCTCTGTTTTATTATGTGGATTTCATATTGGCTGATATTTTGACTGTCCCTGACCTCAAGTTCGTCTGACGGTTGCCGGTACCCAGAGGTGGGTAATCCCAGCTCCAAAGAGTAAAAGTCCTGTCAGGTATTGGCTCTTCCTGTTCACTTCATACAGGTGATTCCACTAAATATCCATCTACCTGGATGAGGAGTTGTGTGGTTAGAACAAATCCATGGCAGGACTTTTACTCTTTAAAGCTGGGATTACCTAACTCTGCCAGTACCTCAATCACCCTTGAAACCTTGGTCTGACTTCCATCTGAACACTGGTAATTATTTTTAGATGTTCGGATTGCCTGTGTTTGACTCCTGCCTGCCTGACTTCTGACTCTTTAACCCATCTTCCAGTTGCTGTGCTCCGCAGTGATTTGTTTCCCCAGACAAACAGCGGATCAGGAGATAGTTCACAATTTATTGACATTGAGTTTATTAATAAATACTGTGAAACTGCATCCGAGTCTCTTAGTCCTGCATTTGGGTCCACTAGCTTCCTGGCTATGTGTCATAAACAATATATCTATTTAGCAGTTTCTAGTAAAGGTAGATTTTATTGACATTTTACAAGTAGCTTGCCAGCTAAATGTGTGCACATTGCTCCTGAAGGATAATAAAAACATTTTCCCACTGATGCGGTTACAGCCTGAAATGACTTTTTACAGTACCAGATAAACTGTATGTATGGAATTGTTCAGCCAACGTTGTTTTAATTGCACATAAAATAGAAATAGACAGCATTGCAAGCACCAGATTAGCACAGTACATTACTGACTTAGCGTCTCACCTGGGATGATCTTGCACTGCTTGAAGGTCTCCATTAGACTGTACATCTCTTCCTCTGTTAGAAGGAGATTCAGGTTGTCCTGCAGGAAACAATGACATGATGGATTACTCTTAATAAAACATGGTGCTCACACAGTTCCTTTGGACAGTCAAGTTGTCATCACATTAATGATGTTTAATAACTAAACATACTCTAATTGCGTGTAGCCAGTCCCAGATGAACCTCCTGCAATTAGCCAATAGCAAGAGAAGAATTGGATTGAGTCATATTAGCAAGCACTCTTGGTGATATGACATGCATGCATTATTAGTAGAAGTGAAACACACACACATGCAAAACAAACAAAAAAAACCTCCCTATGACTTTATATTTATGTCTAAAATTAATACTTCTTTAATGCCAATGTGCAATTCTTAATCCTTCTGTTTCTTTAACAAAGCACATAACAAACAGATAATACCCAACTGAAAGAGACGTTACTGAAGTATCATCACATTCCCAGGTCTTTTCCCAGTACATGGTATAGACAAACCAGTATGCCACAAGAGATGCTAAAGTGATTATGTATATATGCATGTTATTATAAGATAAGTATCAAAATGAAACTTTAATGATCCCTATGCAATCATTGATTTAAGTTATTTACATTTTGTTGACAATCTTTAGTCATGATTAAAATCTGTCAAGGCTTAAAACAGCCACTTGAGGGAATCTAAAAGGAAATGCATAAACACAAGCTACAGATATACATGTACACACAAAAAGACATTATTGTGCAATGACAAATGATTAGATGGGTGAAGATCTGATAAAGAAAATACCATAGTACATCTTCATTTGAACTATCTATATAGTTTCCCTTCTGTTTCTGGGTGGGGGGGTTGGATTCATCCACATGGCCTGATTACTTCAACCTCTGGGAGCCCATTGTGCGTGCTGAACAGTGTCCTGCTGCATTTTGTTAAACTGTCATCAAGATCACAGTGACTGCCATCACCTTGCCTCCCTGCTGTCAGCACCACTTTTAGATTAGCTGTTTGTATGCATCCTGTAATGCCTGTTTAAATCTGTCTGTTGCAAGTGATCGATCATGCATCTGGACAGGACCATCAAAGAAGAAGAAACAAATATGTCTAATCTATTTAGTCGCACAGTCAATGATTGACACCTACAAGACGTCATTAATGTGTCAAGAAATTGCCTGATGACAGTTCAAACTGGGATAACTGATGAGGCCATAGTTCTTTTTCCACTTCCATAATAAAATATGGGAGAAATCATGGTAGTAAGTAGTGGATCAGGGGCAGCCAGGAGAAGCAGCTTGTGACTAAGGGTCACTTGTTTGATTCCCTGGACCTGCAGAGGAATTGTTGGATGATGTGCCCTTGAGCAAATGTAATAAAACCCACCTCCCATTTGTTCCCCAGGCACGTTACATGGCAGTCCACTGTTATTTATCAGTGTACTGCTATTCAGTGTGGTGTTCCTGTATCTACAGCTAGTGTTGACTTAAAGGCAGAGGGTTAGTTTCAATGTGTGTTTCATGTCCATGTGCACAATATACTGACAAATAACATCCCAGATGCCCATAGGCAGTCCCTGGACAAGACTCAAGTTAAATGTTTTTTATAAATAAAAAAGTAAATCTAGAGAAATTACAGCAGGGTGTCATTCACACACATTTGATGTTAAACAGTCTCTGTCATGTAAGCAGAGTAACTTATATGCATGTATTATACTTTTTTGAGTGGGTGTTTACAAGCACTTTAACATTATGTATAAAAACATTTGTGGAAATAATTTAGATGAAAAATGTAAAATTACTTTTCTGTAACATGGACTTGAAATGGATATATACTTTTTTAAAGCTTTACATAAACATTCAAAACATGCAATTCTCAACAGAAAATGATATCAAGTAGGACAAAACCTTTTAGATATGTTCAACTATGCTGAAAATATATTTTGGAATAAAATACTGAAAAGTCTCTGTTTTGTTGAAATGGAAGATACATGGATATGACGCATGGCTTATGCTTATTATGGATATACCATAGTAACACTTGGATGACTCTTTACCATTCTATGCATTACCTAGAAGTGTATCAAAAGATCCTTACTTCCTGAAAGTTTTACTCAAATAACTGAAGTATAAGTAACTTTAACATTTTAAATGTATATTTTTTTGGTATGTACTTTTAAGCAACTCACAAATGTTCACACTCCATTAATATCAATAATATTCACCAAACAATGAAAATCTAATACTTGAAACTTAATCCTTTCCAATTAACAAATTGAATAAATTCTCCAATATATATTTTAGGTGTCACAATGGCTATGGTGTAAAAAGTACAATCGATAAAATCTGTTGCAGGTTGTTTTTTGGTTTTTTTTACAAGTGGTATTTTAAAAAGGATAATTGTTATATAAAATAAATATAATATAATATAAATAATATAAAATAAAATATAAAAAGTACTTGATCAAACGTCTTTTTGCTAAGGGACAAAGAAAGCAGAAAAGCATCACTGAGTTTTGATACAAAATAAGTGGACTAGCTAAATTATTAAAGTTATTCCACTCAAATAACTGAGGAATCTGTCCTTTTTTCAACAGCCATCGACCTGTTCCAGATGGTTGTTCATGGATGTCATCTGATCTGAAGTGACGGCATCACTGTGAAATTATCCCAGTGGATAAGGATGATCCACATACGCCTCTGCTCGTCGTAACCCGGGAAAATAAAAAACAACTACGTACATTATGATACTTTCCTGACGCCTGGCACTGTGGTAGCAGAGTTGATATTTGCTATTTAAACTTTGACATCTTCATGCTAACAATCGTATCAGCTGCTTATCAAAACTAGTGGGCGGGTATGCTAACAGAAGTATTCATGGTGGCTGACATTTTGGTGGAAGTACGTCACAATAGTCCTTGGCAGATATAGTGAATTGGAAATGTCTATATTTTAACATATTTAATATTTATAAATTATTATGTTTGAAGTTATTCTTTAATAATGTACAAGATGTAAAAGAGACCATGACATTAATACATGATTGTCATTTGATAAAATAGCTCATTTAATACATTTATTCAACACGCAGCTGTTCTCCAAGGATGATGTATAATAGTGGATGCTTTTCTGTGTTATTTATTTACACAGTAGTACCTACCAATGATGCATGGGCTGACCTGAAGTGACCAGGTGCCTGCGGTCACCCGCAGTTGCGGATCATTGAAAAATATTTTTAATGATATTTGGGTTGTGGTCAGTCAGGTCATTTGTAATAAAGATAAAAATAACCTGGTAAATAGGCTTTATTAACTGAATTTCCATGAAGGTGACATACAATGTTAGAAGTATCCTACGGTGTGGAGGGAGCAAGAGAGAAAGTCAAGATGGGAGAGTGGAAGCTCCAAAAACATACAAACAAAAAAAGTAAGGTTTGGAACACATTCACTGAGATTTTTAAAGATGATGTGCAGCTCCCAGTGTTTTCTTTTCCATGGAAACCAGGTTCAAATGGCACTTTGGGTGTTACAGGTTGTCGACCCCTGGTTTAAATGCTGCACGTTAATAACTTTTGAATGATAAAGTAGGACAAAAATATTTTTGCAATATATTAACTTACAGGAAATGACATCGGATTTTAACACAGAAATAAATGCTGGTGTGTGAGAAGGGTCATTTGACGTTCATAAAGACCATTGAGTACATTTTAAAAATGCGGGTCCAGAATATATTCAATATTCAAATATATTTCTTGCGGCCCGAGTTGCGGGCGGGCTAGTTAAAAAAGCGGTCGGTTGTGGGTCGTTTATACAGGCAAACACCTTGTAATAGTGAGACTGTAAAAGGAATGGTTGACCACTCGTGTTTTTACCTGCTGCATACTCTAAAACTTGAGGGACACATTCTGGGACACAGTGTCCTTTTTAAAGGTTGAGTCCAATTCACCACAGCAGAACCAAGTATGAAAGTGCTTAAGCTAAGTGAGAGCTATGGCTGTAGAACAACCCTGGGCAAGGACCAGTGAAAACCCTTTCAAGGTGCAGCATGCTCTGTCACACATAGTTTAGTACTGCCTCCTGCAGCATTAGTGGATATATTTCAACTAAGAACCAACTCAGAATAACATATACTGTTTGAAATTGAATAGATCAGTACTGAGGCGCCACAATAGAAAGGCTGAATCATCTCTGAAATTGCCACTACTAGCTATTTTTATCATTCAATACATCAGTACATGTATTGGCGATGGTTAAAATTAACATAAGGAGTCGTTTATTAGATAGCTATATATATGATGCACTGTCTGAATAGTAAAAACAAAAAAAATAAAATAAAAATAGGGCATTTCTGAATCAAATTAATTCCTATATTACACTGTGTTCTTTTTCTGTTCTATAGATGAGATGAATAATTCATGAATACAAATAAATCACACTGCTATTATTGTGTGGCGCATACTAGAAAAGTAATACGATATATTCACATAGTGTTGCACTTCACAAACGTTCCAAATGCAGTGCAGAACCTGGTTTTACAAAGAAGGTAATAATTTCAGTAAATGTACGCATTCCGCCTCCAATAATATAGAATCTCTTCATGAATGCAGGAGGTGATAAAGATGCATAATTTTCATGGTGCCCTGCTTTATCCTCTCTCTATCCTTCAGCTTTAGCAATCTATAAACTTCTCTGAACATGCCAATGCAGCTTTAAATACCAAGTGAAAGAGTTAAAAACACAACAATAGGAAGTGTCCTATTTTCTTCCCTTAGCAAAACCTACCTGTTGTTCTCCAAGCTGTGATGAAAATCAGCAAGAACAGAAAATTGATTGTGAATTTTAATTAAGCGTGCTGTTATCAGGAAGTTGCCCGCTTGGCTCACTCTACACCAGAGTGCATTTCTGTGCATTTGTAATCTGTAGGGTTATTACGCTTATCAGAGTTTACCACTACTAACACTACCAAAAGCCTGCAAAACAAGGAAAAAAAATACCCTCTTAAGTGGATGCTATTAATCTTATAGTATTCTAATAGTGTGTTTTATATTCATGTCATGTTTCGACAAAGGTGATTTCAGGATTCAAGAAAGACCTACTGACAGTGTGTTCAAAACATTCCCCGAGGACAGAAAAGGTCCTAAGGAGAAACAAAATGTATAATAACAATGTATTCTTATCTTACAGTCGCAGCTTGTGTATTTATTTTAGACTGCAATTTAGAAGAATGACAGCAATGGGTATTTTTGGAGCAGCTTTAAACTCAGTGGAAATGTAATGTAAAAGAAGCAACAGAAACTAATCACCCACGTTTCTTCGGCATGGTTTTATACAAAATGAAGTAAACTTTACAACAACAAAGAGTAAACAGACAATTTGAGCAACCCTATGCATAATTATTTTATTCATTATTTATTTATTTTATTTATATTCATTTATTTATCAATTATTTTTAAGTTGATGAAACTTAAAAAATACAAGTTTCCAGAAGTTAAAATTTAGATGCTTATTAAAGTATAGTTAAATTAAAATATTGCTCATGAACTATAAAATATTCCTTAACTCAGTATTCTAAGGTTCTGTCAGTCCTACTGGGAGACTACATGAGGGTTCAGTGTCATTGTCCAAGGACACTTGGACATGTGGACAGCCAACCTCTGACCCTTCAGTCATTGGACGACCTGCTCTACCAACTGTACCACAGCCGCCCCTGAATAAAATTACTGTTTTATGATTGTAATTCTTTTGGTGTGATAGATATTGGTGGTTATTTGGAGTGTTCTGAAATTGTATTTCAGCATCTACTACATCAGTTAAGTTTTCTTTTTTTCCAATCATCCTTATTTGAAACAATAGAAATAACAGTACAATATCATTCTCAGCTTTTAATGACTTAATTCCACTCAGTTGTACCTCATCTATGTTTTTAAGTTATGTTCACTTATATCCACAATAGTTACTCTGAATATAAAAATATTAGTTGGAAGTACTTAAAAAGAAGAACATGTTACAGCAACTTACTACATTTGAGTTAATAGGACTATTTCTGAAACTTTGAGAATTCACAACTTAATATATTTAATTATTATGAACATTTGAGTTTACAGTGCAAGCATGAACTTAAACAGAGAGTTTATTGATCATGCATATATTATATTTGCAGAAGAACAACTCAGTGCTTCCCATATCTGCTAGAGGCCAGTATTTGCTAATATCTTGCTGAACCTTTTTATTTTGTGATAACACATTATGCCAGATGGTGTATTTTGTAGTTATTCAATAGCCTCCACGTGGTCTAGAAATCAAAAAATGCAGCGTTAACCTCACACCTCAGTATGTCTATGGTGTAGCATGAAGGTGTTAGCAGAGTGAATCAGATTTATCCCATGGTTTTCAGTGTCACAATGGTGGTTCTTTTACTGAGCTAAAGTCAAATGGACACTTGTACTGACTGTATAAAACTTTTCCTAAAGTTGTGAGTTGTATTGTAGCTGGTCTGATTTGTTGGCAGTTACCTCACCTCCATGAAGGTGAAATCATTTATTTGTTAATGCTCCGAAATGTCTTTGTCCTCAATTATTACAGTATTGTTATATGAAGACAATTAATTGTGTTTATACCTGAACATTTAACCTGTTATTATGGGGTTCCATTTGTAAAGTGGCGCCTGCTAAAAACAATAAATAAATAACAGCAAAAATTGAGTCATACTTTACTTTAACCCAAGTTAAAAAAAACATGCATATGAAGTTGTTCTTTTTCTACACAGAGTGTGGATATGCATTTGTCTTCTGTTTTATATCAGCCCTAAATTGTGTTATGAGTGAAATAAATAGTTTCATCTGCATGTCGCTGTTTGTTGAATGAAGGCTTTTAAAACTGTGAGAGAAAATCCTCTGCATCAGAGCTTATTCTGAAAATCCAGGGGCCCAGTCACAACACCAGTGCTGTGTGTGTGTGTGTGTGTGTGTGTGTGTGTGTGTGTGTGTGTTTATTCCTATCTTTATATGGACATTGATATGTTTACACAGTCACACCATGGGGACCTCTGACACTATGGGGACCAAAATTCGGGTCCCCATGAGGTTTAAATATAAACAAAGGTCCCCACAAGTAAAATAGAAATGATATGGCCCTATACAGTAAAGAAATGAATTTGTTTTTTCTGGAAGTACTCGTAAAATTCCATTTAAAAAAAAAATAAAAATTTTTATTTATTCATTTTATTTTTTAAATGATTATTATTTTTGTATTTATTGATTCATTTTTATTTATTTTTAAAATTTAATTTTCACATTACTATTTTTAATCTATTTTATTTTAAAAATGTGCTTACACTCATTACTTAATGGCTACTTGATTACGAAATTGGGTCCTTATGAGACATGGGAACGAGTATGCATGTGTGTGCGTGTATGTGTACGTGCATGTGTGTGTGTGTGTGTATACAGTGCCAGAGCCCATCCAATTTGGTTTCTTCTGTGTGGGCGAGAGTGTGAAAGTGAGGGAGAGAGAGAGCAAGAGAGCAGGAGAGACGCCTCTCAATAGTCTGGTCCTGGCTTAAAAGAATGTGTCATTGGTGAAACTGGGTGTTGGGTTCAGGTGCAGGGGGCGGCTGTGGCTCAGTTGGTAGAGCGGGTCATCCAAAGATTGAAGGGTTGGCAGTGCGCATCCTGGCTCTGGCTGCCCACATGTCTAAGTGTAATTGGGCAAGGCACTGAACCCTAAGCCTTTTTTTATTTCACATTTTTTTCTTCTGTTATTCCAACAATATTGGTCTGAGCTAAACAGATTCATTATGTTTCTTTTAATTGTACCTATGGCGCCTCCTCATCACAACAACTACAACCAGTTTTGCGTGGAGCTCTGCCATTTACCACCTGCCTTTCAGACATGCTAAATATAGATACAAAATCAGACTCTGCGATAACTTTCAGGTTTGGTAAATCACACTGCTGGTGCTAAAATAAACAATTGTATCTACTCCCCACAGTCATTTTGTGCGTTCTGACAAAATGTCTATAATTGCATATTCATCTGGGGCAAACATGCTAAATGGGTTACAGGACCTGTTAGTAGATACATAAACCACAACAGGTTTTTGTGTGCGCTGTCACATTTTTACACACAAAAACCTTTACTAAATCAGGCCTATAGTGTTTTAGTCTATATTTTTAAATTCATAGGATCTGTTTAGATCTGATAGCAACTGCTAGTATATTATCACTGTTGTTAGACTTAGTGAAGCAAAGAAAAAATATCATAAAAGGTTGAGCTTGTTGGTTTGTTAATAATACAGGAAGCATGTTTTGTAATGGGGGCATATTCAGTTATTAAAACATGGCACTTCTGGGTTGAATCAGTTCTGTTTTATTCAAGGTTTTCATGAAATTAATTAAGATTTAGGCTTTATCATCTCTAGGTCTTAGCAACAGGCATAAAAAAAAAAGTCACCGCTGTGAAGAGAGGGTGCTGTCCACATCTGATTGGCCCCTGTTGAGCCTTCGACTCTATGCACCAAAGTACTTTGAAGGCTGACTGTAAATCCACTTTCAGGCTCCATCTGTCAGCTCTAGCCTCTAGTGTCTGCTTGAAATTAAATGTCAGATGCAACAAAAGGGGGAGGTTGTAAAAACTGACTGATGCGTGTTAACAAAATGACTGACTTCTTCCAAAGAAGAACCAGAATTCACAATATAAATAGGACATTTGTTTGTTTTTGATCAAAATTGTCTCGTTCCACACACACACTGAGGGAGCTGGCCAAAGACAGAGGACCTTCAATGTCCTTTCACAGACTGTGTGAAAACATCCCCCTCTCAGTGCGAGTTTGGCAAGTGGACTGGATTCTCAGGGCTGGGGAAAGACAGCGACGCCTCTACTCTACTCTGAAGAGTCCTTCAACAGAAGGGCTCTTCAGCAATTATTGCCTTAATTAAAACAAATTGCATTATCCTTTTTCTTACTTTATTACATGTTTTCCACATGGCAATGACCACTGGAGTCGTCGGTTTTGGCATCAGCCTTGAATTCCTGATGAGAAGTTGGCCATTTGTTTTAAAGACACTAAAGAATCCTCCAACTCATAAGAGTGTTGCTTCACATTGTTAAATCCTTTGTTGAAATAGTTTCACACATCGGTTTTTGTAGCTTTGTATTTGTTCAGCTGTCAAATATACAACAGCTCAACAAAGATGCTAGAAACCTCACTGTTCACGAATCACAGCTGATAAATCACTATGATTTTCACAAGCTCTGAAAATGGAATTTATGTGTGTCTATGAAGGTGGAATGGAATTTTTTACTGACTTGATATTAACGTCAATTTCTTTCAGACCCATTCTGAAAACTCTGTGCCCTCCCGAAAGGTTACATATTTCTGAGCAAATTTTTTCTGGAAATAACAGCGAATGATAAATTAGAAAATAACCTGGAACAAGGCACAAGGTATGTTGGGTAATCACTTCACCTGCTTCTGTTTCTGTGAATTTACAAAACAGTGGACTTGTGAAATAGCTTGGATATGATGTAAGGCAGTGGTGTCAAACTAATTTTAGATTAGATTAGATTAGATCATACTTTATTGATCCCTGGGCAAAGCCCTCAGGAAATTGAAGTTCCAAGAGCAGTAGCACAACACCGAGCATACACACAAGAAAGATCACAGTGCAAAGTTGCAAGAAAAATTTAAGAAAAAAAATTACATAAGGATGTGAATTGAAAAAGAGCACCGTTGCATGTGTGTTTAGGGGCCACATTCAGGTAGACTGGACCAGGAAACAAAAACCTATAAAAAATAATCAAAATTCTTCTCTTTGTTTTAGTGTGGAAATGAAATTACTTTGTGGAAATGCAAATTAGCAGAGCGACCATGTACACTCTGAAATTATTAAAAGTGTTATTTCAACATTATGTCTCAGCTTCTTATTAACACAGTTAACAGATCCAAGTGACTCTACAAATCCAGAAAAAACATTTAGAGCATGAATAATACTGTTAAAATTGAACTTATTTTTCTTAATTACTTTTACACATTAAACCAAGGAATAAATTTGAAGTTGTCATTATTAATGGATCACTAGCCTATTAGTTTACTTGAGATCACATAAAGTTGTATGTGGCCTTTGATCCCCCTTGACTGTAATTATTTTCCATATAATTTTTGCATTTTGCAAATTCATCCCACAGGCCACATTGGACCCTTTGGCAGGCCCCCAGGCCTTATTTTTGACACCCCCAGACTAAGGACTCTGTAATCAGTGAGTATGTGTTCACGGATCTGCTGAAATTGTGTTATAACCTTGCAATGAAGGGGAAAAGTATTCAGCACATTTTCATGAGACAAAAAAATTCTAATATGAACAATATAAAAGAAGAAGTGAAGAAAGAGAGACATGGTGAAATAGGTATCCAGGTTATACCCCCGGATCAGACACTGGAAGTGAAAACTACACCGTTTCATCTTCTCATATAACACAGTGCATATACGTTTGTGAATTCTGTATGACTGACTTACACAATAGTAGCAGCTCCAGCCGGTAACAGTGTGGGCAGTATCTTTCATCTCCTGCAGGGCTTCAGCACGCAGGTATCCCAACTCCCTCAGGCAGCCATCATGGAAGACCCGAGTGCAAATGCGGCAGGGGTACAAGTCATCGGCCGTCCACACCTCGCACACATCACACATTTCATCACTTGGTGGCTAAGGGGGCAAAGGCGACCATGTTAGAGACCAGCAACATTAGCGTGTGTTCTCGCAACCATTAGCATGATTTGCATAGAATAATAATAATAATAATAATAATAATAAGAATAATAGATTAGATTTCTATTGTGCTTTTCAAGACACCCAAAGCACTTTACATTAGTGATGCACTTTTCATTCACTCACACATGCTCCCTGTGGTGGTGGTAAAATACATACTGTATGTAGCCACAGTTGCCCTGGGGCAGACTGACAGAAGCGTGGCTGCCATTTCACACCTAAAACCACCACCACTCTGATCACCACCAAACATTCATACACCAGTGTGAGTGACACTGGCGTATGAATGTATATATCAAGTCAATCATGATGAATTGTAAGGTGTGAGGGGTATAGTCTAACAGTGTCGTGTACCTCATTACAGCTTTTGATAAACAATAGGCAATTAAAACAACAATGGCACTGCCACTGACATCCTACTTGGTATGTGTTCAATATCACACTCTACCTCTTTTTCCCTGTAGACTCCTTTTACCTGGGATGCACTCAGCTGTCAAGGCACGAAAAATGACTGTGGGATGCTTGACTGAGTAACCACACAAAAACATTGTCATTTTCTGCCATTGCTGTATTTTATTTCTATATCAGAACCAGAGCCGTCTTCAGGGCTGTAGACACATCACAGATGAGACCTTGTCAAATTTCTGCAGGCATCTTGTTATTGAAGATCAAGCTCACTTCCTCTGACCTTATAGCTCCATTTAAGTCTTTTGAATACATCGCAAAGAGATCTAGACTGTCAGCAGGTCAGGACTGTTCAGAACAGGAAGTGCTTGAATAGATACACGTAGAATTCACAGATCTACACTTCAGACAACCAGTGTTATTTTTTGTTTAGTTGCTTTGTTTTATGACATATATATATATATATATATAAAATTGTTCAGAAGATGATGCTGTATTACTCTTCTGTTCACCATTTTTTAAGCATTGTTGATTTGCACTATTAGTTTGGCAGACATTTTACACCAGATGTCCTTCCAGATGCAACTATGTCTATTTATACAAGGTTTGAACCACTACAGTACTAGAAGTAGGAGGAGGACTATAACTGGAACCAGTGACTGGATTATTAAACTGCTTGACCTTTAACTGCTACCAAAAAAAGTAGACCATATTACTCCACTTTTAGGATCAATTTAGTGGCTCCTGGTTCATTTCAAAATTGATTTTAAACTTATTTTGTCTTTACAGACCACAGTATCTGTCTGAGCTGCTCCAGCCACACGTTCCTTGATGCTCTCTCAGATCAACAGGAAAGTCTATTGGTTAATCCAAAGACATAGAGAAAGCTGAGAGGTGACGAGGCTTTTCCAGTGACCAATATTTTCCACCTGTCCATAGAATTTACTGGTTGTTTGTTGTTGCTTTTAAGTCAATTTTATTTCTGCAAAAATATATGAAAAGTTACTGTCTCTGTTTTAACACACAACATAGATAATCGCTTGTGAAATAGGAAAAATAGAACCAATATCTCTGTATCTCACCAGCATGTTCTATCAAGAATCTGTAATATATTTAATTTGTCATGTTATCAGCTCCTGCTATTTTAGAGTCATGCCATCTTAAAAGAATCAGTAATAAATTTAATTTGTCACGTTATCAGGTTCTGCTATTTTAGCATCATGTGGTCTTAATGAAAGACATCAATCTCCCAATAGAAGTGAGTGATACTTTCACTGGAGAACTCAATTAAATAAATATTTGAAATTAATCTGACAAATAGTTTCATTAGAGAAGACATTTGAAGAAATTGCTAATGTAGACAACAACAAGGACGACTATGTATTAATACTAGAGGTACAACAGTACCTAAATCTTAAGGAGATGGTGTCATTATGTATATTTCAAGTAATTCTAGATTACTTTGAAGCACATACTCAATTACTCAATAATTCACTTGTATTCTCAGAAATGTATATCTATAGCCTCATCTGAAACCCAATGGTGCTGTGGCCTGTCTTGTAAAATGTAGTGTTGTGTCTACTGGGCTTAAGGATAAGAAAATGAAAAGAAACAAGCATCAGCATCATGACATTTACAAGTAACTCCATGTCTACAAATTGTGCAGTACAACACCAAGGTGGAAAATAATAATTGTGGGTTTGTCATGCTGTCCTTGTACTACACTCTTAGAGATCCTGGTCATACTCAGTCTTTTCCAACTTTTGAAAGGTTCTAATCTTCCATTATTATTTCAGGTAGACACCCTTATTTCTGTGCCTCTCATGGAAATGTGACACCAACAGCTCAACACGTTTGCCCTGCAGTGTTTACTCTTTGCGAAACAGAAAACCTGATGCTGTCAGTGCTCCTGTGAACTTCATCCCCTGTTAGCCACCGTCGCCTTGGATATGGTCACCTCTCGGAGTCAGCCAAAGCCGTCCGCCCACGAGATGAAGTGTGAAGAGCCCTCGTGCACAAACAACACATTGCACAGCAAGTGTAGAAATAAATGGCCCTGCAGAAAATCACTCCAAATATGGACTTTCTCATCTTCAACAGGGGAGTTTAGATGGAGTACAGATTTCCCTTTAGAGCCTGGAGGAGTAGCTTTTCATAAAGAAATACGGTGATAACCTGTTCTTGCCATGGAGATTTTTTGACATTTCACAGACATCATTTACTCATGTGACTTAGTTTTATAGAGCATGTATTGTCAAAGTAAAAGGTATTTCATGTCTTTCTGATTCAAATGACAGCCTTGCCTTGAATTTTAAATAAGACTTTTTTAAGATCTACCACAGGGGTGCTCAATCCTCGTCCTCTAGAACTACTATCCTGCACGTTTCCGATGTATCCCTCTTCCAACGCACCTGACGGTCATTATCAGGCTTCTGCAGAGCTTGATGAGAGGTTTATCATTTGAATCAGGTGTGTTGGAAGGGGAATGCATCTAAAACAGACACTCAAAGATCAGGATTGAGCACTTATGATCTGCCACATACCTGCTCTTTTTTCCCCAGTTCCACTTCCACAGGCTGGTCATCATCTGCTTCCCTCTTGGGTCGGACAAAAGCAGGTGGTGTGAGTTGATGACTCTTATCCAGATCCTCAGGTTCCACTCCCTTTCCGTCCCGTAACCTTGACCATGCTTCTTGGTTGACCTTGCAGTCATCCTTCACTGGCACAGAGGACTGCTGGGAGGTTGAAGGACCTGCACTACTGTCTTTTTCACCCTCTTCTGTCTCCTCCACGTTCTTCTCATCGGTATCAGATGAGGTTTTTGTAGGTTTGTCATCTTCTTCAGCTACTTCTGTAGGTTTGGCAGTGGTGGGGGGACGATCTTTAATGCCCGCTTGGAAGGCAGAGACAACAGCGCTGCATTTTTGCACCTTCTCCACCTGCTGCTTCTTTGACATAAGTACTCCCATGGCTATGGAAAGATAGAGAAAATGAAACGAGCAATAAGCACAGAGTCTATTCAACGATTTAACAAACCAAATCCTTAAATTGAAGCACAGTTCATTACTGACATGACTGAAAAAACCGCTGAAAACAGTATATGGCAATAGCTGCACAATGTTCTCAGTGCAAAAACAAAAATATTAAAGCCTAACGTTAAGGTGTATAGGTTATTTAATTGTATTATTCTATGGCCCTCTAGAAAGTTGCGAGAGCTCCCATTCACTTTGAATAGACGTTCCCAGCCTTCTGCGGGTGGATTTTGTTTGATAACCGCCCGCTGAGCCATTTGTTTGTATGTGCAAAAAGTTTGGCATGGACTGAAGGCCAAGGGTTCTCAAATGCGTGCACATTATATTATACATACGTTCAATAATTCAAATTTTACATAAAATCATCTTCCAAGTGGGTTTGAAAAGTTTGAAAAATATGCATCAGGAAAAAAGAAAAAAATGCACAGTGCGGAAAGTGCATGAGTAATTGCTCATATATATATATATATATATATATATATATATATATATATATATATATATATATATACATATATATATATATATATATACATATATATATATATATATATATATATATATATATATATACATATATATATATATATATATACATATATATATATATATATATATATACATATATATATATATATATATATATATATATATATATATATATACATATATATATATATATATATATATATATATATATATATATACATATATATATATATACATATACATATAAATATATATAAATATATATATATATATATATATATATATATATATATATATACATATAAATATATATATATATATATATATACATATAAATATATATAAATATATATATATATATATATATATATATATATATATATATATATATATATATATATATACATATATATATATATATATATATATATATAAAGGATGCTACTGAAATTAAATTACACATCATGATAATACCAATCAGATTTAAGCATATCCATGTGTTGAGACAAAATGACATCATTAAGGCAGCACTAGTCAAATCTCAATATGTGGAAACAACAGTGAAATATGACTCTTGTTAGTTTCATCCTGGAATTGTAAAAGAGGCCAAAGATATCAGCCAGCTCAAATAATTTTTTTTAAAAAAGGACATTTTGTAATAACTGCGACAGGCCTGATCCAAATGGATTGCAGCTACATACACAATTAAAATACACATACATCTGAATATGTATTCATAAGTGTGCAGTTCTGCTTCTGGAAAAAAAATTTAAAACTCTATAAAGGACAAAATGAGAAATTTCAGGAAACAGCATCAGCCTATGAAAATGTTTATTCTCTTTGCACACTGGATTTTACTGCATTTCTGCAAAGCCCCCTGCAAATCTCCTAGAACAGTGATATCCCTTAACCCCTTTACTTACAGCTGACATGTCTGCTCTGGTTCAACATTTGTGCATCTTCCATTGTTTTATTTTCTGCTCAGTCTGTTTGAGGATGCAGTTCCTTCTTTTATTTGTACGACTCAAGTGGCAAATATCAACTAACACAGAGAGTCCCTCAACTCAGACGGTCACAAGCTGGCGTTACAATTTTCTGTCTACAGGCAAGAGGCAACACTCAGCTGCCTCAGTGGTGAGAGAGTAGCTTCCTGTGTGTGTTCTAGGTTAGAAAAGTCACTGTGGGACACTCATGAACAACATCCGTCACTTCTCGTGGCTGAGTTCAATCAGCTGTGCATATCTGACATGACCTCTCTTCAATCCCAGGTGAAATTACTCTGAATAAGATAAGGAAGGAAAATTTCCCTCATACCTGCTAATTTTAAATTACTTTTCTGCAGTTATTAAAGATAAAATAGCTTTTGACTGGCAATTTAGATTCAGTAATGGTTTTCTTAAGAGTTTCATTTCAATAATAATACTGTGATAAATTGTGTGCAAATGGAATAAGTTAGTTATTTTCTTGGGTATTGCTCTATTTTTTAATGTCATTCTTAAGCATGTGAAGTCAAAACACTCTTGCACTGTACAATCTGAAACATTTGTTTTCATAGAAGCAAGGCACAGTCATGAATAACATTATTGAAAAAAAAAAGCCCTGATGCGGATTCAAGTTGATTACATGGTACTTATGGGACATGTGTCTTTGCTCTGAAACGCAATCCCATCCATCCACGCTCCACATAAGTGCTTGTGTGAAATTTAATCGCATTTATTTGAAGTGAAATGGGAGTCATTCCCTCTCTCTTCCTCTCTAATAGCCTGCCAGACCTTATGTTCTTAGGGTTGCTGCCGGTAGACTCCTGCTTTATAAACTGTGCAAGACTCAGAGCTCATGTCACAACAACCAGCACTTTCTCTGGTTTCATACATTTAAACAACCCCTAAAAACACCCGCAAATGGTCAAATTTTGCCATTACAGACATAAATAATCAGGTGCAATCGCTATTCGAGATTTTTACAGGTGCAGTCGTATTGTGCTGTGCATGCTGAGACAAAATCAAAGCAAAATTAATTGACTCCTGTGCTAAATATATCTGCTTTGGTCTTTTTTCTAAAGGAGGGTCAAAGGTCAGGACAAATGAAACGGAGCTGGTAGGGGTCTTTAGGGCCTGTTTCAAGTGTGTTCAAGAACCTACAGACTGTTACATTTCAGCAATCTTTTATGTTAAAAACCACAACTCTATGGGGGAATGGATGTAATAACTTTGGTTAAAACATCAAGTCAGATGGATAGGCTGTGCAGTGAAAGCACCTCCTGAATCCTAGGCTATGACGCAGGTGAATATACTGTATAAATACCTCAAGTTGATTTCTGGGTCATTTCTAGGGAATTGGTGACATATGTCAGAGCAGCAGTCTAGAGCTGCAACAAAATAAACTGAATGTATCTACAGAGACTGACTCACTCACTGAATAAAGTATAAAGCCAACTGTTTACACAAATCTATCATCATCAAGTTCTTTCTTCGAACCACAACTCATAGCTACTTATTGTGACAGTTGGTCTGTGTCTTCAAATCCTCTGGAATGAATCAGCTGATAGTTTACATTATAGCTTTGTTAGCTTCCTTCTGTTTTTAGACAGAAAACAGCCACAGTAAAACAACAGACCACCTTAATTTTGTACAGTTTGGGATCTCAGTCGCTGAACTTAAAAGTTTCATTCCGCTGAAAACCACTTTTCCACACTTATTTTGGAATCTGATGGGTCGTCCCGACTTACCAACACATGCTGCCTTTGAAAGTGGTTTGTCACTTTTGCTAGCTGCATACCGCATTCACAGAAAACAACGAGGGACCCAGAAAAAGCCTGTCGTCTGACACAGACGGAATTTAGCATCACCCACATAGGGAGCGAATCTGAAGTAGCATTAGCATTAGCATCTACAAGAGAAGGCGGAGCCACAGTACTGCTGCACAAACTGGAAAAAAAATGGCGGATCAAACTGGTTCATGTGCTCTCTGTGGGAATAAAGCCATGTGCGCAACAAGCAACGGCACGAAACCGTTGCTGAATGCTATTTGGATAAAAGTAAATACACACACAGCGAGAGGGCAGGGGGAGTGTCCCTTCACGCATTCTGAGCCAATCAGAGACGCCTCGTGACTGCGTTATGGACATGAATGAGGAAGTACCGGTAAACTGTTGTTCTTCATTTTTCTACCTTGTAAAAACAGCTGGAAACAAAGCAATCCGGACATTTTTTAAAATACAGCCAACGCACAATGTATCCAATAATAATGGATAATAGAGAAATATTAATGAAATAACCATGGAATGACAGCGTTAAGAGTAATTTGTATAATCAACCAAAAAGGGCAGAAATGTCAGTTTGTTAGCAAAGATAATAACATAAAGGAATAATTTTATATGGTCATAAAGCTCACAGTCATGACTAACCCATGAAGAATATCAGCGAACCTAAAACACTGCACTATGCCTCTTAATTAACAGGCCTGAAATTCAGGATCACTCACAGGGTGCTTTCATAGCAAAAGCTCTTAGTTGTGTTACTTTTTGTTGGTATGAAAGCATCAGTCACACTCAAATCAACTCCATATTCCTCTTTTCCACACTTCATTAGCACAGTCTTCAGTAAAATACAAACGTGTGACACTATGGAACTGTCTTCAGTGAAGTAGGCAATCAATACCTTCATTTCTGATGTTTAAGAGTACACTGAAAACATATTTCATCAGTCATCCTAGTGATATATAGTATACAGACCACCTACTATCATTTTATAGACACATCTGAATGACCTACTTTGCCAAGTTTGATTGTTGATTTTTTTGTTTTGTTTTGTTTTTCTTTATGTTTGTAATATTACCACTTAATTTTGTTGAGGAAATTAAGCTTACTTATTGTTATTTTTCATATGTTATGTACTTACCTTCATTATTATTATTATTATTATTATTATTATTATTATTATTATTATTATTATTATTATTATTATTATTATTATTATTATTATTATTATTATTATTAATTAGGCTTTTAATCATAATGGAGGGGGACACGAATAAGCCCTTAGGCTTTTGTTCCCCCTCCAGTACATTCTTTCTGTATAAGTTATTTATTTGATATTCTGTTCATTCGTATGTATTATATTTTACTTTCTGTATTATTTTTTTCATGTGCAAATAAAAAGAATAAAAAATCCACACTAAATCAAATGGACTGAGACCTCCAAAAAGAGGTGATCTCAGTCCCCTTGCCTGTGCATCAAATGCCAAACTCTGCTGTGGTCCCTCTGGTGAGAATGCAAACTCCAGTCCAAACCAACTATTCCAAATGCATCATGGGTGAGGATACTAATTATTTAATTTCCTCTGCCTGGCATGACACTATACGCCTTTAGCGACTCCACTACATCAGCTGACTCTTTTCCAGACTCAGCTGTGACTCATTTTTGAAATGGACATTTTGACCAAAATGGCCAATAGAGAAAATGTAATATACAAAGATCAGAGCAAGTACCAATGTGCAAACTTGTCACTCCATAGTAAGTCAAAATTGGCACTTATTTTTACCAAAAGATAAACTTTGATGAAATGTCATTGAGACCAATTTTGGTGTGTTTGCAGCTGTGAAAGCAGACTACACTGGAGTCTATATGCTACACAATAACAATTGTATTGCCTGATGCAGACCAAATAATAAGACTGCGACCTTCAAAATGAGGTGGTCTCAGTCTGTTTGTCTGTACCAAATGCCAAACTCTGCTGCGGTCCCTCTGGTGAGAACACAAACTCCGGTCCAAAACATACAGTAGACAGTAGGTTCAAACAAACTATTTGAAATGTATCATGGGTAAGGATACTAATGATTTCATTTCCTGCTCATCTTCTCTGCCTGAAGTGACACACTATACACCTTCAGTGCTGATTGTTCTCCAGACGCAGCCAGTGCAGGTGTGAAAGCAGACTACACTGAAGTCTATACGCTACATAATAACCATTTTATTGCCTGGTGAAAACCAAATAATTGAACTAGTGGTGTGAAAGTGTCCTTATACAACCCTGGCACTTAGGCCCATTAACATCCACTCACCAGCTACTTTATTAGGTAGACCTGTCCAACTGCTCGTTAATGCAATTTTCAAATCAGCCAGTCATGTGGCAGCAACTCAATTCATTTAGGTATGTAGACATGGTCAAGACGATCTGCTGCAGTTCAAACTGAGCATCAGAATGGGCGAAGAAAGGTGATTTAAGTGACTTTGAATGTAGCTGTTTGTGCCAGACACGCTGGTGTGAGTATTTCAGAAACTGCTGATCTACTGGGATTTTCACACACAACCATCTCTAGGGTTTACAGACAATGGTCCGAAAAAGAGAAAATATCCACAGAGCGGCAGTTCTGTGTGTGAAAATGTCTCATTCATGCCAGAGGTCAGAGGAGAATGGCCAAACTGGTTGGAACTGATAGAAAGGCAACACTAACTCAAATAACCACTGGTTACAACCAAGGTCTGCAGAAGAGCATCTCTGAACACACAACACGTCAAACCCGGAGTCAGATGGACTACAGCAGCAGAAGACCACACCAGTTCTAATGGTAGGGGCCGAATTTGGCGTCATCAACATGAAAGCATGGATCCATCCTGCCTTGTATCAACGGTTCAGGCTGCTGCTGGTGGTGTAATAGTGTGGGGGATATTTTACTGGCACTCTTTGGGCCCTTTAGTCCCAATTGAACATTGTTGCAACACTGCAGCCTGCCTATGTATTGTAACTGACCATGTTCATCCATTTATGACCACAGTGTACCCATCCTATGATGGCTACTTCCAGCAGGATAATGCACCATGTCATAAAGCTGGAATCATCTCAGACGTGTGTCTTGAATATGACAGTGAGTTCACTATAGTCACCACATCTCAGTCCAATAGAGCACGTTTAGGATGTGGTGGAATGATAGATTCACATCATGGATGTGCAGCTGACAAATCTGCAGCAACTGCATGATGCTATCATGTCAATATGGACCAAACTCTCTGAGGAATGTTTCCAGTAGCTTGTTGAATCTATGCCACAAAGGATTCAGGCACTTCTGAAGGCAATAGGGCAGACATGTCCAAAGTCCGGCCCGGGGGCCAAATGCGGCCCGTGGTCAATTTTAATCCGGCCCGCAGCATCCATCATAAAGTCACTAACGCCTGCCGGCGTGTAGAATTACATAATACATTGGGCAGCAGTGATGTTATGTCAATGTCAATTGAATTTTGATATGCATGTTTCAAATGAACCAAAACATATGCTTAAAATACCTGAAATTAAAATAAAAAAGCAAATGTGAAACACAGAATGGCTCGCTGAAATGTATTTAAATTAATTGCTGTTATATGTAAAGAACATCTACCAAGGTTGGCCCCCCTACATTTTTAACACACTAAATCTGGCCCTCTTTGCAAAAAGTTTGGACACCCCTGCAATAGGGGGTTCAACCCACTACTAGCTCGGTGTACCTAATAAAGTGGCCGGTGAGTGTGTATGTAAAACAAATTACATGTTACTCTCACCAGCAAGTCTGTTCAATGAGACACAGAATGTTTTCAAGAAAAAAAACAGTCCAGTTGAACTTCAATAAACCTAAGGATGAACAATGAACTGGGTTAGGGTTGGAGAAATGAATACTTACACAGACACACATGAAGAAGAGACACTGAAATTTCAGCATTCTATTGGAGCTGTGTCCAGTGGTGAAAACAACAGCACTGCTACAGTAGCTTCACTTTCTTTGCTCTTAAAGCTGTTTCTTAATGGTTCTCATCCTATTTGGTCATTTTATGATCTTTGGTCAAAGGCCCTATGGAGCTAGTTTTCCTGACTGTGAGAAACTAGAAGAATGACCCACTACTGCCTCTAGTGGTCACACAGTGAATCAACCGGCCCGTAGGTGTAAATAAATTCCGTTCATATCACTATAATCCAGTGCTTCTCAAATCCAGTCCTCATGGCCCAGTGTCCTGCATGCTTCAAATATCTCCCAGTCCTTTTTTTTTATAAAGAAAAAGTAATTAAAAATTTTAAATTAAATAATTAAAAAAGAATTTAATTTTTTTAAATTAAAACAAATTAAAAAAGAAAACTATTTTTAAAAGTAAATGAAAGATAGTTAAAAATTGTTTTAAATTACAAACTAAATAAATACATAAATTAAATTAAAATATTTTCAAAAATCTCCTTTTTTAAAAAAAAAAAAAAAAAAAAACATTTAAATTAACAAAAATTCAAAAATTAAATTTTAAGAAGTTTTAAATATTAAAAAATGTTACATTTATTTAATTTAAAAAACAAATGAAAAAAAAAATCTCCCTCTTCCATCACACCTGGAAGCCAATACATCAAGATAAGGCTTCTGAAGAGCAATAATTGAACTTGGTGTGATAGAAGATAAAACATGCAGGACAGTGGGCCATGAGATCCAGATTTGAGAACTACTGCTATAATCCAACACTTTTTCATCTTTGGCAGAAATTCAGGAGTCCTATATTTAAGGTTTCAGAGTATATTAAAGCTGAAATGCTACTAAAATAGTTTGGCAGATGAAATGTCATCAAAGTATGAAAAGTAGTTTCCAAAATGCTGCTCTTTGCCACTATGACACCACACTATATATTCTTGCACAGAATTAACACAATTATTTGAACTTAATTTAACAATAATCAGTAATCTATTCTTTCAATCAATTAATTGTTGTGTCTTCATGACTGTGACTCCAATTGTTTTTAATAACATTCAGATTATGCTGTTTCCTTCACACTGATCACCTTTTGTCTGGTCCAGTGCAAACACAGCACAGTCTGTCATGCTAATCATTCTAAATTCACTTATTTTTTCCAGTAGTAAGAAAAATACTGCTCACATCTAAAATGAAACATGACATATATGGCAAAGATGAAGGATCACATTTTCTGTCAAGACCTTTTGAAAGCCTTTTCCCTGTTCGTGAAATATCATTTGTCCTTGGTTTATAAGTAAATTGCAATTTCATTGATAAAAAAAAAATTATTCTTGGTACAACCTGTTACTGCTTTATAATATGGGGAAAGTCTTGCACAACAGCCAGTGCAAGACACATTTATTTTATTTTTTAAGGATATGCAACTCATTTCAAAGGTTGGACTTGGTTGTTATAATGTCCTCCTGTGGTGTAATGGATGTTAGCACCATGCTGAGACTACAGTGTGATTTAAATAAAATACATAGGAATAGGCTTGCAGAATACTGAATCAGCTGTTATCCTAACTGCAGGAGTAACAATCAGCTCAGTGGGTTGTCTATTACCACAGATGAGCTCAGGATGAAAGGCTCTCTAATGTGGCTCAATTGTTTTTTTGATATGGGACATGATGAGTAGAGTAGTGGAAGCAAATTTAAAGGAATATACTGTAGAGTCACTAAATACTACTTTTTTAATTAAATGTGGAGTTTGTGCTTTTGGGATTCACTGCCAGTTTGACTTCTCTTAGCCAATAATTCCTAGAATGATTGAACATGTGATTATAGATTTTTGTTTTCACCACCTATGTTGAAGACACTCAAACTTAAGGAGCATCTTCAGCCTAGAGATGGGTAACTTCCGCCCCCAACTTGGTTGTTTTCTATTGTATGTTTCCTTTTTCAATATTATTATTATTATTATTATTTTTTTAATGTTCAAATAAATATAATTTTTTTTTTTTTTAAAGTGATTACCCGTCATGCCTAATGACTATAGTACAAACCAGTGGGAGCAGTGTTATGATCTGGGTTTGCATTAGTATGTGTTTGTGACACATGCATGAATGAGGTCAGCTGAACCAGAATATGACCAGGTCTGAGCATCAGTGGAATTAGTACCGTCTCTGTTGTAGTTTTAAATATTTCTAAGTGCCAAGTGTATTTTAATATACTGTATTTTTTTGTATTTACTTTGTCTTTGTTGCATGACTTGTATGTTCTCGTGTGTTTAGCTATTTTTATACGTTCACTCGAAGTTGCCTGGATTTATTTTTGTTTGAAATGGACTGAACTCCTTTATCCAAGAGCACCCAATATACTATAATAATAATAATAATAATAATAATAATAATAATAATAATAATAATAATAATAATAATAATAATAATAATAATAATAATAATAATAATAATGTATTAGATTTATATAGCGCTTTTCAAGGCACCCAAAGCGCTTCACATTAGTGTTCCATTATTCATTCACTCTCACATGCTCCCTCTGGTGGTGGTAAACTACATATGTAGTCACAGCTGCCCTGGGGCAGACTGACAGAAGCAGCCCCTCTGACCACCACCGAATATTCATACTCATTCATACACAACAGACTGACTAGGACAGAGCAGGAATCGAACCGCCAACCCTTTGGTTAATGGACGACCTGCTCTACCAACTGAGGTCTGGCTGCCCCCACTTATAACTACTACAACTAGTTATTTAAGACACTGCGACCTTTTGAGCTATCAGCCATTTCTTTGATTTTATTTTAAAATGTATGTTTTAAAAATTTTACGTTTACAATCCTGTGCTACTTTGTTGGGCGACAATGCAACATCTGTCGAGGGAACGCAAATGAAAAATAGACATTAGGATCATTTTGGTTGTTAAGTCTCTCTCTAGTTTCACTCCAAAAGGACACACGGACAACTCTTGATTCAATTATTGATCAACTTTTTATTTCCCAACTTAAGGTTTTGTTGGCCTCATGTTGATCGTGTTAAATCATCAGGTTGTAAACCTTCAAAAACACAGAAAACAAATATTAACAACAATTGAATTTAACAAAATATCTTCAAACAATGTTTTGACTAATAATAAATGTTTTTAAACTTTAACAAATAATGTTAACAAATAATGTTAAACATTCCAATTAATTGTTTTTTAAACATAATGTTTTAATTAGCTGTTTTTAAACAAATGCATTTTAATTAGCTGTTTTTAAACAAATACATTTGTCAATAATTAATTTAGTAATTATATTAAATGAATTAACCATTTTAAATGATTTAACCATTTTAAATGAATTAAACAATTAAATCTATCAAATGGAATAAGCATTTTAAATTAATCGAACAATTTAATGCCATTAAATGAAATAAAGAAAATAACGAAAATGGCTACGGGCTTGTAGATCAGTTCTTTTTCTCTAGGTATTTTAAACCGTTAACATTTCAAATGCATTTAGCAAGAGTTTAACAACCATTAACTTTGTGTTAACCTTTAGTTATTTAAACTTAACTTAAGCTTTTAACATTTTAGCTTTTAACTTGTGCTTTTAACTTTTTAAACAGTAAGTCAGTGCTGAAAACATTGTGGCAATGTGGTTGATCCATTTGAAATGTTAACAATTAAACAAACAAATTAAAACAAACAAATTAAGAAGCATTGCAGATATAAATTAAGCATTCCAACTTAAGCATTTCAGGCGGCATAAAAATAAAGAACATATTTACCGACCATTGGTGCATTTGGAGTAAACTCCTGAGTAGAGCTTGCTGCTTCTTGCTGTTCTTCCTTGCAGTTTGTTGCATGAAGGACTGAGAGCCTCCATTGCTTTTCAGGTGCTCTTAATAAACAATCAGCGGCCATTTTGCTGGTGCATTCTGGGAATTGTAGTTTTGACTGGAACTCCATTCCTCAGTTTTAACTTTACACCTCCCACTTGAGCTCCTGGTTTTTTAAACCCAGTGAGGTCACCCAGATCCTTCACTCCTCTGTTGTTCTTCAGTGGGAATTAGAATGACAAGGCGTCTGACATCTCTATGAAGAATTGTGGCCGGGATTTTGTGTTTAGGCCTCTTGGTTCTTGTGGTCGGCGCCTCCATGTCATTTGCCTTCCTGGTGGGGACAGGATAGCTGGGAAAGGTCCTCACCAGCACATCTCTTACAGTGCCTTTGCTGTCAGTGTTGACGCCGACTACTCTGGCCAGCTTGTACTGTCCCCTCAGGGCATTTTGGTCAGCCAACCAGACTACATCTCCAACCGCAACATTTCGCTCTTTGGTGTGCCACTTGTTCCTTATAAACAGATTTGGTCCAGCCAATTGGCTCCATTTCCTCCAGAATTTGCTGACCTCTGTTTGAATACTTTTCAGTCTTTTGTATGGGTAGCCATCAAACTGGAAGTCTCCAGGGTCTCCCTTTGGGTTGGCACGCCCTAGAAGCAGAGAATTCGGGGTGATGTACTCCACACAGTCTTCCCTGCTTTGAGCTCTTGCATCGATTGGTCTCTCATTAGCAAGGTTGGCTGCCATGAAGAGAAAGGTTTGGAATTCACCCCAGGTGAAGACGCCATCTCCACCAAGGTTGCTCAAGGCCCGCTTCACGATTCTGACAGCCGCCTCTGCTGCACCATTTCTGTGGGGAGAGTCTGCGGGGTGAATCTTCCAAGACCATTCTGTTCCATGTTTGGCAGCTATGTCTTCAACTTGAGACTTGTCCAGTTGGTCAAGGAATTTGTACAGCTTTTCCAGAGCAGGTTTGGCTCCCACAAAATTAGTGCCAGGGTCTGACCAGAGCTTCCTGGGGTGTCCTCTGAGTGACGTGAACCTTTTATAGGCCAGCAGGAAGCCTTCAGATGACTGGTCACTCACCACGTCAATGTGTATGGCTCGGGAGGCCATGCAACAGAAGACGATTCCCCACACTTTTAGTCTGGTTCTTTTCTTGACTTCATCTTTTACCTCATATGGGCCGAACAGGTCCATGGTGGTGAATTCAAAAGGAGCAGCTGGGGTGGTTCGCTCTGGAGGTAGGTCTGCCATGATCTGTTGACACTGCTTTGCCCTGTTTTTCCTGCAAACTATGCAGCTGTCAACTATTTTCTTGGCAATTCTCCGGCCTTTTATCACCCAAGCTGTCTTCCTCATCCGGAGAAGGGTTCCTGCTACCCCCTCATGGTTAGCTTCATGGGATTCCTGTGCCAGCAATGTAGACACCCATGCGTCAAATGGTAAAACTGGCACGGCCGTTTCATCTTCGTTGAACATCTGGATTCTGCCTCCACAAACTAGGAGTCCAGAGTTCACTTCTTTGTATACTGCCAATCTGCTGAGAGTTGTGTCTGGAAAGGTTACACCTTCTTGAGCTGCGAGGAAGAGGTCATCACGTGCACCTTCAAGTTCTGTGCCAGTCAACCCAGCCTGCTTTGGTGTAGCCTCCCACTTTGGCTGTTTTGGGTTTGACTTCCTTTTCAGCCACTGCTCAGCAGCTCGATGAATCCAGGCAATAACTCTGACCAGCTTGGTCAGGCTACTGAACCTTTTTACTTCCACAAGATGTTTAACCCAGCCAGTGGGCTTCCTTCTTGGCAGAGTGGGTTTTGCCTTTGGACAAGGACTTCCCTTTTCCGGAGTGGCCAGTAGGTCTTCTTTCTGCTGACTCATTTTAGCTTGAGCTCTGGTCAATGCAGATGAGAATGCCTTCCTTTGGAGCTTGTTTATACTCTCCCTGGCCTGGGCTGCAACTTCTCCAGCTGATCGAATAGGCCACTCCTCCACTGGCCACTTCAGGAACTCTGGCCCATTTTGCCATGTGGAATTCTCCTTTGAATCTTCAGGAGTGCCTCCTCTTGTTATGATGTCAGCTATATTCAGATCTCCACGGATCCACCACCAGTCTTGCACTGGTCCAGCCTTCTGGATTTCACCCACTCTGTTAGCGAAGAAGGTTTGGTATCCATAATTGTCTCGTTGGATGGCCCCTAGGACTGTTTGACTGTCCAGTAGATGGAACCATCTCTCAATCTTCATTCGAGCATGTTTCTCCACATACTTCCTGATCCTGGCTGCAAAGACTGCGCCACAGATTTCTGCTTTTACAGCATCTCCCTTTTGATCCAGGGGTGTCAGCTTGGCTTTTGCTTCCACAAATCGGACATCAACGCCTTGACTCGTCTCCCACCTTAAGTACATCACAGCTCCATACGTTTTGTCACTTCCATCAGAAAATGTGATGCCGTAAGGTTTTCCTTTCCAGTCAGGTGGTGTGAGGCTCCTGTGGAATTTCACCTGTCCAAGCTGGGCATATTCTTCGAAAAGCTGGATGGCTT
This sequence comes from Siphamia tubifer, assembly GCA_020466265.1. Lineage (NCBI taxonomy): Eukaryota > Metazoa > Chordata > Actinopteri > Kurtiformes > Apogonidae > Siphamia > Siphamia tubifer. Next base: position 58,286,265 of record CM035794.1, on the reverse strand, counting down.
CTTCTCTGAGGCTTTCTGAGAGAGGTTGGTCCCAGGTTTCTTGGGTCAACTTGCCACCCCCTCCTTCTTGGAATGCTTTTCGGACAAGAATTGCTCCCTTCTGCTTGACCGGTGCAACTAGGCCAATTGGGTCGTACAGTGCAGCAACTTGGCTTAAGAGAGCCCTCCTAGTCAGTGGGTTAGGTGTTTCAGTTCTCACCTCCTCTTTTTTAAGATCTTTGCCAACTCGCATCTTCTTCTTTCTTTTGGAAAAGTTCACTGCGGTCAGCATGTACAGCTTGTCTTCGTCCACTTGGTAGCCGATGCCCAAAGCTTTGTTGTCTCCTTCCCTCATTTGATTTGGAAGAATTAAGGTTTTTCCTTGCTCCTGGTCTAGGACATCTGCTTCAGTTCCTTTCCTCCCACTTTGCCCTGACCGGACCCATGGTTTGAGGAAGAAACCGCCAGCTTTCAAAATCTCTTCAACTCTTGCTGTGATTTGGTCAAGTCTGTTCAGGTCATTGTGGGAGGTTAAGAGGTCATCCACATAACTGTCCTCTTCAATGACTCTGCGTTCATCCTCCAAGTGAACGAAGTTGGGCAGGCTTGCTGTTTCCCTCATAGCCAACTGAGCAATGCAACCAGCAGGTTTGTCGCCGATGTTGACTCTGGTGATTGCATATTCACTGATTTCCTCTTCTGGACTGTCTCTCCACAGGAATCTGTGCAGATGCATCTCTCGCTCCTCCAGCCAGACAGAGTTGTACATCTTTTTTATGTCTCCTAGAGCTGCATGCACACCTTCTCTGAATCTTAGCAGGACAGCTCTAATGGGGTTGAGAACATCTGGTCCCTTCAGGAGAAGATCATTCATGCTCACACCCTTGTATTTCTGGCTGCTATTCCAGACAATACGTACTGGTGTTGTCACTGAATGAGGGTTTGGCGCCACCAGGTGGCTGACATACCAAACTGGTCCATTCCACTTCTCCTTGACTTCACTGGTGAGTTTTATGGCTGCGCCTCTTTCGACCATTTCATGGATCTGGGTTGCATATGCGACTTTCCAGTCTGGCTCCCTGCTCAGTTGCTTTTCCATCCTTAAGAAGCAAGCCTGGACTGCCCTTTTGTTGTTGGGGAGAGAGGATGGATCTTCAGTCCAAGGATACTTTGCATCCCAGTGTGGAGTTGGTGTGTGAGCATCCTCTTCCTTGTAGGTGAGGCCTCCTTTAATGATCTCAAACTCCCTCTCCTCTGCCAGGGTCATGTCCTTTCCTCCGGGTGGACAGTTTCCACATCGACATCCTCCACATCTTGGCTCACATGCAGCTCCGATGCTGTCCCAGTGCCACCACTCAAGGAACTCACGGTTACTGGCAGATGTAAATTTGATCTGGGCCATATCCTCTTGCTGTAGCCAGGCTGGCTCAGTTGTTGGAACTGTGATTTCCTGATATCGGACAGCAGCGGTTCTCATGGAGCGAGCGAAGTGGGTTCTTGACTCATATGCTGCAACCTCCACTTCTTCGAGCAAGTCAGGATGTGCTCCACCTACTGTCTTTCCCAACGGGCTTTCCCACAAAACGAGGTCTCCGATGACTTTAACTCTTTGAGGTGCGAGTCTTCCCTCCCGATGGCTTATGAGAAGCTCGACTTCTGCTGGTCGTTTTAAATCTTCTAGCTGGGCATCTGGGAAGAATCTTTTCAACTTCTCAGGTTGAATTGCTTGATGTACCTTTGCAATTTCATCCAAGCCATAACAGACCAGCTGATGTGCTCTTTCAGTGCCTTTGGGGGTCTTGACTCGGACCTTTAGGAGATACCTTCTTGTGTTGACTTTCATGGTCATTCCGCCAACCCCATGTACGACCAGGGTTATCTCTTCACTCCTCAGGCCCAATCTTTCGGCAGCCTTGTGGGTTATATAATTCGTGTCTGATGCTAGGTCGATTAGAGTGCCGATCTTCTGACCTGCATTTGCTGTGACCAGCATCAACATCATGATCACAGGGAGTTCAGTCAGCCCATTCTTCTCCAGTAGTTCAGACTGGCCTGCCGATTTGAGTGTCACTGAGGCTCTGTTGGTGAATGCTTTTCTGCACTGCTGTGCCAGTTCTGGGGAAAGTTGTGATAAGAACTCTTCCTGTTCCTCTGTGAATTTCCCTTTTCCTCTTCCGTCTTTTCCACCTTTCCCCTCTTCTCCTCTTCTGGCCTCTGCTTTTGGGCACAGGAAATAATGGTGGTCAGGTGCACTGGCTCCCCTCTTGCAGTCTGCATTCCTGCAGAGGAAATTGTCTCTGCAGTAGCCATCTTCATTATGAAGTCTTAGGCATTTCCTGCAGGCTCCCAGTTTCTTCAAGACAGCTTTCTTCTCGGGTAGCTTCAAACCTTTAAACTTCTTACAAAAGAAGATCTTATTACTGTGTCCATGATCACCACAGACACCACAGACTTCATCAACATCTTTCCTTGTGGCTCTGGTTGAAGCAAACCTTCTTTCTTGCTTCTTGTCTGGCTTGTCCACCTTGTCCACAATTTTCAGTTGTTCAAGTCTCTCCAGGATTTCCTCTTGATTTTTCAGGAACTTCAGGAGTAGGTCAAAGTGGTTGTCTGGGGTTACATTGTTTTTAGGCTCAAACATGAACATCAGCCAGTCTCTTTTTATAAAGTCGGGTAGCTTACTTTCGATGGACTTGATGACCAGTGGGTTTCGTATGGCTCCTGAGTTTCCCAACTCCGTCAGGTCTGCCAGGGCCTTCTCCACAGATTGTATTAGGTCAATGACCTTCCTCGGCTGGTTCCCCTTCACTTGAGGCATCTTGTCAAGCTCTTCCAGGATTTCGACTGTGATTGTGGATGTGTTGCCGTACCTATTCTCCAGGACTCTGAATATATCATCTGCTGTTCTGTAAGTAGAAAGTCTTAGTTCCTTTGCAATGGTTTCACGCACACTTTCCAATAGCTGAATCTTCATAACTTCAGGTGAGCCGGTGGGTTCCCCCTGCCTTTGCAGGCTCTCCCAGTCCTTCCTCCACCTGTGATAGTCTCTTCTACTTCCGTGGAAGATGGGAAGAGTAGTTGGTCTTATTCTCACAATGGGTGGTGTTGGTTGGTCAGGTTTCCCACTTCCTCGATCAGCCAGCCTCCTTGATGTGGCGAACTCAGCTTTTCTTAGCTTAAGCCTCGTGTGGGCTAATCTTAGTTCTTTAAGTCTCCCATCCAGTTCGTCCTTAGACAGACCAGGGATCCATTTTTCCCATACAGACATTGCTAAGATGGTTGCTCTTATCTGCTCATCTAAAAGGGTGAGGTGAACTTCATATCCCTCCAGATTATCACTTTCAACTGGTACCTTGTTTGCTCTTTCAATGGAGTCTTCAGCCTCAAGGATTGTCATTTTCAGTTCATTTTTCCCATATCTTGACCACAGGTTTGTTTGTACAATGTCTCTGATCTCCTCCATTTTGATGTCAGCTTCCTTTATAGTTGTTTTAATGTCATCCTCTTGCTGCTCATCAAGTTCTGCTTCTGGATCATCCTTCTTAAGGTCAGCTTCTAGTCCAATCCTGTAGTCTTCATTTGCATCCAGCACTGAATTGAACCGGTTTGCAAATTTTGCGAATTCCTCCTTTAATTCTGATTGTAGCATGGTGTTTGCTCCTCTTGAAATAAAGTTGGCCAGTTTTGTGAAGCTGCTCTTAGCAGTGGTCCTCTCCTGTTTGAGCACTTTGACCGACTTCCCCAATACTTCTTCTGCCATCTTTATTTCCTCTTGCGTCCACAGCTCTTCTGGTTTTGAAGCCCTTAATCTTCGGTTCCAGGGCTGCTCCGCTGGTTTACAACTGTTAAGTCTCTCTCTAGTTTCACTCCAAAAGGACACACGGACAACTCTTGATTCAATTATTGATCAACTTTTTATTTCCCAACTTAAGGTTTTGTTGGCCTCATGTTGATCGTGTTAAATCATCAGGTTGTAAACCTTCAAAAACACAGAAAACAAATATTAACAACAATTGAATTTAACAAAATATCTTCAAACAATGTTTTGACTAATAATAAATGTTTTTAAACTTTAACAAATAATGTTAACAAATAATGTTAAACATTCCAATTAATTGTTTTTTAAACATAATGTTTTAATTAGCTGTTTTTAAACAAATGCATTTTAATTAGCTGTTTTTAAACAAATACATTTGTCAATAATTAATTTAGTAATTATATTAAATGAATTAACCATTTTAAATGATTTAACCATTTTAAATGAATTAAACAATTAAATCTATCAAATGGAATAAGCATTTTAAATTAATCGAACAATTTAATGCCATTAAATGAAATAAAGAAAATAACGAAAATGGCTACGGGCTTGTAGATCAGTTCTTTTTCTCTAGGTATTTTAAACCGTTAACATTTCAAATGCATTTAGCAAGAGTTTAACAACCATTAACTTTGTGTTAACCTTTAGTTATTTAAACTTAACTTAAGCTTTTAACATTTTAGCTTTTAACTTGTGCTTTTAACTTTTTAAACAGTAAGTCAGTGCTGAAAACATTGTGGCAATGTGGTTGATCCATTTGAAATGTTAACAATTAAACAAACAAATTAAAACAAACAAATTAAGAAGCATTGCAGATATAAATTAAGCATTCCAACTTAAGCATTTCAGGCGGCATAAAAATAAAGAACATATTTACCGACCATTGGTGCATTTGGAGTAAACTCCTGAGTAGAGCTTGCTGCTTCTTGCTGTTCTTCCTTGCAGTTTGTTGCATGAAGGACTGAGAGCCTCCATTGCTTTTCAGGTGCTCTTAATAAACAATCAGCGGCCATTTTGCTGGTGCATTCTGGGAATTGTAGTTTTGACTGGAACTCCATTCCTCAGTTTTAACTTTACATTGGTACATTTACCACAATGTGAATTAATACAAAATGTCCCTGTTAAATAAGCCAATGAATAAAGAAATAAGTGGGTTTTTATTCTTTGTTGAATTCAGACCTGAACCGCACTGATTCTAGAATCTTTGGGATGTGATGGGTAAGACTTTTCACATTGGTCCGACTCCCCATCATGAATACAAGATCTTGACAAATAAATAAATAAAAGTAAGAAGTAAAAAAGAAATAAAAGTATATGACATTTATTTATACTGCATAAACATCAAGATGTTATTAACAATGTCATGGCTAATGTGTCCCATAATCAATTCGGCAGTATACATAACATGATTTATTGGATAAAGAAATAAAAATGTGATTTATTGGCATGTTAGTATTTTTCATATTTGAAGGTAATTAAAGCAACTGGCTTGCTGCACATCATTAAAACATCTTCCTCATAGATAAAGCTTGGATAAACCACCTCCCAAATGGCTCAAACATGGTTCTGCAGTGATCACAATACAGGCTGGCACAGTGATTATTATGGGGACTTAATTATCCACTGAAATGACCTTCCTCTTGAAGCTCAGAGCAGCTCTGGCTCAGACATTAGATGGTAACAGCCCTCACATGCCACAGATGCCTGCAAGTACAGCTTGTAAACAGTCTTCCATCTCATATGTAATAATCAGAAAACGAGTATGAAAGCCGTTGCATGCTTGAAGGCAAGGCTTAAAATAATGCTATGCTTGATATATCGTCTAAATGCCTCCACCACAGCTGGATCCTCAATTACTATGCAGTGCAGATAATGGACCATGTCTTTTAAAATGAGATAATAAACAATAAACAAATTATTCTTTAATGGCCAGCAAAGTGAATAGGTTTCATAAGCACTAGGGAGAAGGGAAAAAAAATAAGCTATGTGCTGTAACAGTCCTCAAGGTTTCTGTGTACTCCATCAAATCAATGCAAACAGTATGTCGCACAAATATAACAGCTCTTTATGAGTCACATGAATGATAAAGATATCAAGCCTTTACTTAGTGGAACATACACTACTGTCATTGAATAGAGAACCATCAATTCCACTCTTCATCAAATTAAAGGCATTAAAATGTAAGGATTTGGTCAAACTTAAAACAATTAAAATAATGCACAAATCAAATCTAAACCAGTTACGACAAAGTGTCCAGAGGTTGTTTCAAATGAGAGAAAATAAACACAATCTGAGCGGAATTTATATGTTTCAAAAGCCGCCTGTATGTACTAATTTATAAATGCATTGTTTATCAGTTAAAGGAGTTAATCTGTGGAATAACTGTAGTGAAGAACTGAAAACCTGTGAATCAGTACAAAAGTTTAAACATGTTTTTATAAACCACATTCTAAGTGGATACAGGAAACAAATAGAAATATGAATTTCTAGCCCCTTTTTCTGATGCACTTTCTTTTCTTTTTGGTTGTATATACGTGCTCTGACTGATTAATACAGAGGGCTAGGACTAGATAAGTTTTGTTCACTTCATCCTACACCCTTTCGAACAAGATATAATTACCTAGGATGTTAAAGAGGTGTTGTTTTAATTTCTGCTTAAATACTTTGTATGTTTTACTTATGTTGTTTTACCTGTTCAAATAAACAAATAAATGAAAGTAAATTAAAATATGAAAGTGCAAACTGAGTTGAAACTTGAATTTGTACAATGGATGATAATTACTTCCTCCCAAAACTGAGTATTGCAAATAACAGATTAAAGAGGGAACAACAGCATTTGCTTTCTTGCATTATTAATAAATTCTACGCCACAAAACCATTTTTCAAAACAAACACGTTACAGATCTCCACTCATGTACAGTAACACATATGCTGGGAAATGATATGACACCAAAGGGAAAATAAAGACAGGATGCGTTGGAAACATGTACTTCTCTGTTTTGCAATTTGCATTTTCCAAAATCAGTTGGAGTTGAAGTCAGCGTTAAAGAGGAAACGTGTGAACACACAGACGACCTTGTCATTTCCAGGTTAACTTATGAATTTTAAATAAGAGCCTTATGTTTTTTTCCCCCTCTTTTTACAAGTTGATTGTGACACAAATGGGTCAGTGTCTTGCTTTGATACCTTAGTTTTATTAGATTGCGCTGAATAACCTGCCAGTCGTAAGTCTGAGATTCAAAAGCTTCTGACCACAAACCTGTCAAACCGCTCAGATGACAGCACATCTGCACAGCTTGACACCTGGGAGCTCTTCATGCTTAGAAGAAAGACTGGTGATATATTAGTTTTCTATCCATGACAGCATTATCTACTACAAAGACAAGCACAGCATGTACTGGGTTGTATTCAACAGTATATTAGCATAGACGTATCACTTGGAATCATATCTGTAATTCACATTTTACACTTAGGATGAGATTTTGGTGCTAAATTAGGAAGCAGTGAATGATGTGTAAATGTAATGACTGAGTAGATGCTGAGATCGTGGTATATCTGACAATGAGAATGTATCCTCTCATAAATTGAAAAAAAAAAAAAAAAAAAGCTGCAATATTTACGTCTGATCAGGCCTGTGTTATACGTTGTTGGTTTTTGTACTTAAAATTAATGTATAACAGTTTACTAATCTTAGAATACTACAGGCTCTTATGTTGGTAATCCTTCTCCTTCATCACCTTTGACCCTCTGTCAATGACTGTTTGTGTATTTAACAGCAGAAACCCTGCTCTCTGTCTGTATTTTCTATTCTATTATAATATTTCTGGGTGTTGACTTTCAGGCAGTGAGTTTATATTTCTGGCCAATCAAACATCATACAGCATGTGTAGGCGGCACAATGTAAAAACAACAAAACTCTGAACAAACCACAAGCATACAACACCCAAACCTTTCGCTGAGGTGTTAAAAGTACTCACATTCTGTATTTAAGTAGAAGTACAGCTACATATGTGGAAAAAATACTCTTGTTAAAGTACAAGTACTGATTCAACTATTCTACTTAAGGAAAAGTTTAAAAAAAAAATTCTCAATTGTAATAAAGTACAAAAGTAAAAAGTAAAACTACATGTTTTTTTTGGGGGGGGGATTTGCCAAGAACGGAATAATAATTATGCAACCAAGAAAAATCAGAAAAGTTTCCAAAGTATCAAAATCAAACCCTTTAAACGTTTAAATTGTGTTTGATCAGGTCACAGTTACTCTGTTTTCTGAGTATGGGCAGGAAATTTAGGGAAAAAAATGTATATATAAAAAAGTTAAGATAAAAAGTCATCATGAGATTTAAAAAAAAAAAGAAAGATAAATATGAGATAAAAAATTAAAATCCTAAAATTGTGAAATTAAAAGTCAAAATTGTGAGATAAAAAGTCATATAACTATAATATATAAAGTCACAGTTTTCCCTCTGAAGTGATTAATCTTTGTAATATCACATCTGTTTAGTTTGAAAAATTAACGCATCTATTCTGAGAATGTAATGAGTATAAAGTACAGATATTTATGCAAAAATCTAGGGAGTAAAAGTACAAAGTTGCCATAAAAATAAATACTGAAGTAAAGTAAAAATACCGGAAAAAAAATCAACTTAAGTACAGTAATGAAGTACATTTATTGAGTTACTTTCCACCTCTGACCTTTAGCCTATTGTGTCAACAACATATAACAAAAATAGGAGCATTGGCCTGTGTCTCACTGGCATGTTTTTTTTATCAAGAATCAATAACAAGTTGAGTTTGTAAGGATGTCAGGATCCTCTGCTATGTTAGAGTCGTGTGGTCTGGATACAGGATATCAATCTCTTAATAGAAGTGGGTGGCACTTTCACTGGAGGAGAACTCAACTAATTCAATCAAAGTCCACTTCCTATCAGTGTTCAATAGTAACTACATGGATATATCTAACCATTTCCATCAAATTTAGAAATATATAAAAAAAAAATTGAAAGATCAACATTTCTCAAAACTGTGAAGAAACATTGTAGACATTGTCCCAAGGAAACTACATATAACATTTGAAAAGAATACCACCAGTAGATGAAATTGCGAAGACTAGGACGATGATAAAGACAACAACAACAACAAAGATGACAACCATGAAAATAAGAACAGCAAAGACGACAACATCAACATAGATGACAATGATGACAAAGACGATGTCACATACAGTGCCTTCACAATAATTAATGGCCTGTTGGTTGGTGAGATAAAAATGAAAAAAGCCATATACTCCCATTTGAATATTTTGCATTTTTGATTGTTTTCCATTATAGCAGCCTGGGCAGAATCAGACATTGACGTTCCATTTTTCTGTTTTATGGCTTTAATTATTCGCTCTCATCACTCAGTTGATTGCGTGTTCTGCTCTCGCCTCCTCATTTGGTGAATGAAGACTAGAGGCCACATTACAAACCCAGTTGAGAAATGTTGCATATTTTGTCTTGGAATTACAACAAATTCAGAGAAAGTTGTAATTCTTTGTACCAATTAAATTAGATTACATTAGAATAGAATAGAATAGAATAGAATAGAATAGAATAGAATAGAATAGAATAGAATAGAATAGAGGAGGGGGGGCACAGTGGTGCAGTGTTTAGCACTCGTGCCTCACAGCAAGAAGGACCCTGGTTCAAATCCCACACCAGACCTTTCTGTGTGGAGTTTGCATGTTCTCCTCGTGTCTGTGTGGGTTTTCTCCAGGTACTACAGTTTCTTCCCACCATCCAGAGACATGAACTGATAGGTTAATTGGTTAATCTAAAATTGTCCATAGGTGTGAATGTGACAGTGATTGTTTGTCTATATATGTTCAGCCCTGAGATGAACTGGAGACTCATACAGGGTGTACCCCGCCTTCACCCATTGAAGCTGGATGTGACCCCCACACAACCTTAGTGAGGATAAAGCGGGGTTCAGATGACGAGATGAGAATTGAATATATTTATTGTCATTGTACAAGTTCAATGAAATTGGATGTTCAGGTGCCTTAAAAAAAATAAATAAATAAAATAAAATAAAAAAAATATAATATATATATATATATATATATATATATATATATATATATATATATATATATATATATATATATATATACATACATATAAATAGTGTACATAAACAGTATTAAAGTTTAAAAAAAAAGATAAAAACAGTACCCCAGATAAAATAAATATAAATATCAAACAACATCAAACAACAACTTGATGAGAAACTAAACACTGACCTCATAAATGTTAAAGAAGATAAGATACGGAAGTTCCAGAGGGATGCCACAGATTATAATGAAGGCAAAGTTTATAGTTGGCATAAAAGACCACAGAGGGTTATAGATGCAGGGCTTTCTTCAAAGACAAGACCTAGAACAGTCTCCTTTAACTTCACCAGCAGTGAAGAAGAGGACAATATGATGGTATCTGGACCTGAGACTACTCAAGATGATTTTTTAGAATACGCAACATACCACAACAGAGGAGGCGGTACCTGGAGACGAGGTCGCGGGCGTGGACAACCCAGAGGCAGAGGAAGAGGAAAATACGGACGGGCAGAAGGAAACCTAGAGCCCAGGATAACAAGGAGCAGGACCAGACACACGCCGTAATCAACATCTCTGGCAAGAACCTGTCTAGTGAGAGCATCCAAGTCCTTTCCAAAGGGCTTTCCTTTCCTTTGCCCCTACCCACTCAGCCAAACAATTTGATACTAAGATTGACCTGTTTCGATTCTACAGGACTTCTTAGGACTTGGTACAAACAAAATGCCACAACATCAGCAAATCCTACTGCTACAGGTTAGTCTGATTCTTGTATTAGGGGGGGTCTCTTTAGGCCCAAATCTACGTTTTGCCCTTTAGTTCATAATGCAGCATTACATATGTTTGCTAAAAAAGTTAACTTTGTTATAGATAATCTTTTTAATAATAAGAGGTCTCATAAGCAAATCAACCTTAACCACAAAGAGAGAATAGCTTTGGATGCTTTATCCAGCAATGATGAAATTATAATTAAAAAGGCAGATAAGGGAGGTGCTGTGGTTGTATGGGGAAAGGACATGTATGTTAAAGAAACTTTCCGTCAATTGAACAACACAGAGTTTTACCAACCATTAGCTTCTAATCCAACACAGACACTTATACTGGAATTGGGTAAAATTCTATCGGAGGCAAAATATAATGGTTGGATATCTGAGCCTGAATTTAAGTTTCTGTTTAATGAAAATCCAAAAATGGCATCTTTCTATATGCTACCTAAAATACAGAAATGCCTTGAGAACCCCCCTGGTAGGCCTGTGATTTCTGGAAATGAAAGCCTCACTGAACCAGTATCTAAGTACATTGACTATTTCATTAAGCCTTTTTTGTCTTCACTTCCTGCTTATCTACAAGACACAACAGATGTTTTAAACAGACTGGAGGAACTGCAGAATATTGACTGTGATACTTTTCTTGTGACAATGGATGTGGAAGCATTGTATACCAACGTTGTGCATCAACAAGGTCTGGATGCTCTCTCACACTTCTTAAGTACACGTCCTGTAACTGATATGCTACCAACTGATTTTTTACTTTCCCTGACAGAATGGACCGTGAACAATAACGTCTTTATTTTCCAGGATAAGGTCTTCAAACAGACCAAAGGATGTGCCATGGGGGCATGTTTTAGTCCTTCATATGCTGGTCTGTTCTTGGGCAAATGGGAGGAAGATGTTGTTTTAAATAGTGACCAAAATGTGTTTTTAAAGCACATAGTGTGGTATGGGCGTTATATAGATGATCTTTGTCTTTTGTGGTCAGGTTCAGAAACTCAATTAATGGAATTTCATGCATTCCTTAATAGTATCAATCCAAATATTAGGCTGTCATTGGAGTACAGTAAAGAAAAAATTAATTTTCTAGACCTTACCATCTCTAAAGATGAACAAGGTGGTTTACATACATCTATATACAGGAAACCAACTGATAGGAATACTATTTTACATGCGAGAAGTTTCCATCCTACCTGGCTTAAAGACAATGTACCTTATGGACAGCTTCAAAGAGTGAGGCGTATCTGTGACCAAGATGAGGTATTTGAAAGGGATACTCAAAAAATGATGTGTAGGTTTGTAGAGCGTGGTTATAAAAAAGCCTATATACAGGCGAAACCCATGGACAGAGCATCTTTATTGAGAAGAAAGACAGCTGTAGTACCTAAGGATAGATTAATATTTGTCACAAGATACAGTACCGAGGCTCATCAAATTAAACAGATTATTACTAAGAATTAGGGTATCATCCAGAGTGATGAAGCATTAAGACCCATCTTTCCTGACCCTCCTCTTGTAACTTTTAGAAGAAGCCCGACCTTGCATGACAAACTTGTCCACAGCCACCTGAAACCAGACTTGTCACAAACCAGTTTGCCTATTGGGTGTTTTAAATGTCATCATTGCAATCACTGTCCTAATGTTTCACAAGCCCTGACTTTCCAATATTCAGTCTCTCTAAAGCAGTATAAGATCAATCATTTTATTAACTGTAAAACTACTTTTGTCATTTATAGGTTGGAATGCCCCAGTTGTAATGTATTCTACGTAGGTAGAACCAAAAGACGCTTACAAGACAGACTAGCGGAACACAAATACGCAATTCGCACCGGTAATTTAAAATATCCCATGGCAAAACATTACAGTGAACACCACAATAATGATCCAACATCTTTACAGGTTGTTGGTATTGATCACATCCCTTTAACCCTCAGGTTGGGTGATAGACAGAGAGCACTGAATCAGAGAGAGACCTTTTGGATTGGCTACAAAATACCCAGGATTGAATGATGACCTTGATTTTAGTGTTTTCCTCTGATTTTTATTGCTGAGTTTTTTATTGCAGAGTTTTAATGTATTTTTTTATGGATATTATTTATTTATTTTATATGTATGACATTTTTACTTGTGTTGTCATTTTCTTCTCATTTACTTGTTTTTAACTTGTGTATTGGTTGTTTTTTAGAGCTTTTATCTAGTTAAAATTTCATTTTATGGCTTGTTCACTTTTTTAAGGATGACACCTAGTGGAGGTTTTATTTATTACACTGCTACACTTTTTACCTAATTAACACTGTTACGTGTAGGCTGGTGATTAGTTGGCTCTGTTTTAAATACCTCTTCCTGTTATGTGACAAGTCTGACTCCCTGATGAAGGCCATTTATGCCGAAACGCGTTGGGGTTTTTATATGTTTTTATATGATTTTATAGGTTTTTGTAACCAAGCCAGTTTAATAAAGGCTTTTTATTCTTCACTTTTAAGAGAGTGCCTTGGAATGTTTCTTTGTTTTTGCTGTTTTTTTTTCCTATCCAATAGAGCACCTCTAATTATTATTACTTATTTTGAGTCCAGGTAGCGCTCCTTAAGCAAACTTTTTTTAAATATAAATATATATCTAAAATGGCACAATGTGCAGCATGTAAAACTATAAAATTACCATCATATTAATATAGTATTAATATGATGCATCCACATTAATACTATCTAGTAGTGTTTCGTGCAATTATGGCCCTTCAATAGAAACAGTTTTTATTCTGGCGTTCAATGTCTAGAACCATCAACCCAAGAGCAGGAGTTCAAACAGTGAAAGTCCAGGGTGGGTTTGGATCCTGCTGATTTCCTGCTCCCTCCTCAGACAGTGGAGGCTGTAGAGGGGAAGAAAGAAGGCACCAATGGTTTTCTGGGTCGTGGTGATGAAACCTTAGAACACCTTCCTTTTCCCTGTGGTCCAGCTGGAGAACCACACGCAGATACTCACTCGCTCATCATCTGAACCTGATTCATCCTCACTAGGGGGTCACTGGGGGCCTAATCCAGCTACAATGGGTGAAGGCGGGGTACACCATGTATGAGTCTCCAGTTCATCGCAGGGCTGAACATATTTCGACAAACAATCACTCTCACATTCACACCTATGGGTAATTTAGATTAACCAATTAACCTATCAGTGCATGGGTTTGGATGGTGGGAGGAAACTGGAGTACCTGGAGAAAACCCACGCAGACACGAGGAGAACATGCAAACTCCACACAGAAAGGTCTGGTGTGGGATTTGAACCAGGGTCCTTCTTGCTGTGAGGCACAAGATGTTTACTAAAGATTCAGATATAACTTGTCTGGTTTGTGAGATTGCATCTGATATCTACCCCTAGTGGCAGATATTATACCCTTTTTTAATCTCACCCAACATTGGTTATGGGAGATTATTATAATCAGTGTCTGTCTCTGCATGTGTCCGCAGAGACATATCATGCTATAACTCAATGAATACTTTAGATATCACCATGAAATTAAATGTGCATAAACATATAGCTAATGTACATCAGATGCAATGATCCATTTGAGTAAAGGTCAAATGGTAAATGGACTGCATTTATATAGCACTTTTCCACCTTCATGGTGCTCAAAGCACTTTACATTAGCCTCACATTCACCCATTCACACACACACTCATACACCAGTAGGTTTCTAAGGTCTATGGTAAGTCCTACTGGGGGCATAAGTCAGGGTTCAGTGTCTTGCCCAAGGACACTTCGACATGTGGACAGCCAGATCCGGGACGCGGACCGCCAACCTCTCGGTCATTGGGCGACCCACTCTACCAACTGAGCCACAGCTGCCTGGTCAAGGTCGAGATTAGCCCAAAATAGGGGCGAGATTAGGCATTTTCTGAATACTTCTTTTAAATTAGGTTTTAGTTGCCCATTTAAAACTATACATAACATTCAATACCACAATATTGGCACAAGCAATTTTAAGAAGTTCATTTGTTATTGCATGATATCAAACAGTATAGCATTTGGCAGAATTGTGGAATAATTTAAAAATCCTTTCATTATTCCCAAGTGGTGGAAATTGATCAGTAAAATCATGTTTAAATCCTTATGAATCCTTTTTTTGAATTTAGCAAAGTCTTCATTGTTTTACTTATGTTCTCAACACACTATTTATATCATCACAATCAATTTCTTCCTAGTAGCTATAAAAATAATGCCTTAGTATGATGAATATACTGAAAAGTTGGCTGTTCATATTACATGTTAAGTCAATCCAAGTAGAGGAAAAAAGGGTAAGAATCCCACAGGCGTTATGTTGACTCTCCTCCTGCTGGAGCAGCTGCCTCTAAAGCTCTGCTCTGCTTCTCAGACCCCTCTGAATGATTTAAATGCCCCTGGATAAAAAAAGCTCTGGACGAAAGGAAGGAAAGGAAGGAAACAAGGCCGATCCTAAGGGCAGAACTTGACATATAAGGCTAAAGAAACGTTATTCTTTAAAGCATGACAACAAAATACATTCCAAGGATAGTAAAGTATATAAGCATTTCACTCTTTTTTTTTTTTATGTTTCCTCATATCGTTCCATTAGTCCAAACTCGGAGGCAGTTTTAGGAGCACGGTGAGCAGTGGATCATCCCTTATTGTCTGATACTTTATGTTGCTTTTGCTCAATTGTCCTAACATTATAGGTTCGATATGCCTTCAAGGTTTTGAATTACATCAGCAACAAATTGTAATAAAGCTCTCAGGAACATCTTGGTGTAAATTAAATATTGATAATTTTGGATGGAGGGGTGGCAACAAAGTGCTTCTCATGTCTATGTGATTCTTTGTAGTCCATGCACAATTCACTCATCAGTGCAATATTCAGACATCACCTCAGGCAAAATCAAATAAAAAATACAAACCTTTGTGTGGTATTTAGGTGAATTTAACAAATTCTTAAACACACATGGCATTTTGTGTGTAATCCCCGAAGAAAAACACCAGTCCTGTGTGAATTATTTCAGCCACACAGACTCTTAGCACAAACTGAGTGTGTTACGCTTAAGCAGGAAATTAATCTTAACTGTGAATTGCAATCCATTTTCTCCTGTAAGCAGCAGTGTATTAGAGGCCAACCAGGACATCTAAAGGTCTGTATTAATATTCAGTCCTTTGCTTTCTGAGTGTCACCAGAGGGAAGTTATTGAGATCTAGAAGAGCAGACATAGCAGCCTGGTATTACTTCAGGGAACATAGTCCACAATGCACAGAAAATTTAACCACACAAACATCAATTCTACATGTCTAACAGATAATGCTTACGCCACAATCCCAAATGAAGACATACAGTATGTAGATTAATTTATTTAATAATCCCTTTAAGGGAGTGAGATAATCAATGGGGGCTATTTTATTATCACTCCTTCTACAAGTGGAGTTAGCATTTGCATAAATCTCATAATTCATATGAGAAGTGCTTATAAGCAGGAAAGCAGTGTAAAAAAAAAAAACTGTCAGCATTTCCAGCTAAGTGTAATACTTTTTTTAATGTTGCTGAACATGAGAGAGAAAGTCACACTTCAGCCTTTTTCTTCAGTATTTCTGAGACATTTGTGAGTGTGACCCTTATTAAAAAAATAACTACAACTGAGCTTGTGATTGAAGACTGTCATCCAATAAAAACAGGAGTAGAATTCTCATTAAAAAAAAATAAAAGTTTGTATCTGTTCTTATGACACATAAACAGGAAAGTACATGTTCAGGGAGGTGTGTGGGTAGACAGACAGACAGACAGACAGACAGATAGATAGATAGATAGATAGATAGATAGATAGATAGATAGATAGATAGATAGATAGATAGATAGATAGATAGATAGATAGATAGATAGATAGATAGATAGATAGATAGATAGATAGATAGATAGATAGATAGATAGATAGATAGATAGATAGACATGCACACATACATATACACATAGAGATAAATAGTCTTTATAATGCTTGCGTTATGCTCAGTCATTGTCATTGATAACCATCCAATCATTGTTTCTTTGAGGGCTTATATGGGAAAGGGAAAAATTAAAAAGCCTGATAATTTAGCCTAACGTGGTTTAAAACTTTTCTTTCTGTTCAGAAAATGAGCGAAACGCACAGGTATTTGACATATGTATAGATGCAACACATCCAAAGCTGCTATAATGTTAACATTTTGTGTATAATTTGCCAGTGCAAGAAAAAACAAACCCCAGAGTCAAATTATACTCTGCAATAACAGTCATTAACACGGCATAAAAATAGATCTTAATCAACCATTGAATTCCAATGTTTCAGTGTTATGGCAGTATTAAGAAAATGTGTCTTTTCCTCTGATATTAACTAGAATGACAGACAATGAAGCAAAGTAATATTAATTGTTCCACCTTGTTCTTTATAAAAACCTGGTCAACAGATCCAGCCCATTGAACATGCTTAAAACTCTCTTATGTGTTAGAGGAAAAATGCGGCACAGTCTTCACTTCTACATTTTTATGCATGTGTCTCTCCAACTGTATGGTTTTTCTTCCCAAAGCTGTTGGATGTCACTGGTATGTGCTGATTAGAATCCCAACCAGCCCTTCTTTTCAATCCTTGGTTCAGAGAGGAGGGGGAGTTGGTTTAAATGGGAGCCCCACAAAGCCAGCCTTTTCATGGGAATGAATCCCCCTTTAGCTGAAGATCTCACTCACGGACCAGGGAGGCAAAGACCTGGAACAAATTACACTAACGAGTTCACCCAGAGCCCTGTAATATCTAGTGAGTGGAATCATTAACAATCATTTAAAACAGGCAGATGTACGTGCACTTGGACACACAGTGCTGGATAAATCAAATTACAGCATGGGGATGCTTATCTTACTGCCCTTGGTTTGCACGGATCTAGTTCATTGAATCTGAATATCTGCTACAGTATGTGCATGAGACAACAACTCTCCCAGTGGCATTTCCTCAACTCTTCTCCTAATCCTCACTTGTACCTCAAAAAAAAAAAGAAAAGAAAAGAAAAGAAAAGAAAAGAAAAGAAAAGAAAAGAAAAGAAAAGAAAAGAAAAGAAAAGAAAAGAAAAACACATGCTCAAAGCTCCACAGACACATATATGAGTGGTTGAAAATCAGCCTGAATAGAAGAGGAATTTAAATCTCAATGCATCGTTAGACTAGAAACGTCACGTTGGCATTCAGACGGTGCCAGGCAGGGAGTCAGTGCCAGCTAAATGCTCCGAAAGATCCTGACAATATACCCACATAAGCAGACAGTGAAGCAGCCCAGGCTACAGGGATCTGTCAGCACGGTCAACTCACCCCAAAGTTACACACAATTACACTCATTTGGGGGATGAGGGTGGGGGTTAGGGGCTGCAAGATAACAAGTATAGGGTGTAAACAAAGTGATGGGAGAGCTTAATAGATGGTAGCCCTCCCCCGACGGGACAGTGATGGTGAAAGTAAGCAGACCAGTGCGAGTGGAGACAGAGATAACTACATTATTATGTCTGCAGCAGAGACACAGACGAGCAGGAGAATCTCCCATTCCCACAACACTGAAATGCATGAAATTACTGACTGACGATCATTATTTTTGTGACGCACATGAAGTGAGTGGTGCGTATATATATATATTTTTTTTTATAATGTATTTTTTTTTTTTTTGCTCTGAAGCCGATACTTAACACTCACAAGATGTAGTGGTGAGACCTCGTATAGTTCGATTTAAAAAAAAAAAAAAAAAAATAATAAAATTTTAAAAAACCCGGCGCGCATCCACACCCATGTGGATGCTGACCTAAATCCGCTTCTCCCCCACGCATCTGTAATGAGGCGTCCCAGCAAATGCGACCTTTACGAGTCCCGTTCGACATGTTTGCACCATCAACCAAACTACGGATATGTGTGTGTGGGGGGGAGAAGGGGGGGCAGCGTCCCATACGACAGTTTTCATAATGTTATGTAAGATTATAAAGAGCTGATCTAAACAGGAGGAGGGAGACTCACCGTTAAAGGTAAAAGGCTGATGCGCACCGATACTTATTGGGACCTGATCCTTTTGTGGCTCAAAGCCGTCCGTCCAGCATGGCAAGACTTTGTACAAATGAAGCACCTTTACTGGCCAGTCTGTAGCAGCTCCGTTACAGCAGATGAATGGCACAGCAGCAGTTTGGTATTCCTTCCCCTCTCAGTCCCACGCTGATATTTGACAGTCGGAAAGCGCTTATCCCTGTCACGCACAACACGCACTATTTCTGCAACAGCCGTGGACAGCTCCAGTGCTGAAATCTTCCTTTTCCTTTCTCCCTGTTATTTCTCTTCCCTCCTTCCTTCCTGACCTACTCCCTCAGCATCTGTGGAAACACGCAGCCTGCAGTTGGAGCAGGAGGGGATGTGTGTGTGTGTGTGTGTGTGTGTGTGTTTGTGTGTTTGTGTGTGTGTAGACCCACAGATGATCACTCAAGTTAAATCATAGATGATGGAAAAAATAAAAAGAAACCTCCTCCCCCTTTTTACTGCTCAGGTTCCTGTGAGTTCAGTCGTGATTATGCAGGTTAATAACTTGTGAGCTCCTCAGTCTTGAACCCGGAATGTGTTGATTGGTCAGATCCACCAGGTCCACCAGGTCCACCAGATCCACCAGATCCACCAGGTCCCTGCAGCTCCCAGATAATGATGTTAGGAAAGATGCCTTCAACAGCAACTACTTATTTCACACAGTTTAGAGCATAGCAAGGCTCTTTTTGGCACAGGGGTGTGTGTAGTCTGAATGTGGATTTGCTCTTAAGATAGTTTTTTTTTTCTTTGAGGGAGGGGGGGGGGGGTATATTGCATGCACGAGAAGCCTGCAGTCATAACATATGTTGACAACCGAGGCAGTTTCTGATTGAAGATCTGCATCTTCACAGAGTGGATATAATGATGATATGTTAGAGGAACATGCATACAATCCTGATGTTAACCCTTAAGGACATAGAATATTTTTATGTTGACTTTTCCTCTACATTTCATTTCTTCTCATTTGCATTTTTATTACAAATTTAGGTATTTTACTATATAATTTACTTCACTGACCATGTGAGACTAAATGCAATGGCTGTTATATCACAACAGAGAAAACTAAAGAAAATGTGACTACACAGTAAATTTTGCAGTGTTAAATCAACACTGAGAGAGTTTATTTAACTTCTTCTAGAGTGTATTTGGTCCCATTGTCTCCAAATTAACACTGCAAAATCTACAGTGTATTTCAACCAAATGATTGACATGTGAATTGAATTAATCCAAAACTGCCTTTGTGACAACTTCAGTATGGGTTTCCCTTAAAGCTGTCATTCCATGGTTATTTCATTAATATTACTGTGTTCTCCATTGTTATTGAATACATTGTCTGTTGGTTCTATTTAAAAAATGTCTGGATTGTTTGGTTTCCAGCTGTTTTTTCACGGTAGAAAAATGACTTGAGGTTGAACAACAGAGTGTACCGGTACTTCCTCATACATGTCCATGACGCAGTGATGAGGCGTCTCTGATTGGCTCAGAATGCACGAACGAACACTCCCCCCTCCCCTCTTGCTATCTGTATGTGTTTACCTTTACCACAGTAACACCCAGCTAGGTTTCGTTGCTTGTTCTGAAAACGTGTAGGGAAATAAAACAAGGCTTTATTTCCACAGAGAGCATATGGATCGGTTTGATCCGCCATTTTTTTCCAGCTACTGTGGCTCCTTCTTCTTTCATAGATGGTAAATGGTCTGCACTTATATAGTGCTTTTCCACCTTCCACCTTTACATTAGGCTCACATTCATACATGCACACACACACTCATACACCAGTAAGTTTCTAAGGTTCTGTCAGTCCTACTTGTCCTGCCCAAGGACACTTTGACATGTGGATTACCAACTGAGCCACAGCCACATTTTAGATGCTAATGCTAATGCTACTTCAGGTTCGTTGCAATGGGGGACGGGCTTAACCCCACGTGGGTGACGCTAAAGTTCATCTGACATCAGATTTTTCTGGGTCTCTCGTTCCTCCTGTTGTTTTCTGTGAATGCAGTATGCAGCCAGTGGAGGTGACAAACCACTGTCAAAGGCAGTGTGTGTTGTTAAGTCAGGGTGACCCATTAGATTCCAAAAAGAGCATATAAAAGTGGTTTTAAGCGGAATGACACCTTTAAACCTTTTCAAAACAATTTATAGTAATTTGCTGGAACATTATCCTCTGCATTTTGTGTTTTTCAGTGAAATTCAGGTACTTTACCTAAATTGAATATGCTCACCCTGTAGATGTTCATAAAAGCTCAGTAAATGTAATGAAAATTGAAGGAAAAGGTGACTTTTTGAGAAAATACATCATTAATGGAATGTAAAAAGTAACATTTCAAACACTGTGTGGATTTGGAAGAGAGTGTTTCCATGACATCTACATCACTTCTGAATGTGCAAATGGGTCATGTGTGATAATGATGATAATACTGATGATGGTAACAAGTTGAGAAACTGCATTTTTTTATTTATTGAAATGCATTAATAGGTTTAGTGAAACAAACATTATTAAACCTTTTAGATTAGTAGATACTTTTTAGGTCTTTCAGGGTTAAGAATAAACATGGTCTAATATAATGCCCTTAATTATTTCATTCATGTTTATTTATCAACTTCATATACAAGAGCAATAGCCTCACTTCCCAAATAGCAAATGTTCTTAATTGAAAATCACCCTCCTATTTTATGATTTGTTGTTTTTGGACCATGCCATGCTGCAATCAATATTTCTGTTAATGGCAGCTACTGTATGCCTAATGGACCATATTTAGGCGTGGATGTGCCAGCACTTCTATGCAGGATGATAAAGGCAGATGAATGCAGAAAACTATTGAATTAGTTTTGATTTGACAATTATGATCAAAGTGACTTTCATCAGAACCACCCATGTTTTTCAATGAACAAATGACAACAGAATGTCACAATCTAGATATCTTCATCAGACTCTTGCACTTAGGAAGGACACATCTGTTATTGAATTACTTTTTTTATTTTATTTTTTTAAGTAATGTGGACAAAAACAATTTGCCCAACTGTCATGAGTATTGTTTTGACTTTTTGTTCCTGGCTGCTCAAGACTTTAATTAGACGTTAACCTTTAAACATCCGCCCTTTATGTGGAGGTTTTGGGTGGGGTATATAACAGGAGTATAAGGCCAAAATGCAGATAGAGTATTAGACTTCATTTCAATGGAATCATTTGTTTCTATCTTCAACATGACACAAATGTAATTGTGATTCTTAAATGGGTCATGTTAAAGGTTAAAATGGTTAAGAAGTTAAATGACAGTAAAATTACATTACAATTACAGTCTCATGCTCCAGAAAGATTTAAGATACAAAGTGTGATATTCAATGACATTCCAAATACCATAAATATTTGCCTTTAATTTGTCATTATTTTTCTTAATTGTGGGCTTGTGATGAATGGTGTCAATTGGTAAGAGTTGATACTCATACTCTGGATCATATTATATTTAGTTCCCCACTGGTTCTGTGGTGAGTGTATGCACCACAGTGGACTATTTATCAATATACACACATCCCCTACAGAAACATTAAACAGTCATACTAATACACCTCTTAATAGTTCTGCTCATTCATTATTTACCTGTGCTGCTGCCATCTTGGCTCCTCCTCCTCTGAGCCTGGAGGTTGACCCTGGGCAGTGGGAGCAGCTGCCTTTTAGGGTAAGGACAAATCCCAGCCATACCATGCGTACTTCGGGTGGATGGGGGGGGGGGGGGGGGGGGGGGTTTGAACTGTTTGGTTGAATTAAGGTCAAAATTAGGTATAAATAAATGATTTGGCATTGTTGATGATGTGTGTATGTCACTGTGTTAATGGGTTTTATGTGGAACCTAAGGGTGGGGTGGGGTGGGGGGGGGGGGAGGCTTAGCCTTTATAATGCTCTGGCTAACAGGGCTCTGGGGCTCAGTCTTTTGGATGCCATGCAGTGTGACTGTGATTTTTATTTTTATTTTTATTTTTTTTTGAGTTTTGTGACTAATTTATTTTTCTTTTCACTGAAAATAAAAGCAAGACATATGCAGCATTTGTGACTTCAGTCATCCTTTTTCCTTTTTGGACTGAACAGTGGTCCCAAAATGTTGTGACGGGGCTTTTGTTTATTTTGTAACATAGATATTTATTTATGAGACTATTAACTCCAGTCATGATTCGATCAATGCAGCAGTAACTTAGAAGTCACCTAAACAGGAGAGAAAGTATATCACTGTTAGCAAACTGGTCATTCTAAAACAACAAAATTGTGATTCTCATTTCCATGGGATTATACACAAAACAAAACACAATTATGAATGAAATATGCAATTTCTGAAACTGCATCTCACGATGCTCCCTGAACTCCTACACACTGCACCTTTAAGCAACTTAAGTAATTTAACTTGAGAAAGTTTTATGGTATTTGTTTGGCAGTAGGGAGTTGCAAATGAATGCAGAAGTCTCATATATAAAAAAAAACAAAAAAAAAAACAAGCACAGCTACACAGAGGCCAAGTCTACTTTTTATTTTTTGCCAGTCATTCTATATCAGCATATTGCAGATGGATTGGCACATAGACTCACACATAGAAAAGATGGTGTGAGTGTTTGCAATACAAAGTATTGCATGAATTTAAATTAATTTTGATACATCTAATCAAGATGAACTATTGTAAGCTACTAACTACTTTTATTTGGTTTCATTTTCAGCTTTTCCCTGAAATGGTTTTGTGATCTCATCAATTTCACGCCATAGAGATGCTGTATTTTTAATCTGATTAAAACCTTCACAGACCCAAACAGTCATGGGCAACCAAAAGAATCGACTGATTTAAAATGTTTAATAACTTCTGATCCAATAACTCTACATTGTAAAATGTGACCATAGAATTAACACCAACAAGTTGTAAAATTGCAATATAAAAAAAACTAAGTGAAAATACAATACAAAATTGTTTATTTGAAAATATTTTTGTATCAATTAAATCAAGTATAGCTGTAGTTTTTACTCGCCTGGGCCAGGTGGAGTGTCTTCATTGATCTTGTTGATAAAAGTTGCCGACACTGTGTGTTTCAGACCTGTGTTCTGACTGGTTAACTCAATACAGCTGTACGAGCACACAGTAGTCCAAAATTGACTCATTCATAGTAACACAGCAAAGTTAATAATCAGCATCAGGGCCAACAGGGCCATCCCTTAACATACTATGGACCTAAGCAGATTTTTATTTTTGAGCCCTCCAAACTACATTAACCCTTTGTTGGTCACACTACAAAAATCACAATAGAAAAATAGTTTTTTTTTTTTGCTTTTTCCACCTTATAACACAAAACATTAATTTTTTTTTTTTTTTACTGACCCTGAATTTAACTAAAATATTGAAACTCAAACATTATTCCTTCACCAATCTTACCAACGTAATTTGTGACTTGGTTCAACTCTTTGTGTTTGTATCATTAGCGATTAGCATTACTGGTTAGCATTAGCATTTCATGACCCTTTACACTTTTCACTACTGTTTGGTTGAGCATGTTTTCAAAAAAATTATTACATGAATACCAATGTATTTCTGAAACATGATGAGGATTATTTATGTAAAATAGACTCTGTAAAATTGAATAAAGTGAAAAAATAAAACTTGCCTGTAATTTTGTGTCTAAAAGAAAAGATTATAGCAGAGGTGTTGTCACATTTATGATCTTGATATACGATCATGAGCTGAATATATCATTGACTGCTCAAGAAGTTTGGTGTCAAAGGACTTAAATTTAGATTAGATATCAGGGTTCAAAGTTACCTCTACCAAATGTTTGAGCTGACCAACAACGTGTTAAAAAGGACAATCCCCAAAAAAAGACTAATTAGAAGATTGTGTATTGCATGTATCTCATTGTATACATCAGGTTTTTCATGACAAAAATATCACATGATCATATGGACAGCTTCCCAACTCATGTATCAAATGTGATTAATTTAGCGTTACAGGGTTAAATTGTGTGTAACTTCCAAAATTATTTTTTATATATATGAGGATTACTTGAAAATGTTAATTTCTAGCATTCACAGTAGCAGAACCATGAACAAAATAAAACAAAATACAGAAAAAAATATCCAATAAATGATTCTTTCCAGGTTTGCACCACAAGTTGATGTACATTTAAGTGTCAGAGCAGAACAGATTGATATTCTTATGCAAGGAGAACAGTCCAAGCAGGGACTCATACAGCAGTCAGATTGTCCTGATATGAATCTCACCGTGGTGGTATATGTATAATGAGTAAAAAATTAAATCAGGCAAAACAGGACTAAATTATTTGTATGTATACGATGTGACAGCTGAGTAAGACATACAGCTGAGTCAGTCTCATCAGTCTTGTCTGAAAGGCAGCGTATATGGTTAATGTATGAACGACTGTATGCGCCATATCCCACTGTGTTGTTCCACAGCCAACTGGTTCAAATGGAAGGACATGCATTATTAATGAAGACTTAAGTGCATACTGACCCATGGGTCTTGGGGTGACTGGCTTATTTTCTCAGTGGGAGGGTATAGAAAAAGAAATGGACATAGTGAGAGTATGTCACATGGAAACCTGACCTCTCACCTGCCTGCTGTGGTGAGATGCCGGTTGTAGTGTAGTGTCTCTGCACAGTGCAAGACAGATGGTTACACACTGAACTGATCATGTGATGCCTTGGACTGTTAGACAGGTAACACTTTTTTTAAAAAAGAAAACTAGGTCAGTGCTTTTTTTAACACCCTTCCATGCATTTCCCCTTTATAATTACATTAACCCATGAAGACCCAAACAGCCAGTGACCAAAACCATCTACTGATCTAAAGTGTTAAATACCTGGTGATCTATTAATACTATTAATGCGTGTAAATACTTGTCATAAAATACATCTTTTGGTCATGGTCACCAGATATTACCCATTTCAACATTCAGAGGCTCCATAGTGAAGGTGGAAACATCATCTTCGACCACATTGATTCAGCAGTAAAACTATGGCAGTTTGACAAATGACTGTGGACAGTTACATTTTCTGTTCATTTTTCCTGAGAAGTGACATTTTCCTGCAAATGTCACTGTTTTCATAGGGTTTTTGTTTGTTTGTTTTTTCTGGAAAACCCATAAAGTTTGATATATGACAGTGGATAAAGATATTTGGTGTGAGTTCAGTAAATTATTTGTTTATTTTTTTAAAAAGTCATTTGCTTAATTTTTCTCTGCTTCTCATATTATTTGCAACATTGATCTGAGCTTTTATAAATGAAAAAAAGATGGTTGTTTGCTTGTTTTCCCTTGCTGGAAAAAAGTTTTGTCTTCAATTTTCTCTATTTCTGATATAATACTCTTTAACTTTAATCTGACTTTTTATGAACATCTACATGATCAGTGAATGAAATGCAAGAAAATACCTGATATACACTTAAAAAATCCAAATTACAGACAATAATATAATTCTAATAAATGGTGACAAATCACCTAAGAAAGGTTAAATAGACAGAAAACTTCATTAGGGAACTGTCACAAATACACTGAGTCTTTATGAGCTCAATTAAAAATTCTCATCTTATTCTCATCTTATCCCGTTGAAGCACATTCCCAGAGTGTAACATTGATTCACTAGTAAAACCAATGGTATTTTGATAAATGACAGTGGTTGAATAAACATGGTTTATGTTGATTACATGTTTTGTCACATTTTGTCAGATTTTCCTCATTCTTTTCTGACAGCATGACAATCAATTTTAATATATATATTTAATTTTTATATACATACATACATATACATATATATATATATATATATATATATATATATATATATATATATATATATATATATATATATATATATATATATATATATATATATATATATATATATATATATATATATATATATATATATATATATATATATATATAATCTGTAAAAAATAAAATAAAACAAAAATAAAGGGGAAAATTGAAGAAAAAATTGAAAAAAAAAAATAACAAAGCACAAAATACAAAGGATATTATGATAATAAATAGTGATAAATAACTTAAAGGTTAAATAGAGAGAAAAATCCATTAGGGAACTGACACAAGATAAAGAGCAGCACTGGATCTTAATGGGTTAAAACAAGAGAAAAGAGAGGAAAAAAAAGAAAAGAAAAAGGAACATAGAATAATAATGAACTTTAACATCCGCACTTCCTCTCACCTCTCACTTCCGCTTAACGATACTTGAAAACTTTTTGGATTGAAATGGGGTTTAAATGAAGACAAACAGTGAGAGGGAACAAAGCCAAGCTTGGAACACTTCTCAAAGAAGAAACAGGCTGGGAAACCAAACACCAATGGCGTCAGCCCCTCTTTCATTGTAGTAATGGTCTCAGTAGAGCAGTCTGTCACTCTTAACAGTCCACTCACAGTCCAGTTGAATTCTAAAAAGGATTCCCATGGATTTTGGAGTTGGATTTTTGTGTCATGCAATCAATGCTTTTTCAGCACCGGGTTACTTTCCCTTCACTGCAACTCTGAAGACACCTGATTAGTCTGTTCAATAAGCTCTAATTGTATCGCTCTCTTTACATTTCGTGACACTTGCTCTGTTTCTTTGGTGATTCCACTGCAGGAGCATTAAAATACAGACAACTCTTCTCATTCAGTGGCTGACATGGTATTAATCTAACCACTAATCATATCTCCATGCTATAGTCAGTTAGGAATATGTAGGTGGCTAATGTATAATTATAAAGTCAATGTACAATTATAAATTATACTTTGCAGCACTTGGTTATGGTTAAAGTTAAAGTTAAAGACAAGACATGTTGGCAGTTTGTAATGGCTTATATATAAAGGAATATATTTATAAAAGAGAGAGCGAGAGAGAGAGAGAGAGAGAGAGAGAGAGAGAGAGGACAATCCACTGAGTGAAATAGGCCCTAAAAGTTCACATATTCAAATGTTTTATATATATATATATATATATATATATATATATATATATATATATATATATATATATATATATATATATATATATATATATATATATATATATATATATATATATATATATATATATATATATATATATATATATATATATATATATATATATATGTGTGTGTGTGTGTGTGTGTGTGTGTGTGTGTGTGTGTGTGTGCGTGTGCGTGTGTTTTTGATTAATAATGCAAAATGCAGTGAATGATATTGTCATGATGAATAGATCTGGTTAAAAGGGGAAATTAATGTAGAAATTGCCAAAACTATAATCACATTGGTTCCAAATTGTAGTCAGTGTGGAAGAGCAATGTCACTGCGCATATCGACAAAATTCTAAGTAATATGTTTTTCTTTCTTTCTCGTCTCATTTGTGTAATTTTGACACAAAAATCAGCATTCTGAAGATTGATCTTGAAATGATTGGTCTGATCATAATATTTCACAGCAAATAGAAGGCTGTCAGGCTGTGATGTGAACCACAGTTGTTATGCAATTGCATCACAGTTGTGGTAATGGTTAATACATTACTAACAAGCACACAAAATGACTTAGTTATGCTAATGCTGGAAGTAGACCATTTCACAATGTTATGACGCTAACGTTTAGCATTGGCACCCCCATCACTCCTTGGCTGTTTACTCTGGTCTACATTCAAATACAGGAGGTGAAGGTTTGACTTGACTTTAAAACTGCTAGAAAACTCCCTGCTAGAAAATAAAAAAAAAGAAAAAGAGTACAAAAAAACTGTAACAAAAACACAACAATTCTCCAAATGGGTGATTATACATTAATGAAAATATAATCATAAATATTGTCTTCTATTTCAGCAATTAGACTCCACTAAATACCCCTAAATGTTACGCTCTAGGATTCTGCTTCATGGGAATTAAATGAGAATATTGCACACTGGCTGTGCTATTATATTTATTTAACCCATACAGTCCAAGTGCTGTTCCCATATTAAATTCCCTCTGTTATTTGACCTTTCTTAAGTTATTTATTGCCATTTAATATGATATTATCATCTGTGTTTTGCATTTTTTAGTTTATATCAGGTATTTCTCTATATTTAATACAGTGATTAAGCAGTACACGTGACCACATGTTATGTTATAGTGTGATAGCATTCTGTATTTACTCTAACAGGTGTGGTGAGACTGGGAAGGTTGCTGCCACTTGATGCCTATCATCTACATAACAGTACAAGTATTATCCATTCCTAAAACTCAGATTAAAGTTTAAGGTTATTATATTAGAAACACAAATAGTGACATTTTGAGCAAATATATTATGTAAAAAACAGGCATCTCTATCCACTTTCATTTATCAAACTACATGTGTTTTACTGGTAAATCAATGTTATAGAAGATGGCGATGTGTCCACATTGACTATGGAACCTCAGAATGTTGAAATAGGTCATTTCTGGTGACTATGAAAAGATAACAAATTGCATTTTACACCAATTATTTGCATATATTAATAGGATTAGTGGATCAGTATGAAACATTTTTCTTCAGTGGATGATTTCAGTAACCAGTGACTGAAATTTAGTATCATATTTTAGCTTTACCATGACCTCTGGTGTCTATTTGCATTCTCAGGTTTTCTGCCAATACCATGTTCTCAGGTTTCATTCTGTTTTGTTGTGAATAATTCATGTTGTACCACGTCTTCATGTACACAGCATGTTCACTATCTGTGATTATACTTCTAGAATTCATCATCATCTGCCTAAACTCCAAACAGCTGCCTTTGTGTTTCCATCATGTCAGTCTGTCATCTTGCCCACAACCTACAATCTTGGTCAGTGTCTCAAATAAAAGGCTATACATCGTACAGTTTTATCAAGGATCATCTGTTTTCACATGAAAGGGGCTGAATATATTAGCCAACACTGAAGAAGAAACGATATTTTACTCCTGTGAGATGAATACTTAAGAGAAGAAGTGCTTCAAAACCTTTTCATGTGGTTCAGAATAGATTGTCCTTCCTGTCCAAAACAAAGGATTTCATTGATGCAGGCCACTAAATGTGATTGTATGCACATTATTAGCCTGATACTATAAAGCATAATCAAGTCCCCTCTTTAAATCTGACACCTAATTAATTACACTGTAGAACATTTCCACTCTGAACAGCATGCAGAATCATATATACACATCTTATTAGAAGTCTGAATGCATGTAGATTATTTATTGTGCACTTATTTTGAATAGAAATTGTCTGCAAATGTTGCATCCATTTATTATTCATTCATTTTACTTAGATTTCTGTGCCTCACAATGTCTGCAGCCTCCTTTGTGTTTATTGTCCTAAACTGTCATCATGTTTATTCATGTGATAGTGTCTTCTAAAGAACTTTTTTTTTTTTCAGTTCAAGCATGTTTTTTCATACTCATTTATTCAGTTCATAGTATTAAGTTAAAAAAAGGGGGGGAACAAGAAAGAAAAAGAGGTTAAACAACTCAAATCTGTTTTATGCCAAAAAGGTGGTTGATGTTTTAATGTAAAAAAAAAAAAAAGTACTTAAGTTGAATTTCATTGGTAAATGTCTAAAACAATTTCAGTCACATTATCTAAACATTTCTTCAATATTTGACTGCACGATTGTAATGGAGGGGGTTTAGGATAAGTTAGAGTGACAGCCATAGATGATACTCAGCTTTATTTGATGTTCCACTTCCACCAGATTAACTGTGGTGACTCAGTGTTGTATCTGAACACAAGTGTTTACCACTTCACTAAAAGGAGAATACCTTCCCACTTCTGTTTTGTTTTTGTTCTGTTTCATGTAAACCATTGACTGTGTTCCCTCCACATTGTTTTCATGTATGGCTTCCCTTTAAACATGTCTTAAAATTATGTAGGCTGAGAAAAAAAAAAATGTTGATGCCAATACTCACACTGTTGCCAGGCAACTGATGAGTGTTTTAGATTCACTCCAAAGCAGCCAATTTTGCATTCCAAAGTTTTGAACGTGGATTCAGGTTTTCAAGAAGCTAAACAATCTCTCAGATAGCTTCAGTTCTCAGAGGAATAATACAAGTTTCTACAAAAAAACATGGTTTAAAAGTTGTGCTTCTGTACACTACATTTTGTCATGATGGGGTGAGGTGAAGAGAGGACTCCGATGCTCGGTGTTGAAGGGAAAAATGTTTTAATAACAGAACAAAAAGCAGACAAAAACAGACATAAACACCAAAACAAGAACAAACAAAACCTGGGGGTAGATCAGCCAGAGTCCATGGTGGTAAAAAATGTCCATGTTATGGATAAAAGGGAAATGGGCAGCGTGCCTGGGTTATGGAGGTGACAAAGCTCAATGGTCCCACACCAGCAGCTGCGCGCCTCACTGATTAAATAGCTGCAGATCAGCAATGACTTGCAGCTGTGCGGTGCAGGCCAGGTGTAACTGGAGTGTAACTGGAAGAAAGATGACAGGAGAGGTGAGGATCTGGGGGAAAGGTTGTGGCAGGTTGTGACATATTTACATTTTAAACCTACTTCAGAATAATGACATCCACTGAAGATGGTATGTGACCACTGTATTCATCTGAGAGCAGGATTATGCAAAGACTACAGTGCCAATTTTCATGACACTTGGTGGGTGGGGGTCGAGCACACATTTTGTTGAATTTTTCAGAGCAGATTCAGAAAAGAACCTAAAATTGTGTGTCATTATTTTTAGGGGAAGCTTTTTAGTCAAAGTGATAATAACACGTTCTTGCTGCTGACTTTGGGGAGGAGGCTCAGGGTAACGTAATATGTTCCCCCCTTCCTCACACATCCACCCTCACCTACACAGGACTGATTCAATGTGCAATATTCAGCAGAGATTGTTTTTTTTTTAATCAGAGAATCAGTTTTCTTTTTCTACATACAGTATATAGTAATTTATATATATATATATATATATATATATATATATATATATATATATATATATATATATATATATATATATATATATATATATATATATATATATATATATAAAGTATGTATACATTGCATTGGGCTGCAAGCTGCCACCTTGCAATGTGGCTAGAATGACAATCAGCATCTTCAAATCAGGAGCTATTGTTTTTGTGGAGTAGGATAGAGTGTCCATTCCAGGTTGAGGATGAAATGCTGTTTAAAAAAGAGGTGTTTAAAGGTGTCATTCTGCTGAAAATCACTTTTACACACTCCTTTTGGAATTGAGGGGTCACCCTGAGTTACCAACACATGCTGCGTTTGAAAGTGGTGTGTCACCTCCACTGGCTGTATTTCCCATTCATAGAAAACAACACAGAGACACGAGTGACTCAGAAAAAGCCTGTCCACAATACGTCATGTGGACATTGGCATCACCCATGTTGCGTTAAGCCCACCCACAGAATGCAGGTGACACTCCCCCCAGCCGGCCCCCGAATGGAAAGAATTTGAAGTAGCATTAGCATTAGCATCTACAAGAGAAGACAGTGCCACAGTAGCTGCTACACAAACTTGAAAAAGATGGCGGAGTAAACTGGTTCATTTGCTGTCTGTGGAAATAAAGCATAATTTTTTTCCTGCAAGTTGTCAAAACAAGCGACGGCACAAAACCTAGCTGGATGCTACTCTCGGATGGTAAACACACACAGAGCGAGAAGGGAGGGGGAGTGTTCCTTCACACATTAATTCTCTGAGCCAATCAGAGACGCCTCATCACCGTGTCATGGACATGTATGCGGAAGTACCGGTAAACTCTGTTGTTTGAGCTCAAGTCATTTTTTCTACCCTCCAAAAACAGCTGGAAACAAAGAAACCTGGCCTTTTTTTAATAGAACCAACACACAATGTATTCAATAACAATGGAGAACACAACAGTATTAATGAAATAACAATGGAATGACTCCTTTAAGTATTTCAAAGTCATGTTTACATGTCAGGAAAAGATGAAGCAGCAGTTAACTGGTGTGGTATCAGTGGTGATTTGGACACTATGTCAAAAGTAGTTCATCCAAAAAGCCAACTTTTTGATTTGCAAGTTGAGGTACATTAGAGACAAATGTGACTACAGATACAAGCTGCTGTAATGAATTCCTTCCACAGTGTGGCTGCACTCTTCCCAAAAGGCAGAGTGAGGAGGTCAGACCAAGTAGAAACGTTGCTCCTCCATTACAAGCGGAGTCAATTGTGGTAGACTATATAGTTTGAATCCCTCCTAAAAGCCTGCCCGCCAGGTAAGAGCTTTTGTGCAAAGGCTATCTCACAATACCATCTGGGACCCGCCCACAACTGATCCATTTTCAAAGGAGGGGCCTTATCAGAAAATCCTTGCATGTGATTAGATGAAGAATCTTGACCGTCATCTTGACTGACACGCCGCTTCAGCCACTCATGAAGCTTTATGTCACATCAGCCACAACGCCGCCCAGTCATGGGGTAGTCCCACCCGGCGACACCGATTGGCTCCTTTGTTTTTAAGAAAACCTGAATTTCACGGTACTCAGATGGTTACGTGAGGATAGCGAAACGCAGCCAGATGATGTGACTCAGGTTACCCAGAGGATGCTTCAGTGCATAAACAGGACAGAATCAGATCAGAATTCATGGCTGTCCTGGGAATAACTCAGTGTCTCCAGAAGAGGTGTCTCCTCTGAGCATTCCCACTAAAGCTATTGCCCCAATGCCCTGGATATAATGTATGGAAGAAAACTAACAAATAACTCTGGTAACTACATGGCACACTCTGTGAAAGGCAACCTATCCCCTCTGGTGATGCATGTCATTCTTAGGAAATCACATCAATTTCACAATTTGTCATTCACACTACTAAAAGAACCAACAGCACTCAGGAGTTAAGAGAGTTCATGTATTTGTTGAAAATATGTTGGCAGTTCTCAACAAATTGACTGTTTGCATTTGTGTTTATGGAATTGTCATTTGCACATTTAATTATTCTCATTTGTTATGTGTGAGTGGTTTATATTGCCTGTGGAATCTACTGTTCTGCATCGTGTTTGCCAATGTGGGTGCTGATGGCTCCTGATTGGTTGGTTGGGTCATGTGAGTTGTTACTGTCAGGAAGCGTTGGGAAGTTAGCTACAATATCGAAGTAAAGCACTGTTCTGAAGAAATCTGTGTCCATCCTGTAGTCTCATTTTATAAAGAGTGCACCCTAAACCATCAACGAACCCTCATGTTACACTACAATGGGATCTTCCTACATTCCCTTAAATGTCTCTCTTGGCCTTTAAATGTAAACTGGTTGTATAGTGTAGCCCTATATTAAGTGTTTATCTCCTTTAAAACAACTCCAAATGTCTCATCTGTTGAGTAGCTTATCCCACACTCACACAGCTCAGCATGGTATAATAGAACTACATGGTAATTGGATTTCCATCCTCACGCTGAAATCCAATAGACTGCTGCTAAATGCTAATCTCTTATCTACCTGTCCATCACATCAGAAAAGCACGATGAAACTAAGATGAACAGTGAGTAATCTGGCAGCCATAGACTTCTAGAGCACAGCTGCTCTTTGTCACACCGCCGAGCTCATAACGGCGACATGTGGCTTACCTCCTGACTAAGCACAGTTTGTGTGATTTTATCCAGATGCTACCTGCCAAATGACGCAACTCTACATCCTCCTTTTTGCATCAGGGTTTTATCAAAATACTGCCTTTTCTCTGGCTCATTGAGCCAGATAAGAGGATTTGCTTTGACAGACCGAGCATTGTTTGCATCTTGCTTTAGCAAATTGCCTCTCACATGGAACACAATCTCTGCATTTTCTAAATCTAATTTAAAACATGCATGATCAGTTCTTTAACACTAAAATTTAATTAATAGTACAGAGATGTGTTCCTTTCTGATGACAAAATGACGTTGTCTTCTCCTAAAGCAGATTTATCAACAGATCTGACAAAGCCCATATTTCAGTGTAACTGTGAAGACATGATGCTGTGGCTCTGGTGCCGGGGCATTATGGACCACAAACATCCATTAGGACCCAGGGTGGAGGGTGGGGAATGGAGAAGGAGGGCAGGATACAGTATCTGACAGCTTGAGCCTTTGAATTTAATTCAGTCTGTCACAGGTTTCTGCTCGTTTATGACTGCGATGGAGTAATAGGCACAGGCTGTGTAACTCCTGGAAGCACAGTCAGAAAATGTATCTCATTTATCTCCCACTGTGAACCGAAAAAATACATTCAGATGTCTTAAAATGTAGCTTTCGGAACAGTGTGCAATATATTGTTAGAAAGTAGATTTTAAAATCATATTAATATGTTGCAGGATGAATATTTTCTGTCAGCTCTTGCATCAGATGCATCTTAGATCATAATTAATCAAACAAACAATTTATGCATTAATGTAATGTTTATTTCAGCATAAGTAATAAAATACAATTAAATTTATGCTCAAAAAAGTTGACAATATGCAAGCACATGTCTTTGTCTTTGATTAAAACAATGGATTTGTCCCAAGGCATAGAGGCTGAATAATATACTTGACAGCTAATAGTGATTAATAGCTTTGTTTTCATATTAAGCAACACACCACGACAACAGTGAAATATCTGCAGCTTCGTCTCCTTCTGTCTTATTCTGCTGTATATCAAAGTTAAAAGGACATAAATAGATAAAAGTCTGCCTGACTGTCAGATCCAATTTTACTCATGGTGTATAAATAGCACTGAAAGCAATAAAATATAATTTAAGACAGGATACATAGACCTATAAATGTTAACTCTCACTAATAGGAATATGTTTTTCGACCAATGCTGTCCAGTATAATATTTTTGGTGGTGTTGAAAAGCATTGGTACAGTGTGATTTAACCCATAAAGACCCAGTGCTGTTTTTATAGTAGGAAGAAATGTATCACTATTTAATGTAATATTATGCTCTCTGTTTTGCATTTTAAGTGGAAATCAGGTAAGGTAAGATTACATTTGAGAGATATTATGTTCAAAAATTTTCTGCAAAATATTTCTTTAACCTAACACACAATAGGCATCTCCAACCATTGTTATTTGTCAAACCACTGGTGTTTACTGGTAAATCAATGTTGTACAAGATGATGATGTTTCCATGTTTACATTTCTATTCTATTCTATTCTACAGATCCTCTGAATGTCCAAATGAGTCATATCTGATAACCATACAAAGAAGACAAACTGTATTTTGCATCAATTATTTACATGTATCGATAATAATAGTGGTTCAGCATGTATTAAACAGTTTAGATCAGTGAATGATTTTGGTTATTTGGGCCTTTATGGGTTAATACCAATACGTGACTGTCCTCATTCCACAAATCTGGCACTAAAAGAGCCACTGTTCTCAGGGGGCGTTTCATCAGATTTTGGATCCTGGCTGTAGGTGTTGGCTTCTATTCAGCCTCAGGATCGAGATATGGTCTCCATCACAGTCAGTGTTCCAGTTTATCCCTACCACCCCTCACCCCACCACCCCCTCTTTCTCATTCACCTGGCTTTCTGAAGAGTCTGCAGTGACCCGCAGAAACATGAAGCTGCTGTATTTCTGTGTGCTGCCTTGATTTCACACCTGTCTGCCGGGCAAATAAACTGTTGCTTAAAGCTGAGGCTGAGTCATCTTCCTTCCTTTTTTTTCTCCTACCACCTCTACTTGAGCCAGGATTTACATTGACAGTGTGAACCTGAGGGCTGTATTCTATTGATTGCATTGACTTTGGGAAAAAAAAACAAAAAAAAACCTCAGAAGTCTGTTAGTGCAGTTTCATCTGACTTGTGATTTAAATAGAAACAACAGGCATTAAAGCCACAATATAGTCACATGTCTACATGCAAATACCTACATTAGGGACGTTTACCTTCTTAGCGTAATAAATGTACTGTCATGGTTGATATTTTCAGGGGATTTTTTGTAGCTGTTCTTTTTTAGGAACAACAACATTTCATCTTACTAAACACAAAATGCATCATTGTGTTGTCATGACACCCATACAGTTATTGCAGCACTTAGCCAGTTGCTAATGCTACTTCAAGACAGGGACTTTCTAGCCATCAGATTTACACAACGAAACATAGTTAATGTCTTCATACGCTCAATAGTTTAAGAGTCTATATTGCTCATACTATACTGTAACAACCCTCATTACTTTACAGATACTTTGGACATAGTTAGCTGCTCTGTTACTATGGTGATAGGCTGTCACATCAGCCATGACAGCGAAAAGAAAACATGGTCTTACGTAATGCTAGTAGTCTACATCAAACCATCTTGTACTCCATCACATCCACAAATAGACAAGTGAATGGTGACAGATGCAGCTGTGAAGTCAACTGTATTCATCTGCACAAAACTCACCCAAGCCCCAAAGTTCTTACTTTTTCTACTAGGAAAATGATGAACACGATGTCCTGACAGGCTGGAGTTCACACAACAAGCACGAACACAATACTGCACCATCTTGACTCTTAAAATGCTTTCACTATATCTCACCAGCAACTACTTCAACTTCTACTCATATAACCATGATGTAGAATTCAGGTCATCCACCATTATATGTTTACCTGTGGGGAAAGGAATAATTCCATTTCCTGTAAAATCAGCACCTTTTAATCAAATTTTATGAAGACAGGGTTTATGGATCATGGTCATTTTCACACAGGTGTTATAAAATGGATTTCTAAACAATACTAAGTCTAAATTAAAGGATAAAAAAAACACTTTAAGGTGACTGCTATATGAGTTTTTCCACGTCTAACCTTTGATAACATTAACCGAACATAAAACAGGTGTCTACAATCACTGTCACTTTTCAAACTACATAAGGTAAAATTACATTTTACCTTAATTATATAACAGTAGTTATAGAATTATTAGTTCTACAATTATTAAATATTGTGGCTGTTGAAGTATTTCTTCTGATATTATATTAGTTGAAGATTTTTTTAATTCAATGACTTCATGTGAAATTATAAGTCACTAAACCTTAGGGGAATTTCGACACCTAACATCATCTGTATATTGGATTTCTGTTTTATTCAGAATGGTGGTGGCCCAATTTGTAACTGAACTACATAACTATCCCTTCCCAGTGACGTGCACAGTCACTAGGTCTTCCCATTCTGGATCTATTGCTTAGTAAGAAATAGTCTTGTCTGGCCTTTAAAGGAAACAACTATCAGGGAAGGAACCCTGACTTTGACCAGCACCTAAAAACATGTACTAATGGACTTTGAGAGGAACATCATTTACACATCAAATGTTCATCAGTGTAAAACATAAGCTAAGCAGTTTTCTTAACGTATAGTTTGTTATAAAGACAGTACAAAGCCATTCAATTTTGTGTGAAACTGCATCACCTCTCCCACAGCGCATGTCACCATCACCAGCATGATTGAAGTGACAAAATTGGTGCAAATTCTAACAAGTCTGGACAGGCCAAGAGCTGCAGCAGTACCTTCAGCTGTTCTGGGAAGCTTGTGGAGAGAGAAAATTACAGCCACATCAAAGGTGTTTTCATCTGGAATGATTTCTGTCTCATATACTTCAACTGTTTTACTACAATTTGTGATATTACACTTGTAACAGGAGACATTAACTTCCGTACTTATTTCATTTTTTGCAAAATAACATCAAATGAAGAAACCTATAATAGATTAAATTAGCTTCCATACAATTAATTTAACCCAAGGTGACTTTCAAATGAATTTTTTTCTATACATTTCATCTTTTCTATATGATTTATCCACATTTCTTATAATATTGTCCTTTACATTTTGTATTTTACCTGAATTATTTAAATGCATTTATAGAATTAGTGTTACAAAAGTTATTAAATATTTTAGATCAGAAGATATTTTAGGTTAGGTAAGACTTTTATTTAAGTCTTTAACCCATAACGACCGAAACATCTATGGGAGGCCAAAACATTTACTGATATAAACTGTTTAATACATGTGCAGCCACTAATTCTATCCGTACATGTCATCTGGTGTAAAATGCAGTTTGTGATCTTCTTGTGATCATCAGATATGATCCATTTGGATGTTTAGATGCTCCATTGTAAATGTGGAAAAACCGTCATCTTCTACAATATTAATTCAGTAAAACCTATGCAGTTTGATGAGTGACAATGGATGTAGTATGTATATATTGTAACATTTACTTACTAATATCTTTGTTGAAAAAAATGTCACATATTTCATCAGTTTTCTCTGAAAAACCTTTGAATTTAATCTGAGCCTTAATCAAAATCTATATTATCAGTGAATTAATTATAGAAAAATACCAAATTTTCTCTGGAAAATACTAAATATTATGGATAATATTGAAACAAATGGTGCAGAATCACTTAAGAAAGATGAATTGGGACCTGACACAAAAGTAATACTGACTTAAAGAGAAGTTTTGCTCTGCAGGTGTTCTTGCACTGAATTCAGTCTTACATCTTTTCCACAAACATTTTATTAAAGTGATGTTCAGATTTTTTTGTTTTGTCTTTTTTTCAAATTTTTTTCCTTTTGTTTGTTTGCTGGTCTGCTTCTTGAATGTATATTGTTGTATATCTTGTAAAATAAATAAAATATTAAAAAAAGAAAAAAAGAAAAAAAAAAGAAGTGATGTTCATGTTCATATTTCTGTTGAAATGTCCAGTAATGATCCTTAGGAGATCCGTCTCTGCTTTCTGCTGCTGCATTCTAGCTTAAAGGTTAGAAAACAAATACTTCACTGTCAACAAGATGCTTCTCCACTCTGTCACAGTGGAGTGCAACACACTCAGTGATAGTGTGATAGGTGGCTGCCAGGGTAACATGCCTCTGTTGACGCCAGAGCTCTGAAAGAAGCAAGCAGGGTTAATTAATTAGACATGAGGTGACAGCAGCATTTGAGACCACCACAGACAATACAACATTAGGGTCAGACTTGTCATTTCAACCAAGTACAGAACACAGGGAAGTTTCCACACCCAGGCTTTTCTCTTGTTGTTTATTTCAAGGGACGACTAACAAGGGCCGCTTCCACACCTCACATCCATCTTTTAATATATAGGGGTTAAATTCTGGGCACTCAGAGGAAAGCAGTAATGAGAGGAAAAGCCATTATCTACACATAAGAACCACCCTCTGCTCTATTACTAACAGACAATCATCCTGAAATGAGAAGTAGATAATGTTTACAGAACAAATGAAGTCCATATTTCCATGGCAGCAGCCCAATGGAGCGTTTTAGCACAATTTAATATTTGATAGGGCTGTATCCTGTAATGGAAAAGCTATTTTTCAGCTGGAAAAGTATTGCAGTGGAGAGAGTGTGGTCAGTGCATAAGGAAGTAAGCTAGCAACAATTTCACTGCTTGATTCCACATATAATTCTAATTATGTTGTTGAAATTAATTTCTCTAGAATTACAGAATAAGTGACAGTATTGTTTTAATGAGCAAATACTTGAACACAATATAATTTATTCACATCAAAATCTCCCTGAGGGTGTCAAGAACCTGGAGCCACATGTTTGGAAAAGCCATCATTCGGTGCCCAGCAAATTATCATACACAAATCAAAATGTAATTGGTCTTCTGTGCAGACAGAGAAGGAGGGATCTGACAACCCATTTAGAAAACCTGATGAAAAACAGACAGCTGCAGGCAAAACATAACGTCACAATGATCTAATTACTTTCTTCCGCACATCCTCCACAATTACTGTACAGCTGCCTCCCTAAATCACTGGGTATGTTAATAAGTAAAATATCTTATGCTACTAATCTATTACAGTCATACAAACATGATAGTTGATATATGAGGACCCATGTTAATTGGTGCTCCATATCAAGTCCTCAGGTGTTCATTATGAATCTACTGAGTTTGGAGATTATGTGTAAGGCGTTTAACTTTTCATGTCTCAACTAAGAAAATGAAATAAATAGCACTGCCTTTACAAAATCTGTAATCAGTTCTGCTTACTAACATCAAACTGACAGATGCTAACTACAAAACATGGTACAATAACTTGTGACAAGGTTGCTATAGCAACAGTTAAATAGCTATAGAAAGGGGAAGCCCTTCACCTTCCACTTTGGGACTAGAATATATTACAATCAAAACCAAAAAGTCTTTTTTTTCCCACATATGTTTAGACATTATTACATCCCCAAAATTGAGTTTTGAGGATATAATGGTATTACCTTGAACACTGCTGCTAGATCTACCACTTCATATCCTCTGTGAACATAATAACCAGGACAGATTTCTTATGATAACCAACACAGGGGACAACCTCGTGGAAAAACCCTATTGATTTCAGATTCTCTATGAGTATTATAAATCATCTAAATGGGAGCTAGTTACTTGAAAATCAGGGTTTTTTTCTTAACATTAATCAAGCAATAATAGGCTAACTGAGATTTAAAAAATGTAGTTCATATTGATTGCCTTATGGATGTCCACTTTCTCACTATTATCCAGAGTTCATATGGTGTCATTTTCATTCACTAGGTGGAGTTTTGTATGAAAAATCAATTATGTGACCATTGTTCTGTCACTGTCAACTTGATGTAGCTCAAATTAAGTTCATATAAATTCTCTATCAATTAACTTTTTTCGTGCCACTACCTTGAGTTTACACAATATCATATTTTGACATGAGAGTGAATTTCAGAGACATATGCTTGCTGTTGTCAAGATGTTGACTTTATAATAATTATAATATTAAGTATTATTGGGGCGTATTATAATGAATTTTGTGATTATATGTGATTATAATAAGGTGCTGATTTCAACCCAAGTGACTGAACATTAACAATTCATAAAAATCTCCTTTACACGACAAGTATCAAATCCAGAACATGTAAGAATAAAAAATGTTGTCAAAGATCTAAGGCTAAAATGTCTACTTTTTCACTTTTAGACTTTGACTGCATTTCAGTCTCTGCTTTTTCCACTTTCAAACAAGTAAAAAAAGTAGATGTTTTTGTATGAGAAACTTCAGAGAAATTATCATCAGAAACCTTTATTACACCAACTGTGGTTTTTAAATGAAAATAGCTACATAATCTTCAAATTTTCTTAACGAAAATTTGTTTTTATAATTACATTTTCTGTAGTACCCCAGGTTTAGACTGACTGAGGTGATTTAGATAGAAATTTTAAAAAAAATCAAATAAACACATTTCAAAAGAACATGGCACTTTTTACCATATAGTAAGATATTCAAGAAGATATTATTATGAGCCTTCAGATGCATTTCCCAGTTTGTACTGCTTAGGATGACGATACATTCAAATATACACTGTAAACCTGAATAAGTTAGCAGAACTCAAAAAATTAAGGCAATTGATTGCCTCAATTATTTTAAGTTAATGAAATTTTAAAAATTCCAGAAATTAAAATGTAGATGCTTATTAAAGTATACTTAAATTAAAACATTACTTATTAACTTAGTATTCTAAGGTTCTGTCAGTCCTCCACTGTAGATTTTGCAGTGTTCATTTGGAGACAATGGGACCAAATACACTCTAGAAGAAGTTAAATAAACTCTCGAAGTGTTGATTTAACACTGCAAAATTTACTGTGTACTTTGTCCAATGACACTTTGACGTGTGGACAGACAGAACCGGGACACAAACCTCTGACCCTTCAGTCATTGGACGACCCACTCTACCAACTGAACCACAGCCGCCCCTGAATAAAATTATCGTGTTTTGTGATTGTAATTTTTTTGGTCTGATAGATATTGGTGGTTATTTGCAGTGCTGTGAAATTCATCAGTTAAGTTTATTTTTTTCAATCATCCTTATTTGAAACAATAGAAATAACAGTACAATATCATTCTCAGCATTTAATGACTTAATTCCACTCAGTTGTTCCTCATCTATATTTTTAAGTTATGTTCAGTTATATCCACAATAGGTCCCCTTAATAAATAAAATATATTAGTTGGAAGTATTTAAAATGAAGAACATGTTACAATAACCTAATACATTTGAGTTAGTACTATTACTGAAACTTTGAGTATTTACAACTGAATATATTTAATATTCTGAACATTCGGGTTTACAGTGTAGTATAACCTTAAAGTACAACCCTTTTTTTAAAGCAAAATGAATGGAGGAGATTGTGGCACTATAAATAAGTAGCATTATAAATAACTGGATTTAGAGATATTATCACCAACGATGCTGTGATACACTATATGTTCAATAGTGTCAGATTACTTTTGTGTTAATCGTGACCTTTTCAGCCTACACCAGTCACCAAAAACCATTAACATTAAAAGTATATATTGAGCTATTTCTTACTT
Source organism: Siphamia tubifer (assembly GCA_020466265.1). Classification (NCBI taxonomy): domain Eukaryota; kingdom Metazoa; phylum Chordata; class Actinopteri; order Kurtiformes; family Apogonidae; genus Siphamia; species Siphamia tubifer. Next base: position 58,243,283 of record CM035794.1, on the reverse strand, counting down.
GAACAAACTATCAAGAACAATAGGAATCATTTGTAAACTTTCATGTAGTCAATGATGAAAACAGGATTGAATTAAAGCATAAAAACAACATCACTCTGTCATTATTCAAACACCTCGTCTCAATATTTCATCCCAGAGCTCGAGTAAGAAAGGCGTGCTTAGGTCGTATGCATAATTGATTGAGTCACCGGATTAGATGAAAGATGGATATACTGTTGTGCACAATGAGAGGCGGAAAATGTTTCCCTTTGGCCAGGCCCTAATGTGAGAGGAAATGGACTGCCACTTATCGCAGATGCACTGTTATGGATGTGTGAATCCAATCTGGCTGTTGCCAAAAGGGAAACAAGGTGGTCAAAAGGTTAAGAGGGAGGATTTATAAATAGGATGCCATATAAAGTCTTGGGCTGAAGATTTGAAGTTATTTGATTATGAAGAGAACTCACTGGGCCGGAGCCACCACCGTGTCACATCCTGAATCTGAATTTGTTGAAGTCATTAGTTATTCCTGTACAGTATGTCCTGCATAATCTGACTTTCAACAACCAAATAAAGGCCACAAAGATAAGATTAGTTTGTACTGTGATGGAATCCAGTATTTGATTGTTGTTGTTTTGGGGGTTTTTATTATTGCCATTTATGCCTGAAATCTTGAGGAAGCAGCAATAAAAAACGATGACAGATTCAAGATGCAAATATGACATTTTTCACTGTACTTATGTACCCTGTTAGAATAAAAAGTGATAGAGGTGGGATGTAATCTCTGCACCCTACATTAAGAAATGTATTAATTCAATTAACAGTTAAAAATATGGTTAAAATTCATGAATTATGTTGTAAAAATTACACAAATTATACAAAAGCCTTTTAGAGTGGTCTCTGGTGCCAGTTTGAATACAAAATCCTAGGTTACCTTTTAATAAAATAATGTACATAAAAGTCTGGTGATCATTTGAGATGTAATATTGTTAAAATACAATTTAATTTTGGGGATATTCTCATTTTTCCTTAAAGGATAGATTGTAAATGTAAAACAAAGAAAAAATGTTTGCATTGCCTTTACATTATCATGCTATTACTTTAATGCTCGGGCCATAAATTTGGGCTGAATGTGGCTCAAGGGGGGAAAAAAAAAAGAATTTGACCATGTGGTCGACAGTTATTATTCACGTTATTGGATGTGGGCATGAGATGAGTATGGTTCTTCTGTTTTCCTCAGAGTTACCCTAACAGCAGGAACAAAACTTCTACCACTATGATAGATAATCTAAGGGGGGGAAGTCCATACAGTGATATAGAAATCTTTATCTGTCTCTGGAGTGTCCTGGAAGTTAGATTTTTTTTTATTTTATTGAAGCTGCTGTATGGCCAGTCTCTGTACAGATATCTGTCACCTTCTGAGCCTCACAGCTCACAATCTGTATATCGCTATAAAACGGATTGTGGAGGCAACTTAGACAGACAGCCTCTTGAATGAAACTCTCAATAGCACCAGCGATTTTGAGATATACTGTTTTTCCATTCTTTATTTTTTCCTTCAATGGCTGAATTTGCTTTACAGTTGCACTTGTATACTTTTGTGTGTTGAAGTGATTCACTAGTATCAATGGGGGGAAAAGCCATTACAAAGGAAGTCATCTGTCTTCAAAGAAAATGTTAGAGTTGGTCTTACAAAATAAAATGAAATGAAAGTTTCACTGATGTTAGAAACTACCTCACCTCTCTAAATTGTATTTACTGCTTGCTGCTTGTCTCCATGATGAATTTTAGGTGGACAGACATTCCAGAGTACAGGAAGTACACAGCAATTCTTTTCCATTTGCAAAAGCAATTGATGAGATATGTTATTCAGATTTAATCTATGTACTATGTGTTTATCAAAGTTTTTAATTGCATTGTGTGGTCATGTGCAATCAAATCACTGGTCCATTTTTCTTCAGATCAGATCAAGATGTTCTTTCAGATCATTGTTCATTTTGTTACCCATTTTTTATTTTAGTCTTAGTCTTTTGTCAAAGTTCATTCTTAGTCTTAGTCACTTTTAGTCTTTCACAAAAAATGTGTTATTAGTCATATTATAGTCAACTAAAAGTCTCAACATTTTAGTCTACCTTAAGTCAGACATTAACGCAAGATATTTTAGTCCAGTTTTAGTCAATACATGTCAGTCTTTTTCTATTTATTCCAGGAATATTCTTGTGTATTAATTCCAGTTAAGTTTTACAACTAACATATTGATTATATGCCTTAATTGAATTGACTTGAATGAATAAATCCTCAGTCCACCTTTAATTTATTATAAATAGCAACACGTAAAAAAACATTACAACACTATAGCTACCTTTATGGCTGAGAAAACACATTGAAATGAAATAAAAATTGAAGATCACAGTAATAAACCAAATACTGTACAGATAAAACTTTCTGAATAATAATACATCATTTCCACCACTCCCGTCCAACCATTCATAAATGTATATATTAAATAAAAAATATAAAAGAATGAGTTCATGTGCCTGACCTACAGCATGAGCACACTGAATTTGGTGGCAATCCATCCACCCGTTCAAAAGTTATTAGCCAGAAAATATTCGGCCATCATGAAAGTCGGCCATCTTGAAAGTTTTGACCTCCAAAATCCAATCAGTTCATGTACCTGTCCTAGAGCATTAGCAGACTGAATTCAGGACAAATCATCCAGCCATTCAAAAGTTATCACGTTAACACAGAAGATCTTATGCGGTGGCGGTGAACGCCACAGCAGCAAATACCGTGGCGGCGGCGCATGCAAAACCATTACATCCCCAATGCTCTGTGTTTCAGGGATATAATTAGTCAAAATGTCTTTCAGGAGTTAAGGTTTATTGGTAGGCCTGTGTGTTTCAATCCGGAACTAGCACGTGTTTGTGCCAAGAAACATTTGTGGTGTTACACATAAAGGCCTGTGTCTACAGGATGTGTTTTAACTTTCCCCGGAGTGAGTGAGCATGTGTTGTTGCTAAGTTATACAAATGTCAAGCACTTCCATGTTAGATACAATGTATATGTAAACATTAACACCGTCCTTTTAATCAACATATAAAACTACTTTTATACAATGGACAAGACCTTCGCTTTTAACCCCGAGTAGTGATACCCCTTAAAGGTGGGGTGAGGGATCTCTTTTGGAGCATTTTTGACCATATTGATTGAAATAGCACGCACTGAAATAGAAAAAATAAATAAATAAATTTAGTCCAGTCTAGAAAAACTCTGGCCAATCAGTGTACTGATCATCTTTAGACTGGTTGACTGTGGATATGCCCATCAAATGTCAGTCCACTCCCACCCACCCCTCCCTCCCCCCAACGCTCTCCCTCACCCTTCTGCACATTCAAATAAACAGCTACGGCGGAGAAGATGACAACTGGCAGCTAAACCAAAGCAAAAAACTGTGTTTGAGGAAGCTGAGCAAAGAACGAAACAGGACAAGGATGGTAATCGCTACGGTTTTCCAGCGTCAACTGAAAAAGGAAAAGGGGCTAAAAACCGATGCTAAGGCGGCCATGTTTCTACTTGATAGGTAAGATGATACTATGGTGTTGCTCGTTGGCTACTTGACGTGAGTTCTCGTGAATGGTCATGAAATTCTGTGACCGCTCAAGACAATGTGCACGCTCATTTGTGAATAATGAAGGTGTGGTTTCGAGGGGTGGGCTGAAGAAGAGGAGGGAGTGTATATTTTCAAAATCTTACTTGCTGGACCATTTTTTTCCAAGATCTCCCACCCCACTGGGTTGGCTGAAACCACTAAAATCAACCGCTCAAGCTGGTCCAAATACACCACCATTCTTTTCAGTGGTTGTTGACTGCAGTTGTCCCGCTCCTCCTTGCTTTTGATTGGTCAGTAAGAGAATTGTGACATTGATGAGCGCAGCGCTGTTCTAAAAATTGAACTATTTCCAACTCGCAGCGCTCTGACATTTTTGTCATGTTTTTCTTCATCGACAAACACGTTGGCACGGTTATTGTCAGTGTTTTTAGAACAGCTGTGTCATCTCGTCCTCATCCTGTCTTCGTCATGAGGAAAATGGTCATCGACGAACATATTTCATTTCATCTCGTCTAACGAAATTAACAGTTTCAGATCAATAAGTGCAAATCTTGACCTTGATGTTTTGCCTGAATGGGTGGCATCACAACTGAATGACCTTCAACCAATCATCATTTTCAGGTGATCTCATTTCAGTTGAAAAACACTGCTATAAGAGCTAAACATTTTCAAGTGTGGCTTCTCGCCTAAGGGTTCAGCTAACTTTTCTTGGGTCTTGTAGCAGAAAAAGAATCTGTGGGTGAATGCCCCAGGAAATCCCAGTTCCTACCACACTCATTGCACTGCATACACCCTCCATTTTCTTCAGATATAAGCAGGTTGGGGCTAAACACACATGGTGCTTTGAGATTTTGGTTTATACTGTCGGCTATATTATACTGACAGGTCTTACCTTGCCCACTACCAGTAGAAAAATAGGACTCCTTGCCAATTTTTGATGTTGGTGTTAAACTACAATTTATTTTTGAATATGTGCACCTTAAGCATAATGCAAAGTGCATCATGAAAAGGTTTCATTCAGAATTTGATTAATGGTTGAATGCTACAAGATAAAGCCTATGGTTAATGATGCTTAAGTAGTATGTGACAGATCCATCACATGCTGAGTGAGCCCCCTTGCTTTTTAAATTTGACCGGCTTCAATTCAGTGCACGTCTGTTATGAATAACTATAGGTTTCCTGGTGTAGGTTTGTACGAAAGCATCCAAGTAGACAGATAGATGTGTCCATTGAAATGATCATACATATGTATTTATCTTCTTCTTTTTTTCAGACAACAAGAAAATAGAGGAAATACGTACACAGCCTTAAAAGACACTGATCTAAAAGGATTGTAAAGGTTAAAGCAACAATTTATTATGACTTTTGACCCCAGGACAAGAAGAAGCACAAATGGTTATAAAACATCAGACATGTATTGAATGAAACCTGGTATAAAACAATTGAAAATGTATGCAATAAATCAGGGGCAGGCTATAGACTGTCACTGCACGGTGCACTGTAAAAATGTATTCACCCCCTTTTCCCTCTGCCTTCTGTTGGGTTGGGTTGGGTTTGCATCTGATTATTCAACTTCATTTTATTTTCAGCTTCATAAAGATTGAGATAACTGACTGACGGCAAAGGTTGGTGAGGGCATTGACGTCCCTGACTGTTGTATATCCTGCGGTGCTTAGCTGACTATCGCAAGGCTGCGTAATATCAGAATGTTTCAAATAAAGGCTATAATTGGATATTTCAGCTCTGTTTTGAAAAATGTGGATTTTATTTTTAGGCAAACAAATGAGATTTACCACTGATTAAAGTCAGATCGATTTTCATCATATATTATGATGATGACGATGGTGATTATTAGGCCCGAGCACAGGCATTGCATGTTGCCGAAGGCCTATTAAAATCGCATGGATCCATGATTATTTTTCTCTCACGTCTTTAACCACAATTTTCACCCTTTCAAAAAAAGGGAATTTTATTTGACCCCACATTCAAGCCTGGCAAAAAATGTCATACTCTGAAATTGTCAAAAATTAAATTTAAAAAAATCTTACGTAACAGCTCCGCCATGGCCTTTCAAATCAAAATACAGATAGGAGATGTAAATTTATTTGTGACATACAAATAGTAAACTTGGTACACACATAGAACATGGTAGGACCAGTAAAAAAATACATTATGGCCCCATCCTAAACCCAACAGGAGGTTGGCCATATTGGATGGAAGTATGGACCTCTAAATACCATCCCTCATACTTTCATCATTGTCTCCTAGGGTTTACATCCAATTTACACCAAACTAGGTGAAAAAAATCTGAAGCAGATACTTTCTAAAAAAAAAAAAAAAAGTAGAGCAATGGTATTGGCTGATACCAATATTAATAAGATACAAATCATATACCCTTCCCCTATTGGTCATAAAACCTGTTTAAACCTGCTAATAGTTTTTGGTACCAGTGGGAACGCCGGACCCGTTTCAACCCACAAGTTTATGTGATGTTTCATATTTAATGAAATATATTTCCTGACGCTTTGCAGTATCTACTAAACATAATCTAGGATGTACAGTAATTGTTTTTTACAACACATACTAATAACTGACAACCTCCTGCTTCTCATAACTAATACAATAACAAACAACAGTAGTTCCCACTCTTCAAATTATTATTATTTTTTTTTTTTTCTCAATTTTATTGTTATTTACAGTTAGTGGTAAAACTCAGTTAAAATATTCCATAAAACTAAAGCTTTTTTTTTTTTACATGAAGATAAAGTTACAGTATAGTATAAATAGTATACAGTATAGTATAAAATACTATCATATGAAAAGTTACAGTTTTCATATGATAGTATAGTCTTGTCATTTTATGGTTGTATCAACCTACAATGATTTTGACATCCTTGATTGTTAATATCTTCAGTGACCCAGATTTAATGCTTGGCTGAAATTGGCTTTTTTTGCATAGTGTCGAACGGACTGTAAATGCTCTCTGATCTCTCTTGCTGTGAACGGCTCAGCGACAGCCTCTGAAACATCCTAATACATTATGCACATGAGATACATCCCCAAATTTTTTTCAACGTACAAACACAATAGTTGGTCAACACATTGCACATGGTAGGACAAGTAAAACATTACATTATGGCTCTGCCAAAAACTCTATAGAAAGTCAGCCATATTGGATGGAAGTATGGACCCCTGAAATCCTACCCCTCATACTTTCAACATCTTCATCTAGAGTTTACATCCAATTTACACCAAGCTGGGTAAAAATCACCTACACACGTGTGGGATAAAAAGTTATCAGGCCAAATTTTGATAAAATGTTGGGTGTAGCTGTGAGGACCTCATAAGAAAGTGGCCATTTTCAGACAGTGTGTATCTTGCACATACAGTGACAGATTGAGGTTGACCCAATGTAGCATTTGTGTGGAATGACAACCTGAACACAATATGAAACTCATATAGTTGGATGGCAAAATGGCTCTCTGACGCCCCTACAGTTTATGAATGGGAATGATTTTTTTTTTTTTTTTTTTTTTTATGTAGTCACACACATCCCAATCCCAAACTGAATCAAAAAGCCAATGAGGTCACACCCATATTTTTGTGTTGCCATGACAAGACCAAAACTGTGTCATAGAACTGAATGGGGTTTTGTCAGAATCCCAGTCCTCATCCTTTCATCATCTTCTAGAGTTGACATCCAATTTATACCAAAATGGTTGACCATTTAAAGCCATGTTTTAAGTAGCTTTTCCTCTCTGAATTTTGGTCCTATTTTTGGCTCTAATAGTTGATTAAAAATTTTCATTTTATTTGGGATGGCTCAGAGCAAGAGTATATATATATATATATATATATATATATATATATATATATATATATATATATATATATTTGGATTTACCTGAAATCATCATTAAGTACCATGCTAGGGAGAAATATGTTTAAGGTTTGATTTTAATTATTGGGTCTAAAAAAGCTGTCAAAGTGCCATGTACCAAAATTAGCTCAGTTTCATAGAAGCACCTGCATACTGACTTCTTACAGCACATCCAAAGTTTTTTTTTAGATTCACTTTCAGATTTGCAAGACTCACAACAGCCCAAAAGTAGCATGATCAAACATTTTTGCTTTCAGTGAAGAAGAAAAGAGTTAGAACAGTTAGAGATGATGAAAGCACTTTTTAAATTGCTGTTATTATCTCAGGCTGTGTTTCGCCATGATACTAGTGTTAAGGGTTGAAACACCTTATTAAGCCCGAGGTCTTTACTTTGGGTTATCAAATCCAGGTTCAGAGCCCCCAATTTGTCACCGCCTCCAGCCTTACAGAAGTATAAACTCTCAAGTGTGTTTCCAAGCCATCCTTTAGGTGGGCAACACAAAATCTTTTCAAGTACTTCCTTGAGTGCATTCAGTAACTATTTCTCTCTCAAACAATTACGCAAGAAGTGTTGATATGACCCCACTCACCTGGTAATAACACACTCGGGCGGACGATGCTGTAACCAGAAAGCACTCAACCATGAGGTGTACATGCATTCAAGTGACGCTGAGGTCTCACATTAATGTGACAAACCAAACCAAATACAGAGGTGATTGGGGATACCTGACCATACGAATAAAATTGCAAAGCATCATTTAATCAGTGCACACCTTTAACAAGCTGTTGAGATAGAAGTAGATGTAGTGAATGCAAATATAGTTACAAGATGAAAAATTTAATTTGATTGAAATTAAAATGTTCATGTTACATAGCCGTGGCCTGAGTATTCAAGTATATAATCATAATTATGTTATCAGTACTATAAAATAAATTGGAAATGTGGTAATGACACGAGTCACATTATAACAAGTGTCATCCGGTACTAAAATGAATTACTATCAACTGTTTGTTTGAAATAATAAAACCAAAACTGACTCAAAAAAGCACACAAAGAAAACTGAAGTGAGACAATTCAGTTGTTTGACTAATTCTAATTCAGCTCAATCAATACATCATATAGTGAACCTTTGTTACTCATAATTACAAAATCCCAATTTTTAAAGAGTATTTTCTTGTACTTGTGAGACTGTAATAATGAAACTGTAATTTTATACAATGTACTTCTGTGAATTATGTTCTTCTTCTGTGGCTCTTATGTGTGCAGGATTAGTTGAATTGTATTTGTATCGTGTACATGTCTATAAGCATGAATTTAAGTGGTTTAGGACAAGGGTCACCAAACCTCTAGAGCCACTATCCTGCATGTTTTAGATGTATCCCTCTTCAACACACCTAATTCAAATAACAATTTTATTATAACGCTCTGCAGAAGCCTCATAATGACAGTCAGGTGTGCTAGAAAACACCTCAAACATGTAGGATAGTAGCTCTGGATGACCAGGGTTTATGATGATCTGATCAAACAAACTAAATACAACTAACTACATTAAGATAGTATTTTCTTTTATCTCAGACATATGTGTAGGTATTTCTCACCTGACATGTTTCATACACATATGTCTGAGATAAACGAAAATACTAATTTAATTTAACAGTAAGACATAATGAACATTCTACAGTTATCAACTAAATACAGGCTAGTATTTTGGATTTAATCACAGGTTATGTTTTTGTGTGTTTTCCTTTAAAGTTTGAATATTTGATTTCACATTTGTAGATGAACTAATCTAATAATCATTAAAGTAGACCCATATCAGCATAGCACATTACATAATAATTTCAATAACTTTTCCAAACGGTGCAGCCCATTTAACTCTGTGTCAACACATGCACTGTTTCTGCACACAATAGGAATTAAATATATATATTTTTGCCATTCTTTTAACCAATCCTTAATTATAAACTGCCATTTTACATAAATCTGCAGGAGCTAAAATCCAGAGGTCAGGTGTCAGAGTGATTCTTTCATTTGTGTCCAAATTAAAAGACTAAATATAAATTTAAATTAAACTATTGCAGTTCCATAAGACATTAGAAGCAACACCAAGTCATCAGGGTCATGAGAGCTGCCATATTACCTTCATGAATAACCTAATCAGAACAGTGATCTGTAATTAAAGCTTCTCTACCTGCTCTTTTGATTTACCAAAATCTTGCACCATGGGGTAGATTTTGTACAGCTTTGAAATAGATCAAATAGCAGATGAAATCTTGTTTCTCCTGGGACCACTTTAATTTAAAAAAAAAAAAAAAAAAAAAAAGTTGCAGCAGTCGGCTTTTATCAACAAAAAACAGTTGAAGAAGCAGAAGCTGTAACAGAATAAAATAAGGTTGAAATGCTATCAATGTCTCTGAAAAGACATTTTAAAGGCTTTTACAATTTCACAGTCATTTCTAAATGGTGAAAAAAAACCAAAAGAGAAACCACTCAAATCACAGTCTTTCACTTCACCAATACCCATCTTTCTTTTCCTGCTTGGAGTAAATCTCACTAACTATATTGATCTGTTCTTCCTTTCTAGAAGTAAGTACGAGATGAGAGAGCACTGATCCCTGCATGTTATTTTGCTTTTATATCTGTCTGTTGGCTGTCTACAGCTGCAGCCATAATACGAATATGATAGACCGCCTCTGGCCGTGTTGGCCTCATTCCCCAATGGACTGTGGACTGTATTATAGTCTCCCATCCCCCCCGAGGGACTGTAAGACTAAGATCATTTCTGCCAATACTGTGTCACGACTTCTCTGAGCACTTATAAGAGAGAGGAGGAAATAAATGAGTAAGTACCCATTTTCTTCTTAGCCCAGACCTGAGTGTACTGATCAGCAGTAAGATAAAGAATTACCTACCAGTCCGCTGGCCCTGTGGACCGTCCACTGCCCCGAGTTGGACTCTTAAGTGTAAAGCATTCAGTGGGTCTTAGAGGCAGCCATCACTTTAAAAGCTAACAAGCTTGAAAGCTATCAGGATGCCAGTTGGAAGAGAAAAGAGCAGTTGGATGATTGACAAAAGTGCAGCCACCCATTATTCACAGTGGGCATTGAAAGCAGCCTCTTATAGTGATTCTGTGTAGTTGTGGCTTTGCTGTTGATACACATGGAAGCATAGGGTGTATACAAAACTCTGTCTATCATCATTAAAAGCTGATGAGGTAATTGCTGATGCAAAACCCTGTTTCAGTTTGTGCAGATTGTATACCTTGCGCGTCTGTTGCTGCTGATTATCCATCTACCTACCCATCCATCTTCTAAACTGCTTTATCCCAGAGAGGAGCACAGTGGGTGTTGGAGCCTATCCCAGCCAAGGTTAGAATAGTTTTGTTTTGTTATAGTCAATTTTATTTAGTGTGACTTTTTTCCTTCTTTAATTAAATTTTAGAGCAGATTTGCTCATTATTAGGTTTTATATATATATGCTTAGTTGTTTAGTCTGAAGGAGAGAGAAGTATTATCTGTCTGTCTGTCTGTCTGTCTGTCTGACAGGTTTACACAAAAACCATTGGACAAATTTCCATGAAATTTTCTCTTATCATTGTGATACCAATACTCCATGTGATCTATTATGAACCACCTCACCCCTTTCCTGAAAATTTAATTGAAATCGGCCCAGTAGTTTTTGTGTAAACCTGCTTAAAAACAAACAGACAGACCATCAAACACTATGCCCCTCTCTCCTTTGGGGGACGGGGTAATAATAAGACCAGGGCACATCAAAGTCTTTGTCATTGTGATTCACCTTCCATGAAACTACCATTTGCTTCCATGTTGAAAATTCTCGGTGGAAATATCTTCTACAACCCGCTGCCAACTTGCTTCAAATCAAGGTGAGTTTGACTTCCCTATGGGTATGTCATCAGAAGTAGCCACACATCAATAATTCTGTGCTGCTGTCACACCTCATCTCTAAAATAGTTTGATGTCTCATGATGATATCTGTGTCCTTGTCTTTACTGAGAGGCAGATCCATTTTGCTTTACAAGTTCTTTCATTAATTGTGCTGCAGTTGGACTTTTCTGGTATCTTTAGTTTAGCCATAGAAGTGGATGGAGAACTTTAAATTGATGATTTAGTGTATTTTGACAGAGAGCGGTAAAGTACAATTTTCAATGAACAAACTAAAAGTAGCACATATTGAATTTTGAGTCATTGTGGAAGTCATGGACACATCCCCATGTTTAGAACCAAAAACATGTTTCATATATTCTCTCTCGGCACATAAACACAGTCAGACCTAAACAAGACGTGGCTACTGCTGGTGGACAGATACACATCGCATGTGTGTATGTCTGTCTCTTTTACTTAACCTTACTTCACCTTAGATGAAAAAAAACGCCATGGCCATCTGAAGAGGCATTCGCAGGCTAATCTGCGTGACAGAAGCAGCATCCGCTAGCACCACGGTTCTCAAACTGGGGTCCGCGGACCCCTAGGGGGACGTGGCGCATGTCCAGGGGGTACGAGAAATTATTCACGGGTTTGTTTGGTTTTTTTGCTGTTTTATTTTGAAATGCAGAAGTTTTATTTTGTAGCGAACGGCCGGAAGTAACAGCGCTGTTTGACGCCAGCTTGACTAAATTGAGACGGAGCGAGTCACAGGCTATTTTTGAAGTGGTAAAGGAAATGACAATGAAAATGACAAAAACAAATGCCCTAACCCTAAAAAGAGAAAGTACATTGATAGTTATATTGAGTTTGATAAGCCCATCCCTCTCATTAAGTCTCTGTCTGTCTGTCTGTCTGTCTGTCTGTCTGTCTGTCTGTCTGTCTGTCTGTCTGTCTGTCTGTCTGTCTGTCTGTCTGTCTGTCTGTCTGTCACACACACACACGGTTTTGTGTGTCTTTTGTTCCGTTTATTATTTTAAAATTATTTAAAATGTTTGTTTCTGAAGTGCTCATTTATATAATAATACCTGAAAATGTTGCTGGTTTGCACAAAAGCACTATTAAAAAAGGTTATCATTGTTTCATAATAATCATTGTTGAAGTGGTTTTTTATCATTTTCAGTATCGCGAGGATGAGGGGGGACATGGAAAAATTTCACCCCTTCAAGGGGGACCTGGGCCAAAAAAGTTTGAGAACCCCTGCGCTAGCTAACCTGATATGAGCAGCAGCGCACTCCTTTTTCCAAACTTGATATGAACAGTGCGGCTTGTCTGCTGCTGACTTAAACGTTTTGCACTTTATATGAAAAGTCAGGACCCATGACAGATGTCTGATAGTTCGGTTTTAGAGCCGTCGGTCCAGACAAAATGTGGACATATGTTCACCTGCTGTTCAGTTACATTTAACAGAAAAGTCTTTGCTAACGTTAGCCTTTGTTTTGTTGGGGTTAAAATGTTGATGCTTGTGTCTTGTCAGCGGACATTTTTACATTACAGGGAACTTTAATACAAGTTACACATTGCTGAACAGACGTGTGTCCGTGTGTGTGTGTTTTTTTTAGCCGCGTGTCTGTGTTGTCCTCATCTGACAATGTGATGACGTCATCACGACAAGTAGACTGGATTCCGAATTTGTTGTTGACTTGAACAAAACTGAAGTTAATCCCTTAAAATGTCATTATATATATATATATATATATATATATATATATATATATATATATATATATATATATATATATATATATATATATATATATATATATATATATATATATATATATATATATATATATATATATATAGACTGTGTGTGTGTGTGTGTGTGTGTGTGTGTGTGCTCTGGCAACCATAGCTGCCATTTTTTTTCCCCCTAAAAACAACTTTTTTTTTTTACAGTTAAGGGTAATTCTGTCCATCACTGTATAGTCTAAATGGTTTTCATATTTACGATCTCAGAATGTTTTGTTGTGTCTCATGTTAAAGCCATTATCAGCCTCAGTTATTTGGATGCCAAGTCTCTCTGATAGCCACTCTTCACCTTCGGGTTGTAAACTCTTTCAGGAGAGTATCTCTTCCAAACTACACCCATGGCAAAATGGGTGGAGAACCGTCCAGCACACAATGGATGGATGATACATTAGCAGACGTAGATGGAGTGCGCAGACTGTGGGGGTTGAAGAGGGGTCCATTGGCTTCATCCATTAGCTTAATGTGTTCTTCTTCTCTATTCAATAGCTAATCCTCTCAATGCTGTTACGACTGCTCCATCATGTGCTCTTCTTTTCACCTCGCATTTGTGTTTGGGGAGATGAAAGAGTTTGCACAGCATTAGGGAATTCTACCCCTTAGAGAAATAATGCTCAGATATTTGATCGCTTTATTTTTTTGAACCTCAATGTGCTGAGAAATTTAAATTTATTTATTTAATTTATTTACCTACAACAAATTCCCTAAGAAGAGATAGAGAACTGTGACCTTTAATCTATATTGCAATTAAAGGGGGATTACAAAATAATTAGTGCATAATCTAGAATTATTTATCTTTTTTTAAATAAAGAATGAAATAACAGACAAAAGCCCTATTCATGCACGACTCCTATCACCTTGGGACCTTGTGTGATGTACAAATCACCTATTGTGTGAAAGCTCTTAGTATTAGTGCATGCTGCCATGAATGTCATTCATCTTATCTTTTGAGGGTGTTCATCTAATGGACTTCATATGGTTGGGGCTCCATGCTCTGTAGTGACATAAACATCCTGAATTTGCATCTAAACTGCTCTCAAAATGTCCATTCAAGACAGCCCCCGTAATTCTTGACAAGAAAAAAGCATGAGTAAGGGTGCACAGGCAAAAAATATAAAACTAAAAACTCTAAGAAAAAATAAACACTTAAATCGATCATTTGGAGAGTACAGACCTCTGGACCACTCAAACAGTGTGTACCCCGCCTTCGCCCATTGTAGCTGGATTAGGCCCCCAGTGACCCCTGTGACCCTAGTGAGGATAAAGCAGGGATGAGACGAGACCTCTGGGCTACTTTTGTGGTCATTCCCAAATGATTTTTCTCTATTGTATTTAACATTAACTTAAATGATTTGTCATCATTTATTATTAAATAATCCTCTATATTTTGCATTTTTCCTGTGCAAATCATTATTTAATTGTTGATAAAAGCTCATATTAAACTTGAGGATTATACCAAAAAACAAAGAAAAGTCAAATCAATAAATAAATACTTTTCATTATTTCATCATTAACTGAACATAAAACAAGTGCCTATGATCCAACTACATGGGTTTTACTGGTGAATCAATTTTGTAGAATATGACAGTGTTTCCACATTCATTATCCATCAGCCATTAGCCATCAGAATGGATCATATCTGATGGCCATGAAAAGAAGACAAAATATTTTACACCAATTATTTACATGTATTGATAAGATTAGTGGTTCAAAAGGTATTAAACAGTTTAGATCAAATGGTTTTGGTTCCTAGTGAATGTTTAGGTTTTCAGAGATTAGCAATATTATTCAACAGTTTTCTCCATCAGATGGCACCACTACTATAGTTAGTTTGCTTTATTTATTTTTTGTTTTAACTGTTAAAGAACACACTGTCTGTTTTGACGTTGATAAAGCTCTAATACGCTTATATATGTTAAAGAATGTGAAAAGCATCTCCAGCATCCACACTTAAAAGAGTCATTCCATGGTTATTTCATTAATATTACTGTGTTCTCCATTGTTATTGAATACATTGTGTGTTGGTTCTATTAAAAAAAACATCCTGATTGCTTTCTTTCCAGCTGTTTTTTCACAGTAGAAAAATGATTTGAGGTCGAACAACAGAGTTTACAGGTACTTCCTCATACATGTACATGACGTCACAAGGCGTCTCTGATTAGCTCAGAATGTATGAAGGAACACTCCCCCCTCTCACTGAGTATGTATTTACCTTTACCCAAGTAACATCCAGCTAGGTTTTGTGCTGTTGCTTGTTCTGAAAACGTGCAGGGAAAAAAACAAGGCTTTATTTCCACAGAGAGCACATGAACCACTTTGATCCGCCATTTTTTTTTCCAGTTTGTGCAGCAGCTACTGTGGCTCAGTTTTCTATTGTAGATGCTAATGCTACTCCAGATTCGCTGCCAGGACGTCAGACGGACCAGCTTTTTCTGGGTCCCTCGTTCCTCTTGTTGTTTTCCGTGAATGCGGTATGCAGCCAGCGGAGGTGACAAACCATTTTCAAAGGCAGTATGTGTTGGTAAGTCGGGGTGACCCATCAGATTCCAAAATGAGTGTGGAAAAGTGGTTATCAGCGGAATGACACCTTTAAGATGTAATGAGTCCCTGATCCATACTCTACCCTCTATCCACTGTATTCCACAAAAATTAAGTCCAGTTTTATTTCCAAAGCCCCTATGACAACACATTCTTCAATCAAGTAAGAAGCCATGAAAATAATACAGAAAAGAGAAAAACTCAACAGGATTTCAGACAGAAAGCTTGTGTTGACAGTGGGGAGGACAAAACAACTCCCACCGACTGAACCAGGCTACAGATAGATGCCCATCTGCCATGACCAACTGGGGTAGTAAGAGGAAAATAGGAAAAACTGACAAAAGAAGAAACAATAGAGAAGTGGAGAACACAGCAAACACTGAGCATTCGAAAGGTCAAGAGTTCACTATGGGAGAGGGAATATACAAGTCCTGTCCACACCTTCAACAGCATCCGTCCAGAGACACTTGAACAGACGCGTCCAGCTAGATGAGTAAAGCCATTGCAGTCCTGCTGGCAAACAGAAGGTCAAACAATTAGAGGTGATGGAGGAGATGCTGAGCTGCATAAAACTAATATGAGCTCAGCATAATATGGTGGAAAATATACATATTATAGGCATCATAATGTGCAACAAAATTGTTGTTATAGTGAGCCTCGCCAACAATATTTTTATTAATTCATTCATTCATTGTTAGTATTATTTCTTAAAACTCTTTTTATATTTACAGTAAACATCTTTATCTTCGTCTCTCAATGTGTGTGGTTTTAAAAATGTTTTTTAAACACATTTTAATATCTGTAGACATTTCTTATCTCTTTTAATACATTTACATTTTTGTGTATTTTTTAACAGTTTTTACACATTTTTACATCTGCATATGATTTTAACATTTCCCCCATATGTTCTATATCTTTATGTGTTTTAAAACATCCACAATTCATTACGTTTCCTATAACAGAATATTCTATATCAATAACACACTGTGGGGGAAGAGTATTGCCAGGACCAATCTATGAAAAGACAAACTTTAAATAATCAGCTTCAGATTTCCTCTGTTTGTTGCTCGCCCTAGACTCTGTGTCCTCTCTTACTTTCACTTGAGGTACAATTTTGGTTTGTTCTGTAGTTAGCTATCTTTGTTTACACCTTTCTTTCTTTTTTAATTCAAGTTTATTTTTTCTCATGTTGCGCATCCCCCCCAGGGAAGGCCTGCCTCACTATTTGAAAACCCCTGGTTAAGGTCAATTCAACCTCTACATCTAACCCATCCTATTGTAACCACTGTCTGCATTGTATTGGCAGTTTTTTTGGATGAAGACTGACACTCTTTTAGTATTTTATTTTATTTAGCCTATTTATTTATTTTTAATTAAATGGGTTTTTTATACAGTTATTTCATTTTATTTAAGTTTTAGGTCGTTTTCCAACTACAAAAGACATACATAGCCCACATGTCTTTTAGTGTATTTTAATGTGCTTTATTGTCTGTAAAAGCAGCAAAAAAACACATACTGGTCAGTCACAGTCACATTCATCAATCGCTCAGCACAGCTTTATGGATTGTGGTGCGCCATAACCAGCTCAGGGTGGGCCAGGACAGGTCAGGGGGGAAGATGGCTCACACTCGGACTTTGCTGCATGTGAAGTTCCTCTTTCAGGCACTTTGTGTTCATGCTGTCAGAAACACTCACAGACCACAGGACCCTAACGGTGATGTCCAAAACCAGAGGGTGTCCCTGATACATAGAGTGCTGTGTGGAACGGCAAACCTGATTGCCTATTTTTTGCTAAGTGGAAGAATCAACTCCATTACACTAGCACATGTTGACAGAAGAATACACCTAGTATACAAGAGGAGGGAGAACACAACCTGGGTCAGATGGATGATCATTTTAATATTAGTAGAATCATTTTGTCATCTGTAAAATATCTGATCAGCGATGTCAAATATATGATAATTCATCCAACAATTACTTTGAAATAAGTTTACATTTAGGTCTTTGAATCTCATTTTTATTTCCTCTTGTTGTCACTTGAATTCATTCTTTTATTCATAACTACTTAATAATCTGAATTTAACATTAGGCAAATATGAAGTACAACAATTTGAAAGATCTACAATTAGATGCTGGATCTGTGCTACAGGTATTACCAATAACTAGAGGTCCCCAGGTTATACTAGTCAAATGCAAACAGGACTAAACTTTAACAGATGAAATCCAAATCTCATATTCACTGGCATCCGCTGAATGTGTCACTGCATTTACTGGCATCTGCCTCAATAACAACATATGCCTGACAGCTGTTAGTGACACCGAAAGCTCCTGCAGAGCTTCAGGATGTAAATATGCACACAGGCGAGGCAATGCGAGACATGTCTTATATTTAATGATACACGGTGAGTGAGATTATCCTGCTGATTCAGTCAACACGACTGAGACGAGGGGGAAAAAACTAAAATGTAATTTTATTGTATGTTATAGTGGAAGATGACATGCCCTCACAGAAATAAGTTTGTACTAATTAAAGGGCCAAATTATCTTACAGATGGAATAAATCTCTTGGAATTACTAGAGACCCAGGTTGCTTGGCAACCAAAGCAGTAACTCCAGTAAGAGAGTGCTCCTACCCAGCAAATAACTCCCTATGGAACAACTGTTGCTTTTTGGCTTTTTTTTTCTGTTTCACACTGTTGGATGAAAAAAGATACACCATATTAATGAGTGAACTTGACAGTCTTGGATCAATGTTCGCTTTTTTTAAAAAATGTTAATGCTGTTTTTGACAGTAAAAGTCTGGTAGAATAATTTCAGCATATTTTTTTGCCTATAGAATAATTTCATATTAGTACAATCTATTTCTATTTTTGTCATCATTACAGTTCACAGCTCAGTGATATACAGAAGATGATAGATTGATATATGTTGTAGAATCATAATTAAGTTAAAGATCTACACTATAAGAAGAATACAGCAAATATTTTTTAAAAATGTGTAAGAAAGTCAAGTGAAAGTGCAGTAATGATATAAAAAATATCACAAAATATCTAAGAAGATTAAACAAACAGGTTTTTACTAAATACCAAAATAATGCAGTGTGGAGGCATATTAGTGATAAAAATACATGTTAAAAGCAAAGGGATATACAGAACACACAACGTTGAATACAACTACAGAATCGCTCAGCATTGCTGCAACCAATTGTCTTATTCCATTATTATTCATTCTGTCATTAATGGGATTTTGATATAGTTTTGCATTGAAAAATGTTTAATTGGGACAATAATAGCATACACTGCCACATTCTGAAACATTACTGAGCCTTTAAAATTGAAGTTTTCTGGAAACCGTTTCTATGAGCTCAACATCTTTCTTCTTCTTCTTTTCTTTTGCTTTCTGAACATTTAACAATTTTTTAAAATCTATATTCTATGGATACAAAGTTTATATTTCTCCTTCAACAAGTGTTTACTTCTTACACTAGTACAATTTGCACAAAAGATGAAGCAGCAAGTTTGAGGAAAGGGTTGTTTTTTAACATAATTTGAGGGTGATGATTCAGAATATTGTTTACCAAGCTGAATTTTAAGTTCCAAGCCTTGTCATTTGCATATTAATATGGGACTTGATTGTTAGCATTTTTTGAATGTCTGCCATTTTGAAACTGTTGGCTTCCAAAATCTAGACAATTCATGTCCACATGCAAGAGCAGCAGCATACAAGATTTTGTGACAAGCCATCAACCCTTTCAAATGTTATGGCTCAAACTAAATTCTTCATTGGCCTAGTATGACTGCTACACTATTATGCTGATTAGCAGGTTTAAAACACTAAATTCACCTTGGTAATCAAAGTATTTGGAATCAGCACCCTCAAATTATAGGAAATGTCATTTTTCTCAAATAGTTATCCAGTCTACCTTAACTCTACAAGTTCTCTGACTGGCAGCATTCTTCAATTTTAGTTTCTATCTGTCTTTATATGTGAAGCAATGAAGAACTGTACACGGTCTAAATAGTGCCATCGCAGCCATGTGAAACAGGATGTTTAGTTTAATTAAGTTGGAATTTTTGACATTCACTGTCTTGCTGTTTATCCTATTGCTCTTGAATAAAGGTTGTGAAATACAACTGTTCATTTTGTATTTTTACTTGCAGTAAAAATGTGTTATGTTAATGATTAATAGAATTGATAGAAGGGTATTAGACATTAAAATAAGTGATTGCTGGAATGTCAATGTTAGGAATGACAAATATCTATTTAGCATATCTATTTCATTAGATACAATCATCATAACATTAACGTCTCCTTACTGTTTTATTTGACACAGGCATTATATTAATATCTTCAGTACTGTTGTATTAAACACTTAACATAACATCAGCATTTTCTAGGCATAGGCAAGGGGGGGCAATGCCCCCCTAAATTTTGCGCCTGCCCCCCCACCTGCCCCTATCAAACCTACCAAACGCGATGACAAGGGAAAAATCCCACATGTTTACATACAGCAGCCAAAGATATTCGCGCTGTTCTCTCCTGAATCTCTTCTGATTGGTAGATGCAAAGGGAGGGCGTGGCCTCTCTCAGACTCGCTTGGCTTCAGTTCTGTCACTTTCTCACCAGTTTGACCTGACCGTCATAGAGACAGTCGCAGTGTATTCAAGATTCAAGATTCAAGATTCAAGATTCAAGATGTCTTTATTGTCACTGGGCATTTGCATGTCAGTGAAATTTTCAGTGCAACCCCCGTGTAAAGATAACAAAATGAAACAAGATAAACCAACTGGCATGCAATAAAAAGAGAATAAAATAAGATAAAATAAAAAGAAATAAATACAATGAGATAAAGATGAGACAGTGAGATACTCATTCACCGCAGCGATTTGGCTTTATTTCTTCCACTTATCTCTCCTCTACCGATCACGATGCGCAGATTTCTGGTTGCTAAAGCTAAAGCTAACACTAGTACTTGTGACAATGCTACGGTATTAGCAACAGAAGCTCCGACCTTCCGTTCCCGCCACTCAGCCCGCTCCTCCTGCAGCAGTAGTGACACATTCACTCACTACCCAGCAGCCACTCGTCACCATTGCTTCCCCACTCGCTACAGGCACAAGCACCATAGCCGCCGCCATTTGCCAATATCTACAAGGGCACAATGAAGGCTTTCCTCAGCTCCATCACATGTATGTGGCATCCATTGTGATTAGGATATCCTCTGCTTCATGCCAGACCTCTTTCTCTACTTTGTCTCGTGTCCTTACCAGAGGTGTGAAGTAACTAAGTAAAAGAACTTCATTACTGTACTTAAGTAGATATTTTAGGTATCTTTACTTTACTTGAGTATTTATTTTTCTGGCAACTTTTTACTTTTACTCCCTATATTTTTGCATAAATATCTGTACTTTATACTCTTTACATTCTCAGAATAGACTTGTTAGTTTTTTAAACAAAACAGACGTGACAGTATGAAAAATAAGTGGCTTCAGATGGAAAATCAGTGGAGGAGGGAAACTGTGGTTAATAGTTATATGACTATTATCTCACAATTTGGAATTTTTATCTCATAATTTTTGTACTTTTAATTTCACAATTTTAACACTTTATCTAAAATTCAGACTTTTTCTCTTAAAATAGTGCATTTTTGTTTAAATGTCATATTTCTATAACTTTTTAAAAATGTCATGATGACTTTTTACTAGTACTTTGACCACCTCTGGTCCTTACCCCCTTTCGCCACACTATGCTTCACAAGAGAAAAAGAGATTTAGTTATTCTGGCTCACGAGAAGGCTATAACAAAAGGCCTAAACATGGATACATTTGTTAGGGTGTTTGCACAGAAAAACAGACGGCTGATGCTAAAGTGATAGAAATAAGCTATGAACAACAACACAAACAGACTGTAACTAAAGAAAATGACAAAGAAATACATGAAAGGATAAAAAGTAAAAACAATTAGACAAAAATAATAAGAAAAATCCTAAAAGTTGCTATAAGGTATATGAAAATGACATAAAAGATCAAAAAAATACACAGACATTTAAAAGATATGTTCTTCTAAATAAATAAATGATAAAGGAATGCATAAAAGGATAAAAAGAACAAAAAATGAAAAGAAAAAATACAAAAAAATAAAATTAAAAATACAAAAAATTAAAAACATCCTAAAAGTTGCTATAAGCTGTGAAAACAACAAAAAAGACAAAAACTATTCAGAAAATGTTAAAATAGAATATGTTCTGTCAATAAATGAATGACAAAGGAATACACAAAATAGGAAAAAAGAAAAAAAAAAACTACAAAAACATACACAAAAATAAAATAAACCAAACAAAAAACAAAACAAAACCAAAAAAAAAGAAGAATGCAGCTACAAATGGGACACAAGCCAGTGTCGCATTTGTACCAGTCCGAAGCCCGGGTAAATGCAGAGGGTAGTGCCAGGCATGGCATCCAAATCCAATATAAAACCTATAATACAAATCAAATTGATATAGATATGGATTGATTAACTGATGATGGCATAGTTAGCATTGTTTTCTGTGCTTTTAAGGGTTTGGGTGGGATTTGACACCCCCCAGTTCATGCCCCTCCTGCCAAACCACATGCCCCTCCAAGTGGGCAGAGCTAGATCCGGCCCTGCTTCTAACGGACCATTTAACGAGTGCTCTGTCTTCACAAGAAAAAAAACCCAAAATAAGCTACAAAAAAATAAAATGTCATGTTACATGCACAATGTGCATTTACATGAAGCTGCGTTTCATTAGAAACACAACTTACGACCGCCATGTTTGTAACTGCCGTCTCTTGCTTCATACAGCCCCCTCCCTGGTGGCCAAAATGTACATTGCAAATCAAAGTCGGGATTTCACTAAACAAACTCGTTATCTTGAGTTAGTGTTTGCCATCAGCAGATACAGCTTCTTCCGGGTTTTTTCCCTACGTCCCTTAAAGGGCTCCGTAGGATGTGGTTATGGACATTAAAAAAACTAGTCAAGGCTCTACATGTCTCTGTGCAGTAACGTACGACAAGAGAGAGAGAGAGTGATGCACGAACATTTGCGACACATCACTGAATTTGTTTTTGAAAAACTATTGTTGGTCTTTGAGTAAGAGTGTTATGAACCGAAATGAACTTTTAGGTGTCTGTGCTGTGTGTGCACTATGAACTATTATAACTAGAGTACTGAGCTATTGTACACTAGTTGAAAGGGTTAACCTACACTCGCATTCTCCACCATTGAAGGTGTATGACTTTCATGTTAAGTTGTGTGTGTGTGTGTGTGGGGGGGGTGTTTTGTTTGCCCTCATGTGACTTGCTCACTTCCCAAAAATATGTTAAAATTCCTGGAATTTTACGAAAGAAATCATACAGGTCATAAGTTATCCTACCTATCGTTCCCTGAACTCAGCATGAAGGTTTGGCTGTTTGTCTTGTCAGTGTTTAGCAGGTTGTTAGTGTTTCCGCCCAGGCATGTTTTAAAACACTGCTTGTCTCTGCCTCATTTCATCTTCCTCATTTGTGGTAAAACCAAAATACTTTCCATATTGCACTTCTTGCTCATGGATCATACTCCTCTCCTGTTCCACTCACCTGTATTGTTACAACGTGATGTTACATGTTGAGTTTGCTGCTCTGCTACTTTTCAAACACAGTATAGTACCTATTTAAATGCTTCAGTACCATGGTACGGTACTAGTACCAGTATGCGTTACAACACTACTGCCTCCACCACTATCTGCAGGTCCTGCCTCTCAGCAGGCACATGTTTTCACAGCAACAGAAAAACAGGCTACACAAACACCTTTGAGTTAAAGCTGATTTCCCAAACCCCAGTCCCTTAGAATTGGTACAAATGGACTTTAATGAAGTCCCTAGACTAACACCATTAGTGTTACAAAATCCATGATGCTGTGTTCCTTCTAAAATCCACTGGTAGTCGTGCAGTTTCAAGTGAAAATGTGCCATATCATGTCATTTACCAAATCTGACATGTAAACCTGCCTGTGAAACATCAAGTAAATGAGATAGACTTAATAGCTTCAGAATTGTCATAGACATATGATGTTTGCTTGAGTATTTCCCAGAACAATGATAGAAAACAGCCTATTTTCAGTATAACCTTAAAATAAATTAGATGTAAGCAGTTGTTGCTATCTAGTGGCACTGGTTTGTGTTACAGATCTCATTGACATTATCTCAATTTGGTCTGAAAAACAGATCTCCCAAACTAGGATTCAGAGAAGATATCGATGCTTGATGCACTTGAGGCTGTGGAGAAGCATCTGGAATATGTTTATATTTGTGTGTGTGTGTGTGTGTGTGTGTGTGTCCATGATGCAGAAAGTCTGAGATCTCAAGGGTCACAGTGAAGAAAAAAAAACTCTCCCCCTAGAGAAGAAGGAGGAGGAACAGCTGAGACTAATTCAGAGGATTACCTGGCAGCTGGGGGGAAAGTTACACAGCAAATAACCCAAGAGTTTTCCTCTGTAATTGCTTTCATTTGCAATTCATATTCATGTGAGAGTCAGTTGTGAATGTGCATGTGTCGCAGTCTGTGGGAGTGTTTATCTCACAGGTGTCACAGACAGTTACAAAAACAAGTTTCCTCTTCAGTTTTTCAGATCAAGGATTCTGATACAGCCAAGGTCATCAGTTTTCATATATTGTCTAAAATGATTCCAACTCTGTTTGATTCACTTTTCAAGATTAATAATCTCAGGTTTGTTATGTTGATGATGTGACTCACTTGAATAATAATAATAATAATAATAATAATAATAATAATAATAATAATAATAATAATAATAATAATAATAATAATAATAATAATAATAATAATAATAATAATAATAATAATAATAATAATAATAATAATAATAATAATAATAAATAATAATAATATTCTACCCAGGTTTTAAAATAAACATTTTCAAATTAAATTATGTAGTTTGAATCAACGATGATGATTATTATTATGATTGTTAATAATAATCATCATCATGATAATAACAGCTAAAATCTTTTTTTAAGTTAATTTAAAGACATTTTCCTTGTAGGATGACTTGTCCTGGATGACAGCTGATCTTACCTTACCTAGGGCTCTGTCTTATGATTTTAAAAAAGTTAAAACATGTATGTAATGTCATCTACTGTGATGTTACTATTCCATAATCGTGTTTCATATGTTAATCCTTAGTAGAACTATGTGCTTGTAACTACATGTGCCTAGAACGCAACTTCAAGTATAGGTCAACGTAGGAGAAACCTACCGTACTATGGTTAGAACTGAACTTTTACAAATGACAGGTACATGATGTATTTTAATGTGCATGTTTGATCCATGTGACAATGTGATTCAACTACTAAGGGTTTCATTGGAAAGTTTAATTGTTTTAATTTAACCCCTTCACTAGTCACAATCCCTGCTTTCCTGATATATGAGACTTGAGTAAATAAAATAAAATAAAACACTGAAGATCAAGTGTCCTACAGATATGTGTACTTAGCTCACATTACAAGAGGAATTAGTTGCTCAGTGTATACATTATAAATGTACCTGAGACAGTAGTTTTCATGAATAAAATATCAAATAAATGACTTGAATGAGCTCAACAGTTAATCAACAGTAGAAAAGTAATGTACTCATGGTAATTTCATAGTCCATCAAAAATGCAACTGGATTGTAGTTGTCATGTTTTTTGCACTAACCTGACGATCACATGGCTGCCATTTATGCATCTATTAATACTTAGCAGAGTGTGGATTCGATCATCACCTTTAAATGTTTAAAAAAGAACAAGCCTTTGCGGGTTACTTTTATTAATGAAGTCAGCTAATAACTATGCATAAGGCTTCAATGGATGACAGAGGGGACCTAGTTTGTTGGCATGCAAAGCATCTCTGGCCACACACAGCTGGTGTCTATTCCATTACAGGGTTGATGTGCTTTGTCTTATGCCCTATTCGCAAGGGATAAGTATTACCTATGGACCACTGGTAATTCGGAATAATTACGGAGAATGTCTGAGTTCTTAGTCCCGTGCAAATGTGCCATGTCTGTAATTTGCTCAGTAATAACTCCGCCGCAAATTACCTACTGTGTTTTGGTGAAAAAATGACGTCCAGAGGTAATTCAAGTCCCGTGTGAATGCGAATGTCTGTGTTTGTGATTTCAATTGCATGCCTCTTGTCTTTTTCTGGAGTTAATAATGCAGGAAGCGGCCGGAATTGTGTGGCAGCATGTGATAAGGAAGATATGGTCACGCCAACCCACATGTACGCTAACATTTATAGCTATCCGCGGTTGTCTGTATAGATTCAGTCGGCTGTTTGCCAGAGGGAAAGTCTATGCTAAGAACTGTCCATTCACTTCCATTGTAACCTCAAGACTGCTTTCATCTGCACTGACCCCGCTCTTATTTTGAAGGCGTGGAGCAAATTTACAGACTGCATCCTTATCAATGGGATGTTTACCTTTGTGGATACAGCACTGTTCTTATGCATACTTTGTTTTCATCATAATAATAATAATAAATTTTATTTGTATGGTGCTTTTCATGGCACTATGTCCAGAATACTACCTTATTAATATATTGAGACCAAACAGGATGTTGTGAACTTACAACATATCCAGTCATAATTGTCTGTAATTTGCCTGAATTACAGACTTTTGTTTATCCCATCCGAATGCGCCACACAATAACACAGAGGTACGAGGGTAATTGCAAATGACCAGTGGTCCATTGGTAATACTTATCCTGTACGAATAGTACATTAGTCAAACTGTGTGACATGACTTAATTTTTGTCTTTTTTCCCCCAATATGCAATCTTCTCTGCATGTGTAGCGATTGTATTGTTGCGTTGTGTTGTTTAATCACAGACACTCTGTTTAGTTCCAACGACCCGTTTATTTGTTCTGCGGAACCTGGTGTACAAAAATATGCATCCGTCTATGTTGTATCAGTGCAGCACATACACACACACACGTCCAGGTGCTACTGTTACTATATCTTTTATATATATATATATATATATATATATATATATATATATATGAACATATACAAAACAGAACCGTACCTGGTGTACAAAAATATGCATCCGTCTATGTTGTATCAGTGCAGCACATACACACACACACACGTCCAGAGGACGGCCAGGTGCTACTGTTACTATATCTTAAAAATATATATAAAAATATATATATATATATATATATATATATATATATATATATATATATATGAACATATACAAAACAGAACCGTACCTGGTGTACAAAAATATGCATCCGTCTATGTTGTATCAGTGCAGCACATACACACACACATACGTCTGAAATAAAATGGAGGGAAAACCAGTAAGCTAACAAATTAAGAAACAAGTCAATTCGATTAAGAAAGAAAAACTGAAACAGTCCTAATTATTATGAAACCGAATTGATAGCCAATTATGAATTAAAATACACATTTAACAAGAAAAACTTTAGAATAATTTTGTAATTGTTATAGCAAACAGCGGAGCTCGTTGGTTTCATACATACCCAGAGGACGGCCAGGTGCTACTGTTACTATCCTCCGGGTTGTATGACCCCAACAAGCAGGGCTGCTGCATTCAAAGACCCCCGGAGATGACCAAACTGTATGTATGTGCTTTTTTTGGGATGGCAAGAGGAATCATACCCTTTTTTCTCCGTTACACATGATTGGAGGATGTATTAATAGCATGTTCCTCCTCTATACCCAGTGGAATTGAGAAATATGGGGGGTAATACGGCTTTGTCAAGATAACTTAAATGCATAGTTGAACATGCAATCAATAGCAGACAGCATGTCCAATATCTCTGGAGGTGCTTTCACACCATGTATAATATTGCTTTAGTTCAATACTCTGTTAACACAACCTCTAATGTGATGTAGGCTGATCTTAGTTAGCCATGACCCACTGCGGGATCTTTGATTAACTTACAGTAAACAGTCTGTCAATATTCACACATCATTACATTTAAAGCAACACAGCACCATTTTTTCTAGAATTAACTATATTCTTCCCTGATCCTAGATGAGTTGATGCACACCTCTCTCATCTTCATGGTCTGGCACATGACATTACTGTGTTCGCATTCATTAAGATACAAATGGAGGGGGTAGTTAGAAGCAACCGAGTTCTTATATAAACATGCAAAGATGCTCTTGAGTGGCCAAATTGACTCTTATGTGATAAATTGCATCCTAATGTCCAACAGTACCTTTGTCCTCTTTGCTCTGAACTTTCTTCCACTTTTTTTCAACCTCAATTTGAATTGAAATGGACAGAAGAACAAAGAAGAGGATGAAAACTGTGTGTTTCAGACTGTTTCTATATGGTTTTTATGTATTTCATATTTTGTTGAGACATAATTGTGTTCCTCTTTTCAAAGATATTTTTCCATACAGTTACATACCAAGATAACATAATCACAAATGTTTACTATCATGTGTGTTTATGCCATACCTGCCATGTTTGATCTTGTTTTAAAGGTAGAATTATGATCTTCCTGAATATCTAGTTTATATGGTTCTGATGGCTAAGATAAAGGAATATTACTTCGTGTCTATAATCACTTGGATTTCCGTGTATATTAAGCAAGCGGGAAAATACAAACTCTCCTGCTAAGACTCTGTGACGTGCCCATCGTTCCACCTCTGAAACACAGACTCATAAAAGACACTGACGCCCTTTGTTCTAGGCTCTTTTACATTTTATGCTCTCTCTTAAATGTTCACTCACTCATTGCTCAATTTTGCTTTTCTCACTTTGTTATTTTTAACTTTCATTGTCCTTTGACTTTTCTAAGCTCATGCACGTTGAACGCCTGTTTTTGCTGCACACAGAACCTTCACCTCTGACACCAGCGACGACCTGCTGCTTGTGAACCCACCTTTGGCTTGTTGAACGTGTACACAGCTAAGGGTCTGTGATTGGCCCCTGATTGAAATTCAATGTCCAGGACAAAGACCACTGACAAAGACTGCTCAGATATGATTGTATTATGTCAGATCCAACCAAGACTAGCATGGATACACTCATTGTTTCCTAGCACAGATTCCCAGACTGGTCCTGAAGACTTCTATAGCCAGTAGGGCATTAACGACTTCAGTTTTTTTCTAGTCGACTTAACTGTCAATAAAGTCGGAGTCTAGTCGACTTGTCATGATGACGTCATGACATTGTCAGCTGGAACAACACAGACACGCAGCTAAAAAAAAAACAACAACACACGGACACACGTCTGTCCAAAAATGAGCAACTTGTATTAAAGTTCACTGCAACCTAACAATGTCCACTGACAAGACACAAGCATATGCATTTTAACACTGACAAAACAAAGGCTAACGTTAGCAAAGAGTTTCCTGTTAAATTTAACTGCACAACAGTAGGTGAACATATGTCCACATTTTGTCTCGACCCACGGCTCTAAAACCGGACTGTCCACACGTCTGTCACGCGTCCTCACTTTTAATATTAAGTGCAGAACGTTTAATTCAGCGGCCACACAACACTGTCCACATCATGTCTGGATAACATGAGCGCCTTCGCTGCTGCTCACTCAGGTTAGCTAGCGGATGCTGCTCATATCACGCAGATTAGCGAGTGAATGCCTCTTCAGATGGCTGTGCCATTTTTTTCATATAAGGTGAAGTCAAAGAGAGTGACAGACACACATGCGATGTGTGTCTGACCACCACAACTGTCTTACCTGCAGCAGCCACCTTGTTTAGGTCTGACTGTGTTTACGCGCTGAGAGAGACAGACAGACAGGAAGAATAACGTGCGACTTATCGACTCCTCCAAATTTAAGTCGACTTATGCTATGGGAGTCGACGTGTCGACTAGTCTGTTAATGCCCTAATAGCCAGTGTGTGTGACCCCAGCTCATGTGACCTCGTCCAACCAGAACGCTGCTGTTTCTGCTCCCAAATTGACAAATTGGACGCTACTCACCGCATCAGATCATGTTAAATATATTTTTGCATCTGAAACATATTAATCACTTCAGTAATTATCCAATGGACATATCTGAAGTATTTGCTGACTTAAATCCAGGTTGGCAGTGTGTAAGTGCATTAAGTTTTATGTGTCATATTTGCTTATTCTTCTTATTGTAGTCTGTGTGGCTCAAAAAATTGTGCTGATTATTTTGTCACATTTAATTTAGCAGAAAGAAAGTCAGCTATGTGCAGAAAATGCCTCCTTGCTCTTTTCATATCTCTGCCAAGCTGTTATTCTGGAAAATCCATTACTGCGATAACAGACTGGGAGATTAGCTTTGATTAACTTAGTGCAGAGAATTACTGATGAATTATCATCATAAATCACATCAATCTGTCTAATTCCTCTAATCCTCACTGTAGTTTTTACAACTCATACAAAGTTTCTGAAGATCTTTGAGGAAGAAAAGAAGTAGCTTGATGTTTGGCTCCATGGTGTGAGGTTTATTCCTGCGAGAGTTGAAACATGAGTCAAATATCAGGTTTCTTTTTATGGCTTAGCTCAAGGACAGTGAATCCCTTTTGTCCGTCACTCTTTAATGGTCCAAGGTCTTTGAAAACCTGTAAGACGTTCCCCATGGGCATGTCGGATTGAAAATGAGCTTAGATAATGTTCAGTGGTAAAATAACAAAAATAAGTGGACCACAGGAGAATGACTTGGACTGAAAAAAATAAAAGAATTTCAGAGAAAAGGCGGTTTGATGGGTCAGTGAGTCAAAACCAATATACTATTAAAACCATCATGATTCAGCACAAGTGGATTCACTGCAGTTATAAGATATACAACCTCTGTTGAAACTATTTTACATGTTTTTTGTTTTAATTTTTGCATGTCAAGTACACAATAAAATGAAAAAAATAATGATTTAAATGGAATTTCTTTGCATGAGAGATGTTGGTATGATTTTTAATATAGTTATTCACAACTTGATGATGAATATAAACTATACCGTTTTAGTCACATGAGAATGAAAAAGGATGTAATTTGTGTAGCAACCAAGAGGGAAGCACTGTGGCTCCATAATTAAGGTGTGGGTTAAACTCACTTTATTACCCCACTGGGAAATAAAGTTAACTAATCCTAATACACACAGCACCTACAATTAGCATTATCATCCACCGTTGAAGGTGCTTGGGGACAAACTCTAGATATTCATCAGTTCATCAAAGCCACTTGAAAAGTTGTATAATAGGCTTAGCTTTTCTTTCTTTTTTGACCTCGATCATCTTAAAATGGTTCTATTCAATAATATCGAACACAATGATGACTTTGTAGATATTTTCATTCATTTGAATTGGTAAATTAATGACCAATGGTACCAGGCATAACAAACCCCACTCCCCATCTTTTATTACTGTGAAAACAAATGTTTGGTGACCTTGACTGTTCTATATTTCATCCTCGTGGTGCTTTGATTTGCCAAAATACTCCATATGAAAGAAAAAAAAGTACACAAGGTTGCATGTTACTGCTCTAAGTGAGGTTCTATGGCAAGCCAAAGTGTTCACATAGCCACGCGTTGTCTTTATTATATCACAGAACGCGTTCTAGCATGCGCACTGGCGCGCTATCACGCGTTACAGGACGCGTTCTGGTACGCGCACTGGTGCGCGCAATGGCACGTGTTCTAGCACGCATTCCATAACGCATGCTAGAACGCGTGCTATATGGTAATGATCTCCTCCCACTGATTTTCTCCACCAATTAAATTGTAGTGCTTCCAGCCAATCACTGGCCAACACAACGAGTCCAGAATAACTGAGCACTGATCTTACCTTCACAAACGAAGTGCATTCACTCAATGTTTAATTTTTGCTAAATATTTTTGACTTTTCCTTCATCAATCTACTTTATTTAACTTGTTCAACTTTAGTGTCTATTCTTACGGGTTTGTTTATTGTATTTTAATTCTTATTTTGTTGTGCTAATCTAACACATGAGCTGGCTGTAGGTTGCATGTTTTGCCACTAGATGGCGAAGTAAGATGATGGATGATAGTAATGTAGTTTAATCTTCAATGCAAGTGAAAGGTACGAAACAATAGAAGATGAAATATGTCAGAATCAGAATTCTTTATTTGTTCTAGCACGCGTTATGGAACGCGTGCTAGAACGCGTGCCATTGCACGCGCCTGTGCGCGTACCAGAGCGCGTCCTGTAACGCGTGATAGCGCGCCAGTGCGCGTGCTAGAACGCGTTCTGTAACGCGTGATATAACAAAGACAACGCGTGGCTATGTGAACACTTTGGCTTGCCATAAGGTTCAGCCAGCGCCGTAGCTCCGCAGATGCACATAACGCGCACTGCGTAAGAAATCAGAGTCGTGGGGGGAAAAAAGTGTAAACCATATTAATAATATGCGCTAATATGTTTAAACAATACAAAAACAACATAAACCAATTTTCCAGAGAAAAGGGGTGAATCTGCTTCGTGCCCCTCTCTCCAGTCTCATGGTGCCCCCTCCCCTCCCAGTGGTCTGTTCGATTGTGCCTCATTCGCAATTTGGTGAACACCTGTGCTGTGCGAATATGGCCTCGAAACGACAGCAAGAGTCTGGAGCTGAGAAGATGAAAAAAAAGAAGAAGAGATGATGCAGGAAATCATCAACCTTCCTCAGCTTCCACCACAGATATCTGCCTTGGAGATGCTGACATTTCTACACAACAATCAGCTTCAAGAGGTATATCCCAATCTGTGGATTGCTCTGCGTATTGCACTGACTCTACCTGTCACGGTTGCCTCTGCTGAGCGAAGCTTTTCAAAGCTCAAACTCATTAAAATGTACATGTGTTCATCAATGGGCCAGGAACGTTTAAGTGGTCTGGCTGTTATCGGCATCAATGGGGACGTGGCTCAGAAGCTATCATATGATGACCTGATAACTGATTTTGCAACAAAGAAATGCAGGCGTGTACCTCTCTAGGGCATCTGATAATTGTAAAAAATGTGTAACATAGTTACTTAAGGAAAGTGCCTTTTGTGTTCTCATTCTTATTTTTCTTATTTAAGTTTCTTTATTGAGAATTTTTATTGTTCAACTATTATTTTTACACTTTATTGCCAGGCTCTTTGTTCTGTGTTTGTTCTGTGTTTACAGTTTTTACACACACCTTTTTGGATTTCTCATGTTTGTCGACAGTGTTATGTAAATAAACAAATTGCACTGACAAATTAAATTTTTTTTTTTTTTTTGAGGTTGGGGGGGGCACCACAGAGCATTTGTGCTTAGGGCACCCAAATGGTTAGCAACAGCCCTGGGTTCAGCTATATAACTATAATATGATAATATAATAGACAGTGGAAAACTGAAATCTGAATAAAACAACAGATTACCTCGGTTGATTTCTCCTTGTCTGGATAAAACGCCAAGAATAAATATGTCCAATGAAATGCACCCTGATTCAGCTTTTCTTTGACTGTGCTGCATCTGAGTGCTATATACCAGGCCATAGCAACCAATTAGCAGCTGCACAGAACGTCCGGACCTTAGTCCCACCCCCAATCTAGCATCTACCATCTACATTGGAGCTCATTCAAACTTGGGTTGTGATGTCATACATGACGTAAACATACCCACATAGAAAGTGACATCAACTTTTCAGTTGGTTTAGTGTGATCTGACAACATCGTCAGGTGGCTCTTAATTTGTGCAGCATTCCTTTTTTGTATCGAAGATAAGGTCGAAATGGTCATTTGATCGGAACAGAACAGGGACTATTTTTAAAAACAGGAAATCACTAGGTTGCCTTGCGTCATGACATCACAACGTCACGGCAGCACACTGATCACCCGAAAACCTGTCTGAATGTCTATTGGGGAATACTAAAGTTAATGCTGAGGTGTACTGTACACAGATCAGAGCTCATATGCAGCGCTTTTCTCACCAGTGAAAACAGTTGATATGGTGTCGCAGGGCAATGAATTGGACACTCACAAAACAGGTTTAATAGTCGCCAGATTCAGCCCAAAAGTCTCTAAGTTACTAGATGATTTTTTTTCACCAGAGATGGCCAAATTTTGGTAACTTTAGCAACAAAGTTGCTAAATTAGCAACACTGAGTAAAAATCAGATATTACTGTACTTAATCTGACCGCTAGAAGGCACCCTTTTCCTGCTTTTAAGCTCAACATCACATACAGTTTGTATTATTCCATGCAGTGATGGCTTCCAAGTCTCTAAGCACATCCAGAATCACTTCCTCTGGATTATAAAGTGCACAGTGTTTTTTTGTTTGTTGTTTTTTAAGCCTTTAAGTGTGCCTTATAGTCCAGAAAACACAATAATTGCACTACCTTGGTTACAGCTTCACCCAAAACTGACCTTTCAACATTTTGTCATTTGAGGGATCAACAGAAAATTATTGTCCAGTTTTTCTACTATTTCAGCACATCAGTAAGATGTAAAAGAGTCTCAGTGTTTGACTCAGCAGGAAGAACGGAACAGCCCTCTTTAGGATCTTCTCAGCTTTGTGACCTTTAAAAAACGGAGTGCTGACATACACCAGGCATGGAAACTTTCACCCAACAAAACTGAAATCCTCTTTCATGTTCACACAAAAAGCTAGTGATTGTCAGCCCTATCAGAACCAGTACCTCTCTTTCACACTTCCAACGCCTACGAGCAATTTCTGTGCCAAGAAGTGCAAAGTACCCACTCACCCAATCTTAAACCTTTCGTCTATTGTGTGTCTGTTTTCAGTTTTGGTTCTCTGAGTTTAAAATGAGATCATCTCCCTGAGGATAATCTGTTTTTAGCAAGATACTGTATACTGTACAGGAAGCACAATTCATGATCACTATGAGCACGATGATGATTCCAAACTACAGAATGAAGAAAAATCAGATAAGAATGCAACAACAGGAAGGGATTGTGTACAAATAAAAACCCATGAAGTCCAGAGGTTGTCACCGCTCCTCAGGAATGGTATTTTACTACTGTTTTTCAAGTAGGAGTCCAGCATGTGGGATGTATTTTGCTGCCAAATACACAAAAAGGCATGAGGATTATAGTCCTTCTGCCCATCTGTGTTTACCATCTGAAACAGAACTTCAGAAGAATGGAATTAGCATCCTTCCTCCGGTCTTGGCAGCCCTGTATTTGTTTCCTATTGTAGAATAGACTCCCTTTAGGTCGGCATTATCACACCAATTCTCAAATGAAGATTTCATTATTTTGTTATAAATGTAATTTCACCTACTTTATTTTCTGTTCCTACATAATAATTCAATGTGATAATGTAATATTGAAATACCATCAATGATGACCCTGAAGGCAAATGTAAATTACATTTTATTTCACAAAGAAATCTGTAGATATATGATCTACAGATCTCAGTTCTTGAAAGGTGATAGATAACTGAAGCCAGCAAGAGTCCAGTCATGTACAAACATATCTATTCTTATAGCTCTTCTTTCTCTACTTTGCAGGTGTTGAAGTGTTCAGTTGCTGTGTCCAAGCAGGCAGGCCCGGTCATATCTGCAGCTAAATATCCCTTCGAGTGGATTTTTTTCATTTCCGCTGTTAGTGTTTAATATGTTTATTAACATTTAGTCAAAAAAAACAAAAAAAAAAAAAAAAACAGTATTAACAATTTTTCAACATGAGAAAAAAATGGGGAAAAGGATACATAGACAGAAAAATAAAATAAAAAAATCCACCCCATATAAAAACAAATACCTTGCCCCCACTAAATTCTACGTAACACAAATACATACGGACCGTCAACATAGGTCAAATTACAGGGGGTACTAGGGGGTACTATAGCACCGATTGAAGACCCAGTATCTCCCAGAAATATTACTTTTGGGGGGGGTCAGGTCATTTTGCTGATACCGTGAAAAAAAACAGAGTAACTCCCATTTTCATTGTAGGAACATTTTAATGTTGCTATTTCAGAACCTCTATTTTGGACCATTCCATTTTAATGTAATTAATTTTTGTAGGTTACTGCTCTGTTCTTCTGTGGTGGTAGGTTTTTTTTTCATAGTATGCTCCTTAATCACATTAAAATAATTGATCAGGTTTCACAAATCTCAGAGTAATTGTGTTGACTTACTGACAATAACTACCATAAACTATAATAGAGAATTGGTTTGTGTTTATATTGGATATGAGAGAGTTGTGTGTTACGTCCAGGTCTAATGATATCTAAAAATGAACCAAATCAAGATTTCACAAAATAAGCAGTAGACTTCTTGTAAATGTATGACTTAGAATAGTATTTCAGTGTCTTTTGGAAGATGATCAAACAGACCTCTTTTGGAGATAGTGATTATCAAATTGTGACATGCTTAGACCTTGTATATGTTTTTGAGATCATGGTCATAAACGAATATGTAATTTGCACACTGACCGCCAGTAATTAAATCAGCTGGAATACTAAATAAAGATTCACTCTTGTACCTTTATTGATGGCTGGTTAAAAAAAAGTCAGAAAAGACCCAACACCTGATAACATTTATTTTCAGACCCCCTCAGCACAAATCTAATTTTCTCCAATTTTAGATGATATAATACCTCTTTCACCCAATGTGAAATCCCTCCATTTCAAGAGGATCAAGCCGCGTGCTATTAGAGTTGAAATCATTTTCACTCTTTCTGGGACTCAGGTACTGATTCTGTGGTGTTGAGGCTATTAATCCTTAGTGAGAATGTGTGGATTTTTCATGCATTGTCTGTGGATACAATGGAATGAAATGTTTCTTCTCTTTGTTTTTGTATTAATAGTTGTATGGTAATGTCTCTTTTTTTATTCTCTAGGTACCAAGTATAATAAGGAGGTTGGCCCTCATGTATAAAGCACTTTTTTTTCTATAAACCTGCTTTATCTGCAGAAATATATGTTTGAGAAAGAGGTTTTAAAAAATGCAATACTTGATTTTTTTTTTCACATAAAATAACATAACATAACAGTAGCAGTACAGTCACTTAGAGGCCAAACATTTTCAGATATAACAGTGTTTTTCTGTGATTGTCAAGGCTATGAAACAACTATTCAAGTAATTCCTTCATTTCCACTTTTTGTCTCTTGAAAAACATACTGTAAGCAGTAAAACAATAACATGTATCATTTGAATGTAAACTGAAATTCAGTTGGGATGTACCATATGGGTAAAATCCTAATCACAATAAATCCCTGTTGTGTTAAGTGTTGTTCACATCTGTATCAGCATCACTGGCTACAATTACATGCATAATGTATTCTGTGTCTGTCAGCTGTTTATATGATTCATTGAAATGACTCTTCCATCAGAATAACTGCTCATACAACTTGATTTTTTCCACTATCGTACTTCAACTAAGTCAAAGTTAGGACTGCACAATATTAGAAATAATTGCCAATGCAACATGTTTTTAACCCTGCAATATACCGTATGTCCCCCGAAAAATGTAAATAGGACGTTCTGCAATGAATCAATCAAAATGCAATTTCAGATCATTGAACTATAACTTATCTATATCTTGCAGAAAACCCCATTGGATTTGTTTTAATAGACACAGAGAAATGGCAATTTTTGTAAAGCATATCGTACCTTACCCCAGGGCCGTATTACGTGCTCAAGGGTCCAGGTACCTGTGGGGGCCCAAAGCGATCCAGATGCTGATGCCAATTGCGAGGTCAGAGGGCCTCTATTCTCTAGGATCTTATGACTACTCACATAAGGTCTGAGTAGAGTGTTATCGGGTGTACTGTATCTGAAAAGAGCCGAGAGAGAAGGGTTATATGAATTGGGTGGAGGGGACAGGGACAGTAGTCAGAGGGCCACGACGGATGACAATCAGAGGTTTGACCCTGACAATAACAAACTGTGTAGGGGAGCAGTAATTCTCCAGACTGGCTGGAATTAAAAATGAGCTCAGGATGAAAACGTGCCAAAGTCAGTTGAATTTACTCTCCCTTCTTGCAATAGAATCAGAGTTTGTTCGACAGCTCAACTTTGATGAGCTAGTGGAAGAAGGTGGAAGTTTGTAGAAAAGCAGAAAGAAACTTTTGTAGAACCCTTAGGTATTGTAGGTTGGTGCACATGTGGGGGGTTGTCTTTGTAAACTCTTGGCCCCGGGGCCCAAATCTCCTGTATTCCGGCCCTGCCTTCCCTTTATGTTTTGTATGGAGATGCACTGTTCATTGTGTTTACATCTTATAAATATGAAATTCTTGCACAAAAATATCTCTTTTGAAAAACTGACTGTTTCTTTTCACTTTCAACTAACAAAATGAATAATGAATTACATCAAAAAAGGAAGCCGATTTCTGAGTTTCACACATATTGGGAAGGTGCAAAAATGAATGATTAAAGAAATACATTTTTGCAGTTTGAGAATTGGATCGGTAAGAATCAAAGTGAAACCGTTGTCAACAGATGTTAGCTTCTTAGGGAATGAATGTAAAATGGTAATTGAGAGATCAATGTGTCTTTCAACAACAAAACGTCACACCACTTATATGTTATGCACATAATTTAAATTCATTTGTTAGTTGCCCTGACAGAATGAGCAAAATATTTTCATTCATATGGTTGCCAAGAACATCCAAATACCAAACTTGAAAGAAATGAACCCATGGCATACTTTACAAAGATCTGCATTTCTTCATGATCACTGAATCAAATTAAATGGGGTTTTCTGCAAGATGTAAGTAACAATTTCTAGTTTCATACCCTGAAATAGCATTTAGATTGTTTCATTATCTTAACGTTGTCAATGTGGAAAGTCTGATTATAATTTTTTGGGGGACGTACGGTATACTGCAGCATGAAAAACTACCCAGAAGTATACAATAGCTACAGTACGTCATGCCAAAATAAATGGTCAAACAAATTAGTTGTATTTCATCTTATTGTGGCAACAAGTATAAGGTACAGTCGACGCAGAACATGTGTTTCAGTATCATCCTTCTTGTATCTGAAATAATTCCAGATAACTGATATTGGGATTCTTTG
Source organism: Siphamia tubifer (assembly GCA_020466265.1). Lineage (NCBI taxonomy): Eukaryota > Metazoa > Chordata > Actinopteri > Kurtiformes > Apogonidae > Siphamia > Siphamia tubifer. The sequence continues at coordinate 58,204,597 of CM035794.1, read as the reverse complement.
TTGCTCATTTTTCAACGTTGTTACTATCCATTAAAACTGTGACAAAATAAACCTATGACCACCTGAAGAATATATCAAGGATTAAAGGCCTTATGTGTCAGCCAGATTTGGAGAAGCTTGTTAATGCTTTTATTTTCAGTAGACTAAACTACTGCAAAGGGGTTTTTACAGGATTCTCTATAAAGTCAATCAGACAGCTGCAGCTGATTCAAAATGCTGCTGCTAGAGTCCTCACTAAGACCAAAAAAAAAGACCATATAACTCCAGTTCTAAGGTCCTTGCACTGGCTTCTTGTCTGCCAAAGAATCAACTTTAAAATACTTTTACTGGTTTATAAAGCACTGAATGGTCTAGGGCCTAGACCATTCAGGCCCTAGACTCTAGGGCCTAGGTATATCACTGATCTGCTGATCCCTTATGAACCATCCAGACCTCTTAGATCATCTAGATCAGCTCTACTGTCTGTTCCCAGTCAGAACTAAACATGAAGAAGCAGCGTTCAATTTCTATGCCCCAAAGATCTGGAACAAACTCCCAGAGTTTGCAGGTCTGTTGCAACTGTCACCGGTGAAGAATTTTTTGTTCGATAATATAATATAATATAATATAATATAATATAATAATAGATTTTTTTTTTTACAGTGGTTTTACTGAGTTTTGTTCATAGAACAGGTGCCAAAAGGAAACCGTGTTAGAAAAAGAAAAAAAATAAAACTGCTGGGACCAAACTTCAATATTAATTCTCTTTTTTTTTGGGTACTTTTTTTTATTGCAAATTTCCCATACTACTTCTAATTTTGTAAATATGTATTAGTTTTTGTTCGTTTTGTTTTGTGTTCATTTGTGTCTTAGTTCCTCCATGTTACTAATTATTTTGTTAGTTAATTATTCATTTTTGTTCATTTTATTGATGACTTGTCCTTTTTGTTTATTTAGTTGCTTATTTTAATTCTTTTTACTGTACAACCACTAATGCTTCAGGAGTTAAAGTTTTAAACTGAATCTTGCGGAAGAGGGAAATATCTAAAACATGTAGGACACCGGCCTTTGAGGACTGGAGTTTGACACCTATGTTATGGGGAGAGTAACCTGTTCAGATTACAGTGAGTGCTTAGATTGGACAGACTCAGGGTTCTAGAACACTTTAAGGAACAACATTGAGGTTTGGATTAGTCTCCAGGGTAGGTCTGAGTAAATGCACTACATTCACCCGCAACAAAGCATACGTGTTTGTGTTATGCATGCTCAACCTACTGCCCTCACTGTATATTTCAAGTTTTATTATGAGCTTTTAGCCTCAGCCCCCCAACATGTTCCTTTATGAACAGATGTAGCCCTCTAGGGGGTTCACCAGTACTCCTATGGTGTTACAAGATTGTGGTTTCATGAAGTGGATGTTTGGAGAAAGAGGAAAGATCTAGAGTGGGACGACTTTTCCCATTTTTGTTTTTTACTCGAAGCCTCGCTGTTGTTTTGCACAGTCCGTGTTTGATGATTAAAGTTTGTCCAATTCAAGTAAAGCTCTTGTTAGTGGTGTAATGACTGAAAATGTTTTCCCCCTGGTGGATTGTGGAGCTCAGTGGGCTGTTCATCCTAACTGGAGAGGCCACAGAAAGTGATGATGGATATCATCAAAACAGCTTTATGGTGTATTCCCAGTGGAAAGCTCGAGCCTTTCGTCTCTGAACTCAGAGAACAAACATCAGAAGACTGCCGGATAATTTTCCATCCACATAATATAAAGTGATCTGACTTTAATACACAACGCAAGATGAAATGTGGGGATTTCTGTCCAAAGGGCTGTTCCTCTGATAATGATGAGCAATTAGAGGAGCAATGATGCTTTGAATGAAAGCCTGGTAATCTGCTCTGAAGCATCACAGTCATAATGTGTTTCACATCCACAACAAATAGATTTAGTTTTGAATAAAATTATTCTCTATATGGCTCATTATTGGCATGTACCAACTCATATTTTCTCTAAAATTAGCCTCATATTTATTAAAATTGGTTTGTGCACATTAGAGATGTAGCTTTTTATCATCATTTAAACAGTCAATGAACATAACCCATCTACATAAAATATTTATTTTTACCAGTGTTTGAACTAACATATGTCATGAGTTTTATTATGTTCTTCATAATAATAGACATCCACAAGGACTATAAACCAAGAAATTATACAACTTCCAATTGTTATAGACCAAACTAAAACTACTAGAATACAGTCAGGTCATGAATATTACAGTGACAAATATTGTAGTTTTGTCTCTGTACATAAAGCACAGTTTATCTGAAACAAAACCATCAATATGTGACTGAAGAGTGGACGTTCAGCTTTGAGATGAGATGAGTTAAGATAAGATAAGTTAAGTTAAGTTAAGTTAAGTTAAGTTAAGTTAAGTTAAGTTAAGTTAAGTTAAGTTAAGTTAAGTTAAGTTAAGTTAAGTTAAGATAAGATAAGATAAGATAAGATAAGATAAGATAAGATAAGATAAGATAAGATAAGATAGTCCCACTGGGGAAAATTCCAGAAGAGATTGAAGAGATTTAGCAAAAAATATTACATTATCTGTTAAGGAATTACAACCATTTTAATGCAGTCTATATTTTCAGAAGTGACTGACAAGTAGCTTCATGTCCAGATGTCCTACTGTATTCTGTGAAATGATGAAAAAAAGAGAGTCTGGGGATGATTTCAGATATTGAATTCACTGGACTTCTCAATATGAAGTACAACGAGTAGTAAATATAAAGGAATGAAGGAGGCATCATTGAGATGGGAAAAAAACAAAGTTTTAGTATTGGCTAAATCAATATTTTGGAACATTCTTATAAAGAAAAGAATCCACTGGTGAGCTCACCATAACAAAATGCCAGTAAGAGCTGAACTAAATGGATTCAGTATCTCTTTTACAATATCAAGCAAGGTCAAGAATACATTTTAGGAGGTAAATAAATGATCATAAAAGCCTACCATCCATAGACACCTTCATAAATGCAAACATATGGTGTTTAATTTGCGTCAATAAGGCAAATGTATTTGTTTAGCACATTTCATGTACAGGACACTTCAAGGTGCTTTACATAAAAGATATAAGAAAATTAAAATGATTAAGATGCATTAAAAGAACATAAAACATTAAAAAAAAAAAACAATTAAGAATTTAAGTAAAAGCTCCAGTGAATAGTAATGTTTTCAGGCCTGATTTAAATGAACTGACAGTTTTTCTCAGACCTCAGGTGTTCAGGTAGTTTGTTCCACAGGTGAGGAGAAGAATAATATAACAAGTTCAAAGAAGATTTTAAGAAGCGCAAGCAAAGATGATCAATTCAAAATACCAAATAAAAATGTAAAATATCAGACTTCAATGAAAAATAATGTGCAGATTATCAAATATCATCAAATATTTGCCTTCACATCTTTCTCACTCTTGGTTGTTGTATTTCAGCCTTTTCGTTTGCGCTCCTTGACTTTTTGATAGTGGTTTTGACACCAACGTGGCTGGTGGGGGCGGGAGTTCCTTTGGTGGATTACTATTGGTTTATTTGTGTTTGATGAACAGCTAGAGCAAGTGTACCCAATCAGAAGCAGAGTAGCTGCTATGGCCAGAGCTGCTTCATACGCTTGCTAAAGTAAACACCATATAAACAGAGGCATCACAAGGAGCAACAGATTATCACACGCTGCCCAAATACCTGTGGACATGCCTGTATATGAACCCTTAGATGCATAAGTGGGTCAAAAATTACTCGGTGAGCTTGTTTTCTTGCAATGTCTTTGGAATAAAAAGTTGGAATTATTTTATATTCCAGGTATTCCTCCTAAAACATGTTACTGACATCATGCAAATTTACATTTTTCAATACTTTTCATGAAATTGTACTTTCTGTATTACTATTTCAGTCTTCCATAGCTGGGTCAAAATAACCTGTATTTAATTTCAATGGAATTTCAACTGAACCTTTGATTCATTCTACAGCAAAATGATTGACATTGTTCTACTGCTGTTATATACTATATATTATATTCGAAAGTGAAGTTATATTTCTTCCATATCACCATCTTTATTAATGTCACTGAAGTAATTTGCATTCTGTTAGTACTGTATCACATTCCAAAAAAGACACTTCTATTAATATTTTCTACAAAATCCAACCACATTACAACCCTGCCCCGAAAAACCTTCTATTTGTCTGTTCTATTGTATAATATATAATAATTTTCATTTCTTGGGTTGATTGAGCAACACGTCTTCCTAAACACTAACAATACTATGATAAAAAAAACATGTTTTTTTCTAACAATTATTAAGCAAAAATATTACTATATTAAGTTTTTCAGTTGAGTAGAATCCTGCCTTTGTTAAGAATTTAATTAAATTACTAAAAATAAAATCAGATCTTATTGTACTTTTGATATTTGATGCATAAATCCTGTCAGAAGGCAGCACTGAACAGGTGAGATTTTTAGATTCTATTGGACCAATCTACTTTCAGTGGGTTGAAAGTTTTAAAATGTCTGACTCCCGTTACTCACCTCTCCATTTTATTTTTAACTTTTTGTTGTTAAAATATGTTAGAAACCATCCATCAGCTCTGTTTGTTTGTTGATACCAAGACTTCAGTCTCCCATGAAGACATAAATGACTCATAAATAAAGTCTGACACAGGACCAGTAAACCCACCCAGGCTGTATAATCACAGTATATTCTGAAACTGCTGTAAGAGTAAAATGTTTAGTGCCAGTCACATAAAACAAAGATCAGGATGAAGTAATAATAAAAAAAAAACCTTTTACTTAATGACCATGTTTGATGACCTTGACTTGCTGTAATGTTATAGTTTCTGAAAAAGTGATTCTGTGACAAAGATTTAAGTTTGTGTGGACATCATCACACAAATGTACATCAGTGAGATATGTAAAGTGTTTGAGCAAGTGAAATGTCTATTATTTGTGGATGAAACACAAATTATTTTAGAAACTGGTGAGGATTTACAGCCCCTTAATTATCAAGTTGTGATTTCACAAAAATAAGTTGTTATGAAAGACTGTGTAAAATAGAAATCATTATTTTTATTTCATGTAAAATAAGTAATCAGGAAAAGATACAAATGGAGGGTGTAGATATAGGAAGACTGAACCAAAACAAGTTCCTTGGAGCGATAACTGATGATGACACTGGCTGGAAACTAGTCTGTGTAGGGAGAAATATCTTTATCTAAAGAATATTCTGTTATAGTTGAAATGAGTCACAACATATATCATATGATATAAGGCTTATGTTGGAAAATTACAATAATATCAGAGATATATATGTTAATGCAAAGATGGATTGTTTAATTCTTGTATTAAGTTAATGTGTAAAAGTACTTGAGGGGTAAAATTAAATAAGTTTATATTAAATACGTTTATAACTCTTACTCTTCTAACTCCCTTTTCACCATGCCAAGTTCAGACTTGCACATACTTGAAGAAATATTCTGTTCATTTAAATGTTTTTTTTTTTTTTTTAGTTTATCTTATTTTGTTTATTTGCATGTTCGAAATAAATAACTAAATAAATATAAAGCTTGGAACCAAACATTTTTTTCTGAAAAATGTCCAATTTTGATATCAAGAGTTCAAAAAGCTGTAGTTTGGAGGTGGTTACAGATTATTGATGATGATGATGATGATGATGAGTGAATTTGATTATGATGTCACAAGCCGAAGGCCATATTGGATTGTGTAACTATTAGTAAAACTCAACTTTGAACACATTTATATGGACATTTTCTGTGAAATTTAGTTTGTCATCTTATCCTTAAAATAAATTACCTTAAATATTAGTAGACAGTAAAATGCTGCAAGTTTTAGTATATTTTTTATCTAATTTTCCCCTAGTGGGACTAATAAAGGAATATCTTATCTTATCTTAAGTAGCAGAGTAGCCAAATCTGTACCTATCAAAAACTAAAACTTTATTTACATAAACTTTACTCACTAAAACCAGATTGGGATCACACTGTTCAAACTGGATTTTCTTCTTCACTTTGAATAGAAACATGCACTGAATTGGTGTAAGGGTTTAAGGGGCAAATCTCCAACATGGAGGTGGTAACAAGATTTGACAACTTGATGTGGAGTTATGATTGGTTTCATTGCTTGTTGCAATATTGCAACTTTGCTGCTGAAAGGCATAACCTGTCATTTGCTACTGAATCTATCTCATCATTTATTTCTGAATTTTGCATGAAAAACATTCTATAAGATTATAAATAATTGATTACCTATTTTTCTGCTTACGTCAATCAAACCAAAGCTAATTCCTTGTTACGAGACAACTGCAGCAATAACCTATTTTGTGATTCCGGCTTCACTCAGATGGGCTGATAATATATATATATATATATATATATATATATATATATAAACTTTAGACAACTTATAGATTGATGGGAAGTGGAAATGTGGAAAGTCCCTGGTGAATAATAAATGAAGCACCCTGAGTGATGGCCACTAAAATGTTATGGGTGCACTCCTATCCTCCATCAAGACCATGAATCAATAAGCATAACATTAAATGCTAATTTTATGCCACATAAATAGTTTGCCATTCCTCAGTAAATAAACTTTGAGTTGGAGAAGGGATCATAAATTGTAATGAGGAGTGAATTGAGACTGAACTGGATATTCCTCATAAGAGAATCAAGAAAAGAGGCAATTGTCACGTACAAAAGTTTTATTACATTTTTTTCACAGATGAAAAATCATTTTAGTTCATTAGTTATTTAATATATTAATCATTTTAAAACAGAAAAATGTGCCCCGTCACCACCCGAACCGTCCCTTTATATGACTCATTGCGCATTTCCCATCCGTTCCACACACCATAAGGAATGCATACAACTGCACTGTGACTAAATTGCCCGCTCTGCATCTCTTTGATATTGTGCATTAGCTAATGAACTAGAGCTGCAGTGCAGAGAGTGACGATGCAGACGTCCTGCAGAAATAAATTAACCGACAGCATTTCTCAATGATGTATGATGACCCAGTGCAAAAAAAAAAACACATTGTAAAAAAAAAAGGCATTTGTTAAAGCTAGGCACCTATTCCTGGGGGGAAAAGTACCAAGTCTAAATTACGACAATGGTTTCTCATTAGGAAAAGTATCATTCGCGATTAAAAAACTTGAATTATAAATAGGCATTGGATTAACAAGTCAAACCATTAAGAGAAGAAAAAACAGAAAAAGGCTAGGAAATGGTGTCGACTGCAAAGTGGTGTTACAGCGTCAGGATTGGCAGTAACCAGACCAACTGGTAAAAACAACTTAATAATACAAAGCGTACAAAAACAAACAGACGTTCCTCCAGCAGACGCTCACGTGAAAGTGTTCCAGAGTTTGGGTTTGGCTCACAAGTTTACCGGAGCTCATTTCATTACATGTTTTATTTGTGGTGAGATTGGCTCAAATGCTCTTAAGCGTTAGAGAATTAGTTTCTGCAGCACATCGTACATGCCGTTGATTTTCCCGTTGTAGCTATGTTGAGCAATTGACTCTACCCAATATGGCGTCTGCTTACAGTCGTATTCCGGAAACGCGCTTGAGCACTTCCGGTCAAATACTTCCGTGTTTTGATAGCGCTCTAGCATTTGATAGCTGTTCAAAGATGACACGTTTTCACTCGAGATGACTGCAGGACCTTCCGAAATGGTTTATTATGGATGTTTACCGACTCGTTCGCATCACATTCAAGTACAAGCGAGATAAGAGATATAAAGATGTGTATTTTGATGCACATCGACAAGTATGACGGTAATAGAGTGCTATCAAAACACAGAAGTGACTGGAAGTGCACATGTCCAGGATACGACTCTCAACAGACGCCATATTGTGCAAAGAGTCAATTAGCTACTCAGCAACCATCAGTTCAAATGGCAGTTTTTCTCCATCCAAATATCACAGTTTTTTGTTTGTTTTAAGATACACATTCAGACTGGTGATGTTAACATGGTTTGTTAGCGTTAATATAGGGCTGGGCGTTCGTTCAGTCCTCTACTTCTAGACCAATTTGGTGTTTTACGTGTTTTTTAAGTGGTGCAGTTGTTTAGTTGTAGTCAAAGACACACATGATCACCATATGTAGCTGAAACACATACATAACAAAAGAAACACACAACTTCAGTTTGATTTTTAGATGAACCATTAACCCATACGTGTCAAATGAATAAATAAATAGTGCTTTCTGAACATTTTTTTACACTACTGATATTCATTTTAAGTCATCCAAGTATCAGTATAATGTCAGTATTTTGTAGCAGTTCTTTAGATGTATAAAGTCCATTAGTCCACTTTAACCTCCAGTAGTTTCTGTAACATTTTATTGTGCCACAGAGGATTTGGTGGTAAACGGCCAACATAAAACTTCAGCCCAGTGGATTGCTGAGGTCAAGTTACAGCAGGAAACATAGTTATTGTTGAGTTAGGTCTGAAATTTGTGTTTACCTCATTTTTGGGTGTGGAATCCAAAACTGACCTCAGTTTTTCTCCATCACATCAAGTTTTTGAACTATAGGATCCCAGCTTTTTTTAAACATATGAAAAATATGGTACTTAACAGGGCTTTTAATTCTGATTTTACACAGATACATAGACAACATGTTATGACATCTTTAATGTTAGTTCAAAGTGTGTGAGGGGGGGGCAAATTAATAAGTGGGAGGTTTATGGGGCAAAAAAATCATTTAACTACATAATAAACAGTGTAATCTGTCTATTTGTCCATTTTGAAGATATATCACTTTCTAATTCAGAGCCTTTCTGCTGTGCCTCATGGGACTTAATGTCAATGGACGTCAATAGCGAGAAATTATTTTATGATACTGTTTGAGTTGCATCATCATTTACATACGGTGGCCGACAGGGGCAAATTCACCGCATCGACAAAACACTGCAAACACAAGTAAGATGCACAACCCATCAAACAAATACAACAGAAGTGAAGCTGCAAGAGAAAAATTCTGCAATAACAGAAACTAAGCAGAAGTAAAAACGAACAACCCCCCAAAACAAATGCCAAAAAAGAACACTGCAAATACTAAAACACGCAAACTCCCAAAAACAACTGCAAGAGAGAAACGCTGCAAATTCACTCCACAACAAAACGGAAGTTCACCAAAATAAAATGGAAGAAGACGATGGTGGATGAAGTTGAATTTAAGAGTTTAGCGTGAAAAGGCAAGTTTCCCTTCGTCTTTTTTAAACACTTGACCATTTGCTACAATATCCTAGAAGAGCAGCACAGGAGCGACGTACCTGTGCTGCTCGACACCTTTTCACGCTAATCTCTTAAATTAATGAACTTCATCTTCATCCAATTTCTTCGTCCATTTAAGAGATTAGCTTTTCTGTGATGAACCCTTCATAGAGATTACGGTCATGTTTAAAAAAGATGAAGCGAAACGTACCTTTTGTCACTAATCTCTTAAATTAATGAACTTCAACGTCGTCTTCATCTTCTTCCGTTTTATTTTGGTGAACTTCCGTTTTGTTGTGAAGTTAATTTGCAGTGTTTCTTACAGTCGTTTTAGTATTTGGAGCATTTTTCTCTTACAGCGCACTTCTGTTGTATTTGTTTTATGCGTTTGTGTATCTTTCTTGTGTTTGCAGCACTGTCCTTACAAATATGTCGGTCAGTCTAAAATACAATTTTAGAAGTTAAAAGTCACAGTTTATGGCAAAGACAGTAAAGAAAGATCTAGTTTGTGCTGAACAGCTATATAGCCTGCTTCTCTTCAGATATGATAGAGATAATCAACAATACCAAAATTAATTGTCACAGCATGTTTTATCTTCATCGTTTAGAGCGAAGTGGAAAAATATTAAACAAGGTGAAAATCACCAGAAGTTGCAGAAACATTTTCAGACAGTTATCTCGTCTCCATGACTTCCCAATGCGTAGTTTTCACAGCCTGATACTTCAACTGATCTACACTAAACTGTGACGTTCCCATCTTGTAGAAGTATTGTTGTTTTCACATTGACAAACATCCTTTGTAAATGATGCATAATCCAAGTGGGATCCAAACTTATTTCCCTCTCACCATGTAATATATTTATATATTAATCTTTGGAATAAGGTCCCATGGGTCACAACGGAAAAGGGCAGGACTACGGTTCTATAAGTTTGTCCACAGCCCAGCCCAACATTAAGGCCATTTCTTCTTCTTCTTTAAACATTTATGTAACACATGCAGTGAACCCATTGACTGTCTAGCTCGAAATGTTTCTTCTGTAGTTGAGAAACCAAGAGTTTAAGGGAAACATTCAGAGCTGTTGTTCTCGTACGTTCACTTACCTCTGGACCTCCAAGGTCTCAGCAGCTGTGAGGTGGTTTAAAACCTTATTGTCGAAAGCAACACTGTATCAGAAAATGTCAACAGTTCCAGAATGAGTCACTGAAGTCATCAGTCCATCTGGCTGTAACAGAGGCAGGCCTCAGTGTTGAGTTTTGTAACTTAACCCTCAGTGGAGTTATAGTAAGAGGTAACCTCATGTGGCATGTTTGAAGAGATCCATACAGGTTTCCGAGTGAAGGCCTTATTTACCCTCTCCAGTGTCCCCCATTTCATTTGTGGCACAGTGGGTTCTGCTGGTTAAAGCATCAGTGAAGCTGTCGTTACCTCGACGAATCCGGGACAAGTCTCTTAAACCAGCGGCCAACAGCCACGTCTACTCTCAGCACTAACGTGACGCCGATTAGCAGAGATGCACTGCTCACTAGGAACGCTGAAGCCTCAAACATCAACCTGGAACGACACGACAGATGATGCGGTGATGGTGGGCGTGAGATACCTTCAGCAGTTCGCGTTTTGTTTTTATCTAGTACTTAATCATCAACAAGTGGATTAGTAAGCACCTGTGGATAGCAAGGTGCATCTGTTAGATGGAATCAGTGTAGAAACAGACAAAACCCAGTGCCATCTGTTCATTCAGGAAGGCAGAAATAACTTGTTAAAGGAATATTCTGTTATAGAAGAATAAAGTCAGTTTGGAGTGCTTCAGTAGGGAATTTTGATGGTTTTGAAATATTTTGTTACAGTTTAAAATGAGTCACAAGATAAGACTATTGATCCCACCATGTGGAAATTGTAGTTGATAGGGTGGGGCAAGGGGGGGGGCAGATACAGATACAACAACAAATCCCTGCCCCTTGCAAACATTTTACTGATCTCTCATCATCGTGAAAACAAATTTTTAGTAACCTTGACCTTTGACCTAGAGGCAGCAAAATTTTATTGGGATCTATTCTGGAAGACGTCACATCTTTCCTGAAGTTTTATTGGAAATGGGTCCAGTAGTTTTTGCATAAAGTTGGTGACAGAGAGGTAGACAAACTTAAAAAAACTCAACCAAAAACAATACCCTTGTCTCTGCTTTGGAGTAAATGCAGGGATGACCGATAATATAAATATACACTTGCGAGACAAAATATTACAGCAAAAAAAGAAATGTGCTATTTATATGAAGTTAGATTTAAATGTAAATATCTAATATTCATATTTAAATTGTGTTTACACATGCACATAGTGTGGTGTGGGGGTGACTGAGTGACTGATAACTGTTATGGAGTGTGAAAACAACGATCAGTATCAGAGCAACATGTTACTGTTGTTTTAAAAGAAAATGTATTAATACTGGACAATGTCATCTGGACCTTGCCTCACTACTCAGTCATTTCCCCGTGTGGTGGGCGTCTGGGGGTGCACACCCAGCGCCGACACCACACCCACACACAGGCTGCAGAACTGGACCAAACCGAATCACTTCCTCATCACCTGTTAAACAATTCATTTTCAATTTCATTTTGAGGTATATTCTGTGTAAATATGTTAGATTGTGCATTAATAGAATAATATGTTGATTGGTATGATTGTGGGTGGAGTTTAAGGATATAAAAAGGGTGGGCATTTTCCAGTAGACAGTGGATTGTAGTGTTGAAGCCGAGTTCTGGAGAATTGTGTATTTGGATTTACAGAGAGCGTGGCTGAAATCTGTTTTTTTTGTGTGTGGAGTATGGTAATTAAGACCAACTGTATTTCATTTTTTTGACTGAGTTCCTGGGTTTTTTGGTATTTTGCACTGTAAATATTGAGCACTCATCATTGCTGCTGGTGTAAATAAAAATTCACTTTAACATTGAAATCTCCACGTCCAAGCCATCAATACCATCCTTGCTAAACGAACCCTTGACATACTGGCACCACTGCCTGCTTTTAGATGTTTTAAATTCAATGAAATTTCAATTAATTTTTACTTTGTTATACATCTGTAATGTGGACATTTCTATTGTACACTTTAAATTTGACTATTCCAAAGCTCCATAACATGAAAAGTAAATGATTCAGATAAACAGGTACAGCTCATCCAATCTGTAAATGACAGACTTTCTGAATATTTACTCATGTGCTTTCAGTGAACATAGAGGCTCAGTGATTATACGGTGCTCATATCCTCAAAAGCCTTTCCTGTCAGTAAGTTAGTGTGAGCTGGAAAATCCATTCGAGCACTTACTTGGGTGCGAAAACCTTCCACACCATTAGGTGTCTCCTGAGGATAGCAGCTGCACAGACTGAGGCAAAGACCTGTGAGGAGAGCAGAGATGGAGTCAACAGCAGCAACACTGACGCATGTAAGAGGAAGAGCATGGTGGACAGTAACCAGATACTATATATATATATATATATATATGTATATATATATATATATATATATATATATATATATATATATATATATATATATATATATATATATATATATATATATATATATATATATATATATATACTCTGAATTTGATGTTCAGTAATTTAGATTTATTCATTTAGGGTTTTTTTATTTAACTTATTCAGGTCAGTATTTAGATGGTTTCGACTTGAGGCAGAGCTCATTTGACATGTGTGCAGTATGATTTCAATGTCATCAGGTTTTCCCCATTACTATAATTTAATCAACTAAGATACTAAACAACTTAACAACCCAGCTAATGTAATAACAGGTGATTTCATGTATAGAAGATGTTTGAACCACTAGAAGTCATCAACTTAGGGCACACCTAACAAAAAAATGTGCCTGTTTTGCAGTGTTGCAAATGTTTGTTTCACTTCAAAACAAAAGATTCACCAATTTCATTCAATTTACTTTTTACTTTACCAACAAGGAAGCTAGTTGGGCCTTCTAGTTTTGTTTGTTTCTTTTTTCAATCCAATTTATGCTATTTTATGAATACATACTCTTGTCTTTTCTCTATTACTTCTAATACCTTCTGTAAATGCTTAACAGAGCAACAATAACAAAACAGGAAAAGAGCTTGGCAAAGGGTTAACTATACAGCTGTTATACTATGTTAATGTTTAGCTCTAAACTAAGGATATATATATATATATATATATATATATATATATATATATATATATATATATATATATATATATATATATATATATATAAAATTCTCGGCCGATCACAGAGCCTCATTAACCGGATTAAGTTGGTCACCAAGAAAAGAAAACACTTGCTTTGTCGGCTCGCGCACACACACACATTTACGTTTTTAAACACGAGTCACACTGCAAGGTCGAGCAATGTTATGTTAAAAGCTCATTTTAAAGTGTCACACATAGGAAAACATTCAATATTACAGGACATTATGCTTCTAAATATCATGGGAAAAAAACCTGACCTATTGGCACCAAACAGCGTCAGTACTGCACAAACTGCTTTTGCTGTAGCCGACCCGTCATGTCATTTTAAGTAGGTTTTTTTTTTTTTTTGTTTTTAAATCGACGACAGAAAACTATGACCGGATAACGCCGATGCGGTCAACCATCGGTCAAACAGTAGTCAGTTAACATCCCTGCTCTAAACACTGGTGAAAAGCATCTGCTTGGTCATGGATGTACCTGTGCTCCCTGAATAAAGAGGTAGCGTGCTGAGAGTTGCAGAAGGGCAGAGCTGAACTGCTGTGGACTTTCCCTCAGCCTTATTTCCATCACGGCATCCTCTCCTTCGTCTCCACAGGCTCTACTTGATCTGCTGCCTCGTACTTCACACACCAGAGGCCAGAACAGCAGCAACGGACAGGACACTGACAACAAGGAGATGAAGATACAAATCAGCACTGAAAAAAGCCACCAAGTTACATTTCTGCAGCTACAGACCCACTAAGTTTCAGTTTCAGTTTTGCTAAAGGTCAGCTTTGTACTGATCTAATAAAACTAACAAATGGTATGTATTGCTGCTGTACCATTAATCCATAAAGACCTATACATAACCAGTAATAAAAGCATTTAGTGATATAAAAAGTTTAATACCTGTGGATCTAATACAGTTTGTCATCTTTTCATGGTCATCAGATATGACCAATTTGGACATTCAGAGCCTCTGTGGTGAATGTGGGAACAGTCATCTTCTACAACAATGATTCACCAGTGAAACCCATAGAGTTGGATCAATTACAAGGGATGGAAACACTTGGTTTATGTTCAGTTAATGATATATTTACTGAAAATAAAGTCCCCTTTCTTCCGGTTACTCCATTTTGACATACTAAGCTTTGAATTTACTGTGAATTTTCATGAATATTATATGAAAATTAAATATAAGAAATTAAAAATAGGAGCATACATGATTTAGAGTGAAAAATGCAAACTACAGAGTATAATGCGAGAAAAAATGCTGATAAGTCACTTTGAAAATGTTGAAATATGCTAAATACAGGCAATATTATTATTATCAGAAATGCTGACACATCATGCAAGAAAGGTTACATAGAGTGAAAATTTCATTTTAGAACTGACACAATAGTAACACTGGGCCTCTATGGGTAAGAAGAATAAACATTGTACCTGCAAATAGGATCTGTGACGCAAAAGTGTTGAGTGTGACCAGTGAGGCGGGAAGTACAGTGCCTGTATGCCCGTCAGGAAATCCCACAAAGGCAGCGCCCCACTGGATGGAGGGAAAGGTGGGCAGGTGACCGGTGGCGTGAAAAAACTGAGTGGTGGCAAGCGACCACAGAACTACCGGAGTCCAGGGGACATTGAAGCCACCTGAACGGTAAAGAGAAGCAGAAAAAAAACAAAAACAATATACAACTGAAAATAACATCAAAATGTGATGATTCAAACTACTGATGGATGATCTGATTCTGAAGATGATATGTTCACAATCTGTTTTGGTGAATCATAGAAACTGAGTCATCCTACTGCTGTTTCTAAAATCCATAAAAGTGTATTTGATAACATAGATCAGCAACAACTCAAGATAAGTGTAGCCTAAAATACGGCTCTGCTGATTGGACAAATGGCTTTGAGTGTCTCTTCCTTCATCAACATGACATTTATGTGAATACAGTAGCAGTTAAGAGGATGGAATGTGGATGGAGCATCTGCAATAAACCATGCCAAAGATTTTTACCAATCCTGTTTCCCGTTGATGAGTCACGTAGGGCAAATGATGAGTCTGAGAAATGTAGGCTGGGATGTTACCTTTGAATATTGTATTACATGAGTGATATTTTACTTTAAAAAAATGGAATTATGCATTTTAAAACATTTCCCTATGGTCAATATAGACTGTAAATGCTATACCTGCGTCTGAATTCTTCATTAATTCAATTCCACAGGTCCATCTTCAACCCTATTTCTGACTAATGACACCAGAAAGCTAATTTTGAGTGTTGGTGCTTTAAATGCAAATGAGTCACTTCACACCCCACGCTCTCCAAGTTGTTGACTGTGCTTCTCTGTCCTGTTCAATCAACAACTGAACATTTATGGCAATTGGCTCAAAGTTTGGATATATTTTTAATATGAAATACAACTGGTGCTGCTGACAAACAACTGAATTCAATTGAATTATGTCAAACATGGAAAAATGTTATTCGGAAGCAGTTACATTATATGTGCAAATGTGACGTAACTAGTTAAAAAAAATCTAACAAATTAAGCAGGAGTTAAAACAGGCTGCACAAATCCAATTGATTTTTGTCTAAATTAATATCAAGATAACTTTACAGTACCTGGAGGGTTCAAATTCAAACTTTTTGAACTATTGGGGTCCAAATTCACAAATAAATAAATCAAAAATTAATAAAAGTAGCTTTAGCTAAATATAACTCCTTTAAGGAAAAATTTAACTTACAAGTGACCGATATGGCCATTTTTTTTTTCAATATTATGGACAATTCATGAATTGTCAGGAGAAATGCATATGCATAAGGCATAATTATTCACACAAAACAAACAGGTTGCCTTTTGATCTCCAGAATATTTTGCAATATTCATGATTTTTGAACCAAAACTTCAAATTATCAAATTAATCCAATACATTACTAAGCCCTTCCTTAATATCAATCATTATTAGGTGACCAATCACAACTCTTTATTATTTATTTCACTGACCTGATACCCACATGGGTTAAATAATTATTTTAAAACTAAAATAAGAATTGATATAGTGTCATAGGATGTTTATCTGCAAAATCCTCTTTTTAAAATACCTAAATATGATTCAGCCTGTGTTTTCTGTTGACTTGAATATTTTACTCATTTACTCAATGTATTCTTATAGTGCTCAAATTCTGAGAAACTATATAACTTTCCTGCTTCATTTGATGTTATATTCCCTTTACTCATATTAATAATAAGTTTTGTCATTTAGCTAAAATGAAATAATGTGGATGTTATATTATGAAAAGTAAAAATGTGAAGAAGATGTTTATATATTACATAATCTGAAACTATTGTTCTTAGAAGTTGTGAATGATGATGTGAAGTAGTGTGGGATCATGAGAGGTGGTGGTTTCACCTTCATTGCTCATGATTTAGCTTATTGTTTCTATTAGCATTGTTTTGACTAAGTGGTCCCTAGTGCAGAATTTACATGAAGTGTGTTAAATTCTACAAATGAAGAACTCCATCAGTGGCTTCTAGTCCATCAGTGCATTGCATAACACTTGAAATTGTAGATCGTGACTGTAAATAAAATTTTGTGATATGATTTTTTATTTATTTTTTCTCTTTCTGTGGAATCACCCTTGTACCAAACAAACAAGAAAAACATCCGGGCCTGGTCTTACCAGGGGGCTCTCCATGTAGACTACTGAGGTTAGTGGAGGAGGCGTGAATGTGCAACAATGCTCCCATTTCCAGCAGCAGCAGCAGGAAGGACAGAGCCATGCCCTCTGGGTGCAGTAGCAGCAGGCCCAGGCCCAGCAGGCCACAGAACAGAAGCAAAGGGGCTGAGTAGACAGTTCCCAGTCCGTAGGCCTCCACAGCGGGCCTGTTGTCCACCTCATTGCCCCCGCTAAGCTCCCCATCATCCAATGAGCGTCGCATTTGCTGGTAGATCTGAGGGATGAGGTGGTGCAGCTCTGCTTGTGGGCTGATGCCGGTGCTGGCTCTGTAGCGAGGTGGGGGCAGAGACGAACTTCGAGCCGGAGCAGAAGCCCTGGCCTTCATGAACACAGTGAGAGGGTCCAACCAGATCAGGAACAGTCCCAGTCCCAGGAGGCAGAAGGCGGCCCTGGGGAGGGCCAGCTGGGCCAGGCTGATCAGCTCAGCCAAGTTCCTGAAACTGTCCTCTGGGGTGGCGCTGACGGCCCAGTGCAGCCCCAGGCAGACCGACAGCAGCGGCAATATCCAGCGGGCCGCGAACACCGTCGCTCCTGAGGAGTTGAGGTTACCATAGTGACGGAGGCAGCGTCTCAGCAAGGATGTCCAAAGGCCGAGGGAGAAGACAGAGAGAATGTAGTGGAGGTTCTTCATCTGGCTGTTCTGCAGGCGTGACAGCGGTGAGAGGAAGGGGGACGGCTGGCAGGAACCCTGCTCCTCCCGGCAGCCGTGGAAGGACAGGGAGAGGTAGAGGCTGCCAACCAGCACCCCCAGACAGGCCAGGAGAGTGCTGCTTTCTTTTCTCACCACTAAAGGGGACAGAGCAGGGGACGGCAGCAGCCCTGCAGCCTTCAGGGGGTCATGGCTCGGGGGCAGGAGCAGACCATCCCAATTAAGATGGATGGGAACATAAAGAGCCAGAGAGAACACGAGAAAGGTCACTACCCTGCCCTCAGCTATTACGTAGCTGTCTGAGAGGAGGGAGGCACAGCGGAGGAGCGGCACCAGGAGAGGAGGGGTGAGCAGATAGCTTGGTGTCAACAGGCTAGCCCACTTGGGAGCATTTGATCCATTCTTTGCTACAGCAGTCCTGGATCGATGAGCTTTCCAGAGGAAAAGGACTTCACTGCTGAGAGCAGCGGATGCCAGGCACCACACCACCTCCACATAACCCTGCATGAGGAGCTGACCCCCAGCCGTGAACACCCCTATCGCTAGCGCTACCACAACAGGCACCATGCCACTCTCCCTAAGGAGTACTAGTGACAGCTCAGACAGGAAAAAACACATCAGGCAAGCAAATGCCAAGATACATAAACCTGCTGCCATCTTTAGGGGGTTGAAACGAGCCCACGTGGCTCGACAGATGTCTCTGACGGAGGTGAGGTAGGCCCGGAGGGAGGCGATCAGCTCCGGGGAGGGGGACCTGCCTTCTGCAATGCTGGCGAGGTATTCTGACGAGACACGGGAAAACTGATCCTTCAGTTGAGCCAGGCTTTCTGGTGGGATGTCTTTGGCCATGCTGGAGTACGTCTCCAGAAAACGGTTGACCTTCACAGACAGTAACACAAGTTGGGTTACTCGGTTTCTTTTACAATTTACTTTCATTTTGCTGAAACATTAACACTAGCTCCTCTTAAATAATAGATAAGGATATATCAGGATGTTACAACTATTTACTCTGTTGGTTTAACTTACTGACTGGTTTGCACTTTTTGTTTTTAAATGAATACAATTTTTTATGTCTTCCTTTCCCTCCAAATCACTGAAGTCCCTTGAGTTCCACTGCTGCATAAATCACCTTGTGTCCTGAAGTAAAATCTTTGGAACCGTTAACAATGTTCCTCCAGTCTAGCAAATTGACTGCACATTCTGCTTTACACGTAGTTTGCAACACTTTTTTGGCAGAAGTGGAAACAACTCTCGACGTCACACACAGTTTCATTGTAGGTAACGTTGCCAAAAGAAGGTGAGATTTCCTCTCTTATTTTCTGACACAAATCCAGTATTTGGTTTTCTTCACCCGCCGTTAGTTTTGTTGCTTAAGAAGTGTGTGAACATTTTTAGACAATCAACCTTTGGGCCTTACTGTTATCAATAGTGAGCTTTGTATTCAAATGCACTTTGGCAGAGGTCCAGCAGTACCAATAGTGGCAGACAGTGAATAAGGAACACCTTGACTGGAAATACTGACTTTTTTTAAACACACAATATTATGTTCAGTTATTATTAATTACCTAGAACTTGAGGATTAATGACTGACATTCATTTATTCATTCAGATATGCAATGACCTATTGTTTTTATTTCAGGTCTAATAAAGTGAAAAAAATGTTAACAAGAAAAGATGCATAACACCTTATCATTAGCAACATTTTAGTAGTGGGGGTGGTGGTAAAACTTGATGATTAATCAGCTATCTGAGTGTTTTATGCTCCAAAGTCTTGACATAATATCAGCATTTTAGAACACAATCATGGCTGCTCTGCCCTTCACATGTGTGTATACATGTTTACTACATGGACAATAAAATTAAACTACAAACCACACACCAGAAAAAGATAAAAAAAAATTTCAACTGTACTGACATGAAATGATTTTTACAAAGACAAGTAAAAATATGTTCCTTTTACCAAACATGTACATTTGTCTGATCTTGTGTTAGTTTTTGGTTTGTGTGTGAAGAATTTTCAAAAAGTCTCAAACATTGTGTCTAAATCCAGTCAAATTATAAACACACAGACTAAAAGCACAACTAAATATCCATAAGGATACACAATTCATTTCCCAGTGGAGTGAAGTCTTTGAGGGTTTTGGGCAGAATACCTGTTTTGCGTTGATCCACAGCGCCTCCTGCTGGCTGAGACTTCCAGCTGCAGCCTGTTTCTGCCCGTGGGGAGGGAATAAAGGCAAGAGAACTTGCCCGACGCTGCTATAGGGGATGGGCGTCCCCAGCAGGAGGGCCAGGGTGGGAACCAGGTCAGTCTGGGGCACTACAGCTGGTTCACCCTAAACACATGGATGACAAAAGATTCCTGCTTAATTTGACTGTGGATGCAAATGTTTAATATGGAAGAATAGACCATGTGCATCCACTGGGTATAATTCTATACTGTTCTGATAAATGACATACCCCTTTAAATGGTTTTAATTCAAAGCAAAAATCCTTCTTTTGCAAAGTGTGGATTTTACCTAATATCTCCCATTTTCCACAAGGTGGTGTAGTTTCAAAGCTGTAAACAGATTAAATATAAACAAGTGGTGCCAGGCACAACAACCCCCCCAACTTCACAAAATTTGACCTGATTTGCCCCATCTCTTATTATGGTGAAAACACATTTCTGGTTACTGTAACCTTGACCTACATTTACCAAACTCCAATGGGATCCATTCTGGACCACCTTGCACCAGTCCTGATCATTTCATGGAAATTGGCCCGGTAGTTTTTGTGTAAAGTTGCATCACAATATGTTTCGCCTTTGGGGAGTAGGGTAATAAACTCCAGAGAAACTAAACGTTTAATGTTGAGACTATTATATTTGTTTACTCTTAGTGAAAGTAGCTGAAGGTGAAGTATTGCACCTTTCAAAGCAAGAAATACAGCTTTCTGCCATGAAGTAGGAATGAAAATAAGAGTTCAAACAGGTTGTAATATAACCATAGACTGCAAATAAACCCAGGTGTACTAGATA
Organism: Siphamia tubifer; assembly: GCA_020466265.1. Lineage (NCBI taxonomy): Eukaryota > Metazoa > Chordata > Actinopteri > Kurtiformes > Apogonidae > Siphamia > Siphamia tubifer. Next base: position 58,183,739 of record CM035794.1, on the reverse strand, counting down.
AAAAAGGCAGCTAAAACCTTCTAGAGTCAGATGTATGCGATTTAACTTCTCAACTGACCATAAACTCACTACTGATTGCAATTACACTGAGATCAACAGTTTACAGTTTTGTCAGAACATCTTGAATGAATTGAGGGAGAAGAAGCAATTTTAGTGAATTGTGGATGACGAAGGACGACGATGGAAGAAGTGCGATGGCAAGAGCTCATTGCGGAAGAAATGCATACAAGGAAGAATCCAGTTTCTGTCTTCGGGTGGGCACTATAAAAAAAATTCATACTGTAAAAAAATCTGCAGGAGATCTCAACTTATCCATTATTCTTTATTGTTTATGATAATAACTTAAACTAGGAACGAGCAAAGACATGTATATTTTAAAAGCTGTGAATATTGATCTTTCCACTGTCTCCATATGATTGCTGCTGGAGGATTCTTCTGGTGTCTATGAATTCTGTTTTAGATCACTTTTAAATGTAAAGTGTCATGAGATAACCTTTGTTATGATGTGGCACTATATAAATTCATTTTGATTGATCGACTGCACTGACCTGGGAGGGAGGTCCAAGAAAGACAGGGGAGGGACTGTAAATAAAGATAGCAGCGTCAGTCTCCTTTTGACTTTCTCCACCATGGTCTCCGGTGTCGGTCATTCCATGGTCACCCATTACCACCAATAGAGTGTCGTTTTGCAAACGGTTAATGACAGACCTATGGGAAATGAAAGAAGATGATTATCAGATGATTTTTTTTTTCTCAATAAAAATCTAGCCTTTTTCTTTTACACAGTCAGTCGACATTTTTCTTTCCAGAAGTTCCTTGCCACTGTCAAGTGTTTTCTCACGGAGAATTCTGTAGGGTGTCTGTGAATTTCACTTAAGAGTCTGGTCTTAACCAACTTTAAGCCTAAAGTATCACACGATCATTTTCGTTGTGAATTTGCATGATGTGAATGAAATTTGATTTAATTCATGTCAATTTTCTGATTTTTCAAATTCGTTTAAATCTGTAGTTTACTGTTCACATAATACAAATTAAACCAGTTTGATGCTGCTGACCTTATGACTCCGTCCATCTGGGTGAGCTTGTCAGCCATGGCTGGGTGATCGGGTCCAAACCTGTGACCGCAGTGGTCCACTCCGAGGAAATGGGCAACGAGGACGTCCCAGTCATCACCCACCACTGTCAAAACCAACACCAAGTAATAATTATGTGAAATGAAAGTGCAACAAAAACATAACACATATCTATATCTCATTGACAATCTTAAAGGTGGGGTGCAAGATTTTAGAAAAACAGTTTGAACAAGCTTCATTTTGAAATTACACAACTTAAAAGTACAAACCCCTTTCTTCAAACATCCCCACAAAGCCACACCTCCAGAATAACAACACGAGCAATACTTGTTTCAAGGGATTCACGCCTACTGCATCGCAACAATTCACTCAGGCTCCGTTTTGAGCTCTGGTGACGGTCTGGCTCCACCGGCTCCAAAACCATGCATACCTCATCCAGCTCCTCCAACACCCCCACTCTTACACAACAGTCCCAGTTCTTACTTGTCTGACTAATGTTATATTTCCTAGTGATTTATTTCAGTGACAAAACGTTTTCCTGGTGAACTTTACATCCCAATATTGCTAATAAAACTAGCCAAGCTCTGGCTTCATGTGCTGTCATAGTGCTCTAAGCCTCTGAGAACACACGATCCATACAGGAAGAGTACGTGCAGAGGGAAAAATGGCAGTTGAGTTTGATAGACATATTCACTGTTTAATCATTTCGAGTGGGTGCTCAAAATGATTGATCAGCCATTTTTAAAAATTCTTTTGTTAGAGTATTTAAATAATTAGTTGCAATCAGGGTGTGAAGGGAATTTTAATAAATACAGTTATAAATGCACCAGAAAAACATCTTGCATCTCAGCTTTAAGATATAAAAAACCCCTACATTTATTAATGAATTAGCTAAAAAAATTTGAATTTAAAGGAGACATGGAGACCTGATCCATGTTTTTCTACATACATACAATGTTATAACGTTGAATGTAGACTGCAAACCTCAGGAAAGTTACAAAACATGAGCTATAGTATTCATGCTGTAATGTGGTTTCCTGCCACTCTACACAGCTTATTGCGAGATGTGTTCAAAACCTGATGTCGGGTTGAAGCGTCCAATTGGGACGAATGCTTCAAAAGCATGGAACCAGCGCCTGGCATATAATGCAAACTTTCCTGGGAGTTACGTTTCCAACCTGAAGAAGAAGAGAGAAGATGCCTCCCAAAACAGTTTCTCGATGTTTTTTCAACTGTGCCGGAAATTATCAACAGTTTTCCTTTCCTAAAGATGTCCCAACCATAAAACAGTGGGAAGCTTTTATTTTTACCAGCCAACAGCCACAGAAAAATATATTCATCTTTCATTGTCCGGGTCAGACTCAGGATCCAACACGTATGAACGCATATCAAAGTTGGACATGTTTATAGCGCTGTAACGTAATGTAAAGTGGTCCAAAATATTAATGTGCTTGTTTCCTCCTTGTTCAATAGTGAGAGCGGAGCACCAGAGAAATTTATACCAAGACCAAAAATCTTGTGACTTGATAGCTCTGTGTACAGTAGCCTATGTTAGCCTACCAGTACCATGCAATAAACAAATACACATGTGGGGGTGGACCCAAAAACCTTGGTCTGTCTCTCGCTCTTCCCCCACCGGAAGCCTCCACTGAACTGGCCAATCAGAGAACAGTGAGATTGGCCAGAAGCCAAAACTGAGCATTTCAGGCATAGGCAGAAATCGACTTGGATTGGGACTTTTGTGAATGCTGGTATGAGATAACTATAGAGTTTTTTTGAGCTGGAAATCATGCAAAGCTACTCTGTAGCTGCTCAAAACTCACATGATAGTTAAAACTGAGTATAATAGGTCTACTTTAATATTTTTAAGTGTTTTCTGCCCAGGTGATGCAACAGATGATAAAAGTGTGTTGAGTGAATACATACTGGTTGTGTAGAGGTGCTGGAGGATACCGTTGTCCACGGTGTGCAGATCCTTCACATTGAAAGAAGGGAAAGGCAGAGAGCGGTGGAACTTCTTAGGGAAAAGGTTCTCCCAAGTATCATCACCCATAAATACCACCCGTTTTCCTATAGAGGAAAGAAATAACTCATTTAAATAAACACATTAACTTCAAAATATTTCATCTACAAATAAAAATGTTAACACCCATATATCTGGATACATTTAAGTACATGTTGAATATGGACAGAATGATACAACAGGAAACATCTATAATTTCAGATTGTGCTGTATCAGCTGTTGTCGTATTGCAAATCCCACTGTTTTCCACAGTAATTTGGATGCCCATATGAACCAGAGGTAGAAAGGCACAGAAGGTTTAACAAACATGGAAGAGCAACCTTGTTAGACAATATTTTACAACTCAGACCTCCGAGACAAAACAACGACTTCTTTAAAACGACGACTACTCCCAACACATGGACTGCTTTTAATGGAGACCAGAGGACTGCATGTCATACTGATATTAAGAATCACACCAAACAGTCGAGAATCTGTACGGGGGAGATATGTGATGTATGATGTTGTATTCAACGACATAAATCACATTTTATTCTTGTATTTTAAACCTGAATTCTGCAGTGAAAAAAAGATTATACAAGTCAAAAATGGTGATGAAAAAATCTTAAAGTAATGAAACACATTAGAAAATTACATAACATACCATTATTGTTCTAAGTTTTATCACATCAAAGGTTTGTTAAATTAATTTGCTCCAAATTAAAAAAAAAAAACAATGCATTGAAAACTTTAAAACGTTTAGTTTGCTCATCATCATATATTCATGATTGTAAATTTAAATATCAGAATTGGCCTCAAAGTCTGTAATCAGTGTATCACTGATAATAAAAATCAATTCAGTATTTTGAAAAGGATTGTTTTGAAATAGCATACTATATGTATCATTACTTTAAGATTGTAGGTGATTATTATGAGCTCCAAGACAATATCAATTTGCTTTCTTCTAAATATTATAATTATTAGATCACTTGTAGCGGATGTCAAATATGAAATAATTGCCAAACATTAGCAGTAAGAGAGTAAAAAATATATTGTGCCAACTTCTTAAAATGAATATATTACCTCGTTTTTTTCCTCCTATGTAGCTATATACTGAATATCTTTAGATTGTTAACAAAACACGATATTTAAAAGACAGAATCTTATTTCGGGAAACTTCTTTCATACTTTCAGACAAAAAAAAAACAACACACAATCATTGAGAAAATGATCATAACCTTCAGCCCTGTTTTATATATAAGACGACCTTTCTAAACACATATCAGTGCATTTTGTACTCACCTGCTTGGCCCAACTGGTGGATCAGGTTGTCCTCCAGGATGGCACTGGATGCAAAGTTATTACCCACATCCACAAACGTGGGCAGGGAGCCGGTGGTGAAGCCCTTGATCCTCTGCATGGTGGTCGTAGGGGGGTCGGCTCTGAAGGGGTACAGGCGGCTGTGGAAAGGTTTGGATGATACAGTCTCCTCCAGGACGGGCAGTTTGTTTTCATAGGGCCGGGGAGTCGTGTTGTTGGGGTTAAAACGTGCAAAGTCCATCTTCAGGGCGTCGATTATGAGCAGGACAGCCCGACGGAAGCGTGGACGGCCTCGGCAGAAGTCCCCCGGCTTTTCCCCGGGCTGCAGAGCGTCTGTGCAGGTGCTGGTCCTGTTCACCTCCAGCCTCACTAGAAGGAACCCACCTACGAACAGGTAGATCCCCACAAAGTAGACCGCACACACCCACAGGAGCAAGGACAGCACCGGGAGCCGCTTCATCCTGCGTCCACAGGTGACAGAAACACAGCTCAAATACAGTCCCCCACACCTGCTACACTGCAAGATTAAACAACTGCACTAGACCCGCAAGTCAACTACAAAACCTGCAGAAATGAATACCGTCCCCGTACGTGACAGGTGACGATAACAAGCTAACCTGAACAGAATAAGGTGCTTAACATTAGGAACCAGACGCCGTTAGCTACAACTAGCCTGACTCGCTCTTGTCACTGACCTTGTAGTGGTTGGTTTTCGTCCTCTCGTGGCCCGAGGGCGGACGTGAATGTGTGTGTCACCAACACAGGGGTACAGGTGTTTCAGGTAAACAGAGAACAGCCCGGCGCCACGCTCACCTTCATTGGGACTCCGGTTCAACGAGATTAGTTGGCCGGTGTCAGCCAGGAACTTACTGCGTGTAGTGGCGGAAGTCAGAGGCGGACCATTTTCGCTGTAACACAGGAAGTCTCCATATGCTTTCCTTTAGGTAGATGCTACATTGGATCAGCCGAACAGACGGGGGCGGTGCTCGGGACGTTCGACGCGGTAATTTTCACACTTTTGAAAGAAAATTTCGGAAAATATATACAGACCACCGAGTCTAGGTCTGAGTTTACTCTAGACTACTCCGGGTCTAACTGTTCTATATTCCATCCTAGTATTGCTTGCCTGTTGTTTGTTTTCAAGTAGCAAATTAGACAGCGGAAAACTGAAAAATGAATACAACGACAGATTTATCCTTCCTCTAGATAGCACGCCACGAAGAAATATGACAAATTAAATCCACCCGTTTAAGATTTGACTGCGCTGCGTCCGAATGTCATATTTAATATTTCAGGTCATAGCAATGCAATCGACAGCTACACAGAACTTTCGGACCTTAGTCTCGCCCCCGTCCGTCCGGCTGATCCAATCTAGCATCTACCTTTCTTTTACTTTCCCGTGATTGCTGTGGTTACCCATGGATGTATTATAAGAACTGGGTTTTTACAGTCAGTGCGCCTTAAACATCTAGTTTTTTTATTATTTATGTATGTTTTTTTTTTTTTAATTTAGTTTGCCTCCTTACTGTTGTATACTTGTGTTAACCTACCTTATACAGTTCAAACATTTTCAATCCTGTAGGAAAAATATTTTCAACCTGTTAATTTTTTGAAAATGTAAAAAAAAAAAAAAAAAAGGAAATAAGCCCTGAAGATGTATAAAGCACATTAACTGATAATGTTGAAAATAAATCATACTATAGGTTATATGTGGTTGATTGGTGTTTTATTTAAGGTAAAACAAATGAATTTTATTTAGCTAATTGTAAAATCACAAATGGGATTCCCCACAATACAAGATGTAGCCTCCAGTTGTTCAACCACAGACAGAATAAATTCAACTAAATACAGTACATAATTTTTTTTTCTCTTAATGGTATCGCTTGTTAGATTAATTTTAAATTCTTACCATTGTATAGACTACAGTAAGGTGATAGCGTTTGGATTAGGCCTATACTGTACCCTAACTTTAAACGATCTGTCAACTGTAATCCACTGCAAACCCCTTTTGCATTTTATTTAACATAAGTAGACATCAATATATGACAACCTTCAATAGAAATGTTTCATTAAACAAACAACAACACATAACAGAACATTAACTGCATTTTATAAAGACTGATGTCCGAGTGGGTGAGCAGTGACAATTAAAAAAAAAATAAAAAATGAACAAAAAAAACCCAGCAAGTTAAAAGAAATGAAAAAGAACTCACTCACTTTCCCTGGTCTGTTTATGAGCTTAATGTAAAATAATTAAAGAAAACGATAGATCTAAAACCCTCTATCGTGTTTGTGTCAATTATTTTAAACTGAAAATGAAAAAAACATTTTTACAGCACCTGACAGTTGCTTTTGAATATGCTTTAACCACCGTTTGGAGCAATTGTGACGTCACCATGAACAATTATGTTTTTCTGGGGCTTTTCTGGCCTTTAGAAAACTTTTTGATTAATAAAGAGGCCACGACTTAAAATATAGAATATACATATTAGTAATTAGCAGGAGTAATAACTGGAGATGTCATGTGAACAGTTGTACAGACTTCTCTTTTAGTGTTGTTGTCTATGGGAAAATTGCTTTTGGACACACTTAATGAAATGAATGAAAGTGGTAGCTTCTCGTGTAGGCTCAGAAAGTACTTATTCGGTTATTCCTTCAGTTTTTTCTTTTTAATGACGTTTGGCATTTAAAAAATAATGAAATTGTAGATATTTTTCAGACTCGTTCCTCTTTATTCCTACATATTATTACTCACCTTTGACCAGGTGCAATGATTACATAGTGAGTTCCAGTTCCTCTTTATCTGTCAAAATCACATATTCATGAACAGAGGAAAAAACATTTTATTATAACTTAATTGGTAGTAGAAATATTTAAGTTCTAATACTTAAATATTTTCTTTGTAAATTATGTGCAATGATAATACAGTCAATGCTGATTCTGATGTATGCATAGGTATTTGAAGAAAAGTTATCAGTTAAAGAGTGTAATAGGATTCATTTTCTTTGAATTTTTTTTTTTTTTGTAAATTGTGATATAATACATGCGGTGCATATTGCCAAAGATAATCAAGAATGTAGTGATAAAAATAGTCCTGCCTGGCACTTGTAAGGCAAAAATAGGGCATATCCAAAATGTCCAGAGAAGTAAAAATGTCTCACTGTCACTATTTCAAAAACTACAAAGTCATTTAATCAATAGTATTCAGCAGGATAAATATATAAATACACAAGAAATTCAGAGTTTATTCCTCATATAGGTTTTATCCAGGAAAGTCAGAGTTGCTTAAAATTAACCATCTCTCAGTTCCTCAAGACAATCCTTATAATAACATGGAACACATTTATTAAAAGATTGTAAGTCAACTTAAGATTTATTTATTTATTTTGTTGAACCTAATCAAATAAACAAAAGGTGGGGAACAGCTCAGGGATTAGTTATTTCAAATCAAATTATTGTCCTTCATTAATCAGATAAATACACTGTCCAAATATGACATTTACAGAAGTCCAATTTCCCATGTGTACCTCCATAACCTCCCATTATGAACATTCTATGTAATAGTCTTTCATAAGTTCCAAATAATAATATAATGGAAAAGATGGGTGGGACTGGGTGAAGATATTTTAAAGACTAAAACTAAAAAAGGAGGCATTTGGGAATATTACTACTACCAGATAAAAAAATGGAGCTAAATGATTGTTAAAGCACCAACTTCCAACTTTCTACCTTTTTCAGACATCCAGCTATAGCAACTCAAACACAAACTCTGGCCCCAACGATGATAAGGGCAGCTGAAAAAATATTCTGTAAACAAAGTAAATATATATGACAGTGATGTTCATCATCAAGGAGCCACTATGGCTCACCTGAGTTAGTGTGATTTTACAGTCAAAATGAATAAACCCACAGATCATGATTAAACATATTTGGGTAGTTGCAAAAGGAAAAATGTTTTCAATACGAATAGATTTGAAGGTAAATGTTATATATTTAGTTCCATTCTAGGGCTATTACTTCAAATAAAATTCACACCAACTCAGGAACAGACTTCAGTTCACATCCAGGTGACTATTCAGGTCAAGAAGCTGATGTGTTTGTCTCCGTTACCCATGGCGACAGATAAATCCAACACCTAACACATTTTTTCTCCATGTTACTATCCACCCAAACCCTCTGCATTCGGCCTGGAACTGGTGTTCATTTCTAAACCTGTCAATAAATGACTGACACACAAACACAAGTTAATAAAGACCAGGGAAGTTCTTAAAAAACAAGTGACTCTCCCAGTGTTCCAAGGCAAGGCTTTCTGAAATGTGCAGTTTTTTGTTTTTTTTTTTCCATCTGTCCTATTAGAAGGAGGACTGTGAACTTGATTCCCACTGTGATGCCTCAGAGACTTGCAACTATTGAACATAAATTTCTTCTCTATCTGTAATTTGAGTTCACTGATTCAAGTCCACTGTTAAGAAGATCATGCCGATGGGTTCACAGAATCTTCTCTTTGCTCTTCCAGTGCTTTTGATTCCACGCTTTCTACTTTTGGGCTCGTCTTTGACAGTGTACCGTAAATAGTCATGGCCTGGAAAGAGAGGGAAAAAAACAGGACAATGCCTTAAACTACAGGTTGAAACTAAAACAAGGTTAACTGATAGTACAGTGAATCAGAAGAAAGGCAAAAAATGTTATGATAAATAGTTTCAAAACAAGTGTGATTCAGTCATCATACAAGCCAAGTTTATGGGTCGACTGTTCTATAGAGTGAAAAATGAACTCGACAAAGAAGACAAAATGAATGTTGGCGACAAAAGGAAAAGGACATAAAAAGTGCAACACAAAGTAATTGTTCAGACACAAGATGAAAAAGGACATAAAAGGCAAAACACTGAAAGACAAAAGACAAGAACAAGTACAAAAGATATACAAAGCTAAAATACACAACAGATAAAACAAGACAAAATAAATAGAACAGAAATAAAATGTATATGAATAAGACAATAAACAAAATGCAAGACAAAAAGAATGTAAGACACAAAATGGAAAACTGCATGATAAAAGGCAACAAGATAAAAAAATGAAAATAGAATAAGTCAAAATAAAGGATGTTTAAAAAAAACAAAAAACATACCAGATGAAAGTAATGATCTAATTAAGCGTCCATACCTGTGTGACCATCCCACTAATGTCCCCAGTGTTCGTAGGTAGCAGGACGGTGTTGGACTCTTTGGCAAGTTTGGAAAACGCAGCCACGTACTGCTCAGCCACAGTCAGACTGGCAGCTGCGTTTCCATTCTTTGCAACAGGGGGAGAAAAAAAACACACATGAATATTAAAACAGAACTATAATGACTGAGCTCATATAAGAAGACCAAATAAATATAGAAAATAATAGAAGATATATGAAATAAAATAATAATATGAGAATAAAAACTGCTGGTACCTGCTCAGTCAGAGCTTCAGACAGCATACGAATGGCTTTAGCCTTGGCTTCAGCTTTAGCTAAGACCGCTTGAGCTTCACCTGAAGGGAACACAGTAATGACAGTCATAACTCAGAGGTCAAGTATATTTACGAAGTTGGACAAATAACAGGATCCTATAAATGTGAGTTAAAGCCAATTCAATAGTGGTAAAATGTGTTCAGTCACCCTTAAATCTTTACACAATTTGAAATATATAATGAAATATCTGTGGGGAGAAAAAAAAAGCTTTATTTGTGTTTTAAAAGGTTTGGCTGCAGTATTTTTTGTTAATTGTTCGTAAGAAAAAAAAAAAAACACTTTCAACATGTACTGTCCTGGATGTGTTTCATTATGATAAAACACTGCACACGCAGAAAGGAGCATGTGTGTTTGGAGAATGCTTGATACTTAGTAGAATTTAATGACTGAAGAAGCATTCTTAATGTAATACAGTACAAATACATGGGGTCTCCAAAAAAAATGTTTCACCCCTGTATATGAGCCACATCCATGTGTGTCAGGTGGCCTGGGTCTGTTGATGCACGTACCGGCAGCTTTATTGATCTGCTCTGCCTTTTCACCCTCTGACGCTAGGATCTGCGCCTGTTTACAACCCTCGGCCACATTAATAGCTGCCTCCCTTGTCCCCTCAGACTCCAGCACCGTGGCTCTTTTCTTACGCTCGGCCTCCACCTGCAAGAGAAATGAAGCTCCTGCTGAATTCATATGTTCTTCATATATTTAATATTAAAACCCCACTCATAAACATCATTTTAATATCATTAATGTACCTCTTTTTCACTGAAAAAAATATGCTTTTACTTTGCATGTTTATTGTTTCACCATATTGTTTGATTGATTTTGATTTTCTTAACCAGCTCTATTTTATACTTCTTATTTGTTATCTATAGTCTGTTTGCTCTTGTGTTGTATTTTTAACTTCATTTTTACTGTGTCATGCTGCTGCACCACAATTTCCAAGTTTTCGATCACTTTTGTACATTCAATCTTTCTTTCTTTCCTCTCAATGGAAAAAAATGAAAATATATATTTAAAATTAAATAAATAAAAACACCATCTGCTGTTCTGAAGGAGTCAGAGAAACTTTCTTTTAAGTTTAAACCTCAAGAGCTCATCAGCGAGGCTGTAAAATTACATTACAAAACTCTTATGGTGTAATGGTGAATATACAGTTTTAATTTATTCGTTTTCCACATTGCACTTGTTACTGTATATGAGGGCTTTCAAACATATGGACCACAGTTCATGACAGGATTACCAAATGGTCCAAACCAGCCTGCTGCGGACTGAATTTAAAAAATGTTAAAAAACACATATACTTAAAAATAGTATTTTTATAGAGTGATACTGGAACAACTCCTTTCTAATGCAAAACTACTGAACTAGTAGAAAACATTGTTGGCTGCCCCCTCCCCACCCATGAACAACTCCACCGTTCCCACTCCCGCAAAAAAATTAAAAAACATCATTGAGGACACTTCCCACCCCGGTCATTCCCTGTTCAACCTGCTGCCATCAGGCCGACGGTACCGATCCATAAGATTAAGGACCAGCAGGCTGACAAACAGTTTTTATCCTTCAGCAGTAGTCGCACTTAACGCTGCAAGTAACGATCTGCTGTTTTTTTAAATGTGCAATATATATATTTTTTTATTATCTTAGGCAAAAGGGCCGGTGAAATTGGTGGCATGTCTGTGTGTTTTTATTCTTATTCTGTTTTATCTGTTTTTATGATTGACACACTGATCATTGCTTGGCACTTTTAAATGTCGTTGTTTATACAACAATGACAATAAAGAAACTATCATCTAGTAAAATCTGTTTAAGGACATACACAAGGTATTTGCCTAAACCTGCATTACATGTTTCAATAGGAATGAAAACTACTGTTTCTCAGGTGACATTCATGGTGTTCTCAGCTAAACGTGTCACACCTGCATCTGCATGGATTCTTTGACGCGAGGTGGAACATGTATGTCTTTAATCTCATAACGGAGGCAGCGGATTCCCCAATCGTCTGACGCCTGGTTGATGGAGTGGACAATGTTGGAATTGAGAGACTCCCTTTCCTGAAAAATAAAAGCAACAATGAATTTAAAACAAAAAGAGATTAATCTGATCTTTTTGTGAGACGAGGCGACATTGTGTTACCCTGAACACTTTGTCCAGTGTGAGTTTGCCCAGTTCTGAACGCATGGTGGTCTGTGCCAGCTGTGTGACGGCATATTCTGGATCCTCCACTCCATAACTGGCCTAGAATCAGAATACTTTAGTAGTGAATGTGCATTACAGTTGGTCCATGCAAGTATAAATAAAGCAGTAGTATATACACACATTAAAAAATAAATAAAAAAAAAAAAAAAAAAAAAAAATATATATATATATATATATATATATATATATATATATATATATATATATATATTTGTGATCAGAGAACAGCTGGCCTCACTTACCTTAAACGGGTCTAGAATCCTTAAGTAAAGGACTCCATCAATTTGTAATGTTACGTTATCTGTGAACAGAACAGAATTAAAGTAAACGCACAGAAATGAAGATGAATCAATCAATTCTGAATAATGATAAAAACTTAAGTTAATTACTACGAGACACTAACCTAGAGATACCGCAGACTGCTCTGGGACATCAATGACAATCTCTTTAAGACTCTGGACGTAGCGAATTCGGTCAAGTAGAGGTATAAGAAAATTTAATCCCTACAAAAGACATGAAAACTAATAAATGTTAAGAGACCATCACCAACTTACTAGCCAACAAAACAGACAAAATCTGTGAATTATCATCATTAAATTAAAAGTTACCATTAGAAGTCTGACACCATCAAGTAAAAATAGATGAGTAAATGTGACTTTTCAAAGCCTAAAAAGTTAACTACATTTCTGTAGTTAAAAGGAAAAAAAAATCAGTTCATGGAATATACAGACGTCCTCAAAATTATTCATACCCCTGCTATTTTTTGTGACTTTTTGTTTTTATCATAAAAATAATTACTTTTATCCAGTTTCTTTCTGACCTGTATGTGAAACACAAGAGAAGGAAAAAAAAACAAATGATATTTGGAGAAAAACATTTATTTCAGGAGTATTTTAATAGTGGATTTCTAAAAAAATACCATCTTCAAAAGTATTCATACCCTATGTTTACTCAGTCTAATGTCTTTTCTTAATAGTCAGTAGAGTAGGTTTTGTTCTGGTTAATGGTTCAGTCTGTCTCCTGTGAGGTTCTGGTCCACTTCCTGTTGTGATTCTTAAGGATGCTTTTGTAATATATCAGGTTACAGATACTAATTAACATGTTACAAATGCAACATACTGTATAACTTACTTTTTTTTTATTATTAGTTTTCTGAGATTTAAAAAAAAAAAAAAAAAGGTTAATAAATATTAACTAATTTCATTTGGATGCTCTCCTCGCATCATTCTGCTAGTAAAACTCCACACATTCTCTAGAATGATTTAGCTCATAACTTGGACTGGGTCGTGTCCTTGAACCACTATTGCACTACCTCGGTGGTCTACTTGGGGTTAGTGTCCTTCTGGGATGCTCAATCAGGACAAAACTGTAGTTTCTCTGCAGACACTTTCACATTGTCATAAAGGACGTTGTTATAATTTTCATTTTTCCTGAGAGGCTCTCAGTACCAGCAGCAGAAAAAACAGCTCCTTAGCATTATGCTAGCACCACCATGCTTAATGGTTGGGACAGTGTTCTTCAGTTTGGATGCTTCTCCTTGTTTCCTCCAGACACGGCCAACATCCATATGGCCAAACAACTCAATCTTTGTCTCATCAGGTCAAAGGTCAGATGACTAAAAAGTTTGGACCTTGGTTAAAACAGTTTTAGAAAAAGTCAAATGAGCCTCCCGATGTTTCCTCCTGAGTCATGTGACCTTTCCGAGTCACTCTGTAACCATGGAGACCTCTTTAGTGCAGTAATGTCTGGATGGTTATCTGTGATACCTTCATGTCTTTGTTCTAGTGGAGGAAACATAACGTGGTGGTTCGAACCTATAATCCTAGGAAACTTCTCTGCTAGTGGCTCCAGAAACCTTCTGAAGTTACAAGACATTTAAAATAATTTTATCAACATCCTGGAAATACTACATGGACATGTACCTAAAATGGTACATGGACTTAGCTTATATAGCACATTTTATACACCAGTTGGTGTCCAAAGCGCTTTACAATTCCGCACATTCACCCATTCACACACACTCATACACCAGTACACAGCTGCTGCCTGACCCTACTGGGAGCAACTCAGGGTTCAGTGTCTTGCCCGAGGACACTTCGACATGTGGGTAGTCCGAGCCAGGATTTGAACTACTGAACCTTTGGTCATTGGACAACCTGCTCTACCAACTGAGCCACAGCTGCCTAAAATACTCCTGAAATTTTTTTTTTTTTTTTCTAAATATAATTTTTGTTATTCCTTCACTTGTGTTTCACATACAGGTCAAAAAGAAACTGGATGAAACTCATTGTTTTTATCACAAAAACAAAAAGTCACAAAAAATGGCAGGAGTATGAATAATTTTGAAGATGACTATGTACTTGCTGCCAAACAAAAAAATGACACTTGACTTTGAAAAGCAAACACTGTGACTTAGTAAATATCTTCTTGGTTTTTGTCACATTGATTGACCATCTTTATAAAAAGTAGTGTCTATTACCGGCTCCAGAATTCGGTGAAAGCGACCCATCCTCTCCACCACCCAAGCTTCCTGCTGAGGCACAAACAGAACCACGGTGTTCATAGGAAGGCTGGACGCCCATCGTTGCTGAGCTGGTGTGACCCATAACTTCGGTACAGTCCGCTGGGTTTGCTACGAACACACATAAATAAAGTTTTGATTCATGCACTGGGATCAGTTGATGAAACTGCAGATGCTTTACTAAACCTGACATGAATCCCTCAGTGTTTTGCCAAATTCTTCACAAAGACACAGTTCATAGTAAAAACATTTTCAACATATTCATATTTTCCTTAAAATAAGGTTTACATTACACCATATCCAACTGAACAATGGAAGAACAAAATAGAACTTCTGTTTTATCATATAAGCTTTCATTTAATTTGAGAAACATTATATCCAGGAATAAATAAAACTCAGACGAATAAATATTCACTGATATGACTTTGTTCCTGCTAATTGAGCTCCGGACACCACGTGACTTTTAGTTGTCAGGGCGCCATGTTAACAGTAAACATGCACCATCGGAGTGCACATCTCACTTCAGTTCACGTGAAATTCAGATTTATATGCAGAAATTGGACAAATTAAATAAAATGGTCCCGTATAATGCCCCTGGAGTGCTTTTCAAAAGTATCTCATCAAAAGTATGAGAAAGGTCTATAGGAAGAAATTGGTGCTAGTGATAAGAGATTGTAATATTATACTTCTAATTGGGGCAAACAGGAAATAAATCATCAGATCAAAACATAAAGACCACTACTTTCTGTGATGTCTGTACCCTGTAAATGAGAAGTCTCGTTACATTAATAAATAAATCAGACGTTACATTGCATTAGAAATAGCTTATATTTCATTAAATGTAGTGGTGGTATTCCTAAATAAATCCAAATCATAAACAAGTATGAGATATATTAACGTTATACCTTCAGAGTAACAACTCCCAAAATAAACATGTTTTTCTTACTGGTCAGGGTCACATATCAGCAAAAGGTGATGCACTTATCTTCTAATCTAATAATTTACTTATATATATATATATATATATATATATATATATATATATATATATATATATATATATATATATATATATATATATATATATATATATATATATATATATATCCGATACTATATATATATATATATATAGTATCGGATTTTTTAAACAAAAACTCTATACGAAGTGAAAGTATCTTCTGAATTATGGTCACGTTGTGATGGAATGATCTAAATGCATTTTTCATTGAAATAGCTTTAGCATATTAACTATTTCATTCTTAATTTTGTACTCATGTAAGCATCTTCCCTTATTCTATTTAACATGAATTCAGATATTTCACCGATACTAAATCAGACCATTAGGAATTGGGGTTGGATCAGTGTTTAACTATTCTACTTTATATAGTTTCAATAGCTCTGTTTAAAGTTAACATTTCAGCCTCAGTGTCAAATGTGATCACTAAACGCGTTAACAACGTTTCCCATTTATAGTGGACATATTTGACACATTTGGTAGGTTTTAAAGCCACTGAATGACACCGGCACTCCTCCGTTGGCTATCGGAGGAGCACCGGTCCACAGCCGGGTCTCTTACCCTCAACAGGGCTCCGCTGCTCCGACACAGGGTTCGTAGCATCATATAGCCTCGGGATTCAGAGAAATAGTAAGATAAACTCAAAGGTACAGCTTTGTAAAGTGGTCTCCTCGCACTAAACGCTCAGTACTCATGTGTATGACCCTTGCTGATCAGGAAATGAAAGTTACATCATTGGTGCAACACTAAAAACGTCCGCCACTGCAGAAAACATGGAGAGGACGGACATAGTTCCACGAGCCCCAACAACTAAAAAGGAGATTTTTGATTTTTACAATCACATTTATTTACATGTTTTTAAATATTAACACACACAAAATAAATAAAGTGTTATGTGGTTGTAAAATAAATACATAAATAGATTAAAAACAATGCAAAACAATGAACATGTTTGGCCAGTGTGGCAGTCTGTAAAAACAAGCAGGTTATCTTTTACAGTGCACAATGTTTTATTAAAAGCGCAAATGTTTTTAAAACTGTTCAAATCATTGGCTATTTTTTTTTAAGCGAAGACGAAATGTTTTTGTTATTTTTACAACCACATTTATTTCCATGTTATTCACACACACACACACACACACACACACACACACACACACACACACACACACACACACACACACACACACACACACACACACACACACATGCAATAAATAAATAAAGTGCTCTGTGGTTTGTAAGGGATAATGTGTTGCCCACGCGTCACGATCAGAAAAATATTTCTCGACAAATGGCAATTGAGTTAAATAACTCAATGACTGTTAAATAATTTCGAGTTAGATTTCAAAATGATTCGATGGAGTTTTTTTTGTTTTTTTTTTTACTATATATTATTTTATTATATATTTTATTTTGTGTTAGAACATTCAATTAATTGGTTGTAATTGGGGTGTGAAGGAGATTTTAAGGAATACAGTAAAAACATACTCCAGGAAAGGATCTTCTAAGATATTCTTATTCTGTTTTGTAAAAAAATAAAATAAAAATCAGATATCCCTACAACATTAAAGGGGATTTTATGTGCAGGTTTTGTTTGTTTAGTTGGGGGGGGGGGGGGGTTGGCTTTTTTTGTAATTTTGGTTTTGGTTTTTAGTCCAAATAAGGAATTGATTTAGTGAATAAATACTTGAGCCGGTAAAGCATGTAACATGATAAAAGAAAAAAAAGATTTCTAGAATTGTAGAATTTAAAATGTTTCAATGTTGTTTTGCTCTGAAAGTCGTTTCAGTCTCAGTGCTATTATTTATACTATTAGAGTATGAACAGTCCTCATGTAAAAAAGGAATAAACAGCGTTAAATACAAAATCTGAAATGTGAAGTTAATGTGTTCAAAACTGATGTCAGAATCTCTCTGCAATGTTATTTTCACCATGTATTTTTAACATATAATCATACATAGCTTCCTTTTTTTCATTTTTGGTCCTATAGGGCTAGTCTATGATAGGACCTATGGGTGATGCTTTTGTATGAAATTATACTATGTCAAGTCACGTCATTATTTAATTATTTAAAACCATAATTTGCCATGATTTGCTCTTTTATCATTTTTAAATGTGTGGCAGCCTGAATAGGGACAATTTATACTGCATGCTACACTGAAATTTACCGTTTATATTACATATAATTTTTTAGTATTATTACCATTTAATTTTTTTACTCATTTTAGCATTGCTTTCTTAAAAAATGAGATTTGTGGTCCATTATTATTTAGTGAATCGCAATTTAAATAAAAGCAAATTAAATTTAGGAATGCTTGTTTTCTTTACAATGTCTCAGTGAGTCCACAGAGAGGTGCTATTGTCTCTTATTTCAAACTAAAGCGCCTCCAGGGTTGCATAGACACACTATTCGAATTTAACTACAGTATATACTGCAAATAATTACTTTGCTGTTAATTGATGCTTGTTGATCTTGTTAATTACTGAATGTCTTGCATCTTAGTTATTAAAAGCAGATGGATCTAAATGAACAGGTGGTCAGTATGACTATTACATATCATAACTAACTTATACAGGTAATCTGCTGATATAGAGTAAAAGTGTTGAAAAAAGCCATAAACATCATCAGAAGATAACTAATCCCATTCTTACATAAAGTAATAAGAGTTAGGGGACGTGTGCGTCACCTGTTTCTTCCTCTAACCTGCCCCCGTTGCTGATTGGTTCGATTTCTTGAGTCGTTCCGCCTTTGTCCCCAGTGTTAGGCTGTCATTGGACGAACCTGCTGTCAGTGACAGGTGCACCTCGGCCCCGCCCTCTTGGCTCTCCTCCGTCGATGCCCTTAGGTCGCCTGTGTAGTTTGTCGTCCGTGATGGGAGTTTTGATCATGGCATGGCCGTGGCGGGGGGCTGCAGCTCTCTGCCCAAACCCAGCATCAGTAAAACATTTTTAAACGTCGACGTGAAGGATTTAGAGTTTTTAAAAAGTACTTTGATGGACGTTGTAATGCCACAACTCAGAGTAAATCTCCGCTGAGAACCTGCTTCGTGAACTGTGAAACTATAGGATTGTCGCTGGAAGTACTTTGCCATGTCGTTACTCTGTGTTAGAGGTAGGTTTAAAAAAAAAAGTACATTTTCTGTGTTTACAACCTCAATAAGTATTAGTTTGACTCGGAAAACTTGTCTTGAGTGTTCAATCTGATAATGTCAATGAAATCTGACTGAACTGGTTTTCTCACAGGCATCTTTCTTAAGTACTAAAATGTACCTAGCAAAGTTACAAACGTCCTGAAAAGCTTCATTCCTGAAATAACAGATTAAAAAAAAATCTCACATGCTGTTTTCTTCTTTGGGATATGACATTTAAAGCTAGTTGGTGCCACCCACCATATTGCCAGCTGTTTTAGTATAGCAGACACATTACTAACCTATACTTACTGCTGTGTACTCCAAAGATGACAACAAATAGTATGAGCCTCATTTAGCATTTAAGAAATATTAGCATCATAGACTGTCATAAGAAAGACAAGATTATACTTTTATTTATTTATTTATTTACTGTTGAGGGATTCACTGTTTTTAATTAAATCCTAAAATAGGAAACAATTTGATAGACAGGGTATTAAAAACAAACATGTGTTTCATTAAAAGTAGTCGTAGTGCTCATACAGGCTCCATATAATTGTTAAAGGTCAGGAAGTACAGACATTTAGAGAACTGCAACATACTGAAGTATATAATTTTCAATAATTGAAGTTGACTCAGTATACAAAATAACATGTACAGTACATTTTTGTGTACTCTGAAAGTCCTATTACTGTTTTTTGTGATGACATCTACATTAACACAATTAATTCTAATTCCCTGTATCTTATGTTACACATGTTGATGTTCCTAAAAACTCAAAACATTATATGCAACATAGAAAGAATAGAAAAAATTTAAGAAAATAGTACTTTTCAGCAAAATACATAATAAAAAAGCATATTGACATACCTGCATTTTATTATTGAATCAATGTTACAGAAAATTACAAATTTCTGTATTAACTACAGAGAACATCCAAATAAAAGCCACTGAAAAGCTGAAAAAACTGCATTGTACCCAAATAATTTTAATGTATTGATGAGATTAGTTTTTCAAAAGTTAAGCATTTTTAGATTCAGTAGATGTATTTGGTCCCTGGCGGCTGTTTAGGTCTTAGAGCAGGTATGTCCAAACTATTCCACAAAGGGCCAGTGTGGCTGCAGGTTTTTGTTTCAACCAACCAAGAGTAAACAGTTTGATCAATTGATTCTCTGAAGACTGAGATCAGTTGATTAATTGAGTCCAGTCTCCTGTGCTGCTGCTTGGTTGGAACAAAAACCTGCAGCGACACCAACCCTTTGTGGAATAGTTTGGACATGCCTGTCTTAGAGCAAGGGTGCCCAAATCCACTCCTTGAGGGCCAGTATCCTGCATGTTTTAGATATTTCCCTCTTCCATTACACCTGGTTCAATTAAAGATCATCTCAACCTCATGCTCTGCAGAAGCCCGATAATGATGTAATGGCGTTCAGGTGTGCTGGATGCAGGAAATATCTAATACATGCAGGATACTGGCTCTCAAGGACCACGTCTGGACATCACTGTCTTTAGAGGGTTTAAGGGCTAGCATATTTAATTTGATCTCATTTGCTAATACATTACAGTATTTATGACAATGAAATAATAATCCTGATGTTTACAGTACCTACAGTATGAACTAGTAGCAACAACAACAACAACCAATTCCAGTATCTCCATCTGTTGTGAATGGACACAAACCCTGCCTTTTTCACATTAGCAAAGCACATTATGCAATTTCTAATTTGGTGACAGGGCCAGCGCCCAATGATTTTGCTCCCAAGGGACAAAGAAAGGAGAGGCAGAGAGAGGGATGCTGAATTTTGTCATAAGCGTTCAGTACCACCTCTGCCCTAAAGTGCCCTTCCAGTTATAGACTGATCATCAGCTGTCTGCATGGTGACTCTGTGTCAAATCGATCTTTCACAAGCTCAATGGTGGGTAAATATCAGTAAGCATTTGGTTCAAAAAGTAAGTATCAAACTTCTTTTTCAGAGTAATTGGTGGATACAGGAAATGTGTTGTTTTATTCCACCCTTCACCTCCCTGTCTTCTCTGAAACAAAATATACTTTAAATATGCTATGTGCTAGTCATGTTAATGACAGACACAGCAGCTGAAATAAAAGAAAAACCAGTCTGGGTAAGTGTACTCTACCTAAGATGGTCTCACTAAGAAAATGTTTATGCAAGGGAGAGAGAAAAAAATAGGTTCAGCATGGTTGAACCTCTGCGTTTTGAACAATTGTAATTTAATGTCTGGTTTTAGTTCTATTTCATTCATACTGTCACATCTAAATGCTGAATATCCTTATTTTTTAGAATGATGTCTATGCCTCATTTTTCATCTACTTATTCACACAATCAAGAAAACATTGTCTGTCATGATCTTAAGCTTCTTTATTGATTTGCAAATGTTTACAGACAGTAGGACTCCTTTCCCTTGAAATAACACGTCATCTGAAACTATAACAATGTTTGGCTTAGCAACCAGGTCTGTATTCCATCCAAATAGGTGACTCTTACTTAAGATGAACTTTATATCACTATCACTGCCTCATAACTGATAAAGGAAGTAGCTCAGTCTGAGGAGCATATGTATACAAGTCTGGATGAAAATCTTTCTCGTCGTCTGAACCTGCTTTATCCTCACTAGGGTCATGGGGGTCTGTGGGGGCTTAATCCAGCTAAAATGGATGAAGGCCTGAAGACGGGGTACACCCTGTACGAGTCGCCAGTTCATCTCAGGGCTGAACATATATAGACAAACAATCACTCTAACATTCACACCTATTGGCAGTTTAGATTAACCAATTAACCTATCAGTGCATGTGTTTGGATGGTGGGAAGAAACTGGAGTATCCGGAGCAAACTCCACACAGAAAGGTCTGGTGTTGGAATCAAACCAGGGTCCTTTTTGCTGTGCTAACCACTGCCCCTGGATGAAAATGATTTGGTAATACTATATATTAAGGTACATATTCAATACTAGCTTCCTATAGTGTCTTACCCTAAGCTTTTAATTAATGTTTTATTCTTTGTGATACTTTTCTGCCGCTACTATGTGAGACAGTTGTTCATGAGTTATGATTGTGTGATATTTGGCAGCACAGTAGTGTAGGGTTTAACACTCCCGTCCTTCTATCTAGAAGGTTATAGGTCTAATTCTCAGTTGGACCAGAGCCTTTCTATATTTATGTTGAATTTTCCTGTTGTCTTTGGACCAAGCAGCTTTGTGCTGATGAAGATTGGGACCTGATCCCTTAGCACCTTCAGTGACAGTTCCTAATGCTATTTGCTAATGCAATATATTGTTTGTGTATCATGATGAGTAAAACGCACAGACTGAATTTCCCAAAGGACATAAAGAAGTGAGTTAACCTTAGTTTAGTACTATATGCTTAGTACCAATATGTAGTAATTAGGTTATTGAGGGAATAGTATTAGTTTAAGGTCAGCAGTTACAGACAAAGGCATTAATAAGTGCTTTATTGTAACCAGGAAAGACCCAGTATGCTTCTAATATGTATGCGAATAGTCTACTGGCTAATCATGAATATATGTACCTTATTATTTAAAACCTTTTCTTTTCAGTTGACAGAAGTGAACCTCAGGTGATGAAGATGTCATTGTATTTATGGTGGACAAAGTTCACAAAGTCCATTCTTACTTGCTTCAGAATATTCAATCAAGTAGCCCTGCTAATCAAGAGTAGTTTTACTAAATGGTGCTATTCACTATTGCATTGTCAGCATCCATTTATTGATTACTGGGATGTCAAACAATGCTGGTGGGAGTGGGACAGCCCACAGATAATAGAGAAAATGGTAGTTATTTGACTTGCTGATGTTGTGCCTCACCACCCTCACAGTGCAGCCCGACCATGTTGCTTATTTATTACTAGTGGAGATGCTTTATCTCCATGGCAATGTCTTCACACAACAGATAAGTGGTTGTCACCTACATCTGGACATGTGAGGGGGACTCACCCAGACTCCTGCTGTGGATCAGCACAGGGTTGAGTGGATGCATGGCTCACATGGACTCCATCATTTTGGTCTCAGATGTTCCATTACTTCACTTACATAATGGAGAATGTGAACAGGAGCCTAATGCTTTGCTAGAAAGTTGGAATTGGTATTGATCAAGTGAATAAATATGTTGCGCATAATAATTTATAGTCATTTGCTCTTGGCAGCAACTTGGATAGTCCAGTAATTAAGAACATTTTGTGGCATTAAATTCAAACGGACAGGTCACATTTTAGTGGAAATGTTTTTAATATTACTAATATTATATCATGTAATGTATTAACTTGAATATATATATATATATATATATGAACATACTGGTATAATACAGGAAAAAAAAATGAAATTATGTGACAAGCAATGTCTTACAATGCATTTATTTGGATTTAACTAAACAGCCCTTTTCCAAACTTAACCAAACCACTTTTACTGTATAACACTCAACACAAACACGGATATAAACTCCAGTGACTTGTGTCTTGTCCATTTGCCATCTATCTTCTCTAACTACCTCTTAGGGAAAAGAATAAGGAATGTTTTACAGATCCTTAGATCAGTGTTTACCTGCTGCAAAATGAAATCCACATCAGGTTTTGAACTAAAACTTTAAACAGGTTGTGTGAAACCCTTTAAAAACTTGGTTGGATTTGCAGTTTAGTTGTACAACAATGTAACTGAGATGCTTTGAAGGAACATTGTTATGTCATTTTAATACCGTTTAAGTTACTGATTGTGTTTTATATGTATTCGTTTTTTATCTATGGTATTGACTTATGTGTTTTATGCATTTATTTAGTAGGGATGTATGGCTGAAATCTCTATTTTCTGTAAGTTCTGCTAATGCTGTCTTGCAAAAATAGATTTTTAATCTCAATTAACATTTTTCCTGGTTGCATAAAGGTCAATAAATTTGTGTTTTTGACCTATTGTTCTTTCATTATCTGTCAATATTTTTGTCCAGTATTTTATTGATTTTGAAATGGACAATCATTGTGTACCAAATACATTGTGATGAAGGAAATGGCTGAACTGTGCTGAGTGACAAGTGGAGTTGACAAAGAAACTGATTCACTGGAAGCTTTTATTTTGACTATTATTGGGCTAAAGAGAGTGCTGTGGTCTCCTACAATGGGGATCTGGGTTAATGACTGTGGGTGGTCCGCAATATGATTCAATTACCATCCACCAATCTATAGTACCAGAGCTTGAGAGAGGCAATCTGACAGGCAACATGTATCTTCAAGTTGACAACTCACTGGTGGGTGTTATTAGAGTATTAGGAGGCAAAGCAGGACACTTGCAGTTCATTCATCCTTCATTCTTTCAGTTGGCATTTAAAAATGACAGGTCTCCAGCTAATGGGTGATTTTGCAAGGAGTTAGCAGCAGTCTAAAAAAGCTCATTAGATGGAATGGGTGAAGTGTCTGATATCTTGGCTTTATTGCTGACTGAACAGTGCAAACAATGACTGTTGAGCTTGTTTCATGCGCCATCGCGCCTTTTGTATGCTGAATATTCTATTGACATATGGTCAGATTAGTCTTTCTTCACGTCATGTAGCAGGTTTCTGTCTAGTTATTTGAGAGCTCAGGTACGGAAACAAAAACACTTGAGTCACACTAGTTATCGGAGCCACTTTGTAGACTTGAACGCTGCTAAAACTACCGGGTTTGAACCAATACAAAATATTTCTGAAATGAGCAGAGTGACTGAATGTAACGAGTGGCAGAGTTGTGGAATTATAAGGGAAAGAGGCAGAGATAGAGAGCGCTTAGAGATTGAGGAGTAATCCCCTGGCCATCTGTTGCTCCCTCCCTCTCGCCCTCTGGCTCGAGCTGATCAGATCCAACAGCCAGGATAAAACGGAAGTACACCCACAGCAGTGTCACTTCCTGTCCATCCATACTTTTCCTGTGGACTGAGTTTCCAGAGGCCTGCCCTGTCCTTTTCTTTGGGCCTCACTTTTTTGTTTAAATTCCTTAAAACAGGCTCAAACTGGATTATACACTTTAGTTGGACCTCAATAATGCACTGTATTTGACACAGATAAAAAGAGAAACTGATTAATTTATTCTGTCAGGTAGCCTTAGTTCTGTTTGTGTTTAATGAAATCATGAGTAATGATAACTTTATTTCAACATTTAGTTTATTATATATATATATATATATATATATATATATATATATATATATATATATATATATATATACACATTATGTCTGTGTGTGTGTGTATGCATACTGTATATGCTTAGTTTTATAATGGAAGACCTTTTTATAGGCTGATAAAGTAGGAATATCTGATGTCAAATAAGCTTTACTCAGTCATTTAGTGGGTTTCCATGACATTTTAAAAACCCAACAACTGATTGCTTTAGTCCAACTAAAACTAGACTTTAAAACTACATGAAAACGGAATGACTCTATTGAAATTTAAGTTTAACTGGTCAGACTAAATCACCTAGATCATGTGAGTGAAAGTTGATCTACTGCATATATACAAACCAGTCAGATTGGAACAGAGTGAGGTGTTCTGCACGTGCGAGAGCTCTGCCTGGAAACCAAGCAGCATCCATCTCATCTGAACAAAAAGTAATATTTATGCATGTGCACGCAATTACTGTTAATGAATGAGTCCATATTTTGCATTTATGTTCTCCCATAGCAAATAGTGGTGAAACGTTTCTTCGAGGAATTTGAGTAATTTGCAGTGGGAGGCTAATGCGATTTTTCCAACGCACACACTGCACTGTGTTGTCTGTCTTATGTTTTAGAATAATTTTTCGCAAATGTACCAATATCTCACTTAGGTAGTCTTAAAATTAGACTACCTTTCTTAAACTTAAAATGGCCTGCTTTTATAATTTTGTTTAATATTAATAATAATGAATGAGAAATAATTTCAGAAATACCAAATTTCAGTACATAGGGTAAAACTAATATGCAATAATTGTGTAGATGGTTTATATCAGAGGTGCCAAATTCTTGTTAGGGCTAAGAAAAAATTCAGGAATTTTAAAAATGTGTTTAACATGCCTGAAACATGATTAAAACCTTAGAGGATAGTAAACAACATCTTTGAGAAAGAATGTGGTTGGAAAAAAAACCTCCTAAAACAATCATTGGTTAGAGCTCAGACCTTTATTTAATATTGAAGCGAAGAGCATTTTCGCATACACTATGAAGAGTAGTCAAGAGACCACTTATCAGTGAGGCTAATCAGAAAAAAAGTGTAGAGTATAAAGATTAGACTATGATACAATGGAAAAAGGTTATGGTGTGATGATGCCATCTTGGAATAAAGTTGTGCCGTCAGGGAAGGAAAAAAATGTAATAATGGAAAATCCTGGTCATTCAGTATATTCAGGTAGTTAGTTAACCACATTTTATGGAGACATAACAGTGCTGAACCCAGCCCTGACCAACTGAATCAACCTCGGATCAGAACACTGTAGGCATTAGGCATGATGGGTAATCGCTTCATCCATGTTCCCTCTCACCCTGATGCACCCATCACTCTGGACAGGGTCAGTCTGGACACATCAGACCACATGACTTTTTTTCACAGTCCAGTTTTTCTGCTTTTTATCAAATTAATGGTTGTTTAATGACTAAGAATCTATTCACTGCATTAATTCTTGTTAAACACTGCAGTGTTTCAGCTACAAGTTAACACACATTTTTACGACTGTAACCAGAACATTTTGATGCTTCCAAGGAGTCGGTTGACCGTTCAGAGGAAAGTGTGTGTGTGTGTGTGTGTGTGTGTGTGTGTGTGTGTGTGTGTGGTGGTGGTTCTAAGTTAAGTGAGCAACAGGCAAAACGAGAGCCATGTAGCCACTGAAGCCATGGAGGGCCCAGGACAGAACATGATAAGCATCAGTTTCCACTGTAATTGCCCCCAGGTTTATTGTCCACTATTCTGTGCACACCAGTGCTCCAACAACAACATGTAAATTAGGCCACTGTGCCAGCTCATTGGTCCCAGTGACAAAGGATCAGGCTTGTATAAATAAACCCTGAGTGGAAAGTGAATTTCAGAAAATCACAATCTGCTTGTCTGCTTACATTTCCACTGCCACCCTTCCTCTTCACCCTGATGTGTACTGGACAGGAAAACCATATAGTACTTCATTACAATAAAACAAACAAACAAACAAAAAGTCATTATCTGAGAAGGCAGCTTCCCCCCCCCCCCAATATCTGACTGCTCACATTGTGTTGACGTTTGTGAGTAATTTTTTAAGATCTGAAACATCCAAGTGCTTTTTTTCCCCCTTAAATGTCTGACATAGTATTTAAATACCAAACACTTCGCAGCAGGGTGAAGTGAAGAGGACTAGCAAAACTAACAGTATGTCAACATTAAGTATCCATAGACTATCACTCACTGAATGAAGTATAAAGCTCGTTGTTTATACACATCTATAATATGGTATCAGGTTTTCTTCTACAAACTAAAACTAACACCTGGTTATTTAGGTAATTGGTCAAAATAACAGTGTCTTCTAATTGTCATGTTCTGTATCAACTGATAGTTTATATTTAGAATGGGCGGTATGCAAGGTATCATACCTTTATGAGGTTTTTTTTTTTTTTGTCCATGGTAAAGATTTTTGCTATACCGTTCTACCGTCCATCCTGTAGATGGCAGTAATGCAAAGTTTCAAATGTCTGCCGGCTACCTCTAAGAAGCACCTAGCACCACAGTCTTCCTAGATGCTATGTTAGCAGAACCATTTAGTTTAAATAAGCTACGAATATAAAATATATAGTTTTTGTAGTATACTATTGGTTGCAATGGTATGTTATGCCAATGTATTTCAATTCAGGACTCTACAATTTAATTTACAGATGTCTGAAAAGCGAGCTAACAGCTAAAGTCATGACAGCCATAGTTTATGATGACAAAACAATTTGGCTAAATGTTAACACTGCCTTAAACTTAAGACATTGTGCCAGCCTTAATAACTGTATGTTACTATATCTAGTTGAGTTACTATTAGGCATGGTATGTGGTGGCTGGGTGTTAGCAACTAAAATGACCGTTCAGATTTACAAACAATTTCATTAGCTGTTTTGCTAACATTAGCATGCTAAGTGCTGCTACAGTGAATGCTACCATTGAGATGTGTTGTGCTATGAATATTAAAGTCTGCACAAATATGAAAGACTGCACTAACTGACCACTAACAAACTGTTCTGATGTCATTTATAGTTTATTTATTATTTATGTATAGTAACCTATAAAAGTACTACATCGTGATATATATTGTATACCGGCAGTGGCTCAAATTATACCAGGATATGCATTTTTGTCCATACCGCCCATTTGTAGTGTACATTATAGCTCTGTAAAGCTTCGCTCTGTTTTTTAGGGAGAAAACATTAAAACCACAAATTGCCTCTGCTTTCTGTACAGTTTATGTTGCCAGTAGCTGCCCTAAAATTGTTTGGAATCAAACAATGTCAGAACTGTCATGATTTAGTCTGAACCATGGATCAACAAAACAGCAACTTGGCAAAGATGGTAACATCCCATAATAACGTATTCGTCAGCTTCATAATCAAGGGCTTGCGTGTAAAAGAAATGTGTGAATTCCAACATCAAACTCTATTCCTTTCAATCCTTCTTCAATATTTAAGTTGTTTCTTAATGACTCATCCCATCTGATCACTTTCCGATGCTTTGGTTAAAGGCCCTGTGGTGTTAGTTTTTGTCACCATGGGAGACTGGGAGAGTGACTCACTACTTTTTTTAGTGGTCAGTGTAAATAAATTCAGTTTATATCAGTGCAGTACATTTTCATCTTTAACAAAGAGATTTTATGTATTTTTGTGTGTTTAAAATTAAAAGTATGTGACATAGCTGCCTTAAATACTCAATATTAAACATGAAGTAATTGAAGTCTTACTTTTATAATATAAAATGCTGCATGACTTTGCTGATGCTATCGCAAGATAAACATGAATGAGGTTTCAGACAGGAAGAAAAAATGTTCACAGTTGTATTTTTTTTTTCATGTGCACAGCCACAGAAGAGAGAGGACACTGATAATGTTATGTGAAAATATGAAGTATAATTTGTGCCTCCATCATCCCATCCTGCCCATCTGCCATCGCAGGCTGCAGAGGTTTAGTAGGTTATATGCCTGGACACATAACACTGCCACAGCAATCACAATTAATCCCTTCTAAAGTACTTCACAA
Organism: Siphamia tubifer; assembly: GCA_020466265.1. Taxonomy (NCBI): domain Eukaryota; kingdom Metazoa; phylum Chordata; class Actinopteri; order Kurtiformes; family Apogonidae; genus Siphamia; species Siphamia tubifer. Next base: position 58,154,759 of record CM035794.1, on the reverse strand, counting down.
TCCCATAACCATTATTGTATAGATGGATCAAAGAGCTAAAGACAGGATTTCTAAAAATAAACCAAAATACAGAAACGCGCAGTTTGGTTGTGTATATATATATTTTTTAAGTTGATGCGAGTGAAATCATTCTCCTTTTATTGATTGCATTTTTGTCATTCTAATACCCATCTGTCAACTGACTAATACCCTCGCCAACTTTTCACTATTGTTCTCTGTTCACCAGCTGTTGTACTTTGTGATACAGCTGTCTAAGCTTATTGTACTGTATAGTACAAAAGTTGATATAATGCAATCAGATAAAAGGCTTTTGTCAACACGATTGGGTGTTTGTCTCTAACTCTTTAGTTTTGGTTTGCTTTCCTACTCTTTTTTTTTTATGTGGTTTTCAGAGGATTTTGTCTAGTATTTTCCTTAAGTTTTCTTTTGTAATTTGACACCTTTTTGGGCCACAATTAATAAATCAGTTTATCAATTTTCAAAAGTTAGACAAAAAAAAAAAAAAAAAAAAAAAAAATATATATATATATATATATATATATATATATATATATATATATATATACACAATACTCCCCACAGTGTTTTTAATTTTACAGTAAATTTGGTTGAAGCGGTGCTCAGAATGACTCAGATACAGCCCCTATAATAAGTGTAGAGAAAAACTCTGAAATGCTGCTTTAAGATTACTTTTAAAATTTTAAGATTGTTTTGCTAAATACTATTTTGTTGTCTCTGTCTTAAAGTTATTGTTTGCTGCCATTTTGACCAGGACTCCCTGGCAGAAGAAACACTTTGTCTCAATAGTACAATCCTGGCTAAATAAAGGATAAATAAAATAAAATAAATTTTGTGGATTTTTAGCTGGTTGCACTACTATAAGAAATGATCACCAGATAAGAGATTAATTGAAGAAAATGATGAATGTTTCAGTGACTATTATAATTTAATGTTATATTGCGTGAGGCTATTTAAATGGCATATTTTAACTTAACCAGGAAGAAAGCTTCTGATTTGTGTTTTGTTTTTTTTGTTGTTTTTGTAATTTGATTTAAATCTGTCCAGGGCATTACACACACTACTCTTGAACCCAACAGTATTTTGAGGCTATTTATGTGATCATATGACATTGACATGGAACTCATTTTTGTCAGTGACTTTGCTTCGATAACATAATATCCTCTCCATCAAACCCAGATTTTTTTTCTCGCTTCCTCATCAGTGTGTTCACAAAACTCCAAGGTCTATTTTTATCCTTGTCTATCAACTGACAACAAAATCCGCACAATTTAAGTGATAATGTTTTACTTCCACTGAGCTGAAATTGCTTTAAAACTTGCCTAATCATAGTGTTCTTTTGTTTTACAGTGAAAAAAGCCAAACTCCAAGGAGCTCCAGGTGAGTTCACATGTTTTCATTTTCATTTCAGTTAGTCAAGATTAAGTTAAGTGGCTGGATTGATCAATAACCAAACACACACTTCTCTCAGGCACTCCAACATGGTTCCAATATATTTTAATTCACATTTAAGCATGGATTTGCTATCTTTCAGCATTTACATTTGTCAGTCTTACAGTCTAATGTGAAAATCTTGCACAGCATGAAGCCACAGTTCCAGTTGTCAGTTTTGTATCACTTTAACGGATACGTTTTCTTACCAAACTGCCATCAGTCCACCCATTACAAACATACACACCCAGACGTTAACACAGTTTATCAAAGACTTATGTTACTTACTGTCTCAAGTAGGTAATAAGCTCATTTCTGCTACACAGTTGATATTTTGTTATGTAATACTTTGTCATTCTATGCTGGAACTGGTCACAGGTGAGTTTAGATCATTGACTCCTAAGTCTAAATCCCAATGGTCTCCACCTGAGAAAATCCCTCTTGTGTTGACTCTCACGCCTATCCATAAGCCGTGTGACGTTCTTGGCACCCATCACCACTGACAGAAAGTCAATGCGGCTTTGGATCTGCCAGTGACAGTTTGCTCTCATTCTTGGTCCCCACACCACCTCAGTTTTATTGAGGACACTCGTTAAAGTTAGACGCACAGAAGTTCTTTGTTAGACTCATCAGTCCATTTGTAAGCTTTTACTACAGTATGTCTGTCTGCAACACTGTCCCTGTCATGGCCGACTCACCACATGTGACACCAGTCCCAGAGCAAACATTAGGGATAATACGGTTAAGCCTGTCACCTCCTTAAGGCAAAGTGTAAACATCAGTCACTTTTTTGGCACAGGGTGACTAAGGATTTGTTGAGGTCAGGTCACATCCGTTGAGGTTGTGTTCATTTTCTAAACGACTGTAAATCTTTTTTTTTTTTTTTTTGATGTTACAGCAGAGATGAGTGAAAGGATTGTCTCTGTGAAGTTAAAATACCCAGTTTTGTTACTTTCTGACGTATGAGTAGTTATACAATATGATTATCTTTAATAGAGTTGAGGCTTCATTTTATCATAATGCTGAAATGGTCAAGATAGAAGAGCATATACCATATATGGTATAAGCAAATAAGCTGTAATTTTACTCCTCAACAGTGGCTGATGTGATGGGCGTATTTGGATGTTTCTAAAATGTCCATGCCAATTTTTGAATGGGAAATTATATGAAATTTGGGAAACAAAAGGTTACTGTATTTTCCAGACTGAGGTGCACTTTTAAGAGTTTAACCTCAGTGGTCCTTATATATGGATTAATTCTGGTTGTGCTTAGTGACTGGGAATTTTGCCGTTTTATCTGATAATTTTGCCTTTTTTTTCCCATAATTTTGCCTTTTTATCCAATGATTTTGACTTCATTTAATGCGCTTTATAATCCAGTGCACCTTACTGTATATATGAAGAACCTAAAAAATAAACCATTCATTGACAGTGCGCCTTATACTGATTAAATATTGTCATCAACAAACCTTTGTCATGTGACAAACGAGACAAAACGGACATAAATGTGGGTCTTGTGATGATATCTATAATTAAATATATAATGCAGTAAAGATGACCAATAAAAACCAGAGAAAATGTGCTTTAAGAAATAAAAAAAACATTCGTTAAATGTCTCTTAGTTTTTGTTGACAAAAAGTAAATGAGACATTATTTTCCTTGACCCATAATCTATCATTCCTGAAAGTTTCATCAAAGTCCCTTCAGAATTTTTTGCGTAATCCTGCTGACAGCCAAACAAACAAATGGACTTGACTTTAATATCTCCTTGGCCGAGGTAATAATGAAAACTGACAAAACAAAAAAAAGAAAATTGCAGTAGTATTGACATCACTTGACCATTTAAAGTAGTGGTGCATCTCTGTAAAACATTTTTAACCCATTTCCAAAAGGTAAAATTGATTTGAAACGTAAGACAATGTAAGAGAGAGTTGCCACCCAGTTAATTTTAAGAACAAAAATACAGTACGTTATGAATCTGATTATATTTCTTGTTCTTGCCTATATTATTCTGATTAAATATTTGTATATTACATTAGGAAGTACTTACATTGTTTGTATTCACAGTTTATACAGTGCCAACTGTTTTTATTGTAATACGGATTATAGTGTAATTTGTCCAAAAGTAATGATTTTATAGATTATTTTCTCTTCTCTTTTCTAAACTTCTTTACATAAGTCACTATGTGAAATGCACTTTTGTCAGGCATTAGTACATTGTAAATACTGTGTGTGTTTTGTGATTGCTGCTGATCCCAGTCCATGTATGTGGGTGATGTTTGACTGCTTCAATAAATCCTTATATTTTACAAAATTACATCAGCGCTGCATATTGTGCTGTTTGTGTTTGTACCAAAGTTCTCTTAACTACATAAAAGAACAACTTGATTCGATTTTTGCATTTTCCACTGATTTGTCACAGTCTTTCCATTCTACTTTCCTTTGTGGTTTCTATAAGGAAGAGGCTCAACTAGGAAGTGACCATTTGTCTGTTTGTTCAGGTTTAAGAGTAATTTATGTCATGGTCATTTATTATTCTTCCTTCCTGGTGATTACTCTCAGTAGCACTCTGCAGGAAGATATGTGACTTGTTAGAAGAATAGTGAAAGTTTACATAAGGCTGGTCTGTGCTATGTTTGCGTTCCGCTCTCACCACACCTTCAGTGTAGTTTTAGGTCACACTTTGGAGGCCTTACGTCATGTTGTTTCTGGAGAATACGGTCATAGGTTAAGGTGACCTTGTACAGGCTAATGGCCAGCTGTCATACTTTCCACCAAATTCTATGGGAAACTATAAGGCTTGTTGGGTTTGTGCTGTTTCATTCTCTGCATGTAACCCTGTTTGCAATTTATCTGTCTGGATTTATTTTGTGACTCTTATGCAGTTAAGAACACATTCTACCTGCTACTCTTGTATGCCTATCCATGTCACATCTTACATTTAGTGCATAACTCTCTGTACATGAAGAAACCTTTCAGTAAGCAGTTCCAAAAATGGTAGGTTTGTGTCTCTTGTTACATGCAACTTTGATGAGTAGTTTGAATTGTAAATGTCAGCCTTCCGACTGCTTGCATTTTACTTACTAATTTATTGAAGAAAAAAAAAACAACAACTCACCAACAATCAATAATGGATGGAGCTGCTTACCTGGGTGTGTGGGTGCTGCACATACAGGGGCAGAGACTCAACCAGTAGGATCCTTCATCCCACAGTTCACCTCTGATGTTTTAGTTTCAGTTGTTCTTAACTCTCTTACATCTGACCACACCAGTTTCTACTGCTCATTCTGCAAGTCTGGAACTATTGACAGTTTTTAGTTGATTCGGGATTCAGTCCATATTCGGCCAGCAGAGAAGCTTAACTCCATCATGCTGAAGGGGGTTAGGTTTAGTCAACATCAATAATGATGATGAAAAATTTCTAATCATTATTTCTTCTTCAAAGCAGAATTTTGCTCCAGATATAAAGATGAAATTAACTAAAGCTGGTGATTTAGCTGACAGTATAAGGGGGGGAAAAAAAACTCTAAAGATGTTGTGTTTATTGGGATATTTGTTTAAGTTGCTGTAATTATCATGACAATTTTTCTCAAATGCTAAAATACAATTTCACATGGTTGTCTGTCATAAACCTTCCATAACCATGATGAGAACAACTCCTCTATAGGGTTCAGGAAAGGGGAGTAGGGTGGCAAAAAAAATGTTTAAAAACTGGTTACTGTTGGTGGTGACCCACTCTCTGATTTGGTTTGTTCTGTCGAAGTGGACATTGTCCCAAATGATGACATAAATGGGATGTGCGGACCTAGGATGGTGTTGATGGTCAAGGAGGATGTCTCTTAGCTCCTCTAGGAAGGTGAGGAAACATTGGGTGTTGTAAGACCCAAGGACCGCATGCTGGTGGACAAGACCCTCCGAACCTATGCCCACACAAAGAGTAATATTACCCCCCTTTTGGTCAGGAGCCTCAGTGATGGCTCTTTGGCCAATGATGTTACGGCTTCTTTGCCTTTGTTTCTGCAGGTTGAAGCTAGCCTCGTTGGCCAGCTCCTCTCCCTCCTCTGACTCGAATTCCTCATCACCTGACACTGCCGTCATCCATTGTGTTTGTTTGGAATCTTTAGCAAACTGTGCACTCTGAACTTGCTTTTATACATGTGGTCACAGCATTAGCAACAAGTGTCTTCAGTTTTGAGTAGTTATGTGTAATGAATGATGTCAGGTGTGTTCATTGTGTTCAAATATTGCTGACTGTGGCAAGCATTTTGTGTCACGAGCTTTAATTTGAGAATATGAGCAGAGTTCTGTTTCAACTTGTGTTTTGGCAAGGAAATGTGTGTTATGAATTATGTCTTAATTTGAAATGTGTTTATGATATTGGCAAATGATGGTTAGATTTAGGAAATGTGTTTAGACAACTGGTCATTTGGTTTAGAGGATTGTCTTTTGTGTTTTCGCATTTGAGAAAAACTGTAATGTTTCATGACTCAACCTTATGTGGAACTATTGATAGTGTTTACTTTGTGTGGTGCAGTCAGGATGGTGCCAATTCGGCCACTAAGGCTTCATGACCTCATTATGTTGACTGTACAGAACAATCAGCCATAATAGTTGGTTCAGTGCGTCACTTGAACAGTCAGTTATAACAAATCAAGTCATTTCATGCTGTCATTTAGTGTTAACTTTTTAACCAAATACACCTCTAGAGTTTTCCTTTAAAAAATAATATCTATTTTTAACTGACAACAATTATGTGGTGATTGCTTTATTGTGTTATGGAAATTATAGTTTGTGTAACAGTATGTGCAAAAAAAGCGATAACTGCCAATATATGGCCATCACATTTTGATGATTCAAAAAATTTAATGTTATTAGTTTGCCATATCCAGAACAGATCAGATACATATGTGGCCACATACATTGCATTCATTATGTTTTGTCAGGTTACTGTGCGGATTGTATCAGCTGCTGTAGACAGCCCCAGCCCACAGCCGTTAAGTGGCTCTTATCTAATCCATACATCCTCTTCCCTTATCTCCTCTTGTCTATTCATGGGAGCCGACCCAAGTGTGGCACAAGGCAGGGACTATCTAATTAGGGAAGGGCTTGAGCATCCCTCGGGCTCCTTTTGTAATAATGCCTGTGTTTTGTTGCTACTGTCCTCTTATGACATTAATGAGGTCTGTGTCCTGTCTCTCATTGGACTTACAAGAGGTCTGTTCTAGAAAACAGGTTTAACAAAATCTGAGCCTCACCCTAAACTCTAAGATGAGGACTCAAAATAGCTTATCAGAGTAATTGTACGTAGAAAAACAAGATGATTCACTATGGCAACAAGTTCGGTAATGTAAATACATACGCATATTATACTGTATATGCAGACAGACAAAACGTACTAAAACATACATATGGAGTATGTGTGTGTATTTATCTTGAAAACCATAATTAATAATATGAATGGATTAGATATAGCACTTTTCTATGGAATGCATACTCAAAGCGCACAATAATTCTATTATTCATTCACTCTACCACCACCAGAGGGAGAATGTGAAACTACATATGTAGCTAAAGTTGACCTGGGGTAGACTGACAGAAGCGTGGCTGCCATTTTGCGTCTACGGTCCCTCCATCCAACACCATACATTCATACACCAGTGTGACGTGAGGAGGATGAAGTGTCTTGCCCAAGGACACAACAGCACATGACCAAGAAAGAGTGGGATTCAAACTGCCAACCCTTTGGTTATTGGACGATGCACTCTACCAACTGCCATGGGCAGCCATGGCTCAGATGGTAGAGCGGGTTGTCCATTAACCGAAGGATTGGCGGTTCGATTCCCGCTCTGTCTTAGTCAGTCCGTTGTGTCCTTGGGCAAGACACTTCACCCCTCTGGCCTCACTCACACTGGTGTATGAAAGCGTATGAATGTTGGGTGGTGGTCAAAGGGGCCGTAGGTGTGAAATGGCAGCCACTCCTCTGTCATTCTGACCCAGGGCAACTGTGGCTATATATGTAGTTTACCACCACCAGAGGGACCATGTGATAGTGAATGAATAATGGATCACTAATGGAAAGCTCTATAGAAATCTAATCCATTATTATTATTAAATAACTTTAATAATGGCAAACTATCGAACAGAAATAAAAAATTGCATGCAATAGGTGACATGGATTAAATAATTGCAGTTAAATGGTGTCTTATTCAAAATGATCCCACAGTAGATCATATACACTATCACATGACAGAACAGAGGTTGTGTTATACATCAACAATACACAGTGTGTTTTTAAAGTCACTCATTTAAGTTGGAGCACTTCTTTAGTTGTTTACTCTGAAATATTTATAACATCCTGCCAAACATGAATATTACCTTAGGGCTACTCTGCACATTGCAACACATAATTTCTGTGTATACGAGCATACCCAAGCCCTCAAGTTTAAAATATTGATTAAGTTAGGCAGACATTTATACCATGTTCACGAAAGTTTTTGTTTGTTTTTTTAATCCCTGAGGCATGTATGAACTGGGGAGGAGGGGCAGTCATTTTCCTTCAGCTGTCATGGTAATTGGAACACCATCCAATACACATACTTGCTATCATTATATTACAGTTCATTATGGCCATTCACACTGTTAGCACTTAGTTTCTAGAACAGAAATAGAACATAACATGTTGTGGAGTTTGGCCAAATATAGTATAAGATTCTGTAGAAAATTACTGCTCTATAATTTAGAATACATTGTCTTTGTGCAGAAATCTCAGTGCATACTTCAGATAAAGCAATTATGTTGTTAAATGGACAGACAATGATTACAAGATTTCTTCGTCCCGACATTGGCCAAGTGGTAAGAACCATTTAGTATTTTTCCATTCTTTGATGGCTATTATGACCAATTTAGACAAATGTTCTGACAACATCTTATCTCCTCTCATCTTGTCGATATTTAAAATTCACTCACATTAATAAAGAAATGTAGAGAATTGTATTATTATTATTAGTAGTAGTAGTATCATCTCCCTCTTGTGAACTCTTTCAGTGTTTGGAAGTTTACTGTGATTTCTTCTGTATGAATGAGGAAATGGAGTACCCTATCAGAGAGCTCCATATGTTTGCAGAAGACCACCTGCAAGCAAACCAGTTTCTTATGTCTTAAATTGAGATTACACAAAAACCAGAGTTTTCTTTGTCTTGGCTTTATCATCAAGTCTCCAGCCTTAGGGTTCCTTCTGTGTGCACTTTTATGCTTTGGCAGCTGCCTAATTTTTATTTACGTATTGAGCGTCACTGAAATCCACCTGTGTCAACTGTTAACTGTCTCATTGTGTCAAGAGTTTTGTTGACTTATCTGACTGCTGTGTTAAAGGCTATGTGCAGTGTAAATGTTTCAATATGTTGCCGGGGGAACGAGGAAAATCTTTGTTTAGTGAGATCAGGTGATCGGCCCATAAAAGGAGCAGCTGAGGGCTTGCTTTTATTTCCCATAGACCAAACACTGACGGGTGGTCCTAGAAAGAATAGGGATGAGAGCGGTGTTAATTTGGAATGTTCTGTGCAAAAAAATGTATATGAGGTAAAGCCTCAGCACCATGTATTGTATTTCATCAAAATGTTGGCAGTTAAGGTTACAGTCATTTTCTTATCACAGTAATTGATGAAAATGTGCTTTATGGATCGAGTGTTGTGAGGTATTGGGATTTGTTATTTGGATTTGTGATTTGTTGAGTGATTTGAAAGTGGACATCAACATCCAAATTGAATTACTGGAAAATTAGTTTTATATTTAGGTCATACAGACACTACGAAAATTATTCAAATGTGCTTTAAATACACTGTTAAATATGTAACATTGGAACGATTTTACCTCAGCACCTTCAAATATCTTGTGTTCTACAAATAACATATTTTAGGAGTTATTTGGCGTAGTAGTTACTCGGTTGAAGAAATGTATAGTATAATGTTAATATATGCAATGAAATGTACTGTTATATGATCAAACAAGTGGTCCCTTACAAATGTATTACCTGATTTGCTCTTTCTGTCATCATTGTGAAAACATATTTTTGGTGACATTGAAGTTGACCTTTAACCTACATTGACCAAAATTTAATGGGTTATGCTCTAGACTATCTCACACCTTTCCTGAAAATTTCATAGAATCTGATCCAGTAGTTTTTTTAAAGTTGCTGACTGACAGACAGATGGACAAACAAAGAAACTGAATCAAAAACGATACTCTTGCCTTCCTTTTGGTTTAGTAACAAATACTCCAAGTGAGCAAAATTGTCATTGTTAGTGTTATTTGTCATAATGTGTATTTTCCATGTACTTATTGCTACATTTTCGGTTTATATAGGGCACATCATTTGTTGGAGTATTTATATATATATATATATATATATATATATATATATATATATATATATATATACACACACACACACAAACACTTTAGTTACACTGTAGGTGAACCAAACTGGTGCTTTTGTAATCTGACTATTGGTGCTAAATAATGTAGTTCGAAGTTGAGCTTTTTCGGCATGTATATACAAACCATGGTTAGCCAGACTCATGGGCGTAAAATTATGAAAGGATGCTATGGACGTGTCCGTAAGAATATTTGGATGTTTGTAAAATGTCCATACCAATTTTGAATGGGAAGTTCCAGTTCCACGTCTTAGAGATGGTCATCAGTAGGGACAACCTTGCTATCTGTGATTAGCTCACCTTCCTGTATACTGTATGTCATCATGACTGTGTTATCCTTCATGGGTTAGTAGGCTAAGCTGTGAAGTTAAAAAAGTAAAAGCAGTGTCTGACTGTCTACTGTCCGTTGGCTCGGAGAGTCATCATGTCTGACTCACGCAGGAAAAGAAAATATGCATAAAAGAAATATGCCAAAATATCTGTCAATGACCAGCTGCACATTTGGGGGCGTGTCAAATTATGTTCTCACCAATGTCATCATCATTATTACGCCCTTGGCCAGACTATTGACTGTCCTGGGCACTACCCTTGAGCTTGATTATTGTTGATAGTTTGCCTAAGATGTGCATGTAATTGTACTGACTTTTACATCCTTCTAGAAAGTATAAAAATCCTCCTTTCAACACCAGTAAAGTGTCTGTTTGATAGAAATACATTGGTGAAATACTGCCACTATATTGTTAGAAACACCACCTTCTTCTGCAACATTGACTAATAAAACCCACATAGATTGACACATGACAATATTTATGTTGTTGATGGTCAATTTAGGTGAAAATCCTCCTTTCCATCAGCTACACTCTTTTCACTGCAAAACACAGAGGATGGTACAATAGAAGTTGAAAATGATAATTTATGAATGGTTAAATGGAGAACATGTTTAATTTGAAAGTTTGCACAAAAAGAGATGTAGCTGTTTAAGGGTTAAAAATGTAATGTTGTGTATGTAAGGCTTTATTTTAATGCCCAGGTCATATGACTAGTGTGTTGGTCTGCACATTAGTCAGTCAGTGTAAATATGGATTTAAGTATATGATCTCAAAATATCCAAAGGCTGCACTTGTTTAGAGGCTTAATGTTGTTGTATCTTTGCATGGACAGTGTGATGCATGTAATTGGTTTTGGCATAGTGTTTCATTGCATTATATATTATTTCATAGTGTTTGAGGAATTACAGATGAAATACATGAACACGCGCACAAAAACAACTGGATGATGCATGGCCATTATTTCATTGGTCCACTGTAGCTGCACTCATACATCAGCTTATGTATTCATTCTAGCCTAAATATACATGAAACGTTGTAGTAATCCTCCCTGTCAGTGTTGTTTTTTTTACTCTGTCTTTCATGCTGATATAAGACGGATTCACAGGTAGGACCACCAGTGGCATCCTGCCCCCAACTACTCAAGCAAAACATATCAGCAGGCACGTGTTGAGACACCCTGGCTGCTCTGGGAAAATGAAAGTGGTGGTTGTGTCACGAGCGGTTTAATCCCCTCCCCCCAAACCCCACCCAGCACTGACAGCTGGTGGAGACGGTTGTGCCACCGCTGTCCGGCTGAGAGGAAGAGGACTGAGATCACTGGCTGTGAATCCATAAGTCTTGACCACTTCTGCTAATATTAACAGGCACTGGGGTTTATTCATTCACGTAGGCTAAGCTGACACAGCGATTGTTTCAAGCAGGAATTGACCTCAGATTCTCAACCTTTGAACTGACCAGATTACCATTTAAATCATGATAAAAATTAGGGCTGACAGAGACCTTTACTGCAGTAGTAACAGGTCAAAATGTGACTCCAATACATCATCATCATCATCATCAAAATTGCAGTTTGCTTTATACTTTGTTTGTTTAGTGGAAGCTATTATGTTTCTGTGAAGGAAAGACGTGTGAGGCAGTTGAATTGTGTAGTGAAGTGCCTCCTGATCGGTTGACCCTCTGTGGAGATTAACAGTGTCAGTTTGCTGGCCTGGCTTGGTCTGGCTTGGCTTGGCCTGACATAGAGGATATGGGGGGTGACTTATCTGCTTTCACTCTCATTCACTTTCTGCACATAAGCACACATAAAATTGTCTACTTGGCACTGGTTGTTCTTTTGGTTTTGTAACTGTCATAGATAATAATTCACCAAATCCAACTACTTCACTATGTAATGTCCTTTTCCTTTTTTATTCCAGACAAATTTAACACCTACGTGACACTGAAGGTTCAGAATGTCAAAAGCACAACTATCACCGTACGGGGGGATCAGCCCTGCTGGGAACAGGATTTCATGTTGTAAGTACATATTGTTTCTGTGATTCAGGGTTGATTTCACAAAATAACCCATGAAAACTGAAACAGCCACTGGTGACCAAAACCATTTATTGATCTAAAATGTATAATACCTGTTAATCCACTAATCCTATCAATACATGCAAATATTTGGCATAAAATGCAGGTTTTCATCTTGTCATGATCATCAAATATGATCCATTTGGATGTTCAGAAGCTCCACAGTTACCATGGCAACACCATGATTTTCTATACTGTTGATTCACCAGTAATACCCATGGACAGTCATCATTGACAGTGAGAGGAGACAATTCTCTTTGTTTGGTTAATTAGATATTTTACTGAAAAAAAAGTCACCTTCTCTTCAATTTTTTTGTGTCTGATTTAATAACAAGTGAATGGAAACAGAATATTGACTCAAAATATAGTCAATATAATATAATATAATATATATATTATACTATATTATAATATTATACTATAATAAAAGACTCTAAGACTACATAAGTATGGCATCCATCAAAATATATTGTAGACTGTTCATTTGGATTTGAATTGATGCCAAAACACATTAATGGGAGTGAATGAGTTAATCTGCGCTTTTATGAACATCTGCAAGGTCAAAAATTTTTATATGGGAAAATACCTGTTTTTCATTAAAAAATACTAAGTCTTGTCATCTGAACCCACTTTATCCTCACCAGGGTCCCAATTCAGCTACAACAGGTGAAGGCGGGGTACACCCTGTATGAGTCTCCAGTTCATCTCAGGGCTGAACATATGTGACCCACCACCACGAAACCAGGCATAAGTGTCTGGAAATCAAAACTGAGTTATCTGTGTAGATTGGTAGAGTGGAAACTAAGGTTTAAGATGGTGAAAAAATTATGTTTCTATCATAAGTAGAACCAAAGTTATGGTCATTTTAATATCCACAGTTGGACCTATTATGCAATTTGCATATTTTTAGATATTGTCCGTTAAAGTTTTGGACTGTTTTGGGGTAGGAAGTCCTTAGCAATGCATAATAATTCGTATCCGATTGACAAAAAATATTCACAGATGTTAAAGGACACTCTGATGGACATGTCACAGAAGTTCTATATATTTTAATAATAGGACAGAATTGCAACGTATTATAATCATTTGGCTTACGACATTGGACAAGAGCATTCAATATAAGCTTTTACCTCGTACCGAACACTTGGGTGTTTACGCACGGAACGGAGACCGGTTTGTTCGGTGAAAAGAGGTGGAAGTCGTCTTTGTCTTTCCTCAGCAATCCTTAAACTTTTGTCACCGCTTAAATAATTGACCCAATAAACACCTTTATTGATTGTATTTCAATATAATGACCACAGGAACTGAACATAGAGGTGTTAAGGTACCGTTTTTTGATAAGGTGTAAACACAAATAAGGAATAACCTTCCAGCCTAAATTTGGCTGTAGCTCTGAACGGCTCAGCGCGACTTATGCCTGGTTTCGTGGGTGGCGGGTCACATATATAGATAAACAATCACTCTCACATTCACACCTATGGACAATTTAGATTAACCAATTAACCTATCAGTGCATGGGTTTGGATAGTGGGAGGAAACTGAAGAAAGTCGATGCAGACATGAGTAGAACATGCAAACTCCACACAGAAAGGTTTGGTGTGAGATTCGAACCAGGGTCCTTCTTGGTATGAGGCACGAGTGCTAACCACTGCACCACCGTGCCGCCCCAAAGTACAGAGTATGTTGCAATAAATCGTGAAAAAAATCACTTAAGAAAGGCTAAATGGAGAGAAAAATTCATTTTGGAACCCCCCACAAAAGTAACATAGAGTTTTCATGGGTTAAATGTGGTCAGCCTAATTGATAATTTAATGAATATAATTTCACGATATTCAAGGTTCCACAGGACTAGTTTTGCCCTCATTGTTCTTCTTCAAAAGAGCAAAACTACTCTAGATGAACTTAAAAAAACTACTAACAATGACCTGAGGTCTTAAACGGATATAATGAATAATATTGTATATTCAATAGATAACAGAACATTAAAATCATTATAAAACGCCAACATACGGACTTTCACTCATTCATTTTCATGTTACCCACCAGGGGTGTAACAGTATGTTAGCATTTAGGGAAACTTCTGCCTGATGTGCATCCTTTCAAACCAGATGCAGAAGATGAGGCTCCAAAAGAAGCATTACGTGCTTGACCACTAAAAACTTTCCAAATGCAGTGTGACAAGTGTGCCCAAGGAAAAGGCCTATTTCTCTGTGCAGAACACACTTACATCACATGTGGAACAGCTGTTGTTCATTCTCACCTTGTAATTCATTGGTTTAATTTCCTCATTTTACTTTCCTTACAAATGGTGTCTATAGTAACAAGAGAGCAGACATGTTGTTGCATGTGTGTCATTGTTTGTCTTTTGTGAACTCCCTCATTGCGACACTGTTTGTTTTTCCAGACCTTCATCCTTCTACTGTCCATTAATGAACTGTCTGCAAAGGTGTATTCAGCATAAAACATAATCATTCATCAGTGTTTCCAGCAAATTCTCTCCACCACCTGTTATATAACAACAACAAATAAGGCTTGAAATCCGATAATAGGATGTCCAAAATTCCAAACAACCCATCACTGTCTCTGTCTACTGCACTTTTCGATATGCTTCTGAGACTACACATATTTTATAATAATAATAATAATAATAACTAGGAAAGCACTCTAAGAGCAAAACTCCGCCAAGGTAGAATACCCCCCCCCACTTCAAATGAAGAGAGGAGGTATTAAATCCGCCAAGGAGGTATTAAATTTGAGTCCATTTATCTGTTTGTCTGGACTGACCAGATTTTGATAACATTTTCAGGATGTGTTGGGACTGTCACAAGGAACAAATGATTACATTTTGGTGGTGATCCGGAAGAGAGCCTGGAGTCTGGATCACTTTGAAATTTTGCATTGCGGTAAATGGAGAATACAGCCACAAGTTAATGATATGATACTTTTCAGAGGATTGTACAGATTGTGTCATTAAAAAACATGAATAATAGTGCTGTTAGAAAAGTCTCTTCGTCAATGTAATTTTTACACAGCTTGTTGGACTCGCCTATATCAAATGCTCTTCATGGTTTTGTAGGATAACTGTTGTGATCAGAGGTCGCTCATCTTGTGACCGTATTTTAGTCCATTTATAGCTGTTTTTCTACAAAACTTTTCATTTCTCTCCACAATAAATTTACAGACTTGCTGTAATATGTTGTTTTCACAAATGTAAAGTCTGGCCTGGCAATATATACATGTTTAATTGAAGTAATTTTGTTTCTGAAAAAGCAAACTGCTAAATTTAAAAGTCCATGTTGTTGTCAGCAACTTCACACAAAAAACTACTGGACCAATTTCCATGAAATCTTCAGGACAGGTGCGGGGTGGTCCAGAATAGATGCCATATAATTTTGGTGAATGCAGGTCAAAGGTTGAACGTTACAAAACAATGTGTTTTTGCAATGATAAGAGACAGGGAAAATCAGGTAAAATGTGTGCGAGGAGGGACGGTTAGTTGTTCCTGGCTTCACTTGTTTAAAATGCACATTATTTGTTTTTGATAAATAATAACTATTCAGGTTTTTGTGTTGAATGTGTTCCTTCAGTCATATATGTCATACAGTTTTAGTGAGGAAAGAATATGTTTATTCAATGGATAAAGCAACGGATTAAGGTTTATGGGGGAAAAAAAGTCCATTACATTGAAAAAAAAATTCAGATTAAAAATTTGAACCATGTCACTCAACTCTGTTGAAGAAATGACGATGAGACGTACCATTAAGTATATCAGCTGCAGGTCATGAAATCTGACATACTGCGAAACTGATTTACTCTGATGCTGTAGAGGGACACTAGTGTGAAAACATATTTAAGTCACTATAAATGTTCAATGCTGTAAAATAAGCCACCGATCTAGGTCACTAATGGACACATAACAGATGTGTACGTACATCCAAAAATGTGGATGAGTTTCTACGTTGTCTATATTATGTCAAAATATTGTCATATTTTCAATCTAAAATTATGTAAAAAAAATATAGTTTCTTGTCAAATAAACACAACAAAACACGATGACACAGACCACCTCCAGTCACCAGAGGAAGATGAAAAAATACTTTAACTGTAACATCCCTTATTTTTTAAGGGAAAAAAATGTGGCTCAAATCAAAGATTATGATTCTTTTTTTGCTAGATTGCCCAGTCCTAATCTGAAATGTGTTGAGAATCATGTGAAAGGCATGTTCTATGTAAATATTACATATTTTCTCATGATAAAAAGTTGTAGCTTTAATGCACCATTAATAGAGAAATACTGAAATATCATTATTCTTGTCAAATGGATGAAGAAAATACCACACTGCTAAATTCATGTAACATTTCTGAAGGTAATGAAAGATGTTATTCACGAACAAAGAAAATCAGTTTGTTTCCTCAAGGATCTCTAGTCTTAAATTATTCCTGTTTTTTCCTCTACTTGAATGTGGCCTGTAATTATACTTAATGTGCACCTAAATGTAGCTTTTACCTGTAAAAGACCATTAGGCTGCATTTAATTTAATCACGTTAATTATTATGTGTACACTTTGAGTATGTGTATACGTAGAAAAGCGCTATATAAATCTAATCTATTATTATTATTATTATTATTACATTATCTTCTACAATTGGAAGTTGTTTTAATAGCAAGTGGTTGATTTTTATCCTCATAGCGTTAAATTGTGTATTTAGCTATTGTCTGGCTTTTGTTTTTTGAGAGCATCCGATTTTGAAAAGCCTTTATGTGTGCACCTGGACACCATGGATACAAGCACCGTCTGCCCCTACCCTCCCTGCACTTGTCTCAGTTTAGCTGCTCTCTTTGATTATCTTTCCTCTCATCTTCCTTTTGTTTGGGCTGTCGATAGTTGTGAACTGTCACAGATGAGAATATGCTAATAACCTTGTCACACAGCCCCTTTCAATGTAGATATGCCATTTTATTGCTGTCATCAAGCTGTTTTTGAGCCCTTTGAATAGAATGTTGAATGACAAAACAAGACTAGAATGGATCATGACAACGTATTCAGAACAAAAAGAGGAAATAGCATTTGTTATCAGCCAAGGGGAGGGTGTGACTGTCATTTTTGGTTCAATTGGTGTAAAATGTCTGACAAACTGGAAAGTTCCCTCTCTTTTCTACTCTGTGACAAAGCCCTGCTCTCTATATTCCACTCTATTATTCACTGACATTTCCCACACGGCTTATCAGGAAGGACTTTAATATCAAAAGATTGCTTGATACAAGAATACCCTATTTGTCTTTTCCCCAGTGAGATCAACAGGTTGGACCTCGGGCTCATTGTTGAAGTGTGGAACAAGGGCCTCATCTGGGACACGATGGTTGGAACAGCCTGGATCCCTCTCAAGAGTGTCAGACAATCAGAGGAGGTTAGAATATGCACCCAAAACACCTGTGACACCAGAAATGTATTCCACAACCAAATGGAAATAGGAAAAAACACTAGAGCTTTTGTAATGAGATCTACTTAGTGATAACCATGGCACACAGAGGGTCAGATAGTCACAAAGAGGGGTGAATTGTTCACCTTTATGAATACCAGTATTAAATTGGAATTGCAGGAAGGCTCAGGTGATTGGATCTTCCTGGATGCTGAGGTGCTGATGAAGGCCGATGAGATATATGGCACCAAGAACCCGACACCCCATCGTGTGCTGCTGGATACACGTTTTGAGCTGCCTTTTGGTGAGATGATATGGCGAGCAAATGTTCACTCATATCTATTGTGGTTATTGTGGCTTATTTGAGTCTTCTTCATTGTTTCTCAGGCAAAATGCATAGATGTGGGTTCATTTGTAACACATACACACAAACAATATAGATAAAAAATAATGGGATACATTGACCTCTCCTTTATTGTGGGGGTTACGTTCTAAATATAACCCGTAATACGTGAAATGTACAAAGTAGCATTTCCAATATAGTACTAACTTTACAATAGTTGAATATCATAGTGATGCAACATGCTACTTCCGTGTCATCTGCTCAAGGAATTGCTGATAAACTCACTTGTTTCATGTTGTCGCATCTGAGTTTTTACGTCTGCCACCAAAGACTGAATCTCCAGGGCCGACCAGGGTGTAATTATGGGCTTGTCATCATGTGGATTAATATACAGATATATTTATTGTCAACTTCTGCATGTGTATTTTGTAAACTGGTGGATCACAGAGACAACTGTCTGACCATTCAGTGTCTGCGGGGTTTATACGTCACCTTTTAGTATTACTTGGAACCTGGGCGCCACTCTGCCAGGACCAGTCAGGATGCAGAACACAATGTGGATGGACCCCCTCTTGTAGCCCTGCCCTACTGCATCCTCACAGACTGGATTTACATCTGCAAATGGATGTGTGTTGATAGCCTGTCTGTCCAAGGCAGTAGATCTGTCCTTCTCTGTGGTTCTCCCTGAGGTTTCGCCTTTCCCACTGGGTTTTTGTGGAATATGTCCTTGCTGAGAAGGAGGGTCTAAGGACACAGAATGCCTAGGACATTATCTGTAAATTAAATATTATCATGTAAAATAACACTAAAAAATCTGCAAGACTGTGGGGGATTTAAAGGTACAGAGTATTATAGGGAGGGACCACTGTACTTCACATCTGTAGCTTGTAGGACTTATCATTAATATGATGAAAATAGTCATTACGATACATTTTGAAAATTAATAGTTCTTATAAGTTTAAAGGTTGATTTTTTTTTTCTTCTGGAAGAAATGAAAGTATCATCTGTAGAAGTTGTATTAGGAGGATATTGTAAATGTGTTACCTGACCCGACATATGTAATACCATGTATCACCTATGGGGGCAGTACACAAGTGCTGAAGTTTAATTTAACACGTTCTATTAGAAGAAGAAGAAGATGGCACATCACCAAAATCTTCAGCAGTAAGTCATTGGTGCCAGTAGGTTGAAGACTGATATTCAGAAATATTGTAAATGCCTCTTCTGGTCTCAAAGTCATATTAGGCAAACATGAGATTGAAATTCCCCATCCTGATTCTGTCTCTGCAGTTCAGAACCCGAGCATCACACTGTCTATATGTGGTGTGTTTTTTTTCAGTTTGGGTTTTTTTTTTTTTTTTTTTTGCACCGCCGATTCAAAATAAACATTGGTAAATATTCCAACCTGTTGTGTGTTCTTTGTGAAATGCAAAAAATAGATATTAGGATATTAATCTCTTTAGTTCAGGTTCTACATTCAGACCATTTCAAATTGAAGTGGGTCAGACCAGTACTATCTGGATAATTTAGAGATACTTCTTTTTTTTCTTCTTTGTAAATGTAAATATTTTCACATATTTACACTAAAAGTATAATTTTGCTAGACACTTAAATAATGTGAATAAATATGAAGAACCTGAAGTGAAAATTTAACAGAAGTCAAATTTTGAAAAATATTCTGCCTGATATGAATAGAATGGAAAGTTTTATGTATTTATTAGCTCCACTGTGATCTGTTAGTTAGAATGAACATGTGGAAATGATAAACAAAAACATATTGTTAAAATTATGCTTATTCTTTCAGTTTGTTGAAGTTATCCACGTTGTTTGAAAGGTTAGTTTGTTGATGTAAACGTTTTCACTGTTGAATTTCCACCACTAAAATATAAAGTTTGGAATTTAAATTTTTTTTTAATGTAATATGTTATTTCACTTGTTCGACTCAAATTTAGCTGAACGTGACCCCTGAACTGAAATGAGTTTGACACCTGGTGTAGACTATGAAATACACCCCTTGCATGTGTTGCACGTGTTGGATCCATCGACTATGAACACCATAGCTGACGTAGATACGCCCTATTCTACATAATTTGGCTGGCTTTAGTGCATTTCCATCTGGGTACCATGGCCTTAGATTTTTGTTATCTACTCTGCTGAGGTTCCAAGATTTTAATAAAAATTTTTGTCAGAAATCTTTGCATACATTTTATATAACAAAATGGTTCTGCCAGGGGTGATGACATGGATGTCATAGTAGAGAAAAATGAACATAAACAATAATAATAAAAATGCCATGAATGCACTATGATGCACAAAAAAAGCACAACTTTCCAGCTTTGCTAAGAGAACATGCTATATAATTATTTATGTAAATGGAGAATTCAATGAAGGTTGGCTTTACAATTTGAAATTTCAGAGGTTCCGAGTTTTTTTGTTGTAATAAAACTGTCAATTACATGGTCATGTGACAGGACAGATCTGTTCTGTGGTCCCAAGCGATGTTACAACATGACGTAAAGTAGCGTAGACACCGATTGGTGGACTTGTCTGCGTCATTGCATTATAAATATGCGACGCGCCATTAAAAAAATATGTAGGTTCAGAGTTACAGTGAACTAATTGAGGCTGTAACGCAATAATGTCAGTAGGCAAAACAATACTGTGGTCGGTTGTGGAAGTTGAGACATTTCTTTTTTTGGCTGCTGACGAAAACAACCAGCGTGAGCTATGGGGCAATGCGCAACGAGCGAGTTTACCACGTGGGAGTTACACCTTGTCCCACGAAGACGCCGAGGTACTTAATGCCGTCGTGTTTCCAATAGAATCGGCTCTTCTCAATTCTACTCTATCCGGTGCATTTTTATCACGAAAAAGAACGCGGTCCCACGATATTCGTTCCTAGATTTTTGGTATCTACTGCACTGAAGTTCCTAGTAAATCCTCGTGGATTTATGCTGCATATCTGACCTAGTGTACAGACGGCCGCCATCTTGGATGTGTTTCGTGCAGCCCCAGTGTTTTAACTGGCACAACTAGAATAATTATAACCTACCGAATGTTCACACGGGTTGTTACAAACGTCAGATGTAGACACAGAATGAACTAGGATAATTAAAATGGTAAATGTATGTCACTATCACTTAATAGTTCATAGTTGTATTTTCAACAAATCACATTTTACTGTATCATATGAAGACATTTGTAATTCATAGTACATTTTAAAATAACTATTAATCAGAGGTGTCATTAGACCAAATACTGTACAGGGGCACAGCTGGGGCACAGATAATTAGTGGTAGATGCTAGATTGGAACAGGAAGGACTAAGGTCCGGTCTGCACAGCTACTCATGGCATTGCTATGGCCTGATATATGATACAGCAGTTAAAAAGCTGAACCGGGGTGCATTTCATTGGACATATTTCTTCCTGTTGTGCTTTTATTTATTTATTTTTTTTCATGTGGAGTGTTTTGGCAAATGTAAGTACTACGAGGATGAAATATATTTTATTTATTATACTCGTCTGAACCTGATTAGAGTACTGGCTCATTCCTGTAGTCTTTCCTGTGCACCACCAAAACAAGACAGAGGGTCATGGCGATGCAAAGTGACATTAAAATAAAAAAAATGTCAGTGAAATAAGGTTTCAATGACTTGCAGCAGGTATATTTTTAACAAGTCAGATATGTTTCACAATGTTCAGTCAGTTATTTTTAAGAACATCTGTTGAATTATATTATACGGTTATTTATACACTAATAAATGAATGGTAAATGCTTTTCATTCCTCGATGGCCTGTATATATTTTGTGAGATCTTCTTTCATCGGTGCTGTCATCTTTCAAAAGTGTAACATTTATAATGTTATTATCCTCTTTGACCTATCGGAGTGTTGAAAGCTCATCGAACTTCTGAGAACGTCCTGAGCACCGCCCATGTCCCATCCCTGTTCCAATCTGGCATCTACCATAATTAATGCAAGTGTGCGTGAGCAATTTTTTTTAAACGCTTATTAAAAAAATAAACACAATAAAGAGTACCCAAACTGTAGAATAGTATGACTTGTGGTTTTCTGCAAACATATATTGTATTGATTCAAAATAAAATGTAATATGAACATTTGCAATTTAACCAGTAAAGCCTGAAAATGTTTAACTTTTTAGGTCCTATGTATGTTTTGGGTCAGTAATTCCCCAATTAAGGGGTGGATTAGGTGAAACTCAAAATCGCAGTAGGTGTTGTACATTGTGTTTACGTCCATTGAAGCACATTTTTTATTTGGTTATTAAAGTGGTTATGGGCATTTTAAGCATTGCTATAGAGGCTTGTTAATGCTTGTTTACAGCGATTTGTTTGTCAGCGCTGCAAATGTTCAGTCAATCCACTTTAACTTGTAAGAAGTTGAAATAACAGATTTAGGTGACCATATAAAGTTCTGATGATGGGGATAAATTCAGATTGTGGTTGAAGATGTCTGCAGGTTTATTGCATAATGAACCTTATTGCAACTATGGGAGTGTTTCTGAATCATTGTGGACAATAAACTATCTTGCTTTGTCAATGTTACTTTTTTTTTTTAAATTATTATTTACTGTTATGTGAGATTAGAAAGAGCCAACACTAAGCTCCAAACAATGGTCCAGATAATCAAAAGGAATACTGCTGGATGCAAGACAAGTTTTATATGTGCATATTGTAAGTTAATCCATCAGATAGCATTGCTCTCTTGGCCAGATAAAAATAAGACAAAGCCTAAAACTATTTTTGAATAGATTTTAATATTCCTCGGTGGTCAAAGTAAAGTCTACAAAATACTGTAATGTATGTCTTTCATATAGCAAACTGAAAATAATAAATGTATGATACTTCACAGGTTAAATTAACATTGAAAAGTATAGGATAGTGTGAAGGATGTTTATCAGAGAGTAGAAGGTGTGTTTGTTCATGTGGTTTACCACTCATGTTAAATATTATATATTTTCTGTACAAACTATGCTATTCACATTGAAACAGGACATAAATGCTGAAAAAGTAGTAGCAGGATACAGGAAAGCCCATGATTGATATCATTATAGATATACGTACACTGTCTAATGTCCTTTTTCTGGTTTTCACTGGATGAGGCTCTTTCTGTCCTGCATAAATTGAGGCTGCTCACTCTTGTTATTAACTTAGGTTGCTTAAATGTGATTTTGTCTTCGCCAGATTGCACCAGTATTGCAAAAAGTAGTAAGGATCCATTAGGATTGCTTTTATACATGTAGCTTCTTGGAAGAGGAAAAATTGACTGAGAGCTCCATTAATACAGGAATTCAGTTAGTCATATTTAATTTCTTTCATTACTCATTTTTAGCACTAAAATCAAATGTGGGGAAAATGCAGATCATTAACCACAGTTTCCTAGGTTCCTAGATTAACTTTTGTGTGTTATATTGCACATGAGTTGAACAATTCCACTATGGTTTAACTATTCTAATCATATTCAGGTGTGCAAAGTGCTACAGACCATGGAACCCAATTAATGCGATAATTGAGTCAAACCTGTGCAACCAATTTCCTTAAGTTGCGCAACATGCATACATCAGGTGCGAAATATTGCAAACAGCACAGTGCAGCAGGAAGTTGATTGTGGTAGTAGACTTAATTGCAGTGTTGAGTCATTGGTTACTTCTATTAGCACCATTGAGTGCACTGCTTCCTCTGTCTTCAGTTTTTCTATACTGGTTTGATACTGATACAATCAACTTGTTTGAGTTACTACTGAGGTGCTTTTATTGTGTACTGGTGGCTGTTTTAGCATTTTATTCTGCCTAGTTATGTGCTAGCATGCAGGGCAGGTTCTAGCCCATTGGCTACCCTCGGCAAATTTGATGTTGGTACCCTTGCCTCCCTGGCCAATAGTGTTGCTTAGCAGTCTTGTATTTCCACATTCACTATATTTAGGTCTAGCTTGAAAAAGAGATAATTGATCTTAATGGAACAAACCTGGTTAAATAAATACATAATTGCCAGTTACAAGACAACACTTTAACTGTATAACCCAGGGGTCTCCAAACTGTTCCACAAAGGGCCAGTGTGGCTGCAGGTTTTTGTTCCAACCAACCAAGAGTTCACAATTTGACCCATTGACTCTCTGCAGACTGAGATTGATTGAAGTCTGGTGTGTTGCTGCTTGGTTGGAACAAAAACCTGCAACCACACCGGCCCTTTGTGGAACAGTTTGGAGACCCCTGGTATAACCTGTGTGTGAAAATAGCTTGCAGCAGAAGCAATAGAGTCAGTGTTTTTTTTTCTTTGAATAAACAAGCCAGCTACTCTTGATTTCCTTTCCATTCACTAATCGTCCACTACTGCCAGGGAGGGACATAGAAATGCTGTTTGTCCGTTCGTCTGTCCATCTGTCCAGAACACTGTAGTCTCAATAACTTTTGACAGCTTTGATGGAGGATTACCAAATTCACACCACACATGCCTCTCATGAAGACCTTGCCCAAGTTTGATAATGACTCGTACTTTTTGACACATTTTTTGTAATTTGCGCAACTGGACACAAGGCCTTCAGGCCAACAGCAGGATATTTTTTCCTGTAGAAATGGTGATGACAATTTCTCCCAACCTGTATTTTTGGAAATGAAAACTCAGCATGTACGTGTAATGGTCCTCTACTGACTGTCCATCCTCACTACATATGAAAGTTGTTCTCAGTCTGTGGGACCTATGGGTGGTCCCTTGATGGTGCTCCCCTCATGTGTGCCACAATAAGTTGAAGATGATGGGATCTCTAGGCTATAGTGAACCAGAACATACAGATGTTGCTGTTCTTGTAAGGCACATACATACATACAAAGTCAATGTTGTGCTTTCAGTGGGATACACAATAACAAGGCAATACATTTGGTGAAGCATATTAGTTATCCTAATTTTGTTCATAGCTATACTGTTAGTACGCTACACTTTTCAGGGAAAAATCATAATCCAACAAGCAGTGACAATATTTAAAACATGAATTAAAAAATTACTTGTACATTTGTTTTTTTTCCTAAAAAGTATCTGAAACGAATCTATACCAAAATAGCCACACAATAAAGATTATTCAAGGGCCTTACCTGCCGCTACAGGCTCTGGTGGCACTGGTGCCTGAAGTGGACCCAGATTTCACTTAATCTGTGTCTGAATTCAATGGTATATTGAGTGGAAATGACAACTATTTATTATGTTTATTAAATGCATTGGTTTGTGGTGGATAGATATGCTGTATTTAGTTGTTTTTATTTTCCTACTCTTTCAAACTTTAAATTACCAGGTTCAGGCTGTGTAGTCCAGGTCTCAGTGCACTCACTGTCACTGTCTGGACTGCTAATTGCCCAGGGTGGCCATTTCATCAGGAGCTGTAGTTATACATAGAATATAGCCAGACACGTTTTTTAAACAATATAATAGTCATAGTTACTGTAATAATTTAAATATACTTGTAGTTATACTAATGTCTCACTTGTTGTGGGTTCTATTCCCCTGGTCTGTGTGGCACTGGTGCCTGGAATACTTGATCTGGTAGATCACCCATCATCTGCATCTATAAGTATAGCATCACTCCATGCAGTTAGTTATCATTTCTATCATTCCACTACATGCTTGCATTTTATAAATAAGGCTTATTTAACCATATACATTTACAGTACTACTACTACTACTAATAAAAAGAATTATGGATTAGATTTCTATAGCACTTTTTAAGTTGCCCAAATCACTTCACATTACTGATCCATTATTCATTAGCTTTCATATTCTCCCTGCAACTATAACAACTACAATGACTACTACTATTACTAATAATAATAATACATATTCATAATAATAACAAATTCAAATGGACAGAGACAGGCAAACGTGGCACATCAGGTTTGTTCTGTCCAGCAGGAGAAGGTGTTGTTAATATGCATTTCCTCAATGCATCTGCACAGTGTAAAATATTTTATAAAGTACACTTTATGTAAAACGCCAATACATTTACTACAGTTTGGACTGTGTTCACTAAGCAGCTGGGTGTAGCAGTAGCATAAAATAACTTATATTCTTGTTCAACATTGAACGCTGCTGAAAGGTATGTGTCCCCTCCCCCTCCAAAAAAAAAAAAAAAAGTTTGTTACATTATTAGGTCGAATCAATGTGTGTACGCAGAAAGGGCTCCATGACGTGGAGTGTTTATTTGTTTAAAATGGTGTTTTCTTTCATTTGGTTCATTGCAGTATAATGTGTTGACGTTTTTTTACTAGGGCACCCCAGACCCATGTGACACCCTAGCTGACCACCTTATCTGCCTATGCCAGGTGCCGGCCCTGCTGGCATGTTGTGGGCTGAAGTCATGACTGATGGATTAATCTATGTACAGCATTCTGTGTTATTTGAAGTTTTGGCAATTTATTTGTCATTGTTCTGTACTGGCATATGGTGTACTAAAATTATAAGATGGTGATGGATTAGTACTGTGAGCTGCTTTGGCATTTTATTCTGTGCTGGTGCGAGTGTGTCCTTGTGTATGAACGCACACCCAGTGCTGACATAACTGCAATCATACCCATACCTTCATCTGACCGAGCATCACTGAGTGCCCTTCTCTGTGTTCTATATTGCTTAAGTACTGGTACAAGCAACCAGTTTTGGGCCCTGTCCGCACAGCAACATTTTTGAGTGAATTGATACCATTTGTTATTGCTTGGGCCTCATGTCCACACAACAACAGAGTCTAGGGTACCCCAAAACTATATCTTTTGAGAACGGGTTCCAGAGTGGAAAGATGGGACAACAGTGTTGTTGCGTTGCCGTGTGGATGGGTCAAACAGAGTGAAACGGCCATCATCTACATCACAACCACATGACCAGTACAAATGGCAGCTGCGCGCAACAGTTATTTTTAAAGAAGACAGTGACCATCATGTCAAATCTATTGATGTTAAACCGTCAAGACGAGCAGCAGAGACGCCTACACACACCTTGTTGTTGTAGTTTATTTCCAGGGTGCGTTTCACACCGGTATGCACTTTACTTCTATTGTTCTGGTGTATCTGGTGTATGGGACTGTCTTACAGCGCACCTAAAGGTGTAGCATGTGTATTGCATCATTTTTAGTGTGTGTTTCGTTGCCATGTTTATGTGATACATTACTGATCTGTTCTCCATGTAGATGCAATATCTTTTCGATCCGGTACCAAACCATACCTCATTGTGTTGCTGTGTGGACGGGACCTAAGTTGAGGTACCACTGAGGTGCTTTTCTTGTGCATTTTATTCTGCACGGTACTGTGTTGGCTATCATGACTGAATATTACGTGCATGTCCTTTTTTTTCCCATTATGTGCTTGTCAGTGTATAATGTAGCCTATATAAATGCATCTTGTCCAACTTAACATTTTGGTGACACCCTCTTGCGATTTTGCCCCCCCTTGTTAAAATGCGTTCCACAGTCTATGTAGAGGGTCATTTTCACATTGTTTTTGCATCATACGAGGACTTTACATTTTCTGAAATTCTAATATAGTTTTGTTTTTTTTATCCTACATTATTGTTAATTCACAAAACATTCTACATTAACCAGTCATTGGATTTATTTGAATTTATATTTATAATTTCATTGTCCTGTAACAGAAACGGTAAAAGTTTTATACCAAAATACACCCTCTGCATTTGTCCTCTGTTTGCTTACCATATTTTTGTCCACCTGTGCAGTGGCTCAAACCGTATGATCCAAAGGGATCAAAGTTAAAGCCAAGTGGGAGTCCTTTCTCTGTTTTAAGAGCAGACCTTTCAAGGTTGCAGGAGGCCGAGTCCATCATGACTCCCTGTGCCACCCGAGCCGTTCATTAAAGCTGTGTATTGGTGTGTCTTTGAAGCTTTGGCCTTTGTGTGTGTGTGTGTGTGTGTCCTTTAATGTGCATATGTCTGCAGAGCCCAGCAAAGTGGGGTTGGTGAGAGGCCTGATTTGATACAACTGTAATCTAGTGTCACGTAATAGTTAGAAAAACTAGGTTATGGTGGAGAAATGTGTGTGTGTGTGTGTGTATATATATATATATATATATATATATATATATATATATATATATATATATATATATATATATATATATATATGTATATGTATATATATTTGTATATACACATACACACACTAATACTCTCTACTATATCATGTCTGGGTATTGAATGTGCCTTTGTGATTAAAAAAAAAGTGTCATATTTTACTATGTTAAAAAGGTTCAAATTATTTTATTTTCATCTTAATATAGTCTAGCATTTTCTACCTAAATTGCCGTTTTCCTCAGAGGTTCATGATAAATTAAATGGGCATTAATGTGTTATGATGCCGTTATGGACTGTGGTGTCAGAGCAAGTTGCTTGAAAAAAAATAAATAAATGAGTGATTGTATATGTTTTTGTTTTTTTACTAGATATCCCAGATGATGAGGCACAGTACTGGACAGGGAAGCTTGAACGCATAAATACAATGACAATCCATGATGATGTAAGTTCCACTAGATAATTTTGATAATTTTTTACTATTAACTTTTTTTTTAATTGCTGATTCAGGTCAGCCTCTCTAAAAGGCAGTATCATCCTTACAGACTCAATTTCTACTTATAATAATGTAGGAAAAAGTAACATTGACTTGCTTTATGTTATCTAAATTCTCCTAAAGTGATACTAGTGGGTTCTTGTATTGATGATGACAATATATAAACTTGCCAAGCATGTCTTCTCTCATCTTATAGTATTCTCTTCAAGAGGACATTCAGAGTCGGCCACTTCCATTTGCAGCTTCCCAGTGCTGTGAGTTTACCTGTCATACACTTGTTTGCCTCTAGATGGACTCATTCGCCTTTCCTTTTTGCACTCAGGCTTTGATTTGATTTCAACTCTTTCTCAAACCATGTATATGGCTTTGTTATAACTTAGTAATATTCTTATTACTCAGAGCGTAAAATAAAATCCTGGACATTTCAAATCCATTCTAAGCATAATTTTACTACTTTCCACAAACCACTCGTATGCATGTGAAAACTGTTGTCGGTGTTGCGACACTTGATAGGTTTGTTTTCCACTGGTAATGGTTAATGGGTTTCCGAAGTCCTCCCACAATTGAAACTGAAGACTTTTTTTTTGGTTTTGTTCTCTTTTCACAAGCCCTTAATCTTTTGATTGTACCTCTCACGTCTAACATCTGCACTTCCACCAGGCAACTATTTCGGATGGGCTGACCCACTGAGTATGTAAAAAACCCCAAAAAAACCAGAACCAACACCACTTTGATTAAATTTTCTCCTTGGCCAATCCTCAGTGCCGTCTGCATGTCCCGATGAAAGATTTTATCCAAAAAAAATACCATGTTTGTTGTAAAAGCCTACTCTTGCATTTTCTTTTCCTCTGTGTTTCCCTTTGATCTTTTCAACTTTATCTCCT
The DNA here is from genome assembly GCA_020466265.1 of Siphamia tubifer. Classification (NCBI taxonomy): domain Eukaryota; kingdom Metazoa; phylum Chordata; class Actinopteri; order Kurtiformes; family Apogonidae; genus Siphamia; species Siphamia tubifer. The sequence goes on along the minus strand of CM035794.1, from coordinate 58,125,260 downwards.
GCTCCTGCTCCTAGATTTAATGGCCTTTGCTCATGTCTTGTGATTTTTAATGCTCCTCCATTCTTTCTCCATTAGCTTCTGATGTTCATTTATCTTCACTTATCCTAAAGCTCTTTACGTTTTATTTAAACCCATTAGTATCATGAAAATCATAAAATACATTTGTCTAAGAATGCATGTGAATATCTTTTCTTTTTTACATCTTTTGTGTTTTTATTTTCTGTTACATTTGTGCCACCCTTGCAGAATTAGTTAATTTTTCAGTCATTCAGATTGCAGTTCCATTGGTTGGTTGATAGATGGCAGTCTTTTCTAATCTGTCCTAATATGTAACCTTGACTTTTCATTGCCCTCCCATAAAGATATCAAGAGAATCTTTTATCTTTACTCTGCCCACCTTATCACTTTGAAAAGATAAACCCCAGCTCAGTTGTCCCCTCCAGCTCACACCAAGGTTATGGTTAGCATTTGAAAGCTATTTCAAGTTTGAAAGGTTACTCTAAACTGGTTTATTTATTTACTCAGATCCTAGGCAGTCATTTTTACGTGTTACAAAAAACTCCTACAAAAAAGAATGGAGCATATGTTATGAGCCACATTAATGCTTTTTGTCTTTTGAGTATATGAAGATTTACCTGGGGCATAACATCCAGATTTTTTGCTGCTGCCCTTCTCATAAAAAACTCTTTAGTTATAGAGCTTTGGAAACAATTAATGGTCAAAATTAAAATTGTCATACATGTGGTTTATAAAGTCCTTGTGGTTTGTTGTTTGCAGATGTGAGGCAAACATCTGAAAAAAGTTGCATGATGTGTATATATAGGCATCATTTAATCTAAGATTATATTGATCTGAAGGCCTCATTTATAATGAAATTGAGAAAATGTGAAAATTATGATGATTAAAAACAGTTGATTCTGGAAACAACAAAACACTCAACAATTGGAAATGACAAAGTTGTTACACTCAGAAGGTGGGTAATCAATAAAACGGTTAGTGTTAGTTAATCTGTGAAAACGGGCAGTATGTCAATAAAATATCACATGAATGGTTTTTATGGGTGCCTATATCAAACTATATTAATCCAGAGATTTATGAAGATAAAAGACAAATAAATGCGTTAATTTAAAAAAATCAAATGCTTATCTTAACAAATGTATGTATGTTAACAAATGCACAAGCTGTATTGAAATAAATGGCAACAAAATATTTTTTTTTAAAGAACAAGTACATATACAATAATTATATCTGTCAAAGTATTCTATCAAGAACAGTTTATCAAAAATATTTAATCAATATTTCTTGTGTACATAATTGCATAAGAAGAGTCATCATATATCAAGACTCCTATTTCTAAAACATATAACAGATTAAAATATACTCTGTCTTCCATACAGTAGGTGAGATTGCATGATCAAGGGCTAAAGTGCATGACGTTTGCCCTTTTAGCCCCCCTTCAGCTGCCCACACTTTACCAATCTCTTCATGTCCTCATAAATTTCTTTTAACAACAAAACGCTCAAAACCACAACAACAGTGCATCCTCAGCCTTCACGAAGAGTTTATAATAACTAGTTGAATTTTAGAAATTATTTTTGTCATTTCAGGAAAGATTGTAAATGATCATCTTGTTAACTGTTGCAGCTCTGGATGATCAAGACAGTGCAGTGGATGACCGTGATAGTGACTATCGCAGTGAAACGAGTAACAGTCTACCCCCACGCTACCACACAACAGCTCAGCCCAACTCCTCAATGCACCAGTATCCAATGGGGCTGCGACCACAGCACCACCACGATTCCTGCACAGACTCGGTTCACAGTTTTGATCTGGACAATAGGGATCAGAGAAGAAACAGGTAGAGAGTGTAAACCACACTTGCTATACAATGACGTATAGACACAGTCTCTGTAAATTTTACTCTTTCTTATAATCATGCATTTGTGAGTGCAGAAGCCACATTTGGTTTGTATGACAAATGATCTCAGTGTGTGGAATTTACTTCTATGCACTTGTGAATTGCCATTCAAAGCTTGTCTCCCACTGAGTATACAGCAAATCTGCCTGCATTGACTGATAGGGAGTTGATCCGGATAATTCTAAAACCTCAGAAAAAAAGAAGAATTACAGCCAGGAAAATCTCATTGCAGTAGTTTCTTTTTGTCTTGAGGATTCATTTTATTTGTCAAACTGGCATTTGGATCACTCTGAACTAGATTTAGATATATCATTGAGGAAATCTCTGTCACAGATGTAAGAAATAGGTCAGTAGGAGCCATGCCTTTCTGAGGTGATTAAAAACTTTGTTTTCTGTAGGCCATATGGTTGTGATTTAACATGTTTGTCATAAACACTCTTAGAGGCTGAATGCTGTATTGATAAGAATTACAAGCAGGATTTGTGATGGGGACTCACAAAGGTCTAAAAATCACAGTCTCATGTAACAACACTACATGGGGACAAGCAGTCTGTCATACACAACTTACTAGAAGTGAGTAGTTAATAATGACTTTTCATTATTTATTTTTTTCCAGAATTTATATATTCTCTTTAGTTTAACTAAATGGTTAATCAAAAGCTAAATGAAGACCTATTACTAATTGTTATATTATAGTGAATGCTACCTTGAAAAGTACAATTGTGTTAATATTTGCATGCAGCTGTTTGCATGCAGCCAGTCCCACTGCTAAACTTGTTTTTCTTTGCATTTCTCTTGTTTTTGCTTCTTTTCTGTTCTTTTCTCCTTTCCCATCCTGTTTGATTTCCTTTTATAATCCAATCTTTATCCTAAAACAGATCATTAAATCAGAAAGGACGAGTTAGAATTATACCAGTAGATTCTGGCATGGGTTTTGACGATTGGGAAAACAAATACAAGGGGCAGAGCAAGCCTCAGCTGAGTGACTTCCTAGATGATGAAGAAGACAATGTCATACTTCGAATGGGAAGAGCATATCCTGAGTCGTCACACAGCTCTGGACATCAAAATACTCACAACAGTTCCCTGCATGTCGTCTACCCCAAGGGCTATGATACGATTGATCGCCGGAGAAAAAAAAAGATTAGAGATCCAGGAGGGATCCCTAGTACAGACATGAGAGAATTGACATTCCCCACTTGTGAAAAAAGAGAGGAGTTCTTTAGGCAACAGCTAGCTGAGATGCAGGAAGAGGAGGAACGAATGACACCTTGCCTTCGGCCATACAAAAATGGGTTGCTTTACAAAACAAGGATGTGGGCAAAAAATGACCTTGACAACACTCTGGAGCATTATGTGGCATACAAAAAAGAGCAAGATGCTAGAATGAGGTCACAGTTTGAATTTGATTTGGAGACCACTGAGGATCTTCACTGCTCAATGGGATCAGAAGATGATATTGAAGATGTGCCCTTTGTAACTGATGACTTTCACTCAGAGAATGCAAGATATTGCAAAGATAGGTATCTGTTATCTTACGAGAGCCACTTAGAGAATTCTCAGGGTTACTGTGAAAGGAAACCTGGGAAAGCTAAAGCTGGTGGATGGGCTCCAGAGGCAATGCTCTCTCCTGTAGAGGAGCCAATTGAGGAGTATGTAGACCCTATGGATGAGCTCCAATGTCTTGTTGAAACGGTTTCAGAATATCTTGCTGAAAAAGAAGAAGAAATAAGCAAATATGGTTCTCTTCCCAAATCAAACAAATCTAGATTGTCATCTCTGGGGAGCAATAGAACAGATTCCTTCGGAGATGACCAACATAATTCAAAAGATCCAAGAGGAGATCAGACACAATCACAGAATGCTGACCAGGAGATTTCAGGGGTAAAAAATGCTATGAGCTCATTAATTAGTTCCTTTACCGATAGAGTTGGAGGAGGTAAGAAGCAGCCTACCACATCTCCACAAGCCCCACCTGCACAACCGTTACAGTCTGGACTAACAAAACTTTTCTCATTTATTCCTAAATCAACAAGTGCAGCTCCTGTAGCAGTTGTATCTCCAGTAGAAACCTCACCTGAAAAGTCATTGTCTTCCTTGCCTCCTCATCACCAGCATGATGCCAAAAAACAAGGACTTCATCAAGAAACACAAACTCCAAGAAGGACACAGACTCAAATAAGTGCCAAAGAACATATACAGGAGTTTTCAGCCAAACCCCAGACGTCTCCGGGAAACTCAGTATTGGGAAAATTGAATCCTTTAAAGCTCTTTTCAGGAGAAAATACAAATGTAGTCTCAATGGAATGTAAAGAGTCACCAGAGACCACAAATTCTCAATGGGATGCTAAATATGGTCATCAAGAGAAACGGATGATGACTGAAATGAGTACAAAATGTGAAAAATCAAGGTCATTTCAAGACTCACACTTTGGACAAAGCCAAAATAAAAATGTATACAGGACACAAAATACCATGACTTGCCAACAAAATGTGCCTGTTTCAGAGTCAATAATGATTACAGGTCAAAAACAATCTGAAAACACTGGTTTATTTACCCCATTTAAGAAGTCACTAAGTTCATTGATCCCATCCGCTGCCCCTGTACCCCCTCAAGGAGCTCCAGCTGTAGCAGTTTATCCTGTGTTTAGAGACCCAGAGGATAGTAGACCTGTTGAGGACCCATCTTTAAATAGTAAAATTAAACTGCCTTTCCTCTCTTCTGATAATGTCTCAACTCCGCAATGCCCTAAACCAGAGGGAGGCATGCTGTCTGGTTTTTTAAAGTTTGCATCCAGTGAAGATATCAGTGCCTCTAGAAATGTACAAAACCCTGTGCAGTCAGATCATGAGTCAACTTTTGCTACATTTACACAAAGCTCCTCTTCTCTTCCTTCAAATCAAACTCAGCAAAACACAGAGAAGGGATGGTTTTCAAGCATATTTAATCCTACTCCTAATACAAATCAGAATATTATCAACAGGCAACACCCTCAGATCAGTAAAGTGCCATCCGAGTTACACCAACAGCATACAGCAAATCAGAAACTAGTACCAATTCCTCAAGAATCGCAGCATAAAACCAACCAGCCTGAAGCACAAGGTTTCTTAACTGGTCTTTTAAAAGGGAGCTCTAATGAAGATGTATCTGATCAACCCAAGCAAGGAGGGTTACTATCTGGACTTCTTAAATTTGGCTCTACAAGTGATCTATCACAGCAATCTCCCAATATTAGTCAACCACCTGGGAACAATACCCAACCACAACAAAATACTAAGCCCCCTCAGACAGGTGGGATCCTTACAGGTCTCTTGAAGTTTTCATCAACAGAGAATATACCCCATAAAGTCCAGCCTTTTGAACCTGAAAAACATAATCACTCTAGTCAGCAGCACACTTCAGATGAAAATCAGCCAAAGGAAGCTCCGCAAAGAGGGCTTTTGTCTGGCTTGCTTAAATTTGCATCCTCTGAGAATGTTTCAAGTGGACAAACTGCTCAGCATCATCAACAAGAAAGCAGAACACAAAATAACCCACCAAATTTCAATAGACAAGGGCCAACCCGAGAGCCTAATCTCATGACTAGAACATCAATTCAGCAAGTTAACTACCAGGAGACAAATAAACCAGGCTTCACTCGACAACAGACAGTTCCTCTCCAGCAAACGCCAATGCAGCGTAGTGGTCTTTTCTCTGGTCTTTTTAAATTTGCTTCAGCTGACAATATTAACACACAACATCATACAGTTCAGCAATTTGAAATGACCACAAGTAAATCCAGCCATGAACAACCAAGGGCAAGAAATAATCCAGGTTCAACCCAAGATCCACAGCAACATCTTTCCCCACAAAACAAAACTCAAGCAAGTGGTTTGCTTTCTGGACTATTCAAAACAGCTGCAGGAAATGTACCTCAGCAACAGCACCATGACATAATCCATGAGACCCAAGAAAAACTTACATCAACGTCCAACCAGACTGCTCAAACCAAACCAGAGGTTGTAGGTCAATCTGGAGTGTTCTCAGGCTTATTTAACAAATTAACAAAATCCTCTGACAACATTGACACAACCTGTCAGACAACAACAGAGCAATCATTGCATCAGAAAGCCACCAGTTTTGGCTTTCAAAGGGAGATGCATCTGCAAACAGAGCAACATAGTAGTATAATCCAGGAAAGTGCTGACAAGGAAAAGACTTCTAGACCAGCCCAGCAAGGATTTTTGTCTGGACTATTTAGAAAAAAGGAAACTGAGGAAGCTTGCATTCAAAAGCAGTTTACAGAACAAACTCCACCTTTATCTAAGCTCACAGACTTGCATTCAGATGTATTAAGAAATTCTACCAGTAATTCTGAGAGAGCTGGCATCCACACCAGTCAAAGTGCTATTTCAGATACACATAATCCAGGTCAAAGTAGACATGCTTTAATTAGGGCCCCTGTATCAATCGACACAGAGAGTTTAGACCTTAGAACATCTGCTACATTTGCAAGAACTCTTCAAAGTCAGGCAGCATATTCCTCAGTTAGTGTAGGAAATTTATCTCAATTGCATTACTCTGGCTCAGTCCAGGCAGTTCAACCAATGGCTTACAGTACAGGAAATATTGAGTCCCTTTTACAAAGCTATTCCATTTCTCCAAAATCAACCATGCATCCTTATATTGGCCTTGGCACACAATCTCTTTTTGGAGCTACAGAGGACACTCCTTATCAAGATCAGTTGTCTCCTTTCAGGACTAGTCATTCTTATGATGAAAACCAATGGATTCACCAAAGTTCTATATGGCAACATTTTCAGAATGAGTCACTCAATTATCAATTTAATGTAGACAGACAAATGTATACACAGAGCTCTGAGGGTGTGTCACTACAAACCTCACCTCTTCACTGCAGTTCAACAAATATCAACCAACAGTTGAACTCTTCCAAACCATGGGAAGGTGTTAGTCAACAAGAGCAAATTGGATTATACGACATAGAGGGAAATAGAAATGACACGTATCCAAAGAGAAGATTATGGAACAGCTATGAAGACTTGGGAACTGTGGCATACTCGTCTAATGAAGAGAGTGCATTAAACCTAACTACAAAACAAAGTAATGCAAAGTTTGGAAATTATGGCAGTTCTTACAGCTTGAATGGGGTAACATATCATGAAGTCTATTATGAGGAGAATGCCCCAAGCTTATCATACTCCGCTAACTGGCAGTATGGAATGGACAATGGAGTGCCACAAAATCTTAACTGTGCTGGTATTGTCCATCAGACTCCATTAAATTTGAATAGACATGCAGACTCAAACTATCCCAAGAGTGTATATAATGAGAGGGAAGACTCCCTATATCTAGAAGACACTGAATGGTATCAGCAGTGGCTTTCTTTACTTGAGCAAGGAATGTGGTGGCCAGCAGATGATGGTGACTGTGGCTATTTTGTTTATACAGATCATGAATATATTTATGCCTTGCTTACAGATGCAGCAGGTGAATATGTATATGCATGTGGCCCAGAAGGAGAGTCTGGTGGAAATGCACATAAGTTAGATCATATTCCCAGTGCTTATTTGCACAATGAAATGGTTTTGGTATGTGGTTTTAAAATTCCACTTTACAATGAGGATGAGCTTCTTTGGCTTCCTGGTAAAGATGACAGCGATTCTCAACTTCTCAATGCTCCTTTAGATCTGTCTGCTGCATACAGAAAAGGAAATCAGATCATGAATTTAAATCTTGAACAGTTCTCTCAAATGTTTGAAAATTCATTCCTCTCTCAAGGAGAATCTGATGTGGATTTTACATCCTACAGATTAAACAAAGTTAGGATAGATCCAGGACAGCCAAGTTATAGTTATCAAGACCCATACAAAGAAGTTATAGATCTTTCTTGCCATAACAGAGACAGAAAAGGGCTCCTTTGGAATAACCAGGAAGTTAAGACGTTTCTTGCTCAAAAAGTTGCTGTTTCTCTAAACTCCACACCAACTATGAATTTCAATCAGCATTTACTTTACAATTGTTATCAGCCTTGCCAACGACGCCGTTCTTCTACAGGGGTAACGGTTAAGCATGTGGATGATGTATCAGAGGAAGAATGGAGGCAGAGAGTTGCTCCAGGACAAGAACAACCCAATCGTCAAGTTAATAAGATTTCTTCCTTTATATCCTCTTTTGTGAGCAAAACGTCACAGGGGGAATCAAACAAAACAAGTTCACCATCCTACAATCAAGTATCTAAAGCAAATATTTCTGAAAAACAGCCTCAGAACATTCTTTCATCAGGTTTCCAAAGTCTGAAGTCAAAGGTCATCAAAGATGAATCTACTGAAGTTTCTAAGACAGAAAGTGCTCAACCACAAGTCGAGAGACCAACTAGCAAAGGGGGAAGAATTTTGCCCATCATACCAACAGGCATTCAAACAAGTCAACCCTCAACAAAGTCAAGTACACAGAAACCCAGACTTGCTCGTCAAACCACCATGGTCCAACAAGCATCCCCACCAATACAACCAAAAGTCACTGGTCCTTCAGAATCAGAAGAATCTTTAGTTAAACCTGGGTTTCCTGGACAGCTTGCAGGTGATAAGCCTGTGGACAAATCAACTGAACAACCACAGGAAGGTTTTATGAGCTTTCTGAAAACTGCTGTAGGTATAGAGGACCCCAAGCCTGAGCCCCAGAAATCTTCTCAAACGTCTCTAAATCAGCAGAGTAAAATAAACGGCAGTATTTCTTTAACTGAAAATGTGACTACAGACAAAGGAAATGCAGGAGTATCAAACCTCTTTGGATCAATTACCAGCCTTTTTAGTTCTGAGCCCTCTCCACCACAAAAGCCTCAAATGAAGCCTAGTGTTACAGAGGGTTCGCTGGCACCTAGACCTAGAGGTATACAGAGACAAAAAACAATGGACCAGAGTAGCACATCTCGGATTGGTCAGAGCCAGGCACCAAATAAATCTTTGTCACAAGTATTGCCTCCTAGTTCCTGCATGGGCCCTGACACAAGTCAATCACAAACCATGGCTCCTGCAGATCAGACAAAACAGGAAACCGGAACTAAACAATCTGGTGGACTGTTCGGATTTTCAATTGGAGAAATGCTGACTGGATCAACAGGTACCCAACCTGCATCTCCAGCACCAGCTTCAACTCCAGCTCCACAAGAAGCATTTCTTGGCAAGAGTATATTATCAATATTTAGTGGGCCAAATCCTCCTCAGACTGAGACTAAAGCTGGACCACAGCCTCACTCAGTAGCACCAGGTGCAGCTCCACAACCACAACCTCCTTTACAAGAATCAATTGGAAAGAGTTTACTGTCAATGTTTGGTGGCTCAGGTCCTCCACAGTCGCCTCCTCAAACCAAGCCAAATGATGAACTCCCACAACAAAGGACTCTTCCTTCAAAAGACCCCCCAAACACTGGATTTCTCTCAATGTTTGGGGGTCCCAACACCCAACAATCCCAAGCCCAAACAGGATCCCTACTTGGAGGAATTTTGCCTGGGACGTCAAGCTCAAATGAAAGCCCAATGAAAGGACTGTTTTCAATATTTAGTGATCCAGATCCACCACAGCCCCAACCACAAACAACCCCATCTCAACAACAAAGTTCTCCGCAGCCAAAACCCCAACTACAAGGGGAACCTCAGACACAGTTTAAACCACATGCACAACCCCCTGGACAAGAACAGTCAGCTACCTCTATTCTTGGGGGATTATTAGGTGGCTTGTCTAGTGCTACTGAAAGTCCAAGAAAAGGTTTGTTTTCCATATTTACTGTTCCTGATACCCCTCCAACAGCTGGGCCTGGTGCACCTGTCAATGTGTCTGCTACTCATGGAACTACAGCATCAACTGAACCTGTCAAAAGTATATTCTCTGTTTTTAATGATATTACATCACCTCCCAAACAAAGTCCTAATTCATCTAATGCAGCTGTCATTCCAACCAAAGAGCAAAGTACTTCTTTTCCAAATTCTTCCCAACTACTCCCCAGTAGCCATGGGACTGTGACAACTGGCATTGAGTCATCTGGTGAAGTCTCAGTGAGCAAAGCTAGTTTGGACTCCAGTGCAGTGCACGATACATCATCTAGTGCTACTATTGTTAGCTCCACAGTCACCATTAATGAGAGTGCTACAGTTAAAGAGACTGATGTTCCAATTGTATCACCAAATGCAGAATGCCACACCATGGTAAAGGAAACGGGCAAAGAAAGTTCTCCTGACATACTGAAAGATGTAGGAACAGCAAACAGTGTATTGGGTCCCCAAACATCCCCACAACCAGGATTGATTCCCGACGCTATAGGAAAAGGTTTGCTTTCCTTGTTCTCTGGCCCCAGTACTGATGCTAGTGTGAGTCATACAGGTACTTCAACTACACCAGCTACAGCTGGATCCAATGAGTCATCTGCCACAGGATTTTTCTCTGGGCTTGTAGGTACTACTTCTCAGTCTTCTCCTCAGCCAGGTTCTTTGTTAGGGAAAATGTTTGGTGGACCTCCAGCTCAATCATCTCCTTCTCAAACAGGATCATCATTACTCGGTGGTCTATTTGGAGGGTCTGCTCCACCAGCTGGCCCCAGTAAGATTGGAGGGTCAAGTCCTCAAACAGCAGAACCTCAGACAGGGACATCTTTACTTGGAGGCTTATTTGGTGGATCTGCTCCCCAAGTCAGTGGATCTCAAGTTGGTGGATCTATTTTAAGCGGAATATTTAGTGGATCAGCACCTTTATCTACTACACCCAACACTAGCGGGGCAGCTCCACAAACTTCAGCACCTCAAAATAATAGCTCCATATTGGGAGGTATATTTGGAATGCCATCATCTCAAACAGGTACTGCACAGACTAGTGGATCGTTGCTGGGTGGCATTTTATCAGGTGGTTCTGCAGCAAATGAGATGCCTGGGAAAGGGTTTCTTTCTGTGTTTGGAGGAACTGCTCCACCTGCAACACCTACTACAACAGCAACTGCCAGTGATGGAAACAAACCTGTTTCTACATCAGTTTCTGAAACTTGTGGTGCCATTGTTGCAACAAAACCTGATGACAACAAAACGTCTGATGCCACTGTTTTAGAAAAATCCACAAATGACAATAAAACAGATGCATCTCCAGCTATCCCTGAGGATTTAAGTGAAACCTCTATCGAAAGTGTGCCACATCAACCTAACAGTGAAGGTCAGTGCCATGACGTAGGACTGCCCAGAAGTGATGACAAAGATGTGCATTACCAAGATGTTGACAAACTCACAGTTTCAGCAACTGATATTGTGTCCAAAGAAATTGAAGTGAAGGCAATACCAGAAGAACCTGCAAGACCAGAGATTGTGTCTAGTCAAGATAAAATGCCACCTACAACTGAAGAGGATACTAAACCCATGGGCCCTGAAGTCCAGGGTCAACAAAAGCTGCTAGAGCCAGAAAAACCTATCATTGATTCCTCAACAGATAAAGTTACAGGCTTTGTGTCCTCTCTTTTCAAACAAGTCCCTACTGATGGCCAGCAACAACCAAACAGCTCACATAGTGGACCAGAAGGAGCAACACCACAAACTGCTCCTGGTCAAACTGCATCATCACTGTTAGGGGGTATTTTTGGAGGATCTGGTATCCAGACTTCAGCTCCTCAAACTGCAGGATCATTATTAGGAGGTTTATTCAAAGGTTCTGGCCCCCAATCTCAGACAAATACCTCACCCATTAGTGGTTCAGTATTAGGTGGGATGTTTGGAGGAGGATCCCCTGCTAAACCTGGAGGTCCACAGATGGGTGGCTCATTAATGGGAAGTATCTTTGGAGGATCTGCAGAAAATGCAACGGCACAGACCGGTGGTTCTTTATTTGGAGGAATGTTTGGAGGAGTTGCTTCTCAGACAGCAGGAGCACAGTCTGGAGCCTCAGTACTTGGAGGAATAGGTGGATCTTTATTTGGAGGTATTGGACAGCCAACTAAGCCTGCTGACAAAGTGCCAGGTGAGCCCAAGCCAACATCCAACTCTATACCACAACCCCAGGTTAAAAATGAAGGCATGTTAACTAAGGAGGTTCTACCTGGTGCTGAGACTACAGCAAATAAAATGGGTCCCAGTATATCAGATAACACTCAAGTAACATCTAACAGTCTCACAGGTGGTAATGCACTGGCATCTGAAAAAGGCCATTTGGAAACTTCTGCTGCCACGGGTCCTGTTCAAAGCCTTGCAAGTGATTTCACTCATCAGGTAGATGATACTGATAAAATGAAACTGACTCTAGAGGGAGAGGTTGTACATGAGAAGCCCATTATCATTACAGGAGACCCTGAGAGTAAAGAATGTGACAAATCTGTCCCACCCAAAGCAGATGCAGCAGCTCCTACTGTCGACCACTTACAAAACAATTCAGCAGAACCTCCAACTAAGTCTCTGTTGGGTTTCATATCCACACAGAGCGAGGTTGGGAAGTCTCTTGGATCTTTATTTTCACCCACACTGTCATCAGGTAGTCCATCAACGCCTCAGACAGAAGAAGGTAGTGGTCTCTTTTCCGGATTGAAGACCCTTTCTAGTGGTCTATTTCAAGATGAGAAAAATGGTTCTGGAAAGCAAGAGGCAGTTGCTGCTACATTATTTGGAGGAAAGATAAGTTTTCCCTGGCAGACAGAGTCACCCAAGCCACAAGCAGATCCAGTAATAACTGCTCAACCTAAAACTAATGACAAGCCATCACATACTGTAGAAAAGATACAAACATCTGATGGCCAAAAAGGTGAACCGGTAGGTTCTACAGATGATGTAGGAAAGCCCTATATTTGCATCTCCACTCCTGAAGTAGATCCTACAGCATCCCTGACCCCAGATATAAAGGAAAGTCTTGTAGACTCATATCCTGCTACAGATCTTCCCTCTGGAGCGCAGCTGGACAACCAGTTCAAGAAGGACCTGTTAAATGCAAAAAGGCTAGTAAAAGCATAATAAATGGCATTACCTTGATCCATTTATAATGCACTGACATTTTGGTGAAGACTATTCCCTGTCCAGCTCTGCATTCCATCCTTACTAGTTATGTTTTATTTGCTGAGTGTACATGTGAGTTTGTGTTGACATTTTAAAATTGTGTGTGTTCTTGTGGTTAGCATCACAGGTAATCAAAACAGAATTCTAGAGCAAAATTTACACTTTTAAAAAAAATTTATCTTCATGTAATTGTTTTTGAAAAAAAATATAGTGTGAGGTTTTTAAAAATAGAAATCCCATTTTACCTATCTATCCCTATCTTTATTTGGTGCTCATAGTTGTACCCATCTGTATCTGCAAAAATCTACTTTCATGAATGCATGAACAAAACTTTATTTATACGGTGTAAATTTTGTTGGGACATGGAATTCTGGTTTGTGCAGGCTTTTATTTATTTTTTATATTTGAAATCTTCAGCATTTTTCCCAAATTTATTAATATCAGAGAAGATAAGAAAATATACATTGTCTAATCACCTTTTTTTTTTTTAAAAAGGAAATAAATGAATAAGCCTTTTCACTATTTTACATTCAATAATGCAGATTTAAATGCTTCACACCACAAATCAGAACATAGTCATATCTATTCCTACAAGGCCTATGCAGCATTCATTGCATAGTACCAGAAATTTTCACTGTTTGCTTTCCATTTTTTCAACATGCAACAGCTCTCTGTAAGGTTGGATGTTGTTTCAGAGTTTAATGTGGTGTGATTACTTAGACTTTAACTAAATAATTGTGCATATGTTGTATCCTATTTTGACCTGAATTAATTTTTATGTTTTTTCCTATTTCTTAAATATCTATAAATTCTTGTCATATTGAGTCGTATCATATGTATGTAGGAGTGTGACTCATGCAGTAATCCCTCGCTCATCTGTCCCTCCTTAGTGGAGACCACCAAATCCCTAATAGTGTTTAGAAATATTTTCACCAAATGCTGATCGTGAAAGCTTCCAAATATTCTAACATGTCATGTTTTCCACACTCCTCTCTCACCATTGTAGTCCAGTGGAAAGTAGTCGCTTTGGGTCATCAGGAAACTTGAGCCAGACCAGCTCCCAGCTTAGTGAAACTGGCCAGGAGAGCACTGAAGGGTCAGAACTAGAGGAGTCCTTCCACTCCTACCACAGTACAGGCTTTCATCCCTCCACCAATGGGCTGCCACGCACAAATGGACATTTCTCCACCAATGGACACTCCATTGTCAGTGAGCAGGAGTTGTGCAGGCACTCCTCTGAAGAAAGACAGAACCTGAAGAGTACCATTTCATCAGAGAGTGGGTCCGCTAAAGTCATACGGTACAGGCTTTTGTTACTTATTTTACCAAATCTTCTGATAAAGTTGAATATAGTCTGGATTTTATATAGTATTTCTGTCCCTCATCTGTCAAATCCATGTGACCCAGGTTCCACGATGATGAGCCACCATTACCTTTCTCCAAACCCAGAATCCGTTGGTTGAAGGCTATAAATAAAGTCAGGGTCCAGCTCCGAGAGGTAGGAATTTTACACTACTTTGTTTCCATTATGGTAGTACACATTGAATACATACATACCCAAACAACCACTTTTTTGTAATTGGTTGAGTTTAACCTGTCTGATTATGATGACGCACTTAAAACTTCTAATTTTTTTTTGCACTGCTGTAATTTGTCTTGCAACATCTCTAGTGCTGTTACATTTTCCTCAATGTTTAAAACCATAGTAAAACCAAACACATCCTAAACAGTTTATTTTTAGTCTCACTCACTGCTTTGTTTTGCTCCGTTTTATGTTCAGAATTATGAATATTTAGAGTAACTCATACATATAGAACACTCGCCAATGATGCATCAGAAGTTAAACGGTTTTAAAAAATAGAATTCATTTGATTAATTGATAGAAAAAAAAATCGACAGAATACTCAATTACAAAAATATTTGATAGTAGCAGCCCTAGATGCAACTATCAAATAGTTACATCTAAGGCTCTAACTATCCATACCTATATGAAAGGTATGGACGTTTAAAATTCCTGCTGTGATCAGCAATCGGCAGATCAAGTTTTTTGGTGATCGGTATCGATGATCGGGCCAAAAAATGCTGATTGGTGCATCACTAAGAATAATATGTGATGTGACAGTGACACTCCCCCTGACCACTCACTGGTCAGGGGGAGTGTCCTCACCATGCTAGGATGTTTATTTATTTCAGTCACTGCTCTCCCCAGAAATTCTTAGCAAGGAGGTGTGCTGGACCATCCCCCAGTGCTGTTCTTCATATCCATCCATTTTTGCTATCTCCACCCACTTTGGGGTAGTATGAGTTAATGTAATGGAAATGCAACCTGAACTGCCTCAACAGCATCAATTCAGTTTGGCATCACACAACACGGTCAAGTTTTGCATGGAAAAGGGCCATTAGTCTACTGTACTCGATGAGATGATTATTGACAGTCTTGACGATTAACTGTGATGTTTAAAATCACAATTCATTGTACCACTATGACCTCATCACAACCCTAGATGTGAGATGGTGCTTCTACTAGGTACTCTGTCTCCACCTTCTTTCTTTTCTTGGTCTACACTGGTTAATTTTATCAGTAATCATCATGACACTATAATTATAAGGCTTAAGTGCACTGTCCTTCTCTTGACTTAAGCCCATCACTCAGTGCTTTGTGGACCTATAATTTCCAGCAGTGAATGTTTCACTCAATACAGCACCAATCTTACTTTGCTGCAACTCAATGTTTTTCTAAATTGTCATACTGTATGTTGTGTTTTACCAAATATATCCTGTTATTATCTACAGTAAATTCTACTCTCCAACCTTCCATATCACTTAAGTGTGATAGCTAAAGGCATGTTGGTTTGTTGAGCCTGGGCGAATTTTATTAACAAGTGATTCGGAGATGAGGGTGTAAGTATGGTGCACACCATCAGGCTTGGTTAACCATTGTCTGTTTCTTTTCTGTAGATAATAGTATCTATAAGCAAATACAGGGAGCAAAATTTTTTATTTCAGCTTTATTTTACCAGGACGGTCAATTGAAAACCAGTTTTCATTTACATTGATGTCTTTGAGTAAAAGGGGATAAACTGAGCCTACAAGTTTTGATGGCAATTTTCCAGTTCACTGTCCTTTGAAAACACAAGAAACTTATATCATATTTGTTTGGTCTCTCTTCTATTATATTACCAACAGTTTTAGTGCATCATTGGGTCTGAATCTGCTTCCAACGTCAAATCAGAAACCGTTAGAGGGTGGTCATAATAAAAAATAAAAAAAATTTTCTCTTACTCCTAACTGTGCTCTGTCACCTTAATTAGGACTCTTATGACATAGTAGTAAAGGATATTCCCTCCCTTGGCTCACTTACAGTGATTAGTTTGTGTGGACGGGTTGAGAGATGAACATGCACTATAAATGATGGCTGATTAAAGACAGGAGTATAAATGGAAAGCAAGGTGAAAGCTGTCTAAGTACCATTTATTACAGGACACGGGGAAACACTTAGAACATAAGGCTAAATACAGAAAACACTATAATTAATTAGAATTGGCAGTTTGTCTGTCATAGTTGTGGGCATAATCAGAACACAAGTCCTCAATCATGTTTTGTATCTTTAATTCAATATGTGCAACATGCTTTTTTACCAGATCTTTGGCTATTTCTACATCTTCTACGTTTCTACGTCTTTCTATGTCTTTCATTTATATTTTGGTGTTTATATTGACTTCAGAGCCATGTTTTGTTTTTGTTTTCACAGAACAAAAATTGCCATGTGCAGCACCGGAAAAATGTAGAAACAAAAAAAAAGAATGAATGAGGCTGAGAGCTGGCTCACAGCCTCAGATTAGCATGGTGCTGTAATACTTTGCCAGAGGACAGAAGGAGAGAGAGTCAAGAAAGCATGTGAGAGGGTAGGAGAGACGGGGGTGGGGATGGGTTCATATCCGAGTGTAAAACTGCTGTGTGATTGTGGTCTACTACTGTTACGCTGGCAATTCCAGTTGTAGGAAAGACGGATTTAATGCTCTTGTTTGTTGTTCACTGGAAGAAGATCTGCAGTTTTGATTGAGGCAGAATGAGGTGTTTATGCAAGGATACAGTAGAAGGGAGAAAAGTTGGTGTTGCTTATCTGTGGAATTAATTGGATCTTATCAGATGCTGTATACAGGTTGTTTTTAGCTATTTTTTCTCATAAGGTAAGAACTGTATTTTAAAAAATCTATTAATTCCCTTTATGCAGTATGTCTGTGCGTGTTTACTATAGAAGACATAGATACAGTACTTGTATTTGCTTTTCACACTATTTTAATGACTTCTGTTTATCTTGTTTTACCATCGAGTTGATCTAGATTCTGAAAATACATGCATCACATATTAAAGCTAAAAACTTTTGTACGTCCAACTGCTCAAACAGTTCAGCATGTAAAGAGAATATAATGCTGTAGGCTAGTATTATGTTTGGCCTGAATAATGACACTGGCCCCCAGCTTGCTCCAGGCCCCCCCCCCCAGAACAGTTAACTTGCAGTAAAACCGTACTCTTTTTAAGTAACCATGGAGGGGATTGTGTCAGTTCATAATGGCTGGTAACAATTCTCACAAGTGTGGGTGTACTTACTTTTTGCCCATGTTAAATGTGTTATAGGACATTCATCCTAATAGTGTTACACTTTTTTTATTTACTGGGATTGGATTTCTTAAGTCAGTCCCTGCCATACTAGTACACACTTCCAGTGTTTGAGTTTGTATTGGAGTCCTTCAGTAATGGGTTGGCTCAATAAAATCAGCCATTATTCAATATCTGAAATTATCCATAGTGAAGATAGACTGTGCTTCCACGAACTAAAGCTCAGATACACTTACAACTCATCCAATACATAGAATAACTTTGACTTAATGTTGTATGTGATGCATTCGTGCAACACTTGTATAACAGATTCATGCAAATTCAAAACAATGTAAGGCCTAACCGAACATTAAATTACATATGTTAGAATGAAAGACAGAAAAGAAGTAACGTTTTTTGTACTTTGATACATTCTACAAAAAATGTCAGACAAAACATTTTGTCATTTAAGAATTTTCGTAGCATCTTATATGCTTGAAATCCAACTAGCCTAGTTTTCATTCTGTACACAGTCTTTATCAGTCAGCAATGTTCCCAGCTGTATCCATCTGAATTTTAGGTGGGTTTAGAATGGGGGGGTTGCTAACTTGTGTTTTATAATTATATATAAAAGGAAGTATTATGTAAACAGTAGCCATGCAACTGATTAATCTATCATCTATTATCTATCCATCACCAATTTAAAGTACATTTTGAGAGTGTTGAACAGTTCTTATAATGTAGGCAATAGGTCAGGGCCATCAAACTATGCAGCTGGTAGGGCTGCAGAAGAAGGACATGGCCTTTGAGGAGAGAATTGACGTG
Source organism: Siphamia tubifer (assembly GCA_020466265.1). Lineage (NCBI taxonomy): Eukaryota > Metazoa > Chordata > Actinopteri > Kurtiformes > Apogonidae > Siphamia > Siphamia tubifer. The sequence goes on along the minus strand of CM035794.1, from coordinate 58,106,908 downwards.
TCATCTAATTACCAAGCTCACAAAGTCTTTCTAAAGCATCCTAATTATAGAGATTCAGGCAGCTGCATCACACTCATTCTACAAATTGCCACAATGACCTGAAAGGAAGTCAATTAAAGCAACACTGTCTATTCTACAACTGTAATGCAATGAATATTGTACCGTCTCACTCTTATCAGTATGAGCTTTGATACGCCTTAACACTTGTAATGTATTCCTACCCTTTTTACTTTTTAATGAAAGGTATAACTGTCAAATATGGTTAAGTGAAATGCCTTGTACATTAAATCACCATGGAGATTTAGAAAAGTACTTGGAGTTGTTGTGCCCCTTGAAAATTAACCAATTGCTCAGTTTTCTCTTGTCACTGATGTGATTCTTCTCAGTGGTTTGAAGATTAAGATGCTGGTCTGTCATGACACCACCCTCAGGTGCAGTCAGTGATACAGTGGTATTTCCATGCGTGGGAAGAGCTGATTTACAGTGCCTTTTCTCCGGGATGTTCCCCAGAGGACACCTTACTGGACAGGATGAGGCCTACACTACAGAGGCACGTTCACACTCTCCTAAAAGGCAAGAGCAAGTGAGGAAAGGATCACCAAGTCCAAACATTGGAAAAACCCTTCGCAGAAAGCATCAGAGTTGCTTTCAATATGAAGAGGATAACTCGCATCATGAAATAATAAACACCACCTCCACCAAAACTGACTTGAATCCATCTGGGGAAAATACACCTTCTGATTGCCTTGGTGAAATTAGGGCTGTGGAGGAAATTATAACGCAGTCCAGTGAAAGAATTGAAAATGAAGAGGCAGTGCCAGGCACAAGTAATGTAGTAGAGCATATACTAAAAGAGCTGAAAGGCATCAACAAGATCCAGGAAGAAATTTCTGACCTGAGGCAATATCTAACATCTGTGCGGGGCTCTGTAGATGAAGTATCTTGCTGTGTTGATGCAGTACTCAGTGAAATAGGCGAGCTGTATTCTGGAGCTTCAGCTACACCTCATTCCAGTGCCGTTCTCCAAACACCCAGTACCAGACGAGGAAGTCTGGGTAGACAAAATGCGATCACATCCCTTCACGCTAGTCCATTGTCAGATTGCAAAGACAATGGAAATGAGTGTAGAGCTACATCTTCCAGACCATCCAAAGAGTGGCACATTGGTCTTGTCAGTCTCCAATGGAACCAGCAAACAGGCCAGAAGCATCAACAGCCGATGGCAAATATGCCTTTACGTGGCCTGTCAAAACCTGACCTCGGTTATCATGAACTTCATGGTGGCCAAGACTGCCAAAGTCAGAGTTCTTTATCCTCGTGTCAAAGTTCTAACTGTCTACAAGCTTGCAACAGTCTGCTTTCCACTCAATATGACAGTTGGCCCTCAGTTGAAATGCACCACAGTTTTAGTGGAGGTTGGAGTGAGGAGGACTTGTGCTCCCCTTGTGCAAACAGTGGAGCAGAGCTTGAGAACAGCCGTGATGTCTGGGACAGGTGTGCCATAGAGACGCAAAGCAGCACTCCTGGTCATTCTTCACAGAACAGCTCTGAACACCTCTCCTTGCTCTTTGGACACCATTACAACTCTCCCTCTAGTTCCTCTAGTGTGGTGGACAGGAGACCCCAAAGGGTCCAAGCTGATGAAGAGAATATAGATTGTGACTGTGCTGCAAACTGTCCGTACTCTCGTAGCTCAGGTTACCACACCGTGGATGCATTTGCAAATGAAGTGGGTAGTGGTCCCTCTCGGAGTTTGAGTTGCTCAACTGTGCTGCTGACCGATTGTGATGATGGTTACCTGGAAACTCATTCACTGTGTGATGATGGTTTGTCATCTGGTGATACTCTTGATCTGGGGTCAGCTGAGAGTTTGGACAAGGAGTCAACAGACCACAGCATATTCAGAGAGGATACAGCAGACTCTTTGTCACAGGGATCTTCTGAAATGCTTTCTGAGAGTACCTCTGCAGGTTTTGATGTCCCAACTTTTACCAAGGCTGTGCTTTCATTTAGGTCAGCTTTAAAAGGAGCATTGAAAAAGTTGGATGTGTCCAATCCTGATGATGAAAAAGTTAAAAGTGGATCTGAGGCACCTTTGTCACCTGTAAGACAACCCATTGTAACAGTGGAAGAACAAGGCAGTCCCGAAGGCACAGACGGAGAAGTTAGTCTAACAGAGAACCACACTCAGTTTGGTACTCCAAAGGATGAGAGTGAGTCTTCAGTCTATGTCAGTTGTGCAATTGAGCCACATGAAACCCTGTCATTGTCTTCTCAACCATCACCCAGTGAATTGTCTCCCTCCACCCTCACTGAGTCTCACTCTTTAGAGATTCCGCAGGACAAAGAATGTTCCACAGATGGAGAATTGTCCGCTCTTGACCTGACACCAGTAAAGCATGGAGAGAATCCCCTTATTCCTGCGCCAAGTCCTCTAAGTTCTGATGAGGTGAGGTTAAGTCCAATTGAGGAAAACCACATTCTAGATGAAGTTGTCTCAGGCAAGTCTACAGATCCGAGTCACAAAGAGCGTATAGCTAATTTCCAGCGCATTCTTAGAGAAAAGAGGCAAACCCGTCATAGACTGTCAAAATCTGCCCAAGGGTCCCATGGATCCCATGGATCCCATGGATCCCAAGGATCTCAAGGATCACAGGGTTCACAATCTCAAGATGAATTTTTTCCAGGTATTTTAAAACACACTTTATTTGAATTAAATCATTGGCAAGCCCAATTGAAAGTAAAAAAAAAGATATAATAGTAATATAAAGATATGTAGTAATATGTTTAAGTAATTGTAAAAGTAGTAATGTTTTCTTTTTAAAACCTTTCTAAACTGTGCTCAGATTTGATTGACCATCTTCATATGCTGTCTGAATCTTGTGACTTTTTTTCTTTGCAGAGATTTGGAAAGAGGATAATCAGGTTATTCTTACCGACTGTATCTATAGTGAAAATATTTTGGTTTTGTTTTTTATTTCCATTTTCATTTCCACCATTCGTCCCACCTATTACTGTATTTGTATTCCTTAAGCGTCTTATTTAATTACATTTTGTGTTATCCAATGCATGATGTGTTCTATGACATTAGAAAGCATTGTTATGATGTTATGAGAATGGGGTGATTATCATTCCAAATATCATTTGTCATTTGCCAATTTGTTTTTTGTTGAAGTCTTGGAAAGGGATTTCTTAAGGTCAGTTGCTTCATGTCATCTCCAAAAGATTTCCCAATGCTCCCAGAACACATACTGTGATTTCAATCTTACAGGGATCCCTACTCCCTTCTGTCATCTGAGTGAGTGATGTACAGACCCTGATCAAAAGCTCAATATGTATAGTTCCTAGTCAAAATTTCAGTAGTTTTATGAAATTCTTGCCAAGATCTATCTCTTTTGAAGTTACCTGGGAATTCCCTTGTACACTTTTGACCTGTGAGAAATCTTCAGTGGCTTTATATCTGTAATTTCCATTCGCCATTCCATTATGCAGGACACTTTGTAGTGTGTAATTAAAATTCAGCAACTTGCTTTTGAGTTTGTTTTTAAAGCAAAGTCATCTATTTTTGATGTGATTTATAACAGAGAGGTAAAACTCAACCAATTTTTTTTTTATTCCCATCATTTATGTGGTCTCAGTACAACTCATTGCATTAGCCTTTCAATACCATAGACTTCAATTTATTTTTATTTTTTTTATCTTTAGGCACGGGATGAAGAACCCAACACTAGGCAGGCCTGGGTCAAACCAGGGTAAGTGATAAAGTGGTACACAGGACACCCATATTGTACAAGTATGATTTAAGTAAGTATTGTGGACATTTTAATGTTTTTCGCAACAATAGAAATGTATATAACAGCATAAGGAAATTGTTATGTATGTGTGCTTGTTGCTGTTAAACCTTTTTATCTAAAAATAGTGGTGGATCTGGCCTTTATGGAATTGACAGCATGCCAGACCTGCGCAAAAAGAAGCCAATCCCACTGGTTAGCGATGTGGTTAGTACTAACCTATTTTCTTTCCTCTGCTACAATTGTCATCTTGTGTGTTTTTATTGTTTCTCTGTGAGTGCACACATAACGGTTTGTCAAACCACCACCAAAGACTCAGATATGCTCTTACCTTTGAGCTGAATTTGGGATGAGATTGTTATCAGCAATTGACAGCAAATATGAAATCAGACTGCTAATTTCTCTCTCCCTCCTCTCTTAAACCTGAAACTATTCCCCACAACTCTCTTGAATGCATTCACTCTCCTTGGTCAGGCTATGGTAAGTTTATAGAATCCAGTTGCCACTCCCTTTTTTCACTAAGGTGCAACACATGAAGTAGGGCAAATACTATAACTAAAATATATATGTGACTAGACTGTTGATCCTTGTATATAGTGCCTAATAGTCAGACCTTAATGTAAATGAACAGATTTGCATGCATCCTGTTGGTCATGGGTACTTTCTTCTCCTTAATGTTACCATTAAGAGACCTAATCAGCAATTCATTCCCTCACCTTTTGATGTGCCCTTTTTTCACCTGCTAAACCATGTATAGAAAGACAATAAACTGGCTGTCACAACTGCACATGGGTAGCTTCCAGTACTAACTCTCCCACTGAAATTTTTGGGTGATGATCTTGATATTTATTTTGCTAACATTGTTATAGTTCTGTATCTCCTCACTAGTTGCTTCCAACTAATAATACTCACATGGGTTTATCTGATCATCTTGCACAAATTCAACTATGTGTTAGGGAAGAAACTATAACATCCCTGCTGACCACCTATAGAATCACACCGGTCCCCTGCTTAACCATACTGACCTCATTAACATTTGGGTATGATTGGTTATGGGTTGTATATGTATATATCCAAGATTCAGTAAGATGCACCCTTTGTTTTCTGTTATTCAGTCCCTCGTTCAGGCCAGGAAGGCAGGGATTGCTTCTGCCATGGCTGCACGGTCCTCCATTAAAGATGAGGAGCTGGTGAGTAGAATGAAAGTGTCATTTATCCAGATTTTTTTTTTTTCATGCAATCCCTGTAAATTGAAATGTCATGATTTAGGACTATTTCTGATAAATGTTGAATGATTAAGCATTTCTTAATGTGTTAACATTACAGAAACTAAGACTCTGGACACCAAATTTAGTTTTAAAGCGTAAGATACTAAAAACTCGGGGCTCTGAGATCATGAGTCAAAAGAAAAAAATGTGGAGAAGAGGCTGAGCCAAAGACTCAGACTCAGCCTCCACCCAAACTAAACATGAAGGAAAATGGCTAAACCACAGAACAAACATGGCTGGCAACTAAATTCTCTGTCTTAAACCAGTGATTCTCAACTAGGGGTGATCACAAAATATCACTCATTGGTTATTAGTATAAAGGAGATGCAGCAGATTCCCCTCATGTTAAAATGCAAGCAGTTGGAGTCTTTCAGGGAGGGGGGCTGATGTGCCTTGGTGGAGTCTGCGTTCTCAAAGTGGTTTTCTAGTTTGAGATATGTGCTTACCATACAAGTGATACAACAAATCACAAGTTATGATCTTCTAGAATACCATGCATATTAAAAATTAGAATACAAATTGTTCAAAATAGTGTAACTTTTGACATTTATAACGGTAAAAAAAAAAATACATTGAAGATATGGTTCACTATTTTTCACATGAATTTGAATGGGTTCACTGTCTTTACTCTGGTGGATCTACAATGACTTACCCCTAACAGTGTCCTGTGAGTCGAGTTCTCGTCTGGTTTTGGTTAAAGTGAAAATAGTCCAGGAAGGTTTTTTGGATCAGAACTCAACTCACAGGACACTGTCGGGGTGTAAGTCACTGTGGTTTCACCAGAGTAAAGACGGTGATGCCATACAGATGCATGTGAAGTATCCCTTTAAATTAACATTAAAATGATTTCAAATACTGACGGGGACCAGTTCACTTTAAATCTAACTTCTTCTCTCTATAGAAAAACCATGTGTACAAGAAGACCCTCCAAGCACTCATCTATCCAATATCATGCACCACTCCACATAACTTCGAGGTGTGGACTGCCACTACACCCACATACTGCTATGAGTGTGAGGGGCTGCTGTGGGGAATTGCGCGCCAAGGCATGCGGTGCTCAGAGTGCGGGGTCAAGTGCCATGAGAAGTGCCAAGAGCTGCTGAATGCGGACTGTCTGCAGCGTGAGTCCCACCTTGAAAAGGGTTAAATTGTCAAATTGGTAGTTTGACTGTATTGACCCAAAGATTTATGTTATTAAATACAGACCCTTCTTTGGGAAAAAAAAAAGCTTCACTGTTTGATTTAGTTGTCATACCAGTGTTCAGTGCTGCTACTACAAAAACTAAAATAAACATACTTTCAACTCATTTTGATTGTGCAACTCTTTAGGAGCTGCGGAGAAGAGTTCGAAGCATGGACCCGGAGATCGGACAAATAACATCATCATGGCCATGAAGGACAGGATGAAAATCAGGGAGAGGAACAAGCCAGAAATATTTGAGCTCATAAGGGAAGTGTTTATCATCAGCAAAGCCATCCATGCCCAGCAGATGAAAACCATAAAACAAAGCGTACTTGATGGTACTTCAAAATGGTCAGCCAAGATCACTATCACAGGTATATGGTGAATAAAAGAGGTTACATTTATGACTCAAAATTGAACTTACCAGTACATGTGATTCCACTAAGCTTCTGTTTCTCTGCTACGCTTTTTAGTTGTTTGTGCTCAAGGACTTCAAGCAAAGGATAAAACAGGGTCCAGTGATCCATACGTCACTGTTCAGGTGGGGAAGACCAAAAAGAGAACAAAGACCATTTATGGAAACCTTAATCCAGTCTGGGAGGAGAAGTTCCACTTGTGAGTTTCGAATTGTCTTGGTTCTACAGTGTGTTTTCTGCAGTGCTTTTCTTTCCTACAGTTATTTTAATGGCTGATCATTTTTGTTCAGATTACAGTTGTAGAAACTAGCCCCAAGCAAAATATAATTTTTCAAAGATTAAATTTTTTTTGTCATTTTTGAAAAAGTTCACACCATATGATCGTGCTTATCCCCAAAAACACCACTCAGCTTTTCTTATTTCTGTTTAATTACATTTTTATGTTCTTTTTTTAGTGAGTGCCATAATTCCTCTGATCGAATCAAAGTTCGTGTGTGGGATGAGGATGATGACATTAAGTCCAGAGTGAAGCAGCGTCTGAAGAGAGAATCTGACGATTTTCTTGGACAAAGTATTATTGAAGTTCGCACACTGAGCGGAGAAATGGACGTCTGGTACAACCTGGGTCAGTATGTTCTCTAATTCTATTAAGAGGCTATACCAAGGGTATATGATTTGAGAGGAGATTAAACATAGTCTGCTGTGCCCTTTTTTTTTTTAACCCCCCCGTATTTTTATTCAAATTGGTTAAAACAAGTACCAATGCTCCTCTATTTAAACCAGGTATTCTACACATGGTAGATCATATTATGTACATTGCATACAATAGAAAAAAATAGCATCACAGCTTTTGTAAAAAAAAAAAAAAAATCATCATTATAGTAACAAACAAGTATTCAGAGAATGCCTAATCTCGCCCCTATTTTGTGCCAATCAAGTTTCTATGACAACCTCTTCTTGAATTAGAGCCAATAATCGGATTTTGACCTTTCTGCTAAATGCGACCTATTACCTATTACAATATTAATAATTTCATTATATATGCATCAGTACATGTAATATTGTGATAATATATCCAGTACTGCTTGAGTTATAGCATGATATGTCTATGCTTGACACACACAAACGGTGTTACAGAAGTTAAATTTGGTGACATGTCACCTTTCACCTCCAGAGATCTCCAAAACTATTGGTTGTTGGTGATAACGCCAATTATTGTAGATTGTAGAAATCTTCATTCTACATCGATGGTACCAATCTGAAAGTTCTGTGACCCTCTGTTCTTGAGTTATAACTGATAATGGGATTAAAAAGTTAACAGACATGGCAACTACAAGGTCCACCTAAATCATTCGCTGTGTTATTCAGCATATACATTTGCATTGTTAACATATTTAATGAAAAGTCCTAATATATTCTCAAACACTTGTTTTTTTTAAATTCAAAATATATATGTGATTCTTTCAAGTGGAGGGCTAACTAACATCTTGTTTGTGAGTCCTTTCCACTTTAGTGCAATACATTTTTTAGTACTAATGAAGCAGAGGTCGATGATCATCCTTTCATTTTTGTTGAATTTATGTTTTTCTGGATACAGAGGTTGATATTTTTGTGCAGATTACAGTTGTAGAAACTAGCCCCAAGCAAAGTATGATTCTTCAAAGATGAAAGTTTTTATCCTTTTTGAAAAAGTTCACACCATATGTTCTTGCTTATCCCCAAAAACACCACTTCACTTTTATTATTTCTATTTAGTTACATTTTTATGTTCTTTGTTAGTGAGTGCCATAATTCCACTGATCGAATCAAAGTTCACGAGTGGGATGACCGCCCCTTTCCAAAACATTTAGATTTTCCTACATTACCATAAACAAAGGAAAACCACTTACCAGCATTCCTCTCCTTATCCTATTTTAGTCTATTTTTCATTCCTTTTATAACCTTTGCACTAAATTGGATGATGCGATACATGACTTATAAACTTTCAAACACAAGCTACAAATCTCACATAGGTTTTACACAGATCTTAACAGAAGAACTTGTACAAAAACAACTGACATTTAAAGTATAAAGATACAGACATTCCCACTCAAAATGGTAAAAAGCAACCATTTTATGCTCAGATATTTTATTCTGGTATAGTTAGATCTATTCTGTTCAGTTTTGCCTCTGGCTTTTTTATTCACTGCCTTCTCCCAAGTATGCAAGATAATAATCTCCTAGAATATCCTAGCGTTTTTTTCTCCAGCAGCTGTGCATTCATTTGCATTAATGAACGATTCATCTACACTGGAGTCCAGCCATGTCTGTGTTTTTGTTTTTTGGGTTTTTTTTTTTTTAGTCAGGTGCTAAATTTTCTTTCCATTAACTCCAGTCGTTGGATTTTTTTTTTTTTAAACCTCATTACCAGCGCCCATTTTGCCTCCAGTGACAATTTTTAACAGAGACCAGAAACAAACCCAAGGCTTTCACTGACAAGCTTAATTTATGACATTCTAAATGTATAATTAATCCCCTTGAACATGTAGACAGCTGTACTCAATTCAGGAAAATCCCAACCCAGTATAATGAGATATTGTGATTAGGATGAGTTATCTACAAGTATACACTGCCTAATCTGCCAGGTATGTGAATTGTGAATTGTAACTGTACAGTTCTTGTAGAAGGATAGTGTAGGAGTCAGATGAAAGATTTTATTGCTCTTTCATCTCAGCAAAAAATCAATAAATAAATATATATATATATATATATATATATATATATATATATCAGAGAAAAATTTTGTCCATAAATCAGTCTTTCTAGACCTTTACTATGCGCCATTTTCTTTTCGTAAAATTCGACTATTACTTGCACCACATGGCTGTAGCTTTTTGGAATAGTCTGTCTTCATTTTTTCATATATGCATGTTGTATAGAAGAGTAGAGTTACGTGGTGTTTTTCACAAAGCATCTTGATTAAAGTGATGATATTGACTTCACCATTGCATTAATAAATCTTTCATTGGAATATGGCACTGAATATAAATGTTCCTATAAATCATCCCCAATTCTTTTAAACTGAAAGACCTGAAGTGCTCATTTTTAATATCCCTCTGATAACTGGAACAAAATACAGTCCTCTGGTTAGCGTGATTAAAATTTTATCACTTAGAGCACACAGTATATCACTTCTGTTACTCTCCCAATTCTTTTCATACAATATTATCTCTCCCGCATCACATTTTCTTGCTTACCTTCTTTACTCCTTCTTTCCATTCCTGATGTGTGATTATCAAGTAACAGCACTCTGGTCGGAAATCGACCACTCCACCGACATGTGCAAATTACCCTAATGAGGGGCCTGTCAGGGCAAATAGCAGGGGTGAGTTGGCCAGGCGCACCACCTCCAGAAAAGCTCCAACTCAAGTGTCTTTGGTGATCAGGAGCACATCTCTACAGCCCACTGCCATTGTCTCCCTCACCATCAGCTGGAAGACTTGTATTAGCAGTGTTAGTCTTGCACTGGCATCAAACTGGAGAAACGGAGCCCCCTACAATAGAGCTGCCAAGTTAACAGTCTGTTATTAGTGCTGTGTTAACACATTTGGATTGGAGTTATGAACTGAGACTGTGCTTGTTTGTGTGACTGTAAATCTGCATGACTGTAATTGTGTTTGATTGCAGAGAAGAGAACTGATAAGTCAGCTGTGTCAGGTGCCATTCGACTTCAGATCAACGTAGAGATCAAGGGGGAAGAGAAAGTGGCAGCCTATCATGTGCAGTACACCTGTTTGCATGAGGTACAGATGTCCGTGGAAGTTGGTGTTATTAATTAAAAGTTAATTATGGAAGATTTGTATGTTGTTAAAATCTGAGTTGTGCTTGAATCTGTTTTCCAGTTGGGTGCTTCTATGAAACTGATCCCTAAAAACATGACATGGGGCTAAAAATTCAAACCACATGTAGAACAATGTTATGGAGTAAGTTGGGAAACACTTGGGTCTGTTTAAAGCCAAAAAATATTAGTGAGATAAAAGGAACCATTTTTCAGATAAAACATATTTTTATATTATTCTCCATTATTTTAAATACAAAAACATGTATGTAATGTGGTCAAAAGGACACAACAATTGTGTGCTACTATATTTCTTTATTCTGGATATTCAGGTACAAAATGTACCTGAATATCCAGAATCAAACTAATTATTCAAGGCAGAGTGTTGAGCTTCTTTATTTCCTGTTTTTCTTTGTTGGACACACTAATTAATCCAGGTGTGTCTGAATGTTTAGTTTTTGTTGAGTGACATCAAATCCCATGCCCTTAATGCAACTGCAACACCCAGATTCCAATAGGGAATACCTTAAAGTTAATGTGAAGCTTAAGTGTAGTTAAAACAAAAAAATGGTTGGTTTAAGATAAACAATACAGTCAAATGCTGAAGATACGTAAGACCTAAACTCTCTATCCCTGCCTGAAATAATGAGGTGGACTGTCATATGTAGATTGCTCTTGGCCTGGCTAATTGCATAATGTTTCAACTCACAGTTGGTTTCCTTGAGTCCTCAGAAAGTCTAAAATCCAGTAATGACTTCTAAAATGTCATTCTTGTATATTATTTTGACAGGTCTGTTGCCTCTTTAACATTGTTGAAAATAATGGATTTGACATCTGCTGTACTTCATGCAAGAAAAAGCTCAAATTGGGATTTTGGGGTACAAACATAGGCTTCATCTACTGTAAATACTCGACACCAAATGCCTCCCATTATTCATAAAGCTGAAGAAATCCTGTTATGGATCACTACTGCAGTTTAATGTCAGGTTCCCAACTCAGATTAGTTTATTTGTGTTACAGAATCTGTTTCATCATTCGACTGATATGCTCGGCCAAGGCGTGGTTAAGATCCCAGAGGCTCGTGGTGATGATGCCTGGAAAATCTACTATGATGATGTGGCACAGGAAATAGTGGATGAGTTTGCTATGCGTTATGGAATCGAGTCAATTTACCAAGCAATGACGTAAGTGTGAAAGATTTTATTAGCTGTCTATCTCAATCTCTCACTGTTTTTGGTTTATGTCCCCCCTCCATATTCAGGCTTTTCAGCTTATATCAAAGTCAATATCAAAGTGCTGTTGTTGTTCCCTGTTGGCCTGCAAATGAAGGAAAGTCGGGTATTAATGGGCTGGTGATGGATTTGTCTCCATGAAGTGTCATGATTCATACAGCTGCCCGTTCGCTCAGCCCATCATTCACACACAAAGCACACTCGAATGGGCCATCCCTCACCCTGAACGTGTCACGTAGCACATGGGCCCATGAAATGACCTTACGTAATAGGAATCATTAGGTAAAAGCAAGGCTCCTGAGAGGACACGCATACTCCCACATGGTTCTGCTAAAACCTCACGTCCATGGCCAATTAAAGCACCATGCTATGGTTGTGTATTATAGAGACAGGCGTTAACCACACTATTTTGGCGTCTTCCCTCTCTTAGGCATTTTGCCTGTCTGTCATCCAAGTACATGTGTCCTGGGGTTCCTGCTGTGATGAGCACCCTGCTGGCCAACATCAATGCATTCTACGCCCACACAACCGCCTCCACCAATGTCTCTGCCTCTGACCGCTTTGCTGCCTCAAATTTTGGGGTTTGTACAAAGTCATTTATACACGAAACACAATCTTTTGACTCTGTTACCTCATGTTTTTCTTATAATTTTGTCTCTGGTGTTGTATGTCGTTATCCTCCATTCTCTGCTCTTTATTCCATGCCTCAAACGAACACTTTTCGTCTTCATAATGTCCATTCTTGTTGTTTCCATCTTACAGAAAGAACGTTTTGTCAAGCTCCTAGACCAGTTACACAACTCCTTGCGCATCGATCTCTCTACATACAGGGTAAGGAGTTTTGTTTTTTTGTTGTTGTTTTTTTTTTCAGAATTAACACATCTTAATCCATGATCATGATTAAAACATGTTAACACAATTGAATGGAGCAGTTGTTTACAGTTGTGGTGTTTCAAGTTGTTTTGTTGAAACTGTCAAAGATGTTGAATAAACATGTTAATTCCATATATCTTCATATTTTTGCATAGGTTTTGTATATTTTATTGCATGTTTTGTTGGGGGGGGGGTTCTGTATGTAAGAATTTTTTAACACATTTGGATTTTTCACAACTTTTTTGTGTAAATTAATTTTTCGTGAATGTTGGCATGTTTTGTATATTTTTGCTTAGCATGTTTTGTGTTTCTTAGTGTATTTTTATGTTTTGTGGGAAATTTGAATGTAAAAATACCCGAGACAGGACAGTTGAGCGACACAGTGTTTTGATGGACTTTTCTTTTCACCAAGGCACTTCCACCTTAAACGACCACATTAATGCCAAGTATATACATTAGTCTGGAATTCTGCTAGCACTTCAGCTAATGTGTCGCCTATCTTACACCGGGTCCGGTACAGATAATTTCTTTTTTTCATAAGTCTGTTTGTCCGTGAAAAATTTTATGTAATTAATGTAGATAACAAATGAATATTTAATCATGAATAATCAAAATTAATCCAAAGCAACCCTGTGATTAATCTGATTAAAAATGTTAATCATTTGACATCACTACATTTATTGCAAAGTGGATTTGTAATGTCATAGATTGTCTTTATTTATTTTAATCAAAATGCAACCAAGTGTTTCACAGAGCAAGACCAAAACAGCAGGTATATCATAAAATCATAAAGTACAGATAAAAAAAATACAACAGTTGAATAAAAGGTAATACAAATATTTATACATTTGAGGACTTTTACCTTTAAATGCACTGTAAAGAGTCTAGAAGTAATGTTTGTACTTGTTTTTAATTACCTGAAATGACCACTGGAATGTTTAGAATCAAGAGCCCTCATGTTCTGCCAAAGATGCCAGTGTATTGGATTGTAGAAATGTTATTCAGACCAGTGGTATGAGAAATTTATATGACCATTAGAGGGGGCTCAATGGTCATGGGAGGGGGTCTCTGCCGCCCTCCCATTGTGAGTTAAACTATCACCACAGACCCTTTAACCAAAGCGTATTTAACCAGATTTGGTCAGAACTGCTAAGGAACAACTTTACAACTTTTAGAGTCAAGGAAAGTGAAAAATCACATTTTTTTTCATCCACTGGACACAGTTCTAAATGAAAAGAGCAGAGTTTGATACTGAAATCACATTTCTTGATTACAATATTGAGTTATGTGATGTGATTATCTTTGCTAAGTCACTGTTAGTTGACATAATGGGGACAGTTCCGATGTTTTTTTCGATTCCCTAACTGATTTGTAGTGCATCTACTTAGACAAACAGTACAGAAAATACAGGTGATTACTGGTTTTACTGGCTGGATTCAGTCTAAAAACAGAGCTAAGCTAACAGAGCTAGTGGCTCTGTTAGTGGCTCTGTTAGTGGCTTTGAGTTTTTAGTTTAAAGAAGAAAACTTGATGATAACATAATACAGTTGTGTGTAAACAATGAACTTTCTGCTTTATTCATTGAGTGATGGATTCTGGATACATATTATTAATTTGTTGGTGGTTTTGGTAGCACTGTATCTTCACTAAGATGATTTAAAAGTTGGGATTATAATGAGAAGCATGTTAGGTTTCCCATTGTCGCTACTGTGAGCAGGTTGGAAATTGTGCGGAAGTGGTTTACTGAGATTGTTACATTTCTTCTCTTAACACCTCATTTTGTGTTTTTTTTTCTTGAGAGTAACACTTACTATATACATTTGTCAGATTACAGCAATAAGTAAGTCAAGTTTATTGCCATTTCTACAAATTAAAAACAGGGACATTGGAATTCTGTGGCTGTGTTAGTAGATTGCCTGCAGCCTCATCAGGTCTCCCCGTTTGCAATATTGTGATAATTTGTCCTGCTCTTGGATGACTCCTGCTAGTCGATATTTAAATGAAATGACTTAACTCACTGCAGCCTCACACTAATATGTCCTACTCACCAAAGCGGCCCTAAATGTGTAATAACATATTGGCTTCAATTAACTGCAGACTGTGAACTGTGGCATGAATTCAATGTATCGTCACTTCTATGTAATGTCCTGTATGTTGATTGCGTTACATTTACTTTAAAGCTGAATAATTTAAACCACAATCATTTTTGTTCTTCAACTGTAGAATCACTTTCCTGCCAGCAGCAAGGAACGGCTGCAGGATTTGAAATCCACTGTTGATCTTTTAACCAGCATCACCTTCTTCAGGATGAAGGTAGGATGATTAGATCTATTGGTTTATTCCATCATGGAAATGCAGAATAGATGAAAGAATCATATCAAATACTAAAAATATTTGCATCAACTCAATGCCATTGTTGCTGTCTCCATGTGGTGTTCAGGTCCAGGAGTTACAGTCTCCACCCAGAGCCAGCCAGGTGGTGAGGGACTGCGTTAAGGCCTGTCTCAACTCCACATACGATTACATCTTCAATAACTGCCATGAGCTGTACAGCAGACAGTACCAACCCGTGGATACAGTGAGTCACATTCTCAATACTGATTTCATATCAAGATTTTCCATCAGCATGAGTCTGTAACCACAAAAAAGATAGATTGTATTTCCTACTCAGTTTTACCACTCGGGTAAAAACAGGTTTGTTTTTTTTTGTTTGCATTTGTTCTCATTGTTTAACACCACAGAGGGGGAGTCAACATTGTTTGAGATCAATGCATATTTTAGTCTTGCAGCCAAATATTTTAATATTTAGTGCATGTGTGTGACCAGGTTTGTTTCTTAACTAGATTAAAGGGATAGTTCACTTTTTTTCACATTAGTTTGTAAGGCATCACCGTCTTTACTTTGGTGCACCCACAGTGACTTACCCCCAACAGTGTCCTGCGAGTCAAGTTCCGGTCCGGTTTTGGTCAAGGTGAAAGTAGCCCCGGCAGATTTCCCGGGGTCATGAAAATAAAATGTTTGTCTTCTCAAAATGTGTTCGGATGAGTGAACCGTCGTAGAACAAAAACTCACACCTCGTAATTGTTTTGAGCTACTTTCTCTCAATAGCGATCAATACGTGTTGTCGCTGCTAATAGCTGTGCGCCTACACGTAGCGGCCACAAACACTACCTGACAACTGATGAAAGTAGTTTGGTAAAGCGCACAGTTGTTAGCATTGACAACATGCATTGATCACTATTGAGGCAAAAGATCTCCAAGCAATTACATGGTGTGAGTTTTTGTTCCATGATGGTTTTGTTATGCAAATAAATCACTCATTCAAACACATATTGTTTTGAGAAGACACATGTTTTATTTTCATACACACAAACAAAAGAAAACTAACCAAAAATGTTACCCTTGCCTCCCCTTTGGGGTGGGGTAATAAGTTAACATTACTAGCAAGAACACTGTGATTTTGTAGTGGTTGACAGATTAACAGTGATTTCTTAATCTGTCTACTCTTCCATTGCAGACCAAGGAGGAGCTGCCTTTAGAAGAACAAGGCCCCAGTATCAAGAATTTGGACTTCTGGCCTAAACTCATCATGTTGATCGTTTCCATCATTGAAGAAGACAGAAACTCCTACACACCCGTGTTGAACCAGTGAGCAATTGGTGTATGCTTTTGTATTTTATGTGCATTTCCTCAGAGGTAATTTAAACTATTCCGTGGTCTTGTTTTTCCTCACCCTTCTTGCAGGTTTCCTCAAGAACTGAATGTAGGGAAGGTGTCAGCAGAGGTCATGTGGACGCTGTTTGCCCAAGACATGATGTATGCCATGGAAGGTCAGTCAACTCACTATCATATGTGACACTCAACAATATAATGTAACTGTATTGGCTATTGTTTTAGCAGAATACGGTTTGCCTTTTAGAAGTTGTCTGTTTTCTCATTTTTCTTTTTGCCTATGAAATTGCACTCCATACCTTTGTCATTATGTAACTAATGCCATTATTCTTCAGCTCCTTCCACATTCTCCTGTCGAGGGCAGATATTTTACGCTGGTAAAAACCATGAACACCATTCTATCTCTCCTCCCCTGTCATAGAAACGTTACATATTGTCCTCATGTAGTGTTGTAGCTTTTATGAGATTGTTTGGTTGTTGTTGTAGGGGCTTGTTTGACCATATCGTAGATTAGGGCTGTCCAACATACAGCCCGTGGGCCGAAAGCAGCCAGCCAGATGGTCCAATCCGGCCTGTGGGATGAACTACTGAAATGTACTTTCAACCCCATTTGATCTCATGTGGACCAGACAAGTAAAATAATAGAATAATAACTTAGAAATAATGATAACTCCAAACTTTTCTCTTTAGGAAAGTAGAATTAGAATGGAAATGTTTGCTTGTACAAGCTATCCTCTCACAAAAACTGTGACTAGTTGGAAGAAATATGAACAACCTGAAATCTCTAACTAACTAATCTAGAAGTAAGTGCAATTTTAACAATAATGCACATGTATAAATGAGAAGCTGAGGCATAATATTAAAATTGTATTGGTTTCTTAGGCTGTTCATGTTGGTCACAGAATAATCTGGAAATATAAACATTGTCAGAATGTACTTTTCTGTTTTTTTTCCCACACTAAAACAATTTTGGAGTTGATGTTATTTTTATAGATTATTTTGTTATTTTATTGGTCAGGCCATTTTGAGATCAAATAAAGTTGCATGTATCCCCTGATCTGAAATGAACTTGACACCCCTGCCTTGTTTAGTTTTAAACAGTAGTGTAGTGTGGGGTCGCCAAAGAAACTGAAAAACACAAGTAGGACAAGACAGGACTCTCAAAGGTCTGGGTAGAAAATGTGGGGTAAAAATGATTCAATGGCATGGGGGGGGAGTAAAAGAGTGAAATAATAACTCTGCTGAGTTAGAAAGCTGCTTATGTCTCCCAGGGGCCTTGCTGTGCTTCTCTGTGCTGTACTGTACTGAGAGGCACCACGAGCTCCAAGCTTTTCTCCAAGCCCCTGTCCTCAAGATGATCCCCCTTCAGAGTATCACTGTGGAAAATCTTCACAGAATTAAATACAGGAATGGTCACCACTTCCATTTCACTTGTCATTATTAATGAATTGGTGAAGCCCCACAGCGATAGAATAACTCTTAAAGGGCTTTTGATCTCTAAGGAGTAGAATTTAAGGGGTAATCGAAGTGTTTGTTTTTTAAGTCACAAAATACATTTGTAATTTTTTTTTTACATATTTATGAGCAGATTTTAGAAACACTATCTGATAAAAATGTGCTGAGTTTAGAGAATCAAAGGTTTAGAGAATATCTTAAAATTAGGATTATGTTTAAATTAGGCCTACTGGCTTGGACCTTAAAATGATCTTCTTTTGGCTTCATATATATTTCTTTCACTTTTTCAACTCTTTGAA
Source organism: Siphamia tubifer (assembly GCA_020466265.1). Lineage (NCBI taxonomy): Eukaryota > Metazoa > Chordata > Actinopteri > Kurtiformes > Apogonidae > Siphamia > Siphamia tubifer. The sequence continues at coordinate 58,088,902 of CM035794.1, read as the reverse complement.
AGTTGACTGGTTTGCTGTTAGTGCACCACTTTTTTCTGATAAAATTCAGAATTGTAACTTAAACCACAGAGCTTAAAAGACAAACAGAAATTTAATATTTCACTTTTTAATTTCAGTTTTTGTGTTCAGTGCTAATAAAAGATTCTTCTTTGCTATCAGATCTATGTGTAGTATTAAAGGGTCAAAATTACAGCAAATAATTATTACTGATATTTAGGGATGAAATAGCATGTTGAGTGTAAATCACTCATTTTTCCTCATGCTTCCCTATGGTGGCAATATAAAAAAAATGATTTTTTTTTTTTCTATTCTACTCCATTGGTGTCAGTGTTTTTTGTCTGGGATTTTGTGGTTGAAGGAATATAACATTTGTTTCATAATTTTGGATAGTAATGTACATTAACAATAAGATAAAATGGATGGGAAAAAATAGTTCTTAGTGGCTATAGAAACACAACATTTCAGTATGATTGACTATGAGAAGCTACCTGCTCCATTTGTCAATATAAACGGTTAATTATACTCTAGGGCTGAACAATATATCAAATTACTTTAATTGATTCATCATTGAGTTTTTTCCCCCTGAAAATCATGAAGAAATCACAAAATCAAAATGAATTCTCTTGATACTTAACATCTCAAAATTAAACCTGTTTGGTTCTTATAATATCTTGATTGTTAATGTGTTTCTCCAGTCACACACAGCAGATACATCTATCTGGTGGATTGGATTAGATTAGATTAAATTAGATTAGATAAAACTTTATTGATCCACGAGCAAAGCCCTTGGGAAATTGAGTTTCCAAGAGCAGCAAAACAGAAGAAAGATCACAGTGCCAAGTTGGAAGAAAAGTTATGAAAAAACAGTTTTGGAAAAGAGCACCTTTTCACATTGTAAAGAACTGACATATAATGTTTTTAAATATTGTTTCCAGTTTATGCAGCCAGAAAACACAAGTAAAAAATGGTAAATGCCAAAAGTATATAAAACAATATAGATTTTGTTTTTGCACATATAAAATAGCTCTGCTATACAATAATAAAACATAGTTCTATTCCAATTCTGTAATTAAATTAATATATATCCTCTTAAATTTTACACACTGACATTTTAAGCTATTTGAGTTGCACTTGAAACATTTTCTTTATTTTACAATGAATTTAGAACATTTTTATGATTATGAGAAGACTCAAGATTAGATGGAGTTTGTGAAATTCCCTTCAGGATTTGAGGGAAATGAAAAATTGTGGGGGAAAAAAACAAAAATTGTGACATTATCTCAATATTATCTCAGGTTTAGTTTGGTCCATATGATTGCGTGGGTCTGACTTGTGTCATTTACAACTTGAGCACCAGCCTGAGCGTGCAGAATAGTGAGCGGTTCAGAATCTCAAACCTACTCCTGTAAAGCTCACAAGGTTTCATGTCTTTTGATCCACAGAACATGAGAAGCACCGTCTGTGTAAGAGCACTGACTACATGAACCTGCACTTCAAGGTCAAGTGGCTCTACAATGAATATGTCAAAGAACTGCCAAACTTTAAAGATGTCATTCCTGACTACCCGTCGTAAGTTCACATGACATATTTAATCATACTACAGACAGGAGTAGTAGGATTTATGTATTCTTTGTTCTTCAAGACCTAGTTAATGTCTTGAAAAAAAGACATGGTTAATATGTGGTTGTTGCCCCCCATCACCCCCTGACCAACAGAGGGTGGGGGTTGTCAGCAACTTTACATAAACACTACTGGACCAAATTCCATGAAATTTTCAGGAAAGACTCAAGGTGATCCACAATACAGCACATTACATTTTGGTGAATGTAGGTCAAAGGTCAGTCACCAAAAATGTGTTTTTCAATAAGAGATACAATTGAGGTAAAATGTGTGTGAGGGGGGCATGGGTTTGTTGTGCCTATCACCAGTTTTTACATTCTGTTAACGGTAAGAGCACAAAGGACAGGAAAGTTGAAAAGCTGACTTTTGTTTTTGGGGAAAAAATGACACTTTTTTTAATCTTTTCTTTGTAGGTGGTTTGAACAGTTTGTGCTACAGTGGCTGGATGAAAATGAGGATGTGTCTATGGAGTTTATGCATGGAGCTCTGGAAAGAGACAAGAAAGACGGAGTAAGAAAATTCACTATTTACCTAAATAGATTCAGATTTCAGACTCCTCTATTGTCATTTAAACATTAGATCATAGGTGCACAGCGAAATTAAACAACCTTGCATTGATTTAAATAAAAACAAGAGTAATAAAATAGAATAATCTGTCCAAAATATATATATATTAATTCATTCAATATAAATATACATAATTACAATTCTCAGTAACCCTGTGATATCACACCATGTGCAAGTGTGTCGACAATGTAAATACATAAATATTTAATTTGACTTCTAATTCTGTATTATTTAGATATTTATATAAATACCAATTTTCTTATTGTCTGTTTTCACTTAACAGTCTGGCAGTGGAATTAAAGCTGTTAAGTGTCAAAGAGGTTATTTCCTGGTGCTAATTTGTCTCAAAAATCTATTAATACACTAACTTTGACTAGTGAAGGTGTGTGGTTAATCATATTTATATATTAAAATATTGTATCATTTCTTCTGTTAAAGAACTCTACACAATAATAAAGTGAATAGAACTGCCAAGTATTAATCTGATTATGGTGTTTGCAGTTCCAGCAGACGTCTGAGCATGCCCTGTTCTCCTGCTCTGTGGTGGACATTTTCACTCAGCTCAACCAGAGCTTTGAGATCATCAAGAAACTGGAATGTCCTGACCCCAAAGTCATGGCACAGTACAGTCGACGATTCTCAAAGGTGACCTGATGATGTAATGATTACATAATAAATTATTGTATATTGCATCTACTATAATATAATCTCTCTCTTTCTGTGAAATGCTGTAACATAATAGAGACGTTATGTAACAGCTGCAGCACTCTGCCGGCAGAATTCTTCACTAAAGAGTAATGGCGAATTAAACTTGCCAGATGTGTAGGGGTTTCCCTTCATGTGTGTCAAGTAAAACATGAAGTGATGCCTGAGACTCTTACAATAGTCAATCCTTTTTTAAAATATTTTTATTGAGGATCAAACAAGTAATATTCACTTCTGTTTGAAATATAATAGGGTAGATTTAGTGTGCTTTTCTGTTTAAATGTACTCAAGCTTATGTTGGATCCATTATTCATTCACTCACACACTGGTGGTGGTAAACAACTTGTAGGCGCAGCTGCCCTCAGGCAATATTGAATATTAGTAATCTATGTCCTTGATTATTAGATTCTATTAGAGTCTATACACTATATGCAGGTATAATGCAGGTTTTTTTGTTTTTTTTTAATTGGTTAATTGTCTGCTCCACTAGCATAATTGAAGACTCCACCCTCTTTTGACAGCCTTAGGTGCCTATTCAACCTTTCACCTATGGTTTGTTTCTGTGTATGCCCTGATGAAGGCCCTTGGCCACAACGCGAAGGCTGATGTGTTTTTAACTTTTGCATTGTTTTATTAAATACATTGTTAATCTATACTTTTTTTAAAATCTCAGAGTGCCTCTGCTTTTTTTGTCTTCTACCATTTAAAAAGTGTTTAAGTCTTGAATTTAACTTTCCCTGAGCTGTAGGAACCCTGGTATCAGTCACCCCTATTTTTGTTATATGTTGAATGAATGTTATGAGTTGAAACTCATTTAATTAAATGTCTTTCGTCTTGTGTGTCTTGACAGACAATTGCCAAAGTCCTCCTGCAGTACAGTGCCATTCTGACTAAGAGTTTCCCCACTTACATTGACAAAGAGAAGATTGTAAGTATAGTGCTTTTTCCCTCCTACATTTTCTTTTACATTCAGTAATTTGTTTAGGTAGATACAATCACAGTACATGGTAAATAGCATTTTTCAGTTATTAACATTAAATAAACAATGTACAGTGTATGTATGGGGGTATGTATGGGGGCGGTGTTCCGCCGGAGCAGGGCTGTCAAACTCACTTGAGTTCACATCCTCCCAATTTGATCTGAAGTGGATCAGACCAGTGAGATAACGGCATAATACACAAATGTCAACTCTAAATGTTTCTTATTTTAGAATTAAAAAACTAACATTACATGGTGAAAATGTTTACATGTACAAACTACCCTTCACAAATGTGAATGACATGAACAACCCTAAAAAAAACTAAAATGTTTTAAGAAAATAAGTGAAAGTTTAACAATATTATCCCTGAGCTTTTCATTACAACTAACAGATCAGTGGATCTACAAATACACAAAACACTTGGTAACACTTAGTACTTAACATACTGTTAAAATTGCACTTACTTCTAGTTAGTTACTTAGTTTAATTTTATTTTTGAACACATAAAATCCTCACCACATAAAATCATCACATACATTTTCAACTTTTCATATTGTTCATATATTTGTCCAGGTTATTTTCTGTTTTGTGAACAGAGAGCTTATAAATGCATTGTTGTACTGTAATTGTAGTATGTTACCGGATCAACTAATTTGAAATCAAATAAAACATTTTAATTAAGGATTTTCATTAGTCAGTAGGATTCACATGCGTAGACATGCACCGCACACTGAAATTGGTGTTCTTTCTGTTAATCTGTCATTGGATCATTCATCACACACTCCATATAAGGAGCAGTGGTTTAACCATATCAGGTGCCCAAAGAGCAAATGGGGATTCATCATCTTCCCCAAGTCTGAGATGTATGTGGTCTCTGAACTAAAATTATTCTTAATATCTTTTTGCATTCATCCCACGGGCCAGAGTGGACCCTTTTTCGGGCCCGTTTTGGCGCGTACGTTTTAACGCCCGTGCGCTGGAGGCGTTGCACAAAATGTCAAATCAATAGTCCCTGCTTCCTTTCTTCATCCTGTCACCAACTCTGCTCTTCCCTGTGTCCTCTCGTAGCCCTGCATCCTGATGAATAATGTACAGCAGTTAAGAATCCAGCTGGAGAAAATGTTTGAGTCAATGGGTGCTCAGCAGGTAAGACTAAAGACAGAGATGTACATGTAAAGATGGTCCGTTTGCTGTTTTCTTGCGTTTGAAGATAATATCAACGTGGTATTAATACTTCAACATACAGCACATGTATTTACTTGGGGAAAATATCAATATGAGATGCATGTATGTGTCTCCCATGTGTCAGATGGCAGTAGAAGAAGCAATGGTATGTACAGTAGTATTGGTATATAGCAGATGGCTGTTAGTGTTGGATAAGAGATTCATCTTGACGTTTTTGTTATAGACATGTTCTATAGAAAAGTCTGTACCATGTCCCTATGCCTGATGAACGTCCCCGACAAAGTCCTCCCTTAGATCAATACTGTCAGAGATTAGACCCTATTCTGCCTAATAGACTACAGAGCGTCCAAACAGAGACTTAAGTAAATCACATCCTTTGTATCAATGTCCCGCTGTAGCTCCGGCAAAGACAATCGATAGCTTCTCCGTCAGCTGTGACCCTCTGCTTTGGATTCCTAGCACGTTGCCTTTCGCACGTAGAACTTGAGCTTTTATAGCAGCAGTGCAGAGGCATTTTGAATGTGTTTAATTGGCTGTCGTAGAACTGTCTGTGTTGGCCACTTCAGAGTAAATTTCAACCAGTGTATGTTCGCTTTGCAATTAAAGCAAGATGAATTGGTGGACGAGAAAGAAGAGGATGAGGCAGGAGAGGAGGTGGGTTTTCTTCATTAGGGCTGTAATCAACAGATAAATGTAAACATGTTATCTCTGTTTTAACTAGTTTAACTGTGTGCAGTATATCACTGTAGTCTATTAGTCACTAATAGAAATAATAAGACATTTCTATACTTTCTATAATAATAAGAAATTTCCTGTAAGGGATCAATAAAGTATCTATCTCTCTCTCTATGTATATATATCTATATATCATCTTTATAGTAAATAGAACTGTCTGTCTTTCTGTGGGTTGGAAAACAGGTTGTAACAGAAGATAAGGAAGGACAGCGTCTGGTTAGTATTGGTAGAAACATAGTGATGAAAGAGTTCCTTGTTATGGTTAATGTCCTGCTATTAGTTAGAGTAAAAGTAGCATGTAGAGATGTTCTTCTTAAAGGGACACTTGATCATTTTTACAAGTCAAAATGAATTTAGGTGGGTTTTTTTAGTTTAGGTTTTAACATTTAATATTTAAAAGGGCAATTTGAAGAATTACAATGTAGAGAAAAAAGAAAAAAAACAGTAGGAGACGGCATTAATCTTTGCTTTATGATTGTGTTTTTGTTTTTTTTATTCAATATGTTTTTTCAATAAAATATTATAAATTGTCCTTTCAAAGATCTAGATATATCTTTCTGAATCATCCTAAATGTAAGATGCAAGTAATTTCATAACTGTACAGTAGAGATGTTGCCTTCTGTTGCATCGAACTCCCATAAAAAGTGCTCCAGTGTCCCTTTAAATGGAAAAAAAACACATAAAAATCCACATTAAAACTTAAAAGGGAATAGGTACTGCAGATGAGACACATACTTGGGGGTAAACTCAGTTGGTCTGAGGATTTATCTACTTGTGTTGTTTGCGATAAAACATGGTCAACTTGAGGATTTTAAAAGCTCAGGGTTTGGAGGAGTTCCCTGTGGGTTCTGGTTTAGATTGATGGTACAATATGTTGGAGGTAAAAGGTCATCACAGCACTTTGTTGTAAACATGTGTGCCTCACAGCAGGCCTGTAAGACAAGGAGAAAAAACAGATTCTGATTGACTGCAATATGTAATGATTCTGTTTGTCCTCATATTCTCTATACATGAAATCTGTTCTTGGATTTTTGTATTTATATTCCAGTTCCATTACAGCCCTTTGCAACAATCTTAGTTCAATTAAGTCACCATTATGTTTTCTTTTTCTTTTCTAGTGCAAGAATAGAATCCTAGCATGGCAGGCAAGTTTTCTGTATATGCATGCATGTTGTGTTTTACATGACTGCATATACTTAACATGTGCTTGTGGAGGAGAAATATTAACATGTACAGAGATCATTCTTACTTGTTTTCAGCCATACGGAAAACCTCTACTACATTCTCAGTGCTGAGATCTGAACATTTAGATTCCTATTTGTTTTTTGTTTTTCCTGCCACTCATAGTTTGATGAAAGTGAGGAGGAGGAGGAGGAGGAGGAAGAGGAAGTAGGGGAGGAAGGGGAGAAAGTAAAGGTTGAGGTTTGTCTGAAATAGATTGAAGTTGTCTCATTTTTCCCCGGTCGTTTCTCACAACTTCTAACAGTCTCACAGTCCTACTGTGCTTTTTCTGCACACCATTTCCTACAGGTTCTAGTTGTGTTTGTTTCTCACATCCACTTTTATCATCTGTGGGTTTTTACCTTCCGTTACTAACCTTTTGTGGCAATATTCCCACACCAGTCCCTCAAAACTGACTTTTCCCTTTTCCTTTCTGGCACCATTGAACGTTTCTGGTGTATCTTTTATTTAATCGGTCTGTATCTTCTTTTATTCTTTTTCTTCACAATAGACTGATGACAAAGAAGAGGTGGGTTTGTCTGTACCACTATTACCAATTTATTGCATATTTTCCATCTTAAATCTTAGCAGATATGTAAAGTATTCTGAATGTATTTATTTTGTCACCCACAAGTTTTTCTAATGAGTTAAGTATTTATCCTGTAAATATGTGTTACTTTAAAATGTATTGTTGGGTAATTATCTCTGTAACTGCTCACATTAAATACAAAATAACTCAACCTTCACTTTTACCAAGCTGCAGCAACTTAAACCAGTTAGAATTACATTGTACTAACATTTTGCTTTGTAATGTTAAACAATTCTTGGTAGAAAACGTGTAGTCGTCTATGCAGTGATTGCCAAACTAAACTGTTCACATCAGAGTTGGTGGATAATTATGGAAGTTTTTCTTAATGTTTAGTAAATAAGTGGGCTGTGAAAGAGTTAACATCTATTCTGAGAAGCACAGAAATCAGATTTTCCGAAGTTGTCAAACTTTTTACCAGAGTTTCTTCAGGGTTTGAGTGCAGTCTTTTTTTTTCTTTTGACATTCTCCATTTTTATCTCTCTCTCTCTCAAAAAACCTTAAACACTCCCACCTTTCAAAGATGGAAGCCCCTGTAGGAAAGGTAGGTTACATTCATTCCAAGGTACACGTAGACCAGTGTTGTGCTGTCGTGACACTTTCCATAATGGACATTGATCGCCTGCAGTTTCCAATTTATTATATATGACATTCAAATTCCAAATTGTAAATGACAGTTAACTGAGGTTATCTTATGTTACTCTCCACATCCCTGTGCCATCCAAGGTTGAAAATACATTCGAGGACAAAAAGGTGAGTGTAGCTGTGTAGCCTCATGTATATTAATATCACATAAGAAAACAAAAAAAAAAAAGCTCTCTAACGTACATTACAAACAGAACACAATCCATCTCTAGCTGCTGTTGCTCCCCCGAAGCCTTCCCCTTGTGCTGCAGAGCAGATACTTCTCAGTCTCTCCACACTAATGGTGCTGTGAAACCTTGACAGGCCATGAATCAAAAGGCCATTCGATCATTGACTTAATGAGGCGCACCATGGCCTCATCCATATGGCTTAGCTCCCCTGCAGGCTCTGCTTATTTAGATGATTCTACGGCATATATGGGTTAAGGTATACAGGACAAAATTCATGAAAAGTAACCCATATCTCTAACTTCCCAAGTTTCTCCTCCCTTCCCCTGTGTTTGATAGACGCCTATCTTGCAATGCTTAACTTTTTCTGTATTTCTTTCAATGTCCTCACTTTGAAAGTTGGAGACTGCTGGCAGAAAGGTGGGTTTGACAACTGTATTAGTAAAAATAATTCCTAATTAAGCATAATTAAAACTCTACATAAGATCTATGGCATAATAGCGGTTGGTAAGATTACCTTTTCTTTGATTCTTTTCATTATTTTAATATCACAAATATAAGTTAAAATTAGTTACAGTATTACAGCTCATTTCAGCATAATATTACTTTTAAAGTTGTAGTCACAAGTCTGAAAAGTCAGTCGTCTGAGTATTTGAGTGTACGCAGCCTAAAGGCCACAAGACACTGGAGTCTTTTCCTTCAGGCAGACTCTTTTTGTCCTGGGTGACTCTTCGGGCATTTGGGTGTCTTGTCTCTGGAAACTTCCATTCAGGGGTTGCCGACCTTTGTTGGCAAATTACTCTAACCTATGTTTCCTGGGCAGACTTAGACTCCAAGGATCATACATTTATACAAAACATTAAAACATTTATATCTTGTAATTTTCCAACACACAACAAAATCGGGATTAGAATTGATTACATAGTTTATTAATATAAAGACAAATGAAGGCATCAAGTATTTATAGCAACTCTACTTTTCAGACAAATTCCATCCCAAACTACCTCCCTTTATTAGCAGAATTCCAAGTCTGCTAAAGACTGTCATTTTTAATTGCATGATTGAAAGGTAGCAGGTTAAATTTACCTTATGGCCTTTTTGCACTACACCTTGTCAATAAATATCATACAGGTATGAGTTGTAGATGTTATAGGGTACATTAATGGAAGAAGTTTTGAAAAATTATTTCTCTATCTAATTTCTCTACATAACAAAAACTTGCCATTGTACTAAATGTTTGTAGATGTTTTATATCCACTGTATACGTTAGTTAATGCTGTCAGTGGTCTTGACCAAGGTACCAATGAAGATGTGGAGCTGGTCCCAGTGTGATTTCAGTGGTTGCTCACTGCTCCTAATGTGTTAATGTTAATGCTACATATTGTGTGTATTCAGATGGGTAAAGTACACTGACTGAATTTCCCTACAGACAAAAACAACAGAAATAAACCTTCAACCTTTAAAATGTGATTGCAAAAGTGTTGAATGTGGATTTACAAACATTCAAAATAAAATAGCCTAACCATATATGTGGGTGTTACATAATGCTTTAGTGTGAAAATGCAGTTGTGATTTTTGTTTGGGTAATGTCCTTTGAATGTAGTGATGGAAATATGTGTACGTTTTTGTTTTTTAAAAATATAGTAATGGTGAACATATTTTTATGACATTGTTTATGAAAAGTATATTTGCTTGAATTAAATTGTGCAAAAGTGGGTCGTTGCTTGATGACCTGTGGGAAATGAACCACTGATCTTGGAAGTTACACCAATAACAACTTAATGTTTAAAATGTATAAAAGAAGTAGATTGGAATGCAAAAGTTGTAAGTATGATAATATGCATATCACTAGAAAGGGCATGAACTTGATGTTGCATTAAGAAGAATATTAGTAATAAATTTTAGAATGAATGTCACAATAACTACAGTAGATCTAAAACCAGACTGGCCGGACTTCTGTCACGCGTCTGACAGTTTACATTTTGTCCTTAGGATGAAATGTAAAAAGTGAGGACGCGTGACGGACGCCCGGACAGTCCGGTTTTGGAGCCATTTGTCCGGACAAAATCCGAACATATGGTCACCCTACAATAACTAAAACAAAAAGTACATGAGAGGGATAGATGTATAAATATATAAATACATGAAAGCCCATTATCTTTGTTTTTCTCTCCGTAAAAACAAAATGCTGTTTTATAAAAACCCTAACTCACTTTTATTTAATCATGTCTGTCGCTTTCAAAAGCTGCAAACATTGACCATAAGAAGCTGAGAAAGTAACCATTGACCATGATAATAATCTTTAATTTATGCTGATATTTAAAGTCTTTACTGCAGCAAAGTTGAACAAACAGTTGTGCTTGTGTGTGCTTTTCCACAGATGGACAGTGAAGCCAGCGACCTCCTGAACGATCTGCAGGTGAAGCTGAACAACGCACTGGATGAACTCAGTGGTACATTTGGGAAGAGGTAGCCTGATCCCTCAGTACTCCTTACCCTGTCTTACACTTACACAAACCAACATACAAATGGATCATGTAAACACACAATCGCACTGTTTCCATCCAGTTTCCAGAGTCGTATAAGTGACTGTATGCGACAGATGGCCTCTCTGCTGTATCAGATCAAAGGGCCGCTTAATGCCAACAACAAAAACCAAGTGGAGGCTGATTCTGACAATATGCTGAGGCCGCTCATGGACTTCCTGGATGGAAAGTGAGTGTGTTAATTAAGATTTGATAGTGTACTCTTATTATCTATTTGAGTTCAATGCCAAAGGTCTCTGTCTCCTTGTATTTTTTTCCTGTCCTAAGGTCTTTATCTTTTATGACAACATTTATTGAGAACTTTTTTCCGAGCACACTGCCTTTGAATGAAATTCCAGTCTTATTTTTAGTGTGTCCTTGAGTGTAAACGTATGCTTTTTGCAGACTAACACTGTTTGCCACAGTCTGTGAGAAGACTGTACTAAAGCGTGTCCTCAAGGAGCTGTGGAAAATCGTTATGACCTGCCTGGAGAAGACCATTGTCCTGCCACAAGGCAACGATACTTTTGTAAGCTTAGCACCAAAAGTTTCAAGTTTCCTTGTTGTATTTTGTTTAGTTGGAGGAGTTACTTTAAGTGGTGTCAACTATTTGTTTTACCCAGGGAGCTCAGATCCTTTCTGCTGCAAAAGAACTGGGTCAACTTTCAAAACTCAAGGTACCATCCTGATTTTATATACCACTATTCCCACATTTATTTGCCTTGAGTTATAGTATTTACCGCAGGTCATTCCTCCTCACAGCCATCAGACTCTATTACAGTACACTCTATCACACCACATGCATGTGCAACCACAATGTCATTATGTAAATATTTAGCTTTAACTCTTAATTCTATATTTAGATTATAACCTTATAGAAATCCCAATTTTTTATTTTTTATTTTTTTGTATTTCCTTTTTCTTTGCAGTTGCTTGTCTGTTGCTGCTAGTGTAAAAATGTTCACATAAAGATGAAGTAATTTCTTACTTTAAATCAGTTTCTTGTGTAACTGTCATCATTTGCTTCAAAGGATCACATGGCAGGGGAGGCTAAAAGTCTGTCCCCCAGGCAGTGTGCCGTCATGGACGTGGCACTGGACACAATTAAGGTCAGTTTATACCATGTTTTTGTTTCAATAATACACAACCTCACTTATTCATTCATTAATTAAGGTGATTATTTCAGGAGATTAATCAGACCCTCCAGGATTTCATGATGTTGTGATTTGCAACTTCAATGCAAATTCAGCCAATCCCTGTGAATTCAGCACGATGTTGCAATTTTAACCAATCACTGTGACTTTCCCGCAACATGTGACCAATCATTTGCAACATCTTGAGCTGCTCCTTCCGCTTTTTCCTGTTTACCTTACAGTACGAAACAACATGTGCGCGGCCAGCAGTTCACATTTGCCAACTAAAATTATGCGCTAGTTTCACCAGGTGCATTTGGAAGAGTCACAAACTGAATAATGTTTAAGTGTCTAAAAGTTTAACCCCATTGATATTTTCCTTTTTGCGTCTTTTGTAAATGGCCCATCGTGAATATAAGGTCTTTTTTTTTTTTTTTTTTTACAATAATTCAGGAAAAGAAATGATCTGAAAATATATCTCTATAATCTAATGTAAATTAATTACAAATATACACTGCCTAGCCAAAAAGTTTTTTTATTTGCATTTAACAGAGCAAATAATTCAGATCATATATGTATTACATTGGGAAATTGGAAAGTTCTTTAACTGATATAGGGAGTATTGCATTAAAATTGACCTTCTTATATGGTCTGTTGTTGAACAGTTCCAGTAGAAAATGTGTGAACCTTAAGAAAACATGCTACATTAATTGGTCCTTAAATAGATCTGATCTGCATCTAAGCCAGAAGTACAAACACAACTTAATACAATAAAACTAACCAAATATCATGATTTAACATGACATAACTTAACCTAATACAGTAGAACCTTTTATAGTATGTGGTGTCATAGTGCTTGTAGAAAACGAAAGATTCAACCAAATGTTAAAACAAACGGTTTTTCTTTCTTTTTTTTCTCCGTGCAGCACTGTGGTATAGAATTTTATGAATGTAACTTGTGGCATTGGGTTAAGAATGTTTTGTTTGTCTGACTTAGATGCAGATAACATCATAATTCATGATGAGAAAAGAAGTAAAGTTCAAGGCATTGCATATTTTTTCTCGTCACTACATATTACATGTTATTACTTCTGACAGTTTTATTTAGGATTTGTGTTGGCATGTATTATACGTCCTCTTTAGGCTTCCTTCATCTTATAATTGACCATATTAAAGCAAAATCATCATTACCAACAGTTTCAATGTTTATGCAGCAACTTTTCCTGTTCTGTTGTAGCAATACTTCCACGCAGGAGGGAATGGGCTGAAGAAAGCGTACCTGGAGAAGAGTCCTGAGCTGTCCTCGCTACGCCACGCCCTGTCGCTGTACACTCAAACAACGGATACACTCATCAAGACCTTTGTTACGACCCAGCACTCACAAGGTAATTGAAAACCAGTACCCAGTTGATAGCATAGAGAGAAAGCTTTTGTTGCATTTGACCAGAAGAGGGCAGTGATGGGCTGTTTGTGCATTTAGTGTTTGGTACTGACATGTTATTGTGGTCTTCTTCTTCTTTCTTTCTTTTTTTTTTATCTCCTGTGCTGCCTCTGTGCCAGTGAACAATGGGAAGGGTATTAGGTTAACTCCCAATGAAAAAATACAGCCCAGCAGAGGTAGGTTGCACTGAAACCATTTCCTGATCTACTCCTCTACCCAATCCATTGTCCCTTTTTGTCATTTTTGTCACTTCTTGCCATTGAAGTGGGAGCATCAACCCCAGCTTGCCACCTGTACCCCCTTTCATGCCATCTCTGCACCATCAATTACTGTTTTACTTGTGTTGTTAAATGGATGCTAACTAATATGATGTTAAATCTAGGGTCAGGTGTGGACAAACCCATAGGAGAGGTGACGGTCCAGATTGAGCTCTACACCCATCCCAAGAGCAGCGAACGCAAAGTTACCACCAAAGGTCAGGTGGAATCTGCAGCAAAGCGTTTTTTTGTGTGTCGATGAAAGGCAAATGTCTAAATAAAATGTATTCACAGTTATCGGAGCCAACGACTTGAAGTGGCAGACGTCCGGTATGTTCCGGCCCTTTGTAGAAATCTCGATGATCGGACCTCACCTCAGCGACAAGAAACGCAAATTTCAGACCAAGTCCAAGAACAACAGTTGGTCCCCCAAATTCAATGAAAGCTTTCACTTGTAAGTTCTTATCTTATCGCATCTTATCGCATCTTATCGCATCTTATCACTTACCAAACAAAAAAAGGTTGTCCTTTACAGATACACATGAACTGTATGGATCCTCAGAGGGAAATTTCCTATTTTATGCAGCTCAGTGAAAAAGGGAAGAAAGAAAACCAAACAAAAATACAGGATTAATGAACAAGTACTCTGCTGTCCTTGAATCAACAGACTGGCGTTGTAGTGTTATGTGAGCCAGGTTTTTTTTTTCAACCAATTTGTAAAACATGCAGCATCTTAGGATGTGAAAAGGATCTGAGCCTCATTCGGGAAAATGGCCAGCTCTATCCCTTTCACTAAACTCCTCTATGAACAACCTGAAATTTCTTCAGAAAAATAAGTGTAATTTTAACAATATGTCTCTGTTCATCATTTACACATGTAAAGGACACCAGTTGGTTTACAGGTTTACTCATCACTACAAGATATATGATACAATGGTTCACATTTTGCATATATCTGTGCATGACACCATATTCATTTTTGTACAACTTACAGATCCAAGTGGAGCTACAAATACATAAAACACTCAGTAACAGACTGCATAGTGTTAAAATTTCACAATTCAGGTTGTTCATTTTGTTCAGGTTATTCCCATTTTTTGTGATAGGTTAGTTTATAAATGTAAATATTTTCATTTTAATTTATTTTAATTGTGCTTTTTTGCTGTATGTTTGACACCCCTGACGCAAACTATGCAGCTCAGTCACATTTATAGGGGCAGCCAGCGGGTGTGTAATATTCAGCACACAACTAGTAACAATAATTTCAAAACTCTGATGTAGAACAAGTCAGTTATACACATCCTCTATACATCTGTGTCCTGGCCTCTTCCCTGAATGAACAGATTCTGCACTTCACTGGAGTGTTGCTGCTCTCTACTGGCCTGACAAATGAGCACATGTTTAACTGTCAGTGTCAAACAGTGCCAGTGTCTGTGTCATCTTCCAAATGTTTTTATATACGTAGCGGGACAATGGCTACTTTTGTTCATAGATGTGATTGATTTTGCTTTTTGAGTTTTTCACAAATTCTTGATTTAAAAAAAAAACCTGCCTTGTATTGGGATGTATTTTGATAACCTATCCATGTAAATGGTTATAATACTGAGCACTGATAGAAAGTAAAACATACACACCATACCTCACTGTAATAACCACAGTAACCACACACAGTACATGTGCCAGACTAGAGACACATGCACTGTGTATTTACATTGATTACATTTTTATTTACACATTTTTATGCTACTTTTATATTCTTGATTTCTACATTATCATGCAGTATATCTGTGATTTGCAAAAATTTTGATCACACACTACTTTCTATATTATATTTGTGTAATATATGTCAGTATCTTATTGTGTTATTTAGATGTAAGTGCATTGTCGTTGGCACAGACGATCTGCAACTGTCTTTTTCTACTTTTATTTACCCAGCCATGCAATTAGGAACAGATTTGTATTTACAAATCTAGCCTGAACTAAGATCAATCACTCCTTGAGCAGTAGGGGTTGGGTGGGCTAAAAGTAAAAACAAGGTTAAACAATTACAGAAACGCTCAATTAATAAGTACATTACAACAGTAACAGTAAGATATGTGAGAGGAAATACTCAATAGAAGTTGCAATTCTGTAATAATTCTATTCTGTTCTATTATATATATATATATATATATATATATATATATATATATATATATATATATATATATATATATATATATATATATATATATATATATACTTTAAGTACTTGAGTTCTCCTGCAGTGAAAGTACCACACGCTTGTTTTGGGAGTCCTGCATCTTGACCACAGGACTGAAACAGAGACGGAGCCTGACAACCTCACAAGTTCATACATATTGATTCTTGATAGAGCATGATGGTAAGACACAGAACCCATCAGTGAGTGAAGTGTTTTACCCTCAAGAGGGTCATGGGGTTGCTAGGGTCTATCCCTGCCATCTATGAGTGAAGAATCCATGGAGCCATTGGCCCTATTTTTATTTATAAGTTAACCGGTGAAACTGTTGTCCCCGACGGAGGACAAAAATGTACTGTTGGATCTCAGGAGGTTAAAAAGTCTTAAATATATCTGCAGAAACTCACTCACCTTCTATTATTCCCAGTGTTCTTGGAAACCAGGATGGCTTTGACTGCTATGAGCTGCAGGTGTGCGTTAAAGACTACTGCTTTGGCCGAGCCGACCGCGTGGTTGGTTTTGCTGTGATCCAGTTACGAGACGTCATGGAGAAGGGCAACTGCGCCTGCTGGTGCCCGCTGGGTCAACGCATCCACATGGACGACACCGGCCTCACCGCCATGCGAATCCTGTCCCAGCGCTCCAACGATGACGTGGCCAAGGAGTTTGTGCGTCTGAAGTCAGAGACGCGATCAGCTGAGGAGGGCAGATGAGGAGGGCCATCCCCATCCCCACCCCCCACATTGACTCTTTCCTCAACCTTCAATGTGTCTTAGCTGCTGTTGACTGTTTGGTGGCCACGTGAACCGACTCACTGTCACATTTTGACCATTGATCACTTTCCTTTTTACTCAGATTCTCTGATTGCCACATTACTGTACAGCAACCCCCACTATACCCCTACTCAGTCAGTTTTATTAGGTTTTTTTTTTTTTTTTTTTTTACCCCTCTCCTCATTGGTGCTCTATCCGTAACCCTGAGGGAACAGAGGACACCAGGCCCAAACAGTTATCATCAGATCTTCCCCGTGTTGTTGTGCAATAACCCCTTCAAACTGTGGCCATATGTTGAATGCCTTACACTCTGCAAACTGAGGCTGTGTCAAGTCAGAAATGTGAAAAGACGGTGCATTTTAATTTTTAAAAAAATGTTTGGTGACTGAAGAAACATTAGCTAGCTGGCGGTCCTTGCTAGGTCTGTCACTTTACAGAGTTTATACTGTGTGCAACATTTTACTCTGTCATTTAGAAGATTAATCTGTGCCTTGTTTTTGACCATCACAGTGAAATTGACATTTCCTGTTTTCCCCAGGTAACGGTATACAACGTTAAAAACAACAATACAAGTTACATAAACATCAAACAAGGCCGGCCTATTATATGATGCAAGTATAAACTCATCATCCAACTCATGTGGTGGCCTATGCTAATATTTTAGCAGTTTTATTTATTTTTTATACATATTTATTTCATCTTTGCATTGCGAAGGCCATGATTGAAAACATTGTTTACTGCTGGAAACATAGGTGTAAGCCAGGATAGTATGTTTGAGAATTTGCACAGGTGGGTTGCTGCTGCAGTTTTCCGTTCATTCATGAATGGATAGAAAGCTGATATTTACGCGTATGGAATTAGTGACATATTTAGATGTCCTTAACTTTCTTACGGTTAATTTATAGTAAGGAACAACTATTTTTCCTCCAGAAGCAAACATTTTGACACAAGTCATATGTGAAAAGTAATTGATTGCGGTTTACATATATTTCCTGCTGTTTTTCTTCTATTTTTCTTGAGTGGCCTTATTTTAGTGAAAGCATCTTTTTATTTTTATTTTTATTATTGGCCATTTATTTCTTTCCCCGATTCTAAATTTATATTCTTCATGATTATATCTAGGCTTGTATTTTGAGTCCCATTTCTTCCAATGCTTTATAAATGTTCCTCTTGTATTTTAACATGTCTTTCTGTTCTTATTAGCAGGGGAATTAGTATATACAGTGAGATGTGTGCCAGTGAATGTGACGAAATATTAAAATGTTACTTTTGACCGCATAACCACTTTTATATGTGCACATTTTTTTTAACAGATCACATTATGTATAAAACGCAAACCCAGACTCCTCTTCATTATACTACTTTAACCTTTGTGAATAATGACATCACTGTTTTCTGATGGTGAATGTGTTGTCATTCTGTGACCTCTCTTCCTTGTGCCAAGTGTTAATTTATGATCTTTTATTTTCGTTTTTTTCTAAAAGCATGTTTTCTAAATTTATTAACCCTTGCACTTTCACCAAATCACTGCAATTGTTAACAAGTACAGTTTATCGGTCACTGTTATTGCATTTTTGTGGTGCATTTCTTTGTATTGTCACTACTTGGATAGGTTGTTGTCACCATGTAAACATTCCAATTAATGAATTTTGTATAAAGTATTTGAGAAGTATCTATAAATGTGTGCATTTGTCTTTTTCAGTATAAGTCTCTCTCTCTCTCTCTCTCTCTCTCTCTCGCTCTCGCTCTCGCTCTCTCTCTCTCTCTGATCTAGTTCTACACATCAGCAGCCTCAGGAGCATACTGTACTTGGGTGCTTGCAACAAGCTAACTTTAATTTTGGTTGGATTTAGTTTTCTCTTATTTTCATGAAACCTCGTTTTATTATGTCTTTATAACAAGTGAAACAGTAAGTGGAGTTGACCAATACCCAAACTCCTGGAAGAGAGAAACAGAGTTCTATATGAGCGAATGGAAGCGACGAGGGGGCGGGGCTTCAGCTGAGGTGCAGATGTCATCCCAGGTGGACACATCTGACAGTAGTCGTTGTTTTCACAAGGCCCACTGTAATAATTGATCTAAACTATATAATTCATGACTATTGAGTGATTCTGATAAATGAACTCATAAACACAACCATGTGAAGTCATAAGATCATATTTAATCATTATTTATTTACCTATTTGGTATGTTCAGACAAATAAGCAGGAGTTTATTTTGGATGGAAACAGTTGTAGTCCATATGTAGGTGCTGTAGGCATGACTTGGTTCCGCCCCTTCACCATGAATCACACTGTGGGAAACCTTATCTTTGCGTTGCTTCTGTTTATGTGCTGCATAAACGTTCGGAGCCGCCGCTCCTTCTGGGTCCATAAGGTCCTGAAAACACGACATCTCCATGGGGAATTTTAGCGGCTGGTTCAGGAGCTCGACTTTGATTAGGCTTGGTTCCAGAGTTCCTTCGGACTG
The DNA here is from genome assembly GCA_020466265.1 of Siphamia tubifer. Taxonomy (NCBI): domain Eukaryota; kingdom Metazoa; phylum Chordata; class Actinopteri; order Kurtiformes; family Apogonidae; genus Siphamia; species Siphamia tubifer. Next base: position 58,069,694 of record CM035794.1, on the reverse strand, counting down.
GAGAAAAGTCAGTCTGATGACCTCCTCAACAAACCGAAGACCACAATTATGGCTCTCTTCTCCCGCTTTTTCCCGCCTTGAGAATCCAGAACGGCTCACAATTGGTTGTCGCCGCGGTCGCGCGCTCCTTATTCGCAGAAAGTCGAAATTTCTCAACTTTTCCTTGTCGCTCCCAGTCGCAGTCTCCTGAATGACCCCTAGTCGCCAGCGGACATAGACAATGAATGGCAGCTAGTCGCTCATATCGGCCTGGTCGCTTTCGATGTGAACGTACCATAACCTATAGTGAACAACATCTGGCCTTGTAGTATTGTGAAAAATGTTTGAAAATCGGCTATTTTGGAAAACGGCGGCCATGTTGAATTTTGGGCCAAACTTGAGGTGGCCCAAAGTTTAATCTCTTCCAACAGGTCAGTAATCCACAGCGAAAAGTTTGGCAGGAAAATAGGCCTAATTTTTTCCAACAAATGACCTGTCTATAATGTTTTGTACTTTGTAACATTAAGACTGAGCTGCCATCGTTGGCCTGTGTGTGTGTGAATATGTACACATTTACTGCACCTAGCTGTTCAGTATTTTATAATTATAATAATAATTTCATAATTATTCGTAAGTATGCAGTGTCATAAGTACTTGTCCGACGTTTAAAACAAATCAAAACCGTTTTATATTGTCTTTTCTTTTACTGTCTTTTAGATTGTTTTTATGATATGGTGCTAATGAGATGCCGCTAATGAAGTTTCATTGTATTCACAATGACAATAAAGTGCTATTCTATTCGTCTATTCTTTATATTCCATTTTAGTTTTTCAGATATTGACCCAGTGACCCCTGACCCCTTTGGTCAACAATAGGTAAAAATCTACACACAGAAGATGCATAATTGAAATACCAGTATTTTGGTGCTCATTTGAAATTTCTAAGATAAATAGTTCAAAAATTATATCCAAATTTTAATTTGCAACTTTATTGTGATCTTGACCTTTGACCTAGAGTCTTGAACTTTGGTCTTCAAGGTTGTGATTGTGAATGCACATCAAAAGTGAGACATACATTCACCAAAATTTAATGGAATCTATTCTGGACTATCTCGCACCAGTCGTTACTGCATAAAGTTACTGACAAAGAGACAATCAAACAAAAACAAACCACGAATAGTACATCTTGTAGACCAAGACAAATATGGAAAACAGCATCTTTGGGGTGTGTTGGATGTCGTTAATAAGTTTGGAAAAATATTTACAACTTTCTAGCCTCAAACAGGTATTGTAATTCTTAAGTGGCTTCATGTAACTTTCAGAATTTATTGTAATTTATTCTTGGGCCATTTTCATTCTGCTTAGTAAAATCTTGGTAATATCTGAAGTCACTTCATCTGTGAGAACACATTTTGACAGACTGTACTTGGTAGTGCTAGTGCTATTACTTAAAATAATAATAATTCACCAAATGTTCAGATCTTCTGAACATAACAGTTTTTATCCACAGACCATCAAATGTGTTAAGCCTTTTTAATACATTTTATATACATCAGCACCATTTAGTGACATAGTTTATATCTGCACTGTTATAATCTATTTTACATATTTATTATCTGTTGTGTATATATTTATTTACATTTATTTTGCTGGTTTTATCTTTTATAGCATTCTGTTTATTGAGTTTGAATGTTGTGTTTTATTTATTTCATGATGGTGCTGGAGAGAGAAACTGCTAAATTGTAGTTTCACTGTGTTCCACAATGACAAATAAAGTCTTCTAATTCTGGCAGCTGAAAAGAGACAAATATCAGTATATATTTGGTATCAGACTGAAACACAACTTGTTGATCAAGGCATGCGCACCCATCTCAGGGTGTGTTACCTCTACCTTGTCGTCCACGTTACAGCCTCACTCCGCGTTCTGATTGGCTAGAGCTGTTCACCTGTACTGCTGTTTTACTGCCCTTCCACCGCTTTGTCATTTTACCATCCAAGTCCAAAGGTCCACTGCTCTATTTGCTCAAAGCCTGAGCTGTTGGGCGCAGGGGGAACCCTGGCACTTCCTGAATGGAACTGAGACCTCACTGTGGGCACTTCTTTCACCACCTACCTGACATCCTGCTTGTCTCTCATCTGACCGGAGGCCACATTTGAACCCTTATTCTTCTCCCTGTCTGGTTTCTGGACGTCCACAGAAACAGGTCTGGGTTCACTTTCCATGAGACTGAGGCAAGTGAGGAGTAAAACCTGTGGGTTGTGGTTTCATTTGTGGCCTCGTGCGTGTATATATAGTGTATGTTTGCAGGACCCAAAGGACACAGAAGTCTGGTTTTTATTTGAGGTATGTGGCTGATTCATTTGTTGTAATGCATTATATCCGGCTACTCCAGTGTTCAGGCCTAGTTGCTCTTGAAAAAAGGAAATACAGTAGTAAACACTAACGGCTCAGTATAGTTTAGTTTCAGATTTTGAGCTAAATTCGTTTCATCTCATTTGGATAAAAGTCAGGATATCACCAAGCATTTTCCTTATTTTCCTACTCACCATATCACCGGTGAAGCCAGAACTGTTGATATTTTCACTGTGTAATGAACTTTTAAGGCAAGGATCAGCCACTGTTCTGACTCCTGTTCCATTTTTATTACAAGCCTGTCCCAGAAAATGTAATTTGAATCAAAAACCCATCCAGCCTTAAATTAAACATATTTACTTACGTCCTATGTCAATTTTAGTCTATTTTTGTTGAATTGTGCTCCCAGAAACCTTGTGAGTAAATGCAATCGATCACCATTTTAATCTATATAGTTATGGATATCTACTATTTTTATTACTCTAGTACAAAGGGTTGAGAAGGGAGTGGCTTTGAGATAACAACTAGTCCATTTGCTATAGTTTAATTGCATGTAATGCTACTAAAAGAGTGTGTCTTATGTTGATGTGAGCAGAAATAACTGACAGGGAACTGCCTTAGTTATTATCTATGGACCTGATTTCTGTAAAACAGAAAACAGAAGAAAAAGTGAGTTTAACCAAATTATCTTTCTCAAATTTTGTGGTAAACGTATTGCTTATATATATATATATATATATATATATATATATATATATATATATATATATATATATATATATATATATATATATATATATATATATATATATATATATAATTATAGACTAAAGTGAATCAGAAAGTATTTCCTTGTGTGTTTAGTCGACCGATTTCTCCTGCCAATGGTTGGACATCTATAGATTTTTACACTAACTTACACAAATATACAGGTTCCTGTTTGCTTTTGCCACTATTGTTTCAGCTGCTACTGCAGTGCAGTGTCTCATGTTCACTTTTCATATTTTCAAATACATTTTTTTCACCAGATTTGAAATATGTAAAAACTGAGCTAAATATGGGGTCAGCAGTGTCAAACGTTGGCCAGTTGTGTGGGAAAGCAAAAAAGCAAGGTGAGATTTGACATAGAAATTATTATTTTATTTTTTTAATTTCCTTATTTTTTCTTTGAGTATCACATCTTTTCCTAATTTTCTTTTTGTCACCAGAGGAGGAAAGACACTTGCGGGCCAATGACAGGCATTTCAACCTCTCCTATAACTACGCTGTAAGTACAGAGAGAAAAACTCTGTTGCATGTTCCACACATTCCGTAACAGAGAGGGAAGAGACTGCATTACTGTTTACAAAAAATTGTATATACTGTTCAAATAAAATAAGTATTTCTGCTTTTCCAGAACAATGCCATCAAGACCTCCAAATACAACATTTTAACCTTCCTGCCTCTGAACCTGTTTGAGCAGTTCCAGAGGCTCGCTAATGGCTACTTCCTCGGCCTTATGATCCTTCAGGTATCATTCCAACATTTTATTGACAAATAATTTGTACTTTTTACCTTCATTTGATTAGAATATGTGACATGTTCTGTGTATCATACATCTTTTAATTGTTTGAATCTTTTATTTTAATAGTTAATCCCACAAATCTCGTCTCTGTCGTGGTTCACTACAGCCGTCCCTCTGATTCTGGTGTTGTCCATAACAGGAGTCAAGGATGCCTCTGATGACATAGTGAGCTGAGATAATGACTTTTGTAATCTATTAAGAAAACCATATTTTGTCACATCACTTAGTAATATAGACATACATATTCAACTAAAATCAAATGTGCACATGAAGTCAATGTTGGTTTTGTTTTTTTACATCTTATCTGAATAGAACAGACACAAGAATGATAAACAAGTGAATAACCGCAAAGTGGACGTCCTTGTTAATGGACAGTGAGTCATTTAAGATGTAATTATCAGATCATATGCTTTCATTAGTTGTTAGCCGCTATATCTAATTTGTTTTTTCTTTTTCTATTAGGCTGAAAAAAGAAAAATGGTCGAATGTGCAGGTTGGGGACATAATCAAACTGGAGAACAATGAGTTTGTGACAGTAAGTAGACAGAGAATAAAAATAGTCTATATTTCTAATCTATGGCTTGTTTTATGAAATTACTGGGAGTTTTAGTTGTGACAGATTTAGCCTCAGGAAAAATTTAACTGTAGATATAGTCTCGTCATCTGAACCCGCTTAATCCTCACTAGGGTCATGGGGGTCACTGGGGGCCTAATCCAGCTACAATGGGTGAAGGCGGGGTACAACCTATATGAGTCTCCAGTTCATCTAAGAACTGAAAATATATAGACAAACAATCACTCTCACATAAACACCTATGGGCAATTTAAATTAACCAATTAACCTATCAGTGCATGGGTTTGGATAGTGGGAGGCAACCCACGCAGACACGGGGAGAACATGCAAACTTCACACAGAAAGGTCTGATGTGGGAATAGAACCAGGGAACTTCTTGCTGTGAGGCATGAGTGCTAACCACTGCACCACCCCTAACTGTAGATATTAAACAGAAAATGTATAATTAGTTTTAATTTGTGTATAATCACCTAAAATTAAAAGTCATGTTATCATTGTACTAGAATGGGGCTTTTATCACTACTGTCGCTGTTCATCTGCAATGACTCAGAATAGACTTACTTTTTTTTGTTTTATGTTTATATTACCACAATTTAAGAGACCAGAGTGAACAAAGAAAACACTGGCTCTAATGAGAGTTTCACACATTTTTTGTGATCTTTGTAGAGGAATATTAAAGGGATTAAGCTGCAATGTTATTTACTATTTCCAGGTCCAATTATCTTCATAAAACAGTCCATATGCCCATTAACACAGCCAAGTGTCATTCTACCACTTTCCCTTTGGTGATACAGAGCAGATGAAGTTGATAAGCAATGTTACTATTCTCAAAGTAATGAGAAAAAGTCAAAGTTTAGTACTAGCTGATATTAGTACTTATGCAAACTTGGAGTGTTTGCCATCTGTCAAACTGAAGTAGAATACTGCTTCTATGCTGTGTTTTACATTTGTGAATATATATATATATATATATATATATATATATATATATATATATATATATATATATATATATATATATATATATATATATATATATATATATATATATATATATATATATATATGTGTGTGTGTGTATGTAAATATATACATTCACAAATGTAAAACACAGCATAGAAGCAGTATTCTACTTCAGTTTGACAGAAGTTCACATATTCTCTGTTTGGGAATCCCCCTCAAGCAGGAGGGTCATTACAGTGGCTGTAATCTCCCGCATCGGAAACTGGTTCCCAAATCAATTTAATGAAATCAAGATAAGCACATTGAATTCTAGCCTCTTTTTCACTCCATGTGAATGTACTGCTTCTTTCGGCAGATTAATTCAGACGTGATTTACTCCATTCTGCCTTGAAATTCCCAGAAGGCATCGCTTCATTTTAATTTCGCAAACAATTAAATATAAAATACATGTAGATTTGTTTTAATTTCAAACCATGCATATTTGTATCACCATACAAGACTACAATATGAAGAAGGCTGATGTAAAACTTGGAACAACCACGATATATGGACACGTATGTGGTATAAATAAGATTCACATTTACATAATTATGATACATTCAAGCAGACAGTTTTGAGATGAAAAAATGCATCAGATAACATTCGACTTTCTTACGGTTGGGCTGGGACATTATAATGATAACAGTGGAAGTTGCCAGGGGCCTCTCCAAAGTTAGTGACAGTAAAGATTATTTTTTCATCTCATAACATTTATCTGTGTCTTATGTCTTCACATTTAGGCTGACCTCCTGTTGTTGTCGAGCAGTGAGCCTCTCAATCTGGTGTACGTGGAAACAGCTGAATTAGATGGGTGTGTATGTTAGATAATTATTTAGTGATACATTTAAAACTTGTATTCCTAGTTGTGTGTGTGAGTGTGTGTGTGTGTGTGTGTGTGTGTCTCAATTGCTGATAGGTGATGTCTCTCTCTGTCTTGGGTTTCACTTCATTCACATCCGTCTCACATCCTCTCGGTCTCCCCCAGTGAAACCAATCTGAAGGTAAAACAGGCTCTGACTGTAACAGGAGAGATGGGAGACTGCATCGAGAGGCTGGCAGCTTTCAATGGTGAGATGCTGAGATAATGTTGTATCCTACAGCTACAGGAACCTTTTTAGTCATAAGTTGGAAAGATAGAAACACCACCACCACAAGGACAATTAAAGGGAAGGCCATTCCTGCCAGTAAACTAAAACGATAAAAACAAACAAACATCCATTATAATGAAATTTTCATATGCTTTCATACATCCATCCCCATCATGTTTAAAATGTGATGTCTCAGAGATAGTTTTACAGAATTACTTCAATGACATGTTTTTATTACTGTCGCTTATAGTATAGTATATACCTTTCTTTCTTTGTCTTAAGTCAAGATTTCTCATTGAGACGAAAGACATCTCACATTTATATACAGTATTGCAGAAAAGTTTTTGACCACCTTTAAAATTTTACACAATCTCAAATATTAAAAAACAAAAAAAAACAAAACTAAATTCTTGCCAGTCAACCTGAATGTCAAGGTTGTTTTTTTTTTAAATAAGGTTTTTAATTGGACACTTAATTAGCAGGTTACAATAAGTTCACATTATTATCCAACTTTTTATAGTTCAACACAAGAACAAGTGAATCATGTACAGTTGTAGCTTTTAGATTTTTAAATATTAAATGTTGACCTTGATGGAACAGAGCACATGTAGTTATATAGTGTACTGTATATATCACAAATGAATGAGGTGAGCAAAAACTAATTTCTACCACATTCTACTTTTCTTTGATGTTTCAAGAAAGTCAAAACATTACAAAAGGTGATATAAAACTATGTATATTTGATCAATCCCAAATCATTGTTGGCTCAATAAACATTATGTCACAACATGGGGCACCAAACCAAGTAGGAAATCTACATGTCAGTTCTATCTTGATAAACTGACCATAGTTTTCACACCCAAAAAGATACATCATACTATTTATTTACACAAAATGATATGGACAATTAGCATGGATTTTGAGTATTTAGTGTATGATTTCAAACTACCGAGTTTAAAGTTTCATCAACTGACTTCATTTTCCTTTTCTTAGCTGATGTTGTACATGTCACACATATCACAGTATTTTACAACAATTTACTTTGTTGCTATGACACCCAGTTGTACTGAGCCAGTGCCATTCATTCAGTGGAAATGCAGTGTGTTAGTGACCAGTGGCATAAATGTATATCATTACTATTGATCACTTAGAAGCAGTCATCTATGGACTTTCATTTATTCTGTCTCTTGACTTCTCAGGTGAAGTGCGATGTGAACCTCCCAACAACCGCTTGGACAAGTTCAAAGGGACACTGACTTTGAATGGAGAGCTCTATGCTTTGGACAATGACAAAGTGCTGCTCAGGGGATGCACCCTGAGGAACACTGAGTGGTGCTTCGGCCTTGTCATATTTGGAGGTAAAATAACATTCAGCAGCTCATCAGCTTTGACTGTCGAGTATTATCTTTTCCATATGTAAACATTCTACTTTCAGCTGATAAAAACTAGAGCTATATATCCCCAAACCGCGGTGCTTCCAGTCACCCATCATTTCCACCACCCCCGCCCACCCATTCATAAACTTATATATTAAATACAAAATATAAAAGAATGAGTTCATGTGCCTGACCTACAGCGTGAACACACTGAATTTGGTGGTAATCCGTCCACCCATTCAAAAGTTATGGGCCAGACAAAATTTGGCCATCTTTTGACCTCCAAAATCTAATCAGTTCTTGTACCTGTCCTGGAGCATTAGCACACTAAATTCAGGAGAAATCCGTCCAGCCATTCCAAAGTTACCTTATGCAGCAGCAGCACACACAAAAATATTGCATCCTGACGCTCCAAGTTTCAGGGATATAAATATGCTGCGTATTATTTTGTTATCATTCACATTAATCTGAATAAAACAATATTTTAGCAACAAAAATGGAATATTTCATCATTTTCGTATCCATGTGAATTAATGTCAACAACATCTGCAGGTGCTGACACCAAACTGATGCAAAACAGTGGAAAAACAACCTTCAAACGGACCAGCATCGACCGTATGATGAATATCCTGGTGTTGTGTGTGAGTTAAATGCATTTAAATGTGCTGTTCTACTGTAAACCTTGGAATTCAACTGGTTCTTAACATGGAACACATCTCTTTATAGTTATACTTAGATATTAGTATAAAATGTTGGATAAAAGTCATATTCCACCTTCAGCTTTTTTGTTTCTGCAGGGTTGGGAAGATAATGCATATTTGTTTCTCATTCTCTTTTCTTCAGATACAACAAGAAAATACAGGAAATATGTGCACAACCTTAAAAGACACACAAACTGAACTAAATAGGTTCTAAAGGTTAAAGTACTTTTACTGTGACCTCTGACCCCATGACAAGAAACACCACAGTCAGAAACATCTGAACGGTGTTGATTGAAATCTGGTATAAAACATTAGAAAATGAATGCAATAAATATAATTTTGTCTGGGGAAAAAAAGACATTGGAATTGTAAAGTCAGCAACATTAGATACAACCACATTGGTTTATAGAAGCCGTTTTCCCCTGAAAAGGCTGTTGTTACTGCTTTATGTACTTCCTATATATACAGATTGGATCTTAATACTGACCAACAAACCTATAGTCAGACTAGGACTTCTGCGTAGTGTTGTATGTAAGAAATTGTTGCCTTTTAAAGCTCAATATTTAACTTTAATATTTTTTTAATATTTTAATTTGATCTTTTTGTGACGCAAACATGCAAGCCTTGGTTTTGGTATTGTATACTAAATCACAGGGTTTTAGTTTAGTTATGCTATCTCGCTAATATATTTGGCTTTACTTAGAAATTGAAACAACTTCAGAAACCAAATGCACCTAAAGACAATACTTAAAAACAGAAATGCGTTTTTAAAGACTTTATTGCTAAAAACAGTATTTCTCCGAAGCCCGGGTTGCTGAACAAGGAACTGTCAGAAAACAACCTGTCAGGACAGCAACTGAGGGGCAGGGTAGAAGAGCAGTCAGAAAACAGACAAGGGCAAAAACCAGAAAACCACAAAAAAGGGAAAATCCAAAGGTCATTACCAGTGTCCAAGCATGGGTCAAAACCAGGTCCAGAATCCAAAACAGGGCCAATGAGGGTGAGGGAATCTCTTATCCAGGGAGAGGCGTAGGGTTAGGTAACAGGTGGCAATAATCAAGCACCAAATCAGACAGGGGATGGACAGCAGACAAAGACCAGACAAGACCAGACCAGAATCTAGACCACTTATTTGCTCCATTAAGGTTGATAAACTCGCACCAGACAATGACACAAGAGGAGTTTATATAGGACCCAAAACAGGTGAACCACATGGGGTTAAATTAAAGGGGCAGGACAAACACCAGTGACAGGAAGTAAAACAAGACAGAGTGAACATGAACCAACATGAGAAAATAAAAGCCCAGACACTAACGACAGAAAAAAGAGGAATACAAACAGAAAACTTGCATCACAAGACAATAAAAGTCTAGAGCATAACAGAAATGTCTATTATTATAAGCTTCTGTAGTAGCACAAATACAGGGACACCAAAGTGTGATTATTGTTGGTGACGTTTTTACATTGTATTCCCATTAGTGAAAACATTCTGGATATTTTCACCATGGTCTGTTCTCTTACTGTTATTCTTATTCTGATTTTCTGCCCCTCCCTTCAGATCTTTGGTCTCCTGGCGTCAATGTGTGCTATTCTCACGATTGGCAACGCCATCTGGGAAGTGAGGGAAGGCTCAGTTTTCACCGTGTTCCTCCCTTACGAACAAGGAATTAACTCTAGTCTTTCATCCTTCCTCATGTTCTGGTCCTATGTCATCGTCCTCAACACCATGGTGCCCATTTCTCTATACGTCAGGTACAGGCAATCATTTAAAAAAAAAACCTGAACCCTGACTTAGGCTCCCAGTAGGACTGACAGAACCTTAGAAACCTACTGGTGTATGAGTGTGTGTGTGTGTGTGTGTGTGTGTGTGTGTGTGTGTGTGTGTGTGTGTGTGTGTGTGTGTGTGTGTGTGTGTGTGTGTGTGTGTGTGTGAATGGGTGAATGTGAGGCTAATGTAAAGCGCTTTGAGCACCATGAAGGTTATATAAGTGCAGTCCATTTACAACCAACAAGACACTTTTGGAATCATTTCGTTTACTGGTCTTGATGTTCATATGTTTAAGTCAATTTGACCAGTTTAGCACATATACAAATAATTACACAGAATAAAAGCCAATTGGAAAATCCTTTTTTTTTTTTACCCTGTCCACATAACTTGACAGTATAATTACTGAAATTCTAATTTCAGATTTGGAATCACTTTAATTTATTCAAGATTACATGATTTTCATCCACTTGCAGATAATTGTATTCTTGTTATCCAGCATTATCTTTATCATTCTATTTTTTATATGTTTTATCTATATGCACCAATGTCAGTGTGGAGATCATCCGTCTGGGGAACAGCTTTTTTATAGACTGGGACAGGAAGATGTACTACCCCAAAAGTGACACTCCTGCTCAGGCCCGAACCACCACACTCAATGAGGAGCTGGGCCAGATCAAATACATCTTTAGCGACAAGACAGGAACCCTGACACAGAACATTATGACTTTCAACAAATGCTCAATCAATGGAAAAGCTTACGGTAACAATGTGTGCGTCATAACAACAGAGATACTATTTACACACCATCTAGAAGTGACACTGATGTATGTGTGTTCTGTCTGATGCCCAGGAGAGGTGTTTGACTTTTCTGGAGAAAGAGTAGAAATAACAGAGGTGAGGAAAACACCATTTGTCTATTTTGTAATTCTGTATTATGCATATTCATAATATATTACTGAAGTCTACTCTGTTATTCCTCTTTGTAGAAGACAAAGAAAGTGGACTTCTCCTGGAATGACCTAGCCGACCCAAAGTTCATCTTCCATGACCACAGTCTGGTGGAGACGGTGAGGGGGGGTAACCTGGAGGCTCAGGCCTTCTTCCGCTTGCTGGCTTTGTGTCACACCGTCATGCCTGAAGAAAAGAAAGAGGGTGAGCGTCATCTAATGGACATGGTTGTTACTACATGATGGAAAAAAGTCCATTGACTACACAGTTGTCATCAAGGCATCATAAAGAAAATATGCAAAAAAAATTTAAACTTCAGTGCATCATAGCACAGGAATCATGTGAAGCCAATTAAAAGAGAAACATGATAATGCAATATTACATTCAAATTTTATTCAGATATAAACATATTTTCTAGACTTTCATAGGCATACAATACTGCTGATATTGTAAATATTGTGTTAATTAATATAGTATGACTATTTTTGTTCTACTTTAGTTTGAGTTCTTTTCTTATTTTACACTTATGACATATTCTATTTTATTTTCATAGTTTTATGATACTTTTCAATCATCTTTTGTATGTTTTTTTCTGACATATTGGTTTTTATCCATATTTTTACACTGACTCCAGTAGCGCTCAGTAGAAGTTGAATACATAATGATAATAAAGGCTATTCTATATAAATAAAATAATATAAGGAAAATAAATGAATTAGGAATAATGAATGGTACAGGAAAAATGTTTAAAAATCCAATGTAAAGTATGAAAGGGAAAAGAAAATTATTTTTATTCAGTTGAGGTGGTGTGGGTGTCTGGTCAGTATGGATGTGTTCAACCAGGAGGAGACCCTGGGGAAGACCCCAGACACCCTGGAGGTCTATGATTATTATGGACTGTATGATTACTGTCTGTTGGCCAGTCTGGGAACAGCTCTCAATCCCCCACAGGAGTAACTGAAGTTGGTAGCAGGAGAGAGGGAAGTCTAGGCTTCTCTTCTATGGTTGGTTCACCTGAAGAAAATATGGAATAATTTAATCTGTTATTATGCTCTTCATCCCATGGGCCGCATTAGAACCATTGGCCGCATGTTTGAGACCCCTACATTAAAAGCTAAGTTCCTCAAACGGTTGCAGAGTATCTAGAAGCCCCTTGTACTTTGCTCCTGACATGAATGGATACGAGACTGGGAAAAGACCAGATACTTAAGTGCTGATTATCACCCAGACAAAGAATCACTTCTGAATATTTGATTCTTAGTAGGGCTGGGACGCTATGCTTTTATGCCGGTTCAATTCTTTTCTGATTTTTTGGGTGCTGATTCTATTTAAATTGCGATCCTTTGATATTCCCGATTGCACCAGACTGCATGAAAAAGCTGAATGATGATGATGCCTACAGATCACATCAGGAGTCATATTTCCCCCAAAAAATGCACATCGTATGTGAGTCATTTCAGATTTATTCAGCAGTAATATATTTGAACCAGACTTTGGGAAGTAAACTGCTACATTTATTTGCACACAACACAAATAGGAGCCTTTAAATTAACAGACTTCATAATAAAGTGCACTTTAAAGTGTACATGTCCAACTCTGTTAGAAAGCCCACACAGTTTAATTGTTGTTGATTGTTCAACTATATTTATTCAGGAACAACTAATTTTCGTTAAGTTTTCAGATATCCCATGCTGTTGAACACATCAGAGATGTTACGACGGGACTGAATGAATCACCTCCATGTTTAGAATTAGCCGCTGTGTCGTTGTTCAGCTAATTCGATAATAAGCTAGCTGTCATCTTTGTGCCTTCTGTGTGGTGATTTCTGTGCATTCCATGACACATATTATACATCTGAGTGACTCATACAGTCATCTACGGTCTTCACAAGCAGTTATTTGTTTCCACCAGCTTAAAATGAATAATTTAAATATGGGAAGAAATCGTTTTTTGAACAAAAAAAAAAATTTTTTTTAATCATAAAACAAAAAATTCCGATACATATGTGAATCAATTTTTTTCTCCCACCCCTAATTTTTACCATTGTTCTTTTCACAGGGGAGCTTTACTATCAAGCCCAGTCTCCTGATGAGGGTGCACTGGTGACAGCGGCAAGGAATTTTGGGTTTGTGTTTCGCTCTCGAACACCAGAGACCATTACACTAGTGGAAATGGGCAGAAAAGTCACCTATGACCTCCTGGCTGTTCTGGACTTCAACAATGTCCGTAAGAGGATGTCTGTCATAGGTGAGAGAAAACCGTGTGTTGATGACACAATATGTGCCATCATATATGAACTAAAGTTCAGGTAAAATTACTGAAAAGAAGGACATATGTAGAAAACAATAAAATATATATATATATATATATATTTTTTTATTTTTATTTTTTTTTTTTAGGAAAAGTGTCATGGTATAAAACATTTAGTATAGTCTCCAAACTGTTTTAAAAAGTGCAAAGTATCACGCTTTAATGCTCTAATAGTATTCAAGTAGAACACAACACGTATTTAATCCTCATCTATTATTATCAGTTCAAGATGAACATTGTACTTTTCAGGATTGACAGCTTCACAGTGTGTAATATTCTGTCACATGCCTTGAGAAAACATTTTCAGGATGTTTTGAGAGTTTTTTTTGTGGATATTTCAAAATTCTCCAGACATGTTTATTAAATTGATACTAGAAACTAAATTGTGTGTGTATGAAATATTGATTGCAAGGAAGGAATTACATGTTGTTATTTTAATTTGAATGTATTTATTCATTCCAGTATCCAATTCATTCAGTATTTGCTGCTCCTTCTCAATGAACTGAAGTTGTCACATGTCATGAACAGATCTTCACTCAAACGTCTTTTTCCTTTGTTTCCAGTGCGAAGTCCTGAAGGCAAGTTGACACTATACTGCAAAGGTGCTGACACTATTATCTACGAAAGACTCCATCCGTCTTGTAGCAAACTGATGGAAGATACCACCAGACACCTCAATGTGAGACAGTTTTACAGATAATGCAGATATAATAAAAATCTTGTTGGTATTTTTTTAAGTGTGCTCTAAACTACCTTAACAATCTAGGAGTATGCAGGTGAGGGGCTTCGGACTCTGGTTCTGGCCTATAAGGACCTAGATGAACACTACATGAAGGACTGGTTGCGTCGACACCACACAGCCATCACTGCAATGGAGGGGCGAGAGGAGATGCTCGATGAGCTTTATGAAGATATTGAGAAAGACCTCCTGGTTGGTCCATCATAAACATCTATCTCATCTGAAGAAGGAAAATTCAAAATCAGATCATCATGATTTTAATATGTAGAACTTGGCTTTTCTGATGTGGTTTTAATCTTTCCTTCTAAAGATTTGTTCTGAGGGGTGTTTTGTTTATATACAATTGCAGAAAAAAAATATTAGACCATCAAAAGTAATCAAAAACAATGGTTATGCAATCGAATATTAATTCCTGTGTGTATCATATGACTAAAACAGAAAAGAAAGCTACAGTACAATGCCAGAGCTACTGATGTAATAACGTAAAGAATTTTGATTATTATCAAGAAAGCCATGGAAAATGGGTAGATATCAGCTCTGAAATTAAACTCTTATGAGTTATTTTTTGTTGTTATTATGTTTGACCAAGCAAATGTGCCTATAGTTGTACAAGGCATTAAAATGTACAAGAAACTGAAAAAAAACAAGGGGTGGTCTAATAATTTCTTTTATGACTTTAAATGCTGTAAAATATTACATCAGTCTATTTTTGTGCCTGACAGAATGACCTTGTGTTTTTCTTTAGTTGTTGGGATCATCAGCAGTGGAGGATAAACTGCAGGACGGTGTTCCACAGACCATTGAACAACTGGCTAAAGCAGACATAAAAATCTGGGTCCTGACTGGAGATAAACAAGGTACGTCTCCATTCACTGTTTTCATATTTGCTCTTATTTCTTCCAGCTTGATGAGCTTAAATCATGTAAGATTTTGCTGAAACCTTTTCCAGCATCTGCAGGACTTAAATAGAGGGCACATAGGGAAAAAAAAACAACTTACCATCTAAATCTAAAACTGCTCGCTGGCCGCTTTAAATATTCTTGGTGAAATCTGGCTGGTGAATGGGTTCTACCAGGATGTGTACAATTAAATAAAAAATAAAGATACAGACAAAAAAGTATTTTACAAAATTGTATTTTATTGTAATACTTTTTTTTTTAAACCTTTCTTTAACTAGGAAATGGTCCCATTGAGTTACAATAACTCTTTTGCCAGGGAGTCCTGGCCAAATGTGTCATATTCCTGCACTCTGTCACGTTTCCCATCACTCTGTCTTTTCCACTCCGCACCCTGTCACCTTTCACCTTTATCATTTCACCTGGCCCTCGCACACCTGCCCTCATGACTTCTCCCTATTTAAGTTTTCTCCTTTCCTGTCCTCCTCATCAGTTCACACCATACTCTTCCCTCAACGGGACTCAAGCCTAGAGTTTCTGAACCAGCAGGATTTTGCCCTGGTTACTAGTTTTGTCCGTTCAGAGTGAGTTTTGTAACTGCTTGGCTGTATTATTATTTTCATGTGCTCTGTTCGCTGGAGCTTGGAATAAAGAGCCTGTTTAAGCTGAAGTCTGTATTTTGGGTCCTTCTCACTACACGATCGTAACAAAAAGTTGCATTACAATACAACACAATTGACAAGACAAGCCACAACAATACCACATCTAAACAGACATAAATGATGTCAGCCTATGTATACACAGACAAGTAAAAAACAGACAGCAAAACAACAAATGGAATTAAAAACAAAGATTAATAAATAAATAAATAAAATTTTAAAGTTATGGTTGGGATAATTTCTTTTTTTTTGTAATTATCTTTTTATTTGGAAAAGGCAGTAATTCAGCATACAAGCTTTTTTTCTACAATGTTTTAAACACTTTTTCCAGATTTTCTTTTTACAATCTTCAGTACATTCACTGAAAAATTGGGAGAATTTCAATATTTAAAGTGGTATTGATAGTGGATAATAAACCATCCATTAGTCTCAGTTACAGTCCAATTACCTCATAGAGACTGAAATCAGGATATAAATTAAACCTAATGCATACATATAATAAACAGTGCTGTAATATAACCTTTCATCAGAATTGATTAGATAAGAATTTACAATATATTTACTATTTATTTATTTGTCTTTCCAAGAACATATAGCTGTAGCACAAATACCTCCACATGTTTTAGACAGATAAAAACAGCTGTAGTTTGACACTGGGATCATCTCATTTTGATTTTGTAGTTTTTCCAGTGAAAATAATTTATTTTCCGATATTTAATTCACTGATCATATAGATATTCATAAAACCTCAGATTAATATGAAGGGTTATAATATCAGAAACAGAGAAAAAGTGACTTTTTCAGTAAAATATATCACTAACTAAACATAAACGATGCGTTTCCATTCACTATCATTTATGAAACTATGGGTTTTACTGGTGAATCATTGTTGTAAAAGATGATGGTGTTTCCACGTTCACTACAGAACCTCTGAACATGTGGGTCATATGGGATGACCATGAAAAGATGACAAGATGACAATCATTTGATCGTATTGATTGATTATGATTAGTTAATGAATAGGTAATAAACATTTTAGATTAGTAGATGGCTTTAATCACTGGTGAAGGTTTGTGTCTATGTGTTAAATTAAATTGTTCAATAAAAAAAATGAAGCATGGGGGTGAAAATCAGTCAAGAATCACACAAAGAGCAAAAGTCTTGAATAAAAGCAACACACCAATCATAAGCATTACTGTTTTTTAAACAGAGACAGCTGAGAATATTGGCTATTCTTGCAACATGCTGAGGGAAGAGATGAAGAGCGTCTTCATCGTGGCAGCAAATACTCGAGAAGGGGTTAAGGAAGAACTGGAGTGAGTATTATTATCATAGTTACCACTTTATTTGCAGAGAAATAACATAAATTGCAAAAAAAAAAAAATCACTGGAGATTCATGAACTCATCTTATACATGTATTTGTATGTGTTCAGAAATGCAAGGAGGAAAATGAATCTAACTGCACCTGATAAGCCGACCATCCACAAGTCTCGATCTGGCCTGTTTTGGCTTCAGAAGACAAAGACTGTGCCGGATGACGACGTGGATGGAGAATATGGTCTCATTATAAATGGTCACAGTCTAGTAAGAAGGATTTTCCGTTTGTGTTACTATTTCCAGTAGATGTTGAATCAGCTTAAAACACTGCAGCTGTAGGATCTGTCCTCCCTCTAGGGTAGTAGTTCTCTGAGACTTTTTTGATAAATGAATGCACATAGCTGGGCTTTGAAAAGTAAAATTAACACCAGGACAATAGTTTAAAGTCTAATCATAGTTTTACCCTTTTTGTACTATCGGTGGTTAGGTGTAACCCTGTAGCCTAATTATAGAACGTCCTCTAGTCTGAATGTCTTTAGTCCAGTCCAGAGATGTGTAAAAATAAAACACTTTTTTTTGCTGGTCTACTATTATTAAACTATTTATACTATGGAAACATATTTTACATATTATAAGATTGCAATAATGACTTTTTTAGTATTTTATATTTTTATTATTACTACTTTGTTATTTATTTCCAGTAGTACTTTCCAATGTGCATTAACCTGTTTATCCAATACTATTTTATACCTATTGTTATTAGTGTTTTCTTTCCTTTTGCATCTTGTAATATTTCTTATGTGTATTCAGTGTTGTGCTGCAACTTCAACTTTAACATCGTGAGGGCTCTTGCTCAAGGGAACAATAACATTCTATCTATTATAATGTGTTTTAGCTGCCAGTAAAAGTTGCAGTGGTGTGAACTGTCCTATTTCAGTCCAAAGTACTGATCCACTTACATTTAAATGTATGCATTTGACAGATGTTTTTTTCCAAAGCAACTTATAAGCAAAAAATTAACAATTAATCTCTCTCTCTCTCTAACACACGCACACTAGGCCAAAATGTTGCACAGAAGAATATGGCTTTCTTATTAACCTGCATCATCAGCCATTCCCTGTCTCTGTTCGACTAGTCTGTGCTTTTTTTGCTTAGAACTTAAACAGCAACATCAATGCAAATTCAATGTGGTTAACAATGTCTTTACTATTTCCCCACTACCAGAAATGCAACTACAGCCACGAACACAGTTTTTGTCCATATTATAAGAGGCTATAAATTCTATTCAGACCCAAACAAACGGAAAAGCAGTTGTGTATAGTAGAAAATATTAGGCTTTTTCAGAAGGTTGTTGCTGTAAGTAGCTGTAAGTGAAAGTGGCTTTTTGGTTACTGCTCTTTTATTTTGAATTTTTTTTGTCTGCATTTGTTCTTATTGTTTAACACCACAGAGAGGGAGTCAACATTGTTTGAGATCAATGCATTTTTTAGTCTTGCAGCCAAATATTTTAATATTTAGTGCATGTGTGTGACTGCTCTTTTATGTTGTATGTTATCTACTGTCATACTCAGGCCTTTGCACTGGAGAAGGACTTGGAATTGGAACTTTTGAGGACAGCGTGCATGTGTCAGACAGTGATTTGCTGCAGGGTCACCCCTCTGCAGAAGGCTCAGGTGGTTCAGCTGGTCAAGAAGTACAAGCAGGCTGTGACTCTGGCCATTGGTGATGGAGCCAATGATGTCAGCATGATCAAGGGTAAGCGTGCGAAGATACTTTAAAGGGGCAATTTGTCAAATTCAGATGAAAAAAATAATTAATTGGTGTTTTACCTGATAGTCGTAGTATTGTTGTCCACCTAAAAAAAACATGTCTTCATTTCTAATTATGTTAAATGGATTCATAATTACTATATTGCTAAACCTGCATGGTTTAGTTTATTCAGTCTGATGATGTATCTAATAGGCTGTTTTTGTTAGACAGACAGCAACAATTTTGCCCATCGCCAGAGTTTGGGAAGCGCTAGTGGCATTCGGAGGAGAGGAGGAGTAAAAAGAGGTTTAAGAATGTAAAAGGACAGAGGGAGCAACAATAGCAGCTCCATCTAGGGCATCTTGGTTGGAGTTCTCCCCCGTTGCAGCAGTTCTTCTCACGTCTGACTAATCCTGCCTTTATGTATTATGGGAATTATTGTAAATACTAATTATGATCTCCAAAAATTGGACGTCCTATTTTTCACTAGAGAACTGGTAAAAAAAAAAAAAAAAGATGAAATAGTCTTTGACCTTTTCAACTTGAACAAGGAAGGGTTAATCGCACATAATAAACAGTGCTTTTATTAATGTTCTGCTGCTGCTGCAAGATGATTTTGCACATTTACAGTATACCCAGTCTGTAAAAAATAAATAAAAAGTGCTATGAATTAATATGTTCAAAATTGCTTTACCCAAATAGCAGGTCACCATAAACTGTGTCAATTTTCATTTCGCTGTGACAACAAAAGCACATGTAATTTCAAATTCACTAATGGAAAGGTTACTATTTTTGATAGCACTTGAAGGCAGCATAAGAAGTGACTGGATGTTATACCTTTTGAGCTACAAAATATTAGGGCTGGTTAGGAATAACTGTAACATCAATAGTAGCATCAGTAGCAGTATCTGCAGTACAATTCATTGATATCCATGGTAAAACATCAACACTGTTATTTCTTCACTTCTTTTAGTTCAGTTGTAGATATTTTGAAGTACAATTCTCACTTCCTTTCCCTTTAATCAGCTGTTGTTGCATGCAAAACTCTTCTCAGATTGTGAACCCTTAACAAACAATAATCCTACATCCTGTTCTGCCTAGCTGCTCATATTGGTGTGGGGATCAGCGGTCAGGAGGGCATGCAGGCGGTGCTCTCTAGCGATTTCTCCTTCGCCCAGTTTCGTTATCTCCAGCGCCTTCTGCTGGTGCACGGCCGCTGGTCTTACCTGCGCATGTGCAAATTCCTACGATACTTCTTTTACAAGAACTTCACCTTTACCTTTGTGCATTTCTGGTACGCCTTCTTCTGTGGGTTCTCTGCACAGGTGAGGCACATATACTGTCTGAAATGTTGTTTTAGTGATGTGTAATTATAAATATGTATCAATCATTAATATCCATATTGTCTTCTTTTTAGACTGTATATGACGAATGGTTCATCACTTTGTACAACCTGGTCTATACAGCTCTTCCCATCCTTGGTTTGAGTCTTTTTGACCAAGTAAGTGTCACTAACAGATATATTACAAGTCCTCTATCAAATGTACAATTCAACCTGTTGACATAGACAGATAACTGAGCTTTTATATATCATTTGTGTTGTCTTTCTTTGTCTTTTCTGGCACTGAGCTGCCATTCATTTATACATAATATTACACATACATTACATTCCACTGTACATAGTGTTTTTACATTTCTTCTTCTTTTTTTAACACAATGGTGCTTCTATGAAACTGGGTACATGTCTGTACGTGCCACTTTCTCTGCCTTTTTAGACGGAATAATAAAGTAGAAATTTAGACCTATTTGCCCTTAGGACGTACCCAATGATGATGTCAGATAAATGCAAAAAATATATACTCTTGCTCTGAACCTTCCCAAAATTAATGAATTTTTATTCAAATTTTGGGGCCAAAAATAGGACAAGAAAAGCTGCATGGGTGTCTGTGCATTTGATCTGGAAAACATAGCTGTAAATGTATATTCCACTTTAAATGTGATGATTCTAGTTTTTTTTCTAATCCAGACATGCAGGATTTTGATGAACCTTAATCTCATTCCAGGTTTTGTATGCCACCTATGTTGTCCACTGGTGTTACATGCATAACCTGCCCAGTTAAATGTATACAAGTTGCAAATGATTTTGCAAGAGCAGTCATTTTTGTGAAACACTTTGTCTTGTATAATTTGTTCAATCCCAAAATGTACCTGTGAGGGAATGAAGAGGTTTTTTTTTTAAATAGTAGCATATAATTTTCATGTCCTTTTGACTTACATACAGACATTTGTATTAAATATAGTATGAATGCATACAAAAATGTTTTATTAAAAATGTTTGTCTTTTATCTCAGTAAAATATATATATATATAATTTTAGCCCCCCATGTCCATAGAACCACACAAAGTTGTATATAGTCTTTTAGTGTTCCTTGTACTGTGTGTTAATATTGTGTCTATACTATTTTCATTTAATACGTAAGAGTATTTAATATTTTTACTTGACTCTTGAATCTTTCCTTCTACTTATCTACTTATTATTGTACCTATAGGATGTGAACGACCGTTGCAGTTTCCAGTATCCTCAGCTCTACAGTCCCGGCCAAATGAACCTGTATTTCAGTAAAAAAGCTTTTGTGCGCTGTATGATGCACAGCTGCTACAGCTCCCTCATCCTTTTCTTCATCCCCTGGGCTGCCATGCAAGACACGGTGCGAGACGATGGTAAAGACATTGCTGACTATCAGTCCTTCGCTTTGCTGGCGCAGACCTGTCTGCTGGTGGTGGTGAGCATACAGGTAAAATATGAAATCAACAGTGTTTCTGCACATGTTGTATATTTGTACTGGAATCAGAAGTAATTAATTAAAGGAGTCATTCCATTAATATTGCTGTGTTCTCCATTGTTACTGAATGCATTGTGTGTTGGTTCTGTTTAAAAACATTTCTGATGTTCTGCCGAATTGTCCTACTTCCACGAAACGTCCAACCATAGAACGAAATGACAGACATGTCTGCAGAGATACGCTACCTTACCTGTCCTCATGATGAGTAGTGGACATTTTTTTCTGAGTCACTTGTTTCTCTGTTGTTTTCCATGAACGGTAAATACAGCCAGTAGAGGTGACCCATCAGATTCCAAAAGGAGCGTCAAAAGTGGTTTTCAGTGGAATGACACCTTCAAAGTTAATTTCCCATAAACTTTACAGTGTTGTAGTTGACTAGATTCATGTAAACTGGGACTGTTTTTTCTGGCACCAAACCTTGACTTATTTTTGATCCTGATATAAATGTACTGGGACATAAAAACCTGTTTTGGTGTGTTTTGTTCAGATGTGCTTGGACACTCACTACTGGACAACAATTAACCAGTTCTTTGTGTGGGGAAGCTTGGCTGCCTACTTCGCCATCACCTTCACTATGTTCAGCAATGGCATGTTCCTCATCTTCACATCTGTTTTCCCCTTCATTGGTGAGTCGACTCAACAGACATTGTTTGACAACACCCTTTTGGAGGACACTACATATTAAAAATAGTGACATTAAAAACCTTTTTTTTTTTTTTAAATCGGGGACATAGTAATCTCCAAATTTTAAATTTTTTCACAAAGTACATTTCAAAAAATAGCACTTTTCAATAATTGCCTTTCCACAAAACATTATAATGAATGTTACAGAAACAAACATACAGAAGGTTTCAAAAGTTTATTGATTACACTGTCACAAATCTTAAAGTCTGAGGCAAGATGTAGAAAGTACATGTCTGTGGCAGCACTATCAGGTTTTTGTTTTTTTTTCAAAGGGACAGTGCATATTAATAAACAAAAAATGATAGCCGAAACACAAAACTTCTTATCTGACAAATGTACTTTCTTGAGAAAAAAGAAAAAATACTTTTGTTTTCTTATACAATGATATTTGCGATGAACTGGCGTCTCATACAGGGTGTACCCCGCCTTCGCCCATTGTAGCTGGATTAGGCCCCCAGTGACCCCCGCGACCCAAGTGAGGATAAAGCGGGTTCAGATAATGAATGAATGAATGAATGATATTTGTCAAAGGTATCCAATAAATAATAAACAGTTTCTGGACTATATTATGATATTTTGAACAGGACCCCCCCCCCCCCATATTCTCATTATCCAAAATGAAACCCATCAATCAGAAAACCAATACAACGTTTTGTTCCGATATAAGAGAATATAACCAAGGCTAATTTCCATCAGGTGTTGGATAACAGTCTGTTCTGGTTTGGCCTTTTTCTACAGGTACTGCAAGAAACTCTCTGAACCAGCCTAGTGTGTGGTTGACCATATTCCTGGCTACTCTCCTCTGTACTCTGCCAGTTGTGGCTTTCCGCTTCATTCTCATTCAGCTCCGACCAACCATCAATGACAAGGTGAGATGAGCGTGTTGTATGGTTTTTATACGTTGTTTTAACCGTATACGTTACATTTGGTTTGCAAAAATATAAATCTGTTATTTCAATATAACCAACAGGCAACAACCACAGCTACTGGTGAAGGTTATGAGATGTTTGAGCTCCCATTCCAATTTTTTTAATTTAATATTTTGAGTTGTCTAATTCACTTGACTCGAGTGGATATTCATTTGGCAAACCATTGTTTTGATTTTATAGCCAATAAATAGCTGTGATGAGCCACATACGGGTATTGGGTATTAAGTTTCTGATGTTCTGTTTATTAAACAAAGTTGTTGGGTTTTGTTTTTTCCATAAATTCTTATTTGTTATTAAAATTAAGTTGATTAAGTTGTCAAAACTTTAGAGAGAGAGAATCTATGCTTAATGGTATGTTTCTTGGTCTCATGTATCTGTAGTGTATAAATGTTGTCATTACCAACAATAGCACTGTTTTATTTATGTATCACACTGTATATTTTTTAAAAAGATGTTGGGAAAAAAAACTAAAAAAGAGTCGCAAAAGGTTTTTAAATTGATCTTGCAACTTAGCATAATTATAATACATGTCAAATAGAATATGTTGTGCTTTGAATTAAACTGATGGACAAAGAATGCAGACATGAATTTATACTGAATATAATGATATCTAAGTACTAGTTACTTCCACCTCTGATTTTACAGTGGGTGACGTCACAGTGTTGTGTCCATTTAATACAGTCTATGATAGTAATAAATGAACCATTTGTTTTTTCACACAAGGTGAGATATAAGATGAGGAAAGAGGGGCTCCCAGCTCCTGCACCTCAGCGCCCTCCACGCCGACGCATCAGCACCCGGCGCTCTGGCTACGCCTTCTCCCATTCTCAGGGCTATGGTGATCTTGTGACATCTAAAAGGTTCTTGCTGAGGCTCCCGTTGAAGACCCGTCCAGCGCTTTTCACCAAAACCGACTCAGCTGTGGCACAGAATCATCCTCAGCGCTACCGAACCGTCACCGAGGAGACAGAGGAGCAGATGAGGGAGCAGAGGGACTAACACTCTGCATGTGACCAGAACAGAAAGGACAAGGTCTGGAGGACGCACAGGGTACATGTCACTGCCTACGACTGTCACTACACTTTCCAGGTTAAACTTGAATTCTTTCAAGCAAGTTTTGGATTTTTTTTTTCTCTAAAGGATTAATGTAAAGATGCTGAAGCACATACAGCCTTAACAGACGATGCTGATGGTTTCAGCTGTTTTCCTCCATAATTGTTTAAACCAAAGACTGGCAAATACGTTCTAGAAACAACTAATTAATCCCTTTGAATGTGTATTATTTTAAGTAGTAATGTTTTTAATACATCAATATCTGATGACACAACTGTTTATCACATATCAGGATGATGTTGAATGCCTCAAAAAGAACAATTCACTCTTAGAATTTTAGTTTTATTCCATATTTTGGCTTAATGCTTGCTGTGATGGATTCTACCTCTAGAATGATTCAAGCTTCTACATTGTGGTTTGTTATTGAAAATTATCGGATTTTTTCTTAACCCTCAATGGTTTGAATAGCCACTATTAACTAATCTGAAATGTTCAGTAACCTTCAAATCTAAACCCTATCAATATATTTGAATAATTCAGTTGAAATGCAGCTTCTGATCTTTTCTTCATCATCATCAGATATGAACCATTTGGATATTCAGAAGCTTCGTAATGAATGTAGAAACACAAACATAATTCCTATGTAGTTTAAAAGAGTTTTAAAGACCCTTGTTTCCAGTTTAGTTAAAGATATATTTAGCTGAAAAGGTCAGTGGTTTTTTTTCTTTGTTTGTTTTTTTAAATCTAACAATATTCTGAGCTTTCGTGGATGTCTACATGTTCAGTAAACCTGAATGATTCACTGAAAACTGCAGAGGATAAAATACTAAATGGTGATAAACAGCTCAAGAAAGGTTGAATGTAGACAGTTCTGTGTCATAAAGGGTTAAAAGGCTTAAACTTGGAAAACTACAAATTGCAATGAGATTAACCTTGTGTCATTAAATGTTTAAATAACTTTTTTTATGTCAGGAGTATCTGCTGATCTGAACTTGATTGTGTTTCATTGTTTTACTGTCAGTTCTTTTTTCTCTACTCAGGATGTTTTTATTCTCTTGCCGTTTACGTAATTAACAACATGTAGATTTGTAAAGGTTTTATTACTGTTCGCCTCTTTGCTGATGGTCTGTTCAGTGGTTTTTCTGCCATTCATTGACATTATTGACTTAAATGTTTAACAGTTTTTAATGCAGCCAGGGGTCAGTGTTGTCTTCAGCTTTCAGTTGTAAAGAGCCAGTGGAAATACACTGATGCACTGTAAACCTGAATAAGTTGGCACAACTTCAAAAATGGTGATAGCCTCAATTATTTTAAGTTGATGAAAATAAAAAATAAAAATTTTCCAGAACTTAAAATTTAGATGCTTATTAAAGTATATTTACATTTCATATTAACTTAGTATTCTAATGTTCTGTCAGTCCTACTGGGAGACTAAGTCAGGGTTCAATGTCTTTGTCCAAGGACACGTGGACATGTGGACAGACAGAGCCAGGACGTGAACCTCTGACCCTTCAGTCATTGGACGACCTGCTCTACCAACTGAACCACAGCCAATAAAGTCACTGTGTTTTGTGGTTGCAATTTTTTGGTGTGATATTGGTGGTTATTTAGAGTGTTTTGAAATTGTATTTCAGCATCTACTACATCAGTTAAGTTTATTTTTTATCAATCATCCTTATTTGAAACAACATAAATAACAGAACAATATAATTCTCAGCTTTTAATGACTTAATTCCACTAACTTTTACCTCATCTATGTTTTTAAATTATGTTCACTTATATCCACAATAGTTCCCCTTAATAAAAAAAAAAATTGTAAGTACTTAAACAGAAGAACATGTTACAGCAACTTAATATATTTGAGTAAGTAGTACTATTTCTGAAACTTTGAGTATTCACAGCTTAATATATTTAATTATTCTGTACATTCGGGTTTACAGTGTGGTAAGAATGAATAGTTTACCATTAGGCAGCATTTTGATTGTTTTCTGTTCCGACATGTTTTAACATTATCATAATTTGGAAGTAAACTAGAAAAGCACTCTAAGAGAGCAGACCCCCCCCCACCCCCCACCCCAGATCACCACCAAAATGAAATCAGTTCTTCCTGTTCACATTTTGAACATATCCTGAAAATTTCATCAAAATCTGTCAATAAGTTTTCGAGTTATCTTGAACACAGACAGACAAACGGATAAACGCCGGCAAAAACATAAGCTCCTTGTCGGAGGTAATAAATAACATATAACGTCTATTAGCATCATTTACATCTAAAGCCAAAAATAGCTGAAAGAAAAGGAAAGGCTTTATGCCCAGATAGTGCATTAAGATATTTTCCTTTCACTATACATCTTAAAAAGGACATACATTTAGTAGTTATATTTTCATTAAATCCAAACATCTAATTAGTACACCTTCATTTGGCAAAATAATAATAATAATAAAAGAGCATATTATAAGGGCACATCTGGGCTTTACATGCAAACAAACATAGGAAATGTGGTTGATATTGGAATGTGCAGTATTGTACAAAAGTACATTTGTTTATTTCGGTTTTTCTTCAGATGCAACAATGAAAAAGCAAGAATTATTTCCATAACCTAAGAACACACACACACAAATGAACTAAATGGATTAAAAGAATCACCACAAACCATTAGAAACACACATGTTGAAAGGAACCTGGTGTAAACTATCAGAAAATAATTGTCTGAACAAAAAGGGAGGTCACACTAAATACTGTTTTTTCACTGTAATCTTTGTTTTTTCTTTTGTTCATGCTTCACACATATCCAGATTGGATCTAAATAGAGACTGACAAATGCGTACATGTGACCAGTTGAACTTTAATAAACCTAATGTTGGACTAGGTCCGTTGCACAGCACTACAACATACCACATATAGCATATATTATAAGAATAGGTATGAGACATTCAGTATAAATAGCATCAGTATATAATTTCTTTAAATAGAGAACATGAATATTAATAGCATAGGCTGCTGAAAGACATAAAGAAACAAACAACAGCCTATAAATGTGTTTATAGGGGTTAGTTTCAAGGATCTATACATCTCCAGTTTACATGGATGGAAGAAGCATGAAGAAATGTAGGCAGTTAATGAATATGTTCAAGAAAATCACAGTCATAATTACATTGAAATGAACAATGAAGCTGAAAATAAAGACACAGTTTAGTGGCATTTTGAATATGGAAAATCGACTAAAATATGAATGAATTCAGTGAATTCTGCCATTTTTATTCCACTTAAACTCTACACTATAGAGACACAAAATGTATTATACAAGCCTTCGTAAATGCACTCAAATGCATCAGAAACTACACGCAGGACAAAAATAATCCTATTATTTAAATAATTTATAGCAGGATTTCTTTTGGGTAGCTACAGTCCAAAAGCTCCCTCAGATTTGTTTGTATTATGAATGAGCTTGTGTGCACTTCCTTCTGCTTGTCTTCCTTTCACTCACTCGTACTGTAATACACACGTATATATAAAGACACACACACTGCATCACGCCTACGACTGCAGTGTCCTCTGGGATGTCCAGTGAGGACAGCACTGCTACAGGGCTGTCCCAGGTTGGCATGGAGCCACAGGGGCTTTTAGTTCACGTCTTTAAGATCTGTAAGAGTTATAAACAGGCTGATGTATTATACAACTTACACAAAAACACTGGGATTTGGGGAGAAAAAAAACACCAAATGTAGAGGTAATGTAGTGATAATGTTACCTATCAGCTGATCAATTACATAAAGATTGTGACAGAAAGAAAACCTGATGATACATACCATAATACAGATGTGTGTGTGTGTGTAGACAATGAGTTTTATACTTTATTCAGTAATTAATCCAGTCTGTGGATACATAGCATTTATTCATTGGTGGTTTTTGTACCAGCTTCTCTTAATTGATAAGAGTTTAAAATACCTATATAATTTTTTATTACATTTAGGTGAAAAGTATATGTAATTTTTGACTTGTGTGCACTTTTTAATGCAATAAAGGGAAAAAAAGAAGAAAAGAAAATGCATTGTTGTAATCAGGAATTTGATAGACACAGAGAAGATGAAATGATGTTGTAAAATATTTTTCGAAAAAGACAAAGGTGTATTTTTCAATCCAAATAGTAGAGGTTAATTAATCCTTTAATCTTCCACTTGATTTTGCCTAATGTCTTAATAAAGTAAATTGAATTTGTTCTTGAACCATTTTAATAATGTGCAGTTGGTGTTTGATTATATTATAAATTAAAATATTCAGATGAAAACTGGGATATTGTTAAATGATACAATCATGATGCTTTTTGTGGATATTTATTGATGTTTTGGACTACATTTAGCCTTTTTTTTGGTTTATTTTTTTATATTTTTGTTGGACTATGACTGTGTTTGTTAGAATATGGTTCCTTTGTGGATAATTATGAGATATAAAAGTTCAGATCAGCTGTTTGACATTTGTATTTTGAACAAATGAGTGATTGTTCCTGCTGTAGATATTTTACATGACAGTGGTTTATATCGTCTGTTGTCAAACGCCATTAGGTCATGTGACATTTGGGCCAGGTTTGGGTAGTTTGATTAACATTTATGAGCGACTACTTCCGGCCTATATGTGGAACCTTGGAATTTTAAAAGGTTAAACGTAGTATTTCTTGTCACATGTACCTGATGCTGCTGAGTTTATGTGAGGTTTTGGAGTGAACACATGAAAGTTGATATGGCTTCTATGTGTTCCAGTTTAACCCTCTGTAACTGCCCCTCCCCTCGTGAACAAACTGCACTGTCAGCAGTGTTGTCAGTGTCCGGTGAAGGTCATCGTATGATCCCACCGTGGAAGGGCTGGCATGTGGTAAAAATAACTCCACATAGTGACACGACGCTGCCTGATTTTAGCCATTTTCAATGTAGAACAGAGTGATTGAGCTCACTTTTCTGATTACAAACCAAACTGTGTGATTGTCTTATTGGAATTTTTTTTTCTTTTTTTAATCCATTTGATATAATAATAGATAAATATACCAAAACAGAGAGTCACATAAATCAATTCTACTGGTATTATAGGCCTTGGAATTCACTGCACCAGGACAAGAATAGAAAGGAATTCCATTTAACATGATTTTAGAAACTGGAAACAAAGAAAATAAACGTGAATGAGTCAGAGCACAGTGAGGATTCATTTGTAGTTGCTCATGGAAAAAGGCTAAAAAGATTCATGTGCTCGCATAGAGATAAACCCCTCCCGTATCTCACAATCTCTTCAAGTGGAACGCTGCAGTGTGATCAGAGTGATGGGCTTCTGTAAGAGGAGACGCTGCTTCATCAGAATGTCACACTTACCAATCCAGTTCCAATGACGATGACCTGGAGTTTCAGTTTAACTAGAAGGAAAACTGCTGCTACTGCACAGACGAACACCTGTAAAACATTACTTTATATAGTCTGAATAACACCAAACATGACAAAAGATCGATCTGTCTGGAGTGGAGTGGAGTCCACTACCTCCCTGATCACCTCAGAGTACCACAGTCACTGGAGCACTAAAAATATTCCTGTTTAGACAGCCTTTTTATGACCCACCATGATGCCTTGTTTTATTAGCTCTGGTTTTTTTTAATTCCTGATGGAGTATTTTGAGATTACATTTTGAGATTCTGCTGAATAAAGTGTTTTTTTTTTAATAAATTATATTAATTAGTAGTCGTAGTATTAGATTAGATTTTAGTGATCTCAGAACAGGAAAATGTAAAGGTCAAGAACAGAATAAAGTGCAAGAAAAAACAATACAATAGAAATAATAATATTTTGTATAGTTGTTAGAAAGGTAAAGAGAGATGTAAAAGATATGCAAAGTGTGTAAGTGGATATAGTTATGTCTATTCATGACAATATAAGTATAAATAGGTTACTTTTGTTCAGTAAGAGGGGAAAAAAACAAAGACTGGGGAAAAAAAAGGTGTGATTTCAATCCGTGAGATCAGCAGTAGCTAAGGTTCTGCAGAACCTCCATAGAATGTGAGTACAGAAGGTCACACTGATGACTGTTAATGAGTTAATCATGTTAAACTACTGATTTGAAGACGTTGTTCACTACAGACAACCTGGCTCCTTAGGTAAAGAGCGTGACAGTGTGGATGTTTCCTGCTTAGACCAGTGACTCAGTGTTAAGACTTTTGCTTTAGTGCGGATCAAGTGTTGGGCCAACGGTGTCTTAACTGTGTCAGTCTGCCTCAGTGTAATCTACATCAACTACAAAGAGAGAGAGAGAGAGAACAGTCTATAAGCAGAATGTTAGTGGTGTCAGTTGTGAGCGTGGCGTCTAAATAAAGGATTACCTTCAACCTTAAGAAGTGTACACACTCTCAAACGACACATTAGCACAAGTACTGAGAATGAAAACCACAATAAGACCCAGGTTATGGAAACACGTTTTTTTTCTCCCCTCTGCTGCAGACTTTATTTTCTGGATTCCAGTGGCTTAACATTGAGTCACGACTTGTTGTGCTTGGCACTTGGCACAAAGCAAACAGGTTTCCAAACACAAGTCCCTTGAACTTGAGTTTGGAAATAGAATAGACGGTGAAATCACATGACCCACAGCTGGTCACTGTTCTGTTGACCCCTATGCAAACTGGGTCAAAAGTGTCTGCAGGGCCTTTTATTGGTTAAGAGCCACACAGTGTAGGGCTGATAACTGAGGGGGGCTCACAGAAGTATTGGTTACTGTGCATGAAGAGTTCTTCTAAACATGGAGCCACTGCAGGATCACATTTCACTGTTGTATGTACATGTAGATGTCATAGAACAGCAGGTCAGCATGGGATCAGGGACAGTTTCCAAGACTGAAGAATAGTTTTCAGTATGGAATAAAGGGCCATTTCAGGGATTTTCAGGCTCATGTACATCTGCCATTCCCAAACTTATGACCAGGTCATGAACAGTAAAAGAATAGAATAGCCCTTACATTTGCAGTTCTCTGCCAGAGGTTTTACATCTAAAAAAGTGCACTGGTGCTCCCACCATCCAAACACATGCACTGATAGGTTCATTGGTTAAATCTAAATTGTCCATAGGTGTGAATGTGAGAGTGATTGTTTGTCTATATACAGTATGTTCAGCCCTGAGATGAACTGAAGACTCAAACAGGGTGTACCCCGCAATCACCCATTGTAGCCTTGATTAGGCCCACAGACCCTAGTGAGGATAAAGCGGGTTCAGATGATGAGATGAGCCAAATCATAGCCTACATTTAAGTGAAATCAAAACAGAGGACCTCTCCTCCTCTTCACTCCTTTTAATGGGATATACCTACGATGCTTACCTTCAAAATTTGTCCATGTTACTTAATTACATGTTACATTTTCCTTGATATGTGGAAGGAAGGAAATACTGGAATGTTCCATGTTTTTAAGACATAAAAAAAAAATAAAAAGATGGAAATAATACTTAAGATGCATTGTACAACAGGATGAAACTGGTTTAAAAGACACACAATGATATGATACAAAACAGATTGTCATGCGTTAAGATGAAAAATAGATTTTTAGTCATGAGCTGAAAATGTTTACAAAGACACCTATTGCACAGAAGCTTTACAACAACAATAACATTTAATTTTGTAAATGTGTTGGAATTTCTGTTTTGAAGTCTGTGAATTATTACAGTGAGGGGTGTTGTGCTGCCAACAAACCACTAACATCTAGTTCACAGATAAAAAAATTAATTAATTAAATAGAAAAGTTAGATTCATTGTTTCTTCCCATAATGCATCACTGTCCCTCTCTCAGCACAGCTTACATATGGTTTTATCCTCTCAAATGACCTCACGATCCCTGCAGTGCAGATTAATCATTTACAGACTAGCTGTGGCCAAAAAAGCTGCATTAGCGTTTGATTACACACAAAAGCGTGGATTTATTCCTGCGTATGTGTGAGCCATCATCATCTCAGAACCAGAAGATAAACAGGTTCAGACGCAGCAGTCACCTTCAGCTTGTGTCTAGGTGGAAATGAACAGACGTTCACTAATGACACTTTCCCTGCATGAGTCTGAGCCAGATGGACTGAAAACAAGGTCACAGGTCTGGGTCCAAATTACAGAAATGTAAATAAACAAGATTTAGCCAAACGTGCCAAGTGTTTGTACATGTCTTTACCTCATTCTGATCTGACCTTGTATGACAAGTGTTTTTTCAATAAACTATGAACATATTTAAGTTGAGATTTATCATGAATAACACGTCACTGATTTATTTTTGTGCAAATGTGAAGCAAAAGCTGATGCAAATGATTGACAAAAAATCACATTAGGTGGCACAGTGGCTGAGCGGTTAGCGCTCTTGCTTCACAGAAAGAAGACCCGGGTTCCACTCCCGGACTGTGCAGACCTTTCTGTGTGGAGTTTGCATGTTTCTCTCCCCATGTCTGAATGGGTTTCCCCCATCACCCAAAAACATGTTTGTTCAGGTAAACTCCTCCAGCCAGGTGATTCTGACCATTAGCCTGGTTCTACAGCTGGAGATGGATCCCCGGGCCCCCATGGCTGCCCACTGCTCCTTACAGGTGCCCCAACGGCATCAAGGATGGGTTAAATGCACTTTAAATACATCTATGCTAAATAGGTTTTCCATTTCAACAAAGAAATACTTTTGAAAAAATATATTTTAGTACTTTTTAGTAGTGTTGCACTGATCGATCGGCTGCCAATCATAATTGGCCGATTTTGCTTAAAAATAGCCTGATCGGCGATCAGAAAAACATGCCGACCAAAAAGCCGATCACATAAGTTAAAGGGGTTTTAATAAAATTCTATTCATCCGATTACTCGATTAATCTATGAAAAAAAAAATCGTAATTATAGTTGGTTAGAAAAATATTTGATAGTTACAGCCCTAGATGCAACTATCCATACCTAGATGAAAGGTATGGACACTTACAGTTCCTTTTGTGATCGGCAATCTGCAGATCAATTTTTTTGGTGTTCATTATCAGTGATTGCGCCAAAAATGCTGATCGGTGCATCACTACTTTTTAGGTCCAATCCTGATGAGGTCATTTTACACATTACAGTAGTAGTTTGTCCACTCAGTGTGCTACAGCTTTCACAGCAGTTCCAGGTTCCTTTCACTACTGACTAGACTGGATCAGACTAATGCTAATGTTAGCTAGTGCACACAATCATGCTGGATTTCTTTGACAACAGAAAATGTTTTTCTCCAACACTAAACTATATTTGCAAAGAACTCATTTAATTACTTTCAGGAGTGCAACTTACCTGATCAAAAATGAAGACTGTAAAGCTGCATGTGGTGCGTTGGAAGCCAAACACTGGCATCAGCGTTTTGCCTGTTAATTGCAGACAACCACTTGTTTCACTGTGTTGTTTCTTTTGGGATACGATATAAGGCTATTCTCTTAGCAGGATCATGTTTTTGATTCCATCCGACTGTACAACACTCAGGCATTGTTGGTTTCTTGCCGTTTCTGGAGGAGATTAATGTCACTGACGGTTCAATAGTTAGCATTAGCGCCATCAAAATGGAGGCGCTCTTTGATGCGATGACAAGTGGGAATCCCCTGTACAAGATGTCAAAATCCTGAAATATCTCAATTTACATACTGAAAGAAATCCGGTTAGTTTGATTCCACTTGTGTTCCATAGAATCTTGATGACACATCTCATTTCATAAACTCTGATTATAATCAAGTATGAGTTGTATGACAGAATGAATCAGATTTCAATCAGATAATCTACTCCAGTACATTTAATCAGATTTGTTAAACTCCAATTTCAGTTGGATTTCTTGAGTTACATGGCCATCAGAGGTATCTATAGGATCCCCCTTTTGTAATATTAGAGTTCATTTCTTCTCACTACTGGTTTGTTTAATATCTTATTTTCTGCAGTGTCTTATATAACATACCATTTGTTGACATGTTTTATTTTGTGTTAGATCTTATACTTTATGTAAGCAATTTATATTGGGTTTCATATATTCATTTCATAATTTTTTGGCATTTACTTATTTTGTAATTACGTTAACTAATCTGATTGGGAATTTGCTTTCTATAAAATGTCAATGGCTATTCATTTTCTTGTTAGTATAGAGTATTCATTAGTTTTGACCTTAGCCCAAAAGTCATACTCAAATTTAATTGGGAAATTAATATAGATATTCAAATAATATTCAAATCATTACCTCCACCGAGGAGGTAATGAGAGGTGTTAATTTCAAATCCATTTGTTTGTCAGCGGGATTAAGCAAAAAGTTTTTAACTCATTTCAATTAAACTTTCAGGAAAGAACGCATTACATTTTGAGCAATTAATGTCAAAGGTCAAGGTCACACTAAAGGTTAACAGCTAAAATACATAAGTGGTAATATCTCAGGATTCAGACAAGATAGAATCTCATGTTTTTTGCATTCAAGTCTCCCTTCACACATCAGATGGGTCAACGCCTATGGCTCTGTCAGGTCACGTGTAAATGAAAGTCAAGCCTTGGTGGAGGTCTGCTGTCTGACTACCTTGTTAATTATGTAAGGGATAATGTATTACCCACGTGTGACTGTCAGAAAAATATTTCCCGAATTTTCTGGAGTATGAATCTCCAACATGCCATCTACCTCTGCCATTGTCAATTCTTGCTAAGGGCGACAGACAGGCTACGAGGTCTAATATTTTGTGGCTAAAATACGGGTTTATGACGTATGCCAATCCCTACATTAACATTCTGCACAGGGTGTGAACTATTTCGAAATCATTGGTAGTTCTAGAAATGCAAGTGAATTACAAACATAAATTTAAGTGTGAAAACTGCTGCTACCAATG
Source organism: Siphamia tubifer (assembly GCA_020466265.1). Classification (NCBI taxonomy): domain Eukaryota; kingdom Metazoa; phylum Chordata; class Actinopteri; order Kurtiformes; family Apogonidae; genus Siphamia; species Siphamia tubifer. The sequence continues at coordinate 58,034,314 of CM035794.1, read as the reverse complement.
TTTAAATCAGCCATGGATTAAAAAAAACAAATGAGACAAATATGTCACCTGGTCTACTAGAATTATTCCATCTTGTATATTTTTCTGTGAAAAAAAAACCTAATATCTTCCTGTCTTTAATGTATTAATCATATACACGTTTATAAAAGCGCAGACTGATTTTAAAAGGTTATATCAAAACAAGCTTAAATGTAAACTAAACAGCCACTTGTCAAAAGTTCTTAAGTTTTATTGGTGAATCCAGTTTTATAAGGTGGCATTTCCATGTTCATTACACATAACCATGGAAAGATGACAAATTGCATTTTACATTCATTGATAAAAATTAGCATTTCAACAGTTAAACATTTGATGTACATGCGTTGGTTGCCAATGACTTTAGATCTTTGATAGTTAAACTAATGCAGTTAAAAGAAAAAAAAAATGTAAAAAAAATAAATGAATAAGAAAACTTCCTTTGTAGAGAACATGTAGAATAAAACACTGGCTTTAAGAAAACAGACACATTGACAACTGTTCCAAGGCATGGAAAATGTATTTATTTGAAACCACATGAACAACATCAACAGTATTATAATTTTGCATATATTCTGATATGATTGGAAATTTGAGCTTTGTAACTTATAAAAACAAAGACACATGACAGAATCACTTTAAGGGAAAAAAAATACTGTATGTTTAAGACAATGTATGCAAGAACAAAAAAGCAAAGCCATGTTAATGTCATTTTAATGTCTTATTTCTGAATAATAAAACAATCATGTCTCAAAGGCACCATCGTAAAACAAGAAATTTCATGCACAATCCCAAAAAAGCAGCTTTAAAGTTACAACAATCACAGTTTAGTGGCAAACACATTAGAATACCTGATATACACCACCAGTATATGTATATGGAACTACTATTGCTTTATTTATTGTTGTATTAAAAGTGAACTATGTGCATTTACTCATACCATTTTTTTAACTGTATTCAAGCAGCATAAAGACATAAAATTTACCATTTATACAAATTAAATCCTTGCACTAAATCAAACTGGTGCAAATTGCATATTTATAACCCATCGCCACAGCAAAATTAAAGTGGAAGATCTTTATATGATGTTTCCATCGTTTAATGGCTCCCAGCTCCCTGAAAACTGCAATTAGGTTAAAAGTTAATTTGGCTCAAAGTTATTGTAAGTTTTACATAGAACAGTTCAAAATACCTTTAGACAACATTTAATAATTAAAAAAAAAAAAAAGTGACTTACAAGAATTATATGCAAACTTCCATCATTTAGTCAAATGTTTCAGCCCAAAGTAACATCTTGCGATCAGTTTTGTTGAACCAACTCCAAAACGTTCAATCGAACACCATAGAACAACAGCAAAAAATAAAAGTTTGACCTAGCATCAATAAATGTTTTGTCTTCATTCATTTCCCCTTTCCTGCAAATTAATGACCTTTGCACACAATGTCCATATTTTATCCATCATCCAATAACCCCACCCACCCCAAAAAGGAACCTTGCATATCGAGTCTGGTCATTATTCCCTCAACTAACATTTCATCATTTTAATAAGCACCTCATACCATAAGAAAACAGGTTGTTCCAGTCATGGTTCACATTGTCGCTGAGGATTAAAGAGACAAGATTCCAGGTCGGCCAGTTCAACCGTTAACCTGATATTTATGATCTATCGTGTTGTGGTTCAGAAGAGATTTTTTTTTAGCCAAGATGTAACAGACTGACAGTGTTTTTAAACTGGTTATGTTGATGGAAGGGAAAAAAGATACAAGAGTCATATGTGTTGGGTCCATGGCTGACTGTAGAACAGCTATAAATAGACCAACAGTCTTATCTTATAAAATCTTAATTCACTTCATGTTCATCTTCTCGGATGGCATTTTAATTTGCTGATCTATGAAAATCTTAAAAAGGTTATCACAGACGTCATCTGGTTGTGACATAACCATAGGTTTTCACTAAACCGTCATTTATTTAAGTAACTGAGCCTCTTCTTTCTCTAATCAGACCATCTAATGACAGGAAAACTGAATCTTTAGTCAGAAAATCTTTGACATTGGTCTATCACATAGTTTTAGAGGAGTTCTGGTGTTTTCAAACCACACTGGAGTGAACCCACTCATAACGCTTATGCTGCCTCATTGCTCATGTGCATGTGTTTCCTCACCTTGAGAAGATTTAAAAATAATTTTGTACAACTTACTGTGGTTAAACAAATCCATCCCTTTCCAAATACTTAATCACAGAATTGTTAGAATTTTTTAAAGGCAAAGAAAACATCGACTTTGAACCTTTAAGGCCTTTGTTCACAATGTATGCAAGACTTTAGGGACTTCGAAGGATGCAACTGTAAAAACAAATGTATAGTAATACCAAAACAGTCATCCATTAGCATATAGAAAGTGAGGAAACTGCTATATTATTTCTAGCAGCTCTGAATAAACAGTCTAGTGAGAGTGGACCTTTAACTGAAAAGCTCAGAACCTTAAAAAAAACAAAAAAAAAAATAGAATAAAAGTTCTGAGATTTTTGAAATGTCACCTCTAGGTGCCACTATACATTTTACACTGAACCTTTAATCTAATAACAGAAACTTTACTGTAGTCATTGAATTGCGGTTGACACAAATGAAAGGGAGCTTATGTCCTTTTGAAGTACAGCACCATAAGATAATATGGATCATTTAGAGACTGTACAAAATTATTCCATTACTAGCTTCAATACTGCAGCCTTCTTCTCACTTTCATCTACAGGAATCCCCACCATTTATGCACCAGCAGGTCATCTCCACAACCCGTATCAAGAAGGCGGTTCCCACATTCCTCCCAGCGATATATTTCACCCTTCTCCAAAACTACAAATTTCCACTCTACATGACTCTCCGCAGGGAGACTGACCACACAGCTCCAGTATCCGTCTTTGGCTTTCTCTAGCGGGATGAATCCCTTCCAGCTCCCCAGTTCCTGCTGGCTTCCAGTGACAGCCACCGTCTGGTATGGCGATTGGCTGAGATAGTGAACACGGAAGGTTACGTCGACATTCTGAGGCATGGGCTGGACTGCCACCACCTTTCTGATACTCTCTGCACTTTCAGCAGCTGTGGTTTCAACTACAGGTGGGATATCTGATGCAGCTGTGGATATAGCACCTGTTGCAGCCGTTTTATCTTCAGGGGGTTTCTGCTCAGGTTTTTGATAGTCTTGGGAAAATGAAGGGACAGAAATGTTCATCCAGGGGAGAACTTGGTAGTTACCCTCTGTGATCCATTCATTATTGTCCATAGTTGCTTCCATTATACTGATCTCCGTCTTCTCGTAGTCCTCATCTTTCTCGTCCTCTGCCTTCATTTTCGTTCCCTTCACATTGCAAGCTTCTTCTTTCCTTTTCTTTACTGGTACAACAATGTTATCTTCCGTCTTCCTTTTCAACTCATCGGTTGCAGTGTCATTGGCACACTGCACCATAAACTGATCTAAAGCTTTGTGGTAGCTATCCTCAACTTCATGGCCAAATACATCCTCATTGGCTGCTAATGACTTATCTGTAGCCCATTCTGCATGCTCAGGTTGAGACTGCTGGGAGAGGCAAGTTGAAGGAGGTTCCATTAGGTCTCGTCCTCCAGCAGATAAAACCACATCATCAGTATAGAAGGAGTTTGGAGCTTCGATCTGTTCCTCAAGCTTGTTACAAGAGGTCACCTGGAAATAGTTTTCCACCACTGGAAGGATCATACTTTCAGCCATGACGCCAATGTCAGGGCTGACAGCCATGCTTGAAATGCCACTCTCCACTCCAACACCAGGTGATGGAATGATGTCAATGCAACTATCCTTCAGCTCCATTTGTTTGAAAGACAACATATTATTATGGAAGGCAGGAAGGTCATCAGAGGCACCAGGGGTAGCCTCGAACTGCTCAACACCATTTCCTGTATTCAGATCTTGCTGGTCTTGGCAGGATGATGAGAGGACAGGAACAGATATTTCAGGACCCACAAAGTCATCAGCAATAACCTTAGCAATGGAGGCTTCAGTATCTCCTATGTGGTGACTTTGTTGATCTTCACAGACAGAAAACAGAAGACTACAAGATGCATCTTCAACGCTTGAAGTTATTTTAATGGAATTAGGGCAGTCGCCATCAAGAGCTTCAATATGTGAAGTTTCAGAGTTAAATTCTTCCTCATTGCAAACTGGCACATTATGTGATAATTCTTCACCCATGGACACATTCTCACCATCACAAGCAATTATATCATTGGAGGCAGGACCTTTTGATTGAAGATCATCATTTGTCACTTTGATGTCTTGTTGGTGTACCAATGTGCCATCTTCCTCCTTTTTGGGCTGACTTTCTGATGTCACTGGAGGACATGGAGCATCATGATGGGCATCTTTATCCAAATTAGGAGAAATCTCATCTTCTGTCTGTTCAGGTTGTAAACACTCACCATTTAATGTCATGTCAGACAGTTCTGTGACATCTGGGATTTCAGGTTGTGTGTCAGTGGAGACATTTGGCAGACTGGTGTCATCACCTTTTAGGAGATCTGTTGGTTCATGGAGACCGAACAGAACAGGGCTGACCACACTTTCTTCAGAAACATGACAAAGGGAAGGTGATGGAATATCATTTGTATTGTATGAATCATTTGTGTCCATTTGTTGCTCATCATTAAAGTGGCTGCCATCTTCATCTTTGTTACATGCATCGTAGACTAAATGGTCATCTTTACCTTCAAGAGAACTACAAATTTCTTGGGCAGTTGGATCGTTTTCGTGATGATAAGAGACTGTATCAGCGATATTTTCTTCAGGCGCATCGTCATTTATCACCATTTGTTGGTCTACAGATGTGCCATTTTTATCCATCTCGTGTTGAATTTCGGTCTCAGGAGATGAAATTGGGGAGCAATGATCATCATTATCATGCTGCGAGGGTGTTTCTTGTTCCCACGTTAACTCAATCTCAGGTTGCTGACAGTCTCCACACTCTTCTTCATGAGGAGGAGATATGTCTTCAGCCATTAATATATCCTCACCTTCAGAAGCATTTTTATTAAGAATAGGAGGGAAACCAGCCTCTGAAATGTCTTCATTTATTACTTTGACTTCTTGTTGGTCCCTTTCAGGCTCAACTTCTCCTTCGTGTGTTGGCATTAGAGGGCAAGCAGCATGATAATTGTCCAAAGTTGGAGATGCCTCATCCTTTTTCTGTTCACTTAGTGGTTGCTCTTGTAATGACAACTCAGGGAAATCTGTAATGCCTGAGATTTCAGCTTCTGCATCAGTGACTATGCCCGACAGACTGACTGGCAACACAGTATTGGGACCGTGTTGGTCAGTGTCTAAAGATACATTTTCAAATACTGATGACTTTGTCTCAGTTTGTAGGTGATGTACACACTCTTCTACTGCCTCCTTACCCTCATTTTCCTTTTCTAGACAGAGGTTATTGTTGCTGGTGTAACTGTCATAATCCCTACATGTGACGTTACTTTCCTCCTCTGACTGACAGGGGGCAGTTAAATCTGTGTTATGATTAACAGCCGCTTCCATGTTGGACTGTAGGCCGTTTGTCTCCGTTTTGTTTGAGTCGTCTCCTCCACTGTCATTACCATTGTCACTCACATGTGGGGTTTGTTCAAAACACACTTTACTGTTAAACTGAACAACTTCATCATCACATCTGGTTTTCACAGCTGAGTCATCATCGCTTGTCACATGATCTGCTGGGCGTTCTGCCTTTAACACCTAGAAATAAAGTGAGAATATATATATATATATATAGACATATACACATACATTTAGTCTCCAAGACTTTGCTAAACTGGAACATGAAAGAGTCCACAAGGAAAAATAGTTATGTAGGTGAAGTCCCAAATGGGTAGTCGTTCCAATTCCGTGTAGGTAATGTTTTCTATTCATTTTTGGGGCAAAAAAAAAGCACAAGCTACAAGGTGCAAAGGAAGTTTGAGTTATTTTTTTTTTAAATATACTAAATAGTGGTGTTTTATACATAAAGGTTAAGCATACTTGACATTCTTCATATTTGTATCAATGAAGTTTATTTAACATTAACCCATGTTTAGCTTTGATTTCTCCACCTCAGGAAATGTGTAGTAAAACTTGCATTTTTGTACCATTTATTTGCCGTTTGGGAAAATTACACAAGTACTTCAAATTTCTCAAAACATGATGTAAAGGTGAGACATAGCCCAAAAAAAACAGATAAATGCAATTTTAGATCACAGCCAGGAAAAAGTAACTTGAGGAAACCTTGAGGTAAAATGGTGCTTCAAGACCTCACAGTCCTGGAAATGTATCAAAGTTTTCAAGTACCAGCCCCAGAGACCACTGCTTTTAGTATTTGGTGATCAGTGTCTGAATATGTAGTGCTTTCAGACCAGGTGAAGGAAATGGAAGTCCTCATATTCATACTTAAAAGGGTTCTATGTTGTATTTACATTTCAAACTCAACAGCAGGGGAAGTAACATTAGAACACACTCAGGGCTGACAAATCCATTAGCAAACCAATATAGAGGGGTATTGCGAGGACTTAAAACATCTGGGGCTTTAAAAAAAAAAAAAAAAAATTGTCAGAGTGTCAAAGGAGGGCTATATATGAGCTTCAGGCTCAATTTTAAGGTACTTTTATAGGGTTTTCTGTGCATGCAAAATAAATACTATGCTTGGGTCTGAATTCATTAATTCAACTCCAACACTATTGGTCATTTAAATGCAGGTTGTTGACTGCACTTCTGTTCTGTTCAGCCACTTGTTTGTTAATACAAGTAAGAACTGAACATTTTTAGATAATCTGCTCCAAGTTTGGACACATTTTTAATGTTTACTCCAACCACTGCTGCTGACAAACTATTATAGCGTAGTCAGAAAAATGTGTGTCAGAAGACAGTTAGTGTTGTCAATAGCTGAACTAAAGATCTATTCACAATAAAAAAAAAGTCAGAACTGTGGCTCGGACAACAGCGTTCCATAAGAACTTTAAACCTTCATAAACACATGCATAGAGGAAATGCTGGCATTTCATCTTCAAACTTAAAACTTTACTTAGAGCTGTTTCGGGTGGTGAAGCTTTAGAAGTTCATGATTTTTCTTTCAATGTAAAAGTTGTTCCTTGGTGATTGTAATCCCATCTGGTGGTTAGAGTTAGTGGTTTACTGGTACAGATTCAATTGACATTTGTAAAATCCAACACCATGGAGTCTGATAGATCTTCAGTGATCATCGTTTCATTTTAGAGTAGAAATGCAACATATTGCCTCTTTAAACATGATTCATCTTTTTTGTGACCAAATTCTATATTTTTGGGGTGGGGTTTAGGTCTGTAAATTTGGAGTGATGCCTTATTTTCTTCCAGCATTGTACATTGCCAGTGAATTTCTAAGAAAATCCTCCATTTTCCTCCACCTAGTGTGACTTTCCAAATACAACCCACAGTTTCTCTGGTTGCTTACATGCATCATCCCATTCAGAATCAGTCATTGCTTACCTTCTCTTGCTCTTCGTGGTTCTCATCACTCAGCTCAGGCTCCTCAGTGCAGTTTTTGCTTCCACATTCCTCTATCATCACATCCTCTGTAGACTTATCTGTGTCACTCCACTGGCAATCAACAGCGCTCTCCAGCTTCATTTCAGCCACTGGGTCCACATCACTTTGCAAACTCTGACTGACGGGTTCATCCAGCTCTGTCACTTTGGGAGAGCAAATGTCCCACACCAACGCCGTTTCCTCTTTGTCGTATGATGACGTGTGAATCTTATCAGATACTTCGTCTCTCTTAGAAGGTTTCTCGTCAGCAGTAGTCCGACGTTGTCTCACTTTAAGATGACTCTGTATTAAATCAGGATCCACCTTTAGCACATTTGATGAGTCTTCATCACTTCCATCTGCGAAACAAAGAAAAAAAACAACAAGCGTTAATTTCACCAATTCTTAGCATTATAAACAATATTTATTCAACCATTAGAGCTCCAATAGATTAAAACCTTACAAAATTACACATTTAATTTTTTGTTCCATCATTAAACCAAGGAGTCCAAAGAGGTTCACTTAAAATTTCTTGTAGCAAAAATGATGTTTAAAGATTTTCCAAAAAAACATTTCTGAAATTCTATACAAGTTTCACAATATTCATCCCCTGTCCTGTAGTTCATGTCAAGATTTACTGATGTTTTTAAACCATATTTTACATTACTTGTAGATGTTTACTTGTAGTTAAAGAGGTGCTGGTAAAAAATGGATGCATATTACTCTTAATTTTTTTGCAAAGCAGGCAACATAAGGCTGTACTCATTGGAGGATTACACAAATACTCTACAGGTCTGTTTCACAAAGCAGGTGTAATGAAAAACTGAGTCTGCCAATCCTGATAACCCCTCATTTTAGGGTTAACGGAGTCAGTTTTCATTAATTCTGCATTGTGAAACAGACCGGTGATCACAATTTGATACCCATAGCCAATCAAAATTGATTTAATTTCCTTGTCACTGGATTGCCAAATCACTTCAGGTGAGATATAGATGCTTCAGGACTCCAGGATGAATGTAAAAATCAATGATAAACCCATATCAAAAGTAATGAAGTGCAGTCCTATTCAGACCATTACACACAACATACGAGGCCACATCATGGATTTACCATACAGACTCGTAGATCTGGAGGACCAGGGGACCCCTGTTCTAGAGCAGAGGTCTCAGGGTCCACTGTCCTGCATGTTTTAGATGCACCCTGCTCCAACACACCTGATTCAAATGATCAGCTCGTTATCAAGCTCTGCTGAAGCCTGATAATGACCCCCTGCTTTGAATCAGGTGTGTTGGAGCCAGGGCTCTACAGTGCGCCCATTTCACTCGCATTTGCGAGCAAATATTTCATCATGCGAACGAGGAAAACAAAACAGACGCACATGTGCGAGTGCGTCTTGCAGCACACAATAAGACACACACACAGACCTGAGGAGCTAATGAAAACCTACTAGAAATGAATTAAAACTGCGCGAACAGCTCAGCATAGTCGAGACTAGCACGGCACATATTGAAAGATTAATCATTCTAAAATGTATCTAATAATAAGGCAGCCAATACAACATTCTAAAATGTATCAAAGGACAAAGCATCCCATAATACAAAGTTATGTTATGGTCTGCTCTAAATTAACACAAATGACAGCAGTCATACAGCAGTCATTGAAGAATGTTGGTATCTGTGCGTAAGTACTGCACTGTAAATAAATAAACATTTAAACTAAAACCTACTTGTGCCCCTATTTTTTTGTGTGCTCCTGAATTTTTTAACTTAGGGGCACGTGTGCTCCTGGAAAAAAAAAGTTAGTGTAGCAGGTTGGAGCAGGGTGAGCTAAAACATGCAGGGCAGTGGACCCTGAGGACCAGGATTAAAGATCTCTCTTCTAGAGGATTAAATAGTTCAGAAAATGAATTAACATTTCTAAGTTTATAAGGTGACTTCTTCCTGGGTTAGAGTTTAAAAAAAAAAAAAAAGTCAACGCATTGCTTGTGGATTAAAGTGATTTATGTGATAACATGACAAATATTTAAGTGCATAGAGAACTTAATTGTTTTCCAATGTTGACTAAAGTAAAAAAAAAAAAAGTCAGAAGCATTTTAAATGATGATGTCAACAAAACTGCCTAAACAGGAAAAGAGATTAATTGCAATATTCATCTCATTACTATTATGCCAATTGACAGTTTTTTAACAGTTTCCTGCTGACCGTAAAACTCCTGACTGCTGTGTGCAGTGTTAAATTAAACATGTTTTCTTCACTTCTTAATTTTATTTCACAAAAGGTTGTCATCAAGTAGACTAGTTGTGTTTTACCTTTCGCTTTATTTAATTCTGAAGGTTGATTCTAGACATGACATTAAACTCATAGAGAAATCCCTTTTTGACAGATCATTCATAGTATAGTGTGTATAAGTTTCGCATATTTGTATATGTACTTTGTATACATCTTCACCTAGCAACGACATTTTTAATACTGTGGTAATGTCAACCTAGTCTATTTGCATTATAAGGTCAGACTTCACCAATGCATTTCATAATGAGTTTATAGTGGTGTGTGTGTGTGTGTGTGTGTGTGTTGGGATTTGTTTTTAAATATATCTTCTGCAGTATCCGTGCAACCTTAAAGCATCAACAACAGACTGATGGGAACAAGCCACTGCTGGGTAATGTTGAAAAATGTCTAAAATATCACAAACTGGAGGTGATTTCAGGTAAAAAAAAAAAAAAAAACATTTAAAAATAAATAAACATTTGCAGACGTTTAACCTTGGAGACTGGCATTATGTGTCTTTATAGACGCACCACTAAGACGCTATTTACGAATAATCGTGACAGGTTTGTGAAGTCTGACACCTGCAGGCTCCGCTCCGTGGAAACATTTCCCGTGGATCTTACCTGTTGACCCAGTGAAGCCTTCCTCGGGGCTGTGTCCCACGTCCGTCTCCGCTGCGCCGCCGTACGCGTCACCATCCGCGGCTTCGCCTCTGGCCTTCCTCCGCTTCCCCCTCACCGTCCGGTAGATGATGAAACCCACCACCACGGACACCACCGCGATCACGACCAGAGCCACGACGGGTCCGTGGCGGCTGATCATGCAGACGAGCGAGGCCAGGTCCATGCGTCTCTCCAGAGCCACTGGGTTTTTCAGCGTCATCGGGACCGGTTGGGACTGCGACACTAGGCGGGAAAAGGAGTCCGGGTAAACGGACTGGAGAACTGAGTGGGGACCGCCCGGAGCTGGAACCTGCTGCCGACGTGGGTTCCTTCCTCCCCAGGCGTTAACGAGTAGTGACCTCTTGTTGCTGCAGAGAACTGCAAACTGATGCAGGTGCGAGATGCTCATTGGCTGTTGAGGTCACGTGGGTGCGGTGTTCATTCATAAAAAGGGAAATAACATTCGCTTGTTTTTGCAGCTTGTTTTCACACATCCGAGCGTGTAATCAGTGAATTATCAGTATTCTGCAGCCCACTGATGAGAAAAAGATTTATTACCTTAATTATTTTATCCTAGAACACTATGCTTTGATGTTCCAAATAACACAGAGCATAAATATGACTTTGTAATCGTTCAGGTATCAGTGTTTTACAGCCTACTGATTAGAATATTTTACAACTGAATTTTTGTCCTGTTTGACTGTTTATCTCCTGCACATCTCCTGCACACTCTTAATATGTCATTTAAACTTACTGATGATTCACTGCAATTTTTTATGTTTATGGATTTAAAGAACAATAACCAGGGAAAAATAAAAATGCAGCTTATTTTCACACATCCAAGCTTGTAATGCATCTAATATCAGTATTCTGCAGAACACTGATTAGTATAACTGAATGTGTAGGAAAGAGTCACTCTGCAGAAGCATGGTAATGATCATCAGGTGTGCTGAAGGAGGGAAACCTCTATGCAGGATAGTAGATCTAGTGCACCAGGGTTGGTGACCCCATGGAGAATACTGATAACTGATTAATTTCAAGCTCAGCTGTTTGGTAATAAGCTGCAAAAAACAAGCAAATGCTACAAATGAGCATGGCTTCCTGGAAGACACAATGAGTTTTCCAGGTTGTTGTTTCTTGAAATAACCATTTACTGTAACGTTTGCTTCTTTTACAGCTTATTATTATTATTATTATTATTATTATTATTATTATTATTATTATTATTATTATTATTATTATTATTATTATTATTATTATTATTATTATTATTATTATTATACAACTCAGTCAAAATCAGTTAGATATTAACCCATAAAGACTCAAACAGACACTGGTGACAAAAAACAATAATTAATGTCAACTGTTTAATACCTGTTGATCCACTAATCCTATCAATACATGTAAATAACTGGTGTAAAATGCAGATTGTCATCTTTTCATGGTCATCAGATATGACCTATTTAGATGTTCAGAGGCTCCATGGTGAATGTGGAAACACTGGTGTCTTCTTCCACATTGATTCACCAGTAAAACCCATGGAGTTTGATCAGTGACAGTGGGTGGAGACACTGGGTTCATGTTTAGTTAATGATATATTTAACTGAAAAAGTAACTTTTTGTTCAGTTTTCTCAGTTTCAATATAGCAGCTTTTGAATTTACTCTGAGCTTCTTGAACATCTACATACTGTAAGTGAATTAAATCTAAGAAAATATATGATTTACACTGAAAAACTAAAACTAAACTTAAAAACTAAACTAAAGAAGATATTACAGCAAATGGTCATGAATCACTTTAGAAAGGTCAAGTATAGAGAAAAATTCATTTGAGAGCTGCCACAAAAGTACCATTGAGTCTTTATGAGTTAAATACTCTATATTTTTTCAGGTTATAGTGTACTTAAAGACATCATGATGCATAGTCTCATAATCTTTCAACTATATACTTTAATGTAATGCGATACATGAATGAAGACAGTATGGTTGTAATATTTTTAATCCAATGGTAGCACTTAAGTTATTACATTTCTGCACAAAATACCCATATTTGTCCTCTAAAAACAATGCCAGGGTTTAGATATCACACACATTGTGAATTAAGGTCAAGGTAACACCAAATGTTTAAATTCAGTTCTGTCTTTACACTGTTCTTACCTGAACACAAATAAAATGAAAATAATTCAGAATCATAAATTGCACATATTATCCACCAATAGGTAAATCCAACATTTATATAAAAATCAGCTGCTGGGCCAATGTTCAGAGTGCAGAATTCCACAGGACCCCAGCACTTAACTGACACAGAACTGAGAAATCTGACTACACACGACTGCATTTATCTGTTAGCTCCACTCATCATCTCCAGCCTCCAGACCAAAGAACACCATTAAACAACATGTAGAGTATTTATGACAGTAATTCCTGTACTGTACTATATATTACCACTAATTTATCATTTCTTACATCAGTTGCTATAGTACCCAAATGCACAAAAGAATACACTGATGTATCCACCAGAGTACTGTGGCAACAAGAGGTTAATGGGTTCATGTAACAGTATCCGTGATTGGTTCTAGTGTCAAATGCTAACATTTTTAGAAGAAAAAGAAGAAGTCCATTAGTTCATGTGATTAAGGTAATCCACATTAGATTCTTGAACCTTCCTTCAATCTCTTCATTATTCAAAAGGAAGCACAGCTACATAGTAAAGTATTTGCACTTAATTTTCAATTTCCCATTTGCAACAGAAAAACAACAGCTCATCGGTGTTAGACCGTTGACATGATTAAAGACAAGCTGGACAGCGTGTCCTCACTATATCTAAAGCCTTATGAAAATACTTATTTTCACAACAAGAAATCTGGTTTTACTTGTTTGTTTTTTAATTTCACCAGTGGAAATAAAGAGGGTTGTTTTTTGTTAGTTTTTGGTTATTTTTTTTAATCACCATCAGTCATTAGACTTATGTTTTTACAGGAAACAAGTTAATATACAAAAGAAAACAGTGTACCACAAGACATTTCAGAGTGAAATGAAGATATCATACTTAAAAGGTTAAAAAACACGGGATTGTAAGGGCTCATGGAAATGCTTCACTACTAAACCAGTAGTGTTATTTAATATTTCCAATGTGGAAATATTAAATAACAGCCCAACACACCTGGGAAAGTGACTCAGTTTATTCTGACACTGAGTTTTACATTTTTAAATTTTGCTGTTTCCATAAATATTTTTTTTGTGTAAAATTTTGAATAGCACATTAAGTATATTAATGGAAATAACTTTCATATCAAAGTCCACAGTCTTCATGTAGAGAATGTCTGATATAATGCAAACGACAAGAAGTGAATCTTAAAGTATGGACTGCTGCCCCAAAGTGGTTTATATAAGTACTGCAGGTAGGAGGTGATTCACCATAAAGAAATAATAGAAATAGGAAAAAAAAATACAGTTTTAGTCTTAAAAACACCCTCTGCAGATTTTCAGATGTTGAATTGGATACTGTTTTGGAATGGCTGAAATAGGACATGAATACAGTATGAGTACACTAAACAAAGCAGTGCAAGGCGAAAAACACTAAATTAGACAAATGTAAAAGTATATCAGAAACACAACTCATACCTGTAATCTTTTAGGGTCACTATTATAAATAAAATACTGGAGCTTTTAAAACATGCTGGATAAAATCAGCAAAACGTGGCTTTTCATTCAAATGTTTATATTTCAAAAGTGTAAATAATAAAAAAAAAAATGTCTAAGAATTTCATTGAATGCACCAAAACGCATCAGCTCTGAGCCTGACGTGGTCTGATCAGGTTTACTTGTGTAAACCTGATGATGCTTTTGTGTTTCAGGTACATGGGCCAGACGTGGGATCTGGCCTGGGGGATCTGGCACCATGTAGTTCCTGATGTTTAAATCCACGTCTCTAATTTGCTTTAATAGAAAAAAAAAAGAAAAGAAAAAAGAATCGAGGCTTCACTTGATGTAATTATAAAAGTATTCACAAAGCTTCCTGGTTTTTAAAAAATAAATGTCATTTTGGCACCTGCTTGGTTGTTTGCTGGTTCAGTACTGGTATGAAAGGTTAAAACATGCACTATATAGGGATTAAATAAAATGGGATTCAAAAAAAAAGTGGAATATTGTGATTGAAACAACAGTTTGTAATATGAGGAATTGCCATGTTTTGCCCTTTTTTCCCCTTAGCTGACAATTCAAAAGTTTAACAACAATTTAGTGATGTAGGACATTTTGTGCAAATTTGAAACTCAGAAATTGCCTTGTGTAAGTTATTATGTCCAGAGAACCAAACGGACATGAGCAGGTCAGCAGTCAGCTGACCATGGTCCAGAGACTCTTGTATTTCAGTGTTGTTGTTTTTTTCCATGAAACCCAGTCAGCTCTTAATGTGGTAATAAATGTGTTCAATTGTGCAACTCATCATTGTCAAATTGTACTTTTCTCTCACAGGTGTGATGCATAGTGTCACGTGGCATTTCTTCATTTGTAGAAAAACATTTTGGCCAGAAGTTGTTTTGATTTTGTGTCTTTTTAAATAGTTCTTGATGTGAGGTTTTCAAAGATGCTGACAAAGCAACATCACATCTTTGGGACCCATGAAAGGATCTGAAAGAGCCACGATGATTTAGGAGTAGGAAATGTTTTCTTGGTGTTGTTTAATTTCACTAAAGCTGTTCATTTGAACTGCTACTAAAAAGACACATTTGACAATGAACAGCCTAAAAAAATACTTCTGTTATCATGTTTTTGCTTTTCTCCCATTTGTATTTCTGCTTTCTGCCAAAATGATTTGAAGGCCCTGGTGTTGCTGTCTAAATAATTAGAAATAATACAATAGTCATAATTTCATGGTCGTCAGATACGACCCATTTGGACATTCAGAGGCTCTGTAATTCCTGTGGAAACACCAATATTTTCTACAACATTGATTCAGCGGCAAAACCCATGGAGTTAGATCAATGACTGTGGACAGACACACTGAAAAAAGTAATTTCTGAAAAACTCCCTTTTTCATCAGTTTTCACTGTTTCTGATATAATACCCACCCCTCAACTTTAATCTGAGCTTTTATGAACATCTACATGCTCAGTGAATTAAATATAGGAACATATACGAGTTACTATGGCATTAACTAAAATGTCGACTCGTCGACACGTCGACTTTCGTAGCACAAGTCGACTTAAATTTGGAGGAGTCGACAAGTCACATGTTATTCTTTCTCGCCCTGCCTCCTCTCTCTCTTGCTCGCTAGCTCCCGCCAGACCAGACGTAAACAAGACACCTGCAGGTAAGACAGTTGTGGTGGGCTAACAAAACACACATCACATGTGTGGAAATACTTCATTTTAGATGAAAAAAAACGGCGTGGCCATCTGTAGAGGTATTTGTTAATCTGAGTGATACCAGCAGCATTTGCTAGCTAACCTGTGTGATAAGTAGTGCTGCATTAAGACAACACGCTCTTTTTTTCCAAACACATGATATGGACAGTGTTGTGTTCAACTTGTTGGCCTTAAACTTATTACACGTAATATAAAAAGTGAGGACGTGTGACAGACGTGTGGACAGTCCAGTTTTAGAGCCGTGGGTCCAGTTCAAATGCAGACATATGTTCACCTACTGATGTTCAGTTATATTTAACAGAAAAGTCTTTGCTAACGTTAGCCTTTGTTTTGTTGCAGTTAAGTGCTGTTTGTGTCTTGTCAGTGGACATTGTTACGTTGCAGTGCTGGACAGACGTGTCTGTGTTTTTTGTTTTGTTTTTTTTTAGCATGTGTCTGTTGTTTCTCCTGACAATATGATGACGTCATCACGACCCAGTCGACGCAACTCGACTTTATTGACAGATAAGTCGACTTGAAAAAAAACTGAAGTCCTTAATAAGCCCTACGAGTTACACTGGTAAAAACACAAAAAAAGGAACATAATATTGAAATAAATGGTGATAAATCAGTTTTAAAAAAATTATAAATTCCGGAACTGCCACAATAGTAGCACTGGGATGTTATGGGTTAAAATATAAAATGTTAAATTGAAAATAAACTGTCCATGTGAAATAACTTAAGTCAAATAAAAAGCACCAATCAAGTCCAGGACTGCAATGTGTTATCCTCTCGTTGACAACACTTTATTTCAAAACACAATTCAGTTTGGTACAGTATTTATAGATACAAATTAGTGTCAATTTAATACACAAAAAAAGATATTTATAAAAGTTGTTTATCATGTCTTGGCATATTTACTCTTTGTTGTGTTCCTTCTTGGACTTACATAATTTCTATATAATCTACTCAGTTACATATGTATAAGAGTGACATGTTTCAAATGAATGACATGTACTGTTGCCCATTTTCAAACACATTCCTCTTTTAATTCCTCATACACATCATTATATTTAACCAGGTACAATGATGAAATACTGAGTCCCAGTTAGCGTTGATCTATCAAGCATAAATCACATTGTCACAATGATTTCGTGTGAAGAGGTAAAAGTATTTTATTCCAATTTTATGGGTAAGAGTGCATAACAGTTGATATAACGTGACACATTCTTTCACATGAAAATTTACAACGCAAACATCAATCATCACAGTGTTGATAAAACTGCATGTGTGTTTCTATTTTCACTAAGGTATTTTTTTTATTACTTCATGTCTTTTTGAGAGGACATTTTGGCCTGTTTTTGCAGTAAGACATGGTTTTACAGTAATACATTATGTCACTGAGGGTCCTCATGAAGATAATGACTGTGTGTGTGTGTGTGTTATCTGCAGTGTGTGATGACAGAGCAGAAAGTTTCAGGAAGTGAAAAGGACGACAAAATCGTATTTACAGTCCAGGATTTCCTGCCATTCTTTCTGGACACACTCTTTTGGCCATCCTAAGTTTTAAACAACTAAAAAAAAAAAGTCAGTTACTTCACATTAAAACAGAGACAGGCAATAAGTCTAAGTGACACTACAAATTTATGTAATATATTATTTAGCATGTATAGTCTGTCATGTCTGACATAAAACAATTAAGTTTAATTCATTAAACACTGCAGCTACAATAGGATGCAAAATTAAAATAAAGTGTACATAAAATTATATCATAAGAATGTATTTAAATTATGAAAGGTTTCCAGAATTGCATAGTTCCAAAGGTTAAATCCCAGTTAGAAGAAGTTGTAAGCATCTTCTAACTGCAACTGCTGTTCGTTGCTGCATCTTTTTTTTTTACTTTACAGTATTATAATAGTTTAACTGAAGACTCTAACTTATGCAGAGTCAGATCAAACATTTCACAAACAGTTTGATTCAGCAGTTTTTGTTAAGGGTCAGAAGACATTTGCAGGAAACGGGAGCAGGAGGAGGAGGAAGAGGAGGAGGAGGAGGAAGAGGCTGAGTGGTGTGATGGTTAAAGAGACGCTGTGACAGTGGACACACAGGAGGACAGAAGCATGGAGTCCTGTCAGAGTTTTCAGCTGCTGCTTCTCTGTCTGCTGCTGCTGAACGACCAAACATCGGCTGCTACACCACAGGTAAAACATTTCTAACTGATTACAGATCATTTCATCTGTTCATGAAGGTAGATTTTTTTAGCCTGAGTTTCTTCTTTTACTAAACACAAAACATTTTATCGCAGTTTCTATCCACAGCAAACTGTAAAGTAATTCATTTGAGTGCTTTATTTGAAGAGCATTAACACTCAACAAATGTCTTCATTCAGTCCTAAAACAAAACATATGTGAACCCATTTCAAATCAAAGTGGCTGTTGATGATGATATTGGGTTTGGTGATGGTTCTCTTAGCTTCTGCTTGTCATTTTTACTTGGAAAACTTAGAGGAAAAAAGGACAAATACAGGGGACAGGGGGTAAATAAATGTGAAATTATCAAATATATTGAGAGAAGATTAGCAGAATGTTAACAATAAAAGCTGCTTGTGTTGGTCATGACTTGTCTGAAATGTGTATAAACATTTCTTTAGATATTTCTATTTTTGTAAAAATGTTGAAGTGCAGAAAGTTTTGAGTTCAACATGAGGTTGTAGCACCACACTATGTACCTACAGATATTTGTGTCAGGAAAGACAGAAGTGTACGTGCATGCATATGTTTGGTTTTTTACAATCCTTTAGTGAATAAAAAAATAACATTGTAGTGGTTCTGCAAAAAAAATTCAGTTGTCAGTGGTTCTGTAGTTATTCAAGTGGTACTAAAAGAGGTTTAAATCATTCCTGTGTCACTATTAAATGGATATTATTTGCAAGTCGTCTCTGTCCTAAAACCACATTAGACATCATTTTTAAAGCGTTGAAAGTAAGCCAACCACTGAGATTAAAATCTACATTGTTTGATAAGAATATCCCGTCTCAATCTAGAATTGGAGTGAATATAATCAGCAGGAGATGATTGATTTTACAAATGATAGGATTTTGCTTATTTTATTTTTTTTTATATTGCATAGCCTGTGTCTGAATGTCGTGCTGTAGAATCAGAGGCTATCAATTAATACAACATTTTTTTTAAGTTAAAAAATAAGCCAAAAACACAGATGTAAAATCACTGTTATTTTCATTTCATTCATTACATTTTCCAAACAGCACTGAACTGTTTTCTCAGAACTTGCATATGTGTGTGTTTCCTGGGTGGATCAGATGGTGCTATTAGACATTTCCTGTTTATGCTCCATCACACAAACCCCTGATGTTTGGATGGGTTTGGTTTCATGTGCGTAGTAGTTTTATCAGTGGGTTCATTCGTTTGTTTTCTTTACAGCTACATTGGAGTATCATCAGCTCCTGTGATTTTAAACCAATAAAGGGTCTGCCAAAACAGAACTTATTTTCTTATGGTTCTGCAATTTTCTCAAAAGAGTTTGGTTTTCTAACATCGAAAAACCAATCAAATATGTCTACAGCAGCAGGTGGTGCTATGGGTCAATTTTAATTGAGTTATGATTATGAAACTGCATTTGTTTGCTAACCAGTTGTATTTTCAAACCAATCTTTATTTTTGAATCACATTGTAATAAATAAAACATCATTTGCCTGTTTTTAAATATAGACAGACAATGAACTCTATATTAATCTCCCTAATTTTCACACTCAGTCTGTCATATATATCTCTTCTCTTCAGGATAACATTTGATATACTGTATAATTCATGTAAATTATTAAATGTATGCGATATAAATGTTATTTTGAAGGAGAATTCAAAGTGAGTGTATTATTTTATGATTAACCAGGCCAACATTTGCACATTTAAAGGCCTTTAAGAAAGCATACATTGTGAATATCCACTTGAAGATGTTTCCTGTAGTTGCTGCAACCTGCCTGTAGAGGAAAGAGTTATTAAAGCTTCAGTTATTAAATCATTAACTAAATCTGTTGCTTTTTGGCAGAACTTTTGCTTTAATTCGACAGTTGTGCGGACTCAGGCTACCTGTCACTCCTGCAGCATCACCATGTTGATACCGTGTCCGTCTGGATTCAAAAAGACCCCTGACTCCATATCACAGAACTGCAAGTAAGAGCCCCCCCCCCCCAGACACAGACACACACAACCATGACATGCTGCAAGTGCAAGACGCTTATTGAAAACTACTGTCTAGTTTACCTACCTACCAACCAACCCAACTTAATTTATACAGCACTTTTCATGCACTGTAATGTGGAACAAAGTGATATGATTGTCTTTGTGTAAAACTTGTTGCATAAGTATTTGTATTTAAAAATACTCAGATATCATAACCGCACAAGGCCATTTGACATTGAAAAATAGGTCAATGTCACCTATTTTCAATAGGCTTCTGCTATATATATATATATATATATATATATATATATATATATATTCCCCCAATGCCAGTTCATGCATATTTGATACATACCTAATTGGGACACTCGACAGCCGTTCATATCTGTTCTGAAGTTGGGTCTCATGGCGCAGGATTTCAGCTGTTAGTTGTGTAAAGCTGCTTTCTTCCTGGACAATAATCATTAATACTATGAATCATGCAGATAGTTTTCCCTACATTTTGATCTCTCTTTATTTTCCTACATACATGACACATCTGATTGTTCACAAAAATCCCAACAGTCATATGACACTCTTGTGCTGCTTTCTTTACAACACTAGTTACTGTTAGTTTAGAAATTTAGTTAAGTTACAAAACATGTGTTATTGCCATTTTAAAATTGTATCTTGTTTTTTTGTCAATGACTATGGTCTGAGCAGTCACATTAACCTGTGTGCAGGTACTCCATCAGGACGTCCAGTATGTCATTGGCCCTTAGAGGTTGTTCTTTTGAGTGCTACAAGGAGGTGGATGCCAAGAGCTGCTGTCCAGGATTCTGGGGTCCAGACTGCACTGGTGCGTATGTATATAGAGGTCAAGAATCATTAATGCTTGGTAGATTAACTGATTTTCATTTCTGATATGGTACAGGAAATAAAAAGTACATAAAAAGCAGCGTTTGAAAAGTTGTAGTGGAAATTATATAAATATTGGAGGAGAGCATTGTAGAAACATTGGAGTAAACTATACTGAGCAGGGAATTGTAGCCTGTGCTTAATCCTATAAGGTCAGACGTATCACATTTGATACATTTGCTTTTGAAGCCCTCTTCATGTTCAGTGTGATATTAGAAACCTGATGTTTACAATTCTACAATACACAGGTAATTTGGGTGGTGGTGACACTATGTGAGGAAATAGGTAGAACTTTGTAGTAATAATAATAATAATAGCTGAGCATTAAGACCCTATATATGAAAATGATGCAAAATTGAACCTCATACATGGAAAGGAGAGTTATTTGGTTGTTCAAAAGAACCAATAAATGCAGTTTCAAAACATTTGAATTTTCTGTCAGTGATTTAATGGGTCAGAGTGAAGTATAGTAATTTTACCAAAGTGTAATACCACTGATGGCCAAAACATTCTCTCTCACAAATTGCTGAATCTATTGTTTCAGGAGTAAATTTTTGTCTTTGTAAATGACGGCTGTCTGCTTTAAGCATTTATGGATAACAGCAGACTTTAACATCTGCGGTGTGGGCGGCTTTTGATTCTGTTAGCTTGTCTCAGTCTGACTTTCAGGTTTACTGTTTATAGAATGAAACACTTTTCTTTTTTTTTTTTTTTTTACTGTAGCTGTGATGTGATGTGATGTAACTGGACTATTAAGGTGATTAAGTCAAAGAAGTTCACCTTTTTACTGTGTTATGCATGTTAGCATTAGCATTAAAGCACACACTCCATTATACCGTTTTGTACATCTAGTCACTGTAACGTGAAAGCTGGCTTCAGTGAAACATGAGAAGATTAAATAGAGCTTATGTTTAGGTAAGTGCCATAGAAATAATATTCAGAGTAAGGTACTTTGATGTATGGAGCTACATGAAACTGTTATTAGAGGCACACTGTGTATTAGCTGCATTTGTAGTTCACTAACTCAGGGGTAAGGAACCCTGGTCCTCAAGAGCTACTATCCTGCATATTTTAGATGTATCCTTCTTCCAACACACCTGATTAAAATGATAAGCCTATCATCAAGCTCTGTAGAAGCTTGATAACGGCCGTCAGGTGTGTGGGAAGAGAGAAGCATCTACTGTAAAACATGCAGGATAGTAGCTCTCGAGGACCAAGGTTCCTGACCCCTGCACTAACTGACGGACAACCTTAGCTTGTCATTTCCCTATATGTTAATGAAGCAGCAGTTGAAGTTTATAGGCACATTTACCTTCTTTGGGATGCAGTGTGTCCATTGTATCATCCTAAATAGTGTTTGTATACCAATAAAACAGTTTTCAATATCAGAAGATTGATTTAACAAAAAAAAAAAATTAACCACAACCAGTGCAGAACTCCAACAGCACTTGTCTAATAGAAGAACTTTTATTTTATCTAAATGCAGATGGTCACTGAAAGGCCACAAGCTGATACCAACTGGTTTATTCATTCCTTCATTATCGGAACCCGCTTTATCCTCACTAGGGTCGCGGGGGTCACTGGGGCCTAATCCAGTGACAATGGGCGAAGGTGGGGTACACCCTGTATGAGACGCCAGTTCATCGCAGGGCTGACATATATAGACAAACAATCACTCTCACATTCACACCTATGGCCAATTTTTTAGATTAACCTATCAGTGCATGTCTTTGGATGGTGGGAGGAAACCGGAGTGCCCGGCGAAAACCCACGCGGCCACAGGGAGGACATGCAAACTCCACACAGAAAGGTCTGGTGTGGGATTCGAACCAGGGTCCTTCTTGCTGTGAGGCACGAGTGCTAACCACTGCACCACCGTGCCGCCCCCAACTGGTTTATATTTAGACTAAATACATTTGTTCTATATGACATGTAATGCTGGAGTTCTTGATCTGTGGTTGTTTTTTTTCATCTCTATGCACCTTGGAAGTAGGTGAAGTTATGCCAGAGCTTTATTTAGATGTACCAATAATCAGGCAGGAGTTGCACTAGTAGACAATATCTGTTTTTATCAGTTTGGTGGCTTTGAAGAACAAAAGGTGAGGCATCCACTGGATCCAGTGCACCTCTATTATACCCCTTTCACCAGCCACAGCTCTGTTTATGACATTAATTCATTTTTCCTTCTCAATCTTACAAATATTTGCTCGGGTCATTACAATACTGCCACACGAGTGTTGGTGAAACATTAGGGTTGCATTGAGACTGTTTAGAGCAGTGTTCCTGGACTTTCCTGAATGACCATTACTGGAGTATTGCAGACCTCCAGGTGACTTCTGTCACATGCTGTTTCCAACGCTCAGGCCTGCAGGATGCAGAGCTCTGCCTGCAGAAACCAGAACTTCCTTCCTGGCTTCAGATCTCCCAGTCAGCAGGATGGGAAAATGCTGATGTCTTGGTATAAAGGCATCTCTGAGTCCCAAATACCTACCACTGAGCCACTGATATTCATGTAAAGCACAGCATCTGTCAAAAAGGTTCCTTTTGTCTAAAGGAATATTAAAACCATCACCAGAACATCAAAACATCACAGATTTCTTTAAAATGAGTAGTTTCACCTTCTGTAGACAGTTTATTTTTTGCAGATATTTAGTTTATATATTGTGTTCTGAATTAACATTTTTACCTGAAAATCATTACAAATGAGGTACGTAAAATATAAATAAAAGATTAAATATTAAAATGTCCACAATCAAATTACATATAAAATGTATGTAGCCCCTTTGCTGCAGAACACACTGAAGATAAATCTGTTACATGCATATATTTACATGTAAACTTTACATTATGTAAATAACATCAGAATAATACAATGACAAATGATGTTACAACTCCATTAAATTATGCAAATCATTACATAAAGTTTTTATCAAAGACTAGTGTCAATCAAAGAGGAAGCAGAGTCCATCTGTGGTTGTTTTAATGAGGTGATGACCTGTTGACATTACAGAGGGACAAAAGAAAACAGCAGATAAGACTGAAGAGAAGAAGTCAGGAAGTCAACGGATGAATCTATTTCCTCACTGAAGATAAAACAACACTGTGTGCTGACTGCTTCCTCCATGTTTCAGAGTGTCCAGAGGAGGCCAGCCGACCCTGCAGCCACAATGGAGTCTGCTCTGACGGAATGGGAGGAAACGGAACCTGTAGCTGCAAGGTAACACACCTGCAGAAAAATTATGTCCCAAAACACAGGTAACACACACAGCAAAAACATCTCAGTACATGTGTGTTGGTTACAGGTAGGGTTTGCTGGTACAGCTTGTGAGTCTTGTGTGTCTGGTCGGTACGGGCCCACATGCAGTTCAGGTAACTAATCATGACTCACTGTTTCCTTTGCATCTGAACAACAACACATCACACTGGTTTTATATGTATGAAACTGATAGATGTGTTTGTCTGGTTCTTCCCTCTCAGTGTGCACCTGTGTCCACGGTCTGTGTAATGCTGGATTAACTGGTGATGGTACATGTATGTGCTTCTCTGGGTATAAAGGACCAAACTGTGACCAAGGTGAGTACGATTAGGTTCTATGACCCTGAATGGTCATAGAAAGAAAACACCTCCAGCTTCATACACTAAAGTGAAATAACGCTTTCAGTGCTGACAGAGGTGATGCAACATAAATTAAACATAACTGTGAATCACTGTAATGTATATGGGGTCATGTCCATGTGTCAGCTGACTGATTATGCTGGAGGATGTCACATAAGTGATGGATGCAACCAAAAAAACCCAGAAAACCTAGTGTAGTTACCATCTAACCACAAAAAAGGCCACTGTGGGAATCTGAAGTTATTTCCAATGTGTGGAATGGCATGGTGTCACGCATCAGGGCCATTTCATTTTGTGTGAACACATCAGGCACTTCATGGTAGATGTTAGAGACCTCCAATCTGGATATGATGTAACTATCCACAAACTTTTCTTGGTTCATTGTTCTTAATGGGAACTTGGCTTTTCATCCTTTTTACCTTTAGCTCCCTCATCAGCCACTCTGAGCAAAAGGTAGCTGTGCTGCCAGGATCTAGGAATGCATATTTAGTGATTTACTGCCTTTCCTAGCCTTAATCTGAACAGGCACAATTGACAAGGCACAATCATGTCCTCCGGCCCTCTGTGCAGTATGGCATGTTTTGGGAGAAATTGCTTAACTCTCTCTTGCTGCTCCCTGCTGTGTGTCCTCTATTTTAATCTCCTTCTCCTTTGAATGGATATGGAGGATGGTTGGATGTTTCAAATTACATAACTGGCAGGACAAGCGACTGCGGCACCCAAAGCAAACACTTCTTTCCTTTAATAAGTCAATTTTTTTCTCTGTGGAGCTTCCTTTATAGTTCAGGGCACATCTCCAATTTGTGACCCTCTCCACATAGTAGTTAGGATATCTTCATCGGCTTATAAGATGAATTTTTCTCCTTTTGTTTTTGGGTTACAGTTCCAGGATTGACAGCTGCATCAGTGGAAGCAAAAGTACTTCCTCTCCCCTTGATACAATTATGTAATACTCTGTTTCCACTCTTATATTTTGAAGTATTGGATGTATCCTGAATATTTCCAAACAGTGGATCAGAAGCAATCGATACTCTCAGTGACATTAACAATGTCATAACCTGCTTGATGACGATGGCGCTCCTGCAGCTCATAAGCAGTGTTCCTCCATTTTTCTCATCTCGTAGGGGAATGTTGAGATTATAGCGTGCATGTTAGATGGCATATTCATCTCTGACATAAAGCTTACATCCTCCATAACATTACAGCAGACATGCAGAAATAGAGCAAAAGCTTGCAGAGCCTTGACATCCTCTGATTTCAATGGTGACCATCCAAGAGCTTTCTCCACATGTGCAGTGGCTATTCTTTGCTCATTTCCAAAATGTTCTTGCAAAAGAAATTTTGCTTGTTGATAGTCTTTGTCAGATGACATGTGTTGACAGCTCTTGACCAACCCTCTAGGTTGTCCCTTTGTGTACTGTTCCAAAAAAAATATAGACAATCTGCGGTGCAAGTAGTAATCTTTACCTCCACTCCATGCTCAAATGCTCTTATGAATGCTCTGTACTCCAGAGGGTCTCCATCGAAGGTTGGGAATATCCCTTGGAAGCAATGACAATGTAGACTGCGGCTGTGATGTCATTTTGCCTTTTCATGATGAAGAGATTGTCTTGACTCTTATTGACTTGCATAGAATTTGCATATTGGTTTGTGTCCTGCATGAAATGAGTGATGGCTTCCTGGGTGTAATCTTTTATATAGTATGTTTGCTGGGATTCTTGAAACAGTTTAGGTTCATAAGTTTGAGATCCATTTACTTTCAAAGTTGTTTCTTTTATTGCTGCCTCCATTGGCAGTATGACTTTGCTGCCACCTACTGATGGATGATGGAACTGAAGATTTTAATGTTTGGACCGTTCCCCCAATGGCAGCAGCTTTTCTGTTTCCTGCTGCTGGGTGATGGTGTTCATCTGAGTCCTTTAGTTGTGCCTCCATTGTCATTGTAGTTTTGCTGCCTCCTCTTAGTGGATAGTTGATCTGATGATTTGAGGTCTGTGGCACAAATTCAGTGGCAGAGAATCTGAGAGAGCATTTTCTTTTTGAACTTTCCAAATAACAATTAATTCCATCTGAATAAGCTCTGTACATCAGAACATCTGTACTGTATTTAAGCACAGTAATATATGCTGTGTTGCCAGTGATTTTACTTTGCACCTCCAGCATTTCTCTCCTTTGCCTAATCTGCTCCTCTTGAGCCTTCAGATCATTTCTTTCTTTCAGGGCAGCTGCCACAGCATTGAGAGCAGCCACTTCAGCCTCTGCCTTGAGGCATGCAGAGGAGGTTGATGACCTTGAAGACTTATGGCTGGAGTGGTCAGCTGATGAGGATGTTGTATCACCAACATCAGAAATGTTGTCATTAATATCAATATCATCAATAACCATAGTTGTATTTGTTGCAGCATTAAGGATTATTCTTGTGCAGATTTTTTCCCTTCTGTTTTATTTCCACATTTGCATATTTGCCTGCACTTTATACTCGCACCTTTAATTTTTAACTGTTGAGTGTAAAATGCACTTCTCATCTGTGTTTTGCAGAGGTACCGGAGTGTTCAGCTCTAAACTGCCCATCCAACTCTCGCTGTATTGAGGAGGCTGCAACGGGACAGTTGGTGTGTCAGTGTATGCCTGGATACAGAAAAGACAGTCCCAACGCTCCATGTCTTTGTGAGTTTAACAGACAACACAAAACAGGGCTGTAGTACTCGAGTCTGGCCTTGGACTCGGAGTCCAGAGTCAATGCCGTTTTTTGTGGTCTCGGTCTTCCTGGTATTTGACTTGAATAAGTCTCGGTCTTGGTTAATGGTGTTGTCAAACATGTGTCTTGGTCTCAACCGAGTCCAGACATCTTTATTTTGTTACAATATTCAAGGGAAAATGCACCATTCATCTCGGTAAGTTAACAGCAGAGCTAGGCTGTGTTTAGCCTCATAAGCTAGGCTATGTGTTATGTTAATGTTAACATTAGCTAACATGGCGTAAGATAAGACAAGGTGATGTGTTTTTGGACATAGTTATCACTTACTGTACGTCTGATATTTACGACGGAGTATTAGGGCCACGTGTGAAAAATATTTGTTTTTAATATGACGAGGTTAAAGTCTAAATTTCGAGATTAATATCGAAATTTTAAAGTCAAAACTTTAAAATTTATATATATATATATATATATATATATATATATATATATATATATATATATATATATATATATATATATATATATATATATATATATATATATATATGTGTATATATATATATATATATATATATATATATATATGTATATATGTGTGTGTGTGTGTGTGTGTGTGTACTTGTGGTCTGGTCTTCTCGGAGTCTAATTGTTTGGGAATGAAGCCCACAGCGGGTGGTAAACTCCATCTAAGGTTAATAATAGCATGAAACCGATAGTCAACAAGCACTGAAAGAAAGTTGAAAAGAACCTTTAAGAGAGAGATCAAAAGGGCCTGAAATCATTGAGAGGTACATGGAAATCGGTCCAGTAGTTTTTGTGTAAAGCTGCTTACAATCAAACACAAACAAACCGGCTCAAATACAATACCCCTGTCCCCTTTGGGGGAGATTGTAGATTAATAGGTCCATCACGAGATAATTTTTTTCTGTGATACTATATATAATGTATGGCAGAGTATTAGAGCCACACTGAGATGTTTTTTTTTTTTGGAGATTAAGGAATTGTTTTTTGAGGAAAAACATTTAAGGTAGAGGGACCCAATAACTTTAAAACTTTGTTTTGTTTTGAACTTTGATTAATTTTCACTCAGATTAACAAGGATTTTTCTACTTACTGTAGCCCTAAAAACATCATACTGGTTTCATAGTTTTACACTCAATTTTATTTCGATAAGCATCATAATCAATAATTAGTTAATAAACTGTTCCAGACCCTATTTTCTATGTCATCTTTCTCCTCAGCCATCAACCCATGTCTGCAGAGGATATGTCATGCCCAGGCTACCTGCATCCACACTGGACCAAACCAGCACTTGTGTGCCTGTAACGAAGGCTACAGTGGAGATGGACATGTCTGTATGGCCATTGACCCCTGTCAGACCAATAGGGGTGGCTGCTCTGCTGACTCCACCCACTGCGTTTATGAAAGACCAGGGAAGGTAAGACAAAACAGGACAAAATCAGGAGCAAAGAAAGGGCCAGTAGAGAGGATTTTGGGAGAATGAACTGCAGTAAAATGTGGTTTGGGATCAAGAAGATCTTTACAGAAAGAATAACAACTTAATCAAAGAGAACAAGGAAAATAAGCAACAGCAAAATCTTCAATTCAGAAGAAATTGCAACAGTAAAAAGTAAGGAAAGAAGCATTTAAAACACAAGTACAATCTCAGTTTTCAGATCAGAACAAATTTATATGAATCTAACATTTGCGCAACAGAAACATTCTACATTTTCACATGTGACATAAGGTATTTCATTGATGACCTCTGCTGCTCTCTCTCTCTAGTCTCACTGCGAGTGCATTTCTGGCTTTAATCAACTGGTGGATGGTGCCTGCAGTCTTACGGATGTCTGCAGACCAGATTCCTGCCACAAAAACGCCAACTGCTCCACTGTGGCACCAGGAAGATTTGAGTGAGTTGTTTTACTTCCTGTTCACTGCACAACAAAATGAAAAAAAAAATTAAATCCAGTCACAGATGTTTCATGCATGACACACATCTCCTGTTGGTCTCTTCCTCAGATGCACTTGTTTTCAGGGTTATGTTGGTAATGGTAAAGTTTGTTACGGAAACATCATGCAGCGTCTGAATGAGCTGAACACAGAACCAAGCAGCCAGTGGGCCAGCCAGCTCAGCAACGCCATCACTCTATTCGGTACAACCACAACTCACAGGGTTTGGACAACAAATGCATTACATAAACATCATCCATAACCCTGTAAAATAATAATAGCATTATTAAATTGAAGGAGACACCATAAATTATCATTGAAACAAACAAGAAGCAATCTAAAACACCAATATTGTAGATTAATAGGTGGTCCTGAATTACATTGTCATTTGTATATAGTTTTCCTGTAATACTGTTTAAAATGTATACAGAGTAATGGAACCACAGTGATGGGAAAAAAATCTGCTATTTTGAGAATTAAGTCACAATTTTATTATAAGAAAGCTGCAGTGTTATAGTCTGAAGTCATCATTTTTAGGGGGACATTTTTCAAAGGTAGAAGAGTTACAATCTCAGCTCACCCAAACACAGCAGTCTTAATAATTTTCCTGCAGAATTTAGTTTAATGTATTTTTAAGGTTAAGTAATCATCCTTAAATTTGTCAGACTGTCTTAATTCTCATTATATTCTATTGGAAAACTGTATTTTTTTCATTCAAATATTCTCCCAGATCTTATATGTTTCTAATAATGAGCAGCCATTATACTGGTGTTGTTGTTTTTCACTCAGTTTTATTTAAATTATCATGAATAAAAGTCACTACCAACGTTTAACAAAGCAAATATATATGAAATTTAAATAATTATTGAGTAATTACTGAATCATTTCTAATTTTTTAAACAACCATCAGTTTGATAGAGAGCATAAAGATGGGATGATGTATTAATGGACAAAGGTTCTGTGGTCTGATGAGTTCAAATTGACCCTGGTCCAGAGTCATTGATGCACAGGGTGAGAAGAGAGGAGGATGAAGTGATTTGCTAACATACCTTGTGCCTACAGTGCAAGCATATTGGCGGTGTTATGGTCTGGGGTTGGTCCAGTTGTTAAAGTCTTAAAAAAAAAAAGAAAATGAAATGTAAAAGAAAATGAGAATTTTTGGTATGTAGATACATTTTTATATAAATTGAGAATTTGAATGAAACCTTTTTAAAATTTAAATAGCATTTCCATATTTGCATTGTGTTTGTGCATGCACATGATGTGATGTGGGGGGGTGATCCTGGTGATGTTACAGACAGAGGAACACAGTCATGGTGGTGAAAACACAACCTCTTCCGTGGATTTCGTATTCTTCTTTTCTTCTGCTATAGAGTCTCTGTCGTGGACTTTGCAGAACTTGGGTCCTTTCACTGTTTTTGTCCCAATTAATAAAGCCTTCAGAGGAACCCCGGTGAGTGATTAACACATTAAGATCTGCTTTGCTTGGCAGACTTTAAAATTTACAGGTGAAAATGTGTGTGTTCATCAGGTGAAGACACTGACGGCCAATCAAGCCAAAGCCAGATACCTGTGTAATATGCACCTCGTTGCTGGGGTGATGCCATTTGATGCTCTGAAGAAAACTGATGTCTTTTACACTCTGACGGGAAAATCAGCTGAGACCGACACCTCAGAGGGGGTGAGAGAAGCTCAAACATGTAAAGGAAATGTCAGATAATTGTACTGGACAATGCTATGGCTCAGTACTATTGACGTACCAATACGTACTTTGTTACTGTGCTTTAATAAGATTTTGAGGTATTTTTACTTCATATCAATATTTACTATACTTTTCTAACTATTTTAAATTTTTATGTCCTGTGCTTTAATAAATAGATCTGATATTTCTATTCTGTACATTTTCAAAATGGTTTAATGCCTTTGTTTTTATTTTACACCTTAACATTATACTGATTTCTACTAAAAGGATGACACAACAGAAAATCCATCTCTGTAACCACTGCTGCCTATTGCCCATCACAAATGTATGAAAACAGTGAAAAACATTAAATACTGTGAGAAAACAATATACACCATGAGACAAAATTGGAATTTAAGGACAAGAAAACATAAAAAATACTCAAATAAGTAATGAAAGACAAGTAAACAATGTGAAAGGGACATGAAATGTGCAAAAAGTAAACACTGTCTTTCACAACATTAAACAACAACACAGAAAATGAGCAACATCAGAGGAATATGACAAGACAAAACAGACATGACAGTGATATCAGATCATAGAGAAAATGTTCTGCTGTTTCAAGTTCTGTTGGTGACAGTGAAATTTACTCAGAGAAGCTGATTATGTTCAGCATATCACTGTATGACTATCAGTCAGTAAAGCCAGATTGTTATTTCACTCATACCATGTACAGACAAAAGTGTTTCCCTGAGACCATAATAAAAACACCACAAATAAATAATGGAGAAAAGCACAGACATGTTGTTTTTTTACAGTGTTCATTGTGAACGTTCAACTAGTAAACTATAGTGCAACAGGAAGCAGCAATAAGAAAAGTGCATTGAACAATATCCATAAAGTTAAATCAGTTTCCTCTGTACAGGGACAGTAACTAGAAAGGCCTTCTTTTCACTTTACTGCCTGAAGGCACTGTTTGAATGTGAATCAACTGGTCCAAAAATTTAACCATTCATTTTCTTCTTTTTCAGGACTATCAGACTAAAATCCGTATCCACGGCAGCAGAAAGAAAGGCGTGATCATCCAGTCAGATATAGTTGCATCTAACGGGATGATTCATCTCATCAATAAAGTGATGGACAGTGTCTCACCCACTGTGGACAGTGATACAGAGGTGCAAACACATTTTATCTCAAGAGCTTTATACATTACCCAACCTGTTTGATTGTTTATTTGCATATAGTGTATAATAGACTTTTTTGATGTTGCATTAATATCTCCATCTTTTATTCACAGGAAAACTTGATGAAGATCCTCTCTGACTACAGCAAATTTGATACTTTCAGAAACCTATTAGAAGTATGGAGGTTATTTACCTGTTTGTCTATATATCTGTAGGTTATATAGGTTATGTTTTCATCAGGGTGTGCCGGTCTGTCTGTCTGTTAGCAAGTTAACTCAAAAAGTTGAAATTTGAAAATTTGAATGAATTTTTCAGGAAATGTTGATACTGAGCTTCCTCTGCAGAAGGTTGTACTCTCCGAGTCCTTTTCTGCTTATTCATATATTTACTTTTGAGATGCTGTATCTGGCTCGAATTAGATCAAACCAAAATGTCATGAGTTTCACATGCAATTGAGGGCAAAATAATCTGCTATATTATGAGTCATAGTACACAAGTAATATTATACGATTTTTTTTTTTTAGAAAAAAACAGTTGGTCATGTATCTGGTTCAACTGTCCAGTGAATTCCTGAATAAATAAATCATATCTTCCACATACACATCACATGTTTTTCTTGTATAATTGCAACTTTATTGCCATAATATTTATTTAGAAATGAAGTCCTACAATATTATGACTTAATACTTGCAACATGACTTTTTTCCTATAGACATAAGGAGCATTTAAGATATATTTATTCACTTTACTTGCAGTTCATTTATTAAAACTATGAGTCATCCCTTTACATAAGTATACGCACATATTATACAAATATACAATATGATGACCATGCTATGTTAATTTAGCAGTAATGTCATGAACAATTTATGATGCATCTGTTGTCATTTTTTTTTTTGATTGATCTCCATGTTTTCATTTGAAGTTCTTACTGAATGTAATGATTTGTCGTTGTATTTGCAGAAAGCTGACCTGACATCTGTGATAGACTTGCCAGGTGAGCTGACTGTCTTTGCTCCGACAAGTGCTGCCTTTGACGCAATGAAGGAGGGACAACTCCAGTACTTGAACAGTGCTGATGTAAGAATAATTCAGTGCTAAAATAACCACAACAAGTAGATTTTAAATCATTGTGATTAAAATAAATCTGTTCAACCTACAGGGTCACAACAAGTTGGTGGAGTTTCTCAGACACCACATCATCCAGTCCACCTCTGTGAGTAAAAGCATCTGTCTTTAATTCTGCAAAAATTCTGATTGCCTTTTATTTTATTTTATTCCTTTTTGTGTGTTAAGCTGGAGGTCTACAATGCCGTTTCCAGCCCCAGCATCGTGACTATGGCCAATCAGGCTCTGACGATTAATGTGACAGAAAATGTAAGTGTGTGTACATAACTCTATACAGCATTTTATTTTCTCTTAATGATTACCATAAAATATAGGTCAGGGAATGCATTTTTTGTCCTATGTATTTAATTATTTTACCTTCCACATCCAGTGCTCTGCAAAGGTCTTATGTCACCTTTAACTTTGATTTTCTTACAAGGTTGTAAATAGCACAAGTGTCTCTTTTGAAGTAACAAGAAAATATAAGACATTTTTTGCTTTATGCATACAAAATCAGTTCTAAACAATTCTGACCATGATGTAAATGACAAATGGTTAACCAAACAGTAAGAAACACTTTTGGTCACATTTTTGGCAGTTCAAGTTGAGAATATAAACATGTTGTATCTGTTTAGCGAAGGCCACCCTATTAATGAATACTTTTTCTTTTTTATACTTCAGTACTTTTAGCTCAAGGGTTTTCATCCAACATACTGCATATACAGTATGTTGGATGAAAAGTGCAGTCAATTTTACATTTTCTGCACAAAATAGTTCACTGTGCTCATACTTAAGAAAACAAAATATCTACGAGCAAAGTAATTAGTATTGTTTTCAAAACCTTTTCAACATTATTTCTATATTTTACAGTCACTCTACACAGGAACTTGATTAAACAACAGATTTACTTTTGTTTCAGGGAATAAAACACAGTCTCAATGTTCATATATATGTTACTTATAAGAAGCTCTGTTTCATATTTATCCATCTGTAGTGTGACGTCAGGTTTCAATTGTTCTGTGTATTATTATTATTACTATTATTATTATCATTATCATCATATGATTTAATAATACTAATAATCATAATTTATTTACTTCTTTTTTTTAACCTGTATTTTCTTTTTCAGGGTCAGATTCAGGTTAATGGTGCAGCCGTGTTGGAGGCAGCTGTGGAAGGAAGGAATGGACGTCTTTATGTCCTGGATGGAGTGTTGATTCCACCTTCTATTGAACCCATCTTACCCCACAGATGTGATGTCACAGAAAACAGGCTGATCAAGGTGCGCTCCATTTTCAGACTTTGTTTTTCAACAGATGAGCAGATCTTTGGTATATGGTATAAGTTTACTACAGATCACTTTTGTTACATCCCAGCCTAGGGGTGTAGCAGGACGTACATCTACCTCTCAAAACCTGAAACTATGGGTTTCACCTTTAAAGGTCACTTAAGATCAAAGGTCATAACACCATTTTGACGCCAATGCCAGGTTTCCTATCTGTCAAAAATAGTAACTAAGTCTGTCTCCAGTTGATTTTCCATTTTAGTACATTTTAGTTTTGTCTGTATTGACTGAGTGACCCCCAACCTCTTAGGTCAACAACAGGTCAAAAGCTATACACACAAGATGAAGAACTGAAAGATGCACATTTTGGTGTTCATTAGACATTTGCAAGATGAATAGTTGAAAAGTTATATCCAAAATTAGATTTTAACAATAATAATAGCAGCAGTAAATCAAAATTTTCTACCGGGTCTAGTTATGCTCAATGTAACTTTTGCCAGATTTCCCTGAAACTGGCCGACGAATCATAGTGAAGTATAGAGTCGGAGGGCGGTTGTAACAATGTGATGACAGAGCTGCGATGATTCAGAGAGAAACAACCGGAAATAACCATAGAAGAAAAACATCAATGATGCCGATTGGGTGATGATTTCCTTTTATCAAACATGAGTAAAGAATATTAGAAAACATCAGAAAACTTTAAAATTTTTTTACAGAAGCGACAACAGTTGTTAAGCTCCTATTGCATACAGAGGGATTTGAAAGACAACCTTTTAGCCTACCTCCCCTGCCTATGAAACATGACTAGACCCATACATTAAATGAATGGGCATAGGTGAAATAATAATAATAATAATAATAATAAATTACATTTATAATGCACTTTTCATTCAGCAGAATCTCAAAGTGCTACATAGAGGACATTAAAGTTAAAAGAAAACAAATGATAAAATGTTAAATCAGGAATTAAAGATTAAGTAAAAATAAAAACACTATCAGGGATAAAAGACTAAACTATAAAACACTTTATCAGGGACAAATAAAAGTAGGCATCATAGTGTGCAATAAAAAGCATGTCTGAACAGAAATGTTTTGATTATCCAGAGTAAAATCTATTTTACCTCAATGTTTGGATGATTGAGAGTACATCTATATAGTTGACATCAAAATCACACCATTCAAATGTACATTGAGAAAGTTCGATTTTGCCGTTTTGAGCCAATCTGTGTTAGCATGATTTGGACATGTCTTTTCACCAACACGAAATGCTATTTTTAGCATTAAAGTTAAAGTCTAAAGTTCGAAACAACGTCGCACTTATGTGGTAGTAAGTACAGGGTCCCTAAAGGCAAACCGAAGTGTCCTGAGGTCTTCATGTCGTCGGATAGTGTGTCCAGTGTTACTTATCTCAAGCCAGTACCTTTCCGGATGCAGCTATTGCCAGCTATTACAGGTTGTGGAAACAGCTATTAAATGTACACCAATATATTTTAGCTTATGCTTGTCACTACACCTATATTTTATGAGTTGAGCTTGTGCTGACCACTGTGTTTTGTCCATTCATCTGAATGACATGGAACTGCTGAGGTTAGTGTACACCTGTTACTGTAGATCATACCTGCATGGTTTATTGGTTAAGACTGAATTATGTTTGGACAAATGCTCTAACAAACGCATACACTACAGGAAGCAGTGGAAGAAAAAAGCTTCTAAATATAGTGAATAGATGAGACTCTTGAGAGTAATTGGATACATGTTCAAGAAATATATCTAAAAATGTTGGTCAGTGGTTGATTCCTCGCTCAGTCTGACTGATCCTGTGGTTGGTGTTATTTTCCTCACATCCACCCATACACACTGATGGACAATAGCAGAAACAATGCCATGTTTGTCTGCAACTTGCTAAGTAACAAAGTAAATCAGTGCTGAGCATATATCTATTAGAGCTGTATTTATACACATATGCATTGGAGGGTGTGTATCTGTACAGAGTGGAGGTGGTGGTTGCTGTGGTGATATGAAGGCTGGCTCTAGTGTTATGATCCAGGCTGCATGTACAACTAAACCTTCAGAGTGGATCAGAGAGTTCATCCATGACAGCTTTGAGCTTCCCTGTATACATACATAAATCCATTAAATAGTTTTTTCTTTTTTCACTTAAATGAAATGTGTGAATATTCCATTTGTTTTTCAGGGTGAATGTACCAGCTGCTCCAAAGTCAAACTGAGTCAGTGTGAGGCTGGAGTTTTCACAGTAAGATGAGACAATATTTATTTTAATTACAACTTTTACATCAACATAATGTCAATATGTTCCTTCATATTTTCCCATCTTGATATGCAGGGTAGTGCCACATATGGCTGTATTTACATTTTTAAACTTGGCCAGCCACCAGGCATCAGTATACCAACAACCGGCTGTTCACCACAGTGCAACGTCACTGTCACGGTAAATACATGAAGACTATATCCTTACGTTTACGGAATAATAATAATAATAATAATAATAATAATAATAATAATAATGATAATATTAAGTCTTCACAGTACACAACTTCGAATTGACTGGATTTTGTTTTCTTGGACTCTAAAATATACATATAATAGAATAATTTGCCAAAATGTACTTTAAATAAGTAATAATAGTATATTATCATATAATTTTATTGGGTGTAAGTTGTTGTATTTGGTGTCTTCAGACAGCTTCATGCTGTTCAGGTTTTTTTGGTGCAGACTGCAGTCCATGTCCTGGAGGATACACAGCACCATGTTCCAGACATGGAAAGGTCAGGAAAATATTTACAAAAATATCCTACACAATGATTATTCTTCAAAAGTTAAGTGTGGTATTAGCCTACTACATGATTAATTGAAAATAAGTGAAAATGCTGGCTTAGAAGGTGGTCTTTAAATAACATTTTAATGTGTTAACTAGAAAAGCACTCTGAGAGAGCAGACCTCCACCAGTATTATATATTGAGTAAGAACCATTTCTGTCAAAACTGGCCCTATCTTCCAATAGTAAGCAATCCTTCAAAAAAATCCTGGAAACAGACGGTGATCCAGGTCACCTCCAAAATCTAATCACTTGTTGCTTTTGTCACTCCAAACATTCAGTGAAAATTTTGTTAAAATCTGATGATAATTTTTTGAGTTATGTTGCTAACAGACAGACACTAATGATTACATAAGTATTATATAATTCTAATTATTATAACTGCAGAAAAAAGGTTTAATTTTGTATCTACCTTTTTGTACATACCTTTTTTAAACCTTCAGTTTTAGTTCAGTGAGTGTATAAGTGTTTGGATGGGTATAAATACATTTTTGTAATATTTTGAAGTGTTTGGATGGTCTGTCAGGAAACGGCACATGTGTCTGTGATCCAAACTTTGGAGGTTCACGCTGCCATTACTGCTCCTCCTCAAATAAATATGGACCAAACTGTGACAAAAGTAAGTCTGTAATTACGATGCTCATCACAGATGTCTGTGATGCATCAGGGTACTGTCAGCCCTCACCTCTGTTTGCCTGTCTGTCTGCAGCCTGTCTTTGCATCAATGGTCAGTGCGACAACCGTCCAAACTCAGATGGTAACTGTAAACCGGACTCCTGTTTACCCGGGTTCACTGGGCGTTTCTGTGAACGGCAAACTGCGGCCTGTGGCACCAATGTCCAGTTTTGTCACGCCCATGCCGTCTGTGACTTCAGTGAAACACTTACCAGGTGAGTTTACCTCTCAGCTCTAAACAGTTACAGTCTTCATAGATAACATGAAAGCTCAATCAATGGGGGTTTTATGAGTGACAAGTACATTTAGTAAAGGATATTCTCTTGTCATATATGAGGCCTAAAATAAAATAAAAAAAGGCTGGTTCCTGTTGGTTGTCATTTGAGGTTATGGGTCTGTAGGGATTTTTCTTTTCTTTCTTTTTTCCCCCTTCCATTTAACGGGTTGGAGAGTCCTATGTCTGGTTTTAATCTGTTGGTGTTTGGATTTTGTTCTATTTTTTTTAGGTGTGTCTGTAAACCTGGTTTCAGTGGTGATGGAATTACATGTGTGGAATCAGACCCATGTGCTCCACCTCTGCGAGGTGGCTGCAGTGCAAATGTAAGCAATTACAGAGTCACAGACTCCAATGAAACAAACATGCTTTCTAATTATGTCACATGGTTCACTAGTGCAACCTCATTTCTTCCTCCTTCAGGCCAAATGTATAAAAACAGGAGTGGGGACTCACACTTGTAAGTGTCTGAGTGGATGGAGGGAGGATGGAGATGACTGTCAGCCAATCAACAACTGTGGTGCTCCTGACAATGGGGGCTGCCACCCTAATGCCACCTGCATCTACGTTGGACCTGGACAGGTGACATAATTGCAGTATTCGTGTGTGTGTGTGTGTGTGATGGGACGTCATTTCATTAAAAAAATTACAAACCACAAAGAAATTACACATATGACAAACACAGGCTCCACCTGTGTCTGTCACTGAACGTCTAATGAGCTAATTGAAGCAATGTTGTGCTGAAACCTGTCAGCTATAAATCCATACAGATCTTGAAAGGAATGTGATTAAAAAGGAGCGCAAACATTTGCACATCCTATTTTCTACAATTAAATGTTATGATAAAACTATTTCATGCTGCTTTAAGAATTTTGGTCTGGAACTCACATGTCTACATCTCTGTAGGAATAAAATCTTGTTACTGTGATATTCTCTTAAAAAGTTATCATGAAATCTCAGCGGGGTGCCCAAACTTTTGCATCCCACTGTATTGAAACCAAAGCCACACTGAGTAATCACCCTTCTGCTTTTGTTCTCTGTGAACCATCAGAGTGATTGTTCATGTAAATCTGGGTACAAAGGAAATGGACGAGATTGCGAAGCTATAAACCAGTGTGTGACACTCAGTGGAGGCTGTCATTACCTGGTAAGTACCCAGTATTCTTTTTTTCTTATTCTTATTCTTGTTAGGACCAAGCTGCAAACCCACTTTTTTGTTCATATTTTTGTTCTTATTCTTGTTTTTGTTTTTCAATATTGTAGTTATTTGGATATTTTACAGTTTATACATAAAGAACCACATAAACAGACACAGACAGACAAAAAGGTGCAATGAAAATCAATTCTTGAGTCCATGAGAGTCCTTCTAGGTAGTGAGTAACCATGTTGGAATACATCATAGGATTGTGGACCTGTACAGAGACTAATTATGAAGTCCCAGAAACCTGGTAGAAATCAGACAAGTCTTTGTTCTTAAGCGGCCCGACACTTTTTTTCAAAATGTCTTATTTGTCTTTTAAAGTACATGTGATCTTTTCCAATGGTACGCGTAAAGACAGTTCTTTGAGCCATTTTGCAGTGCTCGGTTTATCCATTTCTTTCTATGACACTAGTGATCCCTCTCTTTGTTTGTAATATTCCTAGGTTTATAAGAATTCTCTCATTGCGATTTATGTGAATTTCTTTAGGGTATAATCCTGAAACTTGAGTTCCAACTTTTATTTCACTGATAATATCTCCTCTAACTTCTCCCCAAATTCCTTAATTTTTGGACATAACCACAAACAATAGAATAAAGTCTCCTTCCCTGCATCTATTACAGAGATCTGGGATCTGTGTGTTGAATTTGCTAAGCTTTTCAGGTGTAGAATAAAGTCTAATTAGCCAATTAAATTCCAGTAGTTTTAGATGTATATTCCTAATCTGTGTTTGGACTAACTCAGAGGCTTTAATCCATTATTCCATAGTTATCTCCTTGTAAACTTGTAAATCCATTTTTCAGACATTGAGTTTTCAAAGACAAGATTCAGAAGAAGATAAAAAAAAGCAAAAGGAAAAAGCATACCTTTACTCTAAGGACCTTTAATTAGAAGTCGTGTTCTTATTGTTATTCTTACAATGTTATGGTTCTAGTTTCTGTGAATTACACTGTTTTTGTTATAGATTCGGGATGGGAAACTAATAAAGTTACTTTTGCATTTTTATTTCAAACATCCACATATAGTTTGTCTTCTCTTGTCATCAGACTTTACTTTTGTGATTTTGAGGTGACTGTTGTGTTTCAGGCCAGCTGTCGCCACCTCTCCTCTCAGTGGAAATGTGTTTGTGATGATGGTTACGTTGGAAATGGACAGATCTGTTACGGGACAGTCGAACAGGTGAGTGATGATCAGGGTTCTCACCGGGAATTTTGTACTGCGTAACGTTAACCCGGAACAGCTCGACACTATGCGCATGTGCAATAGCCTTCATTAAATCTTGTGAGCAGCCGGCCCAAATGTCAGTCAGTGAGTATCACGCAGATGCTCCAAATGCTATGATTTAGGTCACTATTCACTAGGGATGTAATTCTTTCACTTACAAAATGATCTGTTTCAAATCTCGATTCACAGACAATCTGATTCAGGGTGATAATAAAAATGTGTAAACGATTCAATACGATTCGAACTGATTTCGTTCAGTTTGATTCAATACAAATTAACAATTTAACTGCCAAGACTAGTTTTACTTTGTTACTCAGACGAAAAAGAGAAAGGCATATATAATTTCCAAACAGTATCCTATTATTTCAGACTGCTTTTGTATTTGCTTTTAAAAATACTCATCTTACCCAAATTATCCAAAAGACCCATCTTTAACACCATTGACGTTAAAAGTATTCCCTACCAACTTAATGTAAATTCATGTAACTGCCAGTTTACAGACTTACTATTATAGCTAATACATGCTTAACATTTGGTGTAGCTAAAGGTACCTTCAACATTAAATGACAACTAGCTCGCTAGCTAGCCCTTTCAAGAAAACATAGCTTTATTCAAACAGCATGTATCTTAAACAGCTATTTTTTAAAAGCAAATACAAAAGCAGTCTGATTAATTTGTTTTACCTTCTCAACAGTAAAAACCTAATTAGCTCATTAGCATGAACTGAGGGTGGCAAATCCTTTTAAAGCATAGGTGTTTAACGGTACCATCATTGGGGCTATTAAAATGGTGTTCTTTCCATGCTTCAAAAGTTGTGTCTGCGCCTGCGAGTTGGGCCGCTTGTGGGTGCAAATGCCAGGGCAGTTTTTTTTAATTTAATTATTCCAGTCCGTCACTGCTCAAAACACAATCCCACAACTTGACAGGCAGTGTAGCAGCCTTAATCACAGCATAATATTTTAAACTGACAGCGTAACATCATGTTATGCTGAAATGTGCTGGCGAGAACCCTGATGATGTTACACAGCTTCAATGCCTTGTACATGGAGACACTAAGTGCTTTTGTTTGATGCTTTCAGGAAATGATGAGTCTGCCAGAGGCTTCTGAATTCTACACATGGACCACTGTGAGTCACCTCAGGTTTTATGTCTTAGTTTTCAGCCAAATTCTTCAATAATTTTTTTAGTTATCTTGCTATGAATCCCATACATACACACACACACACACACACACACACACCTCCACCAGTCACCACAAATTTTCATCAGTTATTCCTTTTGCCCATATCAACATTTCCCTGAAAATTTCAACCAAATCCATCCATTACTTTTTGAGTTATCTTGCTAACAAACAGACAAACCCCGATGATTTCATAACCTCCGTCATTCCTTGCCAGAGTAATAAATAAATAAAAAATGAATGAGGGCTAAAAGCCAGTATTTAGTGTAATCTCTCACTGATGACCTTGTGTTATATTGGACACTTTTAGAATTTTCCAGATTCTTTTCTTTGTCTATATGATCTCATATAACTTCTAAAACATTCATATGTTATCCTGAAATGCATGACTCATGTATGTATTTCTCAGTCTTTGTAGTAATACATATACAACAGGAATATACAGCAAATATGTAAATAATATTTCAAGCAAAAATAATGCAAGCAATTTTTTTTTTTAAAGTTTGTTCAGTTCATTTTTACCACTTCTACCCTTCCCAAATGTGATAACTTCTGGCTACAAAAAACCAACATGGTCCAAATATAAATTTGAAAACCCAATGGATATTACAATGACCAGTGACCCTAATTTCCACTGCTCTTATAGAGGCCGAGGTTTGGACAACCTTATAAAGTCACCAGGATGTTTGCATAAGTGTAATGCGTGTAGGAGGCATTCAGGACTGTATGTTTGTTTGTTTATATTTCAGGAGTCTGGTATGTTTTGGTCTCTGCCTGAGCTGAACATCACCGTTCTCATGCCGTCATCAGATGCTGTTTCTAAAATGTCCGATGATGACAGAAACTTTTGGACATCAAAGGGAAACCTGCCAAGCCTCGTCAGGTTTCAGCACAGAACACATCTACTGTGGATTATAATGAACAGTTATATTTTGATATTTTTATGAATGCAGTCTGATCTGTCATCCATTTCTTATT
The DNA here is from genome assembly GCA_020466265.1 of Siphamia tubifer. Classification (NCBI taxonomy): domain Eukaryota; kingdom Metazoa; phylum Chordata; class Actinopteri; order Kurtiformes; family Apogonidae; genus Siphamia; species Siphamia tubifer. The sequence continues at coordinate 57,991,489 of CM035794.1, read as the reverse complement.
TGACAGAAATCATATTATCCAAGGAAATTATCCGTTATCCTCCATCAGTGCCATTTCCTCTGTGACGTCACTTCTAAAGACCTCGTTTCCTGTTTCAACATCCAATGAAGTATGTTGTTAGAAGTCAACCGTTATCTTTTCTCTTAGCTCTATTCTGCTCCTATCAAACTGTTTTCAAGGATCATACTGTTTATATATTTAATAAGCCCATACCAAATCTCACCTCACACAAGCTTAGCCGCATCATTAAACGACACCAGCTCGACAAAAAAATGCATTTATCCATAATCTAGATGTTTTCTTTTACCACAATTTTAGATTTTCTGCAAAAATTGGAGCTATCATTGTTTATGTGTGTATGATAGCTGCAGAAAACTGTAAGTGTAACTTTTAACAAATGCACTGAAACCTTGTAAAAGAAAGGAGAAAAAAAAAAGTGATGAAAATTGATGTTTTAGCGACATGGGATAGGCTTCAGTGAGGCTAAAGTGCGTTCAGATAATGAATGAATGAAAGTGGGTTATGTTTGACTTGTTTGGAATGAACACAGTTTTACATTTCTTTTTTCGATTTGTCTTTTTACTGTATCAAGTAGCAAGAAAATAAATGATATTTTTGTTTTTGTGTCTGTTCAAATGACAGGTAAATATGCATCTGTTACCATTATATGCATACTATTCACATCAGTAAAGTGCATAATGGTTGTGGATGCAAACCTGCACACATTCAGGAAATATGTACACTGCATTTACCTGTTTGTACTTGGCAGATGACAATTGTTGGGGGAGCCACCATCACTACACCTAATATAGCTGCAACTAATGGACTGATCCACATCATTGATAAGGTACAACAACAATAACAACGCTACTGAACCCTGAGTGTCCTCTCTGTCTGAGTCTGAAAGCTTATTTTATGTTTTCCTATGTTTTAGGTTTTGGTTCCTGACAGGAAGTTAAGTGAAGGTCTATTGGCAACGTTCGCTCTGAGGCCTGACCTCTCTCTTTTCAGATCGTACATCATCGTATGTGTTAGATATACACACCTATGGCACTCCTTATTCAGATGTTACTCTTTAAATATTTAAGATGCATATGTTTCTGTTTCTTTTTAGAAATATAACCTGACTGATGAGATCCAGCAGACGAGTGAGTTCACGGTTTTCGCTCCAACAGACGATGCAGTCAAAACTTACCTGAAGGAAACTGGTGCAGATGCTCTGGTATTGAATGAAAATGAGAAGAGGGGAATGACAGCTTCTCTTATTTGACTTTTGATTATGTTTGGTTCCTAAAATATGAACATTGATATGTTAAATTAATCAAATTATTGTGCTTCTGCTTCTGAAGTAGAGCAACTTTAGAACTTCACTTGACTTTAGAATGAGTATTTATTTTAGGATAACTAATCTGCTGAAACGCTTTTGATATTAACAGGATGTGAATACAACTCGCTACCATGTGCTGGTGTCAGAAAGTCTACTGAAAACTGACTTGCAACAGGGTGGATACAAACCCACACTGCTCGGCTTCTCCTTCCACGTGGGCATTTTCCCCCGAGACGGAAAGGTCAGATATGAACTGGGATCTTAATATAATCTGATACAAATAACATCATCAAACAATCTGATATCACCAGTCATGAACTAAATACATGAATAACAAGTGTAACCTGGCACAACAACCCCCTACACACACACATACCGTGTGTGTGTGTGTGTGTGTGTGTGTGTGTGTGTGTGCATGAATGATCTGATAAGTTCAGAAATAGATAACAATCAGAATATTAGAGTGCATGCAACCAGGCTCATCCCACACAGACAAAACTGCAGTAAAATGGTTTGTGTCAATTTATTAATATCAAGTTTCATTTATCATTATTGCCTAATGTTAGCCTGTCATGTTTAACAATTAATAGTTTCTATTATCTTTGGATTTACAGTATATGTTCTTTTTTTTCCCCAGCTCTTTGTAAATGATGCTCAGATGAACTCATCCAACATCCTGTGTGGTAAAGGTGTGATCCACACGCTGTCGTCTGTTCTGCTGATAAACCGGAATCGCTGCGACACGGCACAATATCAGAGAGTTATGGTAATAAAACATTCACCACCACTACCATGATTAAACCCACTGAATACTATATAAAGTATGAAGACTAAGCACTTACATTTTTATCTTCACAGGGAACATGTGAGGACTGTGTATTCCCAAGAAACAAGATCTGCCCCAATAACACCGTCCAAGACGTAAGATTAAGATCATGATGAATTATTTCAGTTTAATTTTATAATATAGGTATATTCTATTGAGTTTTCTTTTTAGAAGTCAACAGCGCTTCCTGCAAAGATGTTTTCATTAAAATTAGCTCAAAGAGTGTAATTGTCCCTGCTATTTCTTTGTAAACTTGTAATAAAAAAAAAATGACATTGCATTAGATTAAATAGAATTTTACTGATTGACAGGTTCTAGCACAGTGCCGTTTTATGGTAATAATAGACAGGCATAAGAAAAATTAGGAGGACAAGATCGTAAGTCCTGCAATGAACTGGTGACATGTCCAGGATGTACCCCACTTTTGCGCATAAGTAGCTGGGATAGGCTCCAGAGGACCCTAGTGAGGATAAAGCAGGTTCACCTAATGAAAAAATAAAGTAAATATAACAGAATTATGGAAATAGTAGTACAAACATTTGTAGCAAAAATTTTTCATTGGAAGTAATATCAACAACAACAGTACTAAATAATAATAATAATGTTGAGTGAAAACTTTATTAGTATTTCAAACTTTTACTAATTTTCCAGCAGGATTTAAATAAAAGAAGACCCTTTTTAAAGCAATTTCCAAATTGTGGGATCAGTAAAATACCAAGTAATTACCACTGGACCACCGTGTCGCCCTCACCATTCTATTCTATTCTATTCTATAAAAAGAGATTCTTGACAAAACTGAAAATGTTTTAATCTTCAGTTTATTTTCAAATGATGTGATTGAATTAGCAAAAAAAATCACTTGCTAGAAATGATTTAGTCATTAAAAAACAAACTGAACACAAAACAAGCTTTTAAAATGTCAAATTTTCCCCCCTAGAAATCAGTGAAGAAGAGGAAGTGTATGTTAAGTCGAGTGTTTGAGGAGGAGCGGCTGCTGACCATTGGCTGCAGAGTTACCTGTTACAAAACCAACATTGTATGTTTTTCAAGATAAGTCGTTATTAATAAAACATAAACAGCATAAACTGACATTTTTTCAGATTATTGTATTAAAAAAAAAATAACAGCAATTATGCAATTTATTTTTTCAGAATCACAAGTGTTGTGCAGGGTTTTTTGGGGAGCACTGTGAACCGTGTCCTGGTGAAAAGGGTCAGTCCTGCTTTGGTAATGGAGCATGCTCAGATGGGATAAACGGGACTGGAGTGTGTAAATGTTTCCAAGGTTTTAACGGAACAGCCTGTGAGACCTGTCAGACCGGGAAATATGGCGTCCACTGTGATCAGGGTGCATATGCAATAAACATATTTAAAGTTAAGAACATATATGTATACTTAAATATAACAATTGCAATTTATTTGTGCAGAATGCAGTTGTAAACATGGCCGCTGTAATGAAGGACTGAAGGGTGATGGCACATGTGAATGCGATGTCGGTTGGAGAGGCATCCTGTGTGACGAAAGTATGGAAACTGACTGGAGATCAGCAGAAATATTCCACTTCAAACACAATCAACTCATTCTGTCTTTATGATTTTTATTTTCCAGAAATTGAGTCCAAAGCTGATGAGCTGTGTGGCTCTGTGAAGTGTCATAGCAGTGCCAAGTGAGTATTTAGTGAGAGAGTCTGTGTTGTTTTTGCTTTATTTTTTTATTTGTTTTATTTGTCTTTGTCTGTCTGTTTGTCAGAAAATTTATGTAAAATCTACTGAACCAGTTTCCATGACATGTTCAGGAAAGGTGTGAAGTGGTCCAGAATAGATCCCATTACATTTTGGTGAATGTAGGTCAAAGATCAAGCTCACAGTCAAATGTGTTTTTGCATAAGAAAAAAGGGCAAATCAAGTAAAACATTTACAGGGGGCAGGATTTGTTGTACCTGGCATCACTTGTTATTCTTCTTTTTAAGACTAGGTGTTTGCACACACGGCAAATAAAACTCTAGAATCTTGAACATAATCCTCTGTTTTCTTTGTGTTCTGACAGCTGTGTATTCAAACAGTTGGGTCTTCAGTGCCTCTGTGCTTCAGGATTCGAGGGCAATGGAACCTTCTGTCAAGGTAATGACAAAACTTAAACATCAACAGACAGACAACACTGCTTTTAATGATGACGAAGAGGATGATGGTTATGACTGTGTGCAGCTAAGGATGCCTGTGCATCGGATAATGGAGGCTGCAGTCTGCATGCAGTTTGTAAAAGAACCCGACCTGGCCAACGGCAGTGTGTTTGTAACAGTGGCTACACGGGAGATGGACTTGTGTGTGTTGGTATGAAGCATTTACTTAATAGTTTTTCCTTCTGTCACATAAGCAAGTAAAAAAAAAAAAAACACGAGACAGTTCAAATAAACTTAAGTGAAATATATATTTTATATATATCAATTATTTTTGTAATGACCAGTTTTCTTTGATTTCAATCAATTAAGGAATTTGAATGGATGAAAAAAAATAACAAAAATGACACCTTGTCCTTTAATCCAGAACCAGATGAAATAACATCCATAAAAAGTATAAAATTGAAAGGATATCTAAAAATATCTGTAAAGAAATAATTTTAAGAACAATATATATATATATATATATATATATATATACCTAGCGATATCTTTTTATATAAAGATGACATCTTCAAAAATACAGTATGTGCATTGCAGTCTTCAACACATTTGGATCAAACTTACTATCACCTTAAGATGGAACAATCATAGACCCTTTTAAAAAAGTCAAATATTTTTAATGTTTGTGTGAAAACTTAAAAGTTTAAAGGAGTTCCAATGAAGAAAAGTGAACATATTGACATTTTCTCCCTTTTTCTCCTTGTATTCTCTGAGCTACTCTCCATGTTGCTTGTGACGATCCTGGCATCATGTGCATCACAATAAGCTTGGGATCAATGTTTAGTATGAACAAAATTAATGAAAAGAAGCTTTCAGAAAAACTGTAATGCACTTTTTGAGTTGATTCAAGTCAGTTAATCAACTCTAATATATGACTTGTATTTAACTAATATTACTACTTTTATGAACGCTTTTGGAAATGTCCATGATATGTTTAAGTGGTGCAGGACTTTGTGTGTTTTTCCAGAGGTAAATCCCTGCCTGGAAGGAAACGGCGGCTGTCACATTAATGCAGACTGTGTTCATGTTGGGCCGAATAAGGTCAAACTTAATTTACTGTTTTTACTAATTGCATTGCAACTTTGATGAAAACAGCACAACCTAAAGCAGAAGTCCAGAAAACTTTGATTAGTGATCGTTTTAATCATGTTTTTTACAGATATCCTGTGCCTGCAGTGAAGCTTACCAAGGCGATGGACAAACCTGTACAATGATTAACCTGTGTCAAAAGGTGTGTTTGTCTAGGCCCTGAATTTTTTTGTTTTGTTTTGGTTTTTTTGCAGATTTAATTCATCACACCTATTGTACTGAGTTAATTTGCTGCCAAAACTGACAACCAAACAAACCATGTTTTATAAAAGTAGTAGCAGAGAATGGTTTGCGAACAGGATAGGAAATAGATGTATTTTGTTTGCTAATACAAAGACAAAGACAATGGGTGGTATCAGTGTAAGGTTATGTGACTTTTTAGGCCATTTTAAGAATTGGCATCTAGTGTCCATGAGTGATATTGCAGTTTCAGGTATTTTGAAAAAAAAAAAATCTCTCCAGACTCACATTTTTTGCTCAGAGTTTGTATTGAAGATAGTAAAGTCAGGCCGCTGTGTAAAATCTCCATCACATCCAACAGATTCTCAGTGGGGTTTGTGTCTGGACTCTGTAGTTGTCAATCCATGTGTATCCTGTGTTTCCTGAACCACTCTTTCACAATTCTATTTTTAACTAATGATGGTGTTGTCATGTTATGTCTGAGACATTACCAAAGAGAAAAATTCATTGCTGATCTATTGTTTCTTAGTCAATGAAATTATATTTCTGTTAAGTGTTGTCAGCATAGTGGTTCCTTACCGTTTATTGATTGAGTCCTACTTGGCATCATCAGGCATCAGTTCATCTCTGTCTGTGTATTTTCAGGAAAATGGAGGCTGTCACAAGTATGCTAGATGTAACATGACTGGTCCAGGTGTTCGCAGCTGCACATGTATGAGTAACTTTATTGGAGATGGTGTGATCTGCAAAGGCACTGTGGCGAAAGTAAGTAGATGATCCTTCTGCCCCAAACCTTGGATATATATATAATATAGTGGTGCCAACCACCACAAACCCCACCCCTTGCATATATTGTTGCTTTATTCGGCATCGGTCTAGCTAATGTTAACATTTGCTTGTGTTGGTATCAGCACATCAATGGCCTCTATATATGTGCCAGGTATGAGGTGAATGGACACAAAAACATTTGTGTTTTTTAGACCTTTGAAATTTTAGCCATTCTAAGTTATTGGGACAAAAAACAGATGAAAAACTTTATAAACAATTTTAACTTTGACCTATTTTCGCAAAATGTAATGAAATCTATTGTGGGTTACTGGCAATTTGTAAATCGAATTTGGGTTGAATTCTAGTAATAGTTTTGCTGCTACAGTGTTAACAAATAAACAAACCAACCTTTGGGAGGCAAGGGGTATCATATCATATCAGTCTAATTAAAACGGGGAGTTAACCTGCCTGTTGCACTTTTCCAGGAACTTGTAGCCAGGAAGCACAGAGACTTTTACATCTCCCTCCTGGTGAGTAAACAGAAGTTGGACTCTGTCATGTCCTGTAGAAGGAAAAGTTGACTGATGTGAACCCTCTTTTCAGATCATGGATATCTCCCTGAAAGGTCGTGGTCCTTTCACTGTCTTCATCCCAAATTCCTTCTCTAAGGAACAGGGCAGGAAGGTAAAAAACAGACTGACATAAAATCACCTACCAAGAAAAATTGACCTTTCAATGGATAAGTGGGATTGAATACTGAGTGATAAACTATTTTGAACCCACAAGTAGGAAGTGGCATCATAATGTAACAACTGAATTAATGTAAAACCATAACTGACAGGTTCTGTTGCAGAATTAAGACAATTCTTTGAAAATCTGACTGCAGGAAATGATTTGCATCTTTACAGAGAAACATATAACAGTCAAAAGATAAACAACTGTGTTAGCCTTCAACTCTTGCTGTGTATTTTAGCTGCAGTCATACAGTCACTGAGCTTCACATTATCCAGTGAGTGGAAGCTACAGAAAACTGTCTTGACAGTTTTTCTTCACAGAAAATAGTGGTGATCCATGACTGGGCACTATTTAGACTTAAAAAACAAGAAGGCCAGGTATTGTTCCAGAGGTACAAGTAATCGTATCTTACTCACAGTATAATAACATTATAGTGTAATATTCATCGCATTCATTTTCATTGTAATGTCAGTAATTCTAATTACAGTGTGAAATTCTGAATTCGTATAAAACATATCTAATGTGTTTTCAGCTGATACCTGTGATGTCAGACAAGAGCAGAGATCTGTTTGGCACCTTTCTGCGCACCCACATTGTCATGTGTCACACCCTCCTGGCTGCTGATCTCAGCCGACCACGAAACCTCACCTCACTGTCTGGAGTCGTCCTCAACACTCAGTCAACACAGGTTGGCAAACTCAAACCAATGAGAACTTTTAGGGGGAAAAAATTGATCTTAGTGGGTATTGATATTTTACTGCTGTCAATATATCTTTTTCTTTTTTTTTCTCCATTACATTTTCTCTTATTTTTGTTTGTTTGATCACCTTTAATATGCTGTCTGGTGTGGAGTTAAAGTTGTTTGATATTTAATTTCTTCAAAATGTTCTGGCAAATGTTCATACTTATAACATTTGTGGATATTTATGTTTTAGGGCAGCATTTTCATCAACAAGGCAAACGTGACTTACAGTGATGATGTCAGCATTAATGGCATCTTTCATGAGATCAGCCAATTTCTGTTTCTTCCTGATGTGGTAAAACAAAAAGCGTCGGGTACCAGTGTAAGTTTTCCATAAATCATCCTTTGACAAATTAACGAACTATGCAGTGTTAGTTAACAACATTTAGAATTGAAGCATTGAACCAACCACTACTATTTAGTGTTTTACCTGAGAGTAAATCTAATCTTCATCTACTCTACTGATTTTTAGCTGAACCTGACTGATGTGGCTGAATACCATGGTTACAAAACTTTCTATACACTATTGGTGGTGAGAAATTGTTTTACTCGTAAATCATAGTAAAGTTGTCTTTTTAAACCAGTTATTTACTCTTTCCTTAAGTTCCTTTTACCTATAGGATACTTGCATGTTTCAGGACACAGGTGTGATAGACCTGCTGCAGGATCCAGTTTACAAACCAATCACAATCTTCCTACCCTCCGATGCTGCCATGGCATCGTTGCCACAACAACAGAAGGACTTCCTCTTTCATCCACAGAACAAAGCTCAACTGCAGGAATACCTGAAGTACCACATCTTACACAGCCAGGAGGTCAGCATGCTCAAATAATCATATTCAACTTGTGTAAAAATGTAGTCCCTGCTTCATTTATTAATGTATAGTGATTATTCATGTTCATTACTCTAAGTCATTTTTCATGATTGCAGCTAGAAAAGAGGACACAGGAGTTATTTAGATTTTTATTTGACCCCTCCAAAAAAAGGTAAAAAAAAAAATAATCAAATAAACGGAACAAACACAACTGGATTCAGGTTCATGCATAGTAACTTAAGAACTCGACTGGAATAACCAGAAATTGCCCAGATCCTGAATATGGTTTGTTTCAGATCCACTAGTGTTTTACTCATTTATGGCAACTACACCCCAGGGCCCATCTTTTACTTACATCCAATGAAGGCAGCAACATGTAGTGCCAATAAAACATTCAATATTAGATTGACAAAAGTATCATGTTGATTATTAATAGTGTTCACTCTGATTAATAGAGTATGAAAATATAAAATATATAAAATGAAGAACTATGTTTCATCATTTGTGTTTTACATATCAGATATATGAGTATAAGTGTAACAAAAATTAAGAAAAAAATTATTGTAAGCTTACCATATTTTTAAGATGTGTGGCTGAAGGTGAAACCAATACAAATCAGTTTGGATTGGAGGTACAGACAACTTCCATCACTGAATGACTGTGATATTAATGATGATAGGATGGTTTTATGTTCAGTTCTGCAGGAATAAAGAAAAACTGTAGAGTTTAAAGGTTTTTGCAGCTTTTTCACCTCAGTCCAAATTTAAAACTTAAAATTAAAAATTAAACAAATGGTGCCAGGCACAACAAACTGTGACCCTTGTACATATTAGAGTTTATTTTGGCATCAATTCAGCTGATGTCATTATGTCTATGTGTGTGCTGACAAATTTCAGCAATTCTAAGTAAAAGGGAAAAAAACATTTAAAAAAAAATTATATTTGGAAGGGGAAAAAAAAAGAACGTTGACCTGATTTTCCTGAAATGTAATCACATCTATTCTGGATCACTGGCCAGTTTGGTATGAATTCAACCTATATTTTGCTGCTAAAGTGTTAACAAAAAAACAAAGAAACAAACTGGACTAAAAACAATAACCATTGCCGTCAGTGTGGGGTTATAACCTGATGTGATTTTAATGCCTGTATGGAAAAGTGAAGGCACTTGGAGAAGAGCAGATGTTCTCAGAATCAGAATTTGATCAATGATTGGTAATAACAGTTATCAGTCAAATATTTAACCCCCATCACTTTTCTTAAAATACCTATGATTACACCATCATTAGCTACATTTTCAGCCTGAAACCACAGTCAAGGAGTAGATGCGAGACTGTTGTGTCTTCTCAGAACGCTTGAATTATAACTGACGGGTCATTATGGAACTTTTTTCCCAATGGATTCAAATAAATGTTCTGATGATTGTTTTAGTCTTTAAGTCTTCTCTGTATGTTCCATCATAGGTTTATGCTGAAGGTCTGATCCATCTGGACTCAGCTCGGACAATTCAAGGCTCTCCACTTTCATTCAGCTGCGGAGGCTTGGACGCCATTGTGAGTACAGAGACCAAAAAGAAAACACAGAGAAAAACGGCAGCGAGTGTCACCTCTGACATTTTGTGTATGAACAGGGGGATATTTTCATTAATGATGGGAAGTGTCGGATTGTACAAAGACACCTTATCTTCAAAGGGGGTATAGCCTATGGGATTGACTGTCTGCTGACTCCCCCAAGCCTGGGAGGTCGATGTGATCACCAGTCGATTTTTGATCTCCAGGTGAACTTTTTTTTTTTATCGTAACTGCATCTATGATATTAAAAGTGTAATATTGAAATTGGATTAATGTTTTTGTCTTTTGTGGTAGATGGGCTGTGGATTGTGTTCCTCTGGAGGGAACCGCTGCCCAAAAGGTTCAAAAGTAAAGGTCTGTATCATCCACTTCCTGTTTCAAAACATCACATCAAACCAGTTCTGGTTCATCTGTAATTACTTTTTATCTCTGATCTTCTCTGAAATTTTGTCTGTTCAATTTCAGGAGGTTCAGAAATGTGATCTTGCTACAATTTTTGTCACAAAGAATTCTGGCTGTCGTAACGTCTGTAGCTTCACAATCTGGGGGCCAAAGTGTTGCAGTGGTTACTATGGACGAGACTGCTTGGGTAGGACAATGTTAATATTATCAGATTATTAATACCAAAATGTTACATCTTAGAATAACTTTTTCTGAACTCTTTGATCTAAAATGTGGCAGTAACGTTATGGATAGTAGTTTTATATATATATATATATATATATATATATATATATATATATATATATATATATATATATATATATGTGTGTGTGTGTGTAATAGGGCATTAACAAAAACGTTGACTCCCGTTGCACAAGTCGGCTTAAATTTGGAGCAGTCAACAAGTCGGATGTTATTCTTTATTTTTAAATGGCAGAGGGAAGTAGTAAGAGCTTTGTAATAAGTGCTAACAAAGGTGTCACCTGTAGATGGCAGTGTTGTCTCAGTAGACCACTGATAGAACTGGTGTGTATACTGAGTATGCGTAGAACAAGAATATGACGTCAGACTGCGTTGACTATGAGCTGTGAATAAACAGCTGATAAAAGTGTCTGCTATGACACTTAGCTGTTTTATTAGCTTTTATTAGCTGCTAAGTCTGCTATGACTGAAAATATATAAAAAGCATCTACTTTAAATTATCTCATGCTTTTTGTCATTTCATGGATATTTTTATTAAATAAATGCGTCAGGAAATGTATTATTCATTTCATTTTCTGTACAAACCTCACTGAAAATGTTTTCTGTGTGTCTTTCCAGTTTGTCCTGGTGGTGTTGGTTCTCCATGCAGTAACGTAGGCAAATGTGATGAAGGTCACCTTGGTAACGGTACATGTACATGCAATGCTGGTTTTGGGGGTGTGGCTTGCGAGCTGTGCAACAAAGGTTTCTACGGACCCACCTGCAAAGGTAAGCAACACGTACATTGGTTTTTGCTGTGACACCATGATCTGGAGCTTTACATCCTGACATTTTTTTTCCTTTCAGCCTGTAACTGTTCAGAACACGGGTCATGTGACGACGGCCGCAGAGGGACGGGCTCATGCTTCTGTGAGGCAGGTTGGACTGGAGAGCGCTGTGAGACACCACATGGTGAGATAGAGTGTCTTTACTGTGACTTGTCAAAACTTCATAAAAATGATCTCTAATATTTTACAAAACACTTCAGCTGCACCTGTCACACACATCCTCACTGAGAAACCAGCATATTTTCACAGCATATTTTATCTTGAGGACTGAGTGTGTTTTTGTCCAAAGTCTTTTTTGGGGACTGGTTAAATTCTAAACTGTATCTCTGTTTTTGGATTGTCTGTCCTCTAGCTGAAATCTATCAGTGTTCTCCTGCCTGTTCTCCTAAAGCCGTGTGTCAGCAGAACAACACTTGTGTGTGTCGACTCTTCTATGTAGGAGATGGACTCACCTGTACAGGTAAACGCCAAAGAGCAACTGAGAGTTGAGATTGAGGCTGAAGAAGAGGAGAAGTATCTTGAAGTGAAATGCCACATTAGATGCTGTCTTCAGAGGTTTTTCTTTCATAAGACACTGGCTCTTTTCAAAATGCCTTACTACTGCAGCAATTGAAAGCTTTATAAGGAATATTTAGGACACGCTACAAGTAAAGAGTGTCAATAATCTAATCTAGATAAAAATAAATGCATGAATTAATTTTTCTGCTTCATTTTTAGACAAATAATCCTAATTTTGCGCAAGCGAAAAAAGGCTGCTCTGCATATCCCAGGATCTCTGTTTAAAAGTGGCTTCTGACTTATACACTTTCTCCTCCCCTCAAGTGGTGGACATGTGTCAGGTGTGGAATGGCGGGTGTGCTAAAGATGCAAAGTGTTCTCAGAAAGGAGAACAGGTGAGCTGTACCTGTCCTAAAGGATACACTGGAGATGGCTATGTCTGTCTGCCCATTGACCCCTGTGCTGATGGGAACAACGGTGGATGTCATGAACATGCCATCTGCACCATGAATGCACCAGTGAGGACAAACACATGGTCATGTTTTGTAATAGAACATTTTAAAGCATCAACAGCTGTTCTCATGTTCTCTGTGTTTCTATGGAAACCGCTGATGACATCAGGGCAAGAAGAAGTGCAGCTGTAAGGACAATTACATTGGAGACGGAGTTTCCTGTGAGGTCAAACAGCTGCCAATCAGCCGCTGTCTCCAAGACAATGGACTATGTCACCAGGATGCCAAATGCACTGACCTCCATTTTGAAGGTGATATGAAAATAGGGTAATTGATTTTATTTGGTTGAAATTATCTTCCAGAGAGAGTAATCGATCAGTAAAACAAGCACATACTGTATAGGTTTATTCTGCTGTCTGTGTTTTCTATGAATGGGAAATACAACCAGTGGAGGTGACACACCACTTTCATACGCAGCATGTGTTGTTAACTTGGGGTGACCCATCAGATTCCAAAATGAGCGTGTAAAAGTTGTTTTCTGTGGATCGAGACCTTTAACCTCATCCCTTCCTCCATAAGACTGTATTACATATAGAGTTTAAAGTATGGTAACTTTCTGTTTGTCATTGTCTGTGTGACCCAGAGGTCTGCAAAGTTTTATTAGTTTACTACAATAATGATACATCTCAAGGACTTGACTTGAATAATCAGTACACTTAATGCAAAAGATAAGAAACTAATACTTTTGGCATGCTTTTTTTTAAATCAGATGCAACACTTGGTGTGTTTCACCTGCGTTCATATAAAGGTCAGTACAAACTGAACTACACAGCAGCACAGCAGGCCTGCAGTGTAGAGAGAGGGACCCTGGCCACATATGCGCAGCTGTCCTACGCTCAGCAGGTCAGTGAACGCACCACCATTTGACACAGAATATATGTTTGTCTTGAAATGTTGTGTATGATTTTGAAACATTTTCTCGGGACGCAGAATTTTTAAGAACTCATACTTTTTCATTGTAATGTGTGAATATAGTGGTAGGAATGCACACATTTTTATTTAGATGGACAGGGATACATAATCTGAGCTTGCTTGGGCAGGGTAAGGGGTGCAGTCCAGTGAAAAATGTTGGGCAAATTGTACTCTAAAATTAGACCACAGGCAGAAGACAGAGTAAGCTAACTCTTGTAAAATGCTCTAGTTACTTGTATCTCACTTCTGTTGAATCGGCTGCCTGAAACATGATGTTGCAGTAGCATCAATATCATTTAGTCCACCAGTTATGTCACTTACACACAAGCGATAAAGGCAGTGATCAGATTAACTACAGTTTAATGTTTCATATTTTCTATAAAATCACATTTCTAATATAGCCAGGAAAACATCCATCGAAATAATGTATATATTAATTCACATAATTGTTTCGAGTACAAGATGTCTGTTCTATATGCCTGTAGTCAGTCCTTTAAGGCAACAATGTCCCTCCTCTGAGTTTCCATTGGTTAGAGCTTTCTATGCAACTTATTATTCTTTATTCATTGCTGTCTCATCTCACTTTTACATTTCTTGAAATTATTTGTTTTAGGCATTGTTCATCTATTTATTTTGCTTCTTTTCGTGTCACCCTACATCTGTGAACCAACTTGATAAATCAATATGTAATCTCCAAATAGTAAAAGAGTGTTTTCACAAGTTATTTAACTTTTTTCAAAACTGAAATTCTAATTTTACAGCTTCAGGACCCCGACATTTTCATCTCACTATTGCAGTACAGATGAGTTTTTAATCTACTGATAACTGAGAATGTTCTACACATTTTGATGCCCAACAGATAGGGTGTAGGGTTATATAAAGTACCTAAAAAGGTGATTATAAGCAGGTATAATAAAAACAGATTAAAATGACAAATCTAAGCATTACTAGAAGAGGACATAGTTCTAATAGGTGAGACCACCACATTGTAGTGAAGCCATATTATTGTTGCTCTCTTGTGTAGGGTGGATTGAATATGTGCGCTGCTGGATGGTTAGACCAGGCTCGAGTGGCTTACCCCACCACATACTCAAATCCCAACTGTGGCTTTGGGCATGTGGGTATTGTAGACTATGGTGTACGCAAGAACCTAAGTGAGACCTGGGACACGTTCTGCTACCGGATGAAGGGTGAGAAAAAATAAGGACAAGGCTGTCCATATTATTGAAACCTAATATTAAAATATGTTCTAATCACTTTTTAAATGTGTAGTTTCTACTATCTTTGTTGTATTTATTACAAACCGGAGCAGGACTCCAAAGAGAGAGTTTATTTGTTAATGCTTGTTCAGACCTGGGTCTACTGCTGCTGATGCCCGCCTCATCTTAGGCTTCAAACAAGGAACAAAAGGAATCTATGCTACCTATCATTTTAGTCAGCCTTATCTGTGCCTGTGTGTGATGTAATTAATGATAACTAGTATTTTTAGGAGTTAAAGGGTATCTGATGAACTGATCTCCCTTGGTTGGCTGTTAGCATTAATAAGCTGTGTGTTTTTAGAGGTGACGTGCGATTGTAAAGTCGGCTACGTTGGAGATGGATTCAGCTGCACAGGAAACCTGCTGCAAGTCCTTAAATCTACACCAAGCTTCTCCAGTTTCCTCACAGTGAGTCTATCACATGTCTATACTTATTTACATAGAGCTGACTACTTTTGGCTTCATTACAGTCACATGACCAGGTTTCATTACATAACTTTTTTTATACTATTCTTTAAAACAGATGTTTCTATATAATATCACACTTCCAGTACAGCATATGGGATTTTCTATTAATATGTGTTGTTTTATTGCGTCTACAGCAAGTTCTGAATTATTCTGAGGTGTCTTCATCAGGGAAACAATTTATGAAGCGTCTCAGTGACCTGTCAGTCCAGTCCACTCTGTTTGTACCCGACAACAACGGGCTGGCTGAAAACGATGTGAGTCACTACAAACATGATTTATCTTCAAATGGAAAAATAAAACACCGTCCCATCTCTACCTATTCACATATCTGTGTCTCTACAGACTCTGACTCAGCGGGACATTGAGTTCCACCTGTCAGATGGCCAAGTTCTACCACTTAACCAGCTCAAGAATGGCACTCGGATCAGAACTCGTGTTGGGTCTCTCACTGCCCTAGGTGTCACTGACCTGCTCAACCCCACAATTCTGGTAAGATCCCAGTTTCATTTTACCTGGTTTGCCCTATCCCTTATCTTTTTGAAAACACATTTTTGTTGACCTTGACCTTTGACCTATATTCATCAAAATGTAATGGGATCTATTCTGGACTACCTCACACCTTTCCTGAAAATTTTCATGGGAATTAGTTCATTCTCTTCCAACATCTTTTTAAAATAGTTTTATTTTAAAGATGTTTATATTTGTACCTTCTTTTAATCTACTCAGTCATCGTGGTACATTAATGAACGCTTCATCACATCGTCCGACATTGTGGCTTCAAATGGGATCATTCACGTTTTGCAGCGACCTTTAAAAGCCCCTCCTCCTCACAAACAGGTGAGCATTGGCCCGACCCCACACTAATCCTCTGTCAGTTATAGCATTACCTGCTAAAACATTTCTGTATTTGTGATTGTGTGTACTCTGCAGATGCGTGTGGCACACAAAGCAGGCATGGGTGTGGGTGTGGTGCTCCTCATCATCCTGGTGGTGGCCGTGGGCTTCGTTGGTTATCACTTCTACAAACACAATACCAAACCCTTCCACTTCCACTACTTTAAGGTCAAAGAAGGCGCATGCATACTTTTGATATTAGATGTGTGTCAGTTTTGTTTTATATCATTAACCTTACTTGAGTGTCAGTGTGCCCAAAGCCAAGGAGTTAATTGTGGATTTGCTCCCATCTACTCTGTAGTCACTGATAATCAGGCTGTTGGTCATGACATACAAATATCTTGACACTTTAATTAGTCATAAGTTTACATTTGAGCTTCATGTTGCTATTGCCCTTTTAAACAACTCCATGTATGTCTTATTGATATTTATTTTCAAGCAAGATGTCATAATTAAGTTAATACACGAAGAAACATTTTATATAATGACATTTCTTAATAGATTATGAAATTAAGAATCCATGTAGCATCAAATACTTGAGGGAGCAATACAAACATGTGAACGGCAGATGGAATTTTGAATACTACTACAGCCTGTGCTGACATATTTTGACCTTTTTTCTCAATTTTATTTTTTTATCAGATGGGTTTTGGCCCTCACGGTTTCCTCAGGTTCCATTACAGTATATCTATGTCCCAGTTTAAATGGCTCCATCATA
Organism: Siphamia tubifer; assembly: GCA_020466265.1. Classification (NCBI taxonomy): domain Eukaryota; kingdom Metazoa; phylum Chordata; class Actinopteri; order Kurtiformes; family Apogonidae; genus Siphamia; species Siphamia tubifer. The sequence goes on along the minus strand of CM035794.1, from coordinate 57,974,529 downwards.
TGTTAAATATACGGTTTTGTGAATCTGATGAAATGGTCAGATGGTACAGCTTGACATTGCATTTTCAGTGAACATTTTGGCCATAGTTAAAATAGTTTATACAGTCACACTTACAAAAAGTGTTTGCATATCCATTATAGAATTAGTATAGCACAGAATTTTTTGTTTTCAATATTTTAAACATGGTATGTTACATATAGTGTTATTAAAATTGTTTTTGTGATCATGCTTGTTTTTATTGTTCATTTGAACTTGTTTTTTGTTATTTAATCTGGTTAAGTGTACATATGCATTCATTAAGTTATACAGACTAATTCCAATGCTGGTTTTCTCTTTGCTGACATTTGACCTCATCCTGATAGGAGGATGATTATGAGGAAGATGCTGATTCATCTCCAGTCAACAGCCGCAGCATCTGTAACCCAGTTTATGACACGGGTTCAGAACTACAACCAGAACCAGTGGAGTCCAACACGCATGATATTACAGTGAGAGATCATTTCATTCTAGTACATGTTTAGTAAATACAAGTATTCTCACAATAACAGAATTTTAACACATTTAAGTCTGACACATTAGCTTTGTTAATGTGAAACTTCTCAGATGCAAAAATAAGAAAATGTTGAATGTTTAGCATTTGCTAATACAGTATTTAAAAATACACAGTACTGTTAGCAACATAGCAAATGGCATCTTAAATTAAGACATTAGCTTCAGTTCTGCAACAGTTCCATCAATGCAACTGATCAGCTGTTGTCTTCTAGGATAATATAAGACTTTAATACATGGTTAGTATTAGTAAGACCCATATGTAATGCACATTGCAAAACCAACTTCTGATTATTCTTAGAAAGATTTGAAGTGCAGTTGTCCCTCATTTCAAAACAAAAATACAGTAGTCAGTGGTTACAAACAGTTCTACAATTGCCTAAATATTTGTTGAAAAGACCACACATCCCAGTTGCAGAAGTTACTTTACAGCAACCACTACCAAATCTGTTCAGATTGATTAAAGCTGTCTGTACCTTCACGACCACAAACAGGTGAAATATATTTAGGTATCATCCATTTTGTCATAGGTATTGTATACCATATGTAACAGGACAGGCAAACCACTGAGGCATTTCACACATTTACAACTTCCACCTTTCATTTGTAAGAGGGCAAGAGAGTTTGAGTTTACTTAAGGGACTTGACAAATTGAAAGTCTAAACAATTCTGTCCCAGATGTTAAACATGAATTGTTCAAAGTAAATTCATGCAAAACAAAAAATAAGCAATGTAGTCCAAAGCATTTAAGCTATAAAAAGTTAAAAAATCCAGCTCTAATTCTGTAACCATTCACCCAAACTGATTTCTGAAAACCCCTCGTGTTTAACAATGCAAAGTAATAAAGGGCCATTCTACAAAATGAGAAAAGAAATTCTGCCTTAGACATGAGAAAATGCTGGCCTTAGTGTTGTAATTATGCAGCATATGGATGAATGTTGAAGACTGGCAGTGAGGGTATAACCAAATAATGTAAATACGACAAAAAAAAAAATTAGGGGGTTAAGATTGTTTCTCACCACTGACTACCATGACAAGTCGGATCTGGGTTTCCTCACTTTGTAACTCAAGAGATAAGGGTAAATATGTTATAACTAAAAACATGCCCTTTTTTGTTTGCAGGCTGAGGACAAACATGAGGTGGTTAATGGAGGATCATACGACCTGCTGCAGGACAGCTGAGGCACATTTTGAAATGGAAGTCAGACTTCAAATCCTGATTGTATACCTCTGAAAACATTGCCTGCTTCATGAAAAGTGTCAGAACCCAGTGTACTTTTTCCTTAAGATTAAATCCTATCAGTGCCCTGACAAAATGTTCAAAGGAATTCCTTCGACTGCATCCAACAAAAGAATTAAATCTCAAAGGGTGAGCAAATGAAAAAAGTTAGGTCATGTTTAGGGTAATACATATTGGACAGCTGGCTTCATAATCCAATCACCATTACTCAATATTGCTTTATTGCTACTTTACTTCATTCCCTCAGTGTTTTTAAATCAAGATCCCAAAACTGTAGAGTGCCTTTGTCATTTAGTCCCCCCCCCCAGACAGTAAATACACCAACAGGGTAAAAATGTAACAGAAAATGCATGTAGTTCTGGAAATATTTATTCAAACATTTATGTCAACACATCACACAGTCATAAGATGCAAATAGTTTAAAAATATTGTTGAATTTGGTAAAAGTTTGTTCTGGTTCATCAGCTGATAAACCATGATACACAAAATTAATGGACATTTTCTGAATTCAGGTCAACTACACATAACATACAGCATCACTTAACCATTAGCAATATTCATGTTAAAGTTCAGCAACATTTGTACCATTCAGACATTTCAGATCCAGTGGGTGATAACCAGCTGTGCACCAACAGAAACAATCATTTGCTGTTCAGAACATTTTGAATCCAGTTATCAAGATGCGATATTCTGGAGAAGATCGCTGGTTTGTTTGTACCACATTGGCTGTAACCCCATGTGACCAAACCAAACAGGAAGTAGTTGCCATGGTTCCGACAGAACAGAGGAGCTCCAGCGTCACCCTGAGAACACACAGGAAACACTTTAAACACAACCCCACCCCTTGCAGCATCGAGCCAATGTCAGTATATGAACTATGTCTACACATGTGCCAAGTTCAAACAAATTTAAACTAGACTAAGTTTCCCATTATAAGTAAATGGGCAGAAAAAAGAATTACATTCTTTTAATTCAGTCATCCACTTTTCCCTAAATGTAATGAGATCTGTTCTGTGTCACTGGCCATCTATGACTCCAATGTGGTATAAATTCAAGCAGTTTTGCTGCAAGGGTGTTCAACAAATGAAAGGGTCATATGCAGGGTTTTTGCCAGGAGTCTTTGGTTTTTCACACTTTACCCAATACTAGTCATTTTTCCCCCATCTGCAAAACTGAGGGCATTTTCAAAAATGGGGCATTTCTAAAATAATGACCTTTAAGTTTGACCAAGATCACTTGAGGTCAAAAATTATCAAATGACCAGCCATATCCAACTTTCTCCAAGTTAATATTTACTTTAGCTTTCAAGAAGGAAACAGTTTTGTTAATATGCAAATTAGGCAATTGACCCTTGGTTGCTTCACATGCTGAAAACTTAAAATGTATGCGAGACAAATGATGTGGGTCATGAGAGAATCAAGTTTGAAATCGCCAAGAACAGAAGCCATTAACAGACCAATGTTGGCATAGTAACTAGAAGACACGATCTGGAGTTGTGACATTTGGCATACGAGAAGGAACCATCAGAGATTTAGCATAATAAATATTGCAATGACTGGATGAGTATTTTAACTTTTAAGACACTCACGTTTACTGATGCATCTTTACCCTGGGGTGCTAATAAACACATGATCCTTGTATCATGATTTATGTGTGAGATGTGCAATGGATAAGTGTACAATTTGGCTTTGGTTTGAAGTTAATACACAGATTTTGACAGTTATGGTGAAAAGTCAATTTTGACCCCATCTCCACTGTACTTTAGCAAAAGCTGGTAAGAAAATATGGACGTTGATGTCACTAATGCAGGGGTGGCCAAACGTGGTCCTGGAGAGCCACAATCCAGCATGATTTAGATGTGTGCTTCCAATACACCTGTTCTGCAGAAGAATTATAATTGGCAGGTATGCTGGATGCATCTAAAACATGCTGGATTGTGGCTCTTGAGGTTAGCCACCCCTGCACCCATGCTTGAAATGGGACTGCATACAGACAAACACTGACCAATGTTTGTGCCCTATGGCAAATAAACCAAAGACAGTAGCCCTCTGGGGGCAGGGCAATGACATTTCAAATGATTCAGTAACAGTCTGTATCACAGAAGGGCGTCGACAGACAAGATTTAATAAAGAAAACTAGGAACACATGCCAGAGTTCATGTCAATTTACTTCAGTTTAGCATTTTCAAACCAACGCCTGGAGAATGTTTGCGATACATACCAAGCAGGAGGTAGCTCCTGCAGGATGTGCACAGAGGTGAGTCTCCTTGATGAGCCCATCCCCCCACATTGCTTTGCAGGTAGTCTGGTTAACCAGACTGAGTCGAGTGTGGTGCAGGCGGTTTGCATCTACAGCTGTGCAGAAGTCAAACAGAATTATAAATACAGGATAAGACTCCATGTGGATTTGCAACAGTGTATAGTGTTTCCCCAACACTGGTCCTTCAGGAACACTATCCTGCATGTTTCCGAAGTCTCACTCTTGAATACACCTGATTGTCATTCTGCAGAGGTGGATGATTGGCTGATCATTTGAATCAGCTGTGGTTGGACAGAGAAACATCAAAACCTGCAGGATAGTGTGTGCCTCAAGGACCAGGGTTGGAAACACATGACTACAAGTCTTAGCCAGTGGGGATTTCTCACAGACTACAAAGGAAGCTCAGCTTTCACCAAAATGGCGCAAAAAAAAAAAAAAAGCCGAGTAGGTACATTCATCTCAGAATCAGCTGATCTGACGTTTACTTCTCATACATCACCATAGTAATTTTTCTTCAATGCACTTTTCTGTTGGTCATGTCCATGCAATTCAATCGAGCCCTGTCAAGCACCCCCCCCCCCCATGTTACCTGTGGCTTTAGTGGCTCCCCAGCCAGTGACAATACAGGTCCAGCTGTTACTCAGTTGTTCTTCCTCATCATCCTCCTCTTCATCAGGAACACAAACCGTACAAACATTCCTGCCTGCAGAGAATTTGAACTCTTCAGTCCAAGTGGATTTATACATGCATACTGTGATCAGATGGATACATTTGAGAGATTTTGTACCCAGTCTGGCAGGCCAAGCGAGGCGGAGCAGGGATACGTCCGTTTTCGGGGGGAACGTTTGTTCCTGTACCTTGTTGATCACTTTGTCAATAGGGATGATCTGTGATGATGAAAATCTCAGATCATGTATTCCCAAAACTGCCACATCCTTTTGAGCCCTATAGGGAACAGGATCGATAAGATTACAGCACTGTATGGGTTGGAGCATTTGTTCAGAACACAACTTTAATGCCATTTAAATAAAAAAATAAATAAAAAAAAAAAGCCTTGTGAGTTGCAGACAAAAAAGTGCATGTGTAAGACTTCAATTAAGCTCAGAAGAGAGTTCGGAATTAAAATACACTTTAGCTCAATATGTTGTAGCCCAGCAAATCAAAATCAGTACCAATACCACCTGATGCCAATTCAGCACAAGACTGTTTTACAATATCAAACTCCCATGTAAACAGGGTTAGTGTTAAAGTAGTAACCTGCATCAAGTCTTTGTAGGGAACTTTTGGCAGATACCTTTAGTATTACCATTGTAATTAGCTGTACTTCAACTCAAGTACTTCTGCTGCCTCTGCCCTTACCTGACATTGCAGTGTTGTGGAGTGATCACATAGCGTGGGTGGATCAGTGTACCACTGCAGAAGTGATTCCCATTGTATTGCAGACTGACCATCCAGCACCAGGTGAAGGGACAGGATTCGGAGACATTTACTACAGACACTGAACCATTCTTGGACACAGACAGGTCAGCAAGCCTTGGATTCCTGTCACATCTGGAGCGCCTTGGTTTCCCACATATGTCATCTGTCAAGTAAGGTGAACAGACAATTACATTTAGAGTGCAAAATATCACCATGTGCACAATCCACTAGCCATAATCCAACTGAAACCATCTGTCATGTTTCCTCAGCACATTTGTAAACAGGATGTATTTTCTTAAAAAAAAAAATTAAAATCAAAAGTTACACAAGTAGATTAGTATAAATGTACAATTACAGAAATTTGTCAAAACTCAAAATGTACATACAATTGTATTTCTATTGTAAGAATGATTGAATGGAGTGCATCAGAGTGATTTGATAAGTGCATAGAAACACACCTTCAGGATTAGAACCATTTGTGGTCGAGTCCTGGTTATCTGTACATAAAACAGAAGTACTTTTCACATCGGAATACAAGATTTATCATCAACAGCATGTAACATTTTAATTCAACCACCTATAGATTAATAAACCTAAGTAGTTACTTCACTCTGGAAAAGAATAAATTAACCAATATCCGTAATTGTGATGCTGTTCATCTGAAACATACTCATGATTTTATAAATCCACTGAGCATATTGTTGCACTTTGGTGTAGACTCCAGGTTTTTTGGCTCGTCCACAGCCGACACCCCAACTGACCACACCTGCCAGCTCATACCTGCTGCCATTGTAACAAGACAAAGGCCCCCCAGAGTCTCCCTGACATGAGAGGCACAGGAAAGAGGAGAACAAATTCATTTTTACAGTCAAGGTCCAGGTACATTTTCAGATTTCTACATGCGCCTACAGCATTAGCAGATGTGATGAATGAAACCTAGGTGACATCTGAACCCTATGTGTCAAACATAAGGCTCAAAGGGTTCAATATGGCCCATAGGATGAACCGAGATAAATGCTGTAAAAAGGTTTAATTCAAGTTCTACATACTGAATTGGGTCAGACCTGTAAAATATAGTTACCTTTAAATAAAACTGCAGATTTTTTAGATTAAACCATGCTTTTACAAAAACCTGAACAAATATGAGCCACCTAAAATATGTGAAGTGTAATTTTACAGATATTCTCCCTGCTATTAAACGTTTTGTCCATTTTTAATTTAAATGCAAGTTTTACACATCTGCAAATTAAAAACTGAAGGACAGGCAGAAAATTGCATTTTAAGACATGTCAAGTTGTTTATTCATATTGAGGGAAACGATGTAAAGATTGTGCAATTTTACTCTTTACACATTTATTTTACTGGTCTGGCCCTTTTGAGATCATATTGTGCTGAATGTGGCCCCTGAACTAATAGTCCAGTAGCTTTGTGCCGAAATATAAAGGAATCATTCAGTTTCCGATACAAGCGTAACATATTTGTACACACAGAAAAAAGTCTTTTCAAAGAGGCTTGGATATAAATTTTCAGCATAGCACCCATGACAGCAGTTCTTAAATGGCCACCAGCAACCACCATTTTCTAGAGTGATGGGTACAAAATGTTATTGCAGACAAGATTCTTAAATTTACCACATTTACTGGGTAGTCATTTTTTGATCATTTGAACATTTCATTGAAAATTTAAAATGGCCATCATTTGTCCAGACAGTTTACATACTGTACGGATGATTTGTGCCGAATTATGCATTTTTCTTGATGCAGATTTTTAAAAATTGTTTGGGTTTGGTTTACATCTTAATGCAGAATTTGAATGAAACGTTTTAGCTCACAAGAGTCTTAAGTTAGGGCAAACCTAAAGCTGCGTCCAAACCTAGATAGAGTGACGTCATTACATTCAAAGTGAATTGAAAGACGAGACAACAACTGAGCGCAGTGTAAATTATCAGGAAGGGGTTCAGGGTGACCAAATGACATGAACGCCACGCATGGTCTCCTGACAGCCAATCAGCATTGATGTTGTCTGGAGACAGACAGGATTTTCAATCCAAGAAAGGACAGAAATGGACAATGAGAAAAGGTCTTGAAGGTAATTTCTTTTTTACCTGACAGGCATCAATTCCTCCACCTTCCCTTCCAGCACAGAACATTGAAGGCCAGATCTTGCCATTGTAGAACTCGTTACAGACGTCCGAGTCGATGAGAGTCACATTCACCTCTTGTAGTCTGGTAACTCGAGGGCCATCTGATAAATGGAGAGAAAGGTCACCATTTAGATTCCCTCAGTTTGGTCCCTCCGTGCCCCAAAATAGCTCCTTACTTTCTCGAGTGGCTCCCCAGCCAGTAATGGTGCATTTACTCAGAGGCAGTGGTGCCATCCACAGATCAATGGGTCTGACAAACTGGTTAAACACAAGCGGTTGTTGCAGCTTCAGGAGTGCGATGTCATTCTCCTTCCTCAGAGTGTCATACTCTTTATGGGCGAAGATCTTGGACACCCCAACGATCTGATGGGAAATTAATCATGTACTTAAACCGTCTGAAAGAAGAGCAGCAATAACTATTGTCAACATGTTCATACTTTCATTTTAGACCATTACCGATACATTTTAATATTTACAGGCCTTAATCTTACTTCTTTATAAATGTTATGTGCTGCATGTTGGCTACCAAGGAAAAATGAAGGTGCCGTCATGCGATATGAACAGCTGAAAATCAAATATATACATACACACATCTGTCTGAGCTTCATATTCAAAGGGTAATATGATGTAACATGCATATTACTGAAGCAAGTTGTGCTTCGTGTCAAAACAATAGCAATTGCTGTACTTTAACAAGGCATCTTATTTTGTTATAGTACCCAACATACATCACACATGCCATGTTTGTACCCAAAGGTTGGACAGATCTTTGATTTTCAGCTCTTCATATGGACTCCTTTTACACATAACCATTCCCCAAGTAGCAAAGATACAGCACATAAAACTAATAGAATTAGTTTGTGTAATGGGTGGCCAAAAGTAGCATTTAGAAATGTGTAATTGACAAAATTGAGATTTTATCAATTTTGTCTCTGCAACATGATGATAAATTTATGTAAATATTTTCAGTGTTTTCTATAGATTCCTGTGAAATTATCCTGAAAATGTCAGACCTCTAGCTCTTGTTATTCCAAAGTTTCATATATATATATACACACACACACACACACATTCTGCTGAGGGGGGTATATTTTCTTAGAAATAGGAAAAAAATTAATGACACCACCTATTGTAAGGAAACTGGTAGTAAAAGACATATGGTCGGAGCAAACCCATGTCAATTTAAAGCTATAAACCATAAAGAGGTGTTGAGGGAGCCTCCCCAGCCTAACATTACAGTTACACCACATTTCCTTAATACTTTAATAATCCCAACAAACATTTATTCTTTTTAGTATAATATTTCTAACCTGCTGCCCATGCTCATGAGGATTGTCCAGGTCATGCTTCCCAGCCAAAACTGTCCACCAAGAAGGTTTTTTATACCTAGGATATAAGAAAACTCATATTGAAGTATCCTGCAATCAGATCTTGTTATAGTTTCACTCCAGTCATGATATTGCACCTTCTGAAACAGTGAGCTGCAGAAAGAATCCACAATGGGTCAATAATGGCACCCCCACAGGCTGCTGTGGAGGTCAACTGCAGGCAAACCTGCCACGGCCACGAGTGGGACCAGGCCACTGTACCCCCAATAATCCTGGTCTCCAGTTCATTTTCTGGAGGGAAGCCCCTGAGTCCTGCCAGATCTGAAAGTGACAAAGGTTTAGAATTGCTTATTGTCAACATGAGAAAATATTGCAGAGTTAAATTAATTAAAGCAAAAAAAAAAAATACAAAAATTACAAGTTAATCATATATGCAATTGATATTTTAGCTACAATATATTCAGTCATTAAGGTCTAAATCAGTGGTCTGTAACCCTGGTCCTAGGGAGTCCCTGTCCTGCATGTTTTAGATGCATCCCTTTTCCAACACACCTGATTCAGATGATCAACCCATCATCAAGCTCTGCAAAAGACAAATAACTGTCAGGTGTGCTGGAACAACCAACACACAGGACAGCAGCTCTCCAAGACCAGGGTTGCAGACTACTGATTTAGACCTCAATGACTGAATATATTGCAGCTAAAATATCATAGAGAAGCCTGGGACATGCTTACACACAAACTACTGTCACAGCAAAACTCCAGAAAATATTTAAAATCCTTTGAACCATTACTACAATTCAGGTCTCTAAAGAAAACAAAAACTAGCTTACCATTCAGGTTTCAAATAAAGCAGGCCATCAGAATGACTTACTAAAAATTAACTGGAATTAAGCAGTTTTCAGTCTTTAACAGACTTAAATGTAATGTTTCCTAAATGCAATGTCCCCCCAAAAGAAGTTAAGACTATTCATAAGTAATTTTTAAAAATTATAGTATGTCAGTTTTGTCAAAACAATGTTAAATTTCATGACACCCCCCCCCCACCACCTGTTTTCTTTTTCTCCTTTTGTTACATCTGTATTCTCAATTTCATGTCTTTAAATGATAACATATCCAATAGTCTTTAAACTCACCAAACCCATATTTTCCATATTCCTGAGTTTGATTTACTAATCCACTCCTTGGCTGTGTTTCACTAACAGTTCCATCTACAGAGACACACAAATTAGATTAATACATCAACAGCACAACAAACATCCAACAGAATATATTCAGTCTGTTGGATGTGTTACTTGTAGCACATTTCTGTTGACAGTATAGACTCATCTGCTTCTTACCAGTCCATACTCCAAGGAGGCACACTAACACAAACCAGATGACCTGCCGCATTTTGTCTGTCCACTTCTACCTGGATCTGCCTCGCAAAGTCAAATCTGCTGTGATTCACTTTGATTGGCCCTGTCCCAGTTATAGCTGTCACATTAGACGCACCTGGGGCTGCACTGCTTCTGCCCTCCTATTGTTCCTTGTCACTCCCACCTGTCGTTCACACTGGGTCAAATTACAAACTTAATTTGTATTTTCAATCCAGGTGGATGGGATTTGGTTTTTACCATCTGGGGTCTGTTGCATATAACTAGGATAAGGGATTAAGATGGGATATGTTTTGGTATGTTACTGCACCATGGCACTTTAGGTCGTCTTCACATCTAAAGGTCTGTTTCTTGATTTGAATCCAAGGCAAGATGATACATTTGTTTTTATTAACTGGTCCGGTTTGCGTTCACAAAGGGAAAACTCAATCAGTCCAAAAACAGGAACTGGAAGTCACATGACCACTATTATCATTCAGTTATTGGTCATTACAGTTTATGCAGGACTACAAAAATCCCTTTGCTGTCATTGGCTGTCATGGAGAATTAGCACCTCATTTTTCTTTTGCTGCTGAGGGCATATCAGAAATGGTCATTTGTGGACCATGAATATGAACCGCTCGTAAGTCAGCGAGCCCTAACTATTGCATTAATTAATCTATTTCAAAACATCCTGCAAGCCGTAAATGATGTGTAAAACAGTGTGCTTTCTGTGATTGGTGCGGATAGCGTTCACACCTGAAATGAACCCCTCCAGAAATCACTTGATAGCAGCCTGAGACCACCTCTACAGTTTGGATATTTGGACCACACCTGAGTTCGAGGTCAGCGTTCACACCAACCTAAAAGAACCACTCCAAGGGAGTAAACGCACCAGAGTTCGGTTCAACTGGATTAAACAAGGGTGGTGTGAATGCTGTGGAACAAGCCTGGTCCAGACCAGACTAAATTCCAGGATTTATTCCCTGTGTGCTTGCATATAATGCAGGGCTCAGAAATCCTGGTCCTCGAGGGCCACTATCCTGCATGTTTTAGATGTATCCCTCTTCTAACACACCTGATTCAAGTGTTAAGCCGGTTATCCAGCTCTGCAGAAGCAGGATAATGACTGTCAGGTGTGCTAGAAGAGGGAAACATCTAAAACATGCAGGATGGCAGCCCTTGAGGACCAGGATTGGTGACCCCTGATATAATACAACGCACAGGGGACTATTGTTTGTCATATTTATTATCTTTTGTTATTATTGAACAAAAAAGTTTGAGAAAAAATGTGGCCCACACTGTTAGAAACAGACCAAACATTTTGATTCAAAAATGCGCAGCCTTGGACCTTTTTGCACAAAACTAGGATGAGGCGAAGCAGGATATGTTCTGGTATAAGTTACCATGGTGATATAGCCCGAGGAGTTAACCTGGTCCAGACCAGGCTAAATGAAAGGGTTTATTTAATCTCATCCCTTATCTCAGTCACCACAAATGGAAACTTATAACAAGGCAGTCAGAGACAGCAGACCTCCGTCAAGGCTTACATTTTCATTCACACGTGACATGATGGAGCCATAGGTGTTGACCCATCTGATGTCCAAAGATGAGACGATGTGAATGCAAAAAGATGCAAGGTTCTATCTTGTCTGAATCCTGAGATATTACCACTGATGTGTTTTAGATGTTGACTTTTAGTGTGACCTTGACCTTTGACCTTCATTGCTCAAAATCTGTCTTCTTCTGTGACCGATTATCTATTGTTCCTGAAAGTTTCATCAAAATCCATTCAGAACTTTTTCTGTAATCCTGCTGATAGACAGTGAAGATATATAAATATGCTTGTATCACTTAATTAATCACTCATTTCTTTGTATAACCATTAAATAAAGTATAGGCTGTCTACCTCAAATAACTTCTCACACATGCAAAACTGACAATGTGCTACATGACTAACGTTGCATTCCTCTTTACCTCTAAATCATTCTTATCTATCACATCACCGGCTTAGACCGAAGTTCCATTCTGCTTTTGAACAAAGTATCAGTGTACAGGTTGAAGGACAACTCTCCCCCGTCCTGAGTGCAGCTGTGTTCCTATGGCAACAAGGGTGTACATCATGAACTCCAGCCTCCAGAAGACAACTATAAAATATTACTTCTGTGTTTTTGTGTGTTCTCTTCTCTCTATAGCGCCCCGGCTCTTAAGTCCGAACCAGAACAGATAACCCAGATATCTGTCGCATATTTTTCTAGATTTCTTTGTTAGGGTTAATGATAATAAAACTTTTGAAACTTCATTTTTGGATCCTGGTGGTTTCTTCCCGATAAAAATGAACACAATTAAGAGGAAACTAAAAGCGTAAGTTTCCTACAACAGACAGACAGACAAACAAATGGACAAATAAACAAGTCGAATTTAATGCCTCCTTGGTGGAGGTAATTATTCCACTGCCCATGACACAATGGAATCGCATTAAACTAGACCCACTGTCACTATTTAAATATGTTTAATGATCAATTTAAGTGTAATTCATTTCAATAATTCTATATAAATTATGAGTGGTGCTTCCAAAAGGAAGAAGAAGAAAGAAGCCAGATCAAAGATGGATGCACTCCCGAAGCTGGTGACCTTTTTAAGGCTACATCCAGTCGAGTTCGATACGGGTTTAGTTTTGAAACTGTGCCAAAAAGATATTTGTGTAAAAATGGAACTGTTTCAGTAAAAATCCGCGTCAGCATGGGGGCGTAACACTTGCTGAAAATTATGCAATTCACATGCCACACCACTATGCGCATTATATGCCAGTCCCACCGGATAGAAGAGAACAATAGAAGAAGTAGTGCACATGCGCCCACATCCCTTTTACTACAAGTGTGACACACTTGGGCTGGGCGGGTCGGGTGGTGGGGTGGGGGGGTTGGTGGGGGCTGGGGTGGGCGGGGTTGGGGTTGGAGTGGCGGGTGGGTCGTCGTGCCCCGGGCCGCCTGGGTCGGTCTTGGTGCGCTGGGGGGTGTCTGAAGCTGCTCCCTCTTGTTCTCCGGGTTTGCGTCGTTCACAGTGGCCCCGGTGGCTCTCTGGGAGTGGTGTCCTGTGGCTCCTACGGCCCGGGGTGGGGGTTGCCCTGTTGGCTTGGCCCTGCCTTGTCGTGATTGCTGTTCTGGGCTTCGGGGTCCTTCACACTTGCATGTTTGATCGGGTCTCGCCAGCTAATACCGAGTCCCATTTCAGCGAATGACGGGACTCGCCAGAATGTGCTGAGAATCTCTCCACAATCTCTACCCTAAACTCATTTTCTTCTACACTGGTGTCCTCTTCTGGCCTTATTCTATTACATTGCATTCTATTTTGTACTATCAGGACATCCACGGTTGTGGTGCTCGGTGCCAATTGTTTATTTGTTGAATCTTTTTTTTTTTGTGCTGGTTTGGTTTTCTCCTCTTTTTGCGATCTACTTATTTATTTGTTTTTATTGATGGACAGTTGGTGGTTGGGAATAACACATCACCTTGCAGTCTTTAATTACAATAGCACCGCCTGTTGGTTTCTGTCCCCGTTCGTCCTGTCCGTCCTGTCTAGTCTTTGTTTCCTCCGCACATCACTGAGGTGCAGCACTGCCCTCACTGGCTTGTAAGGGAGAGTTCTAATGGGGGATGTCTGCTCAGCTTTCGGGGAGAACGGTGATGGTCACACACATGCACTAAATAGTATAGTATATGGCTGCAAGACTGGAATATGCATTGATCTCAAGCAATGTTGACTCCCCCTCTTTGGGGTTAAAAGATAAAAAAAAAAAAAACATTTAAAAAAAATGAATAAAATAAGCGAATGAATAGAAAAATAAAATAAAATAAATAAAATTTAAAAAAAAAATAAGAACAAAATGCAGACAAATTAGAAAAAGGAAAAAAAGGAAGAAAAAAGAAAGAAGAAGGAAGGGAAGAAAAAAGAAAACAAACAAACAAACAAAAACCTCTATTTGTTACCTACTTTCCTATCTACTCATTTTTTTGTGTGTGTTCTGTTTTGCTTTTTGTATATATGTATATGTTTAGTACTTCAGTTATTTATTATTGTTATTGTTATTGTTATTTTTATTATCATCATCATTTTTGTACTATGCACTATATTGCTATAAGATGAATTCAGGTTATTGGGGAAGTGAAGAAGGGGTAGGATTAAATAAGTTTATGCTTCATCCTACTCCTTTTTGGACATGTTATTGTGTATTATTGTAATAATAATAATAATAATAATAATAATAATAATAATAATAATAATAATAATAATAATTATTATTATTATTATTATTATTATTATTATTATTATTATTATTATTATTATTATTATTATTATTATTATTATTATTATTATTATTATTATTGTTATTATTGTTGTATTGGTTATGGTTGTATTGATTATTGTTGCACTTTGCACATGTTCGAAATAAATCATTCAAATCAAATCAACGTGTTAATGTTCAGAGTTAACGAACGTTACCTTCTGTTTCCAACAGCCTGCTACTGCACTATTATGACACTCATCTCTCTTTTTACTGTTTAATGTTTATGTCTTGGTTTCTTGTTACATGTAATTATGTTTTAAGAAATGTCAAATGATTTTATATAAAACAAAATCGACCAACTGATTTAAACCTGAAGAAACCATAGCGTGTGTGAATTTGGGCTTTTATTGTGAAGGCGTCGGGCCGGATGTGCCGGTGACGTACTGATGTTGTGCTGTGGAAGAAGTCAGTGAGTGGATAACCCCTGAGATGTCAATATGTCTCTGTTCCAGAGAGAGGTGACCCTGGCCACTAGTATCCTGTGTGCCAGTACAGGCTCCATGCAGTTCTTACAGTTGTACCAGAAGCTGCTGCAGAGGTGCAGTATGTCAGAGGAGGACCTCCGCTTCATGGTTCAGGGCTGTTCCCGATTCCTGCTGGTCCCAGGTTCGGAGGACCGCGGCCGGGATCGCCTGCAGAACTACACAGTAGTGGCTAAAACCTCCCTACGGTTGTGTCGGAGGTACCTGAGCGAGCAGTGCACAGGCTGCCAGGACATGCACCTGTGCAAGTACTACGTGTACGGGAACTGCAAGTTTGGCAAAGGCAGGTGAGAGTGAAATACGAACACAGGTGTGTGCCAGAGTCACATTTAAGTGGAGTAATGCAGCACAAAGAGGAACAGAAAAGGCTGTCTGTTTTCTTGTTTTCCTCTGTGCTCCAAAAGCCACAACAACAACAACAGCAGCAGCAGCTGATGTTCACTCTTTTAAAGAATGTTCGTGTCATTTCCTTGTTATTTGGTGTTTATCTCATAAATGTTCTTCTGTTGCCACGCCCTGAATCTGCACTAGTTTAACTGTGAAATGAAACTAAACTCCCTCTGACAGCAGATCAATAGGATTCTCCAGTTATTGGGAAAACATCGACCTTGATAAAGAGGTTCAAATGAAGATGGTGTTTTGGTTGAAGACATGACGCAGTAAACATTTTTATTCTAATCTAAAGGAAGACAAGTTAGTTTGGTTTCCTGAAAAACGAAACTCAAGGAAATGAAAGTGAGCGACTGAATCTATTGCAATATGAGAGTACAGACTCATTTATTTAGACCAGAGGTGTCAAACATAAGGCTCGGGGTCCAATCTGGCACCTGGGATTAATTTGAGAAATGCAAAAATTACACAGAATTTATGAAAAATGAAGGAAGTTAAAATCAATTAAATTAAATCTGGATCAGATCACAATAATAATTAAAAAAAAAATATTATGAAAAATGCAAATTTTCTTCTTTGCGTGAAAAAGGGAAGAAATAAAAAGACTAGCCTGTTACAAAAATGTGAAAATCTGAAATGTATGTGGAAGTTTACCAATATTGTGAATGTTATGTGTATTTGTAAATTCAGTTATCTTTAAGTTGTAATGCACATGTATAAATGATAAACTAAAGTGCAGTATTGTTAATATTGCACATAGTTTTATTAAGAATGTTCACATTGTTAATATTTGTTCAAATACAGCTTATAGATGTAAACATTTTCATTATGGAATTTTACTATTTTTGCTCAAAAACAGAGAAAACTTTGGAGTTGACATTATTCATATGTTTTTATCCTATTATTTCTATTATTTGACTGTATACCCTATTAGGTTGAATGTGGCCCCTGAACTAAGATGAGTTTGACACCCCTGATTTGGACAATAATTTCACTCACTGATCAAATAACTTGTGTATTAAAAATGCAGATGTAATCTACACCAGACCTAGATATTAAAGTTACATTTCTGCATCCTTTGCTAACCCTTACAGACTTAAAACTCTGTGGCCACTTCTAAAATATTTTTTCCCTACATTGAACCTGTTCTGCGTAATTTATCACTGTATATTATGTAATAATATCCTCTGCATTTCTTCATTCATCAATGAAAATCTGGCTTTTCCTATATTTAATTATAGATGTTCATAAAAGCTCTTTGTAGCCTCTGAATGTCCACATATCTGGTTATATCTGATGACAATGAAAAGCTGAGAAACTAAATTTTACTTGAATTATTCATAGTATTAGTGGTTTAAGTAGATGTTTTAGGTTAAAGAAAAGCATAATAGTGCACTCTCATAGTAGATGTTTATGACCGTGGTTTAAAAAAAATTGTTCCCTTGGTGGACAGTATGGACTGTATGCTGATGTTTTGTTGCAGGAAGCCATGCAAGTACTCCCACGACATTCACTCCAGTCACAACTTTCCTCTGCTGAGAGAATGTACACTGCATGAGCTGAAAGAGGATGAGCTGTTCCTGTTGCTGCTGCAGAACGACCCGGCACTGCTGCCAGAGGTAACACCTGAGCTCAGCTGATCTTTTTGTCTTTTCTGAGAGGAGTGGATCAGCGTACAGCTGTTGTGTGAGCGCCCACTTCTCTGCTTGGAAGATGGAGCTGTGAGTGAAAAAACTATGTATGAAAGAGTAGGACAAGCAGGATGAAAAATGAGTTCAACAGTGAAAAATCAGATCAGTTTGAGGAACATGTTGTGGAAAAGAAACCCAGAAGAACCGACGGGCAAAAAATAAATAAAACAAAAACAAAAATAAAAGAACAGTAATTGTCTCTGGATGAAAAAAGTAAGGTAACATTCAGTTGTTCTAATCTTTGAAAGTTCAGCATATCCTTCTGGTGTCAAGCATCTTCCTCTCCATTTCCTCTAAAGGTGTGTTTGCATTACAACAAAGGCTCAGGTCCACACGGCAGCTGTACCTTCAAGGAAAAGTGCACCAAAGTCCACATGTGTCTCCACTTCATCCAAGGACAATGTTTGTTTGGAGCTAAATGTAAGAAGTTGCACATTGTCGAGGAACACGGCCGCCGCATACTGGAGGAACGAGGTCTGAGCAGTGACATCATCAACGACCTGCCTGTCATCTACCAGAACATCCACCACCTGAACAGCGCTGTTACAGGTAACTATCACCCCCTGTTCACATCTTAGCACACCTTAAAAACATAGGCATGTGTTTGACTTTTTCTGACAGATGTGAAACCCGGATACTGATTTATTTCTTTTTAAGGAAACAGGTTATGCAAGCAAGTCATGGAAGTGACATTGTAAATACAATGTGTTTCAAGTTGCTGAAGACATTTCTCCAGCTTTTGATATGACCAGACTTAGTGATTTTTCCTCCTTTTAAATTATCTTTTTTTTTTTTTTTTTTTTTTTATCATATTTTGCTAAAACCCACTTTTTTCAGTCTTTTGTTCATTTATTTCTGTATTTGGACCCTAATCATTCATAAAGCTTCAGTTTTCTTTATATTAATTTCAACAACAATCTAGTGGATTTCTACAATCGTCTTTAATTTCTTCTTAATTTATTGCATGTATAACTAATTCTGTCATAATTTTGGCACATACAAGGTTTAGATTTCTTTGTCAGAGTACAACATAATTGTGGGCGGCACGCTGGTGCAGTGGTTAGCACTCGTGCCTCACAGCAAGAAGGATCATGGTTCAATTCCCACACCAGACCTTTCTGTGTGGAGTTTGTGTGGTTCAGATG
The DNA here is from genome assembly GCA_020466265.1 of Siphamia tubifer. Lineage (NCBI taxonomy): Eukaryota > Metazoa > Chordata > Actinopteri > Kurtiformes > Apogonidae > Siphamia > Siphamia tubifer. The sequence continues at coordinate 57,956,180 of CM035794.1, read as the reverse complement.
AAGAGACAACATAATTGTTTATCAGCAGCAGTAATTGTAGTTCATACTAAAAATATGACAAAATGCCTATAAATTGCTTAAAGCTATCATTAATATTGCTGTGTTCTATTGTTATTGAATGCATTGTGTGTTGGTTCTATTTAAGAAAACATTTGGATCTCTTTGTTTCAGGTTGTTTTTGGAGGGTAGAAAAATGACTTGAGGTCGAACAGTTTTCTGGTCCTTCTCACACATAAAAAAAAAGACTCTTTATTTCTACAGAGAGCACATGAACGAGTTTGCACCACCATTTTTTTCTAGTTTGTGCAGCAGCTGCTGTGGCGCCATCGTCTCTTGTAAATGCTTGTGCTAATGCTACCTCAGATTTGCTGCAATGGGGAAGGGACTGGGGGGAATGTCACCTGTATTCCTTGGACGGGCTTGACCCCACATGGGTGGCACCAATGTCCACATGATGTTTTGTGGACAGCCTTTTTCTGAGTCGCTGGTTTCTCTGTGTTGTTTTCTATGAATAGAAAATACAGCCAGTGGAGGTGACACACCACTTTCCAACGCAGCATGTGTTGGTAACTTAGGGTGACCCGTCAGATTCCAAAAGGAGCGTGTAAAAGTGGTTTTCAGCGGAATGACACCTTTAAAATATTTAGTTTTTGTTTGAACATTTAAAGGGCCAAGCCTCAAAATTAACTTTCTGGTGTCATTTCTTAGAAATAGAATTGAATTTGGACCTGTGGAGTTGAATTAATGAAGAATTCAGAAGATATTGTAGCAATCACAGTTCATGGAAACCATAGGGAAATGTTTTAAAATGTGTCATTCAATTTTTAAAAAGCTAAATATCATTCCTTTTAAGTGCAACGTCTAAAGCTCTTAGACAAGTTCGTTTTCAAACTGAACTCGGGGTTGACATCACATTTGGACACTTACATTTTTATTTAGGTCAGTTCATGACCATGGGGCAGTTCAAATAAAACTGCATTATGCTGCATTTGTCACATTGGCATGATCAAGAATTTGTATTTTTATTGTCATTGCCACTGTGTACTTGCATACACAAGAAAATAAGGTTTATTTTTTCAATTTGTGACTGTAGTGCAAAGTCAATAATCAATAAATACATAAATAAGCATCGTAATAAATCATATAAAATAAAAGCATTAGATCCGACTTTTTACAAGTTGAGACAATAGCAAACTCCATGGACATGACCATAAGGTTTACCACACCAAGGATCTGTTTGTTTCCTGGTAGACACGAACATAATGGGTGTTGGCACCAGGTTATCAATCACAAACATGCATAGACAGGTCTAGATCAGCTGTGTATTTCACACTAGAGATACAGACACGCATGAGGAAGTTAAAATAGTCTGTTCCAGCCAATGCCAGGAAAGAACACAGGACACAACCTGTCTTTTGTCTGAATATGTAAATTAGTGTCGTTAAACATAGCACATTAAAGCTCAGGTGAATCAGACTGTATTTAGAATGAGCTCAATCCACGGTGTCACCACTTCCTCAATTTAAGGCAGTGTCTGTATATTTCCTGTCTTTCATTATGAGACGCTGATTAATCCAGGTTTGTCTGACAATAGGAGTCACAACAAGAAGTAGCAGACACACCTGGATTAATCTATGTCAATAATGAAATACAGGAAATAAAGGAGCTGCCTTAAGTTCAGGAAGTAGCCCTTTTATTTATATATATATATATATATATATATATATATATATATATTTCAAATATGCAAACATAGTACAACTTATTCCAATGACAAAATAGTGTAAATAATAAAGACAATTAAATAAATAGATGAATAATAATAAAATAAAATAGTTAGGAAATTAGATTACTATATGAAAGATAAGTAAAATAATAAGAGAAAGAAATGAAAAAATTGAAGTTGTTATTTTTGGCATCAACCTGAGAATAAAATATGTATTTTTTGTTGTTTTTTAATGTAATTTGTCTCTATATAATATTGGTCTGTATTTGGAACCTGAACTAAAATGAGTTCTATGCAGTCCCTATCCCAGGGACTGCATTGGAACCTTTTGTGGGCCGCATGTTTGAAACCCTTGGTTTATTGGTGTGCAACATTATGACAACACAGCTCAGATCAAATGAAGTTAAGGCCCCAAGGCAGCATTTTTTTTTCTCTTTTTTTTTTTTCTTTTCTTGTTGGTTTATCCATGCACCACTGTCTTGAACATATTCTGCTGTGAAAGCTTAGTTTAGTTATGATGGAGATTTAACCCTTTTAGAAGAAAATCTGAATTTCCCTCACCAACGCTTTAATCTTGATTTGTGATGTAAAGGTATCAGACGATGCACACAAGTACAGGTCACAGGGGTCACTAGAAGTGTGTGTATGAGCTATTGTTCATGTTTGTGATCCAGATTATTGTATTGACATAATCTGATATGAATCTTTTGGTTGACAGACGATAGTCACGATTCTGCGGGTGAATATTTGGATGAGACTGACAGCTTTGAGGACATCTGTCTGCACTTTTTCAGAAACAGCTGCAAGTTTCAAGGTCAGTTCACTTTCTTCCTCTGCTTTATCTGAACTTTTTGCTTGTGATCACACTGACAAAACTGTGATTTATCAAAATAGAAAAGCACTTGGAGATCACCCCCCCCCCACCCCCCAGATGACCTACATGAGCGATAGGTTTCACTTTCACTTCTGTGTCCTTGTGCCAGTGTCAACATTTCCTGAAAATATCATCCAAATGTGTCCCTAAGTTTTTGCATCATCTTACAGACAGACATGAACAGACTCAGACAGACACTGGTGAAAACATAACTCCATTCCTTAGCACAGTAATTACTCATCCTGCAGTTTTTTATACTTTCCATCTGGTGGCGGCTTAGTTTAATCACTATTACTGTTTTACATTGAGTTCATGTATTGAATCAAATAATATCAACACTTCTACCTTTGTTTATGTTGCTATGATGTAAAAAAAAAAGCATTATTTATCCAAACAATTGTGAATTTAAAGATGTTAAAATCAGTTTTTGTGTGTATGTCATCACTGCAGACAATTGTCAGCTTGTTCACTTCCATTTGCCTTATAAGTGGCAAGTATTAGAAGGAGACACCTGGTTGGATCTAGATTACATGGAGGACATTGAACAAGCTTTCTGTGACCCTTCTAAAACAGAAAGGTCAGAGGTCATGTCATTTCTTTTTTTATATTTCATATTAATGTGTTGTTGATGGATGTATTTTTTGTTGATTTTCTTTTTCTTTTTTGTTTTCTTTCAGCTCTGGCCCTCAGCTGGTGGACTTCCTATCAATGACTTTGGAGTCGCAGCCTGTTCGCAGACTCTCCACAGTGTCCTCTGTGAAAAGGCCACCTCATTACACTATGACAACAGAGTGGCTGTGGTACTACAAAGTAGAGCATGAGACGTGGGTGGAGTTTGGAGAACTGGTGAGTTGGAGGGCTGGGTGCAGTCTAAGAACTGGAAAGAGTGTTTGATGTTCAGATTGTCAAACATTTTCACCTCATGCCCATGAGACATTCATTTTAAAGGTCAAAATTAATGGGAAAAAAAAAACACTAAACATTGGTCATTCATAAATCATGTTTTGCACATCCTAGTTTTACTAATCATATAATAATATATAGCGCCATAAGTATTTTAATCGCATTTTTGTTTGAACTACTTGCGTGTCTGCTGAGAAACGAAAACCAAATCTGGACGTTCGGAAATCTTCGGGAATCTTTGGCGGATGACACCTTCAGAGGGAGCCTCAAGCGGCATTTTTTTTTTTTTTAAAGTACTGTTATCGTTTCATTCATTCATTCATTGTTAAAGCTGTTAAATTCATTCATTCATTTAAAATGCCTAACTATTGTGTGGTGGGAGGCTGTAGGAATAATAATAATAATTATAATGGATTGGAATTCTATAGCGCTTCACTTTAGTGACCCATTATTAATTCACTCTCACATGCACGCTCTGGTGGCAAACTATGTACATAGCCACAGTTGCCCTGGGGCAGACTGACAGAAGTGTGGCAGCCATTTTTCACCTATGGGCCCTCTGACCACCACCAAACATTCATACACCAGTGTGAGGGGCAAGGAGGGTGACCAAGGACACAACGGACCAGCTGAGCCATGGCCAGGTTTCAGTGTTTGCTTTGTGGACAGGTGGCAGTGGTGACCTGGTCATCCATCCATTAACCCTTTAACTCCTGAGTCTTTAACAGTTCCAGTCAAAAATTAAAAAGATAAGCAACAAAATGGACAATAACAACAATAATAATGTACAAAAATGTATAATAAACCAACAAAATAATAAGTTACATGAACAGAATATGACACAAAAGGGAAGAAAAATGATAAAATACAATATAAAATATAGAAATATAAAACATAATAAGGATCAAAATAAAGAAAAATACACAATGACTTAACTTAGTTAAAATAAACTAAAATTAAGTATAAATACACAAATAAAGAAATAATATTGTAATTTGTTTGGTTTAGTTTTGGCTTTTTCTTTTTTCTAAATCCGTTGCTTTTTGACACCTATTTATCTTCATATATCAGATCCAAGAACAAAACTTGGTAAAATCACAGTAAAAAAACTAAACCGTCCTTTCAGAACGCATCTTCGCTGATGTGTCAGGGGTTAAAGGGTTGAAAGCAAACTGAACGCTAATGTTGGCATGCTCAAGAACTAAATCTGTGTTTCTCCTCAGGATGAGAAGCAGAGAACCACCTCAGTGACCTCCAGGAGTCTGGAGGAGGCGTTTCTGTCCAACAGGGAAGCTGAGGTCCAAGTAGTCAAAGGTCAGCGGCAGTACATCATCAGCTTTAAAGGTCAGCGTCCACGCCACCTCCCCATCGTCCTCCACCTACAGTCGCACTGTTGTGGCATAAAACAAAACAAACTTGTCTTTTCTCGTCTGCAGACATGTATCAGAGAAACCCCAAACACAACACCAAGAGGAAAGTTCGTCGTCGTCCTCGCTTCGTCTCCATAGCTGAGGTGGAGAGACGGGCAGCTCGGTAAATGAACTGGGTCTTGATGTAACCCAGAACCAATGTAGACCAGAACCAATGCCTTATCTGACTTGAACAGATGTGAAGTCAGTTTTATTTGAACCTGAAGTATCTTGTCTTCCTCTTTTCAAATGTTTTATTTCTGTTGTTATTGACATATGAGGGACTTTTTTATTTGCACTTTTTTTGACTCCTTACACATCCTTTTCAGTGGTTACACTTGGGATATTTTAAAGTCTAGATTAATAAAAATGTAGGCAGCATTCAGAAGCAAAATATTCAGAAGATGCAAAACATTAAAAATAGAAATGATCAAATTTGTAAATGTAAATGTAGAGCAGGTCTACATAGTCTACTTGACAGATGCCATGAGATTTTTCTTCTTGAAAAAATGTTTAAACCTGTTGTTTTTTTTCCCTCTACATATAAAAACCAGGAACATAATTCTGTTGTTTGGTTCAAAAGTCAAACAATTAGACAAACTATAAAAAATCACTCTTGAGTGCGCAGACCTCCACCAGGATTATCTAGGGCACCAGAATATGCTCGCTCTAAGTGATCCCAGGCAAAACTGTTCTCTGTATTAGTCCTTCAGTGGTGGAATCGACAAGACTAGCATCATCTTTCTCAACCTTCAAGAAACATGTGAAGACTCTCCTCTTTAATGAATATCTACTGGAGGGTGCAGGGGAGCATCTGCACTTATTGTTCTGTACATTTCCTGTCGACCTTGTAACTGCTAGTGCTACAGGCTGTATATTATGTCCTCTATTGTAAGTCTCTTTCGATTTAAAAAGTAATATTAATAATATTGAGTTAGGGACGGTTTTGACAGAAATGGTTCTATCTCCCAATAGTAAAGAATCCTTCAAAAAAAAAAAAAAAAAAAAAAAAAAGGCCTGGATCCAGACTCCCAAAATCTACTCACTTGTTGCTTTTATCATTCTGGACATTCTGTGAAAATTTTGTTGAAATCGGTCAGTAACTTTTTGTGTTATGTTGCTAATAGCCAGACAGATGGACAGACAAACTTACAAACCCAGATGATGACATAACCTCTGCTGGCGAAGGTAATAACATGCAGAACAAACCCCACATCCTCTCCAGATTACTGGAAAGACAAAATTAAACAATTAATACAAATTACCACTTTAAATATTACCAAAAAACAAACGATCGTAGTAATGATAAATCGGAACTGCTAAAGTTCAACAATACTGTAAAATACAATATGCAGTCAAAAGACATTTGACAGATTATATAGATCACAAAAAGGAGCCCATGTCTTTTCAAAAGTGTTCCAGCTAAAGACGGTTGAATTTTTTTTTTTCCAATTTGAGAGAATAGAGCACCTCCTTTGTCCATTTTGAGAAGGTTGGTGGAGGTAATGACTTCCACTTATAAGCCTCTTGGACAATGAAGATGGAAATGTGATCAAATCCTTTTCAATAGAAACTTTAAGTGAAGTAGACACAACAGCAAACAATAAAACAACAATTAAAACATTAGGAACACATTTCTTTCCTGTTACAGCTGATAAAGCATCAAAGATTTCAGACCATTATGTATTTAAAGATGGACAGCCCAAAAACATGCCTATAATCTGCTGTAGCCTGTGGACATGGATCACATAAAGGACATTCTGTGCCAAATATTTTTGCCAGCTGAGCTTCAGTGTAGTGAGCACGAAGTGGAATTCTGCATTGAGTGAAACCATATTTAGCACAAATTGTAAACCTTCCTTAGGCCCTCCTACTATCTGATATCGTCTCTCCCAAATATTTGTAAGGGCACTAGAAGAGCCTGATCTGAGAGCATGGGTTTTAGAATGGATAACTGATAACTTGGGAAAAAGTTAAAAAAATTATGAGGTTGAAGATACCTTTAAAAAATTGTAAGGGAGTGAACACCTCAACTATTCATTGGAAGGATGCAAAAGCAGTTTATTTATAGAGCTTATATTATTTTATAATATGCCATGCGGAGAAAGGACCTGAGAGCTCATTTTATGTTTACAGTAACAATTTTATGCACAATACAGTGGTATATTACAGATACTCACAGGATGGCATTATCCAACTATGTGCAATGGATAAACTCCACTGGGAAATAAGAAGAGGCCCATATGTCAAGATGGATTTGAATTGGTTTTGACTTGGTAATATATTGTTGATGCTGTTTGACAGAACAGAAATGTCACTCCGCAAACCTGAACACATTAATCCTGTGATATTAGTAGTATGTAGTAGCATGTTGTGAATTTGCATAAATAACAAATACAGCCGTATTTAGACACATGGACATTCATTTTGTTACTATAAATCCTGAAAAGGTTTAAATTTTAGCCTACATTTTAATTTGGTTGTAAGCTTTATGGTTCCTCAGTTCTGAAGTTAATTCTAGTGAATAATGTAAACGTATCCGAAATGAAAGGTCAGTATATATTAAAGTAAACAGTATGTACGGTTACATTAGTATTCTTTTAAAGGATAAAATACAGTTTTTACACACTGAGGTGAAAAAAGGGGGGTGGGGGGTTGTTGGGTCATTTATAAGTGAATGGGAACGCCACAACCTCAAGGTGGCGGTACTGATTCATGAGAAGTACCTGATTATTTCCTATCATTTCATTCCTATTGTTAAAAATTACATTATAAATGTATTATTATGACTGTTTTGCATATCCTTTCTTTCCTATCAAATATTTTTTCCATGTTCAATAAAAATGTCTTTTACTAACACTTTTAGTATCGTTTATAAAGACACCATTGTGTGATGTTTTTCTATTGTAAGATGATAAAAGTCATATCTCCATGAGTGTGTTGGTGTTTCTTCCCATGAGCCTCTGCAGGATTCATCTTATTTATAAATGGTCTGACTCCCGTTTAAGATGCATGTTGGCGTCACATAAACACGTCTTTGTGTGTGTGTGGGGAAAAAAAGAAACAAAATGACGTTTGAATTATAGATTTGGATCAACAGATGATCCGCACCAGGCGGAGCCGGGCTGGACTGGTACCAACACTGGTACATGAACACAGACCATTAGGCTCTGATCCTAGATTTACCAATTCTTTAATCCAGCGCCTTTTCACTTACACAGCCATGAGAAGGTGAGGCTGCGGACAAACAGCATCCGCGAGAGAAAACCTTCATTCTTCGGGGACTCTCCTGCTCGTCCACGCACAGGGAACGCGCCGCGCGTCTATGCGAGAGGCGTGACGCGCCTGAACCGCATCTCCAGGATGGCAGGTAGGTCTGATCTCTGACAGAAAGATGGAGTTAATCCGGTTCTGCTGCAGGTCGGCCTGTGTTTCCGCTGAACGGGCAGAGGTTTGTGTCCGCTGTGGTGCATCTGGTGGCGGCTGCAGGTTTGGGCTGCTTTTGCTGCTGCTTGTGTCGGTTGTAACGGCATGGAGGCTGCGGCTGGCAGAGGGGAGGAGGCTCCTGTGCTCTGGTAAAGACCTGAATTAATGCCAATGCAACCGGCACACTGGCTCGGGTTGAACCGGACCTGGTACTTGGGTCATTATGTGTGTAATGTGGACGTGGGCGGTGCTGATGCTGGTGTCCTGCCGCTGTGTGTGACACCTCGGCCTGCTAATATAGCACAGTTCTACCTTTAATTGGGTCAGTGGGAGAGGTAAACGAACCGGGCCCAGCTGAGTCGCACTAAGAGGTGTGAGAGGCCTGCACCCGGAGCATGGCCAGATCTGGTCCGAACAGGTCCCAAGGCAAGGTGTGAAGGGGTGTATTGTAGGTTATGTGACGAAAATAATGTGTTCACACTGACATTAAAATTAATAATACTAACATTCTGTGTCATCAGTCAACGTCAAACTGTCCAGTCAAACCTCCTGCAGGAGGTTCTCTGTACAGCCTGAGAGTCAATGAAGGACTGCTAATTCTATTTACGTTTTTATTTAGTCAGATAATTATTTATTTTAGATGTCATGTTTGGTCTTGAAACGAATATTTGGATTATGACTAAGAAATGACAGAAAAGATAGAAACTTTAAGGTTAGAATTTTATTGTGTATTGTATGTGCAATTTGATTTAGTAAACAGTTACCATTAACATGTGTAGAGCATTTAATGAATAATAATGCAAATACAGTTTGCATTCAAGTGTCTGAATACTTAACTGGACCATTAACACCCATGGTGGATTAACCCATGGCATATAGCTAGTTACACTCAACCAGGAGGATTTAATGTCCTGTTACCCCTGTTATTTAAACTCAATGTTTCTTTAGGTCTACTCTATGTTATACTGACAGAAAGGCCTCCTGTCACAGAGGTATACATTAAGAACCCAAATCAGCCAAGTAGCCTACTTTTAGTGCTTAACCCAAGTGCAACTGAAATTTACAAAATAATATAATAAAAAACTGAACTTAAAGTGTTTTCTGGTTTTGAACCTCATGCTGCTGGATTGTAGTGCCAGTTCAGGTTCCAGTTACATTTTTATTCAGTTGTAGACTTACTGTACATTATTTGTTACATTTCTTGTGTGAATGCTTGGGTGTCGCTGACAGATACTCTGAATAGATTGAAATCAAATCTAATCAGGCTTCCGTGAAATGAAGACCTATACTCATTGTCAGAGGTTTTTGTAATATATGAAGGTAATTTCACCATGAAGGCATTTAAGGGATTTAAGGAAGTTGCACTGTATGATCTACAAAGCTGTACAAATCACCTCTGAATGGACCTCAGCTCTGTGTCGTTGTAATAAACCACCAGTTGATATTTTATGTCCTGATTGGTTGCCTGTAGGACCTCCTGACCCCCCCACATAGTGTACTGTACTGGGCTCAGACCACCAGCCCCTCGAAGACAATGGACCCTATGATGCCGGTGGGGCCCGTCGCCATGATGGACCCCATTACTATGATGGACCCCAGAACTTCTGCCTACAGGCGAACTCTTGCCACACTGCTGCTGGTGATGGGCACGCTGGTTTCCATGGTGACCTCAGGTTCACCTGTTGCAGGTAGTTTGTTCTTTCTATGCATGTGCTTTTGTCTGTGGCTGCAGCGGAAAGAAGTCTTGTTCCTTTATATACAGTCCTCCCACTGACTCTGAGTCACAGAGAACACCTACTCATAACGCACAGTGTCTTTACAGCTACTCATCACATGACCTGCTGATGTCACACTGAGGATGTTTGAGCAGAGGGATATTAGGTTCTTTGATTCATCTAACATTCAGAGTTTACATGCCATGATCATAAGCTTTTTAAATTGTCAGTCAGTAGCATAGAAGATAAAATGTATTGAAGATTTAATGTAAAAATGTATTTCCTTATAGATTACAGACAGCATGCACTTAAATCTAATTTGCAACCTATTCTATTCAAAGTTATTAATGTATTTAAAAAAAAACTATCTATCTATCTATCTATCTATCTATCTATCTATCTATCTATCTATCTATCTATCTATCTATCTATCTATCTATCTATCTATCTATCTATCTATCTATCTATCTATCTATCTATCTATCTATCTATCTATCTATCTATCTATCTATCTATCTATCTATCTATCTATCTATCATTTTATTTTATCTTATCTTATCTTATCTATCTATGAATGATCTGAGGGCGTCGTCTCCAGAATACCAATGAGTCGTCACCATCCAGCACGTGATGCTGCCGCAAAGCACAGCGTCACCATAGCAACTCAGTCGGCACAAGATGAAAGGGCCTCAGTCAAGGCTGTGTGTGTTTTTGTGTCTGTGTGTTGGAGATGACACAAAGACAAATAGCTTTTTTTTAATACAAAAAAGAAAGGATTGGAAAAAGGAAATGGGAGCAAGTCTGTTTTTATGCTGTTTTAATGATGCATGGCCAAAGTGGTCACATTCATTATTCATTAATTAATTAACACAACTGACTTTAAATGTAGGATTGGTTCATAATACAATATCAAAATAGGATAGCAAAACTCTATATATTTAATATTACATTTTCCAAATGCAAGTACTGTATCTTTTCCCTTCAGCAAGTAAATCTTATAAGACTTTTTTGCACACTGGCAAGTAAATATTTGTGCTAAATTAGTCATGCAACACATGGTGGTGTCATTTACTAACTTTTTAATTCTGTACTGCTGCTACTTGAGTCATAGTTTCACACACATACATAAAAAGAGGCTTAATGGAAGATCTACTACACTTCATAAATGCCATATCTTTCATTTTGAACAGCACAATATGTGGACACAGAAGCCATTGATACTGAATTTAAATTTCTTTTGTAAATTAAGATATCTGTAAAGGAATGGCTATGAACTTTTTTTAAAAAACAATGAAATGTTTTTTGTTGTTTTTTTTTTAAATATTCAGACAATGAACCTCAGGATTCAGGCATCACCCAGATAACAGCATTAAACTATGAAAAATAGATGCATATATAGTAGATAAGTATCACACTAATTTTTGTCTCTCATCCTCAGGTAAGCTGGACCTGAACCAGACAACGGAGCCTCCACCACGTCCTTCATTATCCTCCTCCTCTTCCTCCTCTTCCTCTCTTAGACAACTAGCTGCTAGCCCCCCCTCAGACTCCAGTTACCATAGTAACACAGGTAGCACAGGCTCACCAGAGGACTCAGACTCTGGGGCTCAGGGCATCCACCTCCTGCTCAGACCACCGGATTTGCTGTCCCCCAGCCTCCCCCCACCTCTCCCCCCACACAGCCAACCCACCTTAACTCCTCCTCCCCCCTGGGAACAGGGCCCATCACTGGAGGAGGCCTGGGGTTCCGGAGACTACTTAGAAACTTTGTCCTTCATGGTGCCTGATGGCGAGGAGCTGGCCCTGGCTACACCTCTGCCGAGCCACCCCTACGATGACGACAACGGAGGGGAGTGGGTCTCCTATGACACTGCCTTCCCTGCCCGTCCCACTCTCCCTCTCTCCTCACGCCTCCCCCTCTTCCCCTCCTCTTCCTCCACCCCCAGCATTGAACTGCACACTCGCCCTGCTCAACCAGATGTTTTCCCTACCTGGGAGGAGGACTATGACCTGGAGGACATGATGCCTCTGGAGCCAACAGAGCTGCTGCTGCCAGACATGAACAGTCTGGAGTACTACACCAACCTGATTGCCCGAGAGCGAGAGAGAGAGAAAGAGAGGGAGAGAGAGCGGACCCTTTCAAAGTCCTCCATTTCTCCTACAACCACCCATCCCCTCACACACCATCCAACTGCTCCGTCCCCCAGTTCTGGGGAACAGGAACCTAAACGTCTGTTTGAGGGTCCCACACCTCCACTTGCCCTTTCACCAACTCTAACAGGTGAGGTCAAGCCACCTGCTCCATCACTCCGCCCCACCATTAAAGCTCCGTCCACTCCACCTGCTCCACGGCCCAAAGACCACATTCTAATTCCAGGGAGACAACCTGCACGCCCTCCCTCCAACACCACTGGACGGGTGCCTCCCCCTCCCCCACTGGGCCCACCCACTCGTCCTGACAGGCCAGAGAAGGTTCCAGTGGTGACAGACAAGCCTATGAAGATTCCACCCACCAAGCCCTCCACCACCACCACTAAGGCCACCACGACAACCACAGCCATCACCACTACTACACAGATCACAGCCATCAGTCTGACCAGATCTCCACCTGTCACGACACCCCGGGTGACTCCACCCTCCAGACAGTACCTGTGTAACATCACTAAGCCTGAGATGTACCTGGTCAGAGTAGGTAAGTGGCATTAGTGTCATGTGATGTCACCAGGTGTCCATGAAACAAATGCTGATGTGTGTTTGTGTTCTCCAGTGAGCTCTAAAGGTTCATCAGCTGGTTTCAGTCAGGTGAGAGAGCTGCTGAAGAGGGAGTTCAACCGCTCAGTGGAGCTCCAGGTACAAACATGACCTTTAAACACTGATCACACCAATACCTTCATTATTTCCCCCCTTGAGCTAGTTCTTGGCTGGTACAGTGTCTTCAGACTTGGTGAAAGTTTCAAATGTTATAAGAAGTGCTTTGCTTTTGACCTGACCACCACTGAACAGAGGTGGAAAGTAACTAAGTAAAAGTACTTCATTACTGTACTTAAGTAGATTTTTTTTATGTATCTGTACTTCACTTGAGTATTTATTTTTCTGGCAACTTTTTGCTTTTACTCCCAACATTTTTGCATAAATATCTGTACTTTATACTCATTACATTCTCAGAACAGACCCGTTACTTTTTCAAACTCAACAGATTTGACAGTATGAAAAATCAGTCACTTCAGATGGAAAAACAGTGGAGGAGAAAAACTGTGACTTTATATATAGTTATATGACTATTATCTCACAATTTTGACTTTTAATTTTACAATTTAGACTTTTTCTCTTAAAATTATGTATTTTTATCTCATATTTATAACTAAAAAAAATCTCATGATGACTTTTTTTAATCTCAATTGTGACTTTTTTTTTTGGTTTTTTATTTTTTCCTAAATTTCCTGCCCATGTCCACACAACTGAGTAACTGTATTTTATACTATACTATATTTTGAGATTTTTCCCGGTTAAATAAGTACTATTGCATTCATGGCAAAAAAGATAATAATGTAGTTTTACTTTTTAATTTTGTACTTTATTACAATTGAATTGAATTGAATTACTTAAGTAGAGGAGTTGAATCAACACTTCTACTTTTACCAGAGTATTTTTTCACATAAGTAGCTGTACTTCTACTTAAGTACAGAATGTGAGTACTTTTAACACCTCTGCCATTGAACCACCTTGTGTGCCAGTGTCATTATTAGTAAGTAACATGCTAACATGGCTAACTACCTGGTTGTTGTTTTACTAATATTACCAAAGGAAGCACAGCTGTTAATTCTTGCCATCTGTATTATAAATCTTAAACATTGCAAATGTTACTTTGCCATGAACTGATCTCCTGCTGAGTGCAGCTGAGTGAACATCTTAACAGCCAGTTATAGCCACCACTACTGGATGTTGTTACATTCCTTTACAGCAAAAGAGTTTGAACTGCACTGATGTTTCATGCCCATACTGAGTTTCTTTTAATTAATCACAGGTGGAACTACACTAGCTCTGCCATAATTATACTGTCCCCAAAATCTGATGTAAGTATTTTTTGGCTCTGGAATCTGGATAGTGTTTCAGTTGCAGCCTGTTTTTTTCTGGGCAGAAGCTGGCTGTTGAAATGCAAAGAAATGATTTGAGAATTGGCATTCACCACAAACTACCCAAGAACTGTTGGTGGAAAAGAGAAGGAACCCTGTACTGTAATGTAATGTAATGTCTAACGCTATACTTGACTGAATGTTTACCCACATTACTGATGGTCATTATTGATACTTTTCTGCTCTCTTTCCAGTTTCTCAGAACTCCATCCAGTTTTGCATTCCGAGTTGTATCAGGACCTTTGATTTACACCTCCATATCTGTCATCAACGCTCTCCGTCAACCAGTCCGCACCTTTGGCCCTGTTCCAACTGTGTCGCCACTCTACACCATACCTGACCTCACTTACCAAATCCACTCTGTGCTGCAGTTTGTTCCCACCCACATTGATGTCAGACTGTGCAATTTCAGTGAACGGGTAGAAAAGGGTCTCCTGATGGCATATGCTGAAACTCGCAGGCGTTCACATGAGACTGGCAATGTTACTGTACAGGTGATGATGATAAATGTTTGTTTTTATATCATTAGAGTGGACATTGCCACTAATTAATTGCCAATATTAAGAAATGTCAGCCAGTGCTATTTTCACAAACTCTTTCCATTGGCTTCTAGTTGTTGAACATCACTGTGGGTGTAGCCAAGCTCGGGGAGCAGAAGGTTCCTGTTGACATTACCTTTGCGGTACGAGATGGGCGTGGCTATCTGCCCGGCCCAGTGGTCAGCGAACACTTGAGGAAGCTCAGCCTTGTGGAGTTCAGTTTTTACATCGGATTTCCTGTCCTGCAGATCGCAGAACGTATGACACACACACACACACACACACACACACACACACACACACACACACACACACACACATCTCCTATCTTTGTGATATTCATTATGTAGCCTCTTACCTGAACATTTATTAACTTAGCAATTTGTAACCATATAAAACCATGTATAGATAATGCTCATGATAAGAAATAAAAAAAAAAAACGTGCACAAACCACAGAATTACTTAAGAAGTGGTCTGAAAAGACAGAAGAAGCCACTTGAAGGGAAGTTTTGGTCACTTATTTTCTGTTTTCAAATTGAGTGTCTGATTGACTGGCAGCTGGAAATATCAGTCACTGTTAAGATTCAATCTGATTTCACACTAGTGTTCTACTTAGACGAGACTTTTGGTTTCCACAGTAGCATGAAATTACACAAAGTTATCTATTTGTGCTAAAAGAGACTTTCTCCTCACACCTTCCTTCTGGAAATATGAAGAAGAAAGGTGTATTTAGATTTTTAAATTCTGTTATTTTTCTGCTGATTTTGGCTCCTGTAGATTTAAATAACTTTAAACCTTAATATAACTTATTAATCACAACTACAACAAAGAAAAACTGTATAAATAAAGCAACACTTTGTAAAACGACCCTCAGTACATTTATTAGTGTTAAAATAAAGCAAAATGTATTGATTCAACATTCATCAATTGTTCTTAACCAAGGAACTGACCAACCAGACCAGCCCTTTACATGGAAGGTTTGTGTTTTATAATTGGAGGCAAACTACGGAATATAAAATGCCTTTATACAAGGCTCTACATGCAATATTTATGAGATGACCTTCATTTGGGACCTAACTTTGTTCACTGGGTTTGAGCTGAACTCATACTATTGTATCTCAGTTTTCTATATTTAATAATACACCAGTCTTCTTATCGTCTTGTTGTTTGTGTGCAGTCTGTGCTCAATGCACATCCAAATGAGCATATATCAAATGTGTTTGTGTCCGCAGCGTTCCACTACCCTGAGCTTAACACGTCTCACCACCTGCGTTCCACTTGGGTTCGTACAGGTGAGAATACATCTGCACTTATTTTGACAACGTGTTCCTGTAAAATATTTTAATCAACAAAGAAAATAGAAAAAGGGAAAATATGGTTCAAATTTGGATTAGCTGAAATAATAATCAGTCATTTAGTGTCAGATATAATAATAAGGTTGTTATAGATTAACACAGTGCAACCTGAGGCTGATTTCCTGTAAAGGTTTCTAATGTGTGTTCTGTAATGTGTCCTTCATGTCTGTGTTTTAGTCCTGCTGGGTGTTCAGGAGCAGATGGTGGCTGAGAGAAGTTTTAAAGCTCGACTAGAGAGACGCCTCGCTCTGCTGTTGGAGGAAGGTTTGAGTGGAGTCAGGAGGCGTTATACTAGAGCTACAGCTGTGGGCAACAACAGCCTGCAGGTAAACACATGTACACGAGATGAGTGTTCACACCCTGCCTCACCAGACAGTATATGTACAAAAGCATTGACACATCAAAGAGGCCCCGGTTTAAATCCCACACCAGACCTTTCTGTGTGGAGTTTACATGTTCTCTCAGTATCTGCATGGGTTTTCTCCAGGTACTCCAGTTTCCTCCCACCATCCAAACACATGCACTGATAGGTTAATTGGTTAATCTAAATTGTCCATAGGTGTGAATGTAAGAGTGATTGTTTGTCTATATATGTTCAGCCCTGAGATGAACTGGAGACTCATACAGGATGTACCCCGCCTTCACCCATTATAGCTGGATTAGACCCCCACCTAGTGAGGATAAAGCGGGTTCATATGACAAGATGAGACATCAGAGTGGGTTACTGGTTTGTGACTGCTTTGTTTTAGAATTTCTATTGAAAATGTTCTGTGCAGAATCCTTGTTAGATATTAAAGGTGGAGTATGAGACAGTTTGAGCAGCTTCATTTTGAAAATTCAAAAGTCCCAGTCACCCTTTCCTTCAGATACAGTATTCTTCAGAATACTGGTACACGCAATGCTTGTTCCAGAGAGGACGCTGCACAGCAACAATTCACCCAGCTTGGGCTCCGACCCTGGCTCTGATTCTGATCCGTACATGCCTCATTCACTCTCCTTCAATATCTCAGCTCTGACAGAACAGCCTCAATTCATACCTATCTGGCTAATGCTACATTTCCTAGTGTTTTATGTTAGTGGCAACACAGTTTTTTGAGTGAACTTTCCAACCTATTGTTTCTTGTACTAGTGCTCCAAGCATCTGATCACGATTCATGAACAAGGGGTTCACGCAGAGGGGGGAGGGACAAATGGCAGCTTAATTTGATAGACATATCAAATCACAAACTCAATCGTTTCTAGTGAGCACTCAAAATGACTGGATGGTGTTTTTCTTTAGTCCTGTCTGTTATATAGGTGACTACATTGTTGAATTTTTGCGTCACAGCATTTAATTAATTGGTTGTAATCAGGGTGTAAAGGGGATTTTAAACAATATAATAAAAAAAAAAGGCTCCAGGAAAACATCTTGTACAGCACTTTTTAATGAATACTGTGACTAAGTTGTGATGGAAACAGAAACATCACCTGCTGTTTTCCAGGTGGTGCGTGTGGCTAGGCTGTCAGGGCCAGAGCGCCCCCTGGAGGTGTTGTATTTTGTGGAGGGTCCAGGGGGTGAACGGATCCCTGCTGAAGCGACTGCAGCCACTCTGAACCGGCTAGATCTTCAGAGAGCTGCTATTGTCCTTGGACATCGTGTGCAGAGACCACTCGCTCAGCGTAAGCTCAATGTATTTTTGTTGTTCTCCATCTAAGATCCCTGTCCCTTACCTGTCTCTCACCTGTCTCTCACTTGTCTCCTACCTGTCCAGCTGTGGAGACACTGTCAGTGCCTCCCTCAGAGACTCAGAGCAGCAGTATTTGGCTGATCGTTGGTGTGGTTGTCCCTGTCCTTCTGGCTGTCTTCATCATCATCATCCTTTACTGGAAGCTGTGTGGTTCAGACAAGTTGGAATTCCAGCCAGATGCCATAAACACCATCCAGCAGCGACAAAAGGTCAGAGATCAACAGAAGTGTTGTATTTATCTGTTTTTAAGTCCCGCTCTAACAGCTCTGTGTGTTCCCTCAGCTTCAGGCTCCCAGTGTTAAAGGTTTCGACTTCGCCAAACTCCATCTGGGTCAGCACAGCAAAGATGACATCATGGTGATCCAGGAGCCCGGTCCACTGCCTGCCCCTGTCAAAGAGGCCACGCCCTCTGACGGTGGAGACCTCAACACTCCCAAATCTAAAGGATCATCCACTAAAGTAGCCAGATCCAGCCGCCGCAGGGGCAGGTTAGACACATTAAATATTCTACAGACATGTGGAAACCACCACCGAGCTAAGTCCCAGATTCAAACCTCTTATTAGACCAGGGGTGGGTAATCCTGGTACCTGCATGTTTTAGATATTTCCCTCTTCCATCACACCTGATTCAACATATGATCAGCTCATTATCAGGCACTGCAGGAGCCTGATAATGATGTAATTAATGGCATCCAGGTGTGATGGAAGGTTAAGGGTCATCTAAGCCATGCAGGGTGCTGGCCCTCGAGGACCAGAGTTGTCCCTGCACTAGACTGAGTGGAGACAAAATATGTTTCATTAACATACTTTCTTAATTGAAAATATTGAAGATTCAAGCTGTTTATTGTCATATACACAGCAGAAATACAACAGTTAAGATGAGTAATTAAATTCTTACTCTGTGAGTTTCCTTCACACAACTGAATTAACAATGAAACTAGATTAAAGTAAAGAACTAAAATTAACTCACAAAAAGTCATACAACAAAGTCTTTACTGTGTACAAAAGAGTAGATTGCGGTCAACAATATACATTTTTTTCAAAATAAATTTTTGATTCCACAGACACAGTAGACAGTAGAAATATGTTAACATAGAAGAAGCAGAAGGTGTTGATTTTTTTTGGCTGTATAAGACGGGTCTCAATTTTGGAGTTTATTAATCTTTCATGGTTATCAGAAAGACAAACTTTTTTATTTGTCAAGCAATTCAGTATATTTTTCACCCCTAGTAAATGTCAAATATATCACCATTTTATGAAAATATCTTCCTATTGTTAAATTAGGGATACCTGCTCCATCAATATCTTGCAAATGAATACATTTTATTAATTTTGATCTTGTATATATGTATTTATTGTTTTGTTTGTTTTGTTTTTAGACTGAGTCCATCAGATGGTGATTCCTTAGGAAGTGACCAGTCCAGTGGCAGAGACTCTGCAGAGGAGAGCACCCGGCCTGTAGCCACACCCAGTGAAGGGAAACAGCACAGGAAGACACCTAAAAATGGTAAGGTATAGTGAGGCATCATCAGCATGAGTATTCTGAGAAATCAATTTTACAAAATAGAAGTCAAATTTAGTGATAGTTTATGTCACTGCAAACCATCTTTTAGCGTTAAAAAACTACAGTTGGATTTTCTAAAGAGGTATTGTTTAATTAAAGTTAGTATTTAAAGGATTTGCATATGGTCTTGTGTTGTATTTTTAGGAGTTTCCATATTGCAAATTTTAGCCAAGCTTAATTCTTGGCTTCATATTCTTGATTTTCTGAGAAAATCTAAATCAGCTGTAACCTTAAGGTGGAGCAATTATCAAATTACCCACTACACTAAATCTTCATTTGTAGCCTTTTATTCTTTTTAGTATGTTCACAAGTAAAAAATTTTAATATATAAAACCTCCTAAAATTGGTCTTGCTCTTGGGAAATTGTGTTCGTCATTGTTTAATAAAATTGTTTCATCTGTGTTCATACATGTTTGTATTTTCACCACATCATCTGCAGAATTAGCCACTTTATTTAAATTTTTACCTCTACCAAGGAAGGTATGTTTTGCTGGCATTTATCTGTATGTGTGTTTGTCTGTGTACAAAAAGTTATGGACAGATTTCAATTAAACTTTCAGGACAGCTTAGGAATGACACAAGGACCAATTGATTACATTCTGGGGAAGATCTGGAAGAGATTCTGGATCACTTTGAAATGTGTTCTTCATTTACTGCAATGTAAAATTTCAAGTTATGTTGTACACAGACAGACAGATAAACGCAGTCAAAAACAGAATTTCTTTGGCGGACTTCGTTTCATTGTGCCTTGGCGGAGGTCTTGTCTAGTTATTATTATTATCATTACTGTTATTATTCATTTGCCGTGTTTCATACATTTTACCCCAGATCATTGTCTTCAAAGATATTTCATCATGTAGTTAAAACAAATTAATCATTGTGAATATTCATGATTTCACTTAAATATGCATGCTTCATTGTATATGTGATGTGCCAATTAACCTTTCGCTCATATATTTCTTATAACCAAACACCATGTGGATGTATTTAACCATAATAACAGATAACAACATGAATGTGTATACAAATGTAATGTTTTTCTGTGTCCACTTTTCAGAGCAAGTTTTCAGTTAGTCACACATTAATACATTTTATCAACAAAAGCATAAATAGTCATAGTCACAGCCATTCTCTGCTTCTACAAAACTTTAATATTCTTTTTTTTTCTAATGCAGGAAGGAGCAAGATGGGTATGTTCATATTTTAAATACTCTTTTCATGTCTACTGTGGAGTGATAGAACTGTGAGTGAGTTATCATCTGCCCCTTCCTCCTCCAGCTGCTCCATCGGGCAGTGGGCCAGATGAGCTGCTCTCCTCCTCCTCCATCTTCGATCATGTTGACCGCCTGTCACGTGGCTCCTCTGATGGGACTCGTCGTCAGGCCAACAAGGTGCAACTAATTGCCATGCAGCCACGTCCAAGCCCACCGCTACAGCACCCGCCGACCCAGCTTAGTCCAACCCTCACAGAGAAGGTCAACACAGAGGTGAGACCATCACACTGACATCACAGACATGCTTTGACCATGGACTCTATCAAAGACGTA
This sequence comes from Siphamia tubifer, assembly GCA_020466265.1. NCBI lineage: Eukaryota > Metazoa > Chordata > Actinopteri > Kurtiformes > Apogonidae > Siphamia > Siphamia tubifer. The sequence goes on along the minus strand of CM035794.1, from coordinate 57,935,261 downwards.
CAGGTAGTAGCACTGACATCACATTGTTTTACCCAGTATTGTTTAAACTTTAAAGTACTGGGAAGTCACACTTGAGTACAAATACAGGTACCATCATACCAAGAAATTACTTTGGTAGAAGTTCAAATTGCCCACTGAATGCTACTCAAGTTAAAGTCTTAACCCTTGTGCGGTCCTTCGTAAAAGGCACACTGGCTGTGTCCTACAATCGGGCCTTAAAAACCCAGATTCCAAAGTTCAGTTCCATAGACTCATCACCCCACCCCCCAAGGATATATTACTGTTTTCAGTAGTAAGCAATGGCATCCTACAGTACGTATAAAAAGGTACATTTGTGAGCCACCGGGTCTCTTTGACCCGAAGGACCGCACAAGGGTTAAGTATCTAGTATTTACCGTACGTAAGTATAACCAGTAATCTACATTTAAATGCACTCAAGTAATGAAAGCAAAACTTGAAATAAATGTTAACAACAACCAAAGACAGTTGAAATCTGGAATATTACGCTGTTGCTCACATCAACAAATTGACGACAGTTTGAGTGTAGACCATCATTTGCATTTTTTCATTATGGGATTAGGCACAATGACAAATGAGTTGGCTGACTTCTACTTTCTCAGGAAACTCAGAAAATTATCTCTGTCAATTAAAGCTCTCACAGACCTCAAACCTTCCTGTTAGCCCTAAAAATCAAGTTTTTCATATGGTGGAACAATTTACAACCACTAGACTTTTTAAATTAAAGCAAACTAAAGCAAGTTAGATTAGAATGACTGCTGAAAAGGTTATTGATCTAACATTTATATAGAGTCAGTCAGTCAGTATTTGTGGATTAGCATCTAGCAGCAGTCAGTAGTCACCCATTTTGTATTTGTGTAGGTGGCACTAAGACACAAGTCAGAGATTGAACATCACAGAAACAAGTTACGGCAACGTGCCAAGAGACGTGGCCAGTGTGAGTTCCCATCCATGGATGACATCATGGACGCATTTGGAGATGGACCAGTACAAAGTGAGGCAGCACAGCGCCTGTACAGCTCTGCCCACGACCACATGGACTGTATCCTGCAGAGTGATGCCCCATCACCCCCAACTCCCACTGACTCGAGGAGAAGGTGAGACTTTCCTTGAGTTGTATGATGTATTCAACAGGATTCCCATGGATCCTTGAAAAGTCTTAAAAGGCATTGAATTCATTGTTCTAAAAATAAGGCCTTAATTGGCATTAAAATGTCTTAAATTAAATGTTCTAAAGTCTGAACAATTTGGACACAAAAGTAAGATTTATATTAGTTTGAAATAAAAAAAGTATTTGTTAACATTTAGGCTGTCTATATTACAAAAATAATTTAGGTGAGTAGAAAATGAGGGCACATCATACTGTGGGTGGAGTATTCCTTTAGCTATACTTTGTTTTTTGCAAGTGTGTGTTTATATGTTGTGTGTGTTATATATTAAAAATTTATATAAATTATACTTCTTGATGCAAATGGTTCATGGATGTAGCAGCAACTGGATAAAAAAAAATCTATTCAAAATAAACAGTTAGGTAAAATTGTCCCCAGGTAATTCATGTGGTGTTTTTTTTTTTCCCTTTTCAATTTTGGTTCATTGTCAGCTTGGTCTTAAATTTAATTTCAAAACGGCATTAAAAAAAAGTCTTGAAACGTCTTGAATTTAACTTGCACTGAGCTGTAGGAACCCTGTTCAAACAGGATGGCTTGTTTACTGACCCTCAAGATGACAGCAAAATGATAAATGATAATACCAACTATATAACAGCTCATCTGCTAATATTTGCAGGCCCCCAAGGTCTCCAAGTACACATGGTATTTTGCTCCACATTGGTGCAGCTGCATCTGGTCCCATAGCTCTTAAACAGCTGAGCCAGTCACTGCAGTATGTGATGCCAATTGGTCAACTAATAGAAAGACACAGATATGTTTTGAGTATGACATATAAGTAGCTTTTTGGAATGTTAACTGTTATTCAATTAATATTATAAGGAAGTTGCATAAATAGCAATAGTGTGTCATGTTACAAAAACATTTTTTTTTTATGAGATGCAGCTTCCACCAAGAGTTTATGTTTGTCCTTCCAGAGGGAGGCGGTCTCCTCGAGGGCGGCGGACACAACCAGGCCCTGGAAGTCTTCCTGATACTGACAGAGACAGGCTCCTCACTGACCAGAGCGCCACCTACAGAAAATACCCAGGACTCAACAATGTGGCTTACATGGTGAAACAAAAAATTTAATTCATGAAAGCTCTTGATATATATCATAGTGTATTGATTGTTATCACTTCAATGTATTAATAGTGGAAATAATCACTGTAATTTTTTTAAAAATATCTACACACTGTATATCTATAAGGTGTGTCAGTCCTCATTTCCTTTGAAATGTAATGTCATTTCTTTGGAATAGCTGGACAGTGTCACAAAACTTAATACAAGGATGTACTGAGCAAAAGGTCAAGTCAGTGTGACCTCACAATGTATATTTTTGTGAGAAAATCATGTTCAGTTTGTTACCATGAGATATCACTATTAGAACCTTTACCTTAATAATTACAATACAAGTCAACAACGTGATGTTTAATTTAAAAATAACAGAGGAAGTAACACCTTGTGGAAAACCTTCAGTCATTAATCACTTATTAATACTATTCTATCCTTTTGCCTCTCAGTCGGACCCTGATCTTCCCCCAGACCATGGCAGTCCCTCCCCTACCGATGAGGTGTTTGACCCTGCCCCGCCCCCACCTCCCTACATGCCTCCTCAGCCCTCCATTGAGGAAGCACGGCAGCAGATGCACTCCCTCCTGGATGACGCCTTTGCCCTGGTGTCGCCGTCCTCACAGGGCAGCGCCGGGGTGAGCGGGGTAAGCCCTGCCCTGCCCAGCCCCTCCCCTCAAGCCCGCCCTTCTGGCAGGCAGTGGGGCTCTTACCCAGCAGCCCCCTCTCACAGCCCTTTCTCTGCAGTGAGTGCATCGTCCTGCAGCAGAGGCAATTTTTCTTGTGGTATGACCACATGTTCACTTTTTATCTTCTTCCTTTTGTCTTCTCTTGCAGAGGTATGCAGAACTAGGAATGTCTCCTACATCTGTTCAGGGTCTTCTGCAGAGGTGAGTTTCAGCACATTTAAAACCAGTTTCCAGTCTTTAAGCTTGATTTAACACACACTTTAACGTCTGTGTTGTTCATCTAGGCAAGGACTGAACTCAGGAGGGTATGCCTCTACTGGAGAACAGTTACAGGAGGCAGTTTATTCCAACAGGGGGCAATATGACGACCCACCCTCCTCGTCCCGGCCCCGACCTGTAGGGGGCAGCACAGGTACATTGTCCATTCATTAGTCCATCAAGGAATGGAGGTGTGGTGGCATTTATCTGTTTGTCTGTCTTTGTGCAAGATGGATGGATTTGGCTGAAATTTTCAGGAAATGTTGCACAAGGACCAAGTGATAAAAGTTTGATGGTGACCGGGGGGGGGGAGTTCAGAAGGGGGGCTGATCTTGGCGGAGTCTGCACTCTCCGAGTGCTTTTCTACTGCATTATTTTTATATTTTATTTATCCAAGATGTAGTGAAATATCTGGTCTTCCAGAGAATCTTGATTAAAATGGCACCAACCAGTAAAAGACAAAGAAAAAAGAGGTAAAGACAGTAAATAAAAAGAGGAAAATAGTTCAAATCACTGATTTCAGCACTAAACCTTTATAATAATTCCTATATTAAGGTAACACCCTCACTCACACCCCCTATGTTTAGCATGTTTCTTAATTTTTAAATGTTTCTCTCTGAACAGTTAGTAAAATACTTTTGAAATGTTATTTTAAGGAGGAAGTGTTCAAGTGCTGATTTGTTACATGAGTTATCACAAAGTGACAAAAAATACTTTAGACTGACTTTTTTTTAGAATCACATTATTTCTAATTCTAAAATTCTAATTTTATTTGTTTTTTGTGAGTAAATAGTTTTAAAACTGAATGAAACATCACATCTGTTTCCCTTTTTATGTACAAGAAAAAAGTCAGAAAAGTTGATGGAGGCAGAACAATACAAACTAAATATATATAAATGTAGGGTTTACATGTTAGGGAGAAGTAGGAGCAATGTGGACTAAGCAGGATACTAAATTATTCCTTCCACATTCATGAAAAAAAAAAAATCCTCCCTAATCCTCTACCTCTACATACGTTAAGACTTTAGACTGGAACACCAGCCCAAATTATTTGCCCCAAATTGTATTCACATTTGCATCCACTTTTCTCTTTTACAACATTTCAAGAGTTTGCTGCAAAGTCACTTCCTGGTTAATCCTTATCCAGTTCTTGTGCCCAACACTATGTGAAAACCATCACTATTGTTTCATGTGTTTGCTGAATCTGCTGTATATGTTGGCCTGCAGGTGCACAGCTACACCACTTGACCCAGGTGGGTCTGTCCAGCCAGATCGGGGCTTATCCTGGTGTGGGCCGTAGTATGTCAGGTCCCACTGGCTCCAGCTGGAACCAACGACATTCAGACCAGGACCTATCCAGACCAGGAGCCAGTAGAGAGAGTGTGAGTCTGCAAGAGATCAAACAAAGTGTGCAACACAAAAACTCATTGTTTCCATATTATAAGGCTTAGATAGAGCACCTGGGCTGTTTAGGATCCACATTGGCCAAAATATTTTCAAATCCATGTGGAGAGCAACTATACTTTTGTTCTGATAAACCTGCAGTTTGGTCCCTAGTCGACCCCCATAGCAACATTTTTAGATGTTTTGTGATCTGGTCCAAATTCTCTAGACAAATATCATAATTATACTTATGCAAAATCGAATGAATTCACAGAATTTACAAAAACAGTAATGTTTTCTTATATGATTATACAAAAATGATGCCTAACTTGAATGGACCAGGCATCAGAAGTGAATGAAGTAAAAAGTGTGATTTCTGTGTTTGATTGATATTTGTTTCACATTGTTCAAGTATTTCGGGTACATGCTCACAAATAATTGTTAAATGCTTCAAATATTTAGTAGTTACCACAGATTTCTAGAAACCTACACTAAAATATTGCCAAATGATGTTAAATAATAATGGACTGGTTTTTCTATAGTGCTTACCTTAGTGACTCATTATTCATTTACTCTCACATTCACCCTCTGCTGGTGTTAAACTACATGTGTAGCCACAGTTGCCCTGGGGCAAACTGACAGAAGTGTAGCTGCCATTTAGCACCTACGGCTCCTCTGACTACCACTTGACATTCATACACCAGTGTGAGTGGCACTGGAGGCAAGGAGCATGAAGTGTCTTGTCCAAGGATACAACGGACTGACTAGGACAGAGTGGGATTCAAACCACTAACCCTTTGGTTATCGGACGACCCGCTCTACCAACTGAGCCATGGCCAGCCCAGATTAATCCCAGATTATGTATAGTCAATGTATGTGACCATTATTTTTTTTTTCACATCAACATTTCAAGGTATGTCATATATCTGTTATTCTGAATTTGGGTAATATTTAAAAGTTTTTGTGTCATGGAAACAGCATATTCCACTTGAGTTCCAACAGAGCTACTATTCCAGTTTTCTGAGTAGTCTTTGAACATGTAAACAGAATGTTGTGGAAATTGATCTAATTTGCATGTTTTATAGCAGACTGCAACATGGAAAAAAATCTGTCTTGTAGAAATGGATCAAAACAAAGAAAAATCTACATTTCTGCTTAGATGAGAGACACACCTACTGTTAAACATTTTGAGTGAGGATATCAACAGGTTTATCGACAGGAGCAAATATTGTCAAGCTGACCTTTTCCTGAAGGTGTCTGAAGGGACAAAAGATGGACGATGAGTTCAGACAGTGGAAACCTGAAAAATACTTTTTTTAATTAAGCATGAAGAGCTGCATGTGAACAGGAATATTGTAGGAATATTTGTTTTCATTGGGTAACGTCAACAGCTAATTAGGAGTATTGTCTCTTTTGGAATCAGGGAAACAGTGGAACATTATTTTCCATTTAAACATACACTGTGGGGGACACCATATTCCCAAGTATTTGCTCACCTGCCTTGACTCTCATATGAGAGTTTAATATAATGTTGGTTCACCCTTTGCAACTAGAACAGCTTCTACTCTTCTGGGAAGAAGACTCTTCTGGGCTCTCAGTCTCTTAATTCATGACATAAGTGTTCTATAGGGTTAAAGGTCAGGACTCTGTTCAGGCCAGTCAAGTTCATCCACATGAAACACTCTTATCCATGTCTTTATGGATCTTAGTTTGTGCACTGGTGCGCAGTCATGTTCGAACAAGAAATGGTCGTCCTTAAACTGTTCCCACAAACTTGGTAGCCAAGAGATATTGGACAATACAGCCTGTCCCACTGGTAAGGTTTAGTTGTGGCACTCTGCCATGTCATAATCCTAGTTGCCACACATCATTACCGTCGCATTAGACTTAAGTCCTCGTCACACACACACACACACAAACACACACATACAGAACACTGCAATGTCATATTAAACTATGGATTAAGAATGGAATCTAACATACGGTATTTCAAGACAGGTGAATTTTAGCAATATTGTGTGTGTGTGTGTGTGTGTGTGTGACAAGGTTGATGCATGAACAGTGATTTTTCTAGGGTTCGGTTTACCGTGCCATTTATTGTGCTGTTTTTTTGTTCTTTTCTGCAGATCTCATCCTGTCTTCCTTTTTCCTCGCAGGTCCTGTCATTTCCAGAGTTCTCCTCGTCTTCTGTTTTCCAGATGCCCAGCTCATCATTGCGGGACTCATCAGCTCCACCTCTACTCCTGACCTCACCGACGCCAGAGTACCCACCAGAGGACGCCTCCCCCTCCGCCCACACCTCAGCCTCTTTAATAAAGGCGATCAGGGAGGAGCTACGACGTCTGGCCCAGAAACAGGCTGCAGTAACCAGCTACCCTTAGACTGGTCTGGACCAGTTTGGATCAGGACTGAACTGGTTTTAGCAATTTACCACTATGAACTTCTAAGGACTGGGTTGAAACCACAAACCTGAAAAGTGATCCGCAATCTGGGCCATCTGGAGTTAATAAGTCTGTGCCACTAAGACCAAATTAACTCTGGACCACAATTTATGTCTGAAAAAAACCAACAGTGTTCCCTGACCTCCGGTATTTTACAGGGTCCCATTTGTCCGTCCATCGGTTGTTCTTCAGCTCAGTATCTCATCGGACTGTAGTTTGACTCTTCACATTTCCACTGAAGTGCTTCCTGGAGTGGATCATCCCACCTGACTGTCTGGAGTGGATTGTCCTGGTGATTTCCTGAAGTGCATCATATCTCTGGATATTCTGGACTGGATGTTCTGTCTCATTCTTATGGAGCAGATTATCCCTCCTGAACCTTTGGAGTGGATCCTTCTTTTAGACCTTCGGAGAGGAACACTTTGGTCCTCTGGACTGGGCGGTCCCTCTGGCGTTCAGGATAGGATGGTCCCTCCTTACCTTTGGACTAGGTGGTCACTCCTGATCTTCCGTGGTGCTAACCGTCAGCCTCATACAGTCCTCTCATTGCCACGCATTGCCTTCCACACTCCCATCAGTCACGGGGATCGGATCTCCGTTCATAAACCATATCACTGAGGTCTTTGCACTGTCGACAGCTGGAGGTGGGATACAGTTCCTGCGGCATGGCGACACAAAACAAGAAAAAATATTTATAAATAGATATAAAATGATCTAAAATAATATATGTAAAGAAATAGAATCCCAATGAGCACAATATCAATGTAAGAGTTATTAACGGAGTATTGAGATGTAACTTATTTTTTATTGCTTGTATATGAAAGTATACGTTAGATCCTTTATTTTGATCAAAAAAGACCAAACTACTGTTCTATGGTTGTACTCCTCTTGTGTTTGAGCTCGCTGTAGATTTTGAGCCAGCATTTGTTTCTCTGTGGAGATGTTGCTTAATGTAGCTACTCGCTTGTGTGCTCACGTATTGGTGGCAATGACAAAAAATGTTTACCGCTAATGCATCGCTTTGATATAGACTTTTTTGCTCTACATGGAGCAGATTCATCGCAAATTAGTTGCATCCATCAGTTTGTGGGCAGAACGTAATAGATAGGTCTATCAAGTTGAATATTGGTCAAGGGTTTGTTTGTGTAGGTGGGAAGAGTTGGAATCAACAGTCTGATGCCAAACATAATCACAACAGTGACCCTGCAAGCTTGGAATGTCAATCGCAGGCTTAAAATGACTTGCCTGCCTGAGGATAAGTGTAAATGGAACTGACAAGGACAGAGACTCACATCATAGAAAATAATAATAGTAGGAATAATGATGAAGCAATAAGCATATCATATTATTAGCCATTGGTGAGATACATTTTCCCCATTTCCAATACACATGTTTTTTTTCTGTCATAATGAAAAGGGACAAATACACATAGTTTGTGAAGTTTTTAGCAGTTGTTCTACTTAACTAAAACAAAGCTAGGTGTGAAATAAGCATAATTAAAATAACAATGAGCATTTCCCTTTTTCATTTTCTATAAGTAAAGAATATCCTCATGATACTTAAAGAATTCAAAAACCAAAACTAAAAATAGATTAGATTGTCAAATTAGAAATCAAACTACGTATAAAACTAAAAACAAGTTGAAATCACAAAACAAACATTAAAAATGAATGAGAATTTTCAGCTCTAAGTGTTTTTTTCTTAGAATATTTCATTTTGTTCAATGAAACCTAAATATTTTGAATACAAATTCTGACATTAATTACGAGCAAAGATCTTAATATATCCCAGCTGACAAATTTAATTAAATGCTGCCATTCATTTTTTTTTCATCTGCGTGAGGATCAACCAGTTGTTTTTTCTAATTTATAAATTGGTCAAGTAGTCAAGATGCCAGTGTGGCCATAGTAATGAAAATATGTCCCCATTTATGAATAACTTCTTTCGTAACCTGTAAAACATGGCAGCTCTTTTCCTTTTCTGTGAAAAGGAAACGTAACTTAAATATTTCACAGTTTAGAGCTCCTGTCCTAGTTGTGTTATGCTTCCATTTTGTAAACCTTCATGTCTTGGCTGAATGACTGCTTCCTTCTCTTGCTGTTTGGCTGTTTTTTCTGTGGTCTTTTGATGACACTGGTTATTCATAAGTATGAGAGGGTTTGTTCGTCTCTGCTCTTCAGCATGTTCAACCAAGTTTGAACGTTAGCTACTCGTGATGTTCCTGTTAATGTCCAGCATGCTGCTAAAAGATGTTAAAAACAAACTTTAAAAAAGTGAAGTCGTTCCACATCAGGTAAAAAGTGAGCAAAGAGTGAATAATGTCACAGTGCCATTAAACCATCATTTCATCGAAACAGTAGGAAAAAAAATACACCATGGAACATCATTTTTTTTGTTTTGGTTTTGCAAAAGATATTTTTAATCTAAATAAAGATGGTCACAGTTAACAGTGTATAAAAGAAAGTGGATATGATGTTGAATAGAAATAATATAGAAAAAATATTTTATTTGTGATTGTTCTGAATGGACTCAAAGATCGGCCCGACAACAGTGCCAACACATCTTTCATGGACCAGAAACCAACCGCAGAACTCTTCACCGGCTAGAGACTTTCTGATTGGACCGAGCACCTGTCAGTCAAACTGTCAGACCTGGCCACACCCACAGATCACATGGTGCTAATTCATGAACTCTAGGTGTGTCTGAACTCAACAAATATCACACACAGTTCAAACAATATACCACAATCTGCAGGTGTTGTGATGGAAGGGGAGTTCATCTTCTCACATCAAACTGTTCCTCTGCAGTTTCCACAAACTTCTCCTGAATGTTTCCTTCAGTGTTTTCTAGGATTTCCAAGTTTCTGTGTTTTCTAGATCTGTGATCCTCAGTAAGAATCCAGCAGATGACCAGTCGCACTGTGGACATTTAATCAGGACAAAACGACTGACTCAGCCTGAGTTCTCACCTACTATTAACACATTTAAATCTCCCTGAAGTCCGAAGAGGTGATTTATTCTTCTCTGAGTATCTTATGCACACAGGAGATTATTTTGTTTGCACAAGACAAGACATTTACACACACAGAATGTATAATCTTAATCATTGTAGGCATATGTCAACAAAAATGTGAAATGCAAAAATTATTAAGTTGTGCAAACAACACACCGTGTGCTTCAAACAACATATACATTTGTGCAAACATGATCGAATGACGGGTTAAATCGACCACTGCTGTGATTGGTTATTTCACTGCATGGCTGTGATTGGTTTATTCTCTGTTAACAAGTACATTACGTTTTAGATTAGCTTATCCTTTAACATATTTCATCTTGTTGAAGCAGTACAAAAATGCACAGATTTACATCCATTTTCCTTCTTCAGGTTGTAATATGTCCATCATCCACTGGTACAGCTCCTAATGGGAACAATTATTTGGTCAGTGCTAGCTAAACAACAGCTATGCTAAAGCTGGTTTGACCATCCAACAGACCAAACCTCCACCCGATCCAAATCACTGAAAGAAAAAGACAAACTCACATTTCAAACTTGATATGACATTTTGGTATATATTGTGTGGAAAATTGACCTAAACCTTTGTCATTGTCAAGTAGAGCCCTACACGTCCACCAGAGTCCCGCAGGACCCAACGCAAAACAGTGTAGTGCGGGACAAATTTTGAAATCTCACTGCAGGCGGCAGGGGAGTGCACAATGCGGGAGCGGTGATAACCTAAAAACATGTTTAAAATAAATGCTATAAATTATATCATCATATATACATGAGATGGGAGGAGGTCCCGCGAGGGGATCCTCCCAGCACCAAGTGGCCAACCCTGACCCGCCAAGGATGAATCCCCCAGGCAGACTGCGTGGACCTCACCCATTTCCCTCTCAATTATTTCACGCCCTCTTGAACTCTCTCTTCAAAGTTCTTTTCAACTTTCCCTTAAAGTATTTGTTGACTATCGGTCTTGTGTCGGTATTTAACCTTAGATGGAGTTTACCACCCGCTTTGGGCTGCATTCCCAAACAACCCGATTCCGAGAAAGACCGGATCCCAGCGTGACAGGGCCTCACACTGTCCATGGGCTGAGCCTTGATCAGAAGGACTCAGGACCCTGATTGACGCTAGTTTAAGCGGTCTTCCATACGCCACATTTCAACTCACATCTGAATTCTGCGGGACAAAATATGACAGGTGTGGGCGGGAGCAGGACTGAAAATCATAATTCTTTGCGGAAGTGAGACTGGAAATTGTGTCCCGCGCAGACCAAAATTGTCAAGTTTCTTAATTTTCCCTCAGTCAACAAAAGTGTTCAGTATTACTTCTATTCACACTGAGTCTATGACAAGGCTTAATGTGCTCTTAAACATACACCCCCTGTGAGTATTTACCCAAATACTGTTAACCAATAAGTATAAGAACCAGACCCAGGAGTGATTCTCTACAATCCCATTTAACATCAATGCTCATACAATCAATAGCTATGTTTTAACACAATATTGATCCAATAATGTGTGTGAACCAGATAGTACTTTGTGCAAACAATATGCTAATGATAGTGTGCTTGATATAATTAATATATGTAAGGATTCAGGGACAATGTAAATGTCTTTGGTGGGTCCACTGTCAATATCCTACATGTGTGAAAAGGTGACTTCCTGTTACAAGTGTCTCTAAGTAGTTTATGGCACTTTTTAGATCGAAAGAAATGAAAATATGAATGTATTTGTTGTTATGAAATATAAGATCATTTATTTATCAAATACTTTTTTCAGCTTGAGTTGATTTTCAGCTAAATGAGCAGAAAATTATTAGTTAACAGTAGATAAATTTTATTAATGAGATATCTACAACTTGGCTTTCAATGAATTTCAATATCACCAAAAAGGTTTTATTTAAAACAAAAAAGTGTTTTTGTGGGGGAAAAAAAGTGCAACCGGAGCCCCACTTTTAGCTTGTCTACTTCATTAACACCTTAGACCCCCTGACTACAAAAAGCATACATTTATTTAAACCAAAGATAAATATTTAATTAAATCAAGACATTTTATTTCTATATATCTGTAATGGGAAGTGGTGTTTTCACATAAGTGTAGAAGAAATTGTGCTGTGGGACGGTTATTCACTGCTTTAAGAGACAATGTTAAACAGTTTTGTTGATGGTTGAAACTGTTTGGCCTGTGAGATTTCAGATTTTTATGCTCGTATTATTTCAGTCAGTAGTTTTGTCATGGAAGAATGTCCATACAGTGGCAGCTCTTGAGTCGATCCACATTCCTGTTGTTCTCTGTACTCTGTTACCAGTGTGCAGCGGTACTGAGTTACATCCAGCATTATATCCAGGTGTGATCACATCTGTCCAAGTGTCATAAAGGTAACTCAGTACAACACCATACTGGAAACAGAATTTGAAGACAGAGTTGTTTAATTGTCAGACCTGAACCTGGTTTTACTGCCAGCTGGACTCCTTATCTGACCTGAAGGTGTCACATGACAGGACCTGTTCTACCCAAACTCTGTGTGAGCTGCATCCTGTGGTGTTTCAAGTCTGAAAGATTGTGTTTAACAAACATTAAAGAGATGTGTTCAATTCACATTGTGGTGGCATGTCTTCTCAGTCTGTATCCCAAGTCACTCACTTAAAGTAATTTTTTTTTACCAAATTATGCGTAAAATGATGTATGTAAAAACATATCAAATGTTTATCATATACGGACCCTTTCCAAAAAAGTAGAATATCATGGAAAAGTTCATTTTCAGACATTTAGATATGGAAAAAATGTGTTTATCTCCATCTTCTTCTGTCAGTGTGCAGTCTGAGTGAATAGGAATGAATGTGGGAACAATACTACTTCTGATGCCAAAATGCACACGCAAGTGTTTTTGTCACTTCAGGCTAAAAGGATCTATTGAACCCAACTGATACAATTTAATGACACCTGAGGAACCCTATGCAGGTCCTTTGAGTTTAGTAGTAGTAGTAGTAATAATAGTGTGATACTCAGTTTAAAGTATTCATGTCCTGCAAAATTTGGACTGATTTCTTCACAAGATTCACATTTTTTGAATTCCTGTTTTCGTGGCTTTTATACGGTAGTGCATTGGGGCCACATAGTAAAATAAAAATGCTTGTCACTATGAGAATAAAGTCATTATATAATGAGAATGAAGCCATTGTATTTCAAGAACAAACTCATTAATATATAATAAGATTAAATATTATATATATATATATATATATATATATATATATACATACATAACACTCCATCAGTACCATGTTCTCTGCCCTGCTCCATGAATGTCTTGTTCCAGTAGTCAATTTAACATCAGGGTGTCCTGGTTCCTCAACCCCTAACGCGGACCTTGTTGTCCCGGGCGCCGTCCGAGCCGGTATGACTCTATTTATTGTATCGCTCATCGTGAGGTATAGGCATGTCCCACAGGATCTTGGCCTGTTTGTTCTCTGTCACCTTTGGGGGGGTCTCCCATCTTGGAGGTCCCAGGGTCAAGATCGGAGACCCCCCCAAAGGTGACAGAGAACAAACAGGCCAAGATCCTGTGGGACTTCCAGATCCAGACTGACAGGATGGTGATGGCCAATCAGCCTGACATAGTGGTGGTGGATAAACATGAGAAGACAGTGGTGGTGATAGATGTAGCAGTCCCCAGTGATAGTAACATCAGAAAGAAAGAACATGAGAAGCTTGAGAAATACCAAGGGCTGAAAGAGGAGTTAGAGAAAATGTGGAGTGTGAAGGCAACAGTGGTACCAGTAGTAATCGGAGCATTAGGGGCAGTGACCCCCAAGCTGGGAGAATGGCTCCAGCAGATACCAGGAACAACATCAGAGATCTCTGTACAAAAGAGCGCATTGCTAGGAACAGCTAAGATCCTGCGCAGAACCCTCAGGCTCCCAGGCCTCTGGTAGAGGACCCGAGTCTGAAGGAGACACCGCCCACGTGGGGCGAGAGGAACATTTATTACATAATAAGAATAAACTTACCTCTTGTGAGATGGCCACTCTTCCTGATGCTCATGCCTGTACTTTTGCCTGTGACCTTGGTGGGTGACCTAATAATCATCAAAGCTGCTTGGTGGTGGTGTTTGACACATAGGTCGACCTCCATATTTAGGCCTGTGGACGACATCGGCAAAGTTATCCACATTTTTAAAAAGTTTCATCGTTTTTGTGCTACGTCACAAAGTTTGTAAAGTTTTCAGGAAAAGAACTTGCTCAGTATGATTTTTTTTTACTTGACAGTCTACATGCTGCACTTAAACTGTCTGTGATGTTAAAACAGGTCCAAATTGTACTTCTTTTTCCTTCACTCATTGTCATCACCTTTGCAGCATGTAATCTGTTGAGTAAACTTCTGTCTGTACGAACACAAACACCACCACAGATCTTAACTAATCACATGCAGCATTAGGAGAAAAAAGAGCCAACTCCCATTATTTACACCAATGAGTTCCGGCACTTAGATCCCTGAGAGCCAGATCATTCACATAGTACAGAACACGATTAGGGCCACTGAAATTTTTTTTTATTAAGGTCCAATATATTTTTATTATTGTTATCCTGAGAAAAGTCAGAATTTCAAGATTAATTTCAGAATTCAGATTTTTTTTTCTGTCACTTTTGCTTTATGTCAGAAGGAGGATTGGTGTTTTGCTTGCTCAATTCCTGTATCTGTGTTTTCTGTATTAAAGAATATAATATACAGCTGTACGATATAGATACATATGTATATATATATATATATATATATATATATATATATATATATATATATATATATATATATATATATTTCTGAGTGCCAGTCTTGGCTCAAATTGTGAAAGTGTCAGATTTAATCAGAAACTTTTTAATTTTACTCTACAGGATGTTTTGTCTCTGTCTAATTCAAAACAATGTCTGCACATTACAATACATTCATCTATATGTTATTTCTAGTGGAAGATTTATAAAACTATTCTATGAATTTAGGTAAACTGTAACACTTTATCATATGTTGAAATCAGCTCTTTCATCATTTGTTTTCCCAAGCCATCCTATTAAAGTATGTAAGATTTAAAAGCAGAGTTAGCCTGAGCTAGATAAGATAAACAAATAAATAAAACTGTAGATTGTGTTTTGATGTCATATTATGTGTATTTTAAACTTACAACTGGAGTACATGTGAAAATAAGATTTAAAAAAAATTAAAACAACAAAAAAATACATACATACAAATACATAAAAACATAAATAACAGCCACAATCATATTAAAGAAGAAGAATAAGATGCATGTAATATGTACACACAAGTTCCTAAGGATCAACCCATAAAGACCCAGTTCCAAATATTGTTTCCTCTATATTTGACTTTTCTTATGTGATTGTATGTGAATGTGAATATATTATGACATTATCCTTGTGTCTTTTCAGTGAATATGAGGTATTTTCTTATATTTAATTCAGTCACATAAAATACTATAGAAAAATAGAAGGTTGCTTAATCAAAAACAGAGAAAATTGAAGAAAAGGTGCCTTTCCCCCCAAAAAATATAACATTAACTGAATATAAACCCAGTGTGCCCCTCTGCTGTCATTCGTCAAAGGTGACAGTGCTTCCATGTCGTCAACGTCCAAATGGGTCACATCCGATGCCTGTAAAAGGATGACAATCTGCATTTTATTTGTATTGCTATGCTTAGTAGTTCTACACATTTGATTGTAGGTGGTTGTTTGAGTCTTTATGGGTTAATGTAGTGGGAACTGGCATAAATATATACATTCCTGTTTGTTAAACTCCAGTAAACCCATCAGATTCATATTTGAATGAATGGGATTGGACAGACATGGCTCTGATCTGTAAACCTGTTTCTGTAATTGTTCTAATCATTTTTTTTTAAATAAAGCTTTACTTCAAAGATAGCATGTAACAAAAAACAAACATACAAATGACACAGTAACCAACATCAAAATCAACATATAACACCAAAAAGGGAGGAGCAGAAGAAGAATGAAAAAGGATTCCTATTAATTCACTGAAAACTTTTTAAAACAAATTAACTTTTTTTTTTACATTTTGGGAAATGTTTAAGGCTGTAATTCAGGTCTTCTTTTCACCTGAGGATATGATGAAACCTGAACTAGAGCCCCTCCTAGTAGTTTCACAATACCCCCCTCCCCTTCCTCCCCTTCCTCCTCCTCCTCCTCCTCCTCCTCCCTCTCCTGCTCTACTGTTTTGGCAGCTCGGTGACGATATCATTTCCTCATATACCTGGTCAGGTGAACCTTTTAACTGGAATTAACTGCCAATGGCTTTCTGTTCGATGGATTAATGTGCTTCAGAATGAGGAGATAAACCACAGATCAGCTTTTATGAACTAAAGGCAGATCTCTGTGTGAGTATTCAAACGCTACTCACTTCTAACCTGTAAAATAGATCTGTGTGATCCTGTGTGTGTGTGTGTGTGTGTGTGTAGGGGGGGGGGGGGGGTGTAAAGGAAAAACATCGGTATATGTTACAATGTAACCCTCGTTATCCACTCAACCCGTGACATATTTAAGAACATTTGTCCTTATTTTGTCTTGTTTTCACATTGAAACTTTCCCAGAAACTCCCTTTAAAATCCTCTTCATTTTAGGTTAATCTATGTGCTGCTGATGTATAGTTCAAAGACCTGGCAGGAAAACTAGATGAAAACAATCCCTTAAACCTTCCACTCAATTCGGCTTGTAAATTATTTCCTCTGAATCGTTAAATATAAAATTAAAGCTATAAAATGTTGTTAAACTTGTATGTTTTTCCTGTGTGATTTGAGTTTTCCTAACACGATCCAGACTTGTTTTCCATACATGTTTTCATGAATCCAAAAACCTGCTGGACCACCTGCTCAAGTGTTTGTTTCTCCACCTACAAACCGTTTTCATTGTGAGGTAAAGTAGCAAGACAATCATAAAAAGTGTATGCTTACTCTTAAGTTTACACAGTCAAGATGCATCCCCACATTGCATTGTTTCACACAGTAACAGGTTTTTTTTTAATGTTACTTGGTTGGTGTTTTTCTTAATAATTCTTCTAATCCAAAGTAGAAGAGGTCATGGGGCCGCCTGCCGAGTTTGGGCCTGTACAATTTAAGGAAACATAAAATAAAATTAAGGCCCTATTATGATAATATTTAACCATTATTTTTAACATCAGTGGCGTGCACAGACATTTTGGGGGCCAAGTGCTCTGGAGGGGAAGGAAAACACTTATTTTGTGCGAACATGTTATTATAGTGTGAGATTAAAAGAAAAAAAATTACACAAGTTAAATGAAAGTTGACCTTTATTTGTAACATTATATAACTGAGTTTTCAAGGGTTAAACATTTGAGAAAGTCTATATATTATATTCTCTATATACAGTCTGATAAAGTCTATATCCTATATTATATATATATATATACAGTCATTGTCAAATGTTTGGATAAACTCTGTACAGAAGCGTGTCTTTGTGAAGTAGATAAATGTGTGTTTACGCTCTACTGCAGGTCTTGCTAAAAATAAACTGTAGTAAAGTGGAATACTCTGATTATTTGGGAAATAAATGCTTTTTGTTTGTGTTCATTTATGTTGCCTGCCTACAAAACATACACAAAAGAAAACATTCAGTTTGACAGATAGATTTATGAAGTCTACCAAAATTATGTGTGGTGGTGGTTTACGTTATCAATTATTGATTTGGGCTATAGCATTAAACTCGATAATCAGGTGATGAGTCAGCTAAAAAATGTACAGTTGTTTGGTGTTGTATGTATGGTGGTGGGGAAGGCTAAGAACTAAAACAAAAGCCACAACACAAATGCAAACAACACAGCACAGAAAGCCGCAAAGGAAGTGATGTATTTTCTGACGGACCACCAGAAGCAGAATTACCATAGTAACCATTAAACACTACAAAGTCAGTGACAAATCTGACAATTATGGGTGGAAAAAGAATGTTAATTAAAAACTTATAAATACTTCTACTTACTTTTTTAACCTTTTCACTTCTACGTTCCTTTTAAATTTTACAAGAAAGAACTGCTTAACGGCGTCTATGGTAATTCTGCTTCCAGTGGTCCATCGGTAAATATGGTCACTACGGTTACGTCTTTCTGTGTTGTAGCTTTTTGGTATGTATGGCACATGAGGAGAAACCTGTCCGCAGACATTCCTAGTACACTAAAGACAGCTTCCAGCCACTCAACTGTTGCTGCTACTGCACCGCATCTCATTGGATGAATTGCGAGAGTTCACGTGACAGAGGAAGAGACGTACAGGTCAGAAGTGTGTCTGGGCAGTTTTTCAATAGTTTTTAAGCTTACAATTTTTCCAATAATAATAATCATCATTATTTAAAAAAAAACAACAACAACTGAAGTTTCAAAAGGGCACTTTCATTGATGAAGGGCAAAGAGGCAAGTGCTCTAGCATCTATCTGTGCATGCCTATGGTTAACATGATAAGCAATGTCTTCAGTTTCTCTGGTAGGCTAACTAATCATCTTTGGCCCTTAGGTATGTCACACACCTATTTGAGTTTGGTCATTGGGCTCTTGACCAATCACAGCAGGGCCCTGATCACAGTCCCGCCCTCTTTCTGCATCAATCAATTAATCAGGAGAGACTGTAGTGATGTTTGAAACCACTGTTTTCTTTTATACCGAGTAAAATTCAGGCGAATATTATGTACCGACATTTTATGCAACTACACCTAATATTTATATATATTTATTTAATTATTTTTAAAACATTGTTTGTCTGTCTGTTATGTAAAGTGCCTTTGAGTGTCCAAAAAAATTGGTATTATTATTATTATTATTATTATTATTATTATTATTATTATTATTATTATTATTATTATTATTATTATTATTATTATTATTATTATTATTATTATTATTATTATTATTATATGTCTTTGAAATCTTAAAAAAACAATAACTCAACCCCCTGTTTCCTGGGGTGGTTGCAGTTGGTATGGGTTTTGAGCAGTGTTTCCTAACCCTATTCCTTGAGGCACACTGTCCTGCATGTTTTAGATGTTTCTCTCTCCAACCACACCTGATTCAAATGATCAGCCAGAAGAATGATGATGACCGTCAGGTGTGTTCAAAGAGGGAAAGCATCTAAAATATGCAGGATAGTGTGCCTCTAGGACCAGGATTGGGTAAAACTGGTTTAGAGGCTGGGCCAGGGAGGGGGGGGGGGGGTCTATTGAACTGGATGGGCCAGTGTGGACCAAAAACTCCTAGGCTGATTTTATTTTATTATTATTTTTTGAATCTCAGTTCACCCCTGCAGATCACCACTACCACCACTGTCACTTTACACCTTTTTCTTTTAACACATAAAGACCCAGTGTTACTTTTGTGGCACTTCCCCAATTTATTTATTTATTTATTTTGCAGAGGTGGGTAATTCCAGGTCCATCAAGTCAAAGTCCTGCCATGTATTGGTTTAAACCTGTTCATTGAACCAGCCCATTTTAATGAGCACAATGCCACATCCAAGTAAATGGGATAATTAGTGGAATCACCTGTGTTTACTGAACAGGTTTGAATTAATACATGGCAGGACTTTGACTTAATGGACCTGGAGTTACCCACCTCTATTTAACATTTCTTAAGATCTATTAACATGTACTATATCATTATGCGCTGCTTTTTTTCAGTGAAACTCGGGTACTTTGCTATGTTTAATTTGCTGATCACGTAAATGATCATAAAAACTCAGATTAAAGTCGTTTGATTTTATCAGAAACTGAGAAAAGTGAAGGAAAAGGCATGTTTTCAACAAAGATATCAATAACCGAACATACACCCAATAACTCCATCACCTGTCACTGATCCAATTCCATAGGTTTTAGAAATAATACATTTTATTTATCAGCGCCTTTCAAAAATCTCAAGGTGCTTAACAAGCTGAATTAAAATGGTATATAAACAGGCCTAAAAACAAGTGGCTGTAGAAGGTGAAAAAAGAAATATTTACACTATTGAAATTAAGTAATAAAGAAGAAGGATGTAAAAATTAAAGTTAATATAGGTTAGAGATATGTTCAAATGATCACATATGCATTTCTCACTGTATTAAGATACAATCTGATATACATGAAGCATGTACGGCAGTAAAGGCAATTGTTCCAGGGATTAAAAACGACTTCTCTAAACTGAAGTATTTGGCGTGACCTCCCTTTGCACTTAAACTGTCTTTAACTTTTAGTACAGATAATATGACATTTATTCTGTTAATGTTGTGATGTTTTACATTAGAGTTCATTCAACACATGTCAGATGTTTCTAATTGTTTGTATTATGTCTTGTCATGGGGTCAGGGGTCACATTCAATTGTGACTTTAACCTTTTATGTGCATGTGTATATGAATCAGTCAAAGTAATAAGTAAGCCCAGAGAATATGTAGAAGTTTAACATGTGATTAGGTCTTACACATTACATTGGTGAAAATCAAGCTAAGAAAAGGTGGGAAGAGGTGTAATTTACATAAGATGACATACACTGATGCAAAGGGTTAAGTGCATACAACAATATGGCACAACGGTCAGCTTTGTCATTTCACACCATTCTGACTGTTTGTTTCAGGATGGCTGATGGTATGAAGACTCAGCTTGTGAGTGCCATCCACCTACAGGAGGTAGAGCTGCAGGAGAAACCAGGACACAGACAGATGGACAGTGACACAAACAGCAATGGTGAGTGTGAGATTAATACACCAGTTTGTATGGTGTAAGATTACTGTCAATATATTGGTGTCCACAGATTGGATACTCATGCGTATTTATCAAAAAAATACAACTACGACTTCAAAAATTACATAACTGTAGAATGTTCATTATGTCATTCCTGTTAAATTAAGTTAGTTAGGTAGTCACTACAATATCCTAGTGACCCTCTGATGAAGGTGGAAGGAACACGCCAAAACAAATATTCACTCCATTGCATATTTTTTCCTTTGTATTGCTTTTATTAATTGAATTATGGTCAAAATAATTTATAAGAACCCTTTAATGTAAATGTCAGACTGAAAACAAATTTCCGGAAAGTAATGTCAATTAATTTGCAATATATATTACAAAGATAAGTGATTGCACTACTACTACTGTAGCCCTTGGAATTGACCTAATTCACCAGGTCCAGGTAACTTTGACAATTTAAAATTGTAATAAAGCCAACAATCTAATAACTTGCTAGCAATATAACATTTTTGAGACAATAATGTATTACCTCGAGAAAATAATTCACCAAGGATGTGTCTCACAAAAGTAAATACATCTGTCACGTCTGCAAATACTATCTAAACCAAAGGCGATGCACAAGAAAGCCAAACAGTTTGCTAAAGACAAACAGACTAAGGACATAGATTACCCGAAACCATGTTCTGCGGTCTGACGAGATAAAAACAAACTAATTTGGATTTGATGGTGTCAAACATGTGATGGCAATCAGCTGAGGAGTATAAAAACAAAAGTGTTTTGCCTACAGGCAAGAATGATGGTGGGACCGTCATGGTCTGTGGCTGTAGATCTACAGTTCACTGAGGAAACCATGAACACCAACACATACTGATGCAAAGCATGATCCCCTTCCTTCACAAAAGACATCCAACCCAATTGTTTTGAAATCAGAAGAACAGTAAGGACAGAGCATAGATAAGAAAGCACATAGTATATTATGTCAAACATCCGACAACATTACACAGTGAGTACTGTGAAGAAACAGTGCAGATCTAAAATTATTTAAAAATATATATATATATTTAAATGCTGACTAAAGACCCACCTGTTTTCAGCTTTATTTGAATAAAGTGTTTCATCTGATCTCAGGCTTTTTGGAAATGTGTTCCAGTCATGTAGAAGTTAGAAGGTGAACAGACACTAGTCCATATCCAGATGACCTGAGGGGTCTGCTGGGTCACACTGGGTCAGGAGGTCACTGATGCTTTTTTGACCAGCAACAGAACTTTAAAGTCTATCGTCTGTCAGACAGGCAGTCAGTGTTGGACTGATGTTCTGGTCTTAGTGAGGACTGTAGCAGCACAGTTGAATGAGCTGCAGTTGTCTTGATTAAATTTTTTTTTCCTTTTAGGTAGACTAGGTGACTGAAGATGAATGCATGGACTAGTTTGTCTGATTCCTGTTGAGACATAAGATCTTTGATTTTTTTTTTTTTAGATGTTCTCAAGGTGATAATAGACTGATTCTGTGACTGTCTCGATGTATTTCTCATCCATCACTACACCCAGATGTAATCACCAGGCAGTAATATCATTGTAGTAATTTGTAGAGCAGTCATGGAAGGCTTGGACAACAGCATGTCTTTAGCCACTAGGCATATTTACTGAACTTACATTTTCTGGAAACAATACAGGTTCGTCACCAGCCTCTGGTACGGAACACCCAGAGGACCACATCTCCTCTCCCCCAAAATAGTGATAAAATCCTAAACAAAATAAATGGACAACCTCACTAAAAGGCACATAGTCATTACTTAAAACATGACAACTGGGAAAAAAAAGAAGCAAAATAACATTTCAAACTTTTTTCAGTTATTCTATGTTACTGTACATAGTCTTTAAGCCATGCTGGTGCCTTCACCTCCCTCCTTGGGTGAAGCTTTTCCACCTTTCCCCCCTCCCTGTCTTCAGGTCCTGCTGCCTGTTCTGTGTCCTCCACAGTCTGCGTAGGGCTTTGTATGCCTTGTTTCTCCTCACCTCTTCTGAATTGGTCTCCACCACGTACATAGGAGCTCCTGCATGTTTGTAATCCAGACCTTCTGACCTGCTTTTAGCTCTGGTCTAACCCCCCCCCCCCCCCCCCCCCCCCGCTCTATGTCTTTTGTTATAGGCCAGTGTTTGTGCTTGTTTTTAACTCTTTGTTCTTGTCTGTAAATGTCTTTTCACTTGGCCATTGTAGTTTAAGTTGACCAAGTGATATTGGCAAGGGTGAGCACAGCCTTCTGCCCATTAGGAGTTCCGCAGGTGAAGGGCCTTGATACTGTCTGGTATACCAACAGGACTTTGTATGGGTTGGTGTTCTTCTTCAAGAGGCTGTTCACTGTTTTAACAGCCCTTTCTGCCTCCCTGAAGTATGGGCTACTGGTGACGGGTCTGAAATCATAGTCTGTGGCAAAAGAGGAGAAAAAGCTAGAAGAAAACTGAGGTCTGTTAACAGTGTTTCAGGCACATAATGCCTCTGTCTCCTTTGCACTGACTTGCACATTGCCCCCACAGAATTGCACATTACATGTTTTTACTATATTTATTTTTATCTTATTCTATCTTGGTGCATGCTTAGCTTTTTTATACTATATATATATATATATATATATATAATTCTTTTTTTTCTCTTTTCTTTTTAGTGATATACTATATGTTGAATGTTGCAGCGTTACACCGAGACAGATTCCTAGTTGTATACTACATGTGTACTATACGAACAGTGGCAATAAAACTCTTTCTGATTCTGATTCTGTGTCTTGCAAAAATAGATTTCAGGCCATTAATTACCCCTGATGACATAGTTATAGAGGTCTTCATTATTTCAGTGTAATAATTATTTATTTTTAAATAAAGATATGAAACTCTTGTCCACTGAAGAGGACAAAATCCTTTGCAGGGTCTCTGGAGGATATAGGTTTAATTAAAAAAACATTTTTTTTATTACATATATATATATATATGTTTTTGTGGTTTCTTTGTAGCTCAAAGTGGAATCAATGCACATCAGGAGAATTGGTGTTAGAAGTACAAAAAATGGAGAGATTACACACAATTAAGTTGATAATATGAACAACTAAAACCACAATAATTCTCCGGTGAATTCTGCTGTATAAGAAGAGATCTTTGTTTTTGCTGCTACAGAAGAGCAGACGTACAGCGTGGAAGATGCCGTGGAGACCATTGGTTTTGGACGTTTCCACATCCTGCTGTTTGTCATCTTGGGCAGCTGTAATGTAGGTATAATATAGCTGTTTATCTCACTGTAGATCAATAATATATAGCATAAATTCTTCATACTTTATTGTTTTTTTTTACCTGATTGGTGTTCGTAGATCATAGAAGCCATGGAGATCATGCTGCTCGCCGTTGTCTCTCCTGAGATTCGATGTGAGTGGCATTTGGAAGACTGGCAGGTGGCACTTGTCTCAACGGTGAGGCCAAAACTCAACTGTACCATAAATTTAACAGTGTGAAGCTGTGTGGGCAGATGTTTGCAGGTGAAATGTACCTTGGGAGTTGACTTCTCTTTTTACCAGTAGTTGTTTTCTCTTGGTCAAAGAACTCGTCACTTTCTTTTACAATCATCTTTCATTTACACTATACATTGAGGCTAACGCTATCAGGGGCAGACAGCAAGAATATATCTTTGAAATCCCTCCAGTCTTCTGGTCAGTGACGGGCGGTCCGCTTGGGCGCGGGGGCGCCGCCCCATTACGGACGTGGAAAAAACTAAACAAAACATAATTTGATCTCAAAACATTTAAATTAACAGGCTAACATCTTTGATATAAAGTAGTAAATATTATTACTATATATTTAGTAGTAAAGTTGATATAAAGTATGAATTGAACATAGTTATCATATTTGTCATTTAATCCTTTGCAACGATATCTTTCATATTCACAAAACCAGTTACGCTTTGCTTACGTTAAGTTGTTACTTCGAACGGGGAGCCGACCCTTCTCTACGTTAACTTAACATAGAGTCACTCTAAACGTGACATAATGCATTTGATAGGAGGCCATCGGGGCGCATACACGGTGCGTCCAGCAGCCTGGCTGTTGTTTATTGGCTGGTAAATATGGAACGTCATCATGCTCAAAGATGTGTGAAGGACCTTGAACTTATGACCTGTTTCTGCTGTACTTCCTGATTATGCTGTTCACTTCCTTTCTAGCAGCCTCCGGTTTACTTTAAATGTTAACACCGAGTGATTTAGTGAGAAAAATTATGGACAACGGTGAGGCCAGTGTTTTGCCGATGTGTTGCATATTTCCTTGTTAACCACTCACACCCATTACAAATCTGCAAAAACAGCAAAACTAAAGTCTGCTATATGAAGGAGACTGTTTTTTTAAAACCAAATTCACAGATATTTAACCCTTTGATCCATACTGGTTACTACAGTGGACCATTATTCTACAATTGTTCTCTTGTATATTCATGGGTTTTGTTGTTTTAGTTCCATATCAGTCAGTTCATATCATTACTGTAACTGGTCTGTTCTTAATACCTGATCTGTACTGACATGTTTATGTGTAAATCAATGACTTTTTCATAGATCGTAATTAACAGTCTGTTCTTAAAGAAAAACTGCATTAAACTGTTTTATTTCATAGTGTTCTGATATTGTGTTTTAAATACACATGATTTCCAGCTGAGTGGATATTTTTGTAACTCCATAGAAATAGGTTCATTAAAAAGATTTCAATCACATTGCTTTTTTCATGCCTAAAGAGGAATAAAAACACTTAGGAAAAACATCTTGACTAAGTTTCTCAGAATTCATGCATCAAAGGGTTAATAGGATGGGAATTCCATCTAAAGTCAACTACACAGCTCAGCAGTTGGAATAAACAAAGTACTTGGGTCTTATGTGTTTGAGTTTATTCCCAGAGTATGACTCAAACAGCCTCATATGTTTTTACAAAGCTTGATGAACTTTTTTGATAAACTGGGTGCATCTTCAAATGTATGATGAGTAAGATAATGTCAAACACTTAGGCAGTCACAGCTGAAGTTTACCAGTATTAACAGAGCTGATTTGTAGTTGTAGAAGAAGCTATTGTCATTTCACAAATATAGTCTCAATATTTTGCCCTTCCTTTTTTGGAGAGGGGGGTAAAGTACTGTACATGCTAATAAGGATGGAAGATGACAAAGTAAAACTTTAATAATAAAATGTTGAGGTTGACACTACTTGCGGGAGTTTATTATGCATTAAGGCAGGGGTCTCAAACTCGCGGCCCGCGGGCCAAATGCGGCCCGCCGGACGCTAGTTTGAGGCCCCCGCCTTGATATGAAAGTTTAATGTTAGTGCGGCCCGCGCGAGTTTGACATGGATGCTGTATGGTATCATGTACCCAGAAATGACAGCTTAAAGCTGTGTGCACACCGGACACAATTGACACGATTTTGTCCCGCCCATACGCGAGCGAGCCCGCCTGTTTTGCTTTTTCTCTCATCATCCATGACTGAGATCACCACCATCACTGCGCTGTACTGCTCTGAAAGTCCGAAGCTCCGCTGTCATTTCTGGGTACATGATACCCTCTGGAGGCGTCACATTCTCCCTAGTTCTCCCTATAAACGTGCATTTTTTTCACACTGACAGGCTCAGATAGTTACAATAAGTGTCCGACAACATACTAGAAAGGAGAAATGAACGTATGTCTACCTTTAGCTTGAGATCGCTGTTTGTTGTTGTTCTGCTGCTGTGTGGACTAAAGGGGTGTTCACAGCAAAAGCGACAAAAATAATCGCAAAATACTCAAAAATACTCCCATGGTCAGTAAACGGCCGCCGGTAAACTGTGGGTTTTCCCCCAGTTCTCTCCTTCAGTGCTGCTGCTCTGAGCCGGCTGCCTGCCAGCTAGCAGTGGTTCAGTCCTCTGGTCCAGTCCCGCGAAAAAAATAAACAACCTCCGGTCTGCATTGACTTTGTATGTAATCTCGTCGGTTTTCCCCCGGTTCTCTCCCTCCGAAACTCCCGGTCAGGTAAACCGCCAGCGAACTCCAGTCCAGTCCCATTCCCCCGGTCAGGGGAAGTTCACAGGGGATTCACTGGCTCTCTCCCTCCAGAGCTGGCTGCGAAACATAAACTCTCCTGGTCGTTAAACGGTTGTCGGTAAACTCTGTCTTCCATAAACTGCAGCGGGCACAGCAGCCTGCAGGACACCGCACAGGACCTGTGTGCAGTAACGTTATGAGACTCTCCACACTGATTGGCTCTCGCAACAAACAGCGATCTCAAGCTAAACGTAGACATACGTTCATTTCTCCTTTCTAGTACGTTGTCGGACACTTATTGTAACTATCTGAGCCTGTCAGTGTGAAAAAAATGCACGTTTATAGGGAGAACTTATAATATAAATATTAAACGGCCACCACAAACACTTTGTGTTTCCATGGTTTCTGACGTTCAACCAATCACTAACTGTGCCGTGCTCGACGTCATATGCAGGCGCAGGACCCTGAGCCAATCTGGTACCAGCGGAAATTACGTTCTTTGTACGTCACCAACTATATGTGGTTTCTTAAGTTTTTCTTATTTGCTGTTTTATTATTATTTTATTTATTTATTACTGATTGATTGATTTATTTTCTTTATTCTTTATTTGTTTATTTATTTTTTCATCTTATTTTGTGTAGAAAATTAAAAATTAAGATATTTGAGAACAGTGGAATGTTTTATCAGAGCTTTTCTTGTGGAAAACCGGAACCAAAGCACTGAAAAAGTGTAGGGTATAGCAGAAGCAAAAGCATTGAAGACAGTTTTTTTTTTCTTTTTTTTTCTGTTTTTAATAAATGCGTTTTTTTTGTTGAAAACCTGATGCGGCCCAGCCTCACCCAGACCCTAGCTCCAGTGGCCCCCAGGTAAATTGAGTTTGAGACCCCTGCATTAAGGATATATACATATCACAAAAAATGAGTGTTAAAATACAGGTATTTTTATTATCTAGTGCTGTTTCTCTGCCAGGATATGAAGAAAATGTAAATATATGGTAAAATGTAACTTGTTTGTTGGTAATTTCTTAGAAAATATAAGTCAATCAATAAATCAAATTTATTAATATAGCACATTTAAAAAGATCCAAATCAATAGGACAGAAATGCTGTAAAAATGAAACAAAATGTATATAATGTGTTGTGTTCATCAAAGTGAACTGTGTGTCTTCAGATGGTGTTTCTGGGCTTCATGTTGTGTGGAGTTCTGGGTGGATACCTCTCTGACCGATATGGACGTTGGACGGTAGGACACACCTCAACACCATGTTTGACCAGCACTGTGTTCTGTTTTCCTGACAGTGTGTGCTTGTCATCAGGTGGTGTTTGTAAGTTTTGTGTGGAGTGCCTACTTCTCCCTCCTCACATCCTTCGCTCCGTCATATGGTTGGTTTATCTTCCTGCGCAGCATGGTGGGCTGTGGGGTCGCCGGCGTGTCACAGGGGTCAGCTGACACACACACAAGTTTACATCATTTCAAACAATGTTCCATTAGCTTCTGTTCAACTTAATGTCAATTTAATGATACTATTTTAACAAAAGTTTCAATGTTTCAGATCTGAACATACAGTGGTGGAAAAAAGGTTTTGGACACTCCATGCACCTGTGGTGTGTTCCATTAAAAATCATTCTTAAGTCACAGAAATCTGCCAAGTATTGTTTCCTTCTCCAAACTGACATGCACCCTTTTGCAGGGGCGGATCTATGAGTGGGTAGGGCCCGCCCTGATTGCCAGCTGTGCCCACCCAATCAGAAGCTCATAGACCGATTTTCATTGCCTCATCAAACTGAAATGTTGGTCAATATCCTTACTATAGTTATTTATTTGTAAATGTCAGTGGAAATAAATTCTGTATATTTAAATATTTGTGTTTATTAAAAAAAAAAAAAAATCAGTTTCAATTCAGGAAATGCTATTACCGGTACGTTGTTGTTATACGTCCGCGCACCTGCCCACCCCAACTTCACTTAGGCCCGTCTAAAAATAGCCGTCTAGATCCGCCACTGTATATATATTTTTTTCTGTAAATATTTCATAATATTGTCACATCAATATTTTGTTTAAATTGTTAATGTTCTTTGTTCCTTGTTCGGTTCATATGTGTTTGTTCTTTACCTTTGCTTTATTCTTGCCGTCACTGTCCTGTGTTGTTCTTTAGCATTGGTGCTATGCTAGTTTTGTTGTTATCACTGTTGGTCTGTGGTTACTATGATGTGAGCTTAACTATTGAATGTGTGAATGTGCTTTGTTTCTGTGTTCTATCCAGATTTTGGCTTCATGGTTTAGACACTGTTGAATGAGTTGATTATGAGTTAGCCTGGGCCTGATTATTTTGTTTATCTTGTTTAAGGGACAGGAGTGAAGGTTTAGATCTTGAGTTTTTTTTTTAGTTATTGATGAGAATGGGGGTGAGATCAAAGAAGTGTTTCTTCTTCCCATTCATTTTCGGGTGTAAATCATATATATATATATATATATATATATATATTCGTATGTATGTGTGAAATGCTTGAAATAAAGGAATCAACCAATCAATATTGAAAACTGTAAAATTTTAAGAGTGTGCGAAAATGTTTTCCACTACTGTAGATTGACTCATTTGCTGATATGATATATGATCCACCACCATTTAATTTTGGACAGACACCACCTAACAGCATAGACATAATCTAACATGAATAACAGGGAGATCATTTGAAAATCTTAGAAGAAACCTCAGCCACAGAGCTTATTTTAAAATGAACACATTTTATGCATGTTCTACAGTGTTGGCTTAAGCCAGTTGTTCATCTGTCAGTCTGTGCATCCTGCAGCTCACTCAGAAAACATTTACTGTAGATTATTCAAAGGCTCTCAAGTCTAGAGCGATTCCTTTCCTTTAAGAGGTTAAAATGGAAGAAATGGAATCTAAAAGTTATAACCATGTTTTTATCAGTGCGTTATGTGTATTCATTATGTTTCTACAGTGTCACAGAGTGGATTATGACATCTATTTTCCATTTAATAGCAACACAGTGGTTACTTATGGGAACCTGATGTGGATTTGTATGAAATGCTGGTCTGTGGTGGTAGATGGTGGTCACCTCAGAAGCAAAAATAGTGTTTTAGCCACTTAATAAAAGGAACACGAAAAAAACGCATCTGCCAGGTCCCCATTGGAAAGTGTTGATGGCAAAGTAAAGCAGTACACTGGGGAAAAAAATTAATTCAACAAAAAATATCTTCCAATGGAACAAATGAAAATGATCTGGATAATATTTCTGAAATAACATTTTCAAGAAGTATTGTAAAAAAAAAAAAAAAAAAGTTCTTATATCTCACTCAAATGTTCCTTTTTAGGTGATTATGTCTTATTTTAAGTGTGATTAAATATTTTGAGGAGAAGTTAGAAAAATGCCTTGGGTAAAAAAAATTATTTTTGCAGTGTACATTCCTTCTAAATATGAAGAGTTCATTTGCAAAAACAGATAACTCCATTTTAGTTTTTTTCACAAAATGGCATTTTTTTACTGTACATTCCAGGTAATACTCATTGATTTTATATATTATTTATTCAATTTAGTGGACCTTACCAAATGAAATAAAATCCACAAGTATTACCTGGAATGTACAGTAAAAAATGCCATTTTGTGAAAAAAACAAAAAACAAAACAAAAATGGAGTTATCTGTTTTTGCCAATGAACTCTTCATATAGTCTTTCTTTAACATTAACTTTTTTTTATTGCATGTGTAGTCTAAGTAACCCAGTGCAACATGTTGGGTAGACTTGCCCTTTACTAAATGTTTTTCCTGTGATATTCAGGTTTGTTTTGAAGACGGAGTTCATCCCTGCAAAGCATCGAGCTTTTATGCTTCCTCTAGCCAGTGTGAGTGCAACCAAAAAAATCTCACTTTTCACACTGTTGTTTGATGTAGTTTGAAATACTGCACAGTAACAGCCTGAAATGAACCTGTCTATGATGTGATGTGTGAGAAAACGTCCCAACATGCTCTCTGTTCTTAGGTCTTCTGGATGATAGGCTCAATGCTGATCATCATTCTGGGGATGTTGGTGATTCCCACACTTGGCTGGAGGTGGATGATCCGCATCTCTATCACCCCCAGCGTCATCCTCATCTTCCTCTTCAAGGTAGAACCATTCCCTGTCAATGTTAGTGTAAAGTAGGAGCTTTTCTTGGCATTTTCAAGTTGTGTACAGAAAAACCTGTGTGGAAATGCAAAAAAACCTAAAGTTGTACATGGTGGACAAGAAGGTTGTGTGTGTGTGTGTGTGTGTTCATGTGCAACGTTCCTTCATTTAATAGGAAATAGATATAACTGCTGTGTTAGATGGCAACACTAATACAATGCCACTATATTTGTTGAACTGCAGAAACAAATACAAGATCAAAGCTGTGACAAGCCATATTAAATCATGTGAAACAAATAGAAAACACTGAAAAACCATATATATGATCTCTGCCATTGGTTAAGTTCAGGGGGGAAAAGCTAAAGCTTCAGTTTTTGACAGGTGATCTT
Source organism: Siphamia tubifer (assembly GCA_020466265.1). Lineage (NCBI taxonomy): Eukaryota > Metazoa > Chordata > Actinopteri > Kurtiformes > Apogonidae > Siphamia > Siphamia tubifer. Next base: position 57,903,967 of record CM035794.1, on the reverse strand, counting down.
TGTTTTTTGTGTTTTAACAGTCAATTCAGTCAGTACTATGGTATATCTGTTTCACACATCTTTAATCTCGCCCAACAAGTCTGTGTGTGTGTGTGTGTGTCCGCAGAGACATATCATGCTGTTGTAACTCAATGAATACTTGAGATATCACCATGAAATTACATGGGCATATACATATAGCTAATGCACATCAGATGAAATGATCCATTTGAGAAAAGGTCAAAAGTCAAGGTCGGATTTAGCAGAAAGGTCAAAATCACATTATTGGCTCTAATTCAAGAACGGGTTGTCATAGACACTTGAGATTGGAACAAAATAGGGACGAGAATAGGCATTCTCTGAATACTTGTTTTTTGCTTCATAATGTTTCCTCACTATGTTAAAGTACTCACAAAACAAGTAATTTCATGGTGATATCTCAAGTATTCATTGAGTTATAGCATGATATGTCTCTGTGGACACACACCGATTACAATAATCTCTCCCAACCAATGTTGGGTGAGATTAATAAACAAAGTCTAAACTAATTACTGAAAATTGTCTTAGTGTTTAAATGTGACATTAAACAGCAGTGGATGAAAAAAAAAAATTACTTTAAAAAAAACACATGGTATATTTTGCCATGGTCGTAAACATACGGGTAACTTTGTGGAACAAGGTTGTACTGAGGAAACACACATCCACATGATAGGGTTTTGTGTTTAGTACATTCCAGAGTCTGCGCGGTACAACATGTCAGCAGGAAACGTTAAGGCTGCCATGGACACCCTGCAGTGGATCGCTAAAATGAACAAGACATCTCTTCCTCCAGGACGCCTTGAGGAGCCAATCGTGGTTTGTCCTTTGCCAAGTTGTCATTTGTTGTTATGACCTATTTTTATTTTATTGAAAAGTGATGAATATTTTCTCTAAAATTTCGTATGGCTTTATGGTAATTTCAGAATGAGAGAGGCAACTGGAAGATACTGCTTGGTCCAGCGCTCAGGAGGACGTCTGTACTGCTCTGGTATTCATGGTAAATACATGGTTCTCCACCTCTGTCTAGGATGAAAAACCAAAATATGGACTTGGAAATTGTACTTATTATATGTTATTAATGTAGTCCATCATGTGATATCCATTGATTGTGACATTATTTCAGAAACTTTGATGAAAGACCTCTAGACATTTTTGTTTCTTCATAAATTATTATTATTGATTATCCTACAGTTGATTTTATTATTTAATAGATTTTTAAAACCTAAAAAAGTAATTGATTTTTAAGTTAAAACCACTGATTAATATGAAAACATATTCCCAGAGCTGTGTTTAATGTCTTACAAGCGTTTTGTATTGTTCTGTAGGGTTTTTTTTCTTTTCAAATGTTGCTCTTGTTTGTCATAATGGAGTGAAACCAGGCCTGTTTTAATTCAACAGGTTTGTGGCGTCTTTTGCCTATTATGGCTCAGTGCTGAGTAGTTCAGAACTTTTAGAGAAGAACTTGTTGTGTGTGACAAATGCCAACAAAGATCATCATGTCAAACACAACCAAGAGGACGGGATTTGTTACTGCATCCCCTTTGCACTCGGTGACTACCAGACACTGCTCATCAGCTGTCTGGGAGAAGTTGCACGTGAGTAAAATGTTTTAATCCTGTCAATTCATGTAAATAATTGGTGTAAAATTAAATTCTTCATCTTTTCATGGTCATCAGATATGACCCATCTGGATGTTCAGAGGCTCCATGGTTACTATGGAAACACCATCATCTTCCACAACATTGATTCAACAGTTAAACCCATAGAGTTTGATCAGTGACAGTGGTTGGACACACTGGGTTTACATTAAATTAATGATATATTTGTTGAAAAAGTACTTTCCCCAAAAAAATGTTTTGCCTGGTTTTGATATAATAATCCTCAAATGTAATATCATCCTGATGATTAAAGTACATAGTCAGAAAACTAAATATCAATCAATTTTAAATAAAAATTAGGTCTTATAACTAAATATATGGACCTGATTTTTAATGAAAAAAAGTGAAATATAGAGGATAATATTGTGATATATGGTGATGAATCACTTAAGAAAAATTAAATACAGTAAAAGTCATCTGTGAAATTTCGCAAAAGGCACACTGGGTCTTTATGGGTTAAAACACTTTTCAAGTTAATTGATGACAAATTAATATAAATGTATAATGTACAGTGCACATGATTATTAGTGCTGTGTAATGACTAATGATGGATGCCACAACAGCATGATCAAATGAGCCCAAAATCTTGAAATCCTTACAGTTAGTGCCCTCCCAATAGAGACATCATGCCAACCCTCTTGGATAGTTTGTGTCTGCATATATGACTTATTCTGTACCATGAATAAAGTCATTAAAGTCAAACAGATCAGAAAGATGACAAATTGAGCACATTTGGTTAGATACTTGTTTAGGTTTGTCTATCCCTGCAGTACAGACCATATTTCCACAGTGACCAAGAGCACAGAAGGACTAAGAACTGACAGTAAAAATACAATACAGTGTCAAGAAATTCACATAAAAGGCTAAAGTCACAGTTAATATGCACTATTATATTTGACCAAATAGAATATTAAAACTATAAAAATATAAAAAAATAAAACAATAGTCAATTCTTCATCTAATGATATTTCTGAAGAATGCTTGTCTTAAATCAGGCCTGAGGTCTAACCCATGTCCTCTGTATCCCAACAGTTATCCCTCTAAACATTGGCTTACTCAATGTGCTTGGGCGTAAAATGAGTCTGACAGTGCTGCAGCTGCTGTCGGCCATTATGTTTATGATGATCAACATCTGCACCACCATGTAAGAAAGTCTTTATCTGTCACTAATGTCCTTACAGTGTCTCAGTTTCTGAGGATGTCCTGCCTTTGTGTCCTCAGGTATGGGTTTGTAGTGCTGCTGTTCCTGCTGCGGTCTCTGGTCTCCATGAACTTCAATGTGGTTTATATTTACACAGCGGAGGTACATTCACACTGCTGACCCTTCCTTGATTCTCCACTTACTGTAATGTAAAATTTCAAAGTGATCTAGAATCCAAGATCTCTACTGGATCACCGCCAAAATTTAGTAATTTGTTCAGGGTGAAACTCTCAACACGTCCTGAAAATTTCATCAAAATCCGTCCATAACTTTTTGAGTTATCTTGCTAACTAACATACAGACATATCCCCCAGGTATAGAGAAGATGAGAATGAGTACAGACACATTAACTTCAAGGACTAATGTTCACTTGTTGCCTATTATATCCAACCCAGTTAAAGGTACAGGCAAGGCGGGTCTCCTGTCAGTGTCATAATGTTCTGGTTGATCAGTATCTGTCTCCTTCAAAGATGGTTGGTATTAATTCATGTGTTGCTATGTAATAGACTTTTTATTAACTATGTTTAGATTAATTTTGTTTCAAACATCCAGTCCAAAGAGTTCCACACTTTTAGTGTTGGTATTATGAATTACCTCAAAGTGTCTTTATTAATCTCCCTTGTGATCAACTTGTCTTGAACTGAGGGGTCTGCTGCACAGACAACACATGCTACTCATACAACAATAGCAAAAACAAACATCCAGAATAAAAAATAAATAAATGAAATAAAAGTGCATTGCATTATCACATTGGTTAAAAATGTAACATGTATTTTAGTCTTGTCACTGACTTTAGTGAGGTCTAATTTATAGCTCTATTGATAAACCAGGTAACAGTTGGTCTCTGTATCTCAGGTGTATCCCACAGTGGCTCGGTCTTTAGGGATGGGCTTCTGCACATCTTTCAGTCGCATTGGAGGGATGATTGCTCCCTTTATCGCCCAGGTATGTTCATATTTGATGTCCTGGGGCCACATGTACAGAGATGTGCGTGGGTTTCATACTAAAACTTGGCATACGCTTATATCTGGAAAGGTCTGCACACACCAAAAAAATCCAGAACAAAACTGTGTGTATATCCAAATCCAAGCACATTTCCTTTGTACAGCCCAATCAGCATAAAAGTAACTAGGGTACATATATTGGAGAACCAGACTCATCCCTTTCCATGCCCAGCTTTGCATATGCAAATTAGTTTAAACAGAGCCTGGGGATGGGATTCCCCTCTCTGTATGATCAGATGATGACATCATGGTGACATTATTTTTTTTATTGGATTTGTGCCATTCAGACTGTCTCATAAATCAGATGCAGGTCCAATGGTAGTAAAATGTCAGAACATAGTCTAAGTGTCGCTAAAGGTTCCAAAGCACTAGAAATGTGCATATGCCAGCTATGGAGTTGTCGTGGAGGACTACACAGTTCCGCAGTTATACATATGAACATGAGCGTGGAAAAGGGTGTATGCCACAGTTTTGGGTGTACACCATTTGTACATTTGGCCTCTGGAGACTTGGATAAGTGTTGAGGTGTACAGTAGTTGGTGTGTGATATTTTCCTGCGTTCTTGTCAGGTGCTGATGTCTCAGTCTGTGATTCTGGCTCTTACTCCGTTCACTGTGGCTTGTGTCATTTGCGCTTTGGGAAATTTCCTGTTACCAATAGAAACCAGAGGCCGGGCTCTACTGGTGAGAATTGACTATTTTCATGTTTTCATTTCTTCTGTTTAAAACATTCAGATTTTAATTTTCACTTTTTCCTTTTTCAGCAAACCTCCTGATGTTAACAAAAGACAACAAAAGAAATACCTGTCTGTGAATTATTTTTTAATATATATGTTGTTTGGTTTGTAATATTAATTATTATCCATAACATTGTCATCATTTTTGATATTAAAGATGTTATATGATCATTTGTAGCGGCTTTATTATTACTCTAAAGTGAATTAATTAGTGAAGGACAGAACTGCAGTGTTAGACAAACCTATATATTATAAGATTCTCAACTTATAGTTTAAATTTATTTTATTCTTAGATTTTTTTTGTAAAGCATTTGACATGATTGAACACAATTTTATGTACCATACCTTAGAATTATTAGGCTTTGTCACTATCAATGTGATTAAACTAATTTACAAAGATAGGAATAGTACAGTCATGTTACCATGCCCAAGATACTTAGTAAGTAATCAAGCAAACAACGCTGTCCCATCTCTCTTTTGCTCTTCATTGCAGCAGCAGAAATGCTATCCATTGTCATTTAAAATAAAGATTTTGAAAAACTGACAGTACTAGGTTCTGAACCTGAGCGGCGTTCAGTTATTGGACTTCTGTGGGAGTCATAGTTTGGCCATAACTAACACCATGTTCAAACATAAGGATGTCCATCGGTGCACTTAGTACCAGGATATCCTAGGTCACTGGTCAATGATCGACTTTGTAGTTGTATCATCAGATCTGTGGCTGTATGTTTTGGAGACTCGGGTGAAGAGAGGTGCTGAACTGTTTACTGACCACCTACATCTACATATTTTCAGAATTATTTCAAGGTGATTTGAGCCATTTTTCCAAAACTCCTCACTGCCCCCTAGTGTTCAAATGGTATATGCTCTAAAAGGTGCATGACGGATCATCTTCAAATCTGCTTAAAAAGTGTTTTAAAACATTATTTATGCCCATCTAGATGGTTCCAGGGGTGTTTCAAGGTTCTTCAAGGTGTTTTGAGCCTTTTTTTCCTCCAAAACTTGTTAGTGCCCCCCGGTGTTCAAATGGTAAAGTGTATGTGCTCCAAACGGTTCATTTTGGACCATCTTCAATTCGCATTAAAAAGTGCTTTAAATCATTATTTATGGCCATCTAAGTGTTTCCAGTAGTGTTTCAAAGTGTTTTGAGTAGGGATGGTGAAATTTAGGCATGGTGGTGCAGTGGTTAGCACTCGTGCTTCACAGCAAGAAGGACCCTGGTTCAAATTCCACACCAGACCTTTCTGTTTGGAGTTTGCATGTTCTCCTCTTGTCTGCATGGGTTTTCTCCAGGTACTCCAGTTTCCTCCCATCATCCAAACACATGCACTGATAGGTTAATTAGTTAATCTATATTACCCATAGGTGTGAATGTGAGAGTGATTGTTTTTCTATACATGACACTATACATGACATATACACTGTGGCACTTGCACACATGCAACAAGAGGGAGGAGGGGAAAAAAAAGGCTCCCAAAGCGGATCCTAAAAAGGCTGTCACTGTGGAGCCACTACCCATTGTTCACTTAAAAGAGCTGGCCTGTTCGCGACCAACACAACACTAATGCAGAACTCTGCTGTGTGTCACAGATGGCCAACCTGGTGTCCATCTACAGTCTGGACAAACAAAATTTTGTCAAATGACCCAGTATTTTGACCACACTCTGGGCCTTGCCTGGATTGGATTCAGAGACACCCAGAAGGAAGGACGATGGATGTGGTCTGATGGATCCCAGGTGGACTTTACCATGTGGCACAAAGGGGAGCCCAACAACAACTCTGGAAAGAGCACTGTGTTCACACCAATTTTGGCCAAGATAAAACATGGAATGATGTTCCATGTTCAGTATCTTTTGCTTCTGTATATCTTTAACTGCTCATAAGTGTAATGTCTCATTCATTTCGGTTGACTAGTTCAAACACACAGGATATCAAATACAAAATGACATGCCTATTTTGATTTGTTAATGCTCTGATGGAGACATAGCCACAAGATGTAAGGAGAAGAATTGACAGGGTGTGACACTACTTTACAACCATCATCATCACGCCCCCTGAAAAGGAGAAGGGTGTCGTTTAGGTCAGTTTCTTTACTGGTGTGTGTGTGTATGTAAGCAGCTTTATGCATAAAGTACTGGACCAATTGTTATGAAATTTCCAAAGGTGCACGGTGGTCCACAACAGATCCTGTTAAATTTGAGTGAATGTAGGTCAGAGGTCACAGACAAGTGTTTTCATTGATAAGAGATAGGGGAAATCAGGTAAAATGTGTGCAAGGGGCACAGGGTTTGTTGTGCTGGGCACCACTTATGATCAGTCTTTTACCCAGCTGGCCACCAACAGCCAAACACATGATAAAATTAAAGTGAGACAGTGGCTGAAAGATGCAAGGGTTTCCTCCAGTTCTTCAAATATTGGTCAGAAACCATTGGCAAAGATTTCAAAGTCAGACTGAATTACCTTTCATTTCAATTGACCATAGGAATTAAGCAGATGCAACTTTATCAGGTTTATATTGAAGATACTATTCATTTGCTTGGACCTGTCAACCTTTGAGCTCTGTTGTACTAAAACATCAATATAAACAGGAATCACTTGAACATCGTTTTCTTCAGCTGACTCTCAGTACCTTTACCCCACCACCCCAAAGGGGAGAGGGGCATTGTCGAGTTTGTAAGCAACTAAGCAAAAAAAAAAAAAAACTACTAATTTTCATTTAAAAAAAAAAAAAAAAAAAAAAAAAACCTTGCAAGGTGGCCCAGAATAGAGCTCATTCAATTTTGGTGAATGTAGGTGAAAGGTCACCAACAATGTGTTTTAATAAGGTAGGGGGGGAAAAAAATTTAATCTGGTAAAATGTTGTGCCTGGCACCACTTGTTTGTAGTGTGATCAGTGTCAACATGAAGACAGAAATTAAAACATTTTTAAACCAGAGGCAAAGTTTAGAAATAAAGTTTCCACAATTTCACAGCTTCAGGTCTGTTGCATTTTATTGAACATGATTACTGTGACTATCAGTAACTACGAGATGCACAGACAAAAGGAAAAGTTAAAGAACAAACACCATCATTCCATTGTAACCAAGGACCGTAGTTTTTGAGTACACAGTTTTCTCGTCCCCATCCATTGTTAGGCTGTCCTGCGTCCCACAGAGTAAAGTCCACTGGAGAGCCATCAGACCACATCCATGATCTTTCCTTATGGGTGTCACTGAGTCCAATCCAGGTGTATCCCTCTCCGATGTCAAAATGTTTGATTACTCGTTCGACAAAAAGGTCTTCCTCCAGACTGTGAATGGACACTAGGTTGGCCTGCTCCGACACACAGTGCAGTTCTGCATCAGCCCAGGTCATCTTCGTGTAGACGTACTTGTAGCAGCGGCCGTTGAAGCTGAACCAGAACTGGGGACAACCACCTCGTAATAGCTCTGTTTCACCACCACGTGGAGTAAACGCCACAGTCAGAGCCCAAACCGATAAGAAGATGAAGAACAGCATGTTGCTGGTGTGAGATTCTGTCACAGGAGCAGAATGAACACTGCTGTGTTTTATATGCTTTGGAGTGGGCGTAAACCACACGTCATCAAAATTAGAATCAGCTGCATTGGGAAAGCTACTTGAGAAATGTAGTGAGTTCAGCTACCAGTTACTTTGATCTGAAAGTAGCTTCACTACATAGAAGTTAAGCAGGGTACACCCTGTATGAGTCTCCAGTTCATCTCAGAGTTGAACATGTAGACAAACAATCACTGTCACATTCACACCTATGGGGCAATTTAGATTAACCAATTAACCTATCAGTGCATGTCTTTGGATGGTGGGAGCAAAGTACCCAGAGAAAACCCACGCAGTCACGGGAAGAACATGCAAACTCCACACAGAAAGATCTGGTGTGGGAATCGAACCGGGCACCCTCTTGCTGTGAGGCATGAGTGCAAACTACTGTACCACTACTAACCCCCCCACACACACACACACACACACACACACACACCACCCCCCACTGCAAAATACATTACATAAAATTTTTAATAATGCATCTGAAAAAAGTTGCATTGTACTGCTTTTAAAAAAGACATACAGAAACTCAAAAGTGCACTATAAACAATATGTGTGACACGGAACGTAGAGCCCTGTCCCTTGGTGTAACTGTGGTTTTCAGTGAGTCCCATGTCTCCACATCCATCCAACTTCCATGTGACTTTCAACTCCATTTGGACCATAGAAAGCATTGTTAACTACATCCTAGTCTGTAGATGTCAGTAATTGGCCGGTAGTATTTGTTCTTTCATTATAGTTACTCTAGCATGTATATAACTCAATAGAATTGACTTTGCATGAATTTGGTAATTTTCACATGTAGTTTCTGTATGTCTATCACCATGTTAAGTTGGTGCAACTTAAGATAGGTCTACGTGTACTCAGCTACTTCTGCAGTGTTTGTGTAACTTAGCTTGAAGGACCCAGACTGGTGGTAACTTCTGTGGAGTGAAGCTACTTTCAGATCAAAGTAACTGGTAGCTGAACTCACTACATTTTCCCAAGTAGCTTGCCCAACACAGCTGATTCTAATTTTGATGACGTGTGGTTTACGCCCACTCCAAAGCATATAAAACACAGCAGTGTTCTGGTCTCAGCAGCTTTTTGACCAGATCCTTCATTTCACCTCAGGTCCAACAACAGATCCAGTCTTCCTTCTGCTCCTGTGACAGAATCTCACACCAGCAACATGCTGTTCTTCATCTTCTTATCGGTTTGGGCTCTGGCGTTTACGGCACATGTTGGTGAAACAGAGCTATTTCGAGGTGGTTGTCCCCAGTTTTGGTTCAGCTTCAATGGCCGCTGCTACAAGTACGTCTACACAAAAATGACTTGGGCTGATGCAGAACTGCACTGTGTGTCGGAGCAGGCCAACCTAGTGTCCATTCACAGTCTGGAGGAAGACCATTTTGTTGAAAGTCTAATCAAACATTTTGACATCGGAGAGGGATACACCTGGATTGGACTCAGTGACACCCATAAGGAAAGATCATGGATGTGGTCTGATGGCTCTCCAATGGACTTCACTCTGTGGGACGCAGGACAGCCTAACAATGGATGGGGACGAGAAAACTGTGTACTCAAAAACTACGGTCATTTGTTAAAATGGAATGATGGTACTTGTTCTTTAACTTTTCCTTTTGTCTGTGCATCTCGTAGTTACTGGTAGTCACAGTAATCATGTTCAATAAAATGCAAAAGACCTGAAATTGTGGAAACTTTATTTCTAAACTTTGCCTTTGGTTTTATAAAGGTTTTCATTTCTGCCATGTTGACACACACTACAAACAAGTGGTGCCAGGCACATTTTACCTGATTTTTCCTTGCCTTATTAAAACACATTGACCTTTCACCTACATTCACCAAAATTTAATGAGCTCTATTCTGGGCCACCTTGTAACTTTTCTGGCTATTTCATGAAAATCAGTGTCGTAGTTTTTGCTTAAAGCTGCTTACAGACTAAAATACCCCTCTCCCCTTCGGGGTGGTGGGGTAAATGTACTGAGAGTCGGCTGAAGAAAACCATCGGGTTGGACTGGAGAGATTAATCTGTACAAGTGATTCATGCTCATATTTATGGTGTTTTAGTACAACAGATCTCAAAAGTTGATCGGTCCAAGCAAATGAGTTTCTGTAATTTAAACCTAATTGGTTATACGGTTGCACCTGCTTAAATCCTATGGTCAATTGAAATAAAGGTATTTCAGTCTACCTTTGAAATCTTTTCCAATGGTTTCTGACCAGTTTTCAAAGAACTGGAGGAAACCCTTGAATCACTTTTAGCTGCTGTTTGACTTCACTTTTATCTTTTGCTGTCAGTGGCCAGCTGGGTGGGAAAAAGATTGATAAACAGTGCCCAGCACAACAAACCCTGCTCCACTTGCACACATTTTTTCTGATTCTTGCTATCATTGAAAACATATTTGGTGTCTGACCTGTGACCTACACAGGCTCAATGCATTGTCACATGTAGACTCCTGGTAGAGTGACTCAATGTTAAGTTAATCGAGAGATGGGTGGGCTGTTTCGCCACCATGTGGAGTAAACGCCACAGCCAGAGCCCAAACCGATAAGAAGATGAAGAACAGCATGTTGCTGGTGTGAGATTCTGTCACAGGAGCAGAATGAAGACTGGATCTGTTGTTGGACCTGAGGTGAAATGAAGGATCTGGTCAAAAAGCTGCTGAGACCTGAACACTGCTGTGTTTTTTATGCTTTGGAGTTTTATGCTTTTGATGACGTGTGGTTTACACGTCATCAAAATTAGAATCAGCTGTGTCGGGCAAGCTACTTGGGAAATGTAGTGAGTTCAGCTACCAGTTACTTTGATATGAAAGTAGCTTCACTCCACAGAAGTTACCACCAGTCAAATGTAGCAAGCCAAGTGACACAAACACTGCAGAAGTAGCTCACAACATGTAGACCTACCTTAAATTGCACCAATTTAACATGGTGATAAACACTGAAAACCACAGTTACACTCAGGGACAGGGCTCTACGTTCTGTGTCATGCATATTGTTTACATTGTGGAGTGTGCACGTTTGAATTTCTATATTTACTGTTCAAATACAACAGAGATGAGAGCTGAGGCAGTGATGAGCCATGCCTCTCCCCCAATTCCTCACAAACCAGATTGAGTGTGTGCAATTGGTGCATGCTTGTTGCCATTTCTCTATATGTTTCCAATATTATGTTTGAAGACTTTTATAATGCGTCCTAATTTTATTTTATTTTTACAATTATGCATCTTAATTTCTATAGTGTTTGGTATATATTATATGTGTGTAATATTTATGCAGTGGTGCACTTTCAAACCCAGGCAATTGCCTAGGACCCCCATCAAATCTGCGCTCCATAGGGGCCCCCAATCTGAGCAGCCCAGTCACAGTAAACACACAAAAATACAAATTGTAGTTTATTACTGATGTAACATAATATAACATTTGTCTATAAAAACCACTACATTGCAGTAGATTAAACTGCACTAATGTCTAAATAATAATTTTCCCATCACCAGTGCTGGATAAATTACTTTGAAAAAGTAATTAATTATTACAAGTACTAGTTACTTCCACAAAAAAGTAATTGTGTTACTAACTGCGTTACTCCACTAGCAAAGTAATTAGTAACCAGGAAAAGTATTTTTGCGTTACTTTTCTTTTGCTTAAAAATGTCAAAGAAACGGGGTATCCATCCTTGTTCTGTGATGTTACTTTGAATGTTATTTAAGATGCTTCCTCAATTAATCTGTGTGGTATGCCTTGCGCCAGTTTAGAACGTTTGCTCAAAACGTAAACAAAACACAAAGCTAGAACTTCTATCACAGCTAGAGACTGGGACAGTAAGTTTCCACCATGAAACAAAAAAGCGCGGTGGGTGAGTTATATTATCCATCTGACATACCTACTGTAAATGACATGACGGGTCGGCTACGGCAAAAGGAGTGTTTGCAGTACTGACGCAGGCTGGTGGCTACTGTGAAGGTTATTTACATCATATTTATCAACAGAATTTGGTGTAGAGTAGACCGCTGGGCGGGGCTTTAATCTGATATCCAATATTTTATAGGCTGGTCTACCTGTCAAAAACGTGTGGTACCTCCACGACCTATCGCGAGAAAATCACCTGGGCCTCTCCGGCCAATCAGTACTCCCCATTCGGCACGGAACACCCAATCATGTTTCCCATATTATCAGCCGCGGTAGTTCGAAGCAGTGGTTCAGTCAGTTTGATGTATCGGTGACTGGATGAGAAGCAGCTGCAGGTTCGTTTAAAATTAACTTCAACTATTTTAAGTCTGAGTTGAGCTCAGTGTTTACTTTGTAATATTTTGAAGCCGTTTACTGCGTCAAAGCGCACCTATGTGAAATGCATCAGCTGTCTAAAGGTTGCTGTTGGTGTTAGCTTAGCCACGGTGGACAGGGTTAGCTGCATTAGCTTAGCCACGGTGGACATGGTTAGCTGCATTAGCTTAGCCACGGTGGACATGGTTAGCTGCATTAGCTTAGCCACGGTGGACATGGTTAGCTGCATTGGCCGTGTGATTATCTGCTTCTTTTGAGAATATTGATGCTGTTTCTATAAAAATGTGACTTTTTAAATTAAAAGTTATTCACAGATTAATGTCCATATTAGTGAGCTTTGAGTCATGGCACTGGCATTTTTTTATTGTATCTATACTATTCATTAAAAATAATACAATTAATCAATTGAATTTTATGAACAATATTGCACATTATTTATTTCAAATGTGATCCAATAATTTCATGTTAATCTGGTATATTGATCACATTAGTATATTGATGTATTGTTGATCGAATCTTGAGTATTTAATACAGCTAATATTGTTGTATTGACTTTTGTGTTCAGTTACATTTCTGAAAAATTATTTTGAACGGTCATTTATTGATGCACTGTTTATTACATGGTTTGTTTGTCGTACTTCCAATATGGTCCTAATTTAAAATCAATTGTTCAGTCTGTGGTTCTCTGTGCTAAAGCTGATCATCTTGTCACTAGCCTTTTACAATGTAATTACTGTTGCATTACATAGACCTTTTAATAGTATTCACACATACATATTAGTCTTTGTACTTTTGTAATAACACATATTCTAAACTAGTTTCATCAGTGACATGCAGACAACTGTGGTTTGGAGTACACCGGTGAGGCACAAATTCCCTGGCTGCTTTTTTGCCCAAGTTCGCCCCTGCTTAATTCCTGGTCGGCCGGTCTGGGCTCAAAATGCCCGGGCCAATTTTCAGTCCCAGTCCAATCCTGGTTCACATTCTTATGTCCATGTCTTTCACCTGTTCTTCCTCTGTTATGTGTGTTAACTCCTTTAGATAGATGGGTACATACATTTTCTCTATGGATTTTTTACTTTTTCACTCAAAAACACAACACTTTGTAGGTGACATTATTTACAAGTTTTTATTCTGTTATTATTTATATAATTTTATTTGTTTAGGACAATTTATATCATATTAGACTGAATGTGACCCCTGAACTAAAATGAGTTTGGCACCACTGGTTGAGATGGATTCATTTTCCAACACACGTGATTCAAACCCAAACCCTTTCACCAAACTCTGTAGAACCTGATAGTGACCTTCAGCTCCTGGAAGAGGGAAACATTTCAAACATGCAGGATAGTGGATCCAGGACCTGGACTGGACTCTCTAGGACTGGACCCCTGCTGCTCTGGTTGTTCTTTTTCACTCTTTTTGTTCTCTCATCCTTTTGTCCTCTGTCTTTAACTGTTGACCTTTGACCTGTAGTCTTCATGTATCAGCTCTTTAGTATTTTTCAGTGATTGTCATTTTTTAATGGGGGGCTCAAAATAAAATTCTGTTTAGGGCCCCAGTTTGACCAGGGATGGCCCTGATGCTGATAATTATTGACTTTTCTGTGTTACTATGAACACGTCAGTGGCACACTACTGTGTGCTCATACAGCAGTATTGAGTTAGCCAATCAGAACACAGGTGTTGGCAACTTTTGGTGACAAAATTGCTAACCCAACCCCATCAGGCCTCCTGTCCTCACCTCAATCTCACTCCAAGCTGTCTTGCAAACTTGAGAGCCCTGCACATAACTCCCCCATCTGTTATTGTACATTGGACTAATGGAACACAGGCATTTAAAGATTGAGGACTACTGCAACCTTAAAGGTGTAATTCCATCATTATTTCATTAATATTACTGTGTTCTCCATTGTTATTGAATACATTGTGTGTTGGTTCTATTTTAAAAAAACATCTGGATTGCTTTGTTTCCAGCTGTTTTTGCACGGTAGAAAAATGACTTGAGGTCGAACAACAGAGTTTACAGGTAATTCCTCATACATGTCCATGACGCGGTGAGGTGTCTCTGATTGGCTCAGATAGCTCAGAATGTATGAAGGAACACTCCCCCCTCCCCTCTGGCTTTCCGTATGTGTTTACCTTACCAGAGTAGCATCCAACTAGTTTTCCTGCCGTTACTTGTTCTGGAAACATGCAGGGGAAAAACTAGGCTTTATTTCCACAGAGAGCACATGAACCAGTTTGATCCACCATTTTTTTTTCAAGTTTCTGCAGCAGCTACTATGGCTCTGTCTTCTCTGGTAGATGCTAATGCTACTTCAGATTCGATACAATGGGGTATGGGTTTAACCCCATGTGGGTGACGCTAAAGTCCATCTGACATCAGATGAACCAGCTTTTTCTGGGTCCCTCATTCCTCTTGTTTTCTGTGAATGTGGTATGCAGCCAGTGGAGGTGACAAACCACTTTCAAAGGCAGTATGTGTTGATAAGTCAGGGTGGCCCATCAGATTCCAAAAGGAGTGTGGAAAAGTGGTTTTAAGCGGAATGACACCTTTAAGCGCTTAAGTGCTTACGGTCAACAACAAAGACAAATAAGGCTAACAAATAAACATTGAAAAATCAGGAGACAAAGTACAAAATAAAGGTTAGGTTTAGGGTTTCTAAACAGTAATATACAGTGTAAACAAAATTCATAATTCAAGATATATGGATGAAGACGCAAATAAAATAGTAAGGCAGGGGAGAGGACAGGAAGTGACTGGCTGTGCAGTATATGTTTTTTAGCTGCTTTTTAAAGAGTGATAGGATCATTACAGATGTCAGTAAAATGTTCCAGAGCATCGGACATCTGTATGACAGGTTGAGTTGATTATGTGAAGTGCAGGTTAAAGGTGAATATAGAGTACTGTTATTACTGTGTCTAGTTCTGTGTGAGTGTGTTTTAGTAACACAAATGTATTTGACACACATGTACCAACAAACCTTATTACAAACCATGTCAGATCAGGATGTGTTTTGTTGAGCCTCTGTGAAATACTAAAACATCGCCACCAGATGGCGCTGTGACAGAGGTGTTTCCTCAGTGGTTCGGAGCCTCAAAACATTTGTTTCACGTGCTTCATGGTTTCATGAGGCTTTGTTTTGCCCATCACTACTGAACATACATTCACACAACATAAACTGAAGTTATATTAAAGACAATATACCTGTACATTTGTTAATTTTATATAGCAATATACATAAACAGTGTCTCCAGCCACTATCCAACTCCATGGATTTTACTGGTGAATCAATGTTATAGATAAGTATGGGGTCTTTGAACACCCAAATATATCATATGTGATGAAAACCTGAGAAAATGCATTTGAGCTAAATTAGGTAACTGTAGTGAGCAACACTTTTAATTATTCTTTCCAGTTTGGGCATTTAAGGGTTAAAGTAGGAAAAATAATGTAATAATAAAAAGCTAATCACACCAGAAATGGCTTAAATGCTAAATGACCATGTTCAGGGAAGTAAAACGAGTAATAACAAGTACAAGACAATTACTAGCATATCAAAAAATCTCCAAACAATTTTCAGGTGCAAAAACCAAATTGCTTTATCTTCGCTGTTCACAAACATAGATATTATGAAATCCAAATTGTAGGCCTACTTGTTGTTCCAAAGGTATGTCATAACAGCATGATTAGTGTAAAAAAAAAGATCTTACAAAGCTTAGTGTAATGAGAAACTGTCTAAATGTAACATGTTAAGTCTTGGTAAATGTTAAGCATTAAGTTGCATCAAGAAAAATTGTAATCAAAATTGGGAATGCTCTTCCACTACATGGGCTTGATCATCATTCTCGTGGCCTTTGCGGAGTAAGGGGCACCTGTTTTCCAGGTGTCCCAGTGAAGGCCTGACGCCCAACCCAGGTGTTCACCCGCAGCATGCCAGTCCCCATTCAGACTGGCAGAGCCACAGCGGCTGAACCACCATCCACCATCTGAGGAGGCACATTCATTTACAGCAATGTCGCCAAAGATGCATGGATTGCAGCCATCATTGTCACGATCAAAGGTGCTGAAGCCGAAACCATTCTGATCTATTCCACTACGTGAGCCCCGGATGGCGTTACCTTTGAACAGAATCACAAACTGTTTCAGTGTCAGGTGAGATAAAGTATTTTAGAATGACAAAAAAAAATCATCTTACTCAAACAGACCTATGAATATAATTTCCACTCAGAGAATTTTTTAGAAGGTAGAGGACAGTGTTGTTTAAGTGAAAGCAGTGTATGCTGCATGTTTTTATTTTCTGTTTTAATCTTTTACATCAACATTAAAGTGGAGAAGATGCAACACAAGACATGACTTACATTGAGACACATAATATTGGTAACTAACAAGACACTTTTAAAATGTTTTATTTGGTACCTTTGTATCAGATAGTATAGAATCTTTATTTTTTCAGTAGGGGTTCACACACAAACATGTGCCTTGCTCAAAAGCGCATCAGCCACCAACTCTCCACCTGTCCAGGGAATCTAACTGGTGACCTTTCAGTCACAACCCACCTAGGCCACAGCTGCCCCAAAAATCACTTAGAGAAGAAAAGGAAAATCCTTAATTATGAGGCACTTTCCTGCTGTAGGAACCTTTTGTAGTTCCTGTAACCTTTTTATAGTTCTAAGAGCTATTTAGTTCCTTAAACTACTCTGTGGGAAAGCACCTATTGTCTGTTAATAACTACAGTATAATAGCACAGTTTAATACAGTAATATTTTGGTAGTATTCATATGAAAATGTTCAAACATTTTTATGTTTTCAAGCATAAAGGAAGAACAATAAGGTCCAATAAACATTACCTGCAGTTCCTTTGTATTTCCTGACTTGCAGTTTGAAAGCAGTTTTCTCATTACCCAATTTAAAGTTGCTGTACTCTGCAAAACCACTTCCATCCTCATAGTCCCACAGGTCGACCCTCATGGTCCATTTTTTGTTCTTACTCTTAGTCAGAAAGAAAACCTTCTTTAGCCCAAGCCAGTGGTCCCCTGGGTGAAACAAAACGGTGCACTTTGATGAGCAGTATTAAAACTATAATAAATCTTAGGATAGTATTGCACTTAATGTGTAATTGTACTTATTGTGTGGTGGATGTGATGTGTTATAATTTTTAGACCATCAAAAGTAATCCAGGGCCATGGTTATGCAATTAAGTACTAACTTCTATGTATCATGTGACTAAAACAGAAAAAAGAAAAACATGAAAAGAATAAAAGCACTGGTTTTGTCAGTAGATGTTCATGTAAGAACTGAAGGGATTTTGGTGATTGAGAAAACATGGAAAATGGATAAATATCAGCTCTGAAATTAAACTACTGTGAACTTGTTGTTATTATATTTGTCCAAACAAATACACTTTTAGTTGTACCAGGTAATGATAGTAATCAATTGACTTTTGTAAGGATCACACCTGGTGGAGGTTTTATATATTATATATTACGGTACACTTTTTTTTTTATCCGAGTAGCACTTCAATGTGGAGGTTTGTGATTCATTTACACATTTAAAAAAAACAACTTTTCCTTCTTATGTGATATATTTGACTCCCTGATGAAGGCTTGGAATTTTGTCAACAACAATGAAAGGAACAAATTAAATATGACAATCATTACTCAGGCAAGTTGTTTGATCCTTCACAGCTGTGTTTGTCACTACTTCAATAGACACAGTGCATATTATTCTACTGGACAAAAAGGGGAAAGTTTCATGGTGTATTTAAAGTTCGCAATTTGTTACCATTAGTTGGTGATGAATTGGATGTTTGCTCACAGTATTTTCTGCCAAGGATCAAGAACAGTATGAGCTGTTGATTTTTTGACATTTCAGTGACAAATGTGCATATTACTCCACAGTATAATCTAATTCTCTTTCAAGTCCTGTGACACAATGAATGGATTATGTCACCTTATGTAAATAATCAGTGCAATATATCAGTTCACACAGCACATTCACCACCTCTGAGTTTTTAATTTGGTTTCACCCATTGAATCCTCTTATGAACCCAATAAGAATTAGTGACACAACCAGCAAACAATATTTACCTGTAAGGTTTCCAAAGCCATTTTTATATGCTAACCAATTCCTGTTGAACAAAACTTGTCCACCAGTGCGCTTTTGAAACACTGTCCAACCTCCATCGGTACGCATCTCACAGTACACCTGAGCAGGATGTCAAGTTGACACATGTTTAAAAAAAAAAAAAAAAAAAAATCATCATCCCGGGTGTCCACAAAGAGCATTTTTACTGAGAATGAGATGAGTCCTAGTTACAGTCAGGGTGAATAATAATCATATATAAATAGCCTATGAAAGGCTGCCAGGTTTTGTTGAAAAAACCTGACATTGAATATCTAACCTTTTCACATGTAATATGAGTTCAGACTACTCTAAGCTATAGTGTGAAGGTAGGAGAACATGTTTCCACTTAAAATAAGGTGTCTGGTTTTCTGCATAATTTTAAAGCTTCACATAACCTTCTGTACTCCTACACAACAATTGTTTGATTTTCTTAAGTCATGTAGACCAAGTGCTAATGTTATGTCAGTTCCCAAATTTTATATATATATATATATATATATATATATATATATATATATATATATATATATATATATATATATATATATATATATATATATATATATATATATATATCTTAGAGCAGTAACTCTGGAGCTTCTGAGCATCCAAATGAGTTATATGTGATGGCCATGAAAAGATAACAAACTGTATTTTAAACCCATTATTTACATGTATTGATGTGTTTAATGGATAAATGTGTGTAAACAGTTTAAATCAGTAAATGGTTTTGGTTAAAGGGGATGTTTGAGTATTTTAAAGACATGCTCCATGATCATACACAAAGTTATATCCCAGTCTGATAGTGTTCCTAACTATAGTGTTGCAAAAAGCTTAAACACAGATGCAGTGCTTTTCGATGACATTCAGTTCCAAGTTTAACATTGGTAAGGTTTTTCACATCATACCTTGAAGGGGACTTTGACTCCAGTTGGTTGGATCACATAAACTCCACTGGATGCTTGTGGAGATCGGCTCTTAATTTCATTGCAGTCTGTTCCTACAGACACAATAATAAACTGTTACAGAAACAGCTACATATGCAAAGCCTGATCTATTTTTTGTTCACTATCTTCCATTTATGAAATAATATCATGTTCCAAACCTTGAGGAGAGATGCCTTTATGCTATTTGTAAGAAAACCAGAAAACAGTTTTAAAGGAAGACCTTATCCACAGTAAATATGACACTTAAATTACAAAGAAATCACAGAAATCAACTTATGTTTGTTCAATATAAAACACAGAGATAATAGAAGACAAAAATACTGGCATGATATTGTTTTAACTTTACCTGCTCAGAGAAACTCAAGAAAATGACCAAGATCAGTCCACAACACCCAACCAGGCTCTTCATTTTGGCCTAATTGATCATTTTAAAGCTACATGTAAATCCAAATACATACATATTCTATTGCATTTCTGATATTCTGTGATACTGTGGGAGTACACATACCTGTGTGTTCACGAACCTTGTATCACAGCTCAAACTCTTACTATGGAAGTGAAGTCAGCACAGTCAGTCAAAGTTCACTTTTCCTTGGATAAAGCTGTCATAAAACACTTATGTGCTCTTATGTGAACATGAGTATTTATAGGTTGGATTTCCCCCTCCCCCATCTGTTCCTATTTCTCAGGTCAAATAACATTCACAGCATAACTCAAATAAAACACACCTACTGTAAACTGTAAAGATGACAAATGTAAAACACTTGTCAATACTATTTTATGAGCAGAGAAAAGCCTCCATTGTACTGATAGTTTACATTTCATGCTTTCATTCCAATCCCAAAAGAAGCATCACTTTAACTAATGTGTATCTAGAAATTTTCAAATCTGTGAAGGCCACACCTTTAAGATGTCGACATTCTAAAGTAGGGGTCATCAACTTTGTCCTAAAGGAACCCTATCCTGCATGTTTCAGATATTTACCTGTTCAAACACATGTGATGGACATTATCAGGACTCTGCAGAGCTTGATGATAGACTGAACATTTGAATCAAGTGTCTTGGGAGAGGGATACATATAAAACATGTAAGATATGAGGAGCAGATTAAGAACCAAAGTGACTATAGTCTAAAAGAGGGATGTCAAATCCTGGTCCTCAATATCTACTGTGCTGCATGAAAAAAAATCTGACACTATGCATAGGTTATTTGCACATACTTGCTGCTAACAGTTTAGCCATATTACATTTTTTACTACTTCACAACTAGTACCTGAAATGCACTCAGCTCCAACACTCAGTGTTGTCTTGTCATACTCTGCCATGACAGTAGTCACGTCTGTACTAGGGCATTTACAGGCTACTTCTCTCCCTCTCTCTCCCTTAATACATATATTCAGTTGTCCTAAAAGGTATGCAGCCTTGAGAAAAGGCATTGAAATTATTAACAAATATGTGAATTACTTCAAAATGACCTTGAGAGTGGTTTACACCCTCAAAAACCACAACATCTCTGGTCTCATCTGATCAATGAAGTTCAGTAGGTTTGGGTCTGTTTGGCAACTGGATGGGATCCTTCCTGGGAAAACCGGGTTCTGTAATACTTACAAAATATGATTAGCAGTCAGTTAATCCCTTTAAAAAAAACCAAAAAAAAACCCAACTTGCTTACATCCATTCACATGTACTCAAAAGCTTGATAACACTGTCCCCATGAAAATAGAAAGGGTGTAATGGTTATATATATATATATAAAAGACGACTTCCAAAATAGCTTGGAGCCACACCACTGTCAACGAGCCTGACCTCATCTGATCTCAGAAACAAACAGTGATTGGTCCTGACTTGTACTTGGGTGGGAGACTAAGAATATCTGGTGCTTTTCCACTTCATGACGAACAGTAGATTCGGTCTATTGACTTCTTCAGTTATGTAGCAATAGACTGAGTTCATTTTGATTTATGTGACCTCTTATGGGACAAGAAGCTGATTTTGGCTTTTGTAAAAAGAGTTCTTTTTTTCCCCTTTTTGGGTTACAGAAGAACCATTATTTCTGAAATACTCAAAGGTTTTCAGCTCTCTCCCTCTCTCCATTATTTGGACAGAGGGAGAGTTTTCCAAAGCTGGAGAGGTGATTACAAAGAAAATAAATTGGTTGCACCGCTCCACTGCAGAAAAAATAATCATCTTAAATCTTAAATAAAAACATTGAAATCTAAGTAATTCACATTTCCATTTGTTCAATTAATTTCATTTAATTCATTCATTTAACACATATCAGTAAATCAATGGCGCAAGCCCATGATTTCCTTGTACTCCTGTCCAAGCCAAATGGGCCCTTAACAAAAATTACAGTCAACAACAAAGATAAATAAGGCTAACAAATAAACATTGAAAAATCAGGAGACAAAGTACAAAGAAAAGGTTAGGTTTAGGGTTTCAAAACAGTAATATACAGTGTAAATAAAATTCAAGAATTAAATAGTAAGGCAGGGGAGAGGACAGGAAGTGACTGGCTGTGCAGTAGATGTTTTTTTTTAGCCTAGGATCTAGTCTGTCCCCAGTGGCTGCAAATGGTATTTGCTACGGGGAGACAGACTAGACAGCCTCAGATCTGAAAATCCAAAATGGACCGGACCAATGAAATCGCGAGGGGCGGGATTGGAGCCCGCCCTGCCTCATGACGACACAAATACGACACGTAATGTTGTAGTCACAGAGATGTATCAGCTAGCAAGCAGCTAGTACACATTGCCGTAACACCAGTTGCTAGCTGCTAGACAACATGGCTCATCACCAGGAACAACCATTCGAGCTGGCTTTGGCAGCAACGCTAGGTGATTTAAAATTACAGTTTTCCCTGCGAGAGGAGCAGAAAACGGCACTTAAGCTGTTTTTAGAAAAATGGGACGTTGTCGGAGTTTTGCCCACCGGGTATGGCAAAAGTTTGATTTATCAGCTGGCTTCGCTAGTGGGACGACGCATGGGTCTGCACAACCCGCTGGTGATCGTTGTGTCACCCCTTTTAGCCCTAATGGATGACCAGTTGCAAGAGGCAGAAAAACTGGGAATACGAGCAGCACAACTCGGCAAAGGCGACCCGGAGGAGATCCGAAGCGGCCGGTGCCAAATAGTGTACGGGAGTCCGGAATCCTGGCTGAACCGGGAATGGTTAGACCTGCTCCATGTTCATCGCTCTGATTGGTTGGCTCTGACTGGTTACCCATCCAATAGCGTGGCGTTGTATAAAGAGAAAACTTGACAGACAGCAGTTATCCCGCCCACAAATTCGCCTAGACTTTCTAGACTCTCCCCGTAGCAAATACCATTTGCGGCCACTGGGGAGAGTCTAGATCCTAGGCTAGTTTTTTTTAGCTGTTTTTTAAAGAGTGATAGGATCGGTACAAATGTTGGTAAAATGTTCCAGAGCATTGGACATCTGTATGACAGGTTGAGTTGATTATGTGAAGTGCGGGTTAAAGGTGAATATAGAGTATTGTTATTACTGTGTCTAGTTCTGTGTGAGTGTGTTTTAGTAACACAAATGTATTTGACACACATGTACCAACAAACCTTGTTACAAACCATGTCAGATCAGGACGTGTTTTTTTGAGCCTCTGTGAAATACTAAATCAACACCACCAGATAGCGCTGTGGAGAAGTGTTTCCTCAGTGGTTCGGAGCCTCAAAACATTTGTTTCACGTGCTTCATGGTTTCGTGAGGCTTTGTTTTGCCCATCACTACTGAACATACATTCACACAACATAAACTGAAGTCTTGGCAATGTTTCTGTATATAACTGATATTAATGACAATATACCTGTACATTTGTTAATTTTATATAGCAATATACATAAACAGTGTCTCCAACCACTCCATGCATTTGAGCTACATTTAAGCAACTGTAGTGATAGAATTATTAATTCAAAAGATAGTAAAATTTTAGAGCAATACTTTTGATTACTTTTTACAACTTGGGCATTTAAGGGTTAAAGTAGGAAAAATAATGTAATAATAAAAAAAGCCAATCACACCAGAAATGGCTTAAATAATAAATGGCCATGTTCAAAGAAGTAAAACAAGTAATATATATAACATATTCTTTATTTGCCACACTTTTTATGCTTTCAAGTCCAACACAAGTACAAGACAATTACTAGCATATCAAAAAATCTCCAAAGAATTTTCAGGTGCAAAAAACAAATTGCTTTATCTTCGCTGTTCACAAACATAGATATTATGAAATCCAAATTGTAGGCCTACTTGTTGTTCCAAAGGTATGTCATAACAGCATGATTAGTGTAAAAAAAAAAGATCTTACAAAGCTTAGTGTAATGAGAAACTGTCTAAATGTAACATGTTAAGTCTTGGTAAATGTTAAGCATTAAGTTGCATCAGGGGAAAATTGTAATCAAAATTGGGAATGCTCTTCCACTACATGGGCTTGATCATCATTCTCGTGGCCTTTGCGGAGTAAGGGGCACCTGTTTTCCAGGTGTCCCAGTGAAGGCCTGACGCCCGACCCAGGTGTTCACCCGCAGCATGCCAGTACCCATTCAGACTGGCAGAGCCACAGCGGCTGAACCACCATCCACCATCTGAGGAGGCACATTCATTCACAGCAATGTCGCCAAAGATGCATGGATTGCAGCCATCATTGTCACGATCAAAGGTGCTGAAGCCGAAACCATTCTGATCTATTCCACTACGTGAGCCCCGGATGGCGTTACCTTTGAACAGAATCACAAACTGTTTCAGTGTCAGGTGAGATAAAGTAATTTAGAATGACAAAAAAAAATCATCTTACTCAAACAGACCTATGAATATAATTTCCACTCATGAGAATTTTTTAGAAGGTAGAGGACAGTGTTGTTTAAGTGAAAGCAGTGTATGCTGCATGTTTTTATTTTCTGTTTTAATCTTTTACATCAACATTAAAGTGGAGAAGATGCAACACAAGACATGACTTACATTGAGACACATAATATTGGTAACTAACAAGACATTTTTAAAATGTTTTATTTGGTACCTTTGTATCAGATAGTATAGAATCTTTATTTTTTCAGTAGGGGTTCACACACAAACATGTGCCTTGCTCAAAAGCGCATCAGCCACCAACTCTCCACCTGTCCAGGGAATCTAACTGGTGACCTTTCAGTCACAACCCACCTAGGCCACAGCTGCCCCAAAAATCACTTAGAGAAGAAAAGGAAAATCCTTAATTATGAGGCACTTTCCTGCTGTAGGAACCTTTTGTAGTTCCTGTAACCTTTTTATAGTTCTAAGAGCTATTTAGTTCCTTAAACTACTCTGTGGGAAAGCACCTATTGTCTGTTAATAACTACAGTATAATAGCACAGTTTAATACAGTAATATTTTGGTAGTATTCATATGAAAATGTTCAAACATTTTTATGTTTTCAAGCATAAAGGAAGAACAATAAGGTCCAATAAACATTACCTGCAGTTCCTTTGTATTTCCTGACTTGCAGTTTGAAAGCAGTTTTCTCATTACCCAATTTAAAGTTGCTGTACTCTGCAAAACCACTTCCATCCTCATAGTCCCACAGGTCGACCCTCATGGTCCATTTTTTGTTCTTACTCTTAGTCAGAAAGAAAACCTTCTTTAGCCCAAGCCAGTGGTCCCCTGGGTGAAACAACACGGTGCACTTTGATGAGCAGTATTAAAACGATAATAAATCTTAGGATAGTATTGCACTTAATGTGTAATTGTACTTATTGTGTGGTGGATGTGATGTGTTATAATTTTTAGACCATCAAAAGTAATCCAGGGCCATGGTTATGCAATTAAGTACTAACTTCTATGTATCATGTGACTAAAACAGAAAAAAGAAAAACATGAAAAGAATAAAAGCACTGGTTTTGTCAGTAGATGTTCATGTAAGAACTGAAGGGATTTTGGTGATTGAGAAAACATGGAAAATGGATAAATATCAGCTCTGAAATTAAACTACTGTGAACTTGTTGTTATTATATTTGTCCAAACAAATACACTTATAGTTGTACCAGGTAATGATAGTAATGAATTGACTTTTGTAAGGATCACACCTGGTGGAGGTTTTAAATATTACACTGTTTTTATATATTACACTTTGTTATCCGAGTAGCACTTCAATGTGGAGGTTTGTGATTCATTTACACATTTAAAAAAATAAAACAAAAAAAACCCTCTTCCTTCGTATGTAATATATTTGACTCCCTGATGAAGGCTTCGAATTTTGTCAACAATAATGAAAGGAACAAATTAAATATGACAATCATTCTGGCAAGTTGTTTGATCCTTCACAGCTGTGTTTGTCACTACTTCAATAGACATAGTGCATATTATTCACCTACTGGACAAAAAAGGGAAAGTTTCATGGTGTATTTAAAGTTTGCAATTTGTTACCATTAGTTGGTGATGAATTGGATGTTTTCTGCCAAGGATCAAGAACACGATGAGCTGTTGATTTTTTTTTTTTTTTTACATTTCAGTATATCAGTTCACACAGCACATTCACCACCTCTGAGTTTTTAATTTGGTTTCACCCATTGAATCCTCTTATGAACCCAATAAGAACTAGTGACACACCCAGCAAACAATATTTACCTGTAAGGTTTCCAAAGCCATTTTTATATGCTAACCAATTCCTGTTGAACAAAACTTGTCCACCGGTGCGCTTTTGAAACACTGTCCAACCTCCATCGGTACGCATCTCACAGTACACCTGAGCAGGATGTCAAGTTGACATATGTTAAAAAAAAAAAAAAAAATCATCATCCCGGGTGTCCACAAAGAGCATTTTTACTGAGAATGAGATGAGTCCTAGTTACAGTCAGAGTGAATAATAATCATATATAAATAGCATAATTTAAAATCTTCACATAACCTTTTTATGCACTCCTACACAACAATTGTTTGACTTTCTTTACTCATATATATATATATATATATATATATATATATATATATGTATATATATATATATATATATATATATATATATATATATATATATATATATATATATGTATATATATATATATATATATATATATATATATATATATATATATATATATATATATATATATATATATATATATATATATGCTTGATATTTAACCTCTCTTAAGTGATTTAACACCATTTATTACAATATCATCCCGTGTATTTTTTTTGTGAAAACCTGGTATTTTATTAATTGATCATGTAAATGTTCATAAGAGTTCAGATTAAAAGTTGATGAGTCACAAACAAATAAAACTACAAGATACAAGACAAGAAATCAATAACTGAGAAAACTAAGCATAAAACATCCAAATGAGTTATATCTGATGACCATGAAAAGATAACAAACTGTATTTTAAACCCATTATTTACATGTATTGATGTGTTTAATGGATAAATGTGTGTAAACAGTTTAAATCAGTAAATGGTTTTGGTTAAAGTGGATGTTTGAGTATTTTAAAGACATGCTCCGTGATCATACACAAAGTTATATCCCAGTCTGATAGTGTTCCTAACTATAGTGTTGCAAAAAGCTTAAACACAGATGCAGTGCTTTTCAATGACATTCAGTTCCAAGTTTAACATTGGTAAGGTTTTTCACATCATACCTTGAAGGGGACTTTGACTCCAGTTGGTTGGATCACATAAACTCCACTGGATGCTTGTGGAGATCGGCTCTTAATTTCATTGCAGTCTGTTCCTACAGACACAATAATAAACTGTTACAGAAACAGCTACATATGCAAAGCCTGATCTATTTTTTGTTCACTATCTTCCATTTATGAAATAATATCATGTTCCAAACCTTGAGGAGAGATGCCTTTATGCTATTTGTAAGAAAACCAGAAAACAGTTTTAAAGAAAGACCTTATCCACAGTAAATATGACACTTAAATTACAAAGAAATCACAGAAATCAACTTCTGTTTGTTCGATATAAAACACAGAGATAATAGAAGACAAAAATACTGGCATGATATTGTTTTAACTTTACCTGCTCAGAGAAACTCAAGAAAATGACCAAGATCAGTCCACAACACCCAACCAGGCTCTTCATTTTGGCCTAATTGATCATTTTAAAGCTACATGTAAATCCAAATACATACATATTCTATTGAATTTCTCATGTTCTGTGATACTGTGGGAGTACACATACCTGTGTGCTTTACTATGGAACAAAATCTGAGGGAAGTGAAGTCACCACAGTCAGTCAAAGTTCACTTTTCCTTGGATAAAGCTGTCATAAAACACTTATGTGCTCTTATGTGAACAGGAGTATTTATAGTTTGGGTTTCCCCCTCCCCCATCTGTTCCTATTTTTCAGGTCAAATAGGTTCACAACATAAATCACCTGTAAAGATGACAAATGTAAAACACTTGTCAATATTATTTTATGAGCAGAGAAAAGCCTCCATTGTACTAATAGTTTACATTTCATGCTTTCATTCCAATCCCAAAAGAAGCATCACTTTAACTAATGTGTATCTAGAAATCTTCAAATCTGTGAAGGCCACACCTTTAAGATGTCGACATTCTAAAGTAGGGGTCACCAACTTTGTCCTCAAGGAACCCTATCCTGCATGTTTCAGATATTTACCTGTTCAAACACATGTGATGGTCATTATCAGGACTCTGCAGAGCTTGATGATAGACTGAACATTTGAATCAAGTGTCTTGGGAGAGGGATACATATAAAACATGCAAGATATGAGGAGCAGATAAAGAACCAAAGTGACTATAGTCTAAAAGAGAGGTGCCAAATCCTGGTCCTCAATATCTACTGTGCTGCATGAAAAAAAAATCTGACACTATGCATAGGTTATTTGCACATACCTGCTGCTAACAGTTTAGCCATATTACATTTTTTACTACTTCACAACTAGTACCTGAAATGCACTCAGCTCCAACACTCAGTGTTGTCTTGTCATACTCTGCCATGACAGTAGTCACGTCTGTACTAGGGCATTTACAGGCTACTTCTCTCTCTCTCTCTCTTTCTTTCTTTCTTTCTTTCTTTCTTTCTTTCTTTCTTTCTTTCTTTCTTTCTTTCTTTCTTTCTTTCTTTCTTTCTTTCTTTCTGCGGCTCAGTGGGCAGAGGTGGTCGCCCAATGACCTAGTGGTTGGTGGATCGCGTACCAGCTCTGGGTGTCCACCTGTCAAAGTGTCCTTGGGCAAGACACTGAACCCTGACTTAGGCCCCCAGTAGGACTGACAGAACCTTAGAAACCTGTACTGGTGTATGAGTGTGTGTGTGTGTGAATAAGTGAATGTGAAGCAAATGTAAAGCGCTTTGAGCACCATGAAGGTGGAAAAGCGCTATATAAATGCAGACCATTTACCATTTACCATTCTCTCTCTCTAACACATATTTTCTGCTGTTCTCAAATGTATGTAGCTTTGAGAAAAGGCATGTACTCAAAAGCTTGATAACACTGTCCCCATGAAAATAGAAAGGGTGTAATGGTTATATATATATATATATATATATATATATATATATATATATATATATATATATATATATATATATATATATATATATATATATATATATATATATATATATATATATATATATATATATATATATATATATATATATATATAAGACGACTTCCAAAAATGGTCCTGACTTGTACTTGGGTGGGAGACTAAGAATATCAGGTGCTTTTCCACTTCATGACCACCAGTAGATTAGGTCTATTGACTTCTTCAGTTATGTAGCAATAGACTGAGTTCATTTTTGTTTATTTGCCAAGACAAGTCATTCCTGGCTTTAAGTAACATACATGTTGAATCATCAAAATATATCACTTACACTGTTTTATGCCCTCTCTCTTCTTTTAAACAGAAGTGCACACAAGTAGCGGTGCAGACAACAACATGTCAAAGGTGAAGTTGAAATGTGCGGTTACAGTTGACAGGAAGTTTCACATGCTTTCATATGCTACAGATGTTAAACCCATTTACATCTAAAGGCTGGAATATGACTGATTTAATGAAGCACTTGGTGACACACAGTGTTTAATAAAGCCTCTGTGAAGAGCTTAGTAGCCTACCACTGTGCGAATGGCACTAACCTAGCACTGTGCTAATAGCACGTTTGGAAATGACAGACCCAAGAGAAATCTTCAGACCAGATATTGTGCAGATACTGGACCATGACCATGTAAGTGAATTCCTCAAGTGGTGACATGAGCTGTGGTGCTCGCTTAATAATAATATGTTAATAATAATAATAATAATAATAATAATAATAATAATAATAATAATAATAATAGTCTTTCTTTCTGCTCCTTTCAACTCATTATCACCCACTTCCACAACACAAACAATCTCACATTTTCTACGGGCTCATTCATGATGTTAATATTACAGGCTGTACTGAACTGAATGATTCCAGGTCACAATGCTGAGTCATAAGTGCAGTGGTAAGCAAAGAAACACCCAAATCCTTCAGGCTGTTATCACTTAAGTCCAGGTGTTTACTCTTTAATCCAACAGACAACAGAGTCACCCCTGAATCCTTCAGTTTATTGTCACTTAGACAGGAAGATGAGTTTAGGCCAGAGGCCAAAACTTTGCAGCTATTTTCAGTGAGGTTGCAACGATGAAGCCTAGAAATACAAAACACAAAGAAAACAAAAACTTTTTTTTTTTCAAAA
The DNA here is from genome assembly GCA_020466265.1 of Siphamia tubifer. Classification (NCBI taxonomy): domain Eukaryota; kingdom Metazoa; phylum Chordata; class Actinopteri; order Kurtiformes; family Apogonidae; genus Siphamia; species Siphamia tubifer. The sequence continues at coordinate 57,873,754 of CM035794.1, read as the reverse complement.
TAGGAGGTGTTCAGTCCAAGACAGACCGCTTTAATACCTCCTTAGCGGAGGTAAAAAAGAGTGTCAGAAGGACATGCAGCAATAAATAGGTGAAGTAGAAATGTAATTACATTTTCTTCAAAAGGTTTCAAACAAAATGTTCTGAAGCTCAAACGAATAAAACAGATTTAAGCAAAAAAAACAAAACATTACTTAACAAACATTAAAAGCAAAAAAACACTCATCATGAAAACTTTCACCCCAATTTTCACCCTTTCAATGTTTAAAAAAAGTGCATTTTATTTGACCTCACATTCAAGCATATATACAAAGGGGTAGGACTACGTACGTTTTATTAACCTCATCCTTCACCCCTTTGAACAAGGTATAATTATGTAGGATGCTAATGAGTTGTTGCTTTAATTTCTGTCTAAACACTTTGTATGTTTTACTTATTTTGTTTTTATCTGTTCGGATAAACAAATAAATGAAAAGCCCAAGGAAAATTTTCATTGCTGTTGTTAATTATGATAATTAGATACATTGTTATGTTTTTTTTTCTTTTATTTCAATATCTTTTAAACTGTGTTTCATTTTATTTAGATATTTCCCTTTCATGCTGTTTCTTCAGTGTCATGTTCACACAGCTGCTACATGTTCCTTGTGTCACAGTCCACGCACACAGAGTCCTTTTAATCCCGGACCAGGTCTTTGCTGCTCCAGTCCTCATGGAAACCTCTGCGCGTGCGTCCACGGCTCTGGAGCGCCTTCGTTTCCACAACACTGCCCTGAAGAAGCTTCCGGTGGATGAGTCGGATGTCCAGGGGTCCCGGACAGTCCCAGGGGCCTGTTTCTCTAGAATCTGGGCTCCTCAGCCCCTGACCAGGCCTACCCTGGTGTCCGTGTCGGCCCCGGCACTGGCTCTGCTCGGCCTCAGTGTGCAGGGGGTCGTGGAGGACCCTCTGGCTGCGGACTATCTGAGCGGATCCAGGATGATACCCGGGTCGGAACCGGCCGCACATTGTTACAGCGGACACCAGTTCGGCCTGTTTACGGGTCAGCTGGGAGATGGAGCAGTGATGTACCTAGGGGAGGTAGAGGAGGAAGCCGGGGGGCGATGGGAGGTGCAGGTGAAAGGTGCAGGAGTCACACCTTATTCCAGGTAAAATTTGAACTGGTGTGTGGATGATGATATTATCTAGACCAGAGTTTTCCAACCTTTTTGAGTCATGGGACATATTTTACATTAGAAAAATCACAAGGCACACCACCAAACAAAAATGTTACAAAATTGAAATATAATATGCAAATTTACTCTGGCTGTATTTATTTACTGTGAAACCTGGGCATGTTGAGTTCAACACAAAGTGATATTCTTGCAGGAATTGAAGAAAGACACAAATGTTCCTCAACAGCTCTGAGTGGATCAGTGTTGTGTGCCTTTGTATGGATCCGTAAGAATACTACTCACTTATAGTATGAGGTGAAATTGGATCATTTTCCATGGCACACCTGATGATTTCTCACGTCACACTTATGTACCACGGCACACTGGTTGGGAAACACTGATCTAGACCACCATGCCTTCTGAACAACCTTTAATGTCCTCCATATAATAATAGTTATAACAACTATGTTTTATGGACTTATTTTTGTCTGTCTCACATTTTATTTATTTTTTTATTACGTTTTATATAAAGCACTTTGTGATTTTATCTGTGAAAGCTGCTCCCCATATAAATAAAGTTGACCTACTTATTCTTTTAATTTGTTTTTTATTTAGTATTCTGTACAGCACTTTGATCCATTGGGGTTGTTTTAACCCGTTAACTTCTCAGACTTAAACAATTCCACAGTAAAAAAAAAAAAAGAAATAAGATAAAATAAGCAACACAATGGACAAAAACTGCTAAAGTGATCAGTAAAATGAACTAAATTTGATATTAAACTAACAAACAATTGAAGACAAATAATAAACAAAACTTTGAAAAAATAAACAAAACACAAGCAACAACGTCAAGAGAAACTAATAAATATTCACAAAATAACAAATAACACAAAAAAAAAAAAGCAAAAAAACAACAACAAACAAAATGAAGTTAAAAAAGGAATAAATGACTAGTGTTGTAATTTGGTTCCAGCAGTTTTAGTTTGGGCATTTTCTTTTTCTAAATCAGTTGCTTTTCGACATGAACAAAATTATCAGTAAAATAACACACACAAAAACTGGAATTATTCTGAATATTTAAACTAAACCATCCATTCAGAATGTGTCAGCGCTGACGCATCAGGGGTTAAAGTGCTTAACAAATGAGACAGAGGGACTCTTAATCATCCCCCTGTAAATTGCTTTGGAAAAAAGCGTTACTAAATGCATATTCTGCTATGTCACTCAGTGATTCAGGATTCCTTGGCTTGCACAACATGGCATGTGAGTGTATTAAGACAAGGAGAGCTGCTTATTAGATTAGTAGCTTGGTACACATGTCCCAGTGGCCTATTTAAGTTCAGTTTACCACACAGGACTTATTTTGGTATGCACAAATTCATCATTTTGTCTTCTTTATGGACCTTACTCCCATGGCAGAATGTGCTACAGCAGTGGTTCTTAAGTGTTTAACAGTTGAGTACCCACTGAAATGTACGTTATTTTAGCCAAGTACCCCCAAGTCTCACATCAGGATTTCTCCACTTATTTTTTTTTAATTGAATTTCTTTCTAACCATAGTACAAAAATAACCAAACAAGTGGTGCCAGGCACAAAAAGCCTTGTCCCTCCCAAATGTTTTACCTGATTTGCTCTGTCTCTTATTGTAAAAATACATCTATGGTGGCCTTGACCTTTGACCCATATGCACAAAAAGTGAATGGGATCTATTCTGAATCACATCACACATTTACTAAAAAAATCATGGAAACTGGTCCAGTAGTTTTTGCATAAGAATCGCCTTAACAGCATTGTAAAGACCTGCTCAAAGATTACTGGTGTGAGGCAAGAAGACCTTTGGGACAAGAGGGTGATCAATAAGGCCAAAGGTATTATTGATCAGCATGACCACATTTTGTCCTGGGAATTTAAACTGATGCCCTCAGGACGTCACTTTGAAGCTCCACCCAGAAAAACGAACCGCTTTTTAAAGTCGTTTGTCCCAGCAGCCATCAGTCTTTTAAATCTTAATCCTACCTTATGGAACGTGCAATATCACTATTAAATTGGATTATTCAGTGCGTGATGGGTACAGTGCAATAATTTGAATTTTAAAATTTATTTATTTATTTATTTTTTTATTTTTTGATTATAAATTTTACTTTTTTAAATTTAATTTTATCTTCACTATGCACTTGTACTGTATATGTGTATGGCGCTTCGTGTCTCTGTGAGGTCTCCCTGAAACTTTCTGTGCGGAAATGAAATGCATGATTGGATGAACTGCTGAACTGAATTGCCCCTAGAGGGACTAATAAAGTTGTTTGAATTGAATTGAATTGAATAAAGTTGTTGACAACAAAATAAAAAAACAAACTAAAGAAAAGTGGTACGAGGTACAACAAACCCCACCCCTCAGAAACGTTTGACTTCTTAATGGACCTTACCCTCTCAAAACATGCAAATATGGGTTTGACCTTTCAAGGTGAAAGGTCATGATGCCATTTTGGAGCTGACATGTAGTTACCTATATGTCAACAGTAGTAACTGAGTACTTGTCATCACCATTTTTGCAATTACGATCATTTAAAATCATGCAACCTTGATTTTTACCAGGTTTGTTGCAGTGTAACTACAATAAATCTGTGTCACATTTTTTTTTCCAGAGATGGGGATGGTCGGAAGGTCCTTCGGTCCAGTATCAGAGAGTTTCTGTGCAGTGAAGCCATGGCAGCACTGGGTATACCCACCACCCGTGCAGCCTCACTGGTGACCTCTGACCTCTATGTCAACAGAGATCCTCTCAACAATGGTCAGCGAATTGCTGAGCGATGCTCTGTTGTGATGCGTATTGCCCCCTGCTTTATCAGGTACACTTAAAGTAAAAGAAAAAACTATTATGGTTTTTTGTCATGGGTTTGTTTGTTTTTTTTTAATAAGAAAATATAGGAACATTAACCCATAAGGATGGAGTAATTTATGTGACAGTTAACACAAATGAACCTTTTTTCTATATTTAACTTTCCTCAAGTGATTAATCACCATTTTATGGATATTATTTACTGTATTTTGTGTGTGGTTTTTTCAGTGACAATCATATTGAGATATAGAGAGAACTTTATTCATCCCCGAAGGGCAATTGTGTTTCTACATGGTATACACTGTCAAGAAAAAAGACATGTTAATCATACAACATACACATGCATGGGTGTGTCATAATAAATAAACAAACACATGAAACAGAATCCTTAATCAATACTCAAATTCCCCATATTTAATTCAGTGATCATGTAGCCACTTTTTCAGTAAATCAATCATTAATTGAACATAAACCCAGTGTGTCCAACCACTGTTATTCACCCAACTCCGCAGGCTTTTACTGGTGAATCAATGTTATAGAAAATGACATTGTTTCCACAGTAACTATGGAGCCTCTGAATGCCCAAATAAGTCACATCTGATAACTATGAAAAGATGACAAATTGTATTTGATACCATTTATTTCCATGTATTGATATTGACATTTTACATGAGTAGATGGTTTTGTGTAGTGGTGGAGGTTGGAGTCTTTATGGGTGAAATATCTTACCTAAATGTACTTAAGTTAAGTCTAAAATACAAAATGTAGCTTAAACATGTGCCCTCAGCATGGCATCTACAAATATGCAATTCAGACCCTCTTGCCTATTTTCAAAGGTTTGGATCTTTTGAGATCTTCCTGGGACGAGATGATTTCTCAGGTCTTCAGGGTCCAAGTGCAGGACGGGGTGACATCCGTGCTCAGCTCCTGGATTACGTCATTGAGACTTTCTACCCAGTCATTCAAGATACTAACCGTGAAACAAGAAACATTACTTTTTTCAGAGAGGTGAGAAATGAACTGGTCAAATATTTGTGGACATGTATCCCTCCACCATCATAAACTTAATGTCCTCTCATGGAAACCTTTGCTTCATATCATCCTCATATTTATTATTATTCCATGTTGTTGTTTGTTTTTCACCAGGTGATGATGCGAACTGCTAAACTTGTGGCGCAGTGGCAGTGTGTTGGATTTTGCCATGGTGTTTTGAACACAGACAACATGAGCATCTTGGGTCTGACTCTTGATTATGGACCCTTTGGTTTCATGGACAGGTAGGCAGCATAGAGTGGAGTTATCATTTAGTTCTTCTTACACTTTCATGCATGAATACATTAAAAAAAGGATCTAGATTTTTTTACATTGATTTTATTACTCAAAATTAGGCAACAGATGAAATGCATCTTGTTTTTGTTTTTTTGTTTTTTTTTTAAATATCTGGTTTTATTAAGAAGATATTCAATGCCATAAGACTCATTAAAGTACAAGTTTGGCCTTTACTTAAATTAAATAATTGCCTCTGTTTCAAACATCATGATGTAACTGTTTTTCACATGCTTTTAAAAAATATTTTTATGGAATGTCCTTTAGAGTGGACAGTTTTATACACACACACACACACACACACACATATATATATATATATATATATATATATATATATATAAAGCTGTGAAACATGGACAGAAAACCACAGTTGGAGGTTAATTTCAATTTCATGAGATCACACAGCAGTCCAAATTCTGAAACTAAGACTTTTTTTTTTCGTTCTGTTGCTGAGGGTCTATAGGGACTGCCCCCATATGGTTTGGAGAATGTTGCTTTTATAACCCTACAACTATATGTCCACAAATGTGTTTGTAATGGAAAGGCAAAATTGGTTTGTTTTAACTTATTTTAATAACAAAGTAAAAAAAAAAAAGAGTTGCATTTTCTAATGTTTTATATATTCTAACAGAATTCTCCCAATAATTTGTCAGGTTTGATCCAGAGTTTGTTTCCAATGCTTCAGACAAAAGGAGTCGCTATTCATATCAAGCCCAGCCATTTGTGTGCCGCTGGAACTTAGCTCGACTGGTTGAAGCTTTGGGCTCTGAACTGAGTGCAACTGAAGCAGGGGCGATCCTGGATGAATTTATGCCCACATATGAAGCTTTCTACTTGTCATTTATGCGGAACAAGTTGGGCCTTGTGAGAAAAGAAGAGCCAGAGGACAATCAGCTCATATCAGACCTGCTGCAGGTCATGCACAACACTGGTACACTGCAAGTTATTTGGTTCTTAATAAGATAATAATAAAAAAAAACAGATTTAGAAGTGTTGCAGAATTTATTCTGTTTTAAGACTTTCTTTTTTTTTTTGTACAATATCTTTATTGAGTCTTTCATTTAGACATGGAAATATAGAAATAGCACAAGGGGCCAAAGAAAAATCACTAGAAGGTTAGGCCATATGTAGCAATTATTCTAGCCCTTCACATATAGAGCATGTTATTATGAACAGCCAAATCTACAAAGACACAAATCAGCTTAGACAAACACATAAACAGCGCTGTCTTGGACAAAAACAACCATAACGCAACAACAACAACAACAACAAAAACAGGGTATAGGGTCCATATCATAAATAAACAAAGTAATCATATACCTCATACATAAAAATACAACTTTTTGTATCACCACAGTAGCATCATTAACATCCAGTGTATCATAATTCAAGTAACCACCTGCATGTTAATCACCAGTATATTTCCTCACTTATAGACCATCAGTCCTGTACCCACATAAGTCAGAAATACGGACCAGATTCTATAGAAAACTTCAGTTATACATCTAGACCTGTATGTTAACATGAGTAACATGTCATCCAGCTCTTCTGGGGGGGTTTACAATTTAATTTCTTATTTTAAGTGTTCATACATCTGCAGATATCCTTATTTTTCTAGATTTATAAATCTTGATTCAAGAAATCTTGGCATGTGAAATTTTCTTGCATAGAAAGATACCTTTTTCTTTAGATATCATGTTTTCATTTTGTTTTGAACACATCCCTTTTTTTGGAGTGTACAGAGAAGTAAATCAGATAGTTGAGGAAAACATTTTTGTGAAGAACACATTTTTTTAGGGCAGTTAAACTTTATAGAGCAGAGTTCAGGCACAAGGCAGACTCAGTGTACTTCACAGCAAATATATAACATAAAAACAGATTTAAAAAAAAAATTATGTTTGAGAAAACGATGTTAATAATGCCAGTTTTTCTACTTAAACATTGTATCTCTCCAGGTGCAGATTTTACCAATACCTTCCGCCTGTTGAGTCGGGTCCCTTGGCCTGAGGAGAACCAGAGTGAAACATCCACAGTGGGTCCAGTAGTGGATCTCATCCTACAGCAGTGTGCTTCTATTGAGGAACTGAAGGTGGCTAATAAACCAACTATGGAAGACCGGTGAGGTGGTGTATGGTGAATGGGTGTATTATACTGTATATGTGATACAGCAGTTACAGTGAGAGCATAAAACCTGCCCCACCATATACTCCCACTGAGTAAAATATCACACTGGAAAAAAAGTGTATTTTTCTCATTTCTAGTCAAACAAACGGTGCCAGGAACAACAAATCCCACTCTTTGCAAACATTTTAGCTCTTGATGGAGATTTCTTTCTCAAAACATAAAACTATGGGTTTTACCTTTCAAGGTTGTTCAAGGTCAAATGTCAAATGTCATGTCATGTGGTTTCCTGTCTGTCAAAAAACTGTTATGACCATTTGAAATCATGTGACCTTGATTTTTAACTTTCAATGTCACTTAAAGCCAAAGGTCATGATGTCATTTTGAAGCCCATGCCAGGTTTCCTATCTGTCAATAACAGTAACTAAATCTCTATCTCCATTCTTTTTTCTGTTATAGTCCAATTTTTTTAGGTATTAACCAAGTGAACTCCGACCTCTTGGATCAACAATAGGTCACAATCAATACACACAAGATGCAGAATTGAAAGATAAGCATTTTGGTGCTCAATGGAAATCTGTAAAATGAAAAGTGAAACCCAAAACTAGAATTTGGCTTTCATGGTGACTTTGATCTTTGACCTAGTCTTCAAATTTGGTCTTCATGGTTCTGATGTCAATACACATCAACAGTGAGAACAAAAAGAAGCTACTTATAAAACTGAGTTGACAGGAATGAAAAGGAAATTGTTGATTTGCGTATATATTTTGGGTTGGTTCATAATAAGCCTTGGCTTCTAACCAATCCTTTCTGTTTATATGTTTGTCAGTCATATGAAATAAACATCAGAAATGAAATGAAAAAAAAAAATCCAATGAGGATTATGCATTTGGTGACATTGGCCTTTGACCTACATTCACCAAAATGTAATGAGATCTATTCTGGACCATTTCACACCTTACCTGAAAATGTCATGGCAATTGGTTGACTTTGGGGGGATGAGGTAACAATCTCATCACATTAAAAATAAGATAATAACCTGAAGACTAACTTTTTAGTAAGACGTAAAAAACTGATTTTTGGCAACATATCTGGAAAATCTTATTTCAAGAAATCTCGCCAAGACAATTTTCATTTGGTCAATTGGCAGATTTCTGGGGTCATATTAAAAAAAACAATCACGAATTAAGCAACAATAAATAAATAAATAAAAATCTGCCAATGGAACAAGTGGAAATTCTCTTGGTAAGATTTCTTGAAATAAGATTTTCAATATCTATTGTCTAAAAATATGTTGTTATATCTCACTGAAAGTTACTCGTTAGGTGATTATGTCTTATTTAAAGTGTGATATTTGGACTACAAATGAGGAAAAAAAATGATGTAGACTTTTTCCAGTGTAATACTAGATAACAGGTATATCCATTCCTTCGATATCACTCTTGATATTTGATGTATAATTTACTTTTTCTTTCACATGCAAGCATTTTGGAGAAAAGACTTACCAAGACAATATGTGAGTCAAATGTATTTGTTTGTGACAGGATTTATAATCGGGCACAGAGGCAGGCCAATGTCAGCCACGTGTCCTCACTCTGTTATCTTCTCTATTTCTAGTGAATTAGCGATGATTCTGTCCATGGCTCAGACCAACCCAGCCATGTTTAGTATGGTGGCAGACAGGCCAGATGTGCTTAAACAGCTGGAGCGCATGGGCCGACTAAAGGAGCTGCTTGAGACAGATCAGGATCAGCTGAAGGAAAAGCAGCGTGATGACTGGATTTGCTGGGTGAGCAGATACAGGTGAGAGGAGAAAAACGGAAGTGGATTTCCTGTTCAAATGTAGTATGTTAGCATGTGTTGGTTCCCAGTATGTATAAATTACCTTTATTCTTGGTTAAAAATATTTGTCTTCCTGTCAGGTTATACCTTTTAGTGCCAGTATTTCTAGAAACCTTCAAGACTGATCAAATGTATGCAGTATATGTGTGGGTACATATTTTCTTATGTCCTACAGAAGGCGTTTAGCCAGGGAAGATGATGGTACACGTGAAATGTCTCTTCTCCAAAAAGAACGCCTTAATGTGATGAACAACACCAACCCACGTGTCGTCCTACGAAACTATATCGCCCAGAATGCAATTCAGGCTGCAGAAAGAGGAGACTTCTCTGAGGTTAGCAAGAAACATAGTTTAAAGCTGTAATGCAAAACTTCTGTCGCCTTTGTTAGGATTTTCATTTTCATTGATCGGAAGCTCCAAAGATGAGTTCAAGATACAGTTAGTCTCAGTTTAATAATTTATACAGGTCACATGGAAAATACAAAAGCCAGCAGTGGTCTCTGTGGACCAGAATCCCACAGGACTCAGGCCCAAAAAGCCTCGAATTCTGGGTCTGAATCAACAATATTGAACAAATGGGTTGGACTTGGCAATGCCATCTGACTCCACCTCCTAACTGGGCCTTCACCTATTGACATGGCTTGCCAACATCAGCCCACACCCCACCTAAGTGATGTAAAATTCAAATGTGTGTGTCTGTTTACAAAACAATGTCCCAGTTTACATGATCGTTCTCAAAATATTATCTCAACTTTGTCCTTATCACCTCGCGCATGTTGGACTGTCTGGACTCAGAACAGCTCAGTTCAGGACAGCTGTATTTCTATGGGGCTATTTTGCTGCCATTAACCTGTGGCATTGAAAAAACAATGTGGCATTGGAGAAAACGTTGCATTGGCATTGTAACAGCTATTGCCATTGTAAAATGTTGAATGGAAAGATAAAATACAGACATTGAAAAAAAACCAGTATTTTTGGGGGGTATTTTTGTATTATAATATATACTACTATATATATTATATAATATATTGTATTATAATGTATTTTTAAATGCCAATCTTTGAATTTTGTTTTTTTACAATGGTTTTTTTTTTTCCTTTCACACTTCTCAGGTTTTCAGTTTTAACTTACTGGCACTGTTTTAACATGAGGGGACGGGAGGAGATGGAGTGGGAGGAGAGGGCGGGGCTTATAGCAATGGTTAATGGCAGCGAAATGACCCCATATATTTCAATAGATATATAGGTAAAATAATAAAATAATGTATAAATTGCAGTAACACCCTGAAGTGGAATTTACAACCATCAAACCTGCTCTTCCGTATACTATGTTAATATAAATATAAACCAAGTCTCTTCCTGATCCAATACCAATTCAATTTCATTTATAAAGCCCTAAATCACAACAAAGTCATCTCACAGGGCTTTACAAAAACACAATCAACTACAGAGATATATGAAATACCAGTAGGGTAACATTCATGTTTGCCCTCAGCCCAGTTTCCTCGTGACAGGCTCTCCACCAAGGAAAAGTGATGGCAATGCAAACCTTTGTTTGCTTTCTCTGTTGGTAACTTTCCTTCAGCATTAAAGTCCTTAAGCCGAACATCCAGGCTTTTCCTTTGTGGTAGGATCCACTACTGAACTGTGTCTCAGCAGCTTCTTTGGCTCCTCCTCCATGTAGCTTCACTTGCTTTCCCTTTTCGGCGCACTGCCTCTTGCTCCCCCCTCCCTTCTTGTTGTTAGGTACATTGTGTCATTTCCTGTGTGCAGCGTCGACAAGCAAAGATGATATATATTGAAAAACACCATGAGATTTTAGCACAGCCCATCAGCTTAATCAGCATTGTGTCTCCTCTAGTCATGGCTTGGGGGAAAGAGACATTTATGCACATGTAGATCTAAAACCTCCACTGGGACTCATTAAAGCAGCTGCTGCTCTGATCTGGGACACAATGCTTTAAATTTCAGCGTTAATCATGAATAAGTTTGGTACTAGAGGGAAACAAAAACTGAAAACATTGACGTGTAACTACTGTCAATCAGCAAATAATTAATGAGGCCAATGTAATGGTGTCAATAGACATGATACAATATAAAAACTTCATATTTTTAAGTTTTCTTTAGCTTTAAGGATTATTGCTCTGTGTTGCAGGTAAAGAGAGTCCTCAAAGTTCTGGAGAAACCATTTGTGGAGACATGTGAGATGGAGCCGTTGAATGGATCGAGTGCATGTGCTGACCAGGAGACAATTTCTAGCTATGACCAAAAGCCTCCTGCTTTGGCAATGACTAGTTGTGTCACATGATCCTCATAGATCCTCCCATGCAGCTGAAGGAGAGAGAGACTGTTATTTGAGGTGGATGGACCACATGGACAATGATAAACAATGGCCACTGGTTCTGTTTACTATCTACTACCACTAACTAAAAACGGTTTCTCTCCTGCATGCTGAAGGGAGGACAATGTTTCTTAATGTGTTCCAGTGTTCATCGGTATTAATGTGGATGAGGTTTAGTGGAATCTTGTGCTTCTCTTGCTTCATGTACGTAGGTGCTGATGAGGTATGACGGCTCAGATATCCAGTCACACATGACATGTCTGAGTCTGAAACACTGGAGACACAACAGTAAAATAGTGATGTTCATATGTAAATCAGAAAAAATCTAAATCTTACTAAGTGTATTTTTCTAATTTCTAGTCCAAATATTACACTTAAAATAAGACATAATCACTCAAAGAGCAACTTTTCAGTGAGATATAAGAACTTATTTTTAGACAGTAAATCTTAAAAATCTAATTTCCAGAAATTTCACCAAGATAAATGGTATATTTTTTGGCTTGAATTAAGAAAAAAAAAACTTCGATTAAGTACAAAAATTAATACATCTTGAATTAGGCAAAAAAAAGGGCTTGAATTACTGTAAGCCATCTCAACTGGCTTATCCTGTTTCATGTATGGTATTGTCGAGTCTGTTTTATTTTGTCCATGAGTAGTTTGTCTGCTCACTGCTTTTTCTTAATTGGAAGTCAATAACATAAGCCAATTAGTGAAGAGACAATTTAAGTTGATCAAGTGAATAATTCTCTACTGAGAAAAAGGGTTTCAACCCCAAGGGGGGGACAGAATAACCCCCAGGTTCTTTTGATTCTTCACCTCAAAGTAACGCACAACCAGGAACACAATATTATGAATAATGAGAATCCAGGAACAATTGTACGTTCTCAATAATATGTATACTCAGAAAATGTTAACCGAGATAATACAAAACCAATCAGTAATCATGAGCCACGAAACGTCAGCTGAGACAAAGTCCCGGCAGAAGATAGAAATTTAGGTTGGAAATAGACCAGTAGACAGAACTAGTTGTGAGATTACAACATGTATTCTCAGCATCAAGAAGATGTCTGGCCTCGAGGATTTGTGCTCTTACAGTTTTTATATCCCTTTCTTCCAAGACATCAGGTTTCTATCTATCCTATTTCTGGAGCAGGTATTTTCCCTAGAAACATTAAACTGTTTCCTATCTGGCATAGCAGGTGTGAGTGTAAGCAGAGATGTGACCTTTTCTTTCTCATCAGCATGTCCACATAAGGGGTTGTTTTTTTCTTTCACTTCAATATTTTGTCTTGATTCTGTAGAAATTTTCCACAACCTTTTTGCCTTTTGGTCTCGCTTTGCACTATTCTTTGCAACATTTTGGTCTTTCACTTCCCCCTGTTTGAACTATGCTGATGGAAAGTCCCTCATATCTTGTGTGGTGTACTTAATACAAGCATATAATCCCTAACAGTATACAAACAAATATTCGTGGAAACTTGATGATAGGGGCTGGAACACTACATTTGCAGTGAAACAGGGTTGTTGAGTATGGGTAGAGACACCAGGAAATGACGGCAGCTGTGCAATCTCATGCTAACTGCACACAAAGTAAAACGGTTGGAGCAGTAGACCTTTAACCAGTCGAACAGGCTGGAGACGTAACAGGAGAACAAAGATGGCGTCCATCCCGGTGCTTATCTTGGAAGCTCTGGAAGATCTGGCTCATGAAGAACTAGAAAAATTTCATTTCTATCTTTACAGCAATGTTCTTGACGGATACACTTACATTTCCAAGGCTTATTTAGAGGGGGCAGACAGACCACGTACAGCAAATCTTTTGGTGCAAACATACAGTGATGATGCCATTACTGTCACAGTGGATATATTGATGAAAATGAAACTCAAACATTCAGCCGAAACACTAAAGAAGAATTCGAATGCAGGTAAAACTAAGTTTAAACATGCGATGCCTCCGTATATGTTTTTTAATGTATTAATTAACAGTTATCTGTCATCTTTGTTTCCTTATCAGCACTGACCAGTCAAGCAGTCAAAGGTAAGTTGAGATATGACAATATGCACGTACATGTACAGGCTTAAACATTATTTTGTCCCCACTGCTATTGACCTGTTAAACAAGTAATTTTCTCATCTGTATGTGCTATTTACTATTTATTATTGTTGTTGTCTGTGCTTATGATTGTTGTTGTTGATGACTGGATCTGCAGGCTGTAGAACGATTTGCAGCACAGGGATAATACAAGATTCCTTGAGCCTTGATCCATGGTATCATATTCAAAGCCTAAGACTGCTTTCACACCACTAGTTTGATCAGTTGGTCCACACCAGGCAATAAAATTATGTTGCACAGAGGTTTTCAAAGTGTGGGATAGTGAGCCTCCCCTAAAAGAACCCAAAAGCAGCTGTGTCCCCTCACCACACCTTCATCACTATATGTACTCAAATATCTTCTTTAAACACATTTGAACAACTTTGTATATTTTTACAATTTTATTTTTTTTTTAACATTGTGTATGTTTTTTAATATCAGTTTTAACATATTTTAAGAGTTTTGTGTTTTCAGCACAAAACTGAAAACATATTTTAACATATTTGTTTTTCCCTTATTTTTTCTAAAATAAATTTTAATATCTGTTTTTTAATGCTTCTTTTGAGACATGCTAAAATTTTATTGTTTTTAACAGTTTTAAATGCATTTCTACATCTCAGTGTATTGTTTTAGCATCTCTTTTAACACATGTTAACATTTTCACTTCAGATGTGATTTTGCCCTTCACATGTACTGGAGTTAGTTAACCACACTTTTTTTTTTCAGGTAAATTTTTTCTGACATCACACTTTCCCTGAAGTCCTCTAGCACCTCCCAGGGGAGGCCCATCTCACCATTTCAAAACTACTGATGTAGCATATAGACTCCAGTGTGGTCCGCTTTCACACCTGTAAACAGACCAAAATTTATCCAATTAATGTGTCATCAATATTTATCTTCCATTAGAAATAAGCACCCATTTTGACTCAATATGGAGCAACATGTTCACACATTGGTATTTGCTGTAATCGTTGTATATTACATGCTCTGTACTGGCCATTTTTGGCAAAATATCCAATTTGAGAATGAGTTGCATCTGCATCTGGAGAAAAATTAACTGAACAGAGTCACCAAAAGCACATGGTGTGTCATTTCAGGCAGACGCTATTTTCATAAATGTGGTCATTCTCACCCATGATGCATTTCAAGTAATTGGTTTGGACCAACTGTCTATGTTTTGGACCCGAGTTCACATTCTCATGAAAGGGACCGTGTCAGAGTGTGGCATTTGATTTAGTGTGGATCAGACTGTAATTGGTGCATTCACACCAATGAAAATGAACTGAATCTTTTGGTTCAAATGGAATGTTTGGTGTGCACCAAGTGGTGTTTGTGTGAAAGCACTCTATACTGAACTTGAAACATGTTGAAACGTATAATTTTTTTCCTTCCAACAGAAATAGACTACCATTCAATTCAAGAAAAACTCAAGACCACACTGTTGAAAAAGTTCCAAAATCTTTATGAGGGGAATAAAGATGAAGGGGACATTGTCTACTTGAAAAAAATCTACACTGAGTTGCAGCCAGCTTCGACCCATGCATGAGACACCAGAGCAAACGACCATTGAAGTTCGAGACATTTTCAAGCCCAGGGCCAATCAACAAAATCAGATCAGAACAGTGCTTACCCTAGGTATAGCTGGAGTGGGTAAAACTGTCTCTGCACAGATGTATATCCTGGGCTGGGCAGAACGAGAAGAAAATCAAGACATCACGTTTCTCTTCCCTATACCTTTCCGTGAACTGAATCCGAACATAGGCGACAAGGACTGCAGCCTAATGCAGCTGCTCCATCAGTTCTTTCCAGAAATGAAACAAGTGACAACATTAGGAACAGAAACCAAAGTCGTATTCATCTTTGACGGCCTGGATGAGACTCTCCTCCCTCTGGATTTCAAGCGTAACAAGGTCTTGAGAGATGAGACTGAGACAGCTCCATTGGATGTACTTATCACAAACCTTTTGACAGGGAATCTGCTTGGCAATGCTATGATCTGGATCACTTCCCGCCCTGCAGCAGCCAACCGTATTCATCGCAAATACATCCACCAATGGACTGAAGTGAAAGGTTTCACAAGTGAACAGAGGGAGCAATACTTCAGGAAGCGTTTGTGTGATGACAGCCTCACTACCAAAATCGTCAACCATGTGAACTCATCAAGAAGCCTCAATAGCATGTGCCAAATACCAGTTTTCTGTTGGATAACATTCACTATAGTGAAGAAAATGTTGCATGACAATGTGACTGGAGGCATGCCAAACACCCTGACTGAGATGTACGTGTATCTCCTTCTTTGCCAGACTGACAGAATGAGAGACGGGGACTATCCGATGGAAAGCAACAACATTATTTTGAAGCTTGCAGAGTTGGCGTTCCATCAGCTAGAGAAGGGTAAACTAATTTTCTATGAAGCTGATCTGAAAGCATGTGGTGTGGATGTGAATGAGGCCACAATCTACTCAGGGCTGTGTACCCAGGAGAGCCGAAGAGGAAGACAAATATTTAGTTTTGTACATTTGACCATTCAGGAGTTTCTGGCAGCTTTGTTTGCTCGCCACTCCTACATGCAAAGAAAGGAAAATGTTCTCCTCGGGTACCTGAAAAGGATGTCCACAAAATTGCTCCCAAAGTCCATGTTCAGTTTCCACAAAACGGCTATTGAAAAAGCTTTACAGAGTCAGAATGGCAAGTGGGACCTCTTCCTTCGATTTCTCTTGGGACTGTCCCTGAAATCAAACCATGAACTAATGGGAAGAATACTTCCTTATGAAACAGAGGCAGACAGTGAGGGAGATACAACAAGAACAATCAACTTCATCAAAGAGAAGATTCAAGAGGAACCAGAGTCAAGGCTGAATCTGTTTCACTGCCTACATGAGCTCAAAGAAGAGTCTCTGGTGGAGGAAATTCAGAGCTTTGTGAGTTCTGGCAGACTTAAAACCAAAACGTTGTCTCCAGTTCAGTGGTCTGCCCTCACTTATGAACTCACAACTTCAGAGTCAACAGAGGAGTTTGATCTGAAGAAGTACATCAGATCAGAAGATGGTGTGGTGAAGCTTCTGACTGTCATTACTTCTTCTACACGTGCTCTGTGAGTTGACACAAACAAACATAATGTGACTACGTTTTAGTGGTTCTCTAAAGCTGCAAATATTTCCCATGTCTGCACACAACTTCATTTTATTCTGCCTTGGACTGAACACCTCCTATTTTGGAAAACAAACAAACAAACAAACAAACATACAATGTTTTTGTTTTATTTGTGTTTGGTCTTTCTAGGCTTGATCGCTGCAACCTCACTGAAAATAGCTGCAAAGTTTTGGCCTCTGGCCTAAACTCATCTTCCTGTCGCCTGACAGAGCTCGATCTAAGTGACAATGAACTGAAGGATTCAGGAGTGACTCTGTTGTCTGTTGGATTAAAGAGTAAACACTCTAAACTGAAGCAGTTAAGGTGCGTCACAAGATACATTACCCTGTAAATAATTTAAAATGTTATTTATGACCAAAAGATTTGTGGGTTGACTTGCTAATAACAATAAATAGTGTTGAGTTACAATCAGTGAATCAGGGTACAAGAGGGTGTTTTTTAGACATTATCATCATCATCTTCTTCTGAACTGCTTAATCTTTTATTTTATTTTCATTTCTAAAGGCTACATCATTGCAAACTGACGGGAGACTGCTGTGAAATTGTGGGTGATGCTGTCAGCACAGAGTCAACTCAACTCAGACACTTGGACCTAAGTGCTAATGACTTACAGCAAGATGGATTAAAGGCTCTGTGTGTAGGACTTCGCAAACCCAACTGCAAACTGGAAACTCTGAGGTACTGAGAAAGTGTACTTAAAAAAAAAAAAAAAAAATCAATTTTTTTTCTTTGGGTTTCAAGTTAATGAATGTTTATTTCAGGAAAAAACTTAATTTCTGTCATTCTTCTTACAGGTTGAATGAATGCATGTTAAATGTCAACTG
The DNA here is from genome assembly GCA_020466265.1 of Siphamia tubifer. Taxonomy (NCBI): domain Eukaryota; kingdom Metazoa; phylum Chordata; class Actinopteri; order Kurtiformes; family Apogonidae; genus Siphamia; species Siphamia tubifer. The sequence continues at coordinate 57,856,068 of CM035794.1, read as the reverse complement.
TTGTGAAGATTTGGCTTCCGTTTTAAGCTCGCACTCATCTCATCTGAAAATGCTGGACTTAAGTGATAACAGCCTGAAGGATTTGGGTGTTTCTTTCCTTACCACTGCACTTATGAGTCAGCATTGTGACCTGGAATCACTCAGGTCAGTACAGCCTGTAATATTAACATCATGAATGTGTAGAGCCCGTAGAAAATGTGAGATTGTTTGTGCTATTAGCACAGTGCTAGGTTAGTGCTATTAGCACAGTGCTAGGTTAGTGCTATTAGCACAGTGCTCGGCTACGAAGCTCGTCACAGAGGCTTTAGTAAACACTGTGTGTCACCAAGTGCTTCATTAAATCCATTATATTCCAGCCTTTACATGTAAATATTAACACCTGTAGCAAATGGAAGCATCTGAATCTTTGACATGTTGTCTGCACCGCTACTTGTGTGCACTTCTGTTTAAAAGAAGAGAGAGGGCATAATCAAATAACAGCTGCATGTGTGGTAGCGAAATTCACGTTAGATTTCGGTCTGGTTTAATGTTTACCTCGGTTCCATACCTATACCAACTTTCAGTACCCAACTCTCTTGCGCAATTTCTGGGTGTGAGTGAGAATGACAGAATCGCGTTGGGAAGGGGGGTATCTATTTGTGCCGCTCGGTGTTCATTCTGTGGTGTTGCGCCAGAGATTACTCTATGTCTATGTATGGGAATCCCTGGACCTTGTGAAAGTCCACAACAGCAAAGAGTTGTCATTTGTAATGCACTACATGGAGCTGTAGCCAAATCAGGGGGCGGGACTTGCTAATGCCCAGAGCGGCAAAGTTAGAAAAGGCAATGAAATTAGTTTAATATATTTGTTGTTGTGTGTCATAATCGCGTGAAACTTTGCACTGCAATCCGCCATTGTACTGGAAAGTCACCCTCCAAATTTTGGATAATTTGGTGGATTTGTGCAGGTGTTAGGCATTCCACAGACAAACAGGAACACTACAGAAAGAGATTTGTTGAATTATAGATAGATGTCCTGGCCTTTAGACTTGTAGTTACAAGTCTGTCACAACCGCATTATTTGTTTAACAATAAAATGCCTAAACAAAACTGCTTCACAAGATATTGAACTTCATACTTTATCAAATCCTGTAATATTTTTGAAGTCCTTAGCAGTTTAGTGTTAGTGTGTTGTTTCACAAATAGTTTGAGCTCATGAAGTACTTCTTAAAACTGCAAATTAAAGTAGGTTGAGATGACGAGAGATGATAAAGAATGAAACTAAGACATCTAATGAACATATGTGACTTTTTTTTTGTTTTTTGTTTTTTTTAACTCCAGCTCATTCTCTGGCCTGATTTCATTCATGTGTTGCTTTTGTATATGTATATCACAGTGATGTGTAATGAGGTGCAACATAATTGTAACAACATAATTCTCCTCTGTGTTTCAGGCTCAGCAGATGTGACCTTACACTGAAATGTTGCAGCCACTTTGGCTCAGCTCTCAGCTCTGAGTCTTCCCAAGTTAAAGAGCTCGACTTGAGTGGAAACAACCTGCAAGGTCAGGCAGGTATACAGCTGTTGTGTGATGGAATGAAAAGTCCACATTGTAAACTGGAGACGTTAAGGTGAGGTCACATATTCTGCAGACAATAAGTTTGAAGTAAAAAAGGTAACTAAAGGAACCATTTATTATTTCTTTTTTATTATAATGTCTAATGCACCCTTATCTTAGGTTGAATCAGTGCAAGTTGGAGAAGTGCTGTGCTGACCTGGGCTCAGTGCTCAACTCTGGCACTTCTAATCTGAAAGAACTTGATCTGAGTGAGAACGATCTCCTGGACTCTGAGGTCAATCTACTCTCTGCTGGACTCGCAAACCTGCACTGCAAACTTGAGATATTAAGGTATAATGGTCTCCCATTTTAAATTATGACTGTAAAATGCGTCGATGCAGTTAAATGACTGGATTTCTCCTCCACAGACTGTCATTCTGTGGAATCACAGACAAAAGCTGTGCATCTTTGGCTTCAGTGTTCAGCTCCAATCCATCTCACCTCAGACAGTTGGACCTCAGCTACAACTACTTGCAGGACTCTGGAGTGAAACTGATCTCTGTTTATCGTGACAGTCCACTTTGCAAACTAACAGACCTCAGGTGAATAATTTACCAAAATCCGTCTCACTGCCCATTTCTTAAAAATGCTTAAAAGTAATTCTATCAGCAATTAAATGAAGTGAAAAATTACAACAGATCTTGGGGTTAAACATTTCATTTAGCCCTTTAACCTCGCATGCATCAGTGATGACATGTTCTGAAAGGATGACTGTTTTTACTGTGATTTTGCTGGGTTTTGTTCATGGATCTAACATATGGAAATAAATAGGTGTCAAAAAGCAACTGATTTAGAAAAAACTAAACTACTTGAACCAAATTACAATATTATTTATTTATACTTCATTTTAGTTTCACTAAGTTAAGTTATTTTGTATATATATATATATATATATATATATATATATATATATATATATATATATATATATATATATATATATATATATATATATATATATATATATATATATATATATATATATATATATATATATATATATATATATATATATATATCATATTTGTTTCTTATTTTGTTTTGTATTTCTACATTTAAGATTGTATTTTATAATTTTTCTTCACTTTTGTGCCATTGTTTTATTTTGTTCATGTTATTTATTATTATGTTGGTTTATTACATATTTTAGGCTGTTATTGTCCATTTTGAGACTTATTTGATACATTTTTGACTGGAACTGTTAAAGTATCAGGAGTTAAAGGGTGAATGCTCACATTCCCTGATTACTGTTATTGTTACCCCAGGAAGAGGGAGAGGGGGTATTGTTTTCGAGTCGGTTTGTTTGTATGTTGGTCTGTTTGTAAGCAGACTGGACCAATTTCTATGGAATTTGCGAGGGATAATGTATTGCCCACGTGTTACTATCAGAAAAATATTCCCTGAACAGCACCCCGACGCCAATTTGTCCAAATATACAATGACTGAAAGGGTTTAGGCTGAAGTTCATACTATTATGCCTGACCCTATTAACAAACATAAAGAGAAAAAAAAACAATAACCATAAAATAAAAATAATGATCAGATAATGTTGCACAAAAAAACCAACAGCATACAAAACATAAGATAAATTCTCCAAATTCATAGAAAATAACATGTTTTAGCAGACATTTTCTATTATTTCTGTATTAACTATTTACATGAAAAACTGTATTCCCTATAGCACTATATTTTTCTACAACGTAAAACTTGAAGAGCTTTTTAAATTTTGGATTGAAGAACAGTCTTTAAGGTCTTTATCTAGACTGTTCCATAGTGTTACCCCTCTAAGAGATACACATGCACTTCTTTTGGTAGTTCTTGCCATAGTTTTTAGAAAAATGCCAGTCCCTCTGAGGGACTGGAACATCTCCTGGAGACAATCCAGCAATTTCTGATTGGAAGAATTATACATGACAACTGCAGTACTGAGATCAACAAGATCATCTAATTTTAGGATATTTTTTTGTGTTTTTCAAAACCAAAATTTACAAATCACAATTTGTTAATTTACATGAACAACTTTGAAAATGCTAATGTAATGTATGGAAGTCACAGATTAGGCAAGCGACAAAACAAGGCATGAAAAGGAATCAAACCACTGTGACACTGCGCTCTCATTGGCTGACATTCTGGATAGCTGCATTCTCAGTGGAGGATGTTCTGTGACACTGCACTCTCTTTCATTAATATTTTGTCATTGGGTGACATTATCTTGTGCTTGTACAAACACACACACACACATTTTCTAGTATATACTGTATTATCAGCACTAATGTATCAATACATAGCAGCATGACATTTTTGTTTTGACTCAAACCATTCACCATATTTTTTGTCCCCTTTAATTACAGCGTGGATCCTAATGCAGAGTGTTACTTAAAATCATCACTAAAACAGTGTAAGTGATATTTTGAGGATTCAAAAATTTACTTCAAGCTGGGAATGACTTTTCACCTTTTTGCATGTTTGCATGTTGTTGCCTTTTTGTAGGCTTTTCACCTGTTGTGTCAAAGATTACTGTGTTGTATAATTTGACCTGGATGAAAAATTATGTAGGACTCACAGAGAGGATTAAGCAGAGTAGTTGGGGGGGGGGGGGTCTATATATGTTAAAATATTGTTGAATCCTCAGTGTTCCAGCACTCCGTGTAATAGGGTCCTAGCTGCCTACAGTAGACCATATTACCCACTTGTGCTAACCTATAGAAGCATTACTGAGCTGGATATAATGTTGAGACACTTGTCTGTCTTCTCACTACTCTTAGTTCCAATCTTTATCCTACCAACTCTGTTATTAAAACCCCCTGGAGAAACCCATGAGGTATGGTAATAACAACCTAATTGGTTATAATAGCTGTCTCTTATAATGGCTGTCTCTTAGATTCATGCACTTGTTAAGTGATGGATAAAAGCCTTAAGGCTAGGAAAAGTGAAAAAGTCCTAGTGATACACTTTGTTATTAAGATTAAAGTTATTAAGGTTATTAATGACTAAGATATCTTTCACAAATCATCATTAAATTGTTAAAAAATAATAAATTCTAGAATCTAAACCATAAATTGTTGACTCATTGTCCAGTAGCGTTTAGCGCCATGATTCACTATAGTCTTGCTGAGTATACGCCCGTTCCAAGGAATACATTTCTTGACCTGCCTTAATTCTCTGTAACATGACTAAACTTTATCTTTTGACAATATCATTTTACCTTATCATTCACATTGATTATCACACAAAATCATTAATATGAGAATATGAATATGAGAATAAGGATGTAATCCTATAATGGGCTATTTTCAGAAAACTGAATACATCTACAGGAGGGCAGAACAGTAAATAAAACCATGAGACACTAGATTGTATTTTAAGATGAAATTATATTGATTGATTGATTATTGATTATATTGATTATTTACATTACTGCAGTTCAATTTTTGTGCACAAAACAATTTCCCCAATAAGTTGACAGTTAGGCTACACAACTAACCAAATAAATCACACCATAAGGAAAACAAAAACCCCATGCCCAATTGTCCGTTTCTCCCAGTTGTCGGATGACTACTCCAATGAGCAGGAAGGTCCAGAAAGAATTTATTGAGTCAAAGTTGCAATTACCATAGCGCAGCAGATTCAGAGGTAAGATGTGCTGTGGATGAGCTCGGCAGGAGAAGGCGGGAGAGGGAGGCAGACTGCTAAACCTGGACGAAAGGGTTGACACAAGGACGTCCACAATTTCTGTGTCCAAGTTTCAGCTCAGCATCATACAAGGACAAGGAACCCAAAACAGCAAAGGCACCTGGCCTGTAGATCAAAATAAGCAATTAAGGCACCATTTCACTTCAGCTAACTGCTAAGCTAATGTTAATATAAGGATCTAGTCTAGAAGGCTTCCAGACAACACCTGATGCAATTCCAGTCATTAAGACCACCCTCAAAGAATTAGCATTAGCATGCTAAATTAGCATGCTAACAAAATGAGTATACATCATTAAAACAAAAATACATTAATGAAATCATCAATGCTAATGTTAGCATGAGCACTAGCATTTAGCATTAGCATTGACATGCTATTACCAAACACCTAGAATGGAAAATAAAAACTGCACTCACCAGTTCCTGTGCATCAGAAAACAAACAAATACAAGCTCCCCAACACAAAGCCAAAATGGTCCAGTTCTTGTAGCTGCTGTCTCTGGCCCCTCTCCCACACAAATGGAGAGAATAAAGCCAGAGCAGCTCATATAGGCATCTCTAACCAGGGTTGAATTTTGATTGGACACGAGCCATCATGTGACCTAGTCACATGACCACACACTGAAAAACAGCTATAGGAACTGGAGAGTGTAAGGAAACCAGTATTAAATAAACACATCATGTATAAATAAAAATATTACATCAAATAAAAATATAACAAATGAAAACATGAAAGTGAAGATATAAACAAAAATATAAATGAAAAAAATGGACAGAAATACAAATGAAACCCGGGTTACACTAGCTTTGCCTCCTGCTTCACTGTTTTCGTCACAACCTTAGAGCTGGGTTGTGATAATAAATTTTTTAGTCAATCATTCATAAATCATAGTGTTAATTTAATTTGCTTGATTATTATTTGTAATCACTGTTTTTATGCTGGATGACATATTTCTGCTAATCCAAGGCCTTTGATCTCTCTCTCTCTCTCTCTCTCTCTCTCTCTCTCTCTCTCTCTCTCTCTATATATATATATATATATATATATATAGAGATATATATATTCTACCTATAAAGGTGTCATTATTGTACCTCCCCTTTATTTCCCATTATTTCACTTTCTCTATTATGTAGATACCTATGATGGTTGCTTCAACTGACTTTTCTTTCTTTCAGTTACTGTACCAGGACTACTGAAAATTTTAAAAATGTCTTGTTTACAGATGCATGTATGCTGACGTTGAACCACAACACATCTGCCAAGTCTCTCTTTCTGCACGATGGAGGTAAGCAGGTCACATGGGTCAGGGAGAAACAGCTGTACCCAGATCACCCGGACAGGTTTGAGAGTGTCTCCCAGGTGCTCTGTCACCAAGGTCTCACCCAGCGACACTACTGGGAGGTGGAGTGGCGTGGGCGCTGGGTGGATATCGCCGTGGCAATGAGGGGGATCCGCCGTAGGGCTAGTTCTCACATCTGTGGTTTTGGCTACACAGACCAATCTTGGAGTCTGTTCTGCTCTGAGGATCACTATAGCGCTCAGCACAAGCACCAGTCTGTAGACGTCCCAGCACCCAAGTCTCATTCCCACAGGGTCGGGGTATATCTGGACTGTCCCGGTGGCACCTTGTCCTTCTACAGTGTCTCTGCTGGGGCGCTCAGTCACCTGTATACATTCAACAGCACCTTCATCGAGCCACTTTTCCCTGGGTTTGGAATGGAGGAAGATGACTGCTCTGTAATCATTTGCACAGAGGAGCATCCACAGTGGGCAAATGCTGAAAAGCTTTGAGTATTTCACAAATAATGGTTCTTCTGTAACCCAAAAAAGGAAAAAAAACCTCTTTTTACAAAAGCCAAAATCAGCTTCTCAACTATAATAAAGACATTAAAATGCATGTTACACTGGTGGTACAAGTGGTAAAAACACTGAGAAACTTAATAAACTGAGAAAAATATACATGTACCTTTATTCACATGCACATTTTTTTTGTCTTGTTTGTTGTTATACCATGTCTTCTAAATATCATGTCTAAACATATGCAGCACAAAATATCCAATTCAAAGTTAAACGTAAAAAAATTATAAATTATAATTTATTATATATATATATATATATATATATATATATATATATATATATATATATATATATATATATATATATATATATATATATAATAAGTAATAAATTATAATTAAATAAGAGCGTAACCTTTGAACGGTTAGTTCAAGAACATTCATGGCTCTGATGTACAACCAAAAGGAAAAAAAGTTCTTAGTAGGTCAATATGGCCAGTTCGAAATATAGTGCACTTTAAATTTCCAAATAAGTGTTAGAATAATTCTACATCAAATGATGTTTATGTTTACACATTGAAGTGGATCAAAATATCAAACGTTCAGTTGCGCAACAATCCAAAATAAAATTTGTAGCTCCGTGGTAAATTGTTAAACAAACAAATAGTAAATCAAGGTGGAGTCAGTAGCTCACAGTTGAAGTGAAAGTTGAGCGCACAGGTTGTGCAGAATTCACCAATGAAGGTGATCGGGAACAACGGTGCAAAATCAAAGGCAGGATTTTACGATCCAAAAATAGCACTGCACGGCGTAGTTTGCGAAGAGCAGAGAAGAAGCCAGTCCGAGCACAGCCACAGCTGGAGGGGGCGGAGCAAGTCACCTGGTGACCCGGCAGGTTTAAATGAGCTGAACCCCAGCTGCACAGAAGGCTGACCTTCCAGGCTAAAATTGGTTTAAATGAACGGGGTTACGTGTACGTGTATGTGTATGTGTATATATATATGTGTATATATATGTGTATATATATATGTGTGTGTGTGTGTGTGTGTGTGTGTGATGAGTCTGGAAAAGCTCTAAATAACTGCAGTCGATTTATGTTTTGCGTCAGATTGTAACACTACTACTAATTTCCAGCTGTAGTCCCTGCGTAGGTTGATATTATATGAAAAAAATGTATTGACATGGAAAAATAAGTGTAAAGTGCATGTCTATAACTCCATCTTCATTTTCCAAAATTCACTCACATCCAACCATTCGCTGCTCGTGGTTCCTATGTGATAACAAGTGTGTTGAATGTCCAGCAAGTGGCGACAAAGAGACCGAAATCTGCAAAATGGGACTGTCGAAGAAGACGAAGCCCCCTGACAACAAATTAAACACACACAGGGAGCTTCTTGTACATAGTCTGTAAATGCACCAAGCATCTGCTAGTTGGTTTATTGGTTTAGTTTGTAGTTGCTCTTCTGATTTATACGAAACTACAGAAACAGGTCGATAGTTGGACATCTGGCTAACAGCAGCCAGTCAAACTTTAACACCGCATTCGAGAAGATGGACTCTGGTGTCTTCACGGCCATTTCGAAAGGTTGGTTTGGTAGCGATTAGACAAATAATAAAGACACTAATTTGAGTTGAAATAGTTGTCGGACAGAAGTACATTTACGTCAACTTTGTTAGTGCTTCAGCTCCTCCTAGCTAGCTTAGAAAGCTAACAAAAATATCTAATATTGTTTTAAAATATAACAGTTGGAGTTGTGAGTTAAATTCCTAATCAATACCTTTTTCACCTCAAAGTAAATATGATTGGGAAAAATATTGCTAGGTATTCCTGAGGAACATTGCTGTTGCTGAACATACGCTGTTGTATTGGAGTTGCATTCAAAACACATTACTGTTGCTACATTGCTGTAAGTAATCTTCGAGTCAATCAAGAAACCGCATGTGATCCTAAGATGACAAGGCTTTTTAAAATTGTAACTTAAAACAAAAATAAAAATTTATATATATAAAGACAACACATTTCGTCTCTTCAATTCTCCACAGTGTTATAGACAAGTGATGAGATTGTCTCATTAAGAAAATTACTTTTAAATTACAGCTGGACAGATCGCTACCTTGTCCCTAAAGTCTGGGTGTCTTTCTGCTTTTAGGAGACCCTCTACCTCTGGCCTCACTACACCTCCTAGTTCCTCCCTTTCAGCTAATATCAGCCTCCATGTGGCAAGTTCTGAAGAATCAAGATGCCATTAATTACTGGAAAGTGGCTGAATTTGTCTCTCTGGTGGTGGACATGGTCCCAGAGCTGCTCATGTACAAACACAGGACACAACTCAACCTGGGTTTAAGAGCAAAGGTGAATACCAGAGCATCAAGCCACACAAACTTGAAGAAAGTTGCCCCTGTTTGTGTATAGGTTCACACTAAATATTATCTGCTAAGGAAGCAACTAAGTTATATTGTAAAACTAATGATATTTCTGTGCCATGTTTTTGTTTTATTATTTGTCAGTATATTCTTGAGTTGTTTCGAAGTGAACAACATGTGGAACCTGACCTCATCTTATCTCACTTGGAGAAGATCTGTCCACAACATACATGTGAAGTAGATGTGAGTGCGCTTCACATATTTTTTTTGTTTTCAATGACACCAACAGTATTGCAGAATTTAGGCTAACATTTCACACAACTGCTGGTAAAATTATGATTTAAAGCTATTTAATGTAAATTAACTTTATACACTGAAATTGTTAATATATGTATGTGAATTTAGTATGTTGCTATATAAAATGAATATATTATTTAATTTAATTACTTAGTTGTAAAGCTGTCATGTTGTATGTGTAATGTTTATGCTCATGCTACAGATGAAAGATTCAGAGGAAGAAGAAGCAGCAGCAGCAGCTCACTTTCTGGAATTGATTCACTCTCTCCTAAAAGACACTGATGACAAACGAGACTTTTTCTTGGTGAGGAAATATAAACTGAGGGATCATCTTAAAGGAGTGGCATTTTTATTTTTTTTTCTTAAATTATATAATACATTTTAAAACATTTCCTTGTGGTCTACATAAACTGTAAATGCTATGCTTGGGTCTGAATTCTTCATTAATTTAACTCCACTGTTCCATTTTCAACTCTATTTATGACTGACATCTGACAGGTAATTTTGAGCTCTTGCCCTTTAAATGTAAATTATCCACTTTATACCCCATGACCCCTCTAGGTTGTTGGCTGTGCTATTCTGTCCCATCAATCAACAACTTAACATTTTCAGTAATTGACTTGAAATCTGGACATATTTTCAGTTTTTACTACAACCACTGCTGTTGATAAACAATTATGTGGTACTCAGAGAAATGTTAATCAGGAATCTTCCCCTTCTATTTGAAAATGTTGAGATATAACTAGTCATAGATGTGACAATTTTAACAGAAATTGAAACAGGTTTTAGAAATCCACTCCATTTTTGACAAAATAAAGATAAAAATAGCCTTGCACCAACTGGAGGGATCAAATTAAAAATACTGGTTAAAAATCTGGTCAAAATACAGAAATAAATGAACCAAAGACTAATAAAAGTGGGTTTAGCAAAATATGAGCCCTTTAAAGTTGAACAAATATCCCCCAGTTCCACTTGACCTGGAAAATGATTGGTAATACATCCGGTTTGACAAGACATTTGTGTCTCGACAGTTTGACCATTGTAGCTGCAGAAATATTGAAGTACATTTGTTTCCTTTCATCCCTCCAAGGAGGTCTTCCCTACAGAGTTTGGACCACGATATGAAAGTGATCTGCAGATGCTGTTTTGGGAGTTTCTTTGTCGACTCAGTCAGCTTTTGCCAGTTCCTGATCTTGAACAGGTGAAAAGTTTCTTACTAATATCTACAAAAAAGGAAGTTAAAGTGTCAAAGTTTTCCTCATTTCATTTTTTCTTTTTCCTGTATCTTTGTTGTCTGGGTTGCAGTGTCTTTACTTAACACTTCACCATTTTTGATTATTCTGTGATGACTTAACATTAATTTCCTAGACTATTTCTTGGCTTGTCGGTGACTGCTCTGTCCTGAAGGATGGTGTTTATTCTGTGTTTGAACCCACACACATGAAGAATTTGCTCCAGCACCACAAACACCTTGGACATTTGGAGCAGCATGGTACCTAAGTTTCTATAACTAGTACTGAATTTGATTTTATTTCAGTTCTTTAAGGCACAGATTTAAGACAACTTACATTTATCTTTTTTGTACAGTTCCTCCTTCAGGCATGGGAAATGGCATCCTGTCTTCTCTCTCTGCAGCTCACTCCAACAGACAGAAAACACTTTCATATTGCCAGTTAGATCCACTGCAGGGCCTCAGTGAGGACACGCAACCTGTAACATTTGTAGATGATGTAGCAGTTGAAATCATCGCAGTAACAGATTATGCAGAGGTTGAACTTGGTGCGAACACTGACATAGAAGTGGTGATCGAAGAAAACTTTGAAAGAACAGATAGTAGCACAACATCTGAGCCCACACTGGTAGTGCTGCCTGAAGAGATGAACAAGAATGAGGAAGATGGTGATGCTGTGGAGGAAAAACCATTAAGTGGTCTGATAAACACTGTCCACCCAGAGGAGAAGGACGACTCCCTGTCACTGCAAAACAAAATCTCTTTGGGACCACATGACTGTCCAGACTGTGAAAAGAAATTTAAGTTTGCCTCTTCCCTAACTGCCCACAGGGTTATTCATACAGGTGAACGCCCCCACCAGTGCAACGACTGTGGCCGCTGTTTTTCCTTCAGGCAGTCTCTTGACAGGCACAGACACACTCACAAAACAGGACGTAGGTACGACTGCATTATATGTGGAGAATCCTTCCTCTCCCTATCAGCCCGCACAGAGCACAAGCAAATGCACATGAAAGATGGAGTCTACACATGTGAACAATGCTGTAAAAAATTCAATTGGGAGCTGGCACTTGCAAGGCACACAAAAACTCACACAGAGCAGAATGCAAACCAGTCCATGGAGCAGAATGAGGCAGTTTTGACTGAAGACAATCTTGCCAAAGCTTTTGGACCTTCAGAAACTGACTGCAAGGTTCAGGCAGATGAAGAAGAGATACAGGGAAATGAGTGTTGCATCTCAGGGACAGGAGGAATGGTCCCTCAACTTGTCAATGAAGTCATTTCTTTAGTCAAAGTTCGCTCAAGTGGCCGCAAACGCAAACCAACCATGAAGATCCAAGTGATAAATTTGCAAAAGAACATCACCAGTAAGAGAAAGATGGAACTGGCCAAAGCAAACCCACCTGTGCTGAAGCCGTTGCCTTTTAACAGGTACAAACATTTGGTCTCATGAGTCACTCTTTGTTTCTGTCTCGCCAATGCATTTAGGTTACCATTAACATATGTTTACCTGTGTTGGTACATTATCTATGATGATTAAAATTGACAGACATATTTCATTTCCTTTGTTTTGATCAGCACAGAGCATTCATATGGTACGCCCATGGTCTCACCAAAGGAAGGTGATGAAGGTCAGTGTCCAAAAAGTGAAATTATATTAAGTTTTTAGGATTTATACTTAATGCTATTCATGTTATTCCAGTGTCTATCTATATGTCCTGACAGCTTGTACTGATAAACACATTAAATCATACCAGGGCCCAACACTTAAAACAAAATTTTCACAGCCAAATGTTGACATTTTAGCATCTAATAACTTTGTTTTTCTTCAAGGTTCTGTGGCTGAAGAATCACCTACTGCGTTTTCCTGTCCTAAGTGTTCCTATTTTCATTCAGAGGAAGAGCATGTCCAGCAGCATATTGACAAGGTCCACTCTGCCGAGGCTGATGACAAATCATCCATACAGGCCCTTACAGATCAAGATGGACGTTTTAGTTGTCCTGACTGTGACAAAAGCTTCAAGTTTCAGTCTTTACTCAAAGCCCATCAGCGTATCCACACAGGCGAACAGCCATTCCTCTGCTCTCAATGTGGACAGCGTTTCTCCTTCAAACAGTCACTGGAGAGGCACAAGCAGACACACAAGTCAGGACGCAAGTATGAGTGTTTGATCTGTGGTGAGTTCTTTAAGTCACTGGTGGCTCAGAGGGAGCATCAGAGCAGCCACATGGAGAACGGTGAGTACCTGTGTTCCGAGTGTGGCCGGGCCTTCTCTTGGAAGTCTGCACTAGTGAGGCATCTGAAAACTCACAGTGAAGACACTGACAAGGTGGAGCATTTGTACAAATGTCCACACTGTGAGCAGGGCTTCAGCTGTGCTAGCTACCTCAGCAGGCATCTCCAGACTCACCAGGAAGAAAGAGTGCACACATGCAACTGTGGAAAGAGTTTCGCTTACCGGGCTGCTCTCACAGCACACAAACGCATCCACCAAAAAGAGCGGCCACATGTTTGTCCACAATGTGGCAAAGGATTCATCTACCGGGGCGGTCTGCTGAGCCACATGAAGATACATTCACAGGAAATGCCCTTCATGTGTTCCTTCTGTGGCAAGAGCTTCAAGAGAGAACGCAATATGAAAAAGCATGAGCGGTGCCACACCAGGGAAAATGTTTTTAGCTGCTCGCAGTGTGACAAAAGTTTTGTCTACAAGGCGACTTTAATCAGACATGAGCTGACACATTCAGGTGAGAGACCTTACCTTTGCTCTGACTGTGGGAAAGGCTTTTTTTCCCATGCTGAACTTCTGAAACATGAACGCTTCCACACTGGCCACAAGCCTTTCCAGTGCCCCCACTGTGGAAAGAAGTTTACTCAATCCTGCTACTTAACCATCCACCTGCGCTACCACACTGGAGTCCGCCCGTACTCCTGCACAGAGTGTGACAAGAGCTTCCTCAGTGCCAATCGCCTGAAGAGACACCAAAGAACACATTCAGGGGAGAAACCATACCTGTGTGTAGAATGTGGCAAAGGCTTCCGCCAGTCCTATCATCTCAAAATGCATCAAAGAACACATGCTATAAAGTTAACATGAACTCAAGCTTAAAATTTGATGTATGGATTTTGTGGCTTTAACTCTGTAAGCATTCAGAATGACCTCTAGTAAGTGAAACTTGTTTTACCAAGAATAAGTTCATGTTGAATGTCGGATTGTACTGAATGCACCTGACTTGCTCATTGCACCTCAATTAAAGTACACTGAACAAAGTAAGTTTACTAATTATAACTTAGTTCTTTTGTTTAAATCAAGATGCAAACAGAATACTAAGGGTGTATTTAAATCTCGTTTATTGAATTAAACGGGTACAACAGACTTTCACACTGGTATGAAATAGACAAAACAATGTGTGAGAACATGTTACTTTTTTTTTTTTTTTTTAACCACAGTGATTTAAGTTCAAACAGTAAAAGACAACTTCGGCTTAGACTCAGGCCAACAGTAGAACAGAAAAGACAGGGTCATTGAAGTCCAGCTTGGTCATTTAAATTTAGTGTTGCATCTTTACAGTAGCCAAAGGATTTCAGTTGCACATTGCTACCTTCAAATACAAGGGATGAGCTGAAAAACTTATTTTATGGGAGTTAAAAGTGAAAGTTTTTCTTAACTATTACTGAATATCACCCCAAGGTCATACATGATGGGTTCACAGAGGATGAGTCAGACAGTAGTTTACATAGCTATGTGTAAAGTAATGGGGCAGTGGTCACTCCCCATTGCCTTGTTGCGAATCTTGCTGTCACACAGGCTGGGCACCAGAGCAGATGACAGCAAAAAGTAATCAAGCCGCCAGCCCACATTCTTCGCACGGGAGTTCATCATGTAGGTCCAGAAGGTGTAGGCATTGGTCTGCTCAGGGTAGAGCTCACGGAAGCTGTCGGTGAAACCGGCCGCCAGCAGCTGGCTGAAGCCCTCTCGCTCCTCTGGGGTAAAACCTGCGTTTTTCTTGTTCCCTTTGGGGTTTTTCAGGTCAATCTCCAGATGTGCAACATTGAGATCCCCACATAGCACCAGAGGCTTTTGTTTCTCCAGGTTGCTCAGGTATGCACAGAAATCCACATCCCAGGTTTTGCGGTAATCTAAACGCACAAGGCCTCTGCCAGAATTTGGTACATAGGCGGTTACCAAGAAATATTTTGGGAACTCAGCAGTGATGACACGGCCTTCTTTGTCATGCTCTTCTTTGCCTGGCAAATAGAGACATTTGTGAGGTCAGACTTTCACTGTAGCCTTACGAGTTTTCAGAATGCAAATAAGTGGTATCCTGTCAAACAAGTCCTTTGAAACCACATATGCACACACAACTTACCAATGCCATATGTCACTTTGATGGGCTCCGTCTTGGAGAGCATGGCTACACCACTATAACCCTCCTTTTCATCTGACACAGCCCAGTACTTGTGTGGGTACTCCGGCATGGATGTAATATCAGCTGGAAGGTCCTTCTCTGCACACTTGGTTTCCTGTAGGCATAAAACATCTGGAGCCTCCTCACGTACCCACTGCAAAATTAAGATTGGGAGAGTGACTTTTTTTTTTAACTGTAGAAGCCAATTAAAAATGCAGAAGTATAAACTCATGAACTACTGAATGGGATCATATATTGTGAATCACTTTTATTAGTCTTTGGTATATTTGTGCATTTGGAGACCCTAAATGAGTGCTGCAAAGCGGTTTTTATTTTCATTTTGGTAAAAATTTGGTGGATTTCCACAACCCATTTTAAAATTCCTGTTTAATCTGTTACATCAATAACTAGTTGTATCATGTCATTTGCACACAGACTTCCAGCAAACATTTCTACTATGAATATGCCATAATTGTCAGCAGCAGCAGTTGTAGTCCACACTGAAAACATTCTCAAACTTTGAGCATATTGCATAAAATCTTCAGTTGTTTGAACAGGACAGAGCAGCACAACAGTCTGGAAGGGGTGGGGCATGAAGTGGTTAATTTGCAGTCAGCGTTCAAAACCACCTTTCTTGTATCATTCAGAAATTAGGCCTGTGGAGTTGAATTAATGGAAGAATTCAGGCCCAATCATATAATTTACAGTTCATGCAGACCACAGGGAATGTTTTACAATTACAATTACACACAAAAAATGACTACTGTAAGTTTACTGTACACTTACATCCAGACCCTTCTTTTTCACCCAGGCTCTCAGCCCATCAACATTCCAGGAAGTGATTTTCAAGTTGGCATCTTGGCCATCCTTACTGGTCAGTTTGTCAGGAGGATCATCATACAGAACAACAGGCTCAGGTTCCTTGGTCTTCTTTGCTTTCTTTGCAGTAGCTGAAAGGTGATAATTCAAATGCCAGATCAACCTTAACTGTGAGATGAGTGTACAAAGTATTCAAAACTGCTTTAAATGCACAAATGCAGAGTTAATTGTTTAAGTTCCATTCGTGTTTGCTATGTACCAGAGTCATTTTCCCCTTCTGCACCAGCCTCCTCTGCCTTCTTGCCTCTCTTCATACTTGAACTCGTCCTGACAAACACACCTGGCAGACACACAACACGCACACACAACAGGCACACGCGGCCCTTGGAAAAAAAACAAACATTGCTTGTTCATCAAGTGACAAAACAATTACATCTCTGGAGAGACCGGAGATTAACATTCGTCCATGATAACATTATACACATTTAAACTAAGTCAAGTACGTGTGTTTGGAGCTAGTATAATGCATCTACACTGACACGTGTATGTTTTACTAGGTGCTTCTACATTCCAGAGTTTTGAACTTCCAGGGATTGTGCTATGCAACATTCCAACAACGACCAATGCATTGCTGTGGTAAATTATAATCAAACGTTTTGCAGTCTGGGTAAAGAGAATGCACAGTTCCGCGTGCTTGCTGAAAAACAACATATTAAAATATCAAAAAAAGACGCCAAGTGTGTTAAGTATTATAAGCGCATGGGTGTTTGAAAAGCTATGCTATTGCTAGCTTAAGTCCTTCCATGACAAAGAGCACGCAGCAGCATCAGGCGGCCTACACTGAATGAATGAATGGAGAATGAGAAGCGAGCTTAATTTAACTAAACAGCTTACAACAGCCATTAATTAAGCACTGCTCGACCAATAATTTAGCTTTTCATTTTAATGTAAGGGAAATAGATGCAAATAATCTTACTTGCACTTTCAAAACAGGATGCGAAGAATAGACAAGTGGAACTTCTCAGTCACTCCCCCCAAACACGCACACACGCACACACAAAGCAAAGATCTGTCTGCTCTGTCCACGTGCTGCGGGACTTCGCAACTATCAGGTATGCCTAAACAAAATCACAGATATATTTTATTTTACTTTATCATTTAATAATTTGCAGATAATACAACACAATTATTGCGGTCACGCAGCCACATTACCCTACCTTACATGACCAACTTTGCATAGAAACGTTGAGAATATTGAGATTTTTTTGGAAGGCGAAATCTGGGGCAGCTACCGTTTGGGTCCTGTGAGTGTATGGAAAGGTAGGGAAGTTGAGGGGCTAAATTGTCAAGTTGTGAGAGATAGTTAATGATTTAAAGTAACTGGCTAAATTTTGATTAATGTGAACTAACGAAGAAAAGTAGAACAAGGTAAACATTGTTCGTTAATGCAGTACAGTAGTAATGCAGCGAGAAAATTAGTTTACTATGACTGTTATTAACTGATTAGTAAACAGGATTAACATTTGGTTTACAAGATACGCACAGCATATGTAGATGTATCTGTTGCATGTCTATACAGATCTAATAAATATATATAGTCAAATATTCTCTATTTTGTGTTTTTTAAACAATACGTTCCTCAAGTTAACGTATGACAAGTTCTACATTAAAACACATGGCTAATTGGGTTATTGAAACGAATTAATGCATATGCTTTCATAAACACACCGTCTTCTAAAGGCCACTGTGTAGGCTATCAGTGATAGGTTTTTCAAGAAAATAAAAATATAATTCAGGAAAGGTTATCCATAGGAATGTGTCTGCCTTTTAAAGAAGGAAAATAATTGCTGTACTACTTTTTTCAATTGTATTTTTAGCCGTCATGACTATAGTACTCGGGTTTGAGGGCAGTGCCAATAAAATTGGTATAGGAATCATCAGAGATGGTGAAGTACTTTCCAATCCTAGACGGACCTACATCACACCTCCGGGTCAAGGCAAGTACATAAATATTAGTCACCTTCTTTTTCATTGGCGATATAGTTGTGTAATGTTATCGCCATATTTTCTCTTTTCAGGGTTTATGCCCAGTGACACTGCCAGACACCACCGTGCTGTCATTCTGACTGTCCTGAAAGAGGCACTTGAACAAGCAGGACTGAAACCTGCAGATATTGACTGTGTGGCATATACCAAAGGTAACTCGTTGTACTCATGGCTCCTGATTAAGTAGGTACTGTAAACATTGAAACCACATTGGGTTTATAGATGAATTTCATTCCCAACTACTTTTCCATTTAACCATTAGGAGTTCCTTCAGAGGGGCAGTGTAACAGTGAAAATGCCTCACTGTTATATATTTATATTTATTATGGGTGTAAAGGTAAACCAATCTGAAATGGGTATCGGTCTGTGTCATATGAGATCTGAGTGAAACGGTCCACGGAGCCCTGAATCAGTACAACTGTCCACTGTCAGGTCCAGCCACCAATCTCTAATTCTGTTCTTTATATCTGTGGCCAGGTGGCTTAACAATGACATACCATTTATTTTCAGAAATGTATACTGATTTTTTTAGGTACGGATAGAGCTAAAGTTAAAGGAAATAGCGGGTAGTGGCCACGGAAATGACAAAATAAAACCATATTCATGGATGAAACCACAGATCTGTGGTTGATCAATACAGCTGAATTGTTTTATTTTGAAGGGAGCTTTATATTCGCCCACAGATTTCCAAAATACAGGACGACACTTCACCAGTTCCTTTACTTGCAATATGTCACTGAGCAAAACTGATGTGGTGTGTGTTTAAACTGAAAATAAAGCTGAACACTGAGCTCCTGGGTTTCATTAATAAAGAGCAAGTGCTCTAGCACCCCCTAGTGTCTATCTGTGCACACCTATGACTAGAATTACAATATTTCTTCATCAGTGTTATTCATCAAAGTAATAAAAGAGTTGACTAAAAACTCATTAAATGTCTTGGCTCTTGTTTTTTCTTCCTTTCTCTCAGGTCCTGGTATGGGTGCTCCTCTGGTGACTGTGGCTCTTGTTGCCCGTACTGTTGCTCAGCTTTGGGGGAAGCCACTCCTTGGAGTCAACCACTGTATCGGTCACATTGAGATGGGCCGACTCATCACTAATGCCAACAATCCCACTGTGCTTTATGTCAGTGGAGGGAACACACAGGTTGGTTTATGTGAAATCCTCATTCCAGGAGCAACTCTGGTTGAATATTATGCTTTTGCAGAGAGCTGTTACAATGCATGCTGTGATTAGAAGTTAATTAACTATCATGAAATGACGTGACCTTTGTCTGCTTCTTCTTGTGAAGGTTATTGCATACTCAGCGCACCGCTACAGAATATTTGGGGAGACTATTGATATTGCAGTTGGTAACTGTTTAGACCGGTTTGCTAGAGTTATTAAGGTTTGTCATGTTTTTACTCAATATTGTAACCATTGGTATTGTTTGTTTGATACATTTGATACATTGGGTTTGAAACTGTTTTTCTACTCAGATCTCCAATGACCCAAGCCCAGGCTACAACATAGAGCAGTTGGCTAAGAAGTGAGTAGTACATAACTCGAAGTACCTCTGTTCATATTAATATTGGTGACTGAGCAATTGCATGTGTATGCCTGCGTGTGCATTTAATTTGAATGTCTGTATTTTTCCAGAGGAAGTCAGTATGTGGAGCTGCCATATACTGTAAAAGGAATGGACGTTTCATTTTCTGGGATTTTATCCTACATTGAAGTGAGTGGTTTTATTCTTGAGTGGTGCTATTTAGCTCCTATAACAGGTTGTGTTAGAGTTCACAGTGTTATTGTCATGGTTCATAACACTGAAATGTATTCTTTTTTTGTAGGAAGCGGCTCATAAGATGTTGAGTTCTGGTCAGTGTACAGCAGAGGATCTGTGCTTCTCTCTGCAGGTCAGACAACAAACAATATGTGCAGCTCAGCAAAACTTTATGCAGGCATCTGGAAACAGAGTCACCCTAAGACATCAGGAAGAAAGTTAATTCTGTTAAGGTTAAAAAACAAGAAATCACAGCACTAATGGCTCCTTTCCTACAGGAGACCCTTTTCTCCATGTTGGTGGAGATCACAGAGAGGGCCATGGCTCACTGTGGCTCCCAGGAGGTCCTCATTGTTGGAGGTGTAGGCTGTAAGTACACCAGGAACTTTAAAAAAAATCTAGCAAAGGAAATTAAAATATATTTCTTAAACTCTTTTATGTCTTCACAGGTTTATAGATAGAAAAGATAATGCATGACATTTCCTGACATACACTGTGCAAAAATGTAATCACCCAATGTACAGTATTTATGTAACATGAGACATGCAGCAAAAGGTGGTTAATTGTCTTGTTTTTTAAACAACTTATTGCCCATCCATGCAAGTAAAGCTCATGCTCATGGATCTAGTGATGCCACTCACAACATAGGCATGGCATCAACAGCGTAAAGTCCTTATACTGGTGACAATAAAAGGCCATCTCAGAATGTCAAATTTCATGAGATGTCATCATGCTACAGATGTCACAAATCAAGCAGGAATATGCCATTAGCATGGAGGGATGTCCATCAGAACAGTTGCTGGAATAACATTCCACAGGCCACAATCGACAACCTCATCAACTCGATAACACAATGTACAGGAAGTCAATGTGGATGCACTACATATTGAGGGATGATTTTTTTCAACCGGCCTCCACTGTGTCCACATGAATGTCCCGTAATACCAGACGCCACTATCGTGTTCTAATAGATAGCAATCTATACACACAGATCAACAGAATAAAGTGTGTGTGATTTAAAACACTTTAAAGCTATAACAATTGTACCATGGGTCCTGTAGTCCAATGGTATATTTTAAGATATTACATTCTGTTTGACCTGTCAAGGTTAAAGGTCCTGGCAGTAAATGAAATCCCATATGTGACTTCCTATCTATTGCCAATAGTAATTACATAAATATCTTCAACTATTTTTAAGTTAAAGCACATTGAGATTGTTCCCCATTATAAACAAACTGGGCTATGAAAAATTCATAAAAAAAAAATAAATCTATATTTCCCATTTCTTTGAACAAAGATATTCCACAAGAAATACCAAATCATTCTGATAGTTTTGGAGAAGATTATTGAAAATTGTTACAGACACTGATAAAATAGTTTATTGGACCTTTTGGGATTTTGGACTATGGAAATTTTACATACTGTTTATATTTTTGCTCAGTGTATATTCAGGGAAAAAAGACAAATTACGCACTTCCAGAACTCTGAAAAAAGTGGTGTAATTTAAGACTGTATTTAGTAAAATATGCAGGAATATATATTTTACACCAGTTGGAGACCAGTACAGAATTAGGAAATTATATTCTGGTAGGCTCATGTAACCAGCTGTGTTACTCATTGTTAGTTAAAAGTTATGCCATGAATTTGAGCAGCACTGAACTGTTATGTCCATGGGCAGTTTCTGCATGAGGGACGCACTGCCACACTATAGCAAACGTACGCGCACGTTTTTTTTTCTTTGTATTTGTCATATTTTGCTTTGAGAGATAGTTTTCCCTCTTAACATTCTCGATTAAAATATCATGTAAATACCCACTCAACTGTTTTTAAATTATGTGTCTTAGTTGAAACTTACCATTTCCATTGTGCAACTTTTGTTCAGAGGATGTTGGTCTTTCATGTGGTGGAAGAAATGAGAATAAATTAGGCAGACACTACCAGAGAAAAATGTTAACTGATGATGATAGCATTCGGCTAACATTAACATTATGCTAACAACACGTTGACTTGAACCAGACAGAACAAATTGAAAATGGTGACATAGTACATGTCCTTATACTATCCATACATAACCATAGTCCTAGGTATAAGTGGACATACTAATGTTTTGTCGTCATAGTTATCAGTTCAGTAGCAGTTAGCCCCAGTGCTTTCTCCTTACCTTGATACTTATCGACACATTCCTCATGGAAACATGTGTAGCCTTTTATCAAGCTTTTTTGTTGCTGAATTTTCCTCCACGATTCTTCCAATATCCGCAAATGTTATAAGTGGCAAATCCCTTAAAGAATTTCCTATGACTCTCTTCATCACTTTATACTGTTTTGACATTTTACAGGATGTTCGGACACGCCCCCGTTACATATTTCTGCTTATTATGAAAAATGTCCATGGAGAAGTTTACAGAGTTAGGAGACGAATAATCCAGCGGCAGGTGATACGACGACGTATGTTAATTTAATGGCTTCAACCAACCTATTAACCGAAAAACAAAACTGTGTCATCGGTCCGTGTATGTATTACTTTTTCGGTATCTTTTTCCCAACACACATCTGACGCTATACAGACCTTTTTAAAAACAGCTGTACTGCAAGATGCGGAAGTAGGCGTGGCCTCAGCTCTACCAATCACCTACGCCCTATAGTTCCTAGAGAACTAAAAAAGTAGAGCAGGGTTAAAAAAGGTTCTAGGAATTATGTAGTTCTTATGCTGTGGGAAAGGGGGGTGGGGAAGGAACTAAAAAGGTTATAGGAACTACAAAAGGTTCCTACAGTGGTAAAATCCTGTCAGTGAACAATGGAAATATCCACCTATATCCAATATATTCTGGGGAAATAGAAATCAGTGGTGAAGCACAGTGTTATAGAAGTACAATGGCAACATTGAAAATGAAACAAATAATTTAACAAGAGTAATAAATATGAACACATTTTCTTAGATACTCCTGTTTTAAGATAATCATAAAACCATTCAGTGGCAGCTTTATTAGAATCTGCTTTGTGTATTTCCCCTGTAGGTAACCTACGCTTGCAGGAGATGATGGGGGTGATGTGTAAGGAGAGGGGAGCCAAGCTGTTTGCTACAGATGAACGGTAAACCAGTCTTAGCATGTTCTCTTTAAACACATTGGCCTGTGTGTAGTATTTGCATAGTACATAAGGGAATATGACAGTTTTTACAGTCAGTGGTTACTCATTACCCATATAGATACACATAACACCCACCCCACCCTCCAACCAAATGTATTTGGTGTGGGTGTTTCATGATTGTAGAAATGCAGTTTAGAACCTACAGCAATAGAACTCTTGAAGGAAACACTGGAAACATTGTCTCGTGAAAGAATAAGAACGTGGCTTTTGTATTTACTCCACTACTGTACAATCTGGTGTTTTTACTATTTTCTTTTGAAACGTTAATATTGTCTAATAAGCGTGTGGCAAAATAAAATGTAAAGGGAGTCCACCAGGTTTTCAGATATTTCTGATAAAAGTCTGGGCAATCATTTTATTCGATCCAAATAAGTGATAAAGTATGGGTTATTGTGGGGTGATGTGGAGAGAATAATCCAGCGCTGCACAGACAAGACCCTTAAGAAATACCCCTAATAAAAAAGGAGCTGTGGCTGTGTAGAGCACAGCAGGTGGATGATGGTGTGTCTGTGTGGGGGGTACACTGGAGCAGACTGCCACATCTGCTTCCCATTGTGAGCGTTGGGAGGAGGGTAGACAGGTCAGGCAGGGTGAGCGAGTGGGACTTTGGATGGAGGCAAGTTGTTCATGTTATAATTTATACAACATGCCAGATCAGTAGGTATAGCTTTAAACTAAAGTGCTTTAGTGGGTATGCCATTCATAATGCATCTGTCTGCTTTAGTGGGTTGTCCAAGCCAAATGTCAAATTACACATCTGTGGATTAGCTTCATATCATTAAATTAACAATACAAAAATCCTCATTATCAAATCAGAAATGAGATTCAGGATTGATCGCTGTGGTAGATTTCTCATCAGAACCAGGTTTCACTTCTTCACAGCATTGAAGCAGTGTGTAAAATATTTCTGGCAAACGTACAGATAGTAACATTCAGGAAAGCACAGTGCACGGTATGAGGATTTCAAGTCAAGTTTTGAACGCCTGAAAGCAAGAAGTAATTGCCTTTTCATTCTGTCACAGTCTGGGATTTCAGTCTACCTTGGATATGGTGCTCCAGACTACAGGCTGATAACATGGTTCACTTTGTGCCACAGATTCTGCATAGACAACGGCGCAATGATTGCTCAAGCAGGCTGGGAAATGTTTAGGTCAGGTCAGATAACAGAGCTGGAAGACTCATGGATAACACAAAGGTATAACGGTTCTTTTTGTTTTAACATTTTTTATACACACACACCTACTCTTTTTGCCAACAACTGTCATGACTTTTTGTAGTGGTTGTAACTTAAATTGACTTCGGTTAAATTAAAATAGGGGAAATTGGTTTACTCTACATATATCAGGGTTCATAAATATTTTAAGGTCAGATTCAAGCACTTTTAAGTGTCAAACACACATCTCAGAAATATATCTTTTTATCACAGTAATTTACTTATATGTTATTTACACTATGAACATCAAAAATTGCATTTCATAATTCTAAATAGCTTTAACTTGAGTTATTAATAAAGCATTTCAAGTTATGATTGCAAGCACTTTTCGGACCTTGAAAACACATCGGAATTCATAGATTTAAGGATTTCAAGCACCCGTATGAACCGTGATATACAGTTTGCTGTTGCAATTTGACTAATCACCATTCTCTTGCTGTAGGTACAGAACTGATGAAGTGGAGGTGACGTGGAGAGATTAAAGATCTCTTTGACGTTACATCCAACATGTTGGAATGGGTCTGTCCTGATATGGGGTATGGCTTTTCTGCACTCAACTGTTCCAAAATAAAATGCCAGTATGTTTGGAAAATGTTTTTGATGACTATCTTGTGGACAGCCTCATGTTCACCTTCATTAGTTTAGCTTACCTTGTGTTTCGGGCTTGGGTGGGTAGTCACTGTAGCATTGATCAATGCACTGAAATTGTCTGATTTTGCCACAACAAAATTAGGCTATTTTAGTACTTGTAGGGTTTTTCCATTTTAGGGTAAACCGTACAAGTAATTCAGCTGTTAACTTCTGCATTTGTTTTGACTACTGTTGTTGAAGGCCAGGGCTCATATTTGATCAAGTTGGTTGTACAATTAAGGTGTCTGTATACAGTGGAACAGTTAATAGCTGTTATCCCAGCAGACATTCAACAGGTCAGGTTTTGGATTAGTTATATTACAGAATTGAATCCAATACTTCCATACTTTGTCCATTTATGTTTTCAGTCATTTGAATCCAGGTTTGTTTGAGAAACAGAATATCCTGTTGACTAAAAATACAAAACAGACAGAGGGCAGATGGTTGAAATCTGCAGTTTTACTGATATCTACTATAGGGACAACAATATTGAGACGTCACATCTAGAGCTAATAGGAATTGTCATTTATTTGTAATACGAACACATCTTTCATGCAACTTGTCAGTAATTATAATGAATGTCAAATGGTTTCTTATTGAGTACACCGTTTATAATTATTCACACTAAGGAGCATGACAAGTATTTCAGAAATGTAGAGGTAAAACATTTAACAATTACATTAAAATTTAACCATTACAATTCAACAGTTTACATGAAAATATATTGCCATTACATTTATGGAAATATAAACACTAAATTTTATATTGTCATCTTTTTGTAGACTGCCTGCCTTTTAACCCCTGAAATAAATGTCCTGATGAGGTTTCACTACATGGTACACACTGAACCTTTCTCAAGGTCCCTTATTAACGTACCTTTAGTAATTCTTGACATACATCATATGTTTGTAATAATTAGCATGCCAATCAAGTATGAGCAAGCTCCCCACCAACAGTGAGTGACAGTCTTCTCTTGTGTCCATATGGCTTGTGAGTTGAAAGGATTATTATTTTTTCACATGATTGGATTTTTATGTTCAGCTGATTCATTGCAGTTTTATACCCCCCAGGTCAAGCCTGTCACATTGAGTGACTCATTGTAAACTATATGTTCATGCTGATTGTAGATAAACGTCAGATGCTTTTTACAGAACCCAATCTTAAGACAAATAAAGACTTGCCAAATGTGTCAAGTTTATTCCTCTTTATTAAGCAATACTGTTCACTTACATTCCTTCTCCAGTGTAAATTTTTATTATTCAATAAATTTTCTTTTCAAAAAATAAAATAAAAACCAACATACTGAACATGGTAAAATCCCTAAAGGACTCATGGATAACATTCACCCAATCAGGGAACCAAATGAAAACAAGAAAAAAACAGATAACAGCATTAAGATCTAACGGGTAAAGGGTGAACTCTATTGTGCCTTTGACTACACCCTTCTGTAAACCGAAGACAGGGTTACACAAGTCCTCTGCATACAATAATAAAACTCAAGCAGGTACAAGACATTCTTCCATTTATAATTGGGGGGGAGGGGGGGCTGCACAAAAAAAAAAAAATCACTCTGATGAGGGTTTCTCGCACGCAGGGATTGGTCACAACAGATTTTTAAACAAAGTGCTTGATTGACCACTCGCTTTACAGAGGATAACAAAATGACGTTCAGACTAGTTTGATAAAACTGCAGCTTCCAAGAAGGACAAAATTAAATTATAGCTCCTTAGAGAATGTATTTTTTTTATATATAAAAACTCAGCTCTACACATACATCTAAAAATTGTAACGAGAGGCAATGAGTACAGGTCTGATTAATTAAGGCAGGCTTTCTGTAAGGCGTTAAAAAAAAAGTCCATTGCAGTAAGATCTCGAAGGAGTTAGTCCAAAGTGTCTCAGTGTGGCTTTGTGTGAAGACATCATCCTGAGTGCTGTGTGTGACAGGGACTCAAATTTGTCCATATTTTTGTGATTTAATGTGCATGTGGGTGTTGTGTGTAAATATACTTTGGGTTTCTCACACCGTTAGGCAGGGTGCTCCTGATTTTCCTTATACCAGACAACCCTTTTCGGATCTGGAAAAGATGACAGGAAATGTCAAGTCTCGACTATACAGTTTAAAATCAAATTCATAAAAGAATAGTAATAATTCTAAAACAAAAACGTGCATCTTTCACATCTTTAATACTACAATAAAAAAATGAAGCTCCCTGACTTACCTTAAACTGTCTGTGTTGGTTACTCATTTTAATGAACAAAACACTATAATGCTTTACACTGGAATCCTCTACAAATATATATATATATATATATATATATATATATATATATATATTTATTTATTTATTTACACCGGTGGAGTCGTTTCTACTTATTGCCAACATTTATGTACAAAGAGATATATCAGTTAATCACTTTTTCCCCATTATTAAACTTACCTCTTTTTTGTTTGTTACAGATAGCATTCCACTCTGTGGAGAGGAAAGAGCCAGTCAGAACCTGATGTATAACAGCATTATTTTCAATTTTAATGCATGTAAAAATTGTACTCACCTCTATTATGATAGTTCAATGCCTCCACTAGATGGCGACAACTAAGCAGTAGTTTCCCATTACTCTCATCCTCCTCTGGGTGCATGGTTGGGAGGACAGGGGTAGCAGCTGGACTCTGGGTTTCTTCAGGAGCCTCAACTGTGACAACTGTGTCGACTTGTGGGTCTTCCGATTGATTAGCGTCTGTGGGCTGAGCAGGGAGGGTGTTGGGAATAGGATTAGAACCAGTCCCCTCTGTGACTGGCCTTGCCTCACTGATGAAACTTAGGCCCCACTGGTTCTGTAGTAGCACGCCAATAGCAGGACGGTCCTCCTCGAGGGGCCCACCTGCTGCTCCTGCCTTCACCTTGGAGGCATAGCTCACGGCGGGCTGCAGTTTGGCAGGGCTGTCCTGCACTGGGAAGGCAGGTGGGGGCTTGAGCAGTGACAGACTGTCCTCCACCCACCTCTCCTTTTGGTTAACCTTTTGGGGCCGGTCGTTGCCTCTGCTGACTCCTTTCTGGCTTTCCCTTCGAATACTGCGACCTTTGTATTGATGCCCCCTCCGTTCTTTTTCCCTGCGGAAATTTAAGGCATGTGTGTGACCAGGGCCGATCAAGTCACCCTCAGGAGAATGCTGTCGGGGCTGCTGGTTGCTTCCAGAGATGCAGCCTCCACCCCCACCACCTCCACAGTTGCCTGAGCCAGGAGACAGGCGGCGGTTGCGAATATGTGGCTCTGAGTTGGTGGCTGAAACAAGAACTGCTGGATCACAGAGGGTGTCTGACTCACACACAGTGTTGCTGGATTCCCATGTACCTGAAAAATGTGGTTGACATGAAGATTCAATATGTCCTGTTGCATTATGGCATTAAGTATTCTGAAGATCGAGAAGTAAAGTAAAACAGACACATTTTTAACTTCTCCCAACTTAAGCCACACTTCACCTATTTGTCAGACTGCATATATTAACAAAAAGAAATACTCCAATGATTCCTAATAAATAAACAAGAATGTCAATAGTAATAGAACATATTTAAGAAAAATTGCAATGTGATGAAGTAATCTCAAGTGAAAAGTTTTGTCAACTTGAGCATGTTACTCTTAGTAAGTAAAATGGAAGGATTTGCCACAATCCTTCTTGTACAATTGTAAAAATTTATACATTTATGTTATGAAATTATGGTCCATTAAAAGACACAAAAACTCAGTTTGCAAAGTTACCAACCATTAGTTAAGTTAATGATACTTAATAATTAACAAATGGTACCCTAACACGACTGAATCAATATGGGTTCATGAAACAAATACTGCACTTTTTTATCTCCTGAGTCTTTTGGATTTGTTCACTGTTCAAACCACCTTTCCCTATTTCCCTGCATATTTTGGCTTAGTTTTCTGCTGATTCAGTGGCAAATCTTTTCACCACTGGCATAATTTTATTTCCCCCTATTCTGATACCACTTCCTTATCAAGAGAAGCAGTGTCTCTCTCTTTGTCCTGTGTTCTTTGACCGACTCACTCTTAAGTGTTGGGGTTTTCTTAAAGGTATTCATCCTCGAATTTCTGTAGCCATTGACCTCATCCACAATCAATCTAATACCCACTGAAATCTATAAACAACCCGTTTCATCCCGAACCTCACATCGCACATATAGTGGCCATTTAAGGTAAACTCCCCACAGGAGCTTCGTGTGGGCCCAGACTTCGTGGTTCGCATTCGTGTTGACACAGCCGGCGTGTCTGGATCTGACCGCCACATTTCAAATCGTGTACTTAAGGCTTCTCCCACATTTCATTAAACCTCAGTGGGCAAACCAGAAGAGTCATACTTTACTAAAATCTCCATCGTAATAAATAGCTGCCATTTTGTCTCCTCTGTCATTACCGTGGTTTGGGAAAACACATTAGATTAATGCTCTGCTAGTAGCCGTCAATGCTACTCAACAACATAACGAAATAGACGGACCAGCGCCGGTGTTAGCAACCGCAATGTAGCACACGGTAAAATTCAGTTAAATAAACTCGACGTTTTGGGGTCAATCTGTACACAACGAGGCTTCTGGGTCACGAAGGCTACACAGTGGTGTCGTGAAAGTTGGGACTTTACTTTTCAACAATTTCAAGCTAGCGATAGTTAGCTTCAGCCAAAGTTTCGTAACACCCATTCAAAACGGGTAGCAGGCTGCCGTCGATATTGCTAGCATTAGCTGCGCTAACAGCCTTGGGAAGCAAACATAATAATTCGCCTGGAAGTGAATAATTTCGGTTACATATATTTAAAAGTGACCTAAACTCACCTGTTTTGATATGCATGTCTTTTTGTTGACTGTGTCGCCGAACCTAAACCGTTTAATAACTTTTGTTTACAGCGTTGAGACAACGTCGGCTCGCTAGTTGAGTCCTGTGTGGCCACCCGGAAGCGACACGAGAATGTGGGTGGGACAGGAAATCCCAGCAGATAAAAGAGTCCGGCGGGAAACTTGGATGGAACAAAAAAAATATTCAACGAATACTAAACAGCTAAAACAACGACTATATCACAAACTATAGTCACGAGATGACATGAGTGATTTAACCGTGGAACAGAGTGGATATAAAACAAATATCAAACATAACTCAGTTTTAAAAATTATTGTGAGGTACAATAGTTATTATTAATCACTAGACGTTCCTACATTTCCTGAAGTAAATGTAACCTGTGTGCATGCCTCTTGCTGGATCGGTGGAGTCATGTCTAAGTGCGACGTAAAAACAAGAAGTAGCTGTCGTTCACTTCATATGTGGACTCTGTGCCTGAGTGTTTGAGGACTCACGTCACTACAGGCCATTTTGTAGACCTGTATTCAGTTGAGAACCCCCCCCCCACACACACACAGTCTGTGCCAGTCCCGTTACTATAAGTAGTAATATTACTAATAGTAGTAATACCCATATTAGTATTTGCAGTAGTACTAACAGTGCCGAAAGTAAACAGTAGTAGTGTTAGTAACAGTATTACTAGTATTAGTACAATTGTAATAGTATTCGTACTAGTACCAATAGTATCAAAATTAAAAATAATACTGTTAGTGACATTAATAGTAGTTATAGTAAGTTTTATTGTATTTTTCAGGAGTAGTTTTTACTCTCACATTGGATACAGCTGTTTCGTTTCCACAACAACCAGTTATACACACACTAGGATCAAAAATGCACAGTTTATGTTGTTTATGGGCAGTTTATGCAGACAGTTTATGTTGAGTAGAAGCAGGATCTCAGGGGCACGTACGTATACTTTTTATGCCTGTAACTCTTGTGAAAAATAAGTGATGTCGGGCAATGTAAAAACACTAGACACTAGTCAGATTTAGCCTCATCCAAGGTGGATTTGCTGAGGTCTGTATTGACAACTGTAAATTGCATAATCACTATTACATTCCTGTGGAGAGGACAAACATGTCTGCGTTTTACACTTTAAAATAAATATGTGAATGAAAAAAAAATTACTTTTTTTGTTGTTTCCATTAAGAATGAATGGGGGTTTTCTTCACATTCCTGTGCGAAGTCCACATGATATCTGTATCATGAGATGGCCTGGATATAATTTCTGGGCCAACGCGAACATTCTTTTCCCTTTTTTCTGCATATTGTTCTGATGTATCGTTTGGAAGTTATAGCCACGACAACACGGCTATATTCATTCACAGATAACACACCATTCCCGTGTAGGAAGCACATTTTTGCTTCGAAATTTTAAGTCTATTCCCAACAGCGTGGGCCACGTTTTTTTTCCAATTTTTTTTTTTTTTACAAGTCAGAAAATTAATAAGTCATAAATAATAAACATGATGGACAGCCATCCCCTGTGCCTTGCATTACATACAATCACATGGGGAATGATAATGAGGGGCGTTGGTTTCTATTTTGACCCCCCCTCCACACACACACACACACACACACACACACACACACACACACACACACACACACACACACACACACACACACACACACACACACACAATGCACTTTATACTACGTTCCAGGCAGAACTCATTGATTTGATATATTATTTATTCAATTTAGTGGACCTTACCAAATGAAATAAATAATGTATCAAATAAATGCGTATTACCTGGAATGTAGAGTAGAAAATTGCATTTTGTGAAAAAAACAAAAATGGAATTATCTGTTTTTGCAAATTAATATATATATATATATATATATATATATATATATATATATATATATATATATATATATATATATATATATATATATATAAATTATTGAATGAAATTGAGTTGATATGACTACTACTATGATCATTTTGTTATGCATAATTTACTTACTACATTATGTATTAGTTGTAGTTGAATGCTAACATTTTGAAAATATATGGTTTGATTTTTATATTAAGGTAGTGATAAATGAGCACTGGGTAGGGTTGAATACATTTGTACTTCTTCCTACTCCTTTTCAATCATGTAAAATTCAGACTTGCATGTACTTGTTGATTCGGTTCATTGAAATGTTTTGTTTTTATAGTATTGTACCTTGTTTTATTAGTTTCTTTGCACATTAGAAAAAACCAAAACACATTACCTTAATTGCAAGTCATTTCCAAACTAAAGAACAATTGTCACTGTGCATTTTAATGTTCCTCTGAAAACCTATTTTTACTCCTTGGCTAAAAATGGCATGAGACTGCTCTTGTTTTTATTGCTTGTTTTATAGTTATCTTTTTTTTTTTTTTTTTTTAAATAATTGATAACCAATACAGTTTTAACACTGCTACATACAGATAGTTGAGTAAACCAAAATGGAAGTATAATCAATATGCTGTTTCTTTGAATAAAGTTCAGCAACAATCAAAAAAACAAAAACAAAACTGCATTTATTCTGAACTGTAGTTCATGTTGTGTTGCATCTCCTCGTTTGCCTATGCTACTTATTAGTTGATTGCAAAAGATGAGTAGAACTTACATGACTTATTAACAATCACAATATCAAGTATAATTCAAAGGTCACCTCTATATGTAGTCCTACAGAAAGTTCAGTGCTTTTGTTCTCATTGTCAGCTTTATAGAAGTAATTTTTTTACTCCACAGAAATCTTGTCCGAGTTCTCATAAGATAAATATATTAATGAATGAAGACTCCTTTCATGAAGTAAAACTTAATTCCTGCTTTGTGTCAATAATGCAAACAGCCTCACTCTTTACTTGCACAAGGAGCTTTGCATTCTAAATCTGACAACACATTGCACCAAGTTTCCTTTCCATTACAGTTCATCCATGATTATTTGAAAGTATTCATGCAGAAAAAAACTAAAAACATTCAAATAGATGAAAGTTAAAAAGTTAGATTTAATGACAAATTAAAAATGATCATCATCAGATAAAAACATTAGTTTCAGACAGTGGTTCCACAACTACACCCTTCTCCATGTGTGTGCGCAAGTGCCGCTTAAGCCTCGTAGAAGTAGAGAAGCTCTTCTTACAAAACAGGCAGCAGTGGGGCTTTTCTCCAGTGTGTGTTCGGATGTGCATGTTGAGGTCAGAAGAGCACCTGAACCTCCTCTCACAGTACGTACAGGGATAAGGCTTTTCTCCTGTGTGGATCCTCTTGTGTAGAAGGAGCTCCCCAGAAGTCAGGAAGGTTTTCATGCACTGAGGGCATTGATGGGGCCGCTCCCCCGTATGGGTCAGGTTATGCCGGACGAGTGAAGTGGACTTGGCAAACCTCTTCCCACAGTGTGCGCAGGCAAAGGGTCGCTCACCTGTGTGTGTATTGAGGTGCTCACTGTGAGCGCGCTTGGTTTTAAAGCTCTTCGGGCACTGTGAGCAGCTGAACGGTCGATAGTTGCTGTGGCTGCGCTGATGCCTCACCAGTTCTCCATGTGTGAGGAATGTCTTATTGCAAGTAGGGCAAAGGTACGGCCTCTCTCCGGTGTGGATTCTTTCATGCCGTGTAAGGCTGGCTAGCTGAGTGAAGCTCTTCTCACAGTAGGAACACTGGAAAGGCCGCTGGCCATTGTGAGTCAGTAAGTGCCTGTTGAGGATCTGGAGTTGAGTGAAACTCTTTCCACACTCTGTGCATGGGTATGGACGTTCTCTGGTGTGGATCTGCCTGTGCTTATTTAGGAGCCACACATGTGTAAAGCTTTTACCACACTCGCAGGAAAATGGCCGCTCACCAGTGTGCTTCATCTGGTGCCTTTTGAGGTCTGAAGCTCGGCTGTAAATCTTTTCACATAAGGAGCATTTGTACTGACGTCTGACTACATGACTCTGCCTGTGCCTCAACCGCTCCAGGATACTAGTGAAGCTCTCTCCACATTTCTGACATTTGTACTGGCCACCCTCTTTCTCTGGTGTTTCCTCTGCGACCACCACTTCTGTCATTAAGTCAAGAGGAAGATTAGAAGTTTGGCCACAAGCTGTTCGCTCAAAGTGTAGCTTGAGCAGTCCCATCTGAGTGAAACGTTTTCCGCACTGTGAGCAGAGGAATGGACGCTCTCCAGTGTGAATGCGTTGATGTCTCGTCAGATCCCAAGAATTCCTGAAACCCTTTTTACATTCCTCACAGGTGTATGGGCGCTCACCTGTGTGGGTACGCTGGTGACGGGTCACATCTGAGGCACGTGTGAAAGTTTTGCCACATTCTTGACACATATGAGGGTCAGGTCTATGATGGATGGGGAAGGGCTTTGGGAACTCAGGGCGCTGAACTTTCTTCTTGGGAGTCTGAGTTGTCACTGCAGCCTCCTGGAGTTTGTTGTACTGCTCAGGATGGCTTTGTTCAATATGTTGTAGCAGGTAGGACTCCTCCATGTGGAAGAATGGACACTCAGAGCACGCATATACCTGGGTGGACATCTCCACAGTGGCACCTTTGCAGAGGACAGGATAAATAAGTTTACCACACATCACTACACATGAATTGTTTCGGTTGAAACATTTAGCTTTACACATAATAGTGTCTGTTATTACATGAAAAAGAACTAAAAGAATCAACAGCTGAAATGTAGCAGTACAGATTTGATGTTCGCCTCCTAGTTTAGATAGATTGTGGTAGTTTGTTTTGGTTTACCTTGTCTGCCAAGGTGTTCAAGGCTTTTGTGGTGTTGCAGAAGTGACCTGAGGTCATCAGGATTAGAGAGAGCTTGTAAACAGTCCTTCAGCACAGAGGGGGCAGAGGTCAGCCATAAAACTGTCTGTTTATGGGTAGAAAGACATATTTCAGCAAGACCAAACAATAAACAAACAAAGACAAAGAATAATTATATGTCAAAGTGAAAAGCACAGAGTCAACAGGACATCCGTGTCATCTGGAATATTTCTTACCTGACCAAGATCTGGTACTGGCAGGAGCTTCTCCAGCCTGGAAAGAAACTCCCACACAAGGAGCTGTAGGTCTGTGTCATAACTGAGACCATATTCTGTAGGAAAAACTTCCTAGAAAAGATCAAGGTAACAGTTACTAAGCCAAAAAAACTATCCGACAGAGTAAAATGGCATACAATCAACTATAAGAAGAGCTTTACTATAATAATCCCACTTAGAATATGAGATGGAGGTATGTGAAGCTATAACACCTGGTAAAAATGCTTCTTCTCCTTTGGGTCTTTCAGTAGTGTGTGGATGAGCTCCAGGAAAATCGCCTCTTCTGCATCTACCTCTGCATCTCCACTCTAAAATAAACTTTCACAATTAGATGGATCATCTAAAATGAATGTCTGCATATCAGTGTTTAATCTTCCCAGTACATAAAAGGAGAAGAGCATGAATATGCTCAATGACAGAAAAGACTGAACAGTTGTTGACATACTGCTGTTACTTACACCGGTGTATCCTGGTGGCCGCAGTCGTTCTAAGTGAGGCTGTATACACAACATGTTGGCATTTTCCTCACTTTTGCACAACTCAAGAATAATCTAGACAGAAGATAGGAATGGAAGAGTGTGACATGCTTTGGAATGCACAGCAACAACCCATCTGGTGTGGACAGCCAACAAGATAATTAAGAAAATTATGATGAAACTACATCACTTCATCTCAAATAAACAGCCTCACTTTAGCTCGCAGTCGAAGGAGCAGTTTTCCTCTTTGCTTTGGGTTGAGCAGGTCTGGGACTGTTGCTGTCACCAGAGTTACAAACTCATCTAGCTTTTCATAATCCAGGACATCCCTCTGCTGAGCCACCTGCCACATGGCTGCAGAAAGCAGCCGCAGAGGAGGTATGAGCAGTCGCAGAGATGACAGGGGCAGGAATATATCTGCACAAAAACACAGAGGGGTGGACAGAGTTAATATTATCAAGTGTTGTGTCAAGTTAGAGAACACTGAGATCAATGTGCTAATTGTAGTCATAAATACTCTCAAATATCAACAAGGGACACATTAAAAACGTAACGTCAAACAAAGCCTTAAGTATATATTCATTTGTTATATCCATAAATCAGTTTTATACGGAACATGCTATTATAACAGATTGCGTTTACATGAACTGGATGGAATCACTGCTGTTAGCTCTCGCGGCTAACAGCACTTTACAAGAAAGCTGAGAAAATAAACTCTTAACTGAAACATATTCATCATAGACTTAAGTAAAACCGACCTGCATTTTCCACTTGCTGCGTACTGATAGTCGTTTCCATCATGCAGATGTAAAATGACTTTATAAAGTCACCAACTGTCTAGCATAGACGCTAAAACAGTGACAGTTGTTCCGTCAAACCGGAAGTGTAGAATGATTTCAAAATAAAGGTATGTAGAGTTCATCACGTACGTCACATAATACATATATTTTGGTTATCAGTTTGGTATCGGTGTCATTTATTTTGGTTGTGCATACCACAGTGAAAGTACATTAAAACCCCAATTTTAGCGTTGATATTAGCAGTATCAAATTACATGGAGCAGTCACCTTTGAAATTTATTTTGTTATTTTTCATGAAACGCTTTAACTCTCTTGATAAAAAAGTATTAAAATAAGAGGGAGTCAAAGGTAATGAATGGAATGCTTAGTTCATTTACTGTATTTGTGCAAATCTTTAGGTTATTAGCACATTCTTTGTGGAATGATATGAAGGTACAATCCATCATTCTCTGGTGTCTTTATTGACACCTCACTGGTTCATCATATGGACGGCTATGAGCTTAGTTGTGTTCAGGTTAACAGGGACATTGGAGAAACAAACAGGAAAATACAGAGTGCAGTGCAATATAACTGTATTCACAATAAGTAGTGAATTAAAAACAATGAGCAAGTGTGCTCTACATTGTGCTCTACATTTCCACCGATAACCCTCAGCATTGTTTATTAGACTTTAAAGCAATAACATTCCACAAGTGATCACTGCCACTTTTCATGAATATTTTAGACATTTATCTATTCATTCCACAGCATGAGTCCATCTATGTAGAAAGAATCTGCAGCAACAAGGAAGAGTTCATCATCAGTAGGAGTTTTGTAAATCTCTGGTTTGACAACAAGGTCCCAATTAGCAGACGTCACAGTCCTCTGGTGTGAGTTCTGGAATCTCTGGATATTTCCAACAATGTGGTGGGTGTTTATTTCAGCCAGAGCTGGGTTAATATTATTCACAGCAGGGTAAGAACTGCTCTCCATGTCTTGAGGATTGAAGATGTAGGCCAGAAACCTTAAAATACAGGAAAATACAAGTTAGATACTTTGTTTTTATCAGCATTTAGCAATTATTTTAATGGGGACATTAGAGGCACTAATAACATTCTGTAGGTGAAAGATAGCATAAGTTCAGTTTAAAGAAGTCTGTATCTGCTATCAGCTTTCACTTATATTTTACATGTTAATACTGACCTGAGCTTTTTTTGTTGTTTAAACCTTTGTTTATCTTGTTTGATATTGGAAACACATTTTCTTCTTAAAATGTCCAACCAGGGACAGGTGTTGGACATGATCTAACACAGGCCCTTCGTTTCTCAAAGAGGCACTAGTGCCATACCATCCCAATAGAACCCTTCACTCTCAGAAAGCAGCTCTACTACAATTTCTTAGGTTCTGTAGAAGTACAGGAGCTGGAGCCTTCATCTACCACACTCCCGTCCTATGGAATCTGCTTCCAGCTTACATTAAAAAGGCAGACGCAGTCTTCAACTAATTTATTTATTTATTTAGATACAGTGGGTTAAAAAAGGATTTACAGCCACCGATTGTGCAAGTTCTCCCAAATGATGATAGAAATGTATTTATTTTTTTTTAACTTCAGATCACTTTATGTTAAATTGTAATATAAT
This sequence comes from Siphamia tubifer, assembly GCA_020466265.1. Classification (NCBI taxonomy): domain Eukaryota; kingdom Metazoa; phylum Chordata; class Actinopteri; order Kurtiformes; family Apogonidae; genus Siphamia; species Siphamia tubifer. The sequence goes on along the minus strand of CM035794.1, from coordinate 57,818,268 downwards.
GTGCATTCAGTCTCGAGAATGTAGCTTATAAAACCTAGACTCTAAAATAAAAAATACATTAAGTAAAAATATCACTCTTTTGTTTATTTCTTTGATTCTTTCCTCTCACATGTCAACATGAGTAAATATCAGGTTCCTAAAAAAAAACCACTGAACACCCCCCCCCCCCCCCCCCCCCCCCCCTTACTTCACACAAATGTACAAAACATAAGAAATTGATCCTAAATGAAACAAAGGGGCTTTAGCCATGATGTTAAACTATAATTGTTTAAATTCCATGTTTTTACAAAAAACTAATATTCCCAGTGGGACATGGGGACAGCAGTTTGTCACTTTGTTCAGTATAAAAATAAAAAACTTTGGAACTAAAACACTACAAATACACTAACCTAAAATGTTTGGTGCTGAAGCAAAAACAAAAAACAAAACACCAAAAAAACCCCCCCAGCAATCACTCATCAATGGCTTCAACTTGATCTACTGGTGCTGAAGGACTGGTTGAAAAATGTTGATGAAATTCACAAAATGGGGAGATTAACATTTAGGCTGTGAGCTGAACTTTAGCTACATAATAAGGTGGGGCTAATTGATTAGTTTCTTTAAATATAATTAATGGGTGGGTTGTCTGATAGCATTTCCCATCCTACGAAATGTTAAACTCTTGCTCTGAAAATGTAATGAATAGGGTAACTTGACTGCCATTTCATAACTGTAATTTAGATTATTATTATGATTAGGCATAGATTGTGGCTTCACTTATTTTAAAATATCACTACGAGATAAAATAATATTATTGAAGTTAATGCCTTTTGTTTTATTGCAATTCATACATTTTGGGATTAGAATTGTAGTATTTAACAGCAGGAGATTAAGAACCGTTATATGTACATAATGTTTTCATACAATTTTAGGACTGTAATTTTAAACATTTAAAAACATACAAAAAATAAAATAAAAATTATATATATATATATATATATATATATATATATATATATATATATATATATATATATATATAGGTCAATGACGTATAAGACTTTTCAGTTGGCCAATTAAAAAATAATGGAATTAAGGATACATTTAGCCATCCTCCAAACATGTGGAATGTATTGTGTGTATGCATGTATTTTTAAACACCAAATTACGAGATTTTAGTGTTTTTAAACATAGATTACTCGGACAAGGCTTCAAAAAAAGTAATTTGGGGCGACCACAATTAACCTAAAAATTAATATATTTTTTTAATATGCATCTAACTTTAATAAGTATCAGCAATTTAACAAACTATTAAGGAAAGGAAATCCTTTTGTTTCCCTTTATTTTTGTTTACTATGATTTTATCAACATATTCTCTAATGCCTGTGTCTCTCTTCATAGTGTTTTACAATACCCGTTTTTACTCTAAAACAAACAAAAATGGTTGAAAAGGATTACAGCTAATATCCACTCAAGCATATCATATCATTGGTTGATATTTGAATAAAAAGCTCTGGACATTCAATTTTGATTTTAGTACAGTATTGCTCAATGCTGGTCACCCCAAATGACAGGAAAACAGCAGGTAGTGAAAACTATTTTAAGTGCAATAATTAATAGAGACAAATTAAAAATACATTTTTATTCAACAGAACAAAGCATGTCAGAAACAACACAACTGATCATTTTTTCCCATTTCATTTAAATAATTTTAATTTTATTAATTTCATTTATTTCTTTTCATTTCATTTCAGTCACTGTGACCAGAACCCTGCAGTCAATAAAGCATAGATTTGGAATTAGATTTCAATGGGAACTTAAGAAAATCAAATAAACTTTTTTAAAATTATGTATTATTTTCATTAGTTTCATTTCACCTAAATGACCAGATGGAGGCATGCAGACTCAACCCCAGGCATTTTGGAATTGTTTCCAGTCTTGGCCAGTCAGCTTTGAGAAGCAAGAGGTTGCTGGCTCAGGCTCAGAGATGATTGCGTGGATTTCTTTCCTGAAGTTAAATGTAATATCAGGAGTTTGTGGCCAAGTGAAGAGGTTTTTTTCATCAGACTGCCGCATGCAGCTGATCTGGACTTCATCTTCTACAACCTTCAAGACCTGGCCTACATATGGAAGCTCATCATATGTGACGACAACGAACTTGCCATTTAGATCTTGAGCGCTTTCCTTTGGGGTAGGTGACTCAAGAGGAGGAGCGCTTGGGGTAGGTGACTCAGGAGGAGGACCAGGAGTTCCTTTCTGGGTTTGGAAGGCAGCTTTCAGATGAACGGTTACTGGCTTGTAACACGGGCATGGAGTCATCTCTGAGCGCCTACAAGCCTTCTCTGGGGATGGTGGTGTTAAGTCCATCATCCTCTGCTCCATCTTTCTCCTTTCCCTGTAAAGTTTGGTGGCAACCTTCCACTTTTTTTGCTGTTTCTTTCTCTCTCTTGGTGTCATCTCATCTGCCTTTTTGTATGTTACTTTCCCCTGTTGCTTTCTTCTCTGGTAGCTGAAACAATAATGTATAATGTGATACATATTCTGGTGGGCATAATTACTTTTCAATTCAAATACAAAAAAGAAATTCGCAATGTACATAAAATGGAAAAATATACCAGATAAAGAGCATGTAATTGTTTTTTACCTTTCTTTTTTCCTAGCAAGGTAGTCAGCCCTCGCTGCTGGGTCTTCATTTATTTTTTGCCTGTAGCGGGCAGTCTTCTCTTTGCTTGAAAGTGGCGCCATCTAGAAAAGAGAATAATAGTTCAGAATTTGTGTGTGTGTGTGTGGAAGGGGCACTGTATGTGTGTGTTCGTGTGTGGAGGGGACACTGTGTGTGTGTGTGTGTGTGGAGGGGGCACTCTGCGTGTGAGTGTGTGTGTTTTAACAGAATAAAATGCATGATACGACAATCTCACACTTACTTTACATAGAAATAGTTATATTTAGTGTCAACATCCTTTGAGTGAACTGCAGCCAGAAAAAAGCGAGAATATGGTAGAATTATGTGAAAAAAGGGGTAAATCAGGGAGAAATGTGACCCAGAATGAAAAAAAGGGGATGCTATTAAAAAAGGGAGTCTCCTGGGCTTAAAGGGAAAGTTGGCAAGTATGTGCAACACCCTCAGCGGTGGTTGCCCCAAATGACACTCGGTCGCCCCACATGACTTTTTCAAGTACAGTCAAATATTACAGGCTAACAGTTAGCTACAGACACACAGCTAGCTACTTTTTACCACAGGACACTAGCACTAAACCCATCTAAATATGATTTTTGTAAATAAAATGTATTATTTGTAGTTTTAGGATGGTCGTCCCACATGACCACCAAATTGGACAAGTAGATTGTAGCAGTTAAAAAGTTCAATTTATTGAAAAGAATCAAAAGACTTACTAACCTGCAAGTTTGCTTTCCGGGTCCCTCAGATGTGGCTGGCTGATGCAACATCCTCCCTTGTGCGGAATTTCAAAATAAAAGTCCTCCAATTGCATTTTCTTGATGGTCGCCCCAAATGACATTTCATACCATTTTAAACAGGAGACAATATTCCCCTGTGCATTGCGATTGAAATATATGTACAGATGCTTAATCGCTTTGTCATTCAATGCAAAACAAGGTTGAAATTATGCCAAGCAGGGCAAGGAATATATTTAAAGTGATTTAAAGTGATTTTGAACAGGTTGTCCAAAGAGCAACTAAGGGCGGACGGTCGCCCCACATGACATTTTGACACTTCAAATGGCAGAAAAATGACAAATAAGTGAAATGTTTGAAGAAGTTAGAGTGGGTGTGTGAAAAAGGAATGTATTAGATACACATGTGAAATTTTCACACATTTTGATGCTTTAATTAAGGTTTAAATTTATGCCTAAAACAAAAAGTAGGCGTCACGTCATTGACCCACATATATATATATATATTTACAAGTGATACTAACATTCTGTAAACAGTTCCATAAAATTCTTAATATAAAAAAATGAGAGATGACAGGTGAAACTTAAAACTACGACACCAACATATTTTTCATCCGTCATCGTTGTACATAGAATATCCTTCAATCATAGGTTATATGTATTTTTGTTCTTTCTAAATGATACCTCTCATGTCTCTGAGGTCAACTTCTTAGTTTATTTTGGCCTAAAATCTTCATATTTATCATTATCATTGTAATATTTTATTTCATGTATTAGTCTGACGGTGGATGTGATGGATGTTGTGGGTTCACGTGTGGTTATATTTATTATCTAAAGTCTATGTTAACTACTACTGGACAAATATTTGAGCAGCCAGACACAAATACCCCAAAACACTAGTTACTGATCATGTCGTGTACATAACAGATGGTTAACCGAAAAAAAACCCTGCTTCTTCTTTTGAGTTATATACCTTATTCTTTAGAAAGGGTCACTAAATCATAAAAGACACAATTCTAATGTGACGTTAGCTCGAAGACTTAGCAACTTCCGTAGCCGCTCACAAAACGTTAGCTAAAAACTTTTCTACTCACCTTTATTTTAAGGGACGATGAAATACATGACGAGGAAGAAGGCTATATCAAACACCAAAAATACCCAGAAGTCAAACCAGTAGGAATGTTTCGGTAAAGACACAGTCGCTGCTTTAGAGTTAAACATTTTTACATCTTCTGACTCCTGCTCTGTTGGACCCATGGCTACTACTACAGCACAGGCACGTAACAGGAAATAGGCATTCGCTGTATGACACTGTTTTCAAAATAAAAGCGGATACAACGCAAAGTTTGGTTAAATATGTTCTCACCTCGGAAAACAAACAACTGATCGATTAAACACAATATCTCTGTTATTTGTTCATACTTTGCGTTGTCATATTTTCTTTATATCAGGTAAATTTTCAAAGAAAGGTTTTCCAAAATCTGCAGCTATTCTGAAAAAATTACAATTACAATAGTACAATGCACCAAATAAACATAATTCCTTAAATAATAGATGCATTTAATATATAGCTTTATGGTTATGTTATTTCACATCAAACAACTTTCACACTTGAGCAAATATGATAACACTATCTTAAAGATCTGTTGCTGTAAGGTTTTATTTGAGGTTCAGACTTTTAACCCATGTTTCAAATGTAGCCTAATGAAACCTAATGTAGCGTAACGATACATATTTCCTAAAATATTGCATGTAACTACTATATAGTCTGATTTTAAACGTAGCCTTTTGTGATATTTACATTAATTTCCAGGTATTTACAGGATCCGGTAAAGATCTCCTTACATTTTGGTAATTAAGCAGCCTCAACCTATTGAGGTCATGCCTTAATAATAATTTCTTCACCTAAAGGTAAGTAAGTAAGGTGAGACTACATGAAGGTTTAAAAAAAATGTGTAAAAAGATTCCCTTTCTATAGTCATCAAGTATCAGAGGTCGAAGCCATGACATGGAGAAAAGTTTAGGGAGTCAAGGCTGACCTCATGTGGTGATAACCTGGTACTGCAATAATAATCTATGCACTGATGTCAACAGGTGCCATCATAGTCTCCTTTATATAGAAGACAGAAGTATTTTTACCTGAATACAAACAAAGCAGATAAAATATCGTTTATGTGCTGTACATAAGGTGATAGAATGTGTGGTGGGTGTATGTGCCTTAGAATTACTTTCTTTTGAGGATAATTTATTATGTGATTATTAGTGTAAATATAACACATACCGATTTATCAATAATATTCATGTTTATAATAATTGTCTGCAGTGCTTCATTTAATGACAGTGACTGTTGGAGGACAGAGAACATATATTTATCAACTCCATTCATAATCAAGAAGTTTAAGTGATCAAACAGTCTCTATTTCAGCTTCAGGGTCCAATCAAGCGAAAGTGAACACGAAAAAGTTGATTTTCTTACTAAATATCTTCATCTTGTGGAACTTTTATAATTTTAAAATACTGTTTCCACAGTACAGGAGAAGATCTGAAGCTTCTGCTAGGATTAACTTAACATGAAGACAAGCCAAAGACTGTCTCTTACTTTGGGAAATTAAAATTCTGAATGATGATGTTTGTGAATTCATACAGTGGTCACATTTAAAAAGACTATCTGTGAAATGTTACTAAGAAATTACTCTTCATTTGTATTTTATCTATACCAGTGTGGACCACTAAAATTTGTAAATAAGTGTTAATATTAAATGGATGAAACAACGCACTGTGATTATATCTTTCTTCATCTGGCTGATGCATATGTCAGTAAAGAGTTGTCCATGTGTTACTATGGCAGTCTGTCCACATGTTATCAGATTCTCATGTCAATAAAACAGACTTTTCAATATTTGACTCCAAATTTTATTTTCAGTATTATTGAGGTTTCGTCGTACTTGATATCAATTTCTATCCACTTGTTACTTAGCAACAATTTGATATTATTTAACAAAAAAAAAAATGTTCTCCCTGAATTTTATTATACATAACATTACATTGCTCATAAATACCTACTCAAATATGTATAATACATGCATATAATTTACTCAACATGATAGAGATTGTTAGACATGGTATGTGTCCACATGTTACTGCTTGATTGGACCCAGCAGTAGTTAGTTATAAGCCTTTCACAATTTTTTTAAGTACAGTTTTGGCTTTCTGAGCCGATATTTCTACACGTTTACACGACTAGACAATTCCACAAATAATATCATGATAGCACTTTCAAATCCCAGACTGAGTAGCACACAGTATACATCCAGTCTGAGAGCACATTGGATTAAATGGCTGTTTTTGTTTTAATTATTTTGTTTTTCATCATGGTCTGTTTGTAATGTGTATTTGTATCTGTTTTTATCCATTTTAATCATTTTTTTAAAATCATTTTTTAATCTGTTTTCATGTAGATTTTGGACAAGTGTCTGGTAAATAAACAATTGAATTGAACCATATACAAACATTCAACCTCGACAAAGATACAAACACATGTTATTTGCTTGTGTGACACCAAATACCATTTATTAGGGCTTTACAAAGACTACAAAATCCTCCAGATGAGTTAAATCACTGTCTCTGTCTATTTACATGATATGTTACATACAAATGTACAAAATATAAAACATTTAAGGACAAATGTTTCACCCAAAAAGAAGAAAACTTTCTCTTAAACCAGAGTAAATGCTATGGTTTTCAACTGAGATGTAACTGCAAGTGTAAGTGTAAAAGTTACCAGTTGACCATCAACACTATGGTGTACACTGTAACGGTGTAGAAGTACAGCTAATTTGGGACCTAGAGGTCTACACTGGAAGTGTGGAAGAGCTGAGAGGGTCAAACTGTGTGTTTGCACTGGATTGGGAGAGATATAAGCTCAGGTTTAATATACTGGGTGTATTTATAGGTCAGAATAAATCTGTTACCACGGTTACGACCCCCTTAGCATGCAACTACACACCTGTGCAGACACAGGGCCGGCTGTGCTGGCCAGAAACATATGCAAACCATCAGAGGCTTGGCTGCAGAGACATATGTGAAGCTGGACACAGGTAGGATTGTAGAGGATAGGATTGTCCTGAGGTTGTGACAGCATATTGTCTTGGTCTGTGGTAGGTTTTAATTGACCAGTAGCACCTGTTTGTTGTTGGTAAATGTATACAGTACGGTGTTGGGTCAGCTTCTGTCCCTTAGACAGCTGTCAAGCCTAACGTGGCAATAAGCTTGGGTGTATATGTTCAGAGAGGACGTAACAGGACGGAGAAGATCCAGAGATTATTACGGCAGGATGGGAGAATACTGGGAAAGTGCCTTTTTTCTGTGACTTTAGTGGAAACATTATACTGAGTTAAAAATGTTCTTTTTCTTACTGTACACTGTATGCTTCCTGCATAGGCAAAACATCCAATCACCACAAGACACACACCTGTTTCTGACAGCGTGTTGAGTTTTTGCATTTAATTTTTTTCTCTCTGTTTTCAAAGTACAATAATTTACTCAGCGGGTTAAGCATATTGTAACATCAACAGGGCAGAATGCATTTTTGATTCACTGTGCAAGACTTAAGTATTTACAACCCACCCCCACCTCAAGTGTGCAAAACCAACCCACTCGTTAAACAAAGAGGACAATCAGAATTAAAAATGGCTTCCGTCCAATACACGCATACATAAAGGTAAAGGTCTCTTCTCAATGCAGCCCCATAAAAAGCTCAAAACATGCTCATCAGCCTAGAAAACCCAAACAGTTTGGTTGTGCTCCTGTCGGTTCAAGTGAGCCCAGCTCAACTGGGCCATAAACAACTAAAAAAACACCCCAACCCTTTTAAATGTTTTTACAATATTGGTCTGTTTTAACTTCAAATACAACATGAACTCTCAGCTTTTAAACTTGACTGTCAGACAAAAGAGAATTTGGAGAGGGAGGGGAAGGAAAAAAAGGTTGTTCATCCAACTACAAGCAGCATCTTTGACGTAGCAGGAAGCAGAACATCAACATTAACATGTCTTCTTCTCACTATAGCTAACAGGAGGCTAAAGATGCCACCCAAACTTTTGCACATTTAAGGCAGTGAGAAAGCACCAATATCATTGTTCCCTTATTCAGCTCTTGAGCTGATCTGGATCATTTGTATGTATTATACTTTTTTGGTACCAAATAGACTGCTAATGAGTATGTATGCAACTCCCACAGAGCTCTGTGTAGAGGCTTGGTTAAACAATCGTCAGCTTTATAAAGGTCAGTTTATAATCAGTTAGATAAATATTACTGGTATTTTTTGCTCATTGTTTTTAAACATGTGTGAATTCTTTCTTTGAATCTCTTGTGGTAAAGGGCATATTCATATACTTTCAAACTGTTGCAGGAAGCTAAATTTGTTCAAGTGGATCTCCATGCAGGTTAAAGCAAATTCCAAAAGCAAAATGGGCTTTGTCATGAATGCAAGCCTTTTCTGTGATGACACACAACACCTCTGCCTCCTGTGCACGTTGCATTCACAGCTAAGGAGAGACAACTGGCTGTGGAGTGGCCAAGAACAACTTAACCTAAGTTTGTAAAAAGTCAGCTCAGTCTTTATGTGTCTCTGTCTGCGTGTGTGTGCATGCGTGGTCGTGTATGTGCACATTTGGCAGTAAATCAAAGGGAAACATTGGCACTTGTCCATTTTTTTTTTCACAGTAGCAATGTGGCTGGATGACCCACAGACAATGCGCTTACTTGTGCTTGTTGTTGGCATGCAGGGCAGCGAGCGGCTTGGCAGTGCCTGACACTGAGGAGGTTCAGGGCAGGAGACCAGCACCACAAGGCTTAACTCACAACTGAGCTGATGGCAGGAGAGGTGTGTGCCGTGTCTGTGTGTCACAGGTGTCATTTTTTAGTGACACCACCTGGGCTGTGGAGGCTCTGCAGAAGTGTCAGTTTCCAAATTAAGCATATCTGGAGTCATTGTGAAGGCATATATATATATGGTGTCTTTTTTTCTTCTATAACTAGAAATTCTGGGGAAAAATTACTTATATATATATATATAAATATTTCCCCAGAATTTATAGTTATAGAAGAAAAAAAATTGACACCAATAACTAGAGTTAAAAAGCCTTTGTTTCTGTTAACCTTCATTATGGTTAACAGAGGGTATTCAACCTAAAACTACCCCTTGACACTCAGTTTGTTTGTCTCATCCACAACCCAGACTCCCTGTGGGTGGTACAGATACAGTGCCTTGCTCAGGGACACTTTGGCAGGTTGGATTGTTTGGTCGCAGTGGAGCTGCAACTAGTGAAAGCCTCTGGTGAAATGACAGCCTCCTGCTGCTGCCTGTGACTTAAGTGCATTTTTTAGGAGTATGTGTCTGTGTAAAAAAAAAAAATCACCTCTGTAAACAAAGAAAAAAACAATAGAAGCTGCCCCCCATTGTAAACATCTGAAGATATAACTGGGTTTGAAAAACAAAAATCCAGTTTCATTACGCTCATCATTTTTCTGACACTTCAAAAACTGACCCCGAGGTGAAAACTGAAAGAGTGAACGGTGCCTCAACATAGCTGAGCACAAAGTGTGGTTTACTCCTCAGAAGTCAAGTTCAGAGGAACTACTCTCCTTTACCAGGCACATCCCTCCAACACATATGTGAAAAGTTGCTTTCTAAAATGTTATATAGCCATTAAATTCAGCTAATTTCACTGGTTTTCATTTTGACCAATGCAAATGCAGGTTGGCAACGGCTCTGTAAGTCAGAGAATAATTTGCTATTCTGTTATCTAAAAACTAATTGTCTTTTAAATGGTGTATATATCATTTTGGAAAATAAAACTTTTCATGTATGATACATCTGTGCACTTTGGGGGTGTCTGCTAGTGACGGAGGTTCAAAGGTTCCTGGCTTCACGAGGTCCAGGGGCTCGAGGGCTCATTTTGTCCCACTGTAGCATTTGGTCTCATAGTGCTGACTCCAACGATGAGTCCAGCTGGTCGTCGTGGTGACTGGTGCTGTCGCTGTCACAGCTCTGTGTGCTGGAGTAGTTTGCCGCTTCCTGCAGCCGTAGCAGCATGTTCATCTGGAAGCAGACACATAAAATGTGTTAGCGTAATTTTCATCCTTATCTCTGATCAATAGCTGTGTTCTTATTCCTGTAGTCCCTACTCATAATTCCCTTTCTGTTCATACCGGATATAAAGCATGTCATTATTGCACTATGTCATTATTGCACTATGAAACATCTATTAAAACACCTCCAAATCTAATAACCCACACTTTGTGTTTTTATGTTTTACATCTGATAAAAGGCCTTTTTAAAATGATGTAGTAAATTATTGCAGTAAAAGAGCAGAGCTTCTAACCACATAGCTAATGGTCTAAATAATGCTGCAGTGCTTATGCTGTTTTACTGCTTGAAATGTTCCTAAAATGAGCCTAGGCACACCTGCCCTTAAAGTGGTCACGTCCGGACACACATGAATACTTACTCAATAAATTAGGCTGCTTGTTTTTGGATGAGTACCCTTAAATTTCTTCTGTCTACAATAATCCAAAAATGACTGCAGCCAACCTCGCCGTCATCGGGGTCATTCATTCCCTCTCTCCCTCTCTCTCTTTTGTCTTTTTATTTCCCCTCAGTCTATGTGTGGGTCATTAAAAACCATCTTCATGAGCTTGTTTTTCTTCTATATTTGTCACTCTACACATACTATGGCAACCTTTGTTCCAAGTTTCTATGGAAACTTGCTACCTTGAAAAGGGTAACTCAATGAATCCGCAACATTCTGTTTTGTTACTTTTACTGTATTGTAGCTTCTCTGAAATGCTTTGACAAACTAAACTACACAGAAATGAACAGGAGCAGTGTTTTGCATTTTTCATCATCCTCACCAAGGGGTCTCCCTCTGTGTCACTCTGAGACACCTGCTTAGATGAGGCTCCCTCCTTTGATGAGCTGTAGCCATCGTATCCCACGTCCTCTGGCCTTAGCTGGAGCAGCGACTGGCCATCCTGCTGCAAAGCGGCAGCGTTCCATGGATATGTGTCATTCACCCATTTAGATGGATCTTCCCACGCTGCTCTCTTGCCGTAGAGCTGCAGGAGAGACAGTGAAGGTACATTTATAATTTAAGAAAAAGATACATAGATAGAAGGATATATCAAAGCAGAACTACTATATGTATGTATTTATTGTATGCAGCTTGTCATGTGCAGTGTGTTATGTGAAACTAGATTAATATCAGAATATAGAAATTATCACCATCTTCAGCTTTATTACTCATCTCAAATGATTTGAACACCTGTGTTTGTCACAGTCTCGCACAGCACTAATGGCTTTGCACAAGGAGAGCAGACAACCGAATCCTTTAAGTGGGAAAATAATTTTTGTCTCAGTGGTTTAGAATTGCATGGCGCAGATGGTGGAGGAGAAGGTCTTGAAAATGTAGCTCATCATGAACAAAGGGGCCACTGTCATGCAGTATTAACTAGGGGTGTGTTCAAAATATTGATGCAGGGATACATCGTTGAGGGCCTCTTCATGATACGCGTATCAATACGGAGGTATCAGTATGCATCTGACAGTTCCTCCGTGCTATGTAATGCACATTTCAACCACACATGGTGGTAGCGCTGTCAGTGATATAGTGTAATTGTTGCTCTGCAGCAAAATAAAAAAATATAATTTGGATATACATATGTCGGTTTTCTTTAAAATGTTAAAAATATAAGCCTAAAATATGGGGATACGTATCATGATGAATACCTTGCACATGTATCCCAATATATAGTGTTGTACCGATCGATTGGCTGGCAGTCATAATCGGCCAATATTGCCTAAAAATAGCCTGATCGGCAATCGGAAAAACATGGAGATCAAAAAGTTGATCACATAACGTAAATTACTAGCGACTATTTTCAAACTTGCAAACATGCTACAGAACAGGTGCATCTTGTGTTGACTGTTTCTGAACTTTTTAAAATATAGTTAGTTAATTAATAGTAGCTTTTTGGGAACATTTTACACTGCGTAAGGCAGACAACAGTGTGCCCACGGGAAAATAGCATTAGCATTAGCCTAGTACTGCCTTATTTGCTACAACACCTGAACTGAACGCATCCACACTTTGCCGGCACTTTGTCAAAGCGGACTCAGAGTTTCTATGTTTTGCTAACGGGTGAGTACTAGCATCTGTTAGAATGTAGCCTCACGTGTTGTAATTATTTTTAGAAAATGTACCAAGGTAGTGTAATAGGCTACATCTGCTCCCACATATCCAAGCGGGTGCAATTGTGCGCGGATGCAAGTGCACACAACTCAAATCACCTCATCCTTTTCCCATCCCAGTTTATTGATTGATCTAGTTTAACCCTTTAACTCCTGAGATATTATTCCAGGTAAATGTGCTCCTGTGACTCTGTGTTTGTGTTCCTTTTCTGCAGGGTTTTCACCTGTTTTAGGGTCAAAACAGGTGGAATAACAAAGAAAAGACAAATACAGTTGAAATTGAAGACACTCTGAATGTCCATCAGTTCAGGATGTTGAACATGGACTGTGAACTGGAACACATTGCATAACAAGTATTTTTGCCCATTGAATTTTGGACCAGCAGGTTTTGTTTTGGGCTCTTAAAAAATTCAGTTCAAATGTTTTCTGGCACTTAGTTTGATTCAAAACAACAATTACACATTCAAACGATTATAAAATTACAGTGGGAAAAAACAGAAAATCACAACAAAACTAGAAACCATAGTAAAAATAAATAAATCCCAAACCATTTATTTTTTGTCTCACTCTCTGCTTCGTTTTACTCTATTGTATGTTCAGAATCATGAATATTTAGAATAACTCATACATATAGAACCCTCACCAATGATGCATCAGAAGTTAAAGGGTTTTAAAAAAAGGGATTTCATCCAATTACTCGATTAATCGCTGAAAAAAATCAACAGAATACTTGATTACAAAAATATTTGATAGTTACAGCCCTAGATATGAAATAGTTGCATCTAAGGCTGTAACTATCTATACCTAGATGAAAGGTATGGAAATTTTAAATTCCTTCTATGATTGGCAGATCAAGTTTTTTGGTGATCAGTAATATGATTAGGCCAAAAAATGCTGCATCAATACCCAAATACGTATTGTATCGTGACCCCTGTATAGGGATGTGTATCGTATCGTGAGGTTGTTTTTCAATACCCACCCCTAGTATTAACCTGTTATCACACATCATGTACTGATAAAGCCATCATACAGTACATTTACTATCATACACTCTTTTTAAATATGGCTCAGATGTACCTGTAGTCCCTCCCGGACAGCCTCCAGCAGGTAGGGCACAAGGGAGTAATTCCACAGATCAGTGAACCAAACCCTAGAGCCTTCTACATCCATGGGACAGGACAGGAAGAGACGGGGCCCTATAGGGGAAAAAAGACAATATTATGAGCATTCACATGATCAGGAAAAAGATGTCCAAAAGCTCAGAGATCAGATGCATTAGATCACACACATATCCAGGACTGCTTTAATGTGTGGTGTAGTAAGGCAGTGTATACACTTATCCACCGTGCTGGCTTCAGTAGTGGTTTACATAGACTAGAGGAGGGAGAGATACTGACCTATGGTGACATCAGATGAGCTGTGTGCCTCCAGGAAGCTGTTGAGGTGGTGCCAAGTCTTGGGGATCCAGTCAATGATCTTAATCAGGTCATTGCTACGCATGTTCTTATCGATCTCCGTCTCTATCAGCTTCCGCCGCAGGAAACGACCAAGGAAACCTTTGACCGGCTCAGTATGGTTTGTGCAGAGCACCCATCTATAGCAACACAAATGATTAATCCTAAAGTGTGGAAACTCATTAAGAATCTCAAACAGCTCATTTTGGAAAATCGTACGACTTCTGCTGTCTCTTATAATTCCATGATCTGTATAGTTTTATACCATCATAGGGTCTGATTAAATTAATGTCTCCCTGTTCATAAACCTTCTAAACAGCTGCATACTTGCCAAATCATTAGCTAGTCAAACATGGCAAAAAAAAGTGATCCTCAGTGTGAACATGCATTATAACTAAATGATTTTTATTTAACATGGCTAATTATACAAGAAAAGTAATTACAAAATTCCTGTGGAAGAATGACTTTGCTTTACAATCTGTGAGATACCACAAGTGTATTGAACTGAAATTAAAAGCTTTTGTTGAAAGAGGAGAGAATGGATCTAAGAAAAGCTACATGTGACTGCTTTCTGAAGTCAGTAATGTATGATGATGCAAAGTACTAGTGAAGAGGAACTGAGATGTACAGTTACAGAAAAAAAATATTAGAACTTCAAAAGTTATCAAAACAATGGTTATGCAATCAAGAACTAATTCTTGTGTGTATTGTGTAACTAATACCGACAGGAAATAAAATATGGAATGGCTAACAGCACTGTTTTGGCAGTACACTCACTTAAAACTGTGGCTCCTAGAAAACCAGAAATGCACTCACTTTTAATCAAAATATATTTCATCACCTCTCATCACTTTCTCTGTTTGTGTCTGTGTATGTGAGTATAGAGGTGAGTGTATAGGCTAATGGCCCTGTGATTGTCCTATGTGTATTTGTTTTTGTTTATCTGTTTATTTTGATGACGTATATGTCATCATCAGGTGTATTTTTAATAAAAAAAATACAAATAAATCTATAGTTATGTATGAATGTTGGCTGTTTTAGGTCTTGTTTCTGTCATCTGCCTAGGGATTACAGATGAAAAGTATTTTTTTTTTTTTTTTTTTAACTAATTCTGGCATATTTACATGGGTGTATTTTATACAGCAATGTTCATAAATATGCACAGTCCCTATTAAATACACCAATACATAAATAAACCAATGAATACATACAATAACTCAATAGCTACTAATGTAAGAATTTACTGGTAAGTGATTTTGGTTATTATCAAGAAAACCATGGAAAATGGCAAGATATCACTTCTTACATTAAACTCCTAAGTGATATTTTTGTTGTTATCATTACATTTGTACAAAACAACTGTACCTTTAGTTGTAGAAGGCATTAAAATACACAAAAGAATAGAAGAAAACACTTTTTTCCCCCTGCAACTGTAGCATGAGAGTTTAAATAATAGCCCCAAAAGCAACTAAACAGCCTCTGACAAACCTGAAGTTGTGGTGGAGCTCAAGGTTTGGGGATGAAGAAACTCCCTGGTTCATGGTACCGATGACATACGGACTGTGTAGAGAAGATACCAACACATATGGTCACATAGTCCCAGACAGTTCTCAGCCAGTGCTACATTGGTGCTAGATCAGTAATAATACTTATTTACAACATAATCCTGATCTGAGGTGTGTTTGACATGCATATTTTTAGCATTAAATTGCTAGCAAGTTTTAGTACAATGGCCCAGTTCTGCCACATTATCCTTATTTGTACTTTATTGGGACAGTCACAGTGAAACAGGTAGGGAGAGTAACTGTTAAATTGACCAGAACTAGCTGTGCTATGACCAATATTGAAGCTACTGGTGCAGCAACTGCAGGTTCCACCTTGACTTACCATTTGTGGTACTTGCAGTTGAGGAATCCATTGAATATGTCACTGAGGGATCCGATATGGTGCAAGTTGTCCAGGATGACCACAGTGGGGAGCTCTGTGTCTGTGTCTTCAGAGTTACACTGTTCTGCCAGGTTGGACAGGTACTGACGCAAGTCCTGAACAAAGAAACACTGAATTTGTGAACACTGAGCACTAGACTAATATGGTCCAAATCTTCACTACTTTGGATATAATGTAAAACTCTAGAGAAGCTTTAAATCCAAGGTAACAACAAACAGAATCACAATCCGCATGGTGATTTTCTACTCGGGTAGAAAATCCATGTTAGTTCATTATGAGCCGTTCAAACCTCAACAAATTAATCATACATGACAATAGTTAAAAGTTGAAATCCTCAAGCTCAAGAACGATCAGAAAGATCAGAGAAAGTGTCTCTGGTTGTTAATTCAATCTCTCATATTCAAGTACAAAGGCTTTCATGAAGATGTTTTGTACAAGCATTAAATCGCATAAGGGAAGAAATCCACAGTAGAAATATGTCACCTAGCATAGTTTACACATGTAGCAGGAAACATACCATAATTTAATGTAAAAGAGACTGTTATACAGTATATATACAAGAAAACTGATAAGATTTCTTGATCAGCGTATCTTAGAATTCTCTACCTTGCTGGAATTCTGATCAACATTGAAGCTGGCCACGTTGTGATCAGTGACCTGCTGACCCATTTGAGAAATGATGTACTCGGCTAATTTGGCAGCCAGAAAGGATTTGCCGGTGCCGCTGGGTCCTGAGAGGATAATGCGACGGTGCTCCATCAACAGGTTGAGGTATCGCTGGATAATGGGTTTTGGAATGAGTGTGTCAAACACCAGGCTGTCTATGCTGTTCTCCTTTATACCTGAAGACACAGAGGAAGACCAATCAGAATGGCAGCTTTGTGTTTTTAGGAAAATACTCAAGAATCTGTTTTCAAATAAAAAAATAGATGCATTTCTGTTACTGGGCTTAATCTGCGGAATGGTCTGGAAGATGGATTAAAAGCCTAAAACAATGTAATCTTTTAAAAAGATGTACAAATAAACAATTATTCAAAAATACAGGCTTGACTAAAGAAATTACTTGTTCAAAAGACTAGGATCGGTATTAGTAGTTAAGAAAAGGACATGGTTTACCTGAACTTAAGTTCTCTATTGTATATTTAGCAGTGATTGTATTGACATTTTGTTTGTTTGCTTGTTTTATTATATTAAATGTAAATAGAGTTAAGCAATAACAAGTTTTCTCTTTCAGTTGCATAAATGGATATGTTGTTTTTTTTTTTTCTTTTTTGTTTGTTGTTTACAGAAATTAATGAGTTAACTACTAACTCACTCACAAGAGCATCCTGGCCCAGATATACAGAAACACAGTTTGGAATTAAACATGCATATACATAAACATCCTGAAGTATAAGACAAATATAAAATGTTTGGTTACGTTTTGTTTCTATCCCTATCTCGTTTAAATTCCCTTTAAACGTGTCCATTCAAACAAGCTCTTAAAGTTTCAGGTCATTTTATAGTTTATTACAGGCAGACAAAAGTGAGAGAAACCTGTTTTGACAGATGCTGTATTTAAGACACAATAGTCACAGATCTAAGATACATTTATCAGTGAGAACATGCCAATGTCTCATTCTATGTGTGGACAAGCCAGCTATCTGAACTGTGATGAATGAGAGCTTTAAGGCTCAAAATAAACCCCTGCTGAACAATATCTAGAGTATGCAAACTCTGAGGATGAATGATTATATATATATATATATATATATATATATATGTAGGTTAGCACCGATGTAAAAGTGGATTTTTTTTCTCTCAACAGAAAGACAAGACTTGATTCTAAAACACAAACCCATTCAAGTCCCAGTTGTAATTTTTATTCCAGTCACCTGTCTTATCTTAGGCACATCTTTCTGCAGTTGCAGTATTTCGAGCTAACGTGGCTCATGTCTAAGCAAATACGGATAATGTTTAAAAGACAGACACAAAAAAAGTAATAACCAGGGCTGTCAAAATGAAAATTAATGCAGATTAATTATTATGATTAATTCAAGTACAAATTTTAATGCAAATAATAATAATAATAATAATAATAATAATAATAATAATAATAATAATAATAATAATAATAATAAATTATGCATCAAAGGAATGAACATCCTTTTTTTTTTTTTATCTCTACTGAAACCATCCTGTCGCTACTAAAACATTTTGGTCATAATGTTTCGGTAGTGACATGACTAAAATGTGTTTTCATTGTGAGACTGCAATTTGAACCAATTTGGTAGAATGGCTCATATGTATTCCCTATTTCCTTGAGTGTGTCTGTTCATACAACATGAATTGCGTTTACTATATATTAAAAATAAATGATATTTAATTTCGATTAATTAAAATGTATCTTCAGCAATGCTTATTAAAAATTTGAATCATTTGACAGCACTAGTACTAGCAAAAAATAAATGTTCGGTACATAATGACATAAAATAACTCACAGATTTTTAACTCATGGATTTTTCTATTGTCAAACAGCCTCCTCAGAAATCATCTACATCAGCTGTGATACTGAAATAGAAGCCTTCTCCGTGCCATACCTTTGAGGTTGACCTTGATGACGTTGTTGTCGCCCACCAGGTAGCCACAAGGCAACAGCTCAGGCACTTCAGAGGTATGGGAACGGACTACGTCTCCCATCCTGTAGCAGACAATGCTGTCTGAGTTCAGACCCAGGCTGGTATGAGGGTCCACCCGAAACACGTACTCCTGCAGGGTGACAGGGAGGAGTCAGATGACAGCAGAGTATGAATGGATTTTAGGATCTTTAACTATGTCTTATGTCTGGTTGTGGTTGATCAGTTTACCTTGAAGAGGCGCCGTATGACCCCATCCAGGACGTCCCACTTGGTTTTCCCACTCACACCTATTGACCCGATCAGGTATTCCTGGATACGTTTGCCCTGAAGAGTTCCAATAATAAAGACAGCAGTGTCACAGCAGGTCACTGAACAAGGGCGGAAAAGTGAGAGCTCATGACAAAATAATCGACAAACCTTCGTGGTATTTGGTCCACTGTTGATGGTAACCACTATCCGCACACTTCGACCCTCTTTCCGTAGATTTCCCTCGTAGCTGTCATCTAGTAAAATATCTGAGATATGGCAAACATTTTCAGTTAGGGAATGCACTCAAGCTTTAATCCTTCTGAGACCAAATCATTCTAAACAAACTCTCACGCTGCCTGGTGACAAATTATATATCGTTGGTGTGAATGGACAAACAGATTCCAAAGTAAAAGATAGCTAATGAGTTTCTTTCATGTGATAATTACTTTTACATTTAATCAGTGTTCTCATACAGAAAGAATTGTGGGTCAATGTGTAGAATATTAATATAAAACTGGCTGTAAGAAGTGGAATGAAAGCACAGATAAAGAATTTTAAAGCCAGAGAGATGACTAAAAAAGGGTGGGAAATTATTGAAAAGAATTGGATGATTTGAGGTATTCCATCAATAATGGAAGATTCTCATTATGAAGACAATGGATTGGAATAAATAAAGATTAACATGTGAAAAGAAGGTTTCAGCTTTTAAAGAACTACCACTAATTTTCACTGATGTGATGATGTATATGAAGTAGAAGAAGACAAAAGTACAGTGTTCTTTAATCATGGGGTCGGGACCTCACATGGGGTCACTTGGAGTTCAAATGGGGTCACCTGAGATTTCTTATTATTGACAAAAATAATAGTAAAAAAACAAATTACTAATATAAAATGTATGGTAAGTTGAGAGAGACAATCACAATACAGACATGACAACCTGTGAGTCTGAAATTGAAGCACTGTGATACTGTTTCTCTATCAAATGTTCATTTGGTCAGTTTTAGATGCTGCAGCTCTTTCATAATTTACCGTTTGAGTTACTGTTTGTACAGTATTAATTGGTAGTCTTATAAATACAAGCTGGATTGACTGTACATATCTTGACCAAGGAAAATACAATTTTGTACAGTAATCTACACATGTGTTTTCTACCCCTATCCATAATAATATACATTATATAGACTAAATGTCATCTAAAATGAACATTTATTTGCAACATAGTATAACAAAATATTACATGATCAAAAACAAATAAAATTTTAGCAAAACATTTTCACAAACATTTTAGCAAGTCACTGTGGGTGCACTAAAGTAAAGATGCTGATTCTATACAAATTCATGTGAAAAATAGTGAACTATCCCTTTAAGCTTTACAACACGGTACCTTGATTATGTTTTGGATTTGTTGTGTATTACGTGAAATTCATGCATGTTTATTTCTTGTTTTATTTCAGTTTTACAGTGACAAAGTGCTAATGAGAGAGAAAGAGTGATTGAGAGTGTTAAATAAAAGGACAAAAGCACACTCAATGGTCCATTTTTTTCACTGTTAGCTAGCTGTCTAGCTCTGCACAGTAGTAACGCAGTGTGAGAGCAGCATACACACAACTAACTTCGCTGCGTGGCATCTACAAGTGGCATTCACTACATTATTTATGTTATGCAGTAGATGTTGCTGTTGTTGTTTGAAGACATGTCACAGCCATCTCTTAGAATATTACAAATCTTGAGGTTAGGCTTGTTGACTGTGATTTTTTTTTCTTTCACTGTGATATTAATGAGAAGCTGTAATTTATTTAGCAGCAATTGGTACAAATTGTCAGTAATAAGCTGCAGCACATATACTCCACTCCTGTGTGTATAGCGCTGTGCTTCTGTAGAGTCTATCTTTCCATTCCACCACCTTTAACCTTTGATAACAAGTCCCTGCCACATGCCTAATGACTTAGTCTGTTTTTTTTCCTTCCAAACACTCCATTTTGAAATGGGACGGGGTGCTTTGTATTCTGCTGGCTTTCCTTTGCTGTAGGCTCTGTGTTGGGATGATAACGACCCGTTGGCCCACTCGTCTTCCCACGCGCCACTGCTCTCAGCTCATCCCTTCATCAATTAACGAGGGCCCATGTCCTCAGAGAGAGCTACGCCTTCTATGTTAATTACAGGACAAGTGAGAGGGACAAACTCTTTCACTTCTCAAATGGAGCAGGCCTGGAGAGATTGTCATGTGTGTGTGCATGTGTATGATGTGTGTGTAATAGGCGCCTGCTGTGTTACCAAATCTCACAGAGGACAGAGCAGCCATTTCATCATTTCATACAGCTCCTCCAGATAATTTCTCTGTGTAAATATTATTCACTAACATTTATTGAGGCAATGATAGGAAGAGCTAATCCAACTTGCGCCATGGAGAAAAACTTCTGTCCTAAGAGTTGATGCAGACTATAAACTTAGCCACTTAACTAAACATAGAAGAGCACCTAATGACGTGGTTGGAAATGTAGTTTCTACTGCCTGACTCCATTTGGCAAGTATCAACAATTCTTAACACTGGAAGTGAGGTTTAATTGGCTGCAGCACCAGAAAAAGAAAAATCTAACCAAGTGTATTTATTAGGGCTGTCATATGTTTACAAATTTTAACCAGATTAATTAGACGGTTGCTATGGATTAATTTTTTTAATTACAATTACATTTTTTATCTACATTAATAGAGTTTCATTTTGCATAAGAAAATTCAGGACATATGCTTCATATTAATGTGGTATTTGAAGAAGGAAGTACTTTGGTGAAAAGAAAACTGCCTCTGCAGAGTGTTTATCATACTTTGTCGGTTGTCTGTTTCATTTTGGAGTTTTTTTATACTCAACTTTCCCTTCCAGAAGTCAACATGCTTTTTATGAGTTAGTTCTGCTGCTTGTCACGAGTGGATCAACTGACCATTTGAACATGTACGATGCTAACTGTACTTGGACAAACTGTCTGACATGCTTTGGCACAGACTTTCAGAGTCATTGTGTGCTGTAGATGGATTAATTGTATTAACATTTTTAATAGGATTAATGGTGATGTATTAATGTGTGCTAATGCAGTAATTTTGACAGCCCCAGTACTTTTCATTTCTAGTCAAAATGTCTCATCACACTTAAAATAAGATGTAATCAGTTGAAGAGTAACTTTTCAGGAAGACAAGAACTTATTTTAAGTATGATTAGATATTTGGACAAGAAATGAGAAAAATACACCTGGTCAGATTTAGATTTTTGCAGTAAAAGTATATTGGAGTGTGATACAGTTTCCTGTTTGGTCAGTTACTTGTACTATCTGATCCATAACTTGCACATTTATATTCTCACTCAACCCAGTGGTTTTGCCTACACTGTATATTATACATTGTATATTTTGAGCTTTATCTTACTTGTTTATTCTCTATCTTATTATATCTATGTTATTCTATTTTATGTTATTTTTTACTACATGCTTCTTACTTCATGTTCTATGTATATACCAAACCACTGAAAGGCCTAGTAATGTGAACCCTGTTTACTTACAAGGCAATAAACAAAATTCTGATTCTGATTTTAAATGTACATTAAAAAAAGGTAAATACTGGATTAAAGAAAATAACAGCACCAACATATATCTTTGAAATACTATGTCCAGTCCATTTCACACACTTCAACACCTCTGGGTCTCAACGCTCGGGACAAATTGCAGACTGCTAACACTGATTTACACAGACACCAGTGCAGATACTGAACTGACCTGACATGATGGTGTCAGTGATGTTGAGGTTATTGAGTGACAGCCCCAAGGACTGACGTGAGGATGACGAGGATGTGCTGGATGTCTCAGAGGGTGGCCTGGCAGTTTTGACGGGCGTGGCTGTTGGCGTTGCATTACCGCTGGACTTGAGACGATCATTCTCAGCTTTGAGTATTTCAATTTCATTCTGTTATGAAGACAAAAATGTAAAGAAAAAGTTGTTTTAAGGATAAAGGTGAATTGTGTACCCTAAAATCCTGTATGATATGTCAAAATGGAATTTGCACTTTCATTGCTAATCAAATTGAATGAAATTCAGGGACCAAGACAGATAAAATGGATGGCTATTTTAAGTTGATGTGAAGAACATGGTAAAATATTCATGGAGACTAAGGATAAAATAAAATATCCAAGGTGCCAGAACATGTGAAGACTTAGGATTCTGCACAATCACACCAGACTGGGTGTAAAAAAAAAGATGAGTGTGGTATCACTGAGTTAAAAAGCTCCTCAAAGTCATTTCCTGCATTCAGGCTAGTCACTGTTGTTATTCTGTATCAGTGTTATTGGAATTATGGGCTATAAGCGGCTTTTTGATCTTCAAGGCTCTCTTTGTACTGAAGGTTCAGGCTCAGATAAAGAGCCTTACATGATCCCCAGATCTAAGAGGAGACTATAGGCTTCTACAGACAAAGCAATCGACACCACAAAGAGCCTCTTTACGAAGACATTTATGCTGATACACTGTACAATCTTTTTTTTTTTCCTTCACATGAGCTTTTTTAACAACATGAAATGACTCAGCAACTTGAAGCAGTCTCTGAACATTGCACTAAGTACTATGTGGCTTTTGTTGTATCACATCAATAAGAGAGAAATAAATATACACAATATAATTATTTGCAAGGAGAAAAGTTAAGTCTGCCTCTTTGGATATACTATCCAAAGTCATTCTATTTGGATGATATGATATGACATACATTTTCGTACAAGTTTTGGCAGAAAAATATGACTAAGGTATCTCTTACTGTGAAACTCTGGTTCTGTACAAAAATTGTGTCAACGTATCAACACGAAGTTAAGTATATTTATATTCTAATTTTATTTATAGATTTTCAACAGCATAACATGGATGTATCATAGAGGACATTTTTGCTGTGCTTAAAATAATTCTCATATAATAATCCTCACTTTAAATACAATATATATACCTATGATTATCTAAATGTATATATTTAAATTCTTCACTAAATTACAATGGGTTTGACTTGTGGTTAGCCTTGTGAATGACCTTACCTGCATGCGGTTCATGGCCTCTCGGATCTGGTCCAGGTGGTGGGCAGAGCTCAGTGCCTCCAGTCTAATGTCTGTCAACTTGAGCTCCTTCTCCCTCAGCTCATTCTTCAGCTGGAGTATGATTTCTGCTTCAGCCTCTGTGCATTCGCATAACCTGTAACATGTTACACAAAGGGTGGAGGAGGGGGGAGGAGCGGGAGGGAGGGTCACCTCAAGGGTTATATCAAACACACACAAACTAGAGAGAAGATACACACTTAAACGAAACACTAGAGCTGAAGCTCAGAGGGAGTTTAAAGTCAGTGGTGAAATCTGCACAGGCAGGTGAAGATGAAGGTGAGCAAAGAGCTGGGGCATCTGGGACAGCAAATCCTTCCTATTTACACTCCACCAGACAAAAAGTATATTTTCAAACCAACAATCCGCTCCCACAGCAACAATATTCATGCTTTGTAAGCACTTTTTGTGGCAACCAAGATGCTTAGTAACACTTCCGACTGCTGAGATGGTCAGTAAATGATTTTAGTGAATATTTTTCACTTTGTTTGATTGCTATACACTTCAAAGATCTACATCTTACCAAGTATATTTTTCTTATTTCTAGTAATAAATATATCATCATACTTAAAATAAGACGATCACTTAAAGAGTAACTTGTAATTGAGATATAAGCATTTATTTTTAGGCAACAGATCTTGAAAATCTTATTTCAAGAAATCTTACCAAGATAATCTTTTGCTTGAATTAAGCAACAAAAAAATAAATCTGTCAGTGGAACAGTGAAAACTATACTGGGAAGATCTCTTGAAATAAGATTTTCAAGATTGTCTAAATGAGTTCTTATATCTCAGTTACACATTACTCTTTAGGTGATTATGTCTTACTTTAAGTATGTTGAGATATTTGGACTAGAAATGACAAAAATACATTTGGTAAGATTTAGATTTTTGTAGCGTAGGTGTCATGGTTGCACTACTTTCAGTCTTCTTCATAGAACCTCTGACATGAAGAGGTTTGTACGCTTCATTAAAGTCACACCAACAAACCCCACTGCACACACACTCCCTGGGAGCATGCCAAGTGCCACCACACAGAGCCTATTACCGTGATCTGTGCTTGTAGACCACATGACCATTTTGCTTTTTCTTAGGTGTCCAAATTGGGGAGGACTTGCTATCGCAAATGCACTTTCTACAGCAGGTGAGAAACATTAAAGAAAAGATTAAACAGAGAGGTTGGTGGAGAGATAAAAGGAGAGCCAGGTGAGGATTTACATACATACATACATACATACATACATACATATATATATATATATATATATATATATTAGGGCTGGGCGATTTTGTCTTTTAAAAAAATCTCAGATTTTTTCTCAAAAAACTCAATTCACGATACGATTTTTTTCCCACGTGGGCTAAATGAAAATGAAAACACTAGAAACGTGGTTTCTTTCGTCTTCTTTTTTTTTATTAAATAACATGTAAAACAAAAATACTTCTACAAATAACTGTAAATAATAAATCAATTGTGCAAAAGGTGCAACTACAACCTGAGACTTTGCCTACATGAACTGTAGTAAGTTGAGACATATCCACCACTGTTACAGGAAAAACTGTGCAAAAAAAAAATTGTGTAAAAGATACATTTTGTTGGAAAAAATAAAGCTTAAAATATTTTAACAACTAATACAATATACATTAATACTCATATTATATGAAAAACATTGCAAAAAACGTAGTAGTGCAAAAGTAAGATATCGGATTGCACGATTTTCCTAAAATATGAATCGATTTTGCCATAAAACTCTATTTTAAATCTAAATCGATTTTTTGCCCAACTCTAAAATAAAAAAAAAAAAAATATATATATATATATATAAGGACCGAACATAAAACTGCAGAGAGGATAATTCTTTCAAAGCACTTGCATGTAGAAACTCACTCTGTGGTGGAGGGTGATGAACGCAGAGTAGCGATGCTGCCTTGCCTGTTGTCATGTTGTAGTTTGGGCGAGGATGGCAATGAATCGGTCATCTCCTCCATCTCATCATGCGCTGATTGAGATTTGGTTTTCTTCTTGCTGAATGCTTGTTTGAAGGAGCTGCGTAACTGTAAGACATATGACACAAACATAAAGGAAGGTTATTAATGTCAGCAGGATACCTTCACAGTCACATCATGTTATTTCCCAAGATATAACATCAGGTGACATCATATCCTGCCACATCAGGAAGTCACTCCGTGCTGTTTCCAGGCAATGGCCACTGTCTGGTTTCGGCAGAGAGGAAGTTGAAAAGCAAGGCAATAAGTACAGATGGAATGAGAGGAGGAAACTAGAAGACCAGGCTTTTAATGGAACGACAAATTAGGGGCTCAACAGGCAGTCAAAATGAGCGAGGGAGGAAGTTGGAAATAGGAATGGGGAGGCAGGGGAGGGTTGCTGTATCCATGCCGACGATTCCAGAAAAGGTAAAGAAGAGGATGCTCTGAGAGAGGAAATAGGAAGAAGAAATGAGGGAATAAAGAGAGCAAAGGGAGGAATGGGTGGATGAGGAATCACCACTGCACACATACAGAATACACTCTGGAAGCCACTAACCTGAGCAGGGATGGAATCAGCCACCTGAAGATGCAGAACACACCCAACGTTAAGCCATGGAGACAGACCACCACTCACACTTAATGTGAATACTATAAATAGCTTTGTCATTTTAAAAATACAGGTGTTATTGTTATCACTGCAAGGTTTCAGGAAGTGATGAATCTTTTCCCCTTTTATTTACTTGATTTCTAATGTACAACATATATTAAGAGACAAATTGTTAAACTATGTGACTGGTGGTAAGAAAAAGAATGCTGACTTATACTGTAATGAAGCATATATTGAGTATATGGCTCATTTAATGATGCTGGTTAAAAAATGCAATGCTACAAAACACAAATGTGAAAAGACAGCCTGGCCATCCATCCATCCAGTCACCTGGAATCATTGGACCTGAATCCAAATATGAAGGTGGGACTAACAGGCACAAGTAAATCAATCACATATAACAGAGGTATGAAGTAATTATGCGACAAGCAAATTCATAATGTCAAAAAACCTCAATATGTTTCAATTGTGGCGAATGATTACTGTTGCTTTT
The DNA here is from genome assembly GCA_020466265.1 of Siphamia tubifer. NCBI lineage: Eukaryota > Metazoa > Chordata > Actinopteri > Kurtiformes > Apogonidae > Siphamia > Siphamia tubifer. The sequence continues at coordinate 57,791,156 of CM035794.1, read as the reverse complement.
TTCAGAGAAACTTGAGAATACAAGTGTAACCCAGTGGTTCCCAATATTTTTGACTCATTACCTAATTTTCAAATCACAACAGACATTCAAAACAGAGCCTTTTTTTGTTGTTGCTAAAATTGATCATGTAATAGTTTGCTATAATATGTTACAAATAAATCTTCATTTTAGATGACATTTAGTCGATATAATGTATATTGTTATGGATGGGGGTACAAAAGCCATATATACAGTAGATTAATGCACAACATTTTATTTTCCTTGGTAAGGATCCAGATTGTATTCACAAGGCTGACAATTAATACTGAACAAACAATAACTCAAACTGTAAATTACGAAAGAGCTGCAGCATCTGAAACTGACCACAATGAACATTTGACAGATAAACAGTACCACAGTGCTTCAGTTTCACACTCACAGTTCGTCATGTCTTTCATGGATTGTGATTGCCTCTGTCAACTCACCATATATTTTTTTGTTAGTAAGTTTATTCATTTACTTAAAAAAAAATGTCATCAATTACCAGAAATTTCATATGACCACATTTGAATTCTTGGTGACTCCACGTAGAGTCTCCACCCCAAGGTTTGAAAAACACTGGTATAATCTGTAATTCACCCTTTTATTTGAATCAAATAAATGGTCAACAATAGTCCACAAAACGATTTGTGGTCTTGGAACTGAATTTGTTTCACAACAAAAAGAATTGGGTGCGTATGAAACATTGCAAAACACCTGGGCCCCAGACTTGTGATTGGATCGATATAGAATAGATAGTACATATTTCACAGTGATTGACCTGATTCCTACACCATTTTCTCATTATCGAATACAGACCAATGGAAAGGACCATAAATTTGCAGCTCAAGTGAAGAGATCCAGTGTTTTATATAATCACCCTTTGCATGCTGGGATTGGTTTCAATGTTGCAACTCTACACAGAGTAAGTCAATCCACTAGTATGTCAATTGCGATGTATTCTAAGTAATTTACAAACACTCCAGACTTATTATTGTTTATGGAACAGTAACCACATTTTCTGTAATGTCTCATGTCAGAGGGACAAACCAAAAATTAGCATCATGGTCTACTACATTTCAACAGGACAGACTCTTGCTGCTCAGTCATTGTGAAAGCCGATCTAATTATTCAATAGTATGCCCTTGTGTTGCTGCCCTGAGAACATGACCAGCTGCTCACATGTCACTATCCTCAGCTGAACTCCATCCTTGTCTCCACCCAGGCACAATGTATGCAGATGAATAATTAATTGCCGCTTAAATAACAAATTGATTTGCATTCATATGGCTGACGTGCATTTTTTGGGTGTCAACACGGCTGCTTAGTGTTAAAGCCTGTGATGAACTTTTGGGCCGTTGCATGCATTTCATTCCAAGGACACACATTTTGCATTGCAGTAGAGGCTGAACACTGGCTCTCGCTCTCTGCTCTTTGGCTGAGGCAGAACTTCTAATGTGTCATCTGTCTGACTCTGGGGGCTGCAGCAAATAACAGCTCTCAGCCAGGGACACTGAGTTGCTATTAAAGAGTGAAGAAGAGAACAGTAAAATCAAAGAGAGAAAGAGCTAGAGGGAGAGAAAAGTATTGTATGGATGGGGATGTATATTTTAGATTTGATTTTAGTGCTTTTTGTTTGCAGATATTTATGTTTGCAGTCCCTAGAAAAAAAGAAAGTGGGAGGGAGGCAAGTGTTGCATGCGGCAAAAAGCCCGAGGCTAAATTTCACCCTCAGTGCAGGTGCAAGGACATCTTGGAAACACAAGCAATCTCAGCCATAAATTAACCTACTAAGTATCTGTTTTCCCATGAGCCATGTTGGCAGAAGTAAACTTTGTGAGACAACTAGATATCATCTAGTCTTTCAGCCTTCCAAGTACCTTTATTCTACTAACCAGGGAATTAAAACCAATCACAAAAGGCACAAAGACAGTAGATTTCAAATGAAAATGGAGCGTTTTTCCTTCACAACTTCTACAGTCTAAGCATCTGGCCAAACTTTATCTGAATGAAGCTTACAACCAGCCACTTTGTTTCAAGCCAGTCCACCAGCTACTGTGATTGAATATATAATTCCAAAATTATCACAAACTACAACTGCAGGGTAGTTGAATTCTCTGCTTGAACCCTTGTAAGCAGTCACTACTGGCTCTTACTTCAGCCTCTGCTATCAGCAGCACAGACTTTTACCTTACAAGAGTCAAAAAAGCTTTTATTCATTCTGCCAAAAACTCCCTTTGTCTATGTAAGAGATGTAAATAATCTTTTAAAGCAGGTATTTGCATTAGAAATGTAGATTAGAAGTCTTTCATTGCAAATCCTTATTCTCTCAAAATAAAATAGGAGAATATGCTAATGCACAGCGAAATCCAGAATGAGAGTTGGAAATGAAGCATTCCACCATATTTGATATATGCTAATTAGTTTTTTCCTGTATTTGGAGTCAGTTCCTGTTTTCTACCCACCCAGCTCTTCTTCTTCTTCTTCTTGTCTTCTGCGTCCTTGCCCATGCTGCCCATACTAGAGTGACTGGCTGCGCTGTTGATACTGGACATACTTTCTGAAGAGTGCTGCCGTCTTATCCGCAGGTCTGGGAATGACAAAACTTTTATTAGTGCACTAAAAATGTGTTTGGCTGTTTAATTTGTCTCTGTTATGCCAGGCTCAGCTTGGCACAAATTTGCTACTGAGAGGTGGTTGGCTACTTGAAAAGGTCATTTCAGAAAAACGATTACACATCTGATTCAAGTTGTTTCCATGGCTAATCAAAGCTTTGCAAACTGACCTATTCAGCACAAACACTTCAGAGCTATTAGAGGATGAATTCCCTCTGGGGGCAATCAGGCTGAAATGAGGTATTTTAGGTAAAAGCCTCCTTCAAATGTCAGGCATTTTCAGAGAAGTTCCGTCCAATGCCTCCTGCTGGTTACCTTTGTGTAGGTGGTCAGGACCATTGAGGGCCACTTGGATGGCAGTCTGAGCATCTGTGTTCTGGGTCTTCAGCGTTTCGATGGTCTCTCTCAACTCTACCAACTCAGATTCCTGAGAGGAGTTAGAGAGACAAACTTTATTTGATGCTTTTCGCACAGACATTCAGGAAGTTAAGATGATACACCAAAAATACCTTTTGGGAAAAATGTTAAATCACTGCATGAGCTTTTTATTTTCTCTCCATTTATTACATGCATAACTTTCAATTAAATTGAATGGAAACATAGTACCGCCTGCTTAGAATAAAAAGCTCTCCTCTCTGTTGAACCAACACAATCAGATAGAGGGAGGCTCCTATTCACCCTCGACTGAAAATCCAAAGAGGGCTGCAGATAGGGTTTCTACTTTAATTAAAAGTTGGGAGGGCCTTGTTTTACAAAGACATCCCACCAGATCCTAGTCTGTTTTAATTTATAGAGGATTAAAAGGCTGCCAGGGCTCATCAGCCGTGTATGTGTGTGGGAGTGTGAACAGAGGGAAGCATTCATAAACTGCGGTGGAAATATATCTTTGAACATATTGCTGCTGTAGTGTGATCAGTGTTTCAGCAGCATTTGATCTCCTCTGAAAACTCTCACTGTAAAAAAAAAAAAAGTATACCACTAAAGGAAGAAAGTAAAAAAAGACCTGGGAACGGTTAATGATGGAGTACTTTAGGAAAACTTTCATACCCATGAAGTACTTGGATGACAATTTACAGTATAAGAAAAAACAAAGATAACAAGGAATATTAAAGAGGGTACAATAACAACAATTTTATGTGAGAATTAAAGTTACAATAGAATGAGAAAAAGTTTAAGAAAAAAAATCCTTTAATCTGCAGCTCCTGACTTCCCTATAACTACTTTCACAGCACTATGCCAATGTCAGACTGCTGACTGTTTCTAATCTATTCTTCCTCTTGTAATCCCTTTGCCTCTGAGTGTTTTATGGTGTGTATTTGAAATTCATGGCTAAACTGTTGTACCTTTTGCTCGGCAGTCATAGTGAGGCTCTGCAGGCGGCAGGTCATGTTACTCAAGCTCTTCTCAAAGGCTGCCACCAGATGAGCCTGCAGACAAAAGCAAACACAAATATCGTCTTCATATTCTTTAATATATTATATAGTCACTGGAACATTTGGTTTTGTTTTTCCCTTTTTTAGAAAGACAAAAGCAGTAGGCTGTAACATGCGGACAAAGGGAATATATAGACTTTTCAAGAACTGTCAGACACACATTTTCAACATTCATCATTTGTAAACTTTGTGAGAGAAAACAATATTTTTTAAACCAGAAAACAGATTATTGTTTACTTTGGAAAACGGACTCAATTGAGTTTCATCCAATGTATAGAATAGACACAGATGATTAAGAAGTCACTGTGCTGGTCAGTGACAATATGTTTGAAGGTCATATAAAACAAGGAGTTTTATATGACTCTAATATTGCTTCATATTTTTGTGTATTATGCATCTGTGCCTGCTGTCTTCAATACTCTCTAGACAAACTTCACTAAGTGAAGTTGATATTAGTCTGAACTGCAGACAAGACAGACACCCACGAAGGGTACAAGCACGACAGTAAGACTCAGAGTAGACACAGGAATCAAAGAAAGGCTGCCCTCCCTCCCTGACTTGATCTGTCACCTGAGGATCCAGAGGTGACAAATTAAGTGAATGCAGTATATTTTAGTCACATCATACCATCTGCTCCACTGAATCTGTGTTTAGTCTATGCATGGAGCCTTTATGCATGTGTTTTATGTGAGTGTATGTTTATATTCAGATGCCTGGTGAAGCCTTATGGTCATTGTTATGTGTAATCATGTGTGCCTGTAAACTCTGTGTGTTTGTGTATTAATGCACTGCCAGCTCATCCTCCCATTCTGAGCAAGAGACTCTGAGACACCTGTCAGACCCGCTGTGCCACAGAGAGGTGGGCAGCGTGCCCAGACAGATCAGACAATCTCTGCTCTAGAATAGAATACATCTTTATTGTCCACTGGGATGGACATCTTTCTTCAGCTCATCATACAAAAGGAAGAATAGTGTAAGTCAAAGATAAATAGTAAATACATAATTTGACAGTATGTATTATAAATAGTGTACATAAATGTCTGTGGCTTCAAATCTTATCAGTCCAATAGTGCGCGCGCGCACACACACACACACACACACACACACACACACACACACACACACACACACACGCACTCAGACACACCAAATGCAAGGAACCTGTTTTCAAACATGTGACAGAAGTCATAAACGAGCCCAGAGCATTAAGTAAAATCTCCCTTATGTACATGTATGAGCACATTTGGAACCCTAATGTCTTGAAAGAAAATCACCCACACACTCATGCACAGTGCTGCCTCTTCTGCTCTGTGTCCCTGGCTAAATCCACAAAGGTCTTGACCTTTAGAAATGCCAACTGTTTGAATACATCCTTACAGCTCCACATCTCTTTCCAACTCTTCCTGTGAACTATGACTCAACACCCCCTGCCCACCTGTCTGCTCTGAAGGAGGTGCTGATCAGGCTCTAATGCATCCCATGGATGATCCATCTGTCCTAGTCCTGGGGCGTGGCCCTGACAGTCATGCTTGGCCCCTGAACCCCTGTTTTTCTGACCTTTGTCCTGGTCCCAGGGTCTGGGGTAGAGGTTCATGGTGGGCCAGGTTAGTGAACTGCATAAGGAGATGTCTTTGATACTAGTGCTAACTGACCCAGTTGATCACATGGATACCATCTGATGGACTTAATCAGGTTTATACAAGGACGTGTGTGGAGAAAAGCAAAGCTGTTACAGCCAAAATGGACCACGCCAAAAAAATTACTGCTGGGCTAAATTCAGTAGAAACTACAACAAGACAGGGAGGGGGTCATAATGAAAAATATGGCTAAAATGAGGAAGAAGGAGGAGGAAAAGAACATGAGCAGGGACTGATAGGAAGGGGAAATGCCTCATTTAATCAGGAACAAAATGGGTACAAGGTCAGGATGACACAGTGAAGAAGAAGGAAGGGCTCATACATGAACTTTTAAACCCAATTTAACATCAGCCAACATAGAAAATCTCATCCTCTGAAAAAATACATAGTGCTACAACACTTCAACAGTTTGGCAGCATATATTCTACTAAATCATTTTGACAGTATTGGTGGTATTGCTAAATCTGTTTAATTTTGAACGAATAAACCCAAAATAAAACTCAGAATTAATTAAAATGATTCCCATTGAGTGGCTGGAATTCAACATGGTGTGGCAGCAAATGTTTTCAGTAAAAGTCATTTCAACAAGGGTAACGGTGAGCAAGGGTAAGCAATGCTACTATGGTAATATACTTTTTCTGAGACCACATTTCAATATCGAAAAAAAGTGCAAATAAATAACAAATGAGAGATCAGATGACGTCAATTGCACATTTGGCCTATAATCCTCCCTTGAGAAAACAGATATAAAATTAAAAACATCATCAGCCACTTGACATAATTTTGCTCCTCTATGGATAGAAATAGGTGGAAAAAATTTACATATGGATTCATGAACTTGGATCCCTAAGGGTGTCAAAAACACATTTGGCTAGACGTCACAAATATGCTTTTTCTACACTTTACATAACAATATGTTAGATAAATAGCATATTAAAGATGTAGCAATTCCATTAAAGAAGCATTCCGATATCAACCTACTGCTCAAAGTGATGTAAAACAACAGTTCCTTCTGAGCTGACAAAAATAACCTGTCACTAAATGAACAATGCAGCCTGTGAGATGCAACTAAAACAGCTATTATGTACATGCTGCTTCCTTTGAGTTTCTGTTTGCCAACTATCTATGGGGGTGGGGGTCATCTGTATGTATTTTTGTAAATGTGGCCGAATCAACATGAGTAAGTGTTAGTCTCTCGCAAGTCTGGCACGTCTAGTTTTGGACCGTGGGTGGAGAACATGTGAGGATGACATTTCCATGTAGTCACATTCCCCACAGAGGATAAAATGAGCTTAGAACACCAGCAGCCCACCATGCTGTCATGTAGATAGAGTGTGATGAAGCCTCTGTACAACACTATAGCCAGAGAACCGCATGTGCTGTTTTTTTCAACAGGGTGGAAGCTTTAAAGCATATTGGGTCACTGTTGTACACTGTTGACATATGGTTTAGCAGAGGAGGACACAAGACATGCACATTGGTGTTTGGATGCTTTCTAACACTGTTACGGGATATAATACATGATCTGTGTTGTTCATGTCCATAACACATGCTAGCAAGGTTAATGGGAGTCCTCATACATTTTACAATATATATATATATATATATATATATATATATATATATATATATATATATATATATATATATATATATATATATATATATATATATATATATATATATATATAAAACAGTACATTTTGTGTGCAAAATACAAACAGATAAGAAAAGGAGAAAAGGAACAAGTGGTGCCTGGCACAACAAACACTGCCCCCCCCTTGCACACATTTTACTTGATTTGCCCTATCTGTTATTGTTGTTTTTTATGACTGTGACCTTGACCTTTGACCTACATTCACCAAAATTTAATAGGATCTATCCTCCACCCCCTCGCACCTTTCCTGAAAATTGGTCCAGTAATTGTTGTGTAAATCTGTTAAACAAACACACTGACTCAATCACAATAGCCCTCTCCCCTTCAGGGGGCAGGGATAAAATAAGTAAATAGGCCACGTATTAATAGTTGAACCTTTTTTAGATTTTAGATTTAAATATTTTCCCATTTATTTTACTGTTTAGAATAGATCAGAAACTTGGTTTGCCTCTTAATTAGAAGTTCTCTTTTGTTTATATTTGTTCATAACTGTTGTTTTTTTCACCTGCATCTACCTCTTCAAACAGAACTTAATTCGTCCCATAGCAAACTATCAACTACTGTTCACTGGAGCTTTTTCTTAAATTCTTATTTGTCTTTCAATGCATTTCAATAATTTTTTTCATTTGAACTTTATCTGTTTTATGTAAATCACCTTGAATTGTCTTGTACATGAAATGTGTTATACTAATACATTTTCCTTGCTTTACCTATTACCCAAAAAAATACTTCAATTGGTTTCAACAAAACTTTACTGAAAAATTAACTGTTTAAAGACCTACAGGGATGTTTCGCCCTAAGATATTTACTTCAACTGCAGGCAAACTTATATTTCTTTTCATCTGATCTCTGAAAAAAAAATCTTTTTTTTAATACTTCAAAATTCACCATTTTTCTTTTTTTCTTTTTACCCCAAGGCTATAGAGTAAATGTGATGATAAATGAGGCATGTCATTTCCACACTAAATCCTGAAGTTGTCTGTCTGTAACTCTCCTATAAAGTCATCCACACCTCTACACTTATCAACTTTGTCTACAGTTTACACTACAGTTTCAACTCTGCACAACTTTGTGATCAAAGTGTTGGACCAAAGCGAAGACCCTGTCTGCCTCCACGCTTGATCACACGCTTGGCATTGAGAGTTGGGGGGGGTAGCAGCAGATTCAGACACAGTATGTCGATCTATCTACATCTCAGCACAAAGACATCTCCGTCTGGGGCTTGGAGGTCTCTGAATCTCACTCGGTTTCACCCACGCATGACGCATTTGAGTCTAGATTCACTTATCCTCATCTCCCTGTTCGCGTTCTTTGCCCATCTATCTCTATTTGATTTTCTCTGCTTGGTTGAATTTGGGAGAGGCTCCTGTACTTGTCTAAACCCCACTGGCTGAGACAAAAGCAAAGAGAGAATCCTTGCTGTACCGTAGACACACAAACAAATAGGAAAACATCCTTTCTAAGGATAAGCATATAAACACACACCATCAAATCAAACAAGCTGAATTCTAAATATATGCACAGAAGCTTCAAACACAAAGAAAAAGAATTAGTGGGCATCTCTCAGGTTTATACTTCTTCCAGAGCCTCGATAGGGAAGGCTTTCCATAAAAGCTCTCTGACTGCAGGTTATCATGCAAATGAGCCGACTGTTTTGACACCGTCTTTTCAAGTAAACAGACTCACATTTGCAGCCAGCTGAGATGTCAGGGTCGCAACTTTCTCCTGAGAGGCGTCCAGCTCACGACGCAGCTTTCTGATTTGCTGTTTTTGGGAGAAAATGCAGAGACCAAGATGTGATTAATGCCACTGAAAAATATAAAGAAATAAAAAAACCTGAATGTATTGGGAGGAGGCATTGAACTTGCAACTCCTGTATTGATAAGTCTGATGGAAAACGTGTGCAGTCTATTGTATTTACATCGTAATACAGTATAAAAACACTGGGGTGAAGTGCGAACATAAAGTGTGGGGGGATTACCGTGGAATTTTGGACTGTTTGGCCCTTGATTGAGAAGAGAACAGTGAAAATTAACACTATGTTGCATGCTTTCATCAAAACAGCATGTACTGAGGTGACTGGGGAGACAGAGGTTATTACAAGCCACACGACTAGTTTTTGTATGGTTAGTATTAGAACAGTAAAAAAAACAACAACAAAAAACAATTAAACAAAACAACAGGTAAATATAACTCACATGGGTCAAATAGTATTTGCAAATACTTGATACTGTTTTTTTTTTTTTAATCACGTAAGTGCCAGATAATGTGTCGTTGTCATGTGGGACACGAGAGAGTAGACAATCATAAGGAAACTTCTAAATGGACCACCCATTTGGTATTATTCCAAATAAAGTGTGTTTAACATAGGATACATTTTTATTAAAGAATATTGTTTCATACAATATTTATCTTTGCATGATACAATACATTCTTCTGGAATAATTGAAATTCAGATTTAAGTCTCTGATTGTCAGTTTGCTGTCCCAAAATGCTACACTCCCTTCGTCTGGCAAGGCTGAAAACACACAGCAATGTATTTGCTATTACTTCTTGATCCAAGCTTTTGCAGTTTAAAGCACAAATAAAACAAAGACAGATGTATAAACAAATGAAAAAACATGAAACTCAAAGAAGAATCAGTGATAAACTGAACATGACTGTTGACTGGAGCTAAATAAAAGAATCAAAGGGCATGCATCACCTTTGTATAGTGCCAGTTTTAGAATGAATAGATGTGTAGTTATTGATTATCAGGATGAAATAAAGGCAAATGACTCACTAATAATAACAAAAGCAATGCAACATAGGGTTAAACTGCATTGTAGAATCTGATACCATTTTGTCTACCATCACATTTCTTGGGTAATGGTGCATTTTCTACAGTCAAACAGATTCCAAATGTTCTAAATGTGGTTTGGACTTATATCACTGTTTGTGCTTTGACTGACATAGACAAACTGCCTGATTTCGCACTGCCACAGAAACACAAACAGAAAGATGTACAGACACAGAAAGCATGGCTGGCAAAAAAGCAACAAAACATGCATCTGTTCTGGAGAAAGAAAAACTATTTCAAACCAAACAAGGAAGTATAGCTTTTCTACACCCAGCAGGCTTTGAGACACTCATGGGCAAGGCAATTAAATGCCACCTGCTGGGTATGCTCAACATCTGCAACTATATGTGAACCAGCAATGAAATGAGAAACGGGTGCAGGCAGACAATCAGAGAGACAGACAATCAGAGAGACAGACAGACATTACATTACTCTTACCTCTGAGTGTGCTTTCTCCTCTGTCTGTTGGGGAGAAATATACAGTTTAGAAAACAATTACAGAGTCTGTGTTCTGTTAAGTCAAATTTGATTGAAAAAAAATCAATTCTAATATGTTGCATGAGCATGAGCAGCATTTCAATACCAACCATGGAAAAAGAAACATGAAACGGCCAACACACACGGTCAGAATCCTACTAAAATTTCTTTAAAATGAGATTGAATAGCAGAAAATATTAGTGGCACTAATATGTGGATAAATATGTGGATAAAATATGAGAAAAACACAAAAACAAATTAAATCCACCTGTTAGAAACAGAACTATTCATTCAGATCAGCTGCAACTGGAAAAAATATATTGTGGGTAGTAATTGATTCTTCTCCCTAAATTCATCTCCCTGTTCCCTGAAACAAATGTGCAACTTTACTGAACATTACACTACATTATAGGTTTCTACCACAACAGTTGTCCAGAGCTTTGGAAACAAATAAAACAACTACACAAACCTTATGAGCAATTTGTATGTGAAATGTGCTCCTGTGCTACATAACTGTGAGGTTGCAGTACAAATGTACACATGGATTCACTAAATTTACTCCAATTTACAGCACAGGAGTTCTAACACTGAGGAGGTATTTGTCTGAATGTAGGAAGAGAAGCAGGGCAGTGACATACCGCAGAGTACAGAGAAGATGTACTGGAGACCAGAGACAGTGAAGAACCATGGACTGAAAGCAGAAATTGAGACAAATTAGTGATTCACATGGTTCAATAGAACATTTGTTGGTGTAAAGAACTGGGGGAGCAATGCCCCAGATAATAGACTTAACTGAAACAGCAATTCAACACTATAAAGAATCTGAACAGTGTGTTCCCTCAATAACAGTTCTGAGGTCAGTTCAAACTGAGTTTTATTTTTTTTTAATTTACTGCCTGGATGGTACTTTTCTACAATAAATCATTCAGGTGTTATACTGTATCTGTATATAAAACTACGAGAAGGGATCAAAACAATTTCCTCTTTATAAGTAGTTTATATAATCAGAGCCTCTTACATCTCTAATAAAAGTGCTGGTAGAGCATAGACTCAGTGAGGACTCATTAAATCTGTGATTAAAGTAGTAAAGAATCTTAAATGATTCCTGATGATTTCTTAGAATTTTGGGTCATTTATTTAAATACAGTTCACCAGATGGTGTATGTGTGTCCTACCTTCATCCGTGCTATCCCTGAAGGAGCCAGAGCGGCTAATGGCACGTGGTCGATCTTCCAGGGATGTAGCGCTGCCACCCAGTGGGTGCCCCTCTCCATACAGGTCAAAGGAGTCTTGGGCAGGGATGCTGTTTGAGCGGCTCATGCTGGTGCTGCCTGGTGGCAGGTTATATTGGCTGATGTTTGTGGGGCTCACTACACAACAAAAACAACACACCAATGGTTTAGTTTTTGTGTCAATATAAAAAGAATTATTCCAAAATGTAGATGGAGACAAACTGCATACCTGTGAATGTGACAAAATATGACTCAAATAAGAACAATCAATTTTTATTCTAATGTTTTTATGGTCAAAATAGTCACATACACTGTTTTGACCATTTGTCTGGTGACACTTTGCTTGATACTGTCTGGGAGATTTAACATTAAATTGGATTTTAGAACGGCCTACGGTATATTTTAGATGGAAAACAATTCCATTGATCCTAAAGATCAGACGCACTTAGACTTACACAGGTTAGAGTAGTGGTATTTTCCAGTGGTGGTGCAGGAGGCTCCAGGAGGAGACAGTGGTGACTGGCTGCCAGTGTCCTGAAGCCCTCCTGTTGAATGTGATCTCAACCATTCCTTCCCTTCCTCATGGGACGTTTGTCGGGAGGATGGAGGGTACCTGAAAACCAGACGTATGATGTAAATCCAAGAATTAAATGGTTCTTGACAGGAAAAAAAGTGCCACATAGAGTGGGAAATTCATGTAGTGATGGTTTAATAAGATGAGGTTTAAGTTTTAACTCACAAGCATGCAAGAAAACGTGCAGCTACATCACAGACATGTTAAAATACATGCATCTACACTGCCAGTCATACTCTGCACTGACTCAAAATCGCTAAACACATTGATGCTGTCGCTCATCTGCTCTTTTCTCAGCTCAAAAGTGGTTCAGCAGCTGAGGGCCCTCTTATCGCACGCGTGACAATCGGCCATATTTAATCCTCTGAGGATGATAATTGAGTTTGCACTCATCCCTTTTCAGCGCAGGCTTCCTTCTAACGCCCCATTACTACGCTTGTCACATCTGACCTCGCTCCACTCCCTCACACCCTGGCTTTGCATTCTCTCCCCCTGAGATTGGGTGTCTAAATATGCCTTGAATTGTGTGACATAGCAGCATTTCTCGGTCAGTAAAGTGGAAAAAGAACATTCACTGCAGACTGAGAAATCCAAAGGTCAATGTTGAACTGCTTATGCATTTTTCATACAAAACACACTTATTTACAATATATAACTAAAACATGCAATTAATAGCTAAGCTTATCATGTAGGAAATGAATAGAACAGGCAAAAAGGACAGCTTAGTCTGAGATGTAAATACTCATCAGAATATAACATTTAGGGTCAGAATAACTGAAGACACATTTGAAAACCAAAAACCATCAAAATGAAAGAAACCAGTATAAGCCATTGAACCATCTCCTCCTCACCAGCGATGCTGTATATTCAGCTAGAAAGGCTGTTCCCTGCAGAGCTGGTGCCACTGTAATGTATGGGTTATGGTATTTCTGTCGCACTCCCTTTAATAACTCAATCAAAATATGTACCATACTCCCCCTCTCTTGGCTAACAGTGCAGGTTTACAAATTTTACTCAGGATGAAAAGAACAGAATTTTTATGACAACTTTATGCCTTTTTTCTGACAAAGCATGAGATGAGAATGATAAGAGGAGACAGAAAATCATAGTCCTGCATGGTCTGGAGTATACCACTTCTGATTCGATTCACCTCATTTGGAAAGCTTTTATGTAATCTCAACTACAGGATCTCTGCTACAAAATCAGATCCTGAGGCACAGGAGGGATGTCCTTATTTTGGTGCCACAAAATGGAGGAAACAAAACACTGGAAAGGACATTGAGGTGTGGCAACCAACCTCACGAAAACATATTAAGTAACTGCAATGCAGTGGTATAGCATGTCCTTTGACTAATCTCTAACTTCATTTGATGCAGGCAGAAGTGCAGAATATATTATTTGGGAAGTAAGTTTTTGCATTGTAAATACTACATAATTGAAAATGTTTTCTAGGAGATGCACAGTACCACATGCAACACATACAATGTGGAAAATACATTTAATAAGCATAGAATGACTATTTTCATGCAAATGTGTTCTTATGGCTTATACATGCGTATGAAGAAAACAATAGTGGAGAATGAGATGTAGCTGCAATAGTTGTACCTCAGTCCCTTTTTGGGGAGTGTGTTTCTGTCAAGAGGCATGCTGTTAAAACACAGAAGATGAGTGAATTAGATGAACACCAAGAAACATTTGTTGTTGTGAAACATGAAGAAAAAGGAATGTTCACATTTAATAAAAAACTAAGATTTTACACACACACACACACACACATAAACACACACTAATGAAGGAAACAAGAAACACATTAACTAATGCATTACAGAACACAAGATACCAAATGTGACCCACCACCACGAAACCAGGCATAAGTGTCTGGAAATCAAAAGTGAGTTATCTGTGTAGCTTGGTAGAGTGGAAAATAAGGTTTAAGATAGTGAAAAAATTATGTTTCTATCACAAGTAGAACCGAAGTTATGGTAATTTTAATATCCACATTTGGACAATTTGCATATTTTTAGAAATTGTCCGTTAAAGTTTTGGACTGTTTTGGGGTAGGAAGTCCTTAGCAACGCATAATAATTTGTTTCCGATTGACACAAATTATTCACAGATGTTAAAGGACACTTTGATGGACATGTCACAGAAGTTTTATATATTATAATAATAGGACAGAAGTGCAACGTATTATAATCATTTGGCTTACACCATTGGACAGAACATTCAATATAGGCTTTTACCTCGTACCAAACACTTGGGTGTTTAATCACGGAACGGAGATCGGTTTGTTCGGCGAAAAGAGGTGGAAGTCGGCTTTGTCTTTGCTCAGCAATCCCTGAACTTTTGGCGCCGCTTAAATAATTGACTCAATAAACACCTTTATTGATTGGATTTCAATGTAATGACCACGGGAACTGAAAATAGAGGTGTTAAGGTACCGTTTTTTGATAAGGTGTAAACACAAATAAGAAATCGCCTTCCAGCCTAAATTTGGCTGTAGCTCTGAACAGGTCAGCGCGACTTATGCCTGGTTTTGTGGTGGCGGGTCACAAATATACAACAGAAGAAATGACTTAAACCAATTGTTTCATTTTTGAGACATACAGCTATACTGGCAAAGGACTAAAAAGTGGTATCCTGCTTATTCTATCTTCTGGTGTTGCATGCATAGTGTGGACAAATCAATGGGAACACTGTCATCAAGACTTCTTATGAGAATGAGTGTCTGAAATGATGGGCATTTATTGTGGTCCCTGATCTGGCATAGCTGTAGATCCACAAGTGATAAAATCTTCAATTTAATACTACATTGCAGCACTAACAAAACAGTATTCATTCATTCCATGCAACAGAAGCTGGAAGGTCAGTAAATTCTGCTGAGTTATAGAATAGATAGTCATTATTCATATTCTGAATTGTTTACCTATATCTTACAGAATGTTGATATCTAGAGTTTTGTCTGAGTTCTCAAATGAAACAATGAATATGATTCTGCCCAATCATATTCCCTGTTACTCACCCCTCAGACAGGGTGGACTTGACACTGCCGGTTCGGGTAACCTTAGGCCCATGGTGGCCCAGCGGTAAATCAATGGACTCAGAGCTGGTGTGCAGACTGGTCATACTTTGGCAGCTCAGTGTGTCCTTGCTGCCAGCTGATGAGCTACAGGCAGGCCAGGGCCGAGCATTGGAGGGCAGAGAGAGGCCAGAGGCCGGACTGGAGGCCGGGGAGTCAGTACACAGGTCTGGGGTTTTACCATACAGAGGGCTGCTGCCACCGCTCTGCCCACCAGCGCTGCCCAGGCTCCCCGTGCCAGAAGAGGGAGAGTCCAGACTGGCCTGCCTCGCCAACGTGCCGTGAGGGCTGCCCAGTATTGAGGGGCACTTGCCAGAGTCGGGCGTGCCCGGAGAGCTGGCCTTGCTGCTGGCTTTGGTGCCAAACAATCTGAGGGTAGAGAGGTGGGTGCAGTCATTCAGAAATGCTCAAAGAATAGGTGATGAGCATCTACAAGATCCATACTATAACATGAAGGACGCTGCTTTACTTTTGGATTGAGAAAGTGGATTACATTATGGATATCTCAATATAACACATGAAACTGTACAACTCCAGTAGCAAAACACATCAAGCAAGGAGCTGTCTGTTAAGAAGAAAAACAACTATTAGACATCACCACATTGTAAAACTAACTGAGGCATCGTCCCAACATATTCCTCCCTCGCTGAAAACTCCACTTCATTTTAGATGAGAACTTTGAGTAATTGACATCGACACATCTGCTTTCACAGCTTTGCTCGTTTCAACCCTGTGACTTTAAATAACCTAATCTGTTAGCCCAGTCAACCTCTGCTTTCCTCCCACATATGCCCAGACAGCCTGTTACTCAGTTTGCGCCTGTGCTACTCTGTCATCGCAATCACACAAAATATATGGGTGATGCTTACTTGAAGAGAGGAGAAAAAAAACAAACTTGAAAACATGCAGATGAAACGGGTTGGTTTGACAGATCGGATGGGACGGATGTTTGGACACGCCTGCTGAACGCATGCTTCTAATGAGCCAGAGATTGGCGTGCCAAGAAACTTCTGTCTCCTGTCTTTTCTGATCTAGACTGGTAAACTGGATTTGCCTGACCTGAATGAAAAGTCATCAGACTTTCATCTTTGGAATAAAGCTATGCTATTTGCAGTGGCATATAATCTACACCAGGGAATGTAACGGTGGCCCTTGGCTGTGCATCCAAGTAAATGCTCTCCATCAATTTTCTCTGAAGACACTGAAATGTGATTTATTAAATATCTAATATTCATTCTCTGCATCCAAATGTGTTCAAAATTGATAACAATGACAGAACATTTAAGCCCTGATAACGCTTTTGAAAGATGACATGTTCAAAAAATATCTATATCTTCTAGAGGAGTCTGGGGAACAGCCTGGATCAGGAAAATATGAATGAGTGACACCAACATAAGTTCACTATCATAAATGAAATTACACTAAAATTATATTTCTAATTAATCTTTTACATAAAAAACATGTAAAATTGTAAAACATGCTAAAAATTTTACTTTTCCATCTATTTCTTTTCCATCTTTTACATTCACAACATTGAAGTTCCTCAACTTACTAATGTTGTCTACATGAAATCCATTTTTATTTGACACTAAAAGAGTTACATATCATGTGGTGAAATGCTCGATTCACATAGAACACACGTGATGAAGGACAAAGACAGAATCAGAGTAGTGTGCATGTTTCGTGTGTCTGACCTGCGAAATGTAGGAGAAGCAATATCGGGATACTTGGAGCCTGGCTGCCTGAGGCCTGATTGGCCTGTGGAACTGGATGTGGGGCTTGATTTAGGGGAGGTGGACAGTCCTGCTGCCGGGTCCTGGTCTGACACAGAAACTTTCTCTTTGTCTGTTTGGTTAATGGTGACGGGACTGGACCGATCTGAGCCCACTTTACTGGCATCTCTGCGTTTAGTGCCTCCTGGAGTTGCCGCCCCTCCAGCTGACTTGCCACTGACATTTGAGTCAATACTGCTAGAACTGGAACGATGACCGCTGCGTCCTGCTGCCCCCCCACTGGAGGATTTCGCTGGTCTAGGTAGAGAGCGGTACTGTAGGGGCACTTTAGAGCTACCACAGCCAAGTAAGATGCCATCATCCTGAGGCTGTGAGCCATCCAGACTAGTTTTACGCACACCCCCGATGCCTGTACCTTTGCCCAGAGCAGCAGAGGATTTGGGTGCTTTGCCAAGAGTGGCTGAGCCACTGGCAAGTGTTGCACCACTGGAAGTGATTAGGGTGCCAGTGGGACCTGGAATCTTCTTGTATCCAAAGGAACTTGAGGTGGGTGGGCGTGCAATGCCAGAAGGAGGTTTCTTGCCTTCATCTCCACTACTCTTCCCAGCATCTGAAGGAGAGCGCTGAATGCCAGCTGAACTTTTGGAAGGTGCCTTGCCCTTTTCAGAGGCCTTGGCATCATCAGTTTTACCTGTCAATTTGCATAAACACTTATTAGCACAAATCCAAAACATTATCCTCAACAGATTCTTGGCAGTGCACTTGTTTTCATCTCCTATGGTGGAAAAATAAGAATAAGTGTAAATTGTGGCAAACAGCCAGAGGCCTGTTTAACACAGCTCAGCTGCATTGAAATCCAATAATTATCTGCTACAAGGATATTAAACACGCTGAGTGGATCGAAAACATACATGCTGTTGAAAAGTCACTGAAAATATTTTCTTTTGGCCAAATGAATAAATAAAAAGAAATAATCATTTCCATTCTCTTACCAGGTGTTTTGTGGGCCGCAGAGGTACCCTTGGTCCGTGGTGGTGTGATGCCCACCTGGGCCGTCATGCCCCTCCTCCATGAACCAGTCTGAGACATCTGAGCCAATGCAGTTGCCTTTTGCCCAGCGTCCTCATATTGGCCCTGGCTTTGGGAGGAAGGGGAGGATGAAGAAGGCTTCCATCGTGAGGATCCACTGCTGGGGTCCATGCTTGCATCCAGCTCCTCCTCCACCTTCTTCAGGTCCTCAGCTCCGGCCCAGCTGCTGCTCACCTCTGGCTCTGCATGTTTAGATCTGCTTCCTCTCTGTGACTGTGTGGGGTGTTACAGGTGCAACAAAAAAAAAAAAAGAGTTGAAAACGGTTAGAATCTTTCCTCACTCACAACCCTGTAGTATCCAATGAAAATATTCTTGTTGCATAAAGTAAAAAGTACCTGCCTGGTCATCACAAATCAAATACACTACTAAGTTTTATGTAAAACAATCACATTATACGATCTAGCCTGAAGCTTGTTTAATCCCTTATATCATTCTTTGCGAACCTATTTCAGCACACAACCACAGAAAGCAGGGATGTGTGTGAAGTTGCAGCTATCTTTGGAATCACCCAAGTCTAGATCTCTTCTTTTGGGATGCACACAAACACACCCACATGCTGCACTGATAACTACCCTACCTTAACAGATGGCCAGTCTCCCAAGCAACACCAGAGTGTCTTAAGATCCCAGTCTGTTGAGTATTTCATGAGGACCCAAAGATACTTGGCATAATACACTATAAAAGCCTCTGAGGAAAGATGAGCAAAGACCTTCAATCCGCTCTCTCTGAGTTATTATTTTACAGCTCACACACAGACTTGCCTCGGTTTCATGCAAAACCAACATGCTTGTGACTTGGCACAACAAAAACTAACTTAGTCAGATCTTTCTACTAAAACCTACTCTGCACAAATGATGACTGGTTTCCCATCTTTTAGTGCTCATTTACAGTCTTGGAAACAATTCAATGAGAAAATAAAACCAAAAAATAAAAGTGTCATCTAAATCCAAACTAAACACAACATAGAAGGACATCATCCCCAGAGATCACTTCTCAATGATCACTGTTGCTGATGGACTAAATGCCTCACCTGTGCTCCCCTGTTTTTGTGTGACGAGCTGACAGCGGGGTAGGCTGGTGTGTTCAAATCATCGGTACTGATGTTGTCCAAGGTGTCACTAAGGCCACTGCTCACCGAGCTACTGTCATCCCAGCTACAGATGAAGAAACAGCAGAGGAAAGAGAGGAGAAAGTGAGTTCAGACCAGATAAAGCTTAGCTCATTTTCCTCAGTGCCAAATACCGAACTCCCCTAACAGATTTGCAGATAATTTATAATTATCCTACTTGGCTCTTCAAACAAATGTGTTTCTCTTTGAGCCCAGCTGACTTATGGGTAATTGAGTTATTTTTCAGACAAAAAAAGGGTGTTGGCTCAGTAATTGCTGTGCTTCTCATTAACTCTGAGTTTACGGAGGAATAAAACGATATTCATCATTAGCACTGTCATTATTTAGGTGTTTTTGAAGAGACAGTGGGAGCTCACTAAATGAAGAATGTATGGATCAAAAAGAAATAATTTGCACACAGTCACTGTTTAATTACGGTACAATTTCATGTCAGAAAGGACCTTCAATGCATTCTGCAAACCCATTTTCTGCTATCAGCCTCGATAAATCACTGTCAATAGCAAATTATTAGCAATGCTGTTCTTTCACAAAAAGGTGCACACAGACACATATACTGCTTTCACAAGTCTTTTTCCATTAACACACACATCTCGTACATCTATTGGTCTTGTGCATCTATGTTTGCTTTTATGTGCTTGAGTCCACCTTAAATTTTCTCCTTAAAAGTTTCATTTAAATCTGAGGGAAGAAAAATGACTAAATGCACCAGTTTACAGTAGTTTACAAACACAAAAAGAGAGAGAGAGAGATAAAGAGAAAGAGAGAGAGAAAGAGGGGGGGGGGGGGTTGACAATCAATGCTGATAAAATGACAGTCACACGACACACTGTGATATGCATAGCATTGATAGACAACAACAAAAAGCTCTGTACTGGCAACAATCTACGTTACCAATACATTCCACAAGATTTCAATTTTCAGTCTGACTGATTCCAAACACACCCCGCATTCAAAGTGATTTTAATAAAAAGGAAACAACTTCCAGAAGCTAATTACACTTTTTCAACAAGTCAATTCAGGCTTGCCATCTATAATTCATCAGAGACTCAGATGAAACCTAAAGGCAGGCAGAAAATGAGAGAATAATGACTCGTTTTCCAAAGGCTCATGAGGAAGGAAGGTAGGGAAATGTGGGTGAGCTGGAGATGCAGACATGTAGCTGTCTGAGGAAGATAATAGCACTATTGATTCTGGAAAGTTTGCTCAAAAAATCAATAACCATAAAAGTTGTTATGCGCAAAAAACACGCCCTGTTCATTAGTTCTACTGCATCCTTTTAATAAATATTTAAGGAAAAACAAGTCTATTTATTGCAACCAAAATATTATGCAACCTTCTACTGTGGAAATACAAATTAATAATTAGTACCTCGAATCTCTGTTGGGGTAAAAAAAACATAGTCGAGGTTATCCTGTAAAAGATTTGTAATGAATGTAGTGCAGAGCAGAGGCCCGACCTAGTTGTCCAGTGGTGCAGTGCAGAATTGATTTGGTGTTTGACTTGAAATGAGAAGCATTTATCTTCACAGCTCAAAAATGAACAGGTGTTTGACTCACCTTATAGCTTTGCAAAACCTCAAACTTTAGGCTTGAAATTAGAGAAACCCATATGGGTGAATAAAACAAAATGAGAGAATGCCTCCTGCCTCTCTTTCATGGAGCCAAAAGTGAGCCACACATCAGAAAACAGCCTTTTGTTTTATGGAACACTGCTGCCAATTTGTCATTTTCCTCTGTGTAATATGTCATTTACTTTCAATTCAAATCCAATATTCTCCAGATATGGATGTTTAATGCCTTGTCAAATGCATAAATAAATTGAATCATGGCTGGAATTGTATTATTATTTATTTATTTTTACATTAGGGACTGTTGTTAAGCAGTGTCAGTGGATCTGTGATATCAAACACCAGCTGAACCCAGTGTTTCCACAATGTGTTTAAACAGAGTTACTTTGTAGACAAAGCCAATGTCTTTGAATTTGCTTTTCTTGAATCATTCCTGCTCATGTGTATTTAAGCTTGTGTTGGTATCACCTGACAGTAGCTAACTGCCTTTGACTGATTGAAAGAAGAAAACATCCATCTGGGGAAGATAACTTAGTGTCAAGGTTAAATGAAAGGCTGATTGTGTTTAGGGCATCTACATTTTGGTAGTGACAGGGCTCCCTAGATCGCAAAAATCTAATTCTTACCAAGTCAAGTTGTCTCATTTCTTATCAAAATATCTCATCACACTTAAAACTAGAAAAGCACTCCGAGAGCGCAAACCTCAGCCAAGTCAGACCTCCCCCTCTGAATGAAGTGAGGTCCATTATGTTGTTTGTCTCTCTGTTAGGTAGCAAGATAACTCAAAAAGTTATGATCAGATCTTGATGAAAATGTCATAATGTGTTGGGGGTGTCACAAGGAACAAATGATTAGATGTTGGTGATGATCCAGAAGAGACCCTGGATTCTGGATCACTTTGAAATTTGACATTGCGGTAAATTGAGAATACATTTCCAACGATAGGTCTTGAAAATCTTATTTCAAGAAATCTTAGGAAGATACATTTCACTAGTTTCATTAATATATTTTATTATATATATTTTTGCTTAATTCAAGGTTTTTATTTTGTTAAATACAAGCAAAAAAAATAAATCTGCCAATGTAACCAGTGAAAACAAGTGGTGCCAGACACAATAACCCCCCCCCCCCCACACACACACACACACACACACACTTTTGACCTACATTCACCAAACTTTAATGGGATCTATTTTGAACAATCTCGCACCTTTCCTGAAAATTGTATGTTAATTGGTCATGTAGTTTTTGTGTAAAGTTGCTGACATACGAACTGACAAACCAAGCCAAAAACAATACGACTCTCCTTTGGGGGGCAGGGTAATTATCTTGGTCTGGATCTCCATTTCGCGAAATAATATTTTCCAGATCGATTGTCTAAAAGGTTCTTTATATCTCACTGAAAAGTTACTCTTTAGGTGATTATGTGTTATTTTAAGTGTAATGACATATTTTGACTTGATGAGATTTATATTTTTGTCGTATAGGTCACCTTTATGATCTGAGTTAGTACTTTGCTCAGTGTTGCAGGTTGAAACAGCACAAGTGGCAGGCAAAAAGCACGACACTATCCACTTCCACCAAAATCAGGAACAGCAGCGGTAGTCACATCAAAACAGAAAATCCTTTATAAAAATATCTACTTTAGAGTCAGAAGGTCTCTCAATTTTGCCAACAGAGAACAATGAGAACCTCCAAGTTAATTTTCATTCAGAAAAAGCATATAAGCAACTGAGAAACACACATTCTTTAATGCTCAAATTTCACACAGATGGTATTTTCCAAGTACTTATTGCTTTTTTTGCTTCGATGCACACCTAAAACATCATTTAAATGTCTTTTTAAAAAAAAAAAAAAAAGGTCAAATTTGTCTCCATTTTCTTTCATTTACATAAAATTGAGATAAATTGAATGTGATAATAAAAAGGACAGCACATTTGCTTCAGTAATCACAAAAGGGAAATGGTAAAAGAGGAGTACGAGACAGACTGCTTTGGAATCTATGATCATAATATGAGAAATGGAGGCAGATGGCTACAGCACTGCTCAGCTCATTGACTTCTGATTCTTATCTAAACATTAAAATCATTTTGAACTCTCTCTGGCTGTGACATATATCTGTCCTGTGAGGGTGGCATAACACAATAGAAAAACCTCACAAAAGAAGTAGCTTTTACTGTGAGTAAATTGATTCAAACAATTATTACTTAATTATCATAATATGCATTTTGAATGGCTCTCAGAGACATAATTACTTTGTACAGATGCCCTTTAGCCTTCTGCATTCTCTCTGTAAGTGTAGTTATTGGAACTGTATCCTAATTAACAAATTACAATAAGCAGATATTCAAAGCCCAGAGGTGGGGCTACATGATTTTAGCCTACAATAAAATCCAGATTTTTTTCTCCCCTGAAAACCTACATTTTTTATTTTGATTTCTGGATTAGGGCAACATAGTGCTGCAGTAGATAGGTCTCCTGCCTCACAAAAAGAAGGTCCTGGGTTAGATTCCAACACTAGTCATTTGGGGTGGGACCTTTCTGTGTGGAGTTTGGATGTTCTCTCCAGGTACACATATGCACACATAGATTCATTGGACAATCTAAATTGCCCATAGGTGTGAATATGAGAGTGATTGTTTGTCTCTATATGTCAGCCCTGTGATGAACTGGTGACATGTCGAGGGTGGCCCCTACCCTTACCCATAAGTAGCTTGGATAGGCTCCAGCGACCCCTGTGAGGGTAAAGCAGGTTCAAAAAAATTAATAAATGAATTATTTCTGGGTAAAACCAGCTGATGTGTGCAGCTGGCAATGCAACATACTGCTCCCACTCTGGCACATAATGATGCTTGAGGTGCTGAAATAAGTTGGTTGTACTGCTGACTTTGACAGATACTGCTTTTAGGCAGTGAGGAATGGCTTGGTCTTCATTGGAAACTTCAAAGCAGTACCAATTCCACACAATCAAATTACTCTTGCTATTTTTAGGCACAAACTTCTTACTCTCCTTAGTAAACCCTTAGTGTACTAGTGAGTGGAGACCAAAGTTTATGGAGGATGCTCTCATAGATAGGAGGAGGAACCTACGGTAGCCCAGAGACACAAGAGAGATTAAATTTGATTTGACGACAACCCTTTTATCAAAATCGTTCTAATTAAACAATCTGATAAAATATAAAATTGCTTAATCATGCAGCCCTACCCAAAGGTTGTGAATGAAACATAGTTCAGGTTTTAGCAGAAGCTCAACCAAATATACAATGCATAGGCAGATACTAAGCATTACTTTGTCCTTGTTTCCAAAGACATGTCATGTTGACTAATCTCAGTGTAGTGGAAGAGTAAAAAAAAATGACGTAGTAACAGTGAAGTAACAGTCACGTCTTTCACTGTTCTTGATCAAAAGATCAGTAAATCCTGTAGATAAGGCAGGGGAAAACCTTTATTACAAAACTGTCAGCGTATCTGTGATGCTGCTCAGTGAGTGTGAACAGATGAATGTAACCACAAACGGGAAGGAGTTTTGTACTGCAGTAGACTGTCCCAAAGGTTTGATAAAACTAAGAGAAAAGCAAATTACATCAGGCTCATCCTCCTTAAAGTCTGCCTGACTTCTAATAGGCTGAATATTTCATTAGGATGAGTCTGCATATCAGCTCTGACAGAACTGTGGCTAACTAAGCTCCTCCCCAAAGACCTGCACGCTTTCATATGGACGTCACTACATCTCCTATGGGGGAGGGCTGCATCCTCAAAAATGGCACAGCCGAACTCAATAACCCTACAGCTAGGGTGGGTGAGACGGACTTTTTGTGTCATAACTTCTTAAATTAACAATGAGCAACAATGTACAGACCGGAATGCTTGAGAGGAGACTGCTGTGGAGGATATTGGCTTCTCTCCCATGTTTCATAAGCATGGCAATGGGCATATGGTGCGAAACAAGGCTCCCCCTCAAAATCCACAGTATGTCCCCTGTGATGATTTAATTCATCAAACACAAGTTTAATGCTTCGTACTGCAATGTCCTATATAGTGTAATTGTTAAGTCTACAATACAGTAAGAGGGATAAGGAATTATATGCTAACTAGTCCTATAAAAAGGTATGACCTGGTTCTTCAATCCCCAGACCTGCTTGGTATATGTCAGCCAAAGTCTAAAAATGACTCTTCCTCCTTTCTTTTTAGATGTTGCTGAAGTGCAGGGTGCAAAACCCCAAAAGTATCACTATCCAATTGCAGTTTTCAGGCGCAAAGACATGACATGGAAAGAAAAATAACATCTACAGTTTTGAGTAGTTTTATTTTTCCGCACATTGAATTAAAATTCTTTGATTTGTGCCTGCTGCTTTGCTGCAGGAAGCTGCTCCCATGCTATGAAAGCACTTCACTCAACCATGCAAACATTACTTCATGCAATATTCAGTACAGTAGGTCTTGTTCTTTCAGCAGCCCAGAGGAGAAAATGTTATTAGCCTGAACAAAGGATAACAATGGCAATTACAACACTTCAGTGAGATAAAATAAATTTGAATGATTTTATAGAAACTGTTTTTTTGGGGGGAAAATGGTAAAAGATGTGAATATGGGACACCAGCAAATGGGAGTTATGTAACATTTCCTCAGAGGGGGACTGAGGACAAAATAGGAAAACATGTTGTGGTATTCACAGAGATGCAGGTGAATTAATGTGATATTTGTTGAGACACAAGTCTGATAAAAATCTTTTTTTTGTTTTAAGCATTTACCTTGATAAACTGCGTAACTAGATGATTTGACAGCTTTCTTTAATAAATTCAAAAATATACATAGATGATCTAATTTTTTTTTATCTGATAGTAATGAAAAAATTAATACATAGTGACTGACTTCCTGTTTCCTCATGCTTGATTGTCTATCACAGTTAAACATCACATCCACCATTTATTGGTTGCAATGTTTACACTGATATATCGCCAATGTCTTTACTATTCCCAGTCTGCTTTAAGAATGTAAGTCCCTCAGATCAAAAAGTTCAATGTAAAACAAATTATCCTGTTCTGAATTAAATTACGACATAAAGTTAAGCATTAGGTAAACACCCATATTGAAGAGTTTATAAAGTATGCTCATATATATGTCGTGTGGATGTCTGTCTTGGAATGCTATAATGAATCCCAACAAGCAAAAAAAGAGATAATCGAATTGTCACTACAAAGAAAAAGGAAGTGTATTATCGCAAAAAAAGGAAAGCTCTGTCATGTAATTAGAAAAAACTGGTACCATGATGTGCATTAAAGCAAGTGACATCACCAAGCATCCCTACAGATGTCTGGTTCTCCAAGCTAATGACTAACTCACTCTCCTCTGATTCTGAAGTGTACAATACAAACATATCAGAATAGCCTCCATGCTGGAACTTAACTCAAACATACATTCAAAAAGTACAGAGGAGCTTCTGCCACCTGTGTAACTGAAAACGAGCCTTCCTAGCTTTGTTGCCCACTTACCTCTTTTGGGATGGAGGCTGCCTGTTGTCTTGTCACAGAAATGTTTTGCTTTGGTCTGTTTCCTTATCGCGCCAACTACCACAGGAGGCAAAACTCCACCTGTCAGAGATGCTAGAAGCTGTGAAACGCCTGGGAGTCCAGAGAGGAGATAGAATGAAAGAGAATAGGAAGAGAGGACTACCTCACTCTTCCACTTTCACCCCCACTGGTGCCGCTGGTTCCCCCTCCCCTCTCTTCCCCTCCTCTCCCCATCAGATGGGCCTGTCAGCCCTCAGAGAAGCAATCAGACATGTCATCAGCAGCGGGTTACCAAGAGTTAATTAAAGGAGGATGACTATGCAGAATCCAGCCAAATCAAAGAAGAAATGCTTGTATGCCGACTTCTGCCTCACTCTTGCTGAATGCCTTTGACTGGAAGTGATCTCATACATAATACGTGAGATGGAAACCAAGTATGTCCATACAGCCTTGTGTTGGCACATTATTCATGAAACTCCTTTTACACTAACTCAAAGAGCCAATTGGTGAGCTACAACACCGCACACAATTTTATCCAGTATGACTTTACTCATGAATGATGAGACACTAACTTTTGCCTCTTCTTCATCAATGCTACAGTAACATGTCATTGCAACAGAAAAATCTTTTGTACTTTGGCAAAAAGTAACTGGACCTGTCACCTACTGCAGAATCCAATTCCATCAGCACAACTCAATTAAAGAAAGAAACAGAATGACCTTGCAGGGACAGGCTGAAAACGTGTCTGTTGCCAAGCAGTGACAGGCAGCAGGACGTCAGTGCAGCCTCGCTGGACTGGTAAAAGACGTCCGCGTTTCCTACCGCAATGCAGTTAAAGATGACAACAAAATCGTTAGGTGTGCTGCAGGGAGTGTTTCCGACAGGTGTTTGGTCAAGTCTATAGCAAACTGTTGGCACGTGTGCAATCAACAGCCCACAACAGCCCTTCAATGATGAAAGGGAATGATCTGACAAGCCTATGTTTTCAACCTTAAAACAAACAAATAAAACAATATGTTGTGTGGGTGTTTCTCATCATAGATGCACTTTATACAAGGAAGATAAAGACAAAGAAGCATATTGTGATAAATTATTTAAAAGTGACTGAATTCAACTACTAAAAATATTTTTCACAGTATGTGAATGCAGAAGACAGTGGTATGATTTTGGTGGGACAACACTTCAGCATCAAGAGAGCAGTGGCTATAAAACCCAGACAGTCACAAACCCTGGTATTATGGGCATGGATTAAAGGGGGAAGGTGGAGAAGCATGGATTAGAGGGACCCCGTCATCTGCCTCATCTTGGCAAACTCTTCACCTCCAAATCTAGCATCATTTATGGCCCTGGCAGAATACAGGCCTAAATCTTTTGTCCTTTGGAGGATTACAGCATTAGAATTTGATTGACAGGAGCAGCACAGTGGCAATGATCCCAAGCACCATGCAGGCTGGAGGTCTGAAGCGGACCACCAGCAAGTTTGGCATGTGTCCTAAATCAATAATGAACAACTGACAATCAACCATGTCTCCATAGAGAACAGACTTGACAGGGTTGCAAATATTCACTGTATTCCTGCCCTGACAGATAAAAGGTTTATATTGCACAACAAAAGCTCAGATTAACGTAAACCTTTAAGAAAAAAAATACAATGTGGACATTGTTAAGCTTTGAATCCTATTAGCTGTGTGTTTAGGTTGTCGACACTGGTGAAAAAGAGAAACACAAACAATACAAAGTTCCATTCAGCTTCATAAATGGTGAACTGTCATAATTATACCATTACACTCGTCATTTAACAAGATTACATTTTCATAATGCACAACAGAGTCAGAGTCCATGGCTGTAAAGTGAATTAGCAATGATAGGAGCTTTGTTGATTCTTATCTTTACAAACTCATTAGGCCTGTCAGATGATGAATGGAATCATATCTTTGGAAAATTTGAACCAAATGAATTGAAGCCATGTAGCTTGCTTATCCTAAATGCTATCCTGCATGTACAGTAATCATGTGAATCCTGAAGTCATCAGTAGTTTTATATATATATATATATATATAAATAATCACAACTCATTGTCAATTTAATAGCAAATAAACTCCTTTGCTTATTGGGCTTATGGATTCCAACGGAAAATATTCAATGGGTGAAATTACTCTTTTTCTAATACTGCACTATATCACTGATTCCTACTTAATGTCATTAATTCATGCCCTTTTAGAGCAGAAGTTTTTTAAAATATGTTTATTTCTTGTATTGTTATTTTTAAGGTTATTGCTTTTAACCCATCTTACAAGCTGAAAAAGGCGAAAGTCACAGCAACCTCACAGTTTCACTTTAGTGAGTCACCATTATGCCATGTCTTTTCCTTTAATTGTTTTTAATAAAAACATTAAAACTAACAGTAAATCTAACTAATCATAACCTGAATAATACAGATATTGTTCATGTATGGCCTCTTCATGTATTATGAACTACATATATATATATGACATAAATGTTATTAATCTATTAAGTTGACTTTGTGTCTCTGAAAGGTGAGTCATCTTTATAGACTTTCCCATAAATCCCATGCTGTCAGAGCTCAGTCACATGCACTTTGGGCCACCTTGCCAATGTCTCTGTAGTATAAAACAACAATCAGACTTCAACCAAATAAGCTGTTGAAAGCCTTGTTATTTTTTCTAACCAGCCCAGAGAGAGCAGAAAACAGATAATGCATGTATTTAACCCATAAAGACCCAGTGGTACTGTAATGTTCTCTATATTTAACCTTTCTTTCATGATTTCTAAAAGGTTAGTGTAATATTATCCTGCAGAATTTGACAAATTTTCAGTGTAAATCTGATATTTTCCTATAGTTAATTCACTGATCATGTATATGTTTAAGGGTTATTTTATCAAACACAAAGGAAACTGAAATGAAAGTGACTTTTTCATTGAACTCTATCATTAACTGAATATAAACAGTGTGTACAACCACTGTCATTGATCCACCTCCATGGGTTTTACTGATGAATCAATGAACTAGAAGATAACAGTGTTTCCATGGTATCTACAGAACCTCTGAATGTCCAAGTGGGTCATATTTGATGACCATGAAAAGATGACTGCATTTATGCCAATTATTTGCATGTATTGATAGGATTAGTGGATCTACAGGTGCTAAACATTATACATCAGTAATGAATTTTGGTTGTCAGTGGCTGTTTGGGTCTTCATGGGTTAAATGTCTAGGACGTGAGATCTGAATGTGCTTCTGTGAGTCTCTGTTGTGCTGAGAGGAAGTCATTTATGGCTGTTAGCAGAATCCATTTCTAAGTTAATCCTATCTAGGCAAGGCAAATTTATTTGCATAGCACCATTCATATACAAGCTATTTCAAAGTGCTCTTCAAAAGCATAGAAACACATAAAATTACATAGGACAATAGCAGAATAAAACATTAAACAAAAGGAAAGGGCACAAAATCCTCCATTCTGAATTCTGTCTAGTGTTGTATAGTTGCTGCTATAGAGAAGCAGTAGAGCAGCATCTGACTACTCTACATAGAAGTCAGTAGAGGCTGTTATCGTGGCTGTAGACCACTGAGACAGCTAACAAAGGTGCTCTGTTCCATTCATTCATTACCCTCCCTAGGGTCCTGGAGCCTATACCAGCTCCTTATGGGTCAAGGTGGGGTTATACCCTGGATATGTCACCAGTTCATTACAATCAATCACTCACATTCACACCTTTGGGCAATTCAAATTAACCTATCAGTGCAAATCTTTGGATGGTAGGAGAAAGCCAGAGTACCCGGAAAGAACCCAGACAGACGCAGGGAGAACATGCAAACTCCACACATGACTGGTGTTGAAATCAAACTCTTGCTGTAAGGCACGAGTGTTATCCACTGGACTACTGCGTTGCCCCCTGTGCACTCTTTTAATGTAAAGCCAATGATAGAGAAATAAAAAAGATTCATAAATCAGACCTTCAACTACAGAGCTTAAAGTTGCATCACTGGGTAAAAATTCCATAATTGTCTTTCAGCATCTTATAATTCACATAATAAAATGTGATTGATTGATTAATTGATGTGACAGAAATCCAAAATTCTATCAACTTCTGTGAACTCTTCTAAGGAAAACCTATCCTGTGATGATGACTTTCACAGGTGTGTTCAGAGCAGAAAGGGTTACAACTGAACACTGACCAAATCTTTACTGTCATTAGTGGTTATTTTCTCTTGCCACAGTGGAATGAAAGTTACACTTTTAAAATAAGCGATAGGTGAAAAGATGTAAGTGGGCCACCAAATAGAGGAATGGTTGTAAGTATGGAGGATGAGATGACCCATGAGCTAATATAGAACTGGACCATATGGGAACTGTCATCCATCAGAGTATACACGTCTGACCTCACCCATCGCCCTGCATCCTTGTCACCCATGGCCCAATGATTCAAGGTGGACAGATCACCTGTAGGACTAATGACAGCTCCAGTGTGTCCTTTTTGAGTTGTAACTATGCAGAATTTGAACTTTTACTCCCCTGTGCATCTCAGTCCTTATCACAGAAGTTTCCTCCCTATTCATTAAATGAACAAATAATGAGTTCATTTATGGAAGTGTGGTCTTCCACTCCTTGCCATAACATACACATTGTCTCTGATAGATGAAGCTGGAATTCATAATAAAAAGAGCATAAGGCTAAAATATCACCATGTTAGAGACATTGTTGCCTGTCATAATATTGCACCCAGCCAGGTATAAGAAGCCAAGTTAGAGTATGGACAGAAGTGGGCATTCATTTCCTACTAAAATGGACATATATTTGCTGAAGTAATTCGCACAAGGTTAGCCTGTAGACATTGGAAACTTGGATGAAGTCTAAGTTATCAGACATGCTTTACTGAAGCAGTAACAAGGTATTCTGGGAATGTCTCACATTCAGAGACATGATGCAGAATGTTATTTTATTTCAACATTGGCCATTTTGTAGCTCCTTAACTCTTATTTGTTGAGTATACTAATTAATGGGAATACCAACCTCTCTCTGAGGGGAAATCATTAGTAGAAAATTAGAAAATCCAGATTGTAATCCAGATGATAAATAGAGAGAAGAGCATCTGAAACAAAAGACAAAGTTGAGCAATTTCCAGAGAATACAAAATGAGAGGAAAACTCAATTTCCAAAAGCTGAAACTTTCCCTTGAGCTCATATGAATCAATTGATCACTAATTATCAGTTTTTGTGTGAAATGCAATTTCCATGCATACATGCACCTGCACAAGTGATGAAACAGATTTGCATAAACACACTCACGACAAGGAGAGACAGCTGGGTACTCAAATCAGTAATCCAGCTTCTTCCAATTAATGTGAAAAACACAAAGATTTGAGAGGGAAAAAAGACTGACAGGTGCCAGAAAACGTCAGCAATCTAGAAAGCAGAAATATGAAATTACTGCAGTTTTAGGTGGAATGTAAGTGAGTATATCTCCTTCCCATGTGCTGCCCTTGGCAGAGATGAACTACACAGAAACTTATATAATGACTGGCTTTGTCATTGATGGCAAAAAATCTTCTCCTCCAAATCTCCTCAGTGCTTACAGCAGCATTGACAATCCGTACAGCTATATAGTGACTGTCATAGTTCTGCAGACTGACAGCAGTGATCCTCCTGCTGTGCAATACACACATGCAGAACTACACACCTACACACACACACATTTAAATTGTGATACAGGACAATTGCACCGATTCTTTTGTCAACCAGAGACTACACAACCTCAACACTGTCACAGACAGAACAAACACAGAGCCAGTCGCCATAGTCCAACCCTCAAAGAGGAGAGAGTCAGCACTACGCAGCGACACTAGGATGCTAAAAGCTTGGCCCTGACTTATTCATGTCTCCGCTGAGAACAGAGAGCTTGTCCATGTCAAAACACTCTCCTTGGCTGTATTTTCTTGACAGTAGAGCAACGTGCCTGCACTCATCTATGTTTCATGACAGAGGAGTATTTTTAGAATGGGCCTTTAAGCCAAGGCTGAATTCACCATTGTTTTCAAATGGGCAGATCAGAAGATGAGTTTGAGCTTTTGTTATTCTGCTGCATTTCGAGTTGATCATCTTTTGGGAGATGGTCAGATTCACCTGTTGATAAAATAGAGCTTGCGCTTGACAGATATAACTGATTAGTTTCAGTGGCAAAGGCAGTCACTGTAAACTATGGCTTATTTGGGGTTTTATTTTGGTATTATCCATTTTCTTCTAAAGACATGATGTATAACTTCCTTTACTGGTAAAAAAAAGAAGAAAAAACAGGTGGTGCCAGGTACAGCAAATCCCACTACTCACATGTATTGTATCTTATTTTGGCACCAATCCAGCTAATGGGTAGGTAGGTAGGTAGGTAAATAGATAGATAGAAAATATTCCTACCTTTCCCAACATGTGCCCACATCTATTCTGGGTCATTGGCAATCTGTAAACACAATTTGTTGTGAATTCACCAGTAGTTTAGCTTCTACACACATTTGAATTTTTTTTCTATTGTTAGTAAATTGGAGGGGGGAAAAAAATCATAAAAAATTTAAAGTATGACCTACTTTTCTCAAAATCTATTCTGGGTCACTGGCAATTACTAAACACAATTTGGTATGATGCTGCTGCTAGAATGTAAACAAACAAATAAACAAACAAACCTAACCAACAGCAATGTGGCTTTCCTCCTGTTGGCTAAAAAAACCGTAGAGGAGTCACTTGCAAAGGTTTGATCAGAGATGTACTACGTCACCTATAATCGTATCACTCAGATCTCCACTGTAAGATTCACTGCAGCAAAGATAACCCACTCTGTTCTGCTCCAGATGGTGTCACCTGCTGGCCACAAGTCTCAATGTGATGAGTCATTTAGATGAATTTCCTCAGGGGCTCGGTAGGTTTGGGATAAAGCTGCCATGGATGGCAGCCAGGGGAGTCGTTATGGACGGAGAAAGAAAGCATGAAGCATAATGAGCCTCATGGGAGCTTCGTTTATGTACACAGACACATTCCCCTTTCTGCCTCCCAGGAATTTTCTCTAGAAAACCTAAAGTATCAGGAAAACTGCAGTGAGGGATGTGTATTGGTGCAAGTGTGTATTTACTGCCTGCTTGACTGAAGCAGTACATTGGTATGTATGCATGAGAGTGCTTTCACAACAGAGCAAGTCCCAGACCAAAGGGAAAAAAAGCTTGGATCCTTGGTTGTGCTCTGACATTTTTCAGTTTAACATGAATAATTCATGACTAAAGTAATATTACTGCATAGTTGGGCATCACCTTGTTGTGAAACAGGCACTGTATTGTACACAATGGAGGAGTGGCTAAGAGAGAATCTGGAGTTTTCCCGATGGCCCAGGTCATATCAATCTGTAGTTTGGACCAGTTGGATAGGAAAAATAATTTTGACATCTGTCACTTATATTATAATCTTCTTGTTGTATTCATTCTCTACTCAGCTCTGTGTTCCTTCTCTATTCCTCTGACAGCACAGCCACTACGTACATTGGACGAGAGTAGATGGGTTCTACCATCCGAGGGAATTCTTTTCTCCCAAATTATCTCTTTAAAGTAAATTCAGATTAAAGTGTTTATTACATGTGAAATATGACCATAACATACAATATATTCTGAAAAAAGCAAGCAGTCCTGTCAAAAAATTATAATTTTTCTATGATTATCTGGATAAAAATGTGCAAGGGAAATTTCAGTTTTCAGTTAAACATTAACTTAATTAATTAACAAACTTAAAACACCTCCAGCCACGAAATGAAGAAGCTCAATTATACAGTCACTAACTATTTATTGATCTTTTTCTTGTAACTTTTAATGATGATCAAGTAACCCAAATGTTTTCACTTGGTTGGAAAATGTGTAAGATGTGACATAGAAGACAAACAGTGCAAAATGTGTTCAATGTGTTCCCTTCTACTTTGTGTTAGTTTACTGTGATGCAAAGGCTACATCATATGAAAAGCATTAATCGTCATCATTAATCAGCATCATCATTAAAACATCACTAGTGGA
This sequence comes from Siphamia tubifer, assembly GCA_020466265.1. Lineage (NCBI taxonomy): Eukaryota > Metazoa > Chordata > Actinopteri > Kurtiformes > Apogonidae > Siphamia > Siphamia tubifer. The sequence continues at coordinate 57,756,507 of CM035794.1, read as the reverse complement.
TAATCAATACAAATGTAAAAGGAAGAAGGCTTTTTATTTTTCTGTTCCTTGAATACATGTGCATTTGGGAAGAAGCACAAACTATTTCAAACTCAGCAGAGCAGACAGTTAGAACTTGAGCTTTATCTGTCATGAGCCTAACCTCTGGTGTCATGTTTTTGTCTATTTTTGTGTGTCTTCCTGTTTTTTCTGTCATTGTTGTCATTTGGGGCTGTTATTTTAACATGTTGGTTCATGTTCACTCTGTCCTGCTTTATTTCCTGTCCCTGGTGTTTCCCCTCCCCATGAATTGACCCTCATGTGTTTCACCTGTGTCGCCTTCTATGTAAACCACATGTGTCACATGTTTTGGAAGTGTTTTGGATATCTGGATCTTGGTTTTTGTCTGCTCCTTGTAGGTATCAATCTGTTATGTGGATTTAATGTTGCTTGATATTTTGCCTGTCCCTAATCATGAGTTCATCCTGAAGCCCGCCGGTACCGCAATCAACCTTGGAACCTCAGCCTGACTTCTTTCTGCACACTGGTAAAGATTTTTGGATTCCCCTTTTGCTCACATGTTTGACCCCTTCTGACTCTGTGGCCTGTCTCCCAGTTGCTGCGCTCTGTGGTGATTTATTTCCCCAGAAGAGCAACCGACCAGGAGATAGTTCATTATTTATTGATATTGTGTTTATTAATAAATATTGTGACCCTATATCTGAATCTCTGAGTCCTGCATTTGGGTCCACCAGTTTCCATTGCTTATTTCACTTTCAGCCAGAGAGTTACGTGGAAAAGAAGACTGATGCTTTGGGATATAGAAAGACCCAATCAAGGGAAGTAAATCCTGTCCTACGGTGGGAGCTAAACCCAAACTAAGGTGAGAAGCCGAGTGAGCAATTGCCTTGGAAATGAAATTCTCCCCTGAGCTTTGTCGTATGTCAGCGAGAAATAACAACTCTGCTGCTGACAATCACACATGTCAGAGGAAGGCAGGGGAGGCATTAAAGACCTGTGTAGTTTTGTGAATGTGTGAATGCATGTGTTATATAGTTCTGTAAAGGAAAAGGGAGGGAGGAAGGAAAACAGTTCCAGAGTTCCAATTGTTATTCTACTGGGAGTCTCATGCCTGCAGGCATCTTAGGGGGAAGCATGCATCAATATTCCCTCATCACCCATGAGGCCCAAAGCACTAAAACAGATTTTGTTTGAGGAAACTTTACATTTTTTGATTTTGTGTCAGGGCTAGGTGAGGGACCTAAGGCAAAATATTCAAATACAGAGATAAAACATGTGCAGGGTGAAACTAAGCCTGAGTGGATGAGACCGTTCAAAGGGCTGATATTTTATTCTTATCCACTCGATATCAATTGTCAAATTGACAGGCAGCTTGGTTTGAGACTGACACAGGGGCAGGTTAATCACCAATTCTGAACCTAAGGCCAGATCAAGCGTGTTTTGACGCTTGGCTGATCACAGATATGATAACATTTGCCTCCAGCTGATGGACTGGCCTGACTGTTGTGACAAACCAGCTTGTAAGACTAAGTATCTAGAAATAGCAGAACTGTCTGGGCTCTAAAACAACTGGATTGTTTGGACTACTTACAAAAACAAAGGCACAACATGAAGCAGTAGTCCAGTGTTTTTCAACCTTGAGGTCGAGGACCACATGTGGGATCGCCTGGAGTTCAAATGGTTTGGCCTGAAATTTTTAGTAATTGATAAAAGTAAAATAACAACAACTTACAAATAAAATATATGGTGATTTGAGAGAGACAATGACAAAATATGAAAGACATGACCAACTGTGAGTCTGAAACCGAAGCACTGTGATACTGTTTATCTGTCCAATGTTCATTGTGGTCAGTTTCAGATGCTGCAGCTCTTTCATTATTCACCCTTTGGATCATTGTTTGTTCATTATTAACTGTCAGCTTTATAAATACAAGCTGGACTGACTGTACATATCTTGACCAAAAAAAATAAAATGCTCACTTTGTACAGTAATAAACAGTTTTTTCTGCCTCTGTCCATAATACTATACATTATACAGGTGGTTGTCTATAATTAATGTTTTTTCGCAACATAGTAGAGAAAACTATTTACATGATAAAATATATATATATTTTAGCAAAAAACTATAAAAATAAAAATGCCCTAGTTCTGAAGATCTGGGGTCACCAGAAATTTGTGATGTTAAGCTTTGGTCAGGAGTCAAAAAAGATTGGAACCACTGCAGTCGTCTGTCTGCAAATATTCACACCACTTTAATCTGCTTTTTGGAATAGTAGATACTTAACAATTGTTTTCCCATGCATATGTGTGGTTATGTGGCTTCACTAATTGAAAGCTGTATTCCAATTAAAAGTCACCAGACACCAAAACAAATTCAAGACTGTTCCAAAGCTATATCTGATGACTCCTCTACACACAGACACTCATTAAAGTCTTTTCTGAAGTTTAAATTGTAATACTGGGAAATGTCTGTGCATCAGTCAATTCCCAGCAGCCTCTCTGAAGGCCTGTCATCACAATCTTAGCTTGACAGCTTAAAATCGATTGTTTCTCCCTTTCACATCATTTAGTTGCAGAGGTCCCTGTAGTTGGTGGGGGTAGAGGGGATGCCCTGGATATCACCTCTCTCAAGAAGATGTTTTATTTAATTCTTGGTTCCAACACTCCTTTTAATATACAAATGATGAGCAAAGTACATATAGTGTTTGCCACCTTTCTATCATTAACTTGTTCCGTTTTCTCTGAAAAATTAACACATGTACAATTTATAGATCGATGGTTGATATTACTTCTGTTTCCTTGCATGTTACGTATGTTACAACACGTAAATTATTTTACAATGTGGAGTGGTTTTGTGGAAAGGATTAGGTCTAAATATCAATCTGTGTGAAATTTCACAAAATTTAAAAGGATGTATAAAAACCTTATTCTCCAGAGATATAGCAACAATGAATGTGAGTAAAACAGTCAGAGATATTGATGGTATGCATTCTCTTTTTCTGACTGGCCTATTCTTTGTCATGGACTGTGTGTTATGTAGATTAGCTGATTAGCCAAGTCTTGTAAAATTGGCGTTCAGCTTCTTCCTACTTATTTTCAGGCATAAGGTAATGCTAGAAAGCCAAAACAAAATAGAAATTCTGTGACTTTTTACTTTTTTGTTGATTTATTTCCACATATTGGAACATCCTTTTAAATCTGGAATTTGTGTAGTTTACTTATGTTCAAAACTATATGTTGGCAGTTATGTCAACTCATTGAACAGAGGATGTGCCTACAATTTCTGCTTAGGAAAATTGATAAAGGTTCGGTCTTTCCGCCATTTTCATTTCAGATTACTGCTTCTCTCATGGGAAGGCATCACTGACTGAAGCACAGTCTGGTGAACTGGCCATTGCAAATACTTTTCTGTTTGCACCTCAAAGTAAATGGACTGCACTTATATAGCACTTTTCAACCTTCATGGTGCTCAAAGCACTTTTCATTAGCCTCACATTCACCCATTCACACACACACACACACACACACTCATAAACCAGTAGGTTTCTAAGGTTCTGTCAGTCCTACTGGGAGCGTAAGTCAGGGTTCAGCGTCTTGCCTAAGGACACTTCGACATGTGGACAGCCAGAGCCCTGACGTGTGCCACCAACCCTTCGGTCATTGGATGACCCGGTCTACCAACTGAGCCACAGCCGCCTCAAAGTGAAGCTCATAGAATCAAACTCTCTCAAAAGCATTCCAGAGATCAGCTAAAATGGCAAAAAAGACCACTAAAATGTAAATGCAAAATACTCTTATAATGCTCTATGTAGCCCAATGTAGCTGGAGTCCACGAACTGATCACATAGAAATCAGCAATGCAGAGTATCACACTGTTGGCAGAGTCCATCCTTACCTGTCTATGTCACCCTGCATCTCTTTGCCTCCTCTCTGGGATACCTCTCGAGAAGAGGACACATCTGAAGACCGGCCTGTGTTCCGTGCATACAGATGGAGACCACCGTCTGTAAGGTATCTGTGACAAAAGAATGAATGAATACAGGATGGGACCTTTAGTATGGGACACATTTCAGAGTTCAGCCATATTTAAACCTTTATTAAACAGATAATGTATTGGAAGAATATGAGATAGACTAATGAGTATTGTTTCTAATTTTACTAATAATGTGTGAACGACAACATGATGAGTTGCCATACATGTTTAACTTTGTTCAAACTGTAAATGTGTGGATGTATACTGAGTACATGGATGGAATTTAAAGCTCTTACAAGATAGTTATCAGTCATGGCTGATGGCACACAAGGATCATTAGTGTTGAGTTAATTAAGCTAATAATTCAGCTAATCACCTTCTCCCTCCTGACATGTTGTTACAATTTTGTTCTAACATGTCTTTAATCCTAACTATGTTTTACTCTATCATTCCTGTCTAAATTTCTTAGCAGTTCTCCTTCAAAGCACATCATGCAAGGATGTCATGTAGGTGTGTATGTGGCATGTGTGTGTGAGAAATGTGAATTTCTTTTGTAACGCACCTCCTACTAGCTCAAGGCATTTATTTCTATTGAGTGAATGAAGGTCAGATGCCCCCCCCACACACACACACTGTTGTGATGTTGAGTGGAAGACAGTGACTTATCTTTTCTCATTCAGGTAATCTGTCAATGGACTTAGAAGCTTCAAGGTTCACGTAAATGCATTAGTTGAACCTTCCCTTTCAAAGCATGACAAACCTATGGTAGCCTTGGCTGATTAAAAGGGGCTTATTTGTATGAATGAACAGAGACAGGTTGGTAAGACCTTGGGAATTCTATAAATTCACAGCTAACCATGTTGTGCAGTGCTTCTTTAGTCTGACTTCTGTTCATTAATGAGAGCTTTAACATGTGTGCATGATCCTTAAAGCATAATTACCTGTAATTACATGTAATTTGTTTGTTTAAACACATTATTGACTATAAATTGACTTTTTATTTGTGTGTCAGTGCTAAACATTGGTCATCCTACCCGCTTGTGATCTCATCCATCCGGCCGTTCTTTCCTAGGATGTCCCCATCACTCATGTACCCTGCCACCTCCATCTGCTTCCCTCCTTCCAGCCCTCCTCCTCCCTTCTCCCCTTGCTCCGCCCCCCTCGCCCCTGCTGCTGCTGCTCGCCTCAGAGGGGCACTGTACACAAACCTGGAGGGGTCTGAGTGCCCACTGTAGCGCCCTGTGGTGGTCCCAGCAGCCGTTGTGCTTGACCTGGGCACAGCATAGCCGCTGGGCATTGAGGGGGCATCACCTGCCTGGAGACGTGGGGTTTGTGGTTGGCCTAAACGCCAGGCCATGGGGGAGGAGCGTGTGGCAAGGGCTGGCAGAGACCGCCCATTGACCTCAGTAGTTACCGTGGTGTCAAAGGTTGTTTCTAGTGTACTGTGGAGACACAAAAATGGGAGAGGAATTAATTTGTGAACACTTACCAAGCTGCTAATACCCCATTTTGAGTATATTAAAAGCAGATTAAATATATTAAGAATATTAAAAGTACATTAAAAATATATTGAGTATATGAAAAGTGACAAAAATCCAAGGGACTTACTAAACTACAGCCTACACTACAATACAATATTGTTCTTTGGTTAAGCCCCATTATGGGGGAATGCAGGAACAACTAGCATAGATACAGTAGCAAAATTAAAAAAATTAGAATAAGTTTAAAAAGTGCCTTCAGTATAAGATCATTGAGGAATATTAAGTTGAGATTGTAGGTCTGTTTTTGTTGTTGATGATTCTTTTGTTATAATGAGAATGCTTGATGATGTGGATATGTAATTTAAGGTAATGCGAGCCATATGTCAAGTAAAAAATAAACTTTTGCTCCTAGCTTATTGGTTTGTGTGTGTGTGTTTATTGTTGTACTATGTGTACCGATTAATGAACAAACAAAAAAACTAAACCATTCATCCATTCTAATACTGAAAGCCATTTAATAAATATAGCAGTTGCCAAATATTTTGTGGTCACTATAGACAATTTGAAAGCCTGGAACAGACCAAAATCACAGGCCATCAAGACAATTTAGACATCATATCAAGTGCACTCGCGTGTGAAGATGAAATCATTCAGCTGAAAAGAATCTGTCAATTCTTTAGTGGAGTGCTGTCTTTATCAGTACTGCTCCCATTAAGCCACATGTCACTTGTTTTGTCAATGTTACGTGCATAAATGTGTGTGTGTGTCTTTCTAAAGTGGCCTGTTTGTTTTGGTTTGTACACTTAAATGGGGAGAAGAGAAGAAAGTAAAAGCACCAGACAACATGTCACAAAATCACAGTATATAATATTAAAAGACGGGGGGGCATCTACAATTCCATTGAACTTCATCTTAACTTTTGCTTCAGTTGATTGAGTCATAACATTGTATTTTTTGTTCATAGTTAAAAGATTCTATATTGGCTTGAGTTCGTTCAGCTTCTAATTGTTATATTGGTACATGCAAATACAAAGTGATATTCAAATGTTTTTGTGAGGGAGGCAAGAAATGTTGCATCAAATCATAGCAAAGAATGAATGAAATATCCACAATCAACAAAAAAACTAAGAAATTGAACCTAAAGGGAGAAAAATAGGACTGAATCACTGCCCTGACTATCCAGTGGCCTTAACACAAATACTACGGTTTTCTGAGGCTTTAGAAGGATCTGTGCATGTTCGAGAACACCTCATCACGCTAGTCTGCTTTAACATAGGAGCAAAAACCAAAACGTATGTATCTGAGGTCACACCATGAAAAACATCCATCAGGTTAAAACTTGTAAATGTGGACATAAATAACAATCCAACACTCATTTCTAGACAAAATATCTCATCACATTTAAAAAAGACAATCATCTAAGAAGTAACTTTTTAGTGAGATATAAGAACTTATTTTTAGACAATAGATCTTGAAAATCTTAGTACAAGAAATATAACCAAGATAATTTTCACCTGTACCATTAATCTTCAATGAAGGAAAAAAATAAAATAAAATAAAATAAAAGTGAAAATGACCTTGGTAAGAGATTCCTTGAAATACTGTAAGATTTTCAAGATCTATTGCCTAAAAATAAATTCATACTGTAGATAATACGGACTCATGGATGTAGACCATATGCATATATTTTTGATATATTTTAAAACCATATTGGGACAAAATATGGCAAAAGTAGGACATGAAATACCCAAATCTTGTAAGGTTCTGTATTTGGGACTTTTGATGGGTGAGGTAGTACAGAGAAAAGCATCAGAATCTAATTAAAATATTGTTATCTGGAAGAAAAAAAAGTTAAAAGGTACAAACTAACACCCCTCAACATGCACTGTGGAGGAGAGACTTACACACAAACTGAGAAAACAACAGTCACGACTTGATAACAAATAGGGATGCAAACGTGGTTGGAAACTTTCCATGGGAATTAATGGCAATTAATGGGAACAAAAAAGACATTTAGAAAATTGAAGGTTGACCCTCAACAAGGAACGTAAATGTAGTTGGGGCATAATCTTGGCTAAAACAGCCACATATAATGTCTCAAACACACATATACACAGCACAGCTTACTACAGGCTCCGCATGCACTGTACAGCCCTCTGTCACATGCACAAATGTTTTTTAATAATATTAATGAGTAAATATATTTTACTTATAATGGTATCACTGTTTGACAATCAAAAATGTATTCATACTAGGGTTGGGAATCTTAGTTGTAAGGCTGATACGATATGCATTTGATACAGCATCTACAATCCACGACATTAAAGATATGTGTGTGGCATCTTGCGATGTCATATGATTCACACCCAAATCCAGAGATGTATAGTAACGAAGTACAACTACTTAAGTACTGTACTTAAGTAGTGAAATGCAGTATCTGTACTTTTTTGGAGTATAATTTTAATCACTACATTAAAAAAAAAAAAAATTATACTTTTACTCAGATAAATTTTTTATGTGCCGAATCGTTACTCGTTACTCTTATTAAAATTGTTCAGAAGCACACCAAACCCATAGCATATCAATGCCAGAGCGATAAATGGCTCTGTCACCTGGTTTGATGATGGTGTCTCATCATTGGACGAGTCAGCGATCAAACACTACATAATAAGACTGCACGCTCTAATCGGCCTTTTGGTTAAAAGACAAACCCGAGTAAGTTAACCTGGAGGCAGTGGTCAACCTGCCGATGGAAGAACCCTTTGGCATTGTGAGAAGGATGCTTCTGGGCTGTTCTATTGTAAGGTTGACCATTAGGCTTGACTTGCCCAGGTTTGTCACTTGGCCATATTCTTGGAATACTCTGGCCTTTGAAAGTTTTATTTTTTTCATTAATACATGTAAGTGAACTGGTATGTCCTTCTACTACTGTTGCCTCAGCTGAAGTTGTGCCTTTCATATTAAATATATAAATGTGTTAAAACTTTTAAATTTTACTTTTACTTGCAGTACTTAAGTAGTATTTTTTTAATTACTTCTACTTGTAATTTTACTTCTACTTTTACTTTCAGTACTTGAGTACAATTTTTTTTTTTACATACTTCTACTTGCAATACTTAAGTACAATTTTCTTTGGATACTTTAGTACTTTCACTTGAGTATGATGCTTGAAGAACACTTCAACTTTTATTCAAGTCAGTTTTTTGATGTAGTACTTCTACTTCTACTCCACTCCTCTAGTCCAGTACTTTATACATCTCTGCCCAAATCATAATACAGAATGATTAAGCCCATTCTGATTCATTCATTTTATTTTAAAAATATTCTGTGCAATTCAATGTATTTATCTAATTATTTCATGAACGTGTCTTTAGTTCAGTTTCCAATTTGGAATATTTCCAAAATTCTCCAGCTTAACTTCTCAATGGAAAGTTTCCAGAAATTGACTGGCAATTTTCTGCCCCTTTGTAACCCTAATAACAATTGAGAAAAATTGACAAATTACAAATGTCAGGAAGAGGACGTCACCTCCATTTCTTCTACCACCAAATGTTAAGGACATAATGATTCATCAGAAAGTTTAATATTTAATAATGTATACATTTCGCCTTTCCGCTGTAATGGTTCAAGAAAACTGTAATAAAACATAGGAAAAGAAAAAGAAAAGAAAAAAAGTTGTTCTTACTGTTACATACTTACTACGCTTTATGTGATTATGTCTTAATTTGGGTGTGATGAGATATTTTGAATACAAAAGGAAAAAAAATCCCCTTGATAAGACTGATTTGTTGCAGCAAAAGCAGCAGTGACATCTAGCTTGAGCTCTCTCTGCTGGGAAAACGAGTGCACTGCATTCACAGCTCCAGATATGAAATCACACAGATACTGTGTCTTGTTGAAAGTTAACTTCCTGATATGTATTTTTGTCACAAAAATAGTCACCAAAAACGTGTCGTTGTGTTGCCTATATTGCCATGGCAATAAAAAAACATTCAAAAAGCAAGTGTAAAATAATTACGGCTGGAAGATTGTCAAAAAATGCATCTTATAACAGTTATCCCATGCTGTATTCTTGTGTATTTTACAGGCATTAAATTAAAGCAGCATCATTTGGATATCCAAGCAGCCTTAAGTTTGTAAAAAATCTATACTGGTGTCACACATTGCGCTGTATGACAGGTCAGCAATGTTTGTTTTATGTTTGGGATTTAAAATGGAAGGATGTGGATATCTGCCTCAATCCATTACATGACAAATGCAATAAATTCATAAAGAGGTGAGGTGTGAGAGTTGTCCTGCTTGGCTGTATTTGGTGAGAAAGGGTGAACACTGCATCTCTGCTAACATGAGAGTGGCCATATTCACAACACATTTCTATCAACACCTCATAAAGTGCCACACACACACACACACACACACACACAAATGCACAATGATACATGCACTGCCAAGATGCCACATGAAAAATAACATTTAAAAAACTGCTTATCTGAGAACAGATCACAGCTGAATATGGAAATACAGAAATCAATTTGCCAGGATATAGAAATCAAAATCATTTAACCGTTCAAACACAATGTGGTTTGCTAAATCAGCTTATCTTTATCTTCAGGCTGCAGAGGGAAAAAAATAGAAAAAGACAGATAAACTGTGGGAGACTGTGTGCGTGTAGGTGTTGAGATAAATGAGCGTGGAATTGAAGGATATGCCTGAGCAGCAAGAGAAAGAAAGGAAATATACCACCCATCCAAACTAGCATTTACAACCACACATAATATTTATTGATGCGCTGTATATTAAACCTGTAGCATATGCCAACACAGTAACTATGACATCAGCTGTTCCTTTGTTGTGATGCCAGATTGTGTATAATTATATCTGTGGGCTGGTATTTCTTTAGAGATGCTATAAATCCCTGTTTATATTAGAATGAGGAGCTTTGCTTCTTGATTGAAAATAATTCCTTTTCCTTTATCTGTTGCATGTTGCCTGTACTTCACTTGGCAAACCAACTTATGATGATTCCACAAGCACCAACAGTTGTGGAAAAAAATATTAGAACATCAAAAGTCACCAAAATAACGGTTATATAATCAAGTACTAACTCATGTGTGTATCATGTGACAAAAAAAGGAAAACAAAACAGGGAATGCCTAAAAGCACTGTTTTTGTCAGTACAATGACATCAATATTGATGTAAGAATTGAAGTATTTTTGGTTATTATCAAGAAAATGTGGAAAATTGACACATTGATAAACTTTTATGAGGTATTTTGTTGTTATTGTATTTGTCCAAACATACGCACCTGTAGTGGTCCCAAGAACAAGAAATTCTAGAAAATAAAGGTGGTCTAATAGTGTTTTTTCTGCAACTGTATAACAGTGTCATGATCCAGTGGGATACACCACTGGTTGATGAGGCCACTTTTTGCAGAAATCAGCCAAGACAATGACATCTTTTCAAGTCTTTTTTCCTTTACTAACACAATATTCTCTCTCTTTGCTATACACTGTCTGGAAAGTGGAACTACAACTAAAATAAATTCTGACACAAAGAGACTGCATTGTGTTCAGCCAAGAGCTCAGTGGGTGAAGAATCAATGGTGATAGCAGGGAAGTGTTTATCTGCCAAATACAGATAGATAAAAATAAACTAGTTTTCTCTCCAAGAATGATGAGAGCTTAACAGGTAAATGTATAGTTTTTGTGGATGTTAATTCATTGGTTGCAGTACATTGAACTTCTGCAACACCAGTCCAGAGGATTTCCATGAATGTATAGTAAAATGGTTAAAAGTAGCAGTTTAACCCATAAAGACCAACAGGTACTTCTGTGGCAGGTGCTAAATATTTTTTTTTGTTTCTATTTAACCGTCATCATTTGTTTTATCACTGTGTACTGTAGTATTACCTTCTATAATTTGGTAATTTTCCAGTCAAAATGTATGATATTTATATAATTACTCCGCCAAGGAATGGTGGAGGGAGGTTATGTTTTCACTAGGCTTTCTCTGCTAGCAAGCTAAGTCAAAAAGTTATGGATGTATTTGGCTGAAATTTTCAGGAAACTTGATACTGGCTGACAGAAACTATGGTCCATAGTTAAAGTAACTAACACTGGCGTGAAATGAAAGTGAAACTACACATTTTCAACATCCAACTCCTGTTCCTCTATTATACAACAGATCTTACATAAAATATTCACAATTTCTAACCTGGATTCCCTGGACACATAAATGTTGGGCCCCATTAATTTGTCACATTTACCAGGCCGTTTAGGGTGCCCCCATGCCTACGTCCCTATGGACGTTTAGAAATTCTGAAACTGCCGATAGTTTGGTTCAGATGAATATTCGTGCCAGTTACGTAGGTTTGTCTTACTGTAAATTGTATTATTGGTGTGTTAATGTAAAATGTAATGTTCTTACTTGCAGCTTTTTAATATGTATGTGAATAAAATGAATGCATTAATTCATTTAGGTGGAAGTAAAGTAATTCACAACCTGCTTGTTATTTCAATTGGTGGGTTGCCCCCCCTCCCTAAGGATGAAATTCAGAAATTCAGTAGAAGGAATGTAAAAACCTGGGGGTCCCCCCTGCCCCCAACAAATGGCACCATGAATATCACTGTTGTTTCATCAATACATCCATCTCTCACACATTCACACACTGTCACTACTGCTAGAAGTGACGAGTCACTTTATATTTTCGATCAAAGACTGAAAACTCATCCTGTCAACTAGTCTCCAGTATAACCTTCCTCAAGCTGAATAATGTCACTTCTCTACAGATAGACTACTCTCACAAGAACATTGTCAGTGACTGAAAAGTGAGTATGGCCAGGCACCACCATTACTTTTCAGAATTTGCAATTGTAAATGTTGAGAACTTCAAATTGTTCAGCTATGAAGACACAGTGCTTAAAGAAATATACATGTGAAATGGAAATTGCACTTACTGAAGAATCCACCCCCACAGTTCCAAAGCAATAAATAACGTCGCCAGACTCATTGTTTCTATCCTTCGAGTGTAAATATAAGCAAATCTGAACAGGTGAAGTAAACTATCAACATTATCTGGCACCTGTTGAACTCCTAATGGGACGAAACAGAGATCCCTCCGGCTCAAGCAGATAACAGAAATATATCTGGGAAGATTTCCTGTTTGCAGAACTAAGTTTACCCTTGAACATCACACCACTGGAGAAGTTTCTTTTCCATTCAAATGTCAATCAATACCATTTGTCATTGTCAGGAACAAAAAGAAAACACCAGAGGGAAATTAAATGTGTTTTCTTGATCAATACGTATGGGTTGTAAGGGCCCAGACGTGTATGGACTTCTTTGCAAATCTCTGGATGTGAACTGATGCTTCATAAAAGTAACAGGGTCAGTTCAAAGAAACTGGGAGACATTGCCTGGGCTTCTCAAAGGGGTACAGAGGATTTAGGAAACATCTTCCATTAGCCTCCAGTTGCACTGTTCTGCCTTGGGACAGCTCACATTTTCAGTACAATCTAAACATTTTCATGATGGATGTGAAAAATATAAAAGCTAATAAATGGAACAAAATGGAAAAGTTAATGTGGAAATCTGATTAAACAAAACAAAACATTGTGTATATAACCTTGACAGACATGTGAAAGCAAGTTTGGATAAAACCAGTTATTTCAAATGTCAAAAATCAAATATATATTACCTAACAGCAGCACAATATAGGTAAACACTATTAACTATTTGTATAGTCAGTGTCTGTATCAAGATATTTTTCTAGAATTGAAATCATACTGGTAAAAATGTTCTGTTGCAGAAGGGACAAAAATACAAACAGTATGACAATGCTGTACACCTCATGGGACTCATTAGATGAGGAAAAAAAGCAATAAAAAAAAAAAAAATTACACACAGCATTACAAATATAAATAATCTCTTGTTTAACCCATGAAGATCCAAACAACCATCTATGACCAAATGCATCAACTAATGTAACTGTTAAATACCTGTTGATCCACTAATCCTATCAATGGTATAAAATACAGTCATACTTTCATCAGATATGACCCATTTGAACATCCAGAGGCTCGATCATGGAGATGGAAACATCTTCTACAGCATTGATTCACCAGTAAAACCTATTGAGTTGGATCAATGACTGACTAGACACACTTGGTTGATGTTCAGTACAGTACATGATAGATTTGCTTTTTCATCAGTTTTTTCTCTTTTTGATATAATAACCATCCACTTTAATTTCAGCTTTTAAGATAATATTACAATAAATGGTGAGAAATGACATAAGGAAGGTTAAATGTAAAAATTCACCTTGGAACTGCCACAAAGGTAAAAATGGGCCTTTATGGGTTAAATGTAAAACCTGGTACAAGATAATAGTTTTGCAAAATCATAGCTGGAGACTCTGTATATTACTGTATATTTTTTATGCATTTTTAATCTTTATGCATTTTTAATCTTATACACTCAACATGACTGACTCATTCTTTGAAAAGCCTTATTATTTCTTCAACATTTCTATTTGTGCCCAACATAATATGATGCCTAGTGTGTTTCTATTGAGTTGTGACAAGAGTTATACATATATTTCCACTCAAAGAAACATTCATTTGTGCAAAAGCTGCTCTTTAAAAATAAATACTGGATTATCATTTGAAAGCTTTGTGTCTACTGGACATGTGGACAGACAGTTGACAGAGCATGTAAACATGTATGAAAGGTGAATCACAATGAGGGAGCAAACAGTGAAGGGGACGAATGTGACATGAGCGTGACAATGACTAATTACTTAAGGTGCTTCAAAGCTTCACAGTGATTATGGCTGTTTCTTATCCAGTGGAGAGATTAGGGTGGTTTAGGCCAAGCTTTTTTCATGGATAGCATTGGCACATTTTAAGGCTGTTTTCACATTCAGGCTAAAAACACAAAGTATATTCACACATACTGGAACATACCCAGGAGCAGAATTCCATTAAATCCACTAAATCATGTAATTAAGCCCCCCCACCACCACACACACACACAAATGTAAGCCTGATAACTATGTGAACATGTAATGATAAGTTTTCACTAGGGCTGTCAAAATTAATGACTTAACAAGGATTAATCCATCATCGTGATTAATCTGATTAAACTTTGTAAGACAATTAACCCATCTGCAGCACAATGATTTTCAACATCTCTTCCAATGTATTTCGGGTAGTTTGTCCAAGTAGACTGAGCATGTGCTAATGGTCAGTTGATTTGTTAGTGACAGGCAGCAGAACCAACCCTTAAAGATGGCAAACCCTAAAGAACACGTTGGCCTCTAGATGAAAATGTGTGGGCAAACAAAACCAGGGCAGAACAGTTGACCCACAGAAAGTATTAGACACATTCTGCAGGAAGGACTTTGTTATGCACCGAAGCACTTCCGAATAAAATACCACATTAAAACGAAGCATACTTCAATCAAGAATTCTGCTGCACTAAGGCACATGTGTTGCCCAGCTTGGACAAACACGTTCAGGGCAAATATATTCTCTCCCTTCTTGAGTCTGTTTGGTCAAGCGAAAAATATGCAACCAATATAGATGAAAAATTTATATTTAATTGTGATTAATCTAAATGAATCCACAGCAACCCTTTGATTAATCTGATTAAAAATTTTAATCTTTTGACAGCTCTAGTTTTGGCATTTTTCATGCCAACAGTCTTTATGGCCCTGGTGCATGTGAATGAGACTTGCGTCCCAGACCAAGTATCTTTGTGAGTCCTACTAGATTAAAGGTGGTGGTAAAACAAAGGCAGTATTGATCGCGCCTGCTTCAGAGTTCTTTGAGGAAAAAAGAAAAGGAGGAAACACACATACACACACACACACACACAGACTGCCATCTGTCATGGCTGTCGGCAGCCTGGCCACCATCTTCCCCCATAAATGGGGCAAAACACACAAAATAATAGACTGAGAGAGAAGGAGGAGGTGAGCTGGGTCCAGTGCCCAGGGAGATGACATAAACCAATGGTTATCATTTTGTTTTCGCCTGAGCTGCAGTGGATGCTGTTAGTGTTCAGGTTACCCATGGATCACAGATGTGACAGTGTTTCAAGGTTCTAGTTGTCCATCAACCTCTGAATGTTATTACATGTGTGCCAGGCGGTGAAGAAAGTAACGCTGGCTTTTAATTAAAGTCAGAAAGGTGGCATGGAAATAAATGGAATGGCAGGCATATGGTATCTTTCTATTGAATCATTGTGATAAACGGTACGGGGTGAGTCAGAGATAGAAAATTACAGCTGCTTTTATTTGTAAAAGAAAAGTGACTTAGATAATTGCTACTGAGATATGAGCCTGTAATCAAATTGATATCATGCCATGCAAGGGTCTTCTTAAGGGTGTGTGTTTTATTTTGCCGAGTGATGCCAAGTAAACCTCAGCAGGAATTAAGTCAGTGTAAAAAAAATAGTCTTGGAAAAAAATTGCTTATTTGCTTTTGATGATGATTCTTGATTTTTTTGTCTATGCTAGGAGAAGATATTAGAAGCCAAACATTCTTTCTGCTAATTAATTTAAGTTATTTATTTCCGTTCAGTAGGTTGTGATGTTGGTTCCCAGTACAGTATCACTAATCGAATGCCAGTAAAGACACAACCACTGACTTAATTAGATTTTTGGAGCTGATTGAGGCTCCAGATTCATTCGCACTAAATGAAATGACAGAAACTTTAGACCATTTTAGATTTTGTTTACAGGCTATAAGCAAATATATGCATACACATAAAAAATAAAACATGTTCACATTATGCATTTTTAATATTATTGTTGCACAACATTTCAAATAAATCACTCTATAGCGCCCCCTACATATTTATACAAAAGCGTGCAGTTCTGGCCAAATATCGCATCCCGCCCACAGTGCAACGTCGTCTCGCCATCGGCCAGCGGCGGTCGCAAGGGACAGTGAAGGCCTTTGAGACTACTTTCAGTTTTAATTTGTCTTTGTTAACCAATACAAGCTCTAAAACATCTTTACATGAACTGAACTCTTAAAAAATAAACAAAAAAAAAGAAAAAAGTAAGCACTGTGAACACATCATGGTCAGTACGCCTACCTGTGGCTGATTTGTGTTCCCCGTAGACTGGACATGGTTTCTTCCAGGTTCTGCCGCAGGTCAGCGATGTTCTTCACTGTCCGCATACGTCTTGTCTCAGGGTCCTCTCCTGAAGACACACATTTCATAAAATTCACAAAGGTGCACAGACACTTTAAAACAAACAGCAGTCACCCATAGCCACACAAGCTACACATGCACAAAGATACAACCTAAGAAGTGATGAGGACATCTGACATACAGCATTTCATGGAACGACATTTCAGTGAACCTCCGAGCAGGAGTAACAGGATGATGACAGCCAGGAAGAGTGAACATCACTAAATCCTGTGTTAACATTGAAAGCCATACAATAAGTCTGCCTGTCAGCCAAACGGGCTGCACCGCATGCAACGCTTTCACTTGAAAAAGAGGATATATTATGTTCCACAGTATCGACTTTTTTTCCTTTGGGCCAGTACAGAAATGTCGTGACATGACACCACACACTCCTGCAGAGCTCCTCTGCCTCTCTGTCAGCCATGGCACAAAACGCTGCCACTTCAGTGCACCACCACTTCTCTCAGTCATCTTCCAGCATCTGTGAAACACACTGCGATGAAAGTGCTTTGGAATGTTTTGTGTTTCGAGTTTCTCATTTACAGATGAAGCCCTTGTTTCATGATGGCATTAAGCCTATTCTAAGAAGCATGGGTGAGCATTGTTTCACAACTGTGAGCTGTGGGCGCATACCAAGTATCTGCTTGTCTGCTCTAATTAAGCCTTTCTGTTAGCTCTTCAGTTAGCCAATATCTGCAGGCAGGTGTCACAGAATGGGTAATTAAGTGGCATGAGACGCAGTAGATGATCGTCATACTTCTTCTCTGTTCAAAGGTGCTTTTATTTTAACTAAACTGCCTTTTTCGTAGAGATATACAAGTCAACAGATCTCACACAATGAACATATGAATGAATGTAACCTGATGGTAAAATGAGGGTGAGAAGCTGTGCTTTGTCCCTCTGAGGTGATTTCAGTAGTCGGAGCACACTGCGGTGATGGCAAACTACTGTGATTACAGTGTCTGGGGCAGATGAAGGCAGATGGAAGCAGTTGTATGTTAAAGACCACAAACTACTTCTCTGGTGCAACTCTGTAGCCAGTGGAGGAAATGATTAACTCAGGTGTGACTGTGTGTGTACACTGTGAAAAAAAAAAATCATATATCACTTATTTTTCTCATTTCCAGTCCAAATATCTCATCACACTTACAGTAAAATAAGACATAATCACACAGAGTAACTTTTCAGTCAGACATAAGAACTTATTTCTAAGCAACAGATCTTGAAAATCTTATTTCAAGACATTTTACCATGATCATTTTCACCTGTTCCATTGGCAGATTTTTTTCCTTTATTTTTTGCTTGATTCAATTGGAACAATTGAAAAACTATTTTTGGAAGAGTTTCTTGAAATAAAAATTTCCAGATCTACTGTCAAGAAATATGTTCTTTTATCTCATTGAAATGTTACTCTTTACTCTTCTGTCATATTTTAAGTGTAATGAGATATTTTGACTATACTTGATAAGATTTGGATTATTTCCAGTGTATACTGCAAATTATTTGGGTCCTACCAAAGCAAAAAAAACCAAACCAACAACAAAAGACAATTTTAAGTTTATTTTAAGTGACCATACAACTGTAGACATAGTTATTTCTAGATTTAACAACCATAGTTCAATAAATCTTGTCGAGTGAAATTATCTTGCTGCATGGACAGATATTCCTTGGGACTACAGATGGAAAAAAGTGGTGCTAGGTATAACAAACACCACCCCCTAGCATACATTTTACCTGATTTGCCCTATTTCTTATCATTGTGAAAACATATTTTTGGTGATTGTGACCTTGTAATTGGGAATTTAATGGGATCTATTCTGGAACACTTAGCACCTTTCTTGAAAATGTCATGGATATTGGTCCAGTATCTTTTGCATAACTTTGCTGACAACCAAAAAGAAAGAACCAAAAACAATACCCCTCTCCCCCTTCCAGGGAGCGGAGTAATTACCTCCGCCAAGGAGGTTATGTTTTTGCCGGCGTTAATCTGTTTGTCTGTGTTCAAGATAACTCGAAAACTTATGGACGTATTTTGATGACGTTTTCAGGATATGTTGAAAATGTGAACAGGAAGAACTGATTTCATTTTGGGGGTGATCGGGCTGAGGGGGGGGTCTACCTTGGCAGAGGTCTGCGCTCTCAGAGTGCTTTTCTAGTTTGCACTGTTGCTACAATCTGGCATGTTTACAGCTGCAATTGTAGATGTTCATTAATATGTACTGTCCCTCATAAATACATCAATAAATAAATCACTTGTGTTGAGTACCTTTTTCTGAAAATTCCGTGCATTTATCTTGCTTTAGACACATTTTTTGCTGTGTAAAAACAGCAAAAATATGAAGTCAAATCTTGCAGGCTTCAAGTTTCTAAAAAATCAACTCCACAGTCTCCCCCACTTTCCCCGCTGAAATATCAGCTGATCTTCTGTACTGCCACCTACATTTTCTGTTTTTACTGAATGTTCTGCAACACCATTGAGAGTCTCATGTTTCACGAGGTACAATGAAGGTGTAGTAGTTAGTGATATTATATAAAGTCTCCTTGCAGCATTCTAGTAAGAATAGTCAAGGCTGTCTTTTACTTAATTATCATTTATCAATATGGAGGGGATTTGTTTGGTTTAGTTGTAAATATGATTAAGTCTCTTGAAGCAATTGAGAAAGACTTTGACAGGGGCGAATGAATGTCATTTTCATTCTCTCCTAGCCTCTTAATAAGGCCATTTTTTTACTCTTAGATGATGAAAAACCTTAAAACAACTACAGAAAGAATGACTATAAATTGTACGAAGATTTCATAGAAGGAATATATGATGTAATTGAGGTCATGTTTTGTACACACAGAGTGAAGGTTATATGAGGTTGCAGCTGCTACAGGAGGTAAAGAAGAAACACGCAGTTCATTGATTGAAAGAGGCAAACACAAAAACTCAAAGGATCTTTGATATTTAACTTTTCCTTTTCAGTCTTCGATCTTTCCCTTCAGACAACCCCCCATCTCACTCTTCCTCCTCCCTTCACCAGGGCCCTTTCAACACAGATCCAATTACAATCATATTACAGAGTGACCTGAGGAGATCTGGCCCCGGAGTCTCTATCTTGACTGGACACTTCATGCAGCATTGAGGAGCAGCCTGAGGCATTTGTGTACATTTATGGTATTGTCTGTGTAAATGTGAGAGAGAGGGAGAGAGAGAGAGAATGAGAAAGAAAGAGAGAGAGAGAGAACAATTGAGTCCAGAAGCAGGGGGATGACCTGCACAGAATAAAATTAAGCTGAACACAAGTACAGGCCAGGCAAAAACCAACCAGCTCTACAAACATACACACACAGTAGAGCCACTGAATTACAAAACGTATTTTTATTCTACAAAAGGTCACATATAAGCAACATCCCGGCTCCTAAACCTAGCTCAAAATTGTACCTGCTTATACACAGGTAAAACTGCTGTTTCCATCTCAGTAACTAGCACTTCAGTGAGGTGAAAAGGCATGGGAAAAACCCACAAAAGACTCATTGGGATTCAAGCTGCCGTCCAACTCTTGGCTGGGAATGAGCGTGGACGAACCAAGCTGAGATGAGGCCAGTGCAGTGAGGGACTGAAAAGGCCACAGAGTGGAAGTTACACACAAGCGTAAGCATAGACACACACATACACACACACACAGACGCACACAATGAGTGCAGAACAAACACTGCAGCAGATAGAGTTGACACAACATAATGCAAATGAGTGCTGTTTGGGACTGACACATTTTTATACACACTTTAGTGCAGACTCACACACCCACACACATACTGTACCAATGGCACCAATCCACTCTCTTCCCCTAATGTCTTTCAATAATGCATGTTAGCTAGTTCTGACATCCCTCATTCCAGCTGAATACCATTCAGGAACCATCCCAGCCTAATTATAATACTAACAAAAGCAGATGATAAAGACAAACACACAACTTCACATTTTTCTACACCAGTCATATTCTTGTTTGAATGTTTTGTCACAGAAACTGGCCTTAATGAAGCTTTGGTTGTCAGTCATTTGCAAGTTACTGTGGCAAGTCTCACAAAGACACACAGATGCAATTGTCTGGCCCTGTTGCAGCACATTGAGAGCTTGTTAAGACATATCAACGACAACTGCTCCCTGAGGCTAAAAGCACAACCTGCCATGACAGCAGTTGGATACTTTGAAAACCAAGTGCAATAGGGTGAAAGAGTTTTGAAGAGATGCAAATGCCTCCTTAATTATCTGTCAAATGTACACATTCAATACAAAGGCATGGCTCCAAAACACAAGAAATACTAGTAAATGCACAAAATAAAAAAATACAATCAAAAGATATTTATCACATCGTCTGTCTGATTGTAGCCTTTGAAGAGGGTGCAGGTACCAAAAGGAGGTGTTGATTTCCCAGCCTCCATGTCTCTAGGCATTTCTGCTTTATGCTGCATCATGCTTCTACCTGCTTAAAGCCACACAGTGAAATCAGCAATAATCTAATCAGTGCAAAAGCTCACACTGCTATGCCGTGCAATTTATTTGCTTTATCTATAGAGTGACCATAGTCACCTCAGTTACGCCAGAAACTGTCTGTCTTATCAGATAAATCTACCCCTCCCACAGCTCTTCGTTCTGATATCAAAGTCAGGTATATATTTCAATACTCATTCCAAAAACACAACACAAATTGTAGAGTAGAAATGACATATCACATGCTGCTGCTGCTGGAGTATAGTATGGTACCTGTGGGTTGAATCCATGGATGCATAACGACATGCTCTTGGAGTCAAATTCACAGTAGAACGCTTAATGATGCTGCACACAGCAGAAATATTTACTGACTGAGACAGTGAGAGGATGCATGTGACAAAAATCATCTGTATGTGCAAGTGATATCTTTTTATCAGTCTGTGTTCATGTCTTCAAACTGTGCAGAAGATCTGTGGGTGAGTATGTGTGAGACTTGAGTGAGTGGAGTTGCTGAGTAGTATTCTGTCAGGAGGATTAAAAAAATAACCAGCTTACTGAAAAGCATTTTGTCATCATATCTTCATATTCTACACAAGTTGTCTTTTTAAAACCTACCCAAACCCGTCATCACCTAAAATTAACATGACATTTTTAACACCCCGTCGGAGTCTGTTTCACACTAATCCTGCCATGCCAGAGGAATGTAGTTCTCTAATTATGTGTGCTCAGTATATAATACATGCTATGGTCATGTTCACAGTCTGCTCAGGCTGTACTGACTTACGTGGGCGAGGTTGTTTGTGCAGCACCTGCTCCAGGTCACCCAGCATAGTGAGGATCACCTCCTTATCCAGCTGAGCTGTACCCTCACGGGGACCCCCACCTGAAACCTCTTCTTCTGCCCAATACCCGCTGTCCTTCTCCTTGCCTGCCCGTTTTCCTTGAGCCGAGCCTGCTGCTGACTCCTCATCTGAACGGCCACTGCTGCCATCTTCATCTGTTCCCACCTCCTCCCTGGATGTTTGTGGTGCCTCAGTCCGTAGGTGGCCGCTGTAGGATGCCCGCTGTGGCCGCCCACCTGCAGCAGTACATCGCCAAGGGACAGGGATGAGGGAATGTTCTGACTGAGAAAGCACCTTCGTGAGTGACAGCGACAGGGATCGAGCTCTGGTGCCCCGAACCCCTCCACCCCTTGTGACAGGCTCTTTCCTGGGGCTGCTCTGCAGGCTGCCTCCTGCCCGTTGGGTGGAAGATGGATGCAAAGAAGAGTTCTGGGGCTGGAAGAGACGAGGTGATGGCTCATCAAGCTCAAAGGAGTAAACACGTTGCTCGCCGTCACTGAGCAGGGTCAGGTTTGTGAGTGAGCGTTGCTTGATGCGGAGGTTGAGGTTGTCAGGAAGGGGTTGGGGAGGCCGTCGAGCCGGGCTGCCTCCCTGATACACCGAGAACTCTGCCCCTCTCTTCATCGCTTCCCACTGCTCCCCTGCTTTGACAGCTTACCTCTTTGGCTCAGTGAGTGAAACTAAGCAGAAAAGTGGATCTACCTGTGCATCATCCCCAGTTTTACATCTTGGCTGCCCTGTCACTGAGTGAGCAGATGGGAAAGAGGAGGAACTGGAGGATGGAGAAGGCACAGAGATGTGTCCCCACGTCCCACGCCTCTTGACTGAGGTCCAGTCTTCAGAGGGAAGGAGGGAAAGGAAGCACTGGGTAAAGACCGGAGAGAAAAACTCCCTGTCAGACATATAGGTAGAATCCAAATCCATCCTTGAGCAAGCCCATGCTCATGCAGAAGCGTTGAGGCAAACATAAACGTTTATTTCTTCCACTCCTTCTGCCTTCATGCTGCCTCTCTGTCTTCTTGGCTCCTCTTGCGCTTCTCCACAGTCAGGGGCGTGGATGAATGAGTCGCTACATCTCCCCTTCCTCTTCCTCACTGACACGTTCTCTCTTGCTTGTTTCCTCCCTTCCTGTGCTCACACTCTCGTTATCTTTTACCCTATTAAATGACAGCCTCCTTTCATTCACGCTCATCTCCCTCCCTCCACCCTCTGTCACTCCTTTAATTACCACCTCAGCAGCACACTTCTTCTGCGTCCCCTCTGACACGGATGGTCCCCCTCTCTTCACAGCGGAGAAAGAACGACTGGTGAAGCCAGCAAACGGGCTCAAATAGCTGTCGGTCTGCCTGTTCGGTATAGCATGCAGCCTGCAGTGCTCTCTCTCATTCTCCCTCTCTCTCTCCCTCTCTGAGCCCTCCTTTCTGTGTTTACCATCCTCTCTTTCTTTTAATCCCTTGCATTTCCTTACTTTCTTTCCAGTTTCCTCATCTTGCTAGCTCTTTGTCTTTTTTTCATCAATACCATCCTTCAGTATTTCTTCTCACTCTGTATCGGCATGACAGTGAGTTGTTTGGACAGTGCACCTGTAAGCTTACATCTTTCTGCTGCACCATGCTGGTCATCTGAGTTAATGAAATGCTGTCTGGAGGAGTTAAACAGTGAGCTTGTGGCTTATCATGGATCAACAATGAGACCACAGAACCTGCGTATTCCCATCAATCAGTGCAAGCTTTATTAGCTCTGTCACCAGTACTCACAGCTGTCTTCCACACATTTTCTAATCTTAGTTGTCAACATCTAATGTATACTAGAAGCACTTATCTTACAAATCATAATTGAGTGGACATAATCTTGTGTTCCCTCTCAACTTATTAAAAATTCCCTGCTGATTTCTGAGTGATTCACTGATTTGATGCAATACACATCTGCAGTGACCTACCGTCAGTAAACAACTATTTATGCAGCTTTCCTTACATTCTCTATCTTCAAATGTGTGCATTAAGGCAAAATCTTTTATGTTTGCATAATGTCATGTATTGACTGTTGTTCAGCCAATGTGGTGCAAGTAAAATGAGTGGACTTGTCATGTGGTGTTTGTGGTGAGCATACATGTAAACTTCCCTCTCTCAGAGCCATTTCTGCCCTACTATAGAGAGAGAATCAGAGAAATGAGGAATTCAAAGCAACCATGAAACGTGTGACAACACAAAACAAGCATTTGAAATGGACCCCAAACAAAGGGAATGGTCAGTGCTGCAGTCTAATTTTATTCTTTAAATGATAGCCTTCAGAAAAGCCACAACCACACCAAAATGTCTGGAATGTCAGCGCTCACTGGACATCCCTTAACCTGTAATCTACGACATGCTGTTATTTGTGTACAGTGCATTTTGTAGACACTTTCAACATTTCTGGGCTCACTTTGAACTTGACATCTTATTTTTCTCTGAGTTTTGTTTTTTGTTTAATTTATCATCCAAACTGACCTCGGTCAATTCTGTCATTGAAAATATAGTATTTAATGATGAATTAAAAAACATAAATGTTGAAACAACTGAATACATTGCCTAAGATAATTTACAGATCTTTGTAGAAGACTCCCCAGGAGAGTCATGGATAACAATATATCAACATTGAACAAATCAAACTATCGATATCCTATTTATAATCAATAGAAGTCTCTCAACACAAATATGTTCTGTATATAGATGATACCTGGGGCTGTGAAACTGAAGTAATTTTTTAAAGAGGAAGATCCATTTTGAACACAAGGAGTCTGACCTGGTAAATTGTGTTGTTTTGTGTGTCTGTTGTATTATTATTGTATGCACTCTTTCATCAGGAATTTGATTTTGTGGTTAGAAAAATTGTTACATCTGGTCAAATGCCTTGAACTCTGAGCCACATTTTTTACTGACAGCCTTGAGCCCAACAAATACCTGCTTTTATAAAAATAATGTGTATGTAATGTTTGTGACGTGTCACATGACCAGTCATGATGCACTGCTGAGACTGTAACAGATGATGGCAGCCTCCGGGGATGTAAACACAGAGCTGCAGATGCTCCCTGCGTGTGATTGTCAGTTGTGACCTTTCCTTTCATCTACATGATACCAGCATGGAACAGGGAACCCCCAGTAAACAAACACAAACCGACACATATATGCACATACACATTCACATAAAGTAGAAACCAAAACCACACAACACTGGCACATTGGGTTAGCCATAGCAGTAGACTTCTAAAAGATCTCCCACCCTGCACTAACCTTCTCACTATCTGTTAGGAATGCAGACCAGGTTATTATATTGAAAACATAAAACTCTAGTAAAAGTGATTTTTGTGTAAAGTATAACATTAACTAAACATAAACCAGATGTGAATGCATTTCTGGACCTTCTGCAATTTGGAACCAGAGGGTCCTGGATGGTGGAGGAAGCACTGTGAGGATCATGTTTTTTGATTTCTCCAGTGCCTTAACACCATCCAGCCGCTACTAATGCGGGAGGAGCTGCGCATGACAGGTGCCAGTAGCTCAGTGATCTTACCTGACAGACAGGCCACAGTTTGTCCATCTGGGCAGTGTCCTGTCTGATGTGGTAGTACACAGGAGCTCCACAAGGGACTGTTCAATAAATCTTAATTGCAATAATTTCTGCTTTTCACTATACACTTTCTGTAAATAACAAATGATACTGTAATTCCATTTGTGCTACTTTACTTTGCTCTATTGAGTTATATGAACAATTTAAAATGACATTGTACTTTACCTTGCTTTGCACCTCACTGTTTGTTTGTTTTACTTTACTCAATAAAGTATTCTATTCTATTCATTTGTACTTAGCTTGAAGTCAATCAGACAAAGTGTTCCAGAAAAATGAACCAAAGAATGCTTCGTGATTTTAAAATTTTGAACCCCCCCCCCCTTGTGGGCAATCTAGAAATGATAAATCGTCCAAAATCGAATCAGTTCTTCCTCTCCATATTTGTTGATATGGAAAACAACACATTTCTAAAACAAATATTTTTCAAATTAATGCGCTCGCATGTAGATAAATGACAGCAGTGGTGGCAGTCGGACCAAAAACCTCCGATCAGGGATGTAGACCAACCATAAAAACCACAATGTTATGTTTACTTCCCACATTTGCTTCAAGATTAAAAAAAAAACAAAAACAAAACATATATGCCGAGCTACAACATGTGTTGACCTTCTGTACCTGAAATCTCCTCCAGGCACTGTTTGGCTGTCTTGCTGTAGACCAGTTCTCCTTTGGTGGGGCTGAGGCAGGGGTCGGCCGGGGCCACCATGGTGCAGTCATTTTCTGAGAATGTCCTAGAGGAGAAATGAATGAATATGTAATGTTAATACAATAATACATTAAGTAATGCATGATAGTTATTCTGTATGTACAAGCTGGAATTTTTAGTACAGGTAAAGTTCAACAATAAACATGTCACAGTTGCCAAAAAAGACTTCCTTTTGAAATTGATGAAATCTGCTCCATTGCAAATTATTATTATTATTATTATTTTTTATAATAAACACATCTCATCCTGTGTTGGGCTGGCATTCCAAATGACAAGGTTTTCAAAAGCTTTGTCAAGAAGTATCACCTCAATGTGCATACAGTTTTTGTCTGTTTTTGCTACAATAACAGGTTGAATAAATGACATTTTCATTTTGTGTTAAATGCAACAGATGGACACATCAAAATGGAGGGGGCGATAGATGAAACCTTTTTAGTGACTATCTCATTATGTACAGTTCTAGCTACAATTTTTCTAAATCCTGAACCGCATTGAAAACCTTGGGAATGTTATTGAGAGAGATTGTTACAAACCATTTAACAAAAGTGAAGTGTCTTCACTTATGCACCAGGAGTGGCATAAAGTATGCAACAGCAATGTCAAATACTGGTGGAGAGAATGCCAAGACACATGAGAAGTGAAATGAAAATCATAACCATTAAAAGTGTTGCCAGGCACAACGAACCCCACCCCTTGCAAACATTACCTGAATTGTCCTATCTCTTATCATTCTGAAAACACATTTTTGGTGGCCTGGACTGTGATCTTTGACCTATATTCAACAAATGTAATGGGATCTATTCTGGACCACCTCACACTTTTTTGCTTAAAGTTGCTGACAATCAGACAGAGAGAGAGAGAGGGAGAGAGAGAGAGAGAGAGAAAGAGAGAGGGAAGGAGAGAGAGAGGGAGAGAGAGAGAGAGAGACAAAGAAAAACAAAAAACACAGAAATATTTGTGTCACTTAAGAATGAAATGACTGAATTATTCATCTTGTAATAACAGCCCTTTTTGTTATTTTGATCAGTTGCCAATTTCAGAAAACAACAAATGTGTGTAGATAGGGAGATATACTGTCAGTAGTTAATTAAAATGCTCAATTCGTTAAAACACATATGTATAAAAAGTAAACCAGTGATGGATTATTGTATGTGTATTTTTATCCGTCTGTTCATTTCCACAATGTGTCTACTCATCTGAAGAAACAAGAACTAAATCTACTTGATGAGATAAAGGCTGTTACATATACATTCTCACACCCATGATAAATAATAATAAATAACCAGCAGAAGACTGAACACTGACAGATAATCACAACCTAACATATATTTACAAAAACGTATGTACTGTGAAACATATGTACTTCAAGTACACATAACTATCTTGAAGTAAACAGTGCTAATCCTAAACACATGCAGCAGAGCAGCAGAGGCCAATCTAAACACATCCGACCGCACAACATTCATCCCCTCCCATACACACAAACACACACCAGGGACCACCACCTGCAGAGCTGCAGATAAAAATTGGCTTCCATTTGCGACAGCAGAATCAGCCTGACTTCAGCTCAGGTGAAAGAGCTGCTTTCTTCCTGCAAGCTTCACTCACTATAGTGGATTCGCTGAGATATTCACTCCCACTGCAGTGTGGAATTATTACACCCAAAATATCTGACTGGATATTTGAAGAAAGACTGTTATTTACTATATATCAATGATTCTAAACCAGGGGGGCTGGGATACTCATCGAAGGGAATGCAAACACATGGGCGGGGGGGCCTTGCGTGCATGTGAGTGCATTAGTGAGCATATCACACCTTTAAAAATAATTAGGCACACACTCAGTGCTCACATATTGGAGGAATCCATGACCATATGGTCCATCCGTATTGTCTAGCTCATCACTTCCCCCTCCCACAAATTAGTTTCTGGGGGACAGAAGGTAGTAAACTTTGTCTATAGGGCTAAATAAAATGTTTAAAGGAGGTACCAGTAGTCTGATGATGCCATTGGGGGGGTTGGTTCAAAAAAGGTTGAGAAACCTTGCTATATATGATGCTCCTACATGTAGTATTCATGTCTCAGATCTTTAGGTTAATGAAGTATAATGATGAAATAATGTCACTTAAATCACGTGTGTGCTATTTCTTTATATATCCTTCAACAAAACTTGATTTAGGTGTGTGTCAAAGGAAACATTTAACAGAAAGGAAAAACCATGACACAAAAGGTACTGTTAATTAAAAAAAAAAACTTCACAAAAGCACATCAAACAGTGTTAAGCAATTTTCAGTGGAATGAGTTGCAGTGTAGCCATATCACCTCTGTGTGAAACTACAAATTAATCTTCCACACCGACTGCAGCAAAGTCCTGCTACCAAACTGGTCTCTTACACTAAACAGAAACGGTTACTTATAGTGTGTGGAGAAAGAGACAAAGACAAAGATGCCTAATTGGGCTGAAAATGATGGTAAATTGCAGCACTGCAGGAGGCCTTTACGCTTCCTGCTGACAGCTACGGGGAAGGCCTGCTGGTGGAGAGAAACATTTATAGCAAGGGAGGGAGGATGATACTTTAACATGCCCACCGTGTACTACTTTATGTAGAGAAGGTGGAGAAATCTGCACTGCAAGTTAAATATCAGACCAGAGACTACAATCTACAGATGACAATTAATTGATTAAGAATCAGGGACCTGTGTTTCTGTTTAACATGAGCAACAGAAAGTGAATCCTCTCAGCTTCAAAACTACACAGGGTAACTTGTCACACAGATATAACTCACTATGGCCAAATTTGGAGTGTCTAGTGCCAAAGTTAATAAAAATGCTACTATCTGTAAACTAAGACACCCATGAATAATAATGCAGATGGCCGGTTCACTTTTGTTCTTTCCATACTTGAGTGGGATGCCTGCCCTTTAGCAGTGTCACTTTGGAAATCCTCCTTCATAAATGACTATCAGTCACAATCTGTCTAAGAATGATAGTTGCAGCAGTTTTAACTCACTAAATGTGTGGGATTAAAGTAATGCTAATGCTTGAACGAGTTGAGACTGAATGTTGCAGAGCTGACTGTGCACAACGGAGGAGGTAGACGAGAGAAGGGGTGAAGGATTAAGCCTTGTTTAATGGGATTCCTAACTCTCTTTCTCTCAGAACACAAAGGCATCCCAGAGACTTTGGCAGCTCCAACATTTTTTTTTTTCTCTTGGATTACCTCTGCTGTCATAGGAGAAAATCGGCCCTGCTGGGCAGATTTACCCACTTCCTGCACCTCTGCTGTCTGTAATGTGTCTGTAATGTCAGGGAACCATGTGCCAGCTGCATAAATCAAAACCTGAGAGAAGTGGAGTAGCTTCCAGGGTGCTACAGTACCAGTATCTGGATTCTCACATCAAAGATGAAACTCAGACAGTTAAATAATAGGCTTTGACAAGCACCATTCAGTGGATGATAATTTATTCTGTAATGACTGTGAAAGGATGTGGAGGCAATAGAAGATGCACGGTAGGTTACACCAGCTGATCACTGGGAGTGCTCCAAGATCCAGGGGGTGTGGGGTGAATTTTTGTTTCTATTTGTAACAATGCACAGGTACAGTACACCATTGTGGGGAGTGATAGAATATGACTACCTAATAAAATAACAGAAATGGACAAACTGCATTTATCTTCCATTTAAAAAGAAAACAGTTATAGTCTTATTTGAATGAAGTTCCTGATTTTTTCCAAAAACTAGTGTGTTTCTACAAATCTTGGAAGATGGAGATACAATGGGCAATCAAGTGAAAACTGTAATTCATGTTCAATGTTATTTATATAACTATGTCTTTTTCACCTGTTCCAAGCTGTGACAAAACAGCCTTTCCTGTTTCATTTTTACTTTAAAAGGATCTGCTGCAAGGCAACAAAATACACATCAAAAACTGAGTGAAAAAAATGTATTAAAGAACTGTGAATGGCTTTTTTCATCTTGTTTTCCTAGTTTTGATTCTAACTTGTTAAAATCAAACAGCAAAGGAAAAATTAGGTCTTTAACCTTTTTCCTTGACAAAACACTGCTTCTGAGTTTTTATGTCGTAATATCTCTATCAACACTAATATAATACAATGCTCGTGTAATTACAGAGTGACTGTGGGGTTCAATGCACTTCTGTAATCAAACACAATGTGTTCTAAATAAATAGTTATAGAGGATTGTAATCTGCAGTGAACATAACTGTATCTACAGCTGCGTACTCACCTGTACATGAAGGGGGCCACAGTGGCAGTATTAGGGTGGTTGTGCTGCTGTTGCTGAGGAAGCTGAACTACTCCATTCCCACCGAGTGCTGCTCCCCCTCCACCTCCGAGGACCCCACTGGTCCCAGACAGGGCTGAGGTGCTGGTGGAAGAGGTCATGCTGGTCCGCTTCCCCTCTGGGCCCCCCGTGGAGCGTTGCATGTAGAAACTCCCACTTTGCCCTCCTTTTGTCATCTTGGCTCTCTCTCCGTCTCCTCCTCGTAGATTACCGCTGCTGTTTAAGGCCTGGCTTTGGGACTGGCTTTGATTCTGAGCCTTGGCTGTTGAGGTCGAAGGAGCTTTGAGCCCTGGTTTTGGGATACTGCTGGAAGCAGAGGAGACAGTACCATCTTTCTTTCCTGATGAGGGCTTTCCACCTTTTGGGATGAGGCTGGCAATTTTGGAACTCTTCTTGGTGGACTCAGAAAATGCTTCACGCTCTTCTTTGGGTGGAGAATTGTCCTTCGATGATTTCCCACTCTTGCTTTTGTCCTCCTTGTCTTTCGATGAGGCCATGGACCTGCTGCCATTGGAAGAAGCCTTTGAAAATGAAGTTGAGGATGAAGAAGAGGTTTTGTTTGATGACGTGACGGAGGAAGTCTGCGTCTTGGTAGGCATTTGCTTGGCTGCAGCGCTGCTACTGCTGCACATGGATCCCGTTGGCGTCAGTCCATCCTCCCCGTACTCAGACAGGTCATCCTCTTCCTGTAGAGCCATCTCTGCCACAGATGGTGAAGTTCTTGAGGCTGATCTAGGATTGATCAAGCGGAACTTCTCCAGCATGGACCGTTGAGGAGGTGCTCCAATAGCTGATCCTAACTTTGACCCATCACTCCCGTGTACGTGGAGGCTGTCCGGGCCCTGAGGTGAAGAGGTAGGGGAGGGTGAATGCGTGGGACTTGCCAGCATGGATGAGGTGGCACTGTGTTTGAGGTTCATGGACTTGCTGCGCCAAGTTTTTCCAGCAGTGGGTGAGGGGATGGCAGAGGCCAGCTGCTGCCCACTGAGGCTAGTTGGAACTGTGCCACCGATACCACTCCCATTCATGCCGCCAGCTACTGGGATGCCCCTCACTGACTCTGAACAAGGAAAAAAAAAAGAGAGAGAAAAAAAAATTAAAGGTGTTTATTTGGGGGACAAACAGTTTTGAGTAAATAGCTCAATGTAGCTGAAGTAAATGAAAGAAAATCAAATTTCCGGATAAAATAAGATGATTACTAATTAATTTGAACATTGAGAGACATGATGCGAACATTGCCTCTCAGTAGGTGCTCATACTGCTCACTGATTTCTCAAGCAAAATATGAAGTTCAGATCAAACTTTCTAGTTCTGTTTTGACACACTTCCAGAGATTTCTTGGGATTTTCAAAAGCCACAGCTGAAAATTGTGCTGCCACTTTCTGTGGTTTCACACACACAAAAACCTACTGAGGATTTAAATGTGGTGTAATGTTAAAAGCGTTCCAAGCTTATCCCCAATTGACAGAATATCAATGGAAGTTGGGGTAAAATGTCCTCATTGTTATTACACTGGCTTGCACTCAAGTGTGTTGTACCTTCGTGTTAAAACTTCCACCCAGTGATTTACGACTCCATTGAGGCCTGTCAAAGCATGTGAGCTGGTGAGGAATGGTACTTATAATAGAAGGGTCACCAATGTTGTAGTCATGACAGCAAAATGGGTCACACCAGCTGGGTTTTCACGGATAGTTAAAAGAAAAAAATTCCTGCACCCAGCTACATGCAGAGTGCCAATTTTCCGCTTTTCCTAGAGTTATTGTCATAAGGCACAAATGGCAATAATCTACTTTATATGTTCATGTAATACATGTAGACAAGGAGTGCAACAGCAGAGTGGGAGTTTCTTGCTGACAAAACGTGACTGCTGCCTCAAGTCAAATAATATCGTTGCCATGTCTGCCTTGGATCCACAGATTTGTCTACTCCAACTTATGAGAAAGGTGTTACTTTTTGACCAAGTAACTGTTCAGGATGTGTGCAAAATGAGTCAGCCACAATGGATGGGCAAAGCATAAAATAGTATAGAGTTAAAACAAAATTACTCATACAAGCCTGTAGAAGGTTTTGTAATTTATTGCAGTTTCAGAACAAGGTCTGAATGCTGGATTATAACGCATTCCACAAGTGTTTACTTCTGCCACAGTTCCAGTAACGTTTTGATAGGAAAATATATCTAACTGAGCCAAACCACACACTCAAACACAATGAGCACATAAACATCCATCATGTGCGTAAAATAAATGTTTTAGCGCTGGCTGCTGAGTGTTGACCTTTACACACACCCCATTTCTCTTGGCTGGTGGGTCTACAAACCAGCCACCCCCCCTTATTTATCACACCCTTTACATAGTGAAACAAAAAAAGGAAAAGAATAAAGGAAAAGTGGAATTACAGATGAGGAAAAAAGATGAAAGCTGATGTGGTGACAGCATTAAGTTATGTACCATTAGACTGAATGTCTGCCTGGCTGTCATCCAGTGCAGTGAGCAGGGTTCAGCTGGGTCTGAGTCACCTCTAGTCTACAACTTAAAGCCCCTTCAGACAGACAAAGGGCAGCTCTGGTTTCATTTGTGACAGGAACCAACACACTTTTTAACAGCTTAAACTTCTGACAGCTTCTTCTGAAACCTTAAAATGCACTTGGCAACACATGCATGTGCTGCATTACTCTTAAGTGCCTCTTTTCTTTACATCCAATGGTATATGATTGAACCTAGCAACCAGCTCTAAAGTCTCCTAAGAGCATGGTGACTTATTCAGCCTCACATCACAGTTTCAGCAGCCTGTTTGCTATTTATGCCACTTCCTTGACTTCATATAACAAAAAGAAAAAAAATTGTGGTCCTGCCAGAATCCCTGCTTCTTAAAGTCCACAACAACAGGTGTCTAACAATAATATCATGAATATCTGGCTTACGCCTGTTTACATAGGCAGAAGCAGCTGTCTACTTGATCATTTGTCATCAGTCTTGCAAACAAAGCACCAATTCATAAGCAGAATGAAAACAAGTGTCATATTCAGTCTGCTCTTGGTCATTTATACATTGCATATTAAGAATATTAATTTTCTGTAGCTTTAACATTTTAGAATGCTAACTATTAAAGATGATGTGTATCTGGTCAGTCATACGAGACTGATATAAATCTGAATGAGAATGCGAAGATGAAAATTCCAGTGTTATTATGTTTCCAGGTGTTTGTCCTCTGAATTCCCTCTTATCTTAGAGATAGTGCAATAGCCCTGGGTCCTTTATGAATGTGAAAGAGTGTATTTAGATGCATTTGTGTGATTATGTGTGTGTGTGTCCAGTCAATTAACCCAGTCTTCCTCCTCCTCCTTCCCCACCCGAGGCTGTTTCACAACGGCACCATACTTTTCACCGTGCCGTGACTTGCCGTTGCCATGGCAACAGGCTCCTCTTTCTTTTTTGCCTCAGTGGCCAAGAAATGAAATGTCACTTGTTCTGGGCGGTGGTGGCCCCTCTGCTAACAAACACACATGTACACACATGCATGCTGTTTGGAACCAATGCCAGATGATGCAGAGGGATCCCTATGTGTCAAAGCAGCGATTAATGTGTGAAATGTGGAAGTCTGAAATGGCACATTAATCTGCATAAACATACATGTGAGGACCAACAGAAATGTTTTGCTGGTCAGCTGGCTCTTGCACTTGTGACACTGACATTTCTCTTCAACATGGTGTTATTGTTGTTTAACAGTAGATTTACACTCCAAATTTTTTTTTTTCAGCTTAGCAGCTCTTACATCACGGCCAGAGAGATAATAAATTGTTACAGTTTCACATTGCTTCAGTTCTTCTCCATGATGCCAATAATGTTTCTAACAAAATGTCTATTTGAAACAGAAACAATGGGCTGGGTATTGAGGCGAGGCCACAATCTAGAATGGTATTGTGGTAAAATCAGGGCAAACCAAGAAAAAAAAAATATATATGAGGACATGTAATAAAACAGAAAAGTGTGTAGCACGACAGGGGTGGAAGCAAATAATAATGGCAACTTGTGAGAAAGACTTCCAGTATCTGTTTCCTTTCCTGCAACCTCCATTTGCCCAGAAGGTTCTGGCTGCACTGCTGACATTTCACCGCGATTGATTTTTCTTTTCCCCCCTCTACTTTAGACCAAAAATCCTGTTTCATCTCCCCCTGCAGTGAAGCTCCAATACCTGTCTGGTGTCTTATCTCTAAAAACTGTTTGTCTGCTTTCAGGGCTCAACTTCTGCATGTGAATGGGCAATGAATTACCAAAATGGCAGGAAATCTGCATCTTTGTACACTTGGGACTTGTTTGCTTCAAATTAGAGACATCCAACTTTTTGGGTACATATTATTACTATCTGCTCAAAAATAATTTAATTTTCAGAAATGGGTGGATATACTTGTGAACTTTAGGATCAAACACAAGACAAAGTGATTGACAGGTTAAAAACACATTTTATCTTGATTGAGAGGCTTTCCATTGCTCTCTGCACAATAACTGTGTAAAACTTTATCATCAGTCAAATCTACAATATTTGGAATCAAAGTTTAATGATTACAAGGTAGTCTAAGACAACGCAGACTCCATGACTACTATGACTATAAACTCTACTGACAACAAAGTGGGAGCACTCTGAAATATGTGTATAGCTTTTTAAAATCATTATAACTGTATGAGACAACAAGTTACAGTATAGCAGCTTTTGTGATTGAGCAAAGCATACAAAGCTTATTGTAAATAAAGCAAATTACACAATAATAAACCATTCAGTCAGTAAACCAGTGTACTCACTGCTCACAACAGGAGCATGGAGACATTATTTACTTGTGAGTAATGAGGTTTTATCAAGTAAATTCTATGCCGTCCACTTTGACAACTTTCTTTAAAAAAAAAAAAAAATCATCATGGTTGAAGAGCAGCTATTTGTTACCTTCATCTCTCAAATGTCTTTCACAATGTTTTCCATTTCCCAGCTATATTCAATGGCATTTACTATATCTCCCTTTTAACAAAGAATTGGGAATGATTCAGCACACTGGGTAGAACTGGTGAAGTGAGTTCATCCACAGCCATTTGCTCATCTTTCTGAGTAAGTGGTGCCACCAAGTGGTTGGGAAGGAGAATTTTAAATGTGGGTCCCTCAGTAGTTCAAGGACCATTAAAAAAATCATTATTTACCTGAACTGCTCAAGTCACTGAGGCCTTAAATACTGTAATAGGTTTTCCTTACCTCTGTCGTTACCACTGGCATACTGGAGAGGTTTGCTCTTGTCAATGCTGTTGAAACTCTGGCTGCGACGGTTGAGGTTAGATGAACCTGGGCTCCTGGAGGCCCCGCTGCCTGCAGCAGGTACTCTGGAGGGCCCCGGTAACCTGCAAAGATGGGTGCAAAAAGAGGAGGAAGGTTTAGACAAGAAGATGGCATAATGGATTTTTAGATTTCTAGAAAAATGTCCTTCAGGTGGGACATCTTATAGCAGAATTATCCTGAACTTAAAGGTCAATGGTAGAACCGCAGACAATGTTAGAATTAATAATGACTGTGACAAAGACCTAATGTCAATCTTAAATTAAAACTTTCACTTGGCTTTAGCTTCAGTCAAAGTTTTAATTCAAGATAAATTTATGTGCAGATAACCGACTGAAAGCTATCGGCACTTAATTATTGGTTGAAACCTGTGGTAAATCAAATGAAATCTATAAAAGCATACTCTGACCTTTATAGTTCCAACCCTCTCCCCCATGCTCCCTACATACATTGATATTTGAGTTCTTCTGCTTACATATAATAGCAAAGACTTCTGCTGAGAAGCTTGTTTTATACGCCAGTCGCTGTCACTCTTTTACACACTCACATAATCATTTTTCTTTTGACACGGCTAAAGCTGCAAGTGTCAAATGTTGATTTGCTATGCTGCAGCTGGAGGATTTCAGAACTCCCAGGAGAGCACTATAAGAACTATTGCAGCAAATGCCCATTTTGTTCAGTATCTTTGCATTGTGTTTTATTATGTACATTGCTTTCCTCTATAGCTTTGTTCATAACTGGTT
Source organism: Siphamia tubifer (assembly GCA_020466265.1). Classification (NCBI taxonomy): domain Eukaryota; kingdom Metazoa; phylum Chordata; class Actinopteri; order Kurtiformes; family Apogonidae; genus Siphamia; species Siphamia tubifer. Next base: position 57,719,865 of record CM035794.1, on the reverse strand, counting down.
TGAAGATCTAATTATCAGAGCAATCACGATGAAGTATTTGTACCACTTTATTTTTTATTATACACGTAGTAGACTCCCATTTGTGGTTATACCAAGTCAGTTTGTGCTGAGTAAAGACCTTGGTTGCTCCAGAGGAGTGGGTGTTTACATTTATAACCTGATCTTTATCAATTTTAATAGGGAAAAAACTTGAATTGATTCTAACAACTTTGTGTCTTCTTGTCTGTCTGCCTGAAAGCTGCCATGATGTCCTTTTACAAAAAAATAATTGATTTGCTACGCTGAATATGTCACCCTGGTCTGTACTGCAGATGGAGCCGAGATGTCGGAGGGGAAAGATTCTTTAGGGGTTTAATCTTGTTCTGGTCAAAACAAGCATTTCATATGCTCCATTAAGCTTTAAGGTCATTGTTAAATAAAAACAAACAGACAGGTCTGTACATAGCATGGATTAAAAAAAACATTGTGTTTATTAAAATTCATCTCCTTTTGCTGCCTACAGTACTATTTTATTTGTTTGGCACAGAGGAGAAGCTCTGATGGAGTTGATTTCCAATTCATTCACTATTTCCTTACTGTTTAATGAGAGAATAAAATAACAGTTGGGTGGTTTCTCAGTAGCCAAAAATATAAGGGACCAACATTGACTACCCCAGCATTAAAAGAAATTCACGTTATACATAACCTATGACAGAAGCTGATGTGTACAGTATATATCTATAGAATATTTTACAGTGAACCTACCTCCACAGCTTCCTGAAAGTTAGCAAAACTTTCATTTAACTTATAAAACTCAATAACCTTCTGTCCAAACTCCAGTGGTGTAATGATCCTTAGACAAGTCTCATTTATTATTAGTATGATTATAATTATTACTATTATTTTAAATGTAGTCCAGAAAAACAAACAGAGATGCCAGCCTACTCTCTCTGTTTCGCTCTTCTCCAAATCCAGCAGTAATATTTGTGCACTATAATAAAAATGATTATGTCTTACAGTTTGTAGGTTTTACTGGCCACACAAGCAGCTGCATTAATGGAAACTGATTCAACATCAGGCAAACATAAGATAATGTTAGCCTTTCATGGCGTTAGCCTTTCATGACGTTAGCTTTTCATAATGTTAGCCTTTCATGGCGTTAGCCTTTCATAATATTAGCATACTCTCATCGTTTAACTATTGGTCACGTCACTTCTCTAAATGTGTAGTCATATTTCCAGTAGTTGAAAACAGTAACTCATTTGGAAACCACCTTAAAACTTACCTCTGAGTAATGTATTCCATGAAAGTAGGTTCTCGTGTCACTCAATTTTAATTACATTTTCATTTGTTTCCAATAGTTGTGTATCTTTGCAGTGAGCTGTCAATCAGGTTCCCAATCTGGTCAATTTTAATTGGCAACATTTTCCTGGCATGACCCGCCCTACTCTGCCTCTGATTGGCTCATCAGTCCTCATGCCTAAAATTAATCAATCTAATCCAGAGGTGTCAAACATGCAGCCCGGCCCGCCTAAAGGTCCAATCTGGCCCTTTAGATGAATTTATAAAATGCAAAAATTACACGAAGATATAAATCATTTTAGTTCATGGTCCACATTCACACCAATTCAGTCTCATAATATAATAATCTATAAATATTCACAAGTAAAAAAAAATCCTCTGAATTTTTTTTCCCATTTAGTAACACTAAAACAAACTATAATTTCACAATATTCTACCTATTACTAAATATTTTGTGTATCTGTAGATCCACTGTGATCTGTAAGTTAGAATGCATATGTGTAAATGATAAACACAATCCTAATGTTTGTTTTCATGATGTAATTTTACTTTTTTCACTCTAAAACAAAGAGTAAAGTTTGGAATTGACATTATTTATATATTATTCTGTTTTGTTTTTACTGGTCCAGCCCACTTCAGATCAAATTTAGCTGAATATGGCCCCTGATCTAAAATGAGTTTGACACCCCCTGCCTTTAATGATTAGATTCTAATCATTAAAGGCCGCGAATACTGGCCAATTAGAAGCAGACTTGGGTGGGGCATGGCTTCAGGGTTATTATATATTATATATATATATATATATATATATATATATATATATATATATATATATATATATATATATATATATATATATATATATATATATATATATATATATATATATATATATATATATATATATATATATATATATATATATATATATAATTTTGGTAGTGAATACTGAATGGTGCACATCAGGGATATTTAGAAGTAGGTATGATGACTGAAAAAATAAGTAGGTATACTCAGTATAACACATTTTACCCTGGACTATACCTCTGATTCCAAATAATTTTTATACCAGTTTAGTGGTTCTGATTTTAACCGAAAGGCTCCATAAAGAAAATTAATCTTTGAGCCGCATGTTTGTTAAACATTGTTTCAGATATATCTAACAGAAACAAATTGCAAAAATGAGGGGCAAAGAAATGACACAAAGGAAACATTTTCAGTAACACTCTGGTCTGTTGTTTTGGAATTTGTAGATGTTGAGTTTTACATTGTATGTACAGTAGCAACACCAGCAGATGTTCCACTGTATACACAGAAAACAACAGCTCTGCTTGGACAGGCACATGTTCAGTTCAGACCAGATGCAGGCACTCGACTCAAAGACTTGGAACATCACAGCAGTGACATCCAGTAAAGTAAGGTCGGAGAGAGCATGAAGATATAACCGAGAGAGAAGAAGAAGTGTGTGGAACACAAGAGAAGTACAGTAAATCTATACAAACATATCTCATCCACTACTTGTGAGAGCTCTGCACAGTGTGGGCCTCACAACAAGAGTGAAAGCAAAGAATCAGCTGTGGAAAAAAATTAAAGACATGCGTAAAAGATGAGGAACAAAAGAACGAAGGAACAGAACTGGGATGGATAAAAAAAAAAAACATGCATACACAGACACTGAAAAAGTCAGTCCCATCTCAGACAGGAGAAAATGAGAGATAAACATGAGAAAATGAGCAAGAGATTGAGGCAATTCAGATGGAAATCAGAAAGAAGACCCTTTCATCATAAGATTCTTTCATCTTCCAAATATATGTTTGATAATGTATCAGCAAAAAGAATCTTGAGAAGGAAGTATGATGTAAATTCTGGACAGATGAGACAGATATTAAAAGTGTATCTGACAGAGAAGTGACCTGTGTGGACCTTAGGTGAGGGGAGAAAAGCCCTAAAAATGACTTATTTAAACTGTGAGCTTGGCTGGCTTCATTTGCTTAAGTTTTTGCTAGGATGTTTAAGCCATCACGCAGTCCACTTTCCAGACTTTTCAATGTTATTTTAGAAACCACATTTTCTGTACTTTTCCTGGTTTAGTTTTGAGGTGAACAGCATAAACTAAACAACTCAATTAAGTACTTGATTTAATGGAAATAAATAGTAAAATGTAAAAGCTATTGAAAATATACATTTGAACAGAAATGCAAAGTATAGATGAATTGTAGTTGAGATCAAACGTACAAATATACAGGCTCTTCGATATCTGATTAACTTTAGAAAGTAGCCAAACACAAACAAATGATAGATGCTTCCATACCCTCTTTAGAAATAAGCTATAACTGCACTTATCTCTGTCCTTGTAATATCTCTTAAAGAGCAAGGCAATCTTTAATGTTTGAAGGACACACATCAACAGAGGCTTTGAGCATTGATTGTTTTCCCATTTAAGAACTGCTACGGTTTTCTTGCTTCAGGGTTCAGACAGGAGACAACTCATGGTGATTAAAAATATGTAACTTGTCAGATGGCAAAACGGCAATTAAAGGTTATTGGGCTTGTATGAATGAGAATCAGATGGAGGCAGCAGAGTTTGTAAACTATCACTACCCACTGGCCTCTTTTGTCTGAACTATGTGTGCAATTTACTGTGTGTATTTGTAGGAATTAAAGAGCACTTTCTGCTCAGCCGCAGTAGTGAGGCGTGTTGTCAGTGATGTGAGAGGGCAGATTACCACCCATTGGGCTGAAGCTGCTGGCTGCAGCATTTTTGCCATTGCTCAGTGGCGGCTGGAGAGGAATTATTTGCCAACATGCTGGTTCCCATTGCCTCTGAGTTGGAACAAATGCTGCAGGCATCAGACAACTGGGCTGTGGTGTGTATGCCTGTGTGTGTGTGTGTGTGTGTATATACATATATATATATATATATATATATATATATATATATATATATATATATATATATATATATATGGGTGAATGAGTCATGTGTATTTGTAGCATAGCTTCACCATATCTGTGTAATTTTATTTGTGCACATTTTATACAATCCATAGAGAGTAAGTGGTAACCCACATAGCCCATGTGTGTTTGTAGAATGATACCAAGGCCCTCTGCTGTTTGTGTGATATGTTTGCCATCTTACACATGACACCTGAAAGGTGGTCATCATAGTCTATGGTTCCCTAAATGGTATTAACAAGCTTGGCAACATAGAAAGTGTCATAACATCTAGTTAGCAGCAACATCTTTGCCAAGGTTTCTAAAAGGGCTATTCCTAAGAGTCAGATCACACTGAAGAGCAATACTTAAGTAGTTCAAGTGCTGGTCTACAATCAGACAGTCCAGACTTTAAGCACCAAACAAATAGCTGAACTAAAACATTCCATGATCATCTAACACTGTCTATTTTCTTTACTCAAAATCTCTATTGAAGGCAGATTTTTTTTCTCCTCACGAACTGAAGGTAAATATTTGACTTAATGGTTATATTTAGATATCAGTGTTTTTCAACTTAGGGATTGGGCCCCTATGTGGGGTCACCTGGAAATCAATTGTGGTCACCTGAAATTTTGAGTAATAATAATAACAGTAATAACAATAATAATAATAATAATAATAATAATAATAATAATAATAATAATAATAATAATAATAATAATAATAATAATAATAATAATAATAATAATAATAATAATAATAATAATAAAGTTGAGACAGACAATCCCAATCCATAGCAGACATGACACACTGATAAACACTGTGGTACTGTTTATCATTGTGGTCAGTTTCAGATGCTGCAGTTCTTTCATAATTAATTTTTTGAGTTATTGTTTATTCGGTATTAATTGTCAGCCTTGTAAATACAAGCTGGACTGACTGTATATATACTGACCAAGGAAAATCTAATTTTCAATTTGTGCAGAAATTTACACCTGGCTTTTCTGCTTCTGACCATAATCATATACATTATATAGACTAATGTAATCTAAAAATAACATTTATTTTCAACATAGTAGAGCAAACTATTGGATGATGAAAAACATTTATGTTGAGCAAAGAAACATCTCAATTTTGAATGTCTGGTATATCCTGAAATGTATGATTATAACCCTTTGATGCATACTGATCACTACAGTGGACAGTTATTCTACAGCTGTTCTCTTGTATATTCATGGGTTTGTTTTAGTTCCATATCAGTCAGTTCATACCATTACTGTAACTTGGCTGTGTTTAATACCTGATCTGCTGTAGCATATTTACCTGGAAATTGCTTGCTGCTATTACACTGTAATTAACAGTCTTCTTAAACAAAAACTGTATTAAAAATATCATGTTTCATAGTGTTCTGATATTGCATTTTAAATACATGTTTCTTTGCTTCAAAGCTTACATGTATGTTTTCCAGCTGAGTGGCCCTTTACTTTTCACCGTCTTTATTAAACCTATAGCAGCTGCCATTAGACAACATGCAGAAATAAAAAGATTCCAATCACATGTATTTTTTTTTTTAGGCCTAAAGAGGAATAAAAACATTTGGGAAAAGAATATTGACTAAGGTTTTTGTAATTCATGCATCAAAGGGTTAAAATGGAGTTGTAAGAGGATGGGAGCCACTGACCTATATAGTTGCACTAATAACCAAAACATTTCCCTGGTAAGATCTGACACTCTAGGTATTATAAGGTGGACTGAAAATATTTGATGAAGCAGGTAACTTAAACTGAGAGGCACTTCTTCAACTTGACACCGAGGCAAACTTTCGCTCTGCCGTAAGATTTTCAGAGCAACTGTAACTGTCACTAGGCACGCTGAGTAGCTGATGCAGAGGTTTGTTTGTCTGCTAGAAAAAAATGTAGAACAGAAAACCCATTCAAAGTAAAGTTGCTTCATGAAAATGCTTGAGTGAATCTCCAGTCTATAGAGTTCTGAACAGCATGTTCAGTGTAAGAAGTAGCAAGCCCAATAAGAGTTACATGCAGTGTTTGAGATATTTACCTTGTGTTTTTCTTTTGGGGTGACCCTAGTCCACCGTGGCCCGGGGGACTTGCATATCGTGCTGTGAGACTGAAGAGAGAGCAGAGAATATGACGGACAAAATGTTAGAGGAATGAGACCAGCGTTGATCTGGAATGTTCCTAATCTATGCCTTAATGTAATATTGTGAGAAAGAGGAGGCATTGAGATAGAGGCACGGAGAGGAGAAATAGGACGAAGAGGAGAAGCAACAGCACATGGTTTATCTTCGATCCTAGTGCACTTCTTTTTTTTTTTTTTTTTTCATTTTTCACATGACGATTCACACATTTATTGCCACATTTGTATGACTAAGCCAATTACATCCTTCGGTCTATTTATATGACTACTGATCTAAAAAATAAAGAAAGAAAGAAAAGAAAGAAAATTTTCACAGACTATTTTATTTTGCCAGTGTTTGAAGAAAACCCCAGAACACACAACACATTGAGGAAATACCCACAGCATCAGTCAGAGTTTATATCCCAACACTCACTGTTTAGTCATTCACAGAAATGGGAATTAACACAGTCTATTCGAGGTGGTCCCGTTTTTTATTCATCCTAAGGTACTTGGAGAATTTTTGGAGAACAAAAGCCTTTAATCATAAAATACAGCCTGTAGACAAGAAAAGATGAGCAGCTGCTGTTTATTCCTGTGTGTAAATGTCTTGTGTGAGCTGCATGAGTAGCAAACCATGTGAATGTTGCTCACACTTGTTACAACCTGAATAAACTGAGCGTCTATTGAATGTTAACCCTTTATTTCCACAGTCAGTTTTAGCTCTTAGGACAAAATAGCCCTGGGAAACCCCTATATTTACCTCCTATAATGCTTTTAAAAAGCAACTGAGAGGCCATTCAATGCGCCCGTATCACTTTAACTGCAGATGAAGAGGCCTATTAAACTCAGTGGTCCCCAGCTAACAAAACAGATTGAACATACAAGTGGCTGCACCTGTTGTTTTTTCACTATGTAGAGAAAATTATATGTTTTATTACAATTTGTGACAAAATCTGGATGAATGGTGGACAATAATAATTAAAAAAATACTACTAATAATGATAATAATACATTTATTTATAAAGTGCTTTCAGTCAAAGTGCTGTACAAGTAATTAAAACAGGTGTTTAGATAATTTGCAACTGACTATAGAACTGAAACACATAATAGACAATTTAAAAAAATAAATAAAACAATTTATTTAATATGTGAAAATAAACATGTAGGTCTTTAACATTAGACGGAACATGCCTGTCTAATGTCTTATAAACAACACATAATTGGTAAAAAAATCTGTTGAGTTAGATTTTTATGGTGATTAAAACTAAAATTGTCATGCTGATTCCAAAATTGTAATCAGCTATTTTTCAAGCACATAATTTTTTCTCCACAGCTTACCCTCCGGATAAACAAAATGCCACTCATTAGCTGTAGTAAGGCTTGCCAGCTGATTATGATTGGACCCCTCTATATGTAGCTACGTGGAAACTTATTTCTGCAGTTACCATGGAAACAGTGCGGTAAGAGTTGTGTGCAGCTCCCAATAGGTCAGTACAATTACAGTAGAATTACAGTAGACATAAAAATGCAACAGTGTTAAATAAACATTACAGTCATGTCTGTTCCTTTCATATTTCATTGTATGTCAATATTTGAAAATTATTTTCAAAAACAAGCACATACCTGTTAAATACAGTATTTTCCATATATTTTAAGAACAAAAAGTTCAAAATAGTTTATGTGATAGAGACAAATTGAGATCAGTTTTGTTAAAAACAGCTGTCAGACCTAACTCAATAAAATTAGTGTTTGCCAGTGTTATAAAAGCCAAGGGGTGTAGCAAAAACAGCAAGTTGATAGGACTGATATTTTGGCAGATATTAGTAATTTTGGAAAACAATAGCCTTACAATCATGTTGCTGCTAAACAAATGAGGTATAGAATGCATAAACATACAACAGCATAAAAACTTCCACATCTAGAATGGTTGGATCCTCATGGGTCAACACACTAGTTTTAAATTATATCTCATCTCAAAGACATCTATCATATTAGAAAGAAACATATGTACAGTTGTGGGAAAAAAAAAAAACTATTAGACGACCGTTGTTTTGTTCAATCTGTTGTTCATCTTAATATTTGGTAAATGTTCGGAAAAATATGATAACAACAAAATTAGCTGATAAGAGTTTAATTCAAGAGCTGATATTGTCATTTTCCATGTTTTCTTTATAAAAAACAAAATTACTACAGCTCTTACATGTATAACAATGTCTTTGGGGCATGATACTGACAAAACAGTGCTATTTTAATCACGTGATACACACAGGAGTTAGTACTTGATTACATAGCTGTTGTTTTTGATGACTGTTGATGGTCTAATCATTTTCCGCAACTACATTTTGCCAGCTAACAAAGTTCAGTTGCCTATCCACTTGAGCATACCTTCCAGAGATAAACCTTCAATTCGTTTTGAAGAGGAAGCCACAGAGAAGCAGTAACAAAAAGTAAAACTTCAGAATGTCTCCAATACATAGAACAGACAAGTCAACAACTCCAGCAGCCTGTTTAGATGTCTTCCTTCACTGACAGCGGGGGAACAACTCGTTCTCTGTTTTGTGTTTGTGGGTTGCTGGTTTGGCGATGAGGAGTGAAAGTGGACAGAGACAATAAACTACCTATACTTGGGTAGCCGAATGACGCACACATCACATCTCATTTTCTGCTCTTTCTGCTTTTACTGTGCAGCTATCAAATTCACATGAAACAGAATATAAAACCAATGGCAACCACTGTGAAATTACAATTTTATATCAGGCATTTAGTTAACATTTTCTCATAAAATAAAACCAAATTAGATAAATAAATACAGTAGAATGTTAAAATATAAAACCCTTCGTCTACTTTGCATCCATCCTATGTGCTGGAAACTACCAGATTTATTTATTTTTTTATTTGACATACACGGCTAAAAAAAGTCCACAAGAAGGCCTCTTTAAGCCTCCATAACAACAATACAGATTACTACATAATTTCAAACATAATTCACAATAGAACTAAATAATACTAAAAGACAACACTGTCATCCAACTAATAACAAGTGAATCCCAAGAATGAAATATGATACTTATGGATCTCTGTAATAAAATGACCAATAAAATCAACCATTTACCAGTTCATGATGTCGCTGGCACTAATCCATCCTCCTCATATCACTTTGAGATTTCGATAACTCACAACATATATCGTCCAGGCTCTGCCACACACACATTAACACACGCAGCTCAAACTGACACTGTACCTAGGAGATGAGTCGGGCTTGGCCAAGTTCTTGGCTCTCCCATATGGCAAACGGCTTTTTCTGTCACGAGATGCAGCAGTAGGCAGGCGCGAGCAGCGCCAGACCAGGGGGTCAACTTGTTCGCCCCGGGACATGGTGAGTTAAAGAGGGAGGGTTTGATGTGCCCTGCCAGGCCAGAACCCCCCTGCCTTCTACAAGACCTCCCGTGGCTCCGGGCTGTCGCTTTCTGTCCAATGGGGAGTTCCCCTTGGACACACAAACTCACACATCCCATCCCATGCCCCAGAGACACCAGCGAGGCCAGCAGGTGCTGTCTATAGAAAGCACTCCATACCACAACTGTAGATGTGCAGCAGTGTGTGTGTGTGTGTGTGTGTGTGTGTGTGTGTAAATGTGTGGGACACATTTGATTAGACAATTTAAAAAGCTTAACAGTTTTTTTTTTTTTTATTTGAAGCATCCAATCTTCTTCTTTATCTAATATTTTATGAAATTACTCAGACATGCTAAATCTTCAGGGTTGGCTAAATCTTACAGGAATTCATCTCTGTGGAAAATTAGAATTGTAAAAAAGAATTGTGAATAGAGTTAATTACATTTCACGATATCAAATTGTCAGTAGAAAAAGAACCTGCTTAGCAGCGAGGTATGAAGCCTCAAACAAAAGAACACTGCACATGTACACTGGAATACAAAGTTTTGAGTACGGCTGGGCGATTATATGATCGCGATTAATGATCGCGATACATTTCATGTCTATTATGGTGATCAGCTGCGATCAAACATGGCGGAAATGTACATTGAAGTGTAATTTGTTCCACTAATGCATAAATATGCATGAAACTGGAGCTACACTGCCGGAACTAGCGGGGGCGCTGTAGCTCACATTTGGACGGGAACAGACAAAGATAAATAAAAATAGGTGCAGGAACTTAAGCCAGATGCACAGACACAGACAACAGAAAGAATGGCAGAAAGTGGAGCTGAGGACAGTGAAATATTCTCCAAAGAGGACGATATTATTGAGAAAAAAGGTCAGTTGACATCAGTTGTGTGGCAGTGGTTTGGCTACCGTAAGAGTGACGTAAAGCAAATCAACCTGGTGTGCAGGGTACGTCAGTGGTTGGTGCCATCAACATCTGGCAACACAACACATGTTTTCAATCACTTAAAAAAATACCACCCAAGTGATTATGGAGAACGTATGAGAATGTGAGTGGAGCCTGCAAAGCCTGATGCCAGTTCAGCCACTACTCAGAGAACAGTCACACGACCAAAGCAGCGGTCTATCGCTTCATCTTTTGGGGCCATTACACCATATGAGCATCATTCCAAGAGAAAGAAAACAATCACACACCTGATTGTTTTTTGTCGAGCAAAATACATGATGCCATTGAACTCGGTGGAGAAAGATGGCTTTTAGCATTTAATGAAAGTGCTGCATCTGAGGTACGAAATCCCTTGTAGAAATATTACCAATTTATTTATACTGTTAAATGTTTGTTTTATGTTGAATCTATATATTTATATGTATAGCATAACTTGAAAAACAATGTTTACATACCAGGCACCTTCATTATCTGCAAGGGGCAATGTTAATTTTGTATGCTGTATACTTCAAAAACCTCAAGACTGTAAATAATATTTTTCTGCATTTCTTTGCATTTTCTTATTTAATTTGCTTATTAAAAATGATCAAATTAATCCCTAGTTACTTTATTTTTCAGTACAGATATATTAAAATTGGCAGTTCAAAAACACTATTAAAAAACCATAAAATTAATCGTGATATTTTTTTTTTACCATATTGCGCAGCCCTAGTGCAGAGGAAGCTACCCATATTCTGATCATACAGTGTGTTGTGATACCATGAATTAGTGATAACAAGCATTATTTATATTCACAGAAGCTGTGGAATTAAAATAGTTGCAACATTATCTCGTGTATTCAAAGAGTTGTTGTTCAGTTGCATTGGACCAATGCCAAACATATCTGACCACGGCTGTTACTGTATGACCAAATGTTTTCTAACAGATCACATGAGCTATGCTTGGTCATCATCATGAGTACAGTTCACCCATGAACAACAAAAACACACAAAAAAACAAACAAAAAAAATCATGGATTTAAAAAAAAACCCCAACCAAGCATATATTAATAATGCATTATTAAAATGTAAGGACTAAGAGTTAGACAGCAGAGATAACACTGTAAGGGAACAATGATGACAGTCATAAGTGGAAAAAATACTAATTTCTTTATGCCTTATCACACTCAACACACAGACAGAACCATTAGTGAATGTGTTGCTGCTGGATCATTTCATACTTTAATGATGTTTGTTTCTGATTGATTCTCCCAAACCTTGACATTCTTGAGCTACTGTACAATTGAAGGAAAAATGTCTCCAATTATTCAAAACTAACAGATTAAAGGCTTACTTTATCACTGACAGACACAGACTGGTCCTCTGACCTCCACTGTGGCCTTCATCATTCAGACATGATTAACTTATCAGAGAACTGGGACTTCATTCTGGCTGTGAGGCCACGTGGTCTTTTTAGGAATTAAGTGAGCCACTTTACAGAGGGAATCTTAAAACAGTCATTCATGAAAGCACAGCTTGCTCTTGTTCCTATCAGTAAAGAAACCTTATATATGTCTCTCAACCAACTTGTTATTAGATACTTCCTTGGACTGATGCAACAGTGTGCTTCGAACTTCACTGTTCAGTGTGTTTATATATGTGAGAGAGCATTCTCCACCTGTTGTGGGGTGGGGGGGTATAGGAGGGTGGGAATGGGGCACAGCTGTGCCCCCAATAACCCCTCTACACATACGCATCCATACATTACACTGACCCCAATTCCAGCAGCTCCTAACTCGCCTCAAACAGACTGAGGCCAACGCTCTCGACAATATCATCTTACTCACATACCCTGTCCTCAAGTGCTGAGACTAACTGCCCTTATTGCACTGATGTTATGCCCACTGCCACAGAGCCCCACACACAAACACAGCGGAGGCTGTGCAGTAACTCGATCTGTTCAGAGGGAATGCTGCTCATGTGTGGCATGTCAGGCCTTCCTTTAGATGGTCTTTTAAAGTCCTTCTATGTATTTACATCACAGAGGGCTTGGCCTTCTCTACTTTTACTGCCTTTTACTGCCTAGCTCTATGGAAGCCATCTCTCCTACTGTACAGTACAGTACATGTCTTCATCACATACTGCACTGTAACCTGTTATAAATGTAGCTGTCTTCACGTGAGACACTCACAGGTCTTTATATACTGTCGATATCTACATTAGTCTTTGTGTCTCATTATTCTGTGACAGTAGAAGTTAACTATTAGCTGCCAATATCCTCTTATTTTTGTAACTTCAATAATTAATTCTTCATGGTGTTACAGTTTAGGTGCAATGTGAGGCTAGCATTTATTAACAATGTAAATGTTTTGTCTTTTGTCAGCCAAGTCAAGCTATCCCTGCCAAAATCTCCTCAAAGAACTGATGCAGCATAAGCATCTAATAAGAACCGTGTTCCATGCTTGTTCTTTATTTTCAACACCACTGACAGGCAGTAATTTTCATCAATTTCCTGTTTACAAAACCCCTAATTGGACCTAATTAAGCATCCACAAATGATAAATCAACCGACCTCTATTTGGGCATGCATCCCAAAAACTAACAGGAGCACTACATTAGCTTGCTTTTCTGACATTACTGCTACCACTGTCCTCAATAAGAGCCAAACCATCACGAGTCTAATCTAATGGAGCAATCTGGAGAATCAGAGGCACATACCTGGACTGCATTTCTTGTGTTTTGAGGCTGCTGGCGGATGGTGTGCTGCTGCTGGTCTGCTGGCTGAGTTCCACCAGGGACTGGTAGTACTGCTGCTGTTGTTGCTGCTGTTGTTTGTAGCGTGATAGGATGAAGAAGAGACCCAGGATGCTCTTTAAGTTGCCATTCCTGATCTCTGTTGTGACAGAAAAGAAAGCGAGAACTCTAATCAGTTTAATTTACTTCATACATATATTGATTTCCACAAATATCCTAACACCAAAGAAAGTAAAGGTTTTAGATTTTTCATGTGTTGAATAATTGTCTTGATTGGAAACAGCGTAATGCAACAGGATTTTTTTAAAGATATGTTTTAATCTGTTTTGTATGGAGTGTACTTTACAATGGACTGCATTTTTTTTATTTAAAGAAAAGCTATGAAGCACTTGGCTTGAGGACAAAAATACACTGGTCAGTCTCAAGAGGATATACTATAGCTCCAGTAAATGAGCAAAACAGACTCATTTTGGCCTGTAATGCTTTCCTGCATGAGGATAAGTCTGTTATGACATTTTTCATCCACCATCATAACACTAAATACTGTGTATGTGATACAAAATAATGAACTGATTTTTTCTGATCCATCATATGAATTTATCATTTATTACAAATATTTACAGCATATGTCCATAAACTATACAGATTCATACAGAATTTAAAAATAGCTTGGAATGGAATTGGTTTTAATAAATGAAAGCAGTGCAGAATTGCTATTAGGTACATAGAACATGCTAATAACAGTTTTCAACACCATTTAGCTTTTTAATTGAACATGGAGAATGTTGACGAAAAAACATTTAAATGATGTGCAACTGTTTTTCAACCCATTTTATCTAAGCAATAATATAACCAATAGCAATAATCAGATATAGTTTAGTAATTAAAAAAAAAAAAATCAGGATTAAGTCAACTGCTCACCAGAACCAGCAGTCACAGATCCAGATCAAAACATACAGTATGTGTGTGAGTTGAGATGCATCCAGTCAGTAAAAACTCGGAACTGTAACTGCAGAACTCTGCTGCCTAATCATGTCTGAAGCCAAACGGCTAAATATCTATAACTGAAACTTTGTTTATAGCTCTACTTTTATGATACAATAAGGAAGTGAGTTTCACACTTCCTGTTTGTACAGCGACAAGATAATTTCGGTGACACATTCTCATTCTGTGTGAAAATGAGGTAGAATAGCAGAAAAGGAATATAATAGTCTAATGTCCCACACAGAATATAGAACAGGCAGACAAAAGATCATGATTCATCGTATTTTGAAAGTTGAAAATGACCTTGACACATACACTCTGTGAACATTTTAAATATATTAAGCTTGTGAAGGCAAAAAATGTTCTGAAAGTTGCAGTTGTCTGCAGTCTTATTCTTGCCCTGCAACAGTTTTTGTGTGCAAAGGCAAAACCCAAACAAATGCATCTCTTACAGACTCCTACACACAGTACTGATGGGATTCTGCAGTCACAAAGAAGGAAGAATTGATCACTATAGCTAACGCACCCATTTGTGAAATGGACTTTTCATATCAAACCCTGAGCAAGTGCTGGCACACACAGTCACAGAAAAGATGGCAGTGGCTGACACAGAGCTTTTTACTCCATTTTTCAATCTGATCAGGCACAGACATTCTCTCAAGCCATCCATGGCTGTGCTTTTTGGAGACTGTGAGAGTTAGGGAAGATTAATCTCTTGGGGTGTTTTCCATTTTCCGACACCCAGAGGCTGTTATTTGCACTGGGCCTTTGAAATCATCTGAAGAACAGTGTTTTCTGTGTTTTAGGGAGAAACAATGTTGTACTTTTAGCCAAAGGAGTGTGGATCGAAACTTTGGCAATTTGTTAAAGAAACTGAAATTATTAGGATGAACACTACAGATATGCGAGGAGTGCACATCTTATATTAAAACGCATCAGCAGGACATGACCTTACTGTTTTTGGTCTACATCTGTTTCATCGGCTTTTTTTGTTTATTATGCAGTGAATTGCATTCTATTTTTGAAGATGATATTTGAAATAAAAAAAAATGCAACAATAGATAGAACATTTTCTATCATTAGTTGGTCCATAAATCTGACTTACACATACGCATGCTTGCATAATTAGTAGGGCACTTTGGCCCTTAATGATATCCATAATGACATTATATGCAGCTGTAATATAGAACAGATTAATGCATAAACTTTGTTCAACTGTGCAGAGTACACTACTGTTGTTAACACCACAAACAATGAAGTGAGGCACCTAAGAGACTCCTAAATGATGCAGAGGAGATATGAGCACTTTAGGGCTTTTCTGCTTGACCATCAATTATCTGAGGTTCAGCTTGTCATCTGCCCAGAGACGTGTAAATCTTTCAGTTGGAAATGTATTGTAAAAATCTCTCAGGGCATCACCTTTTGCTCTCCATCAGTTGTAACTTCTCTAAAAGTTTGTGGGAGTTTTAAGAGAAACTGTGGCAGATGAAGGGATAACTGGATACCAGTAGACAGTGATAGGACACGGTGAAAGTCCCATTAGAAATTTTTCGTGAGCAATAAATTGCTTTTTCATCTCCTGAAAGGAGAGTTATTTCATCTCTGAAGCAACGAAAGATAAGTGTTTGTGCCTGGCCCACACTGTGCCTCTGCTTCTGGGGGCCTTTTAAGTGGCTGATGTGGTTTCATCCAGTTTTATTTCTTTTATTTGGTGGGAGGTTTTTTTTCATGGGTCCAAGGGGTTTCTGGAGCCAAGAAGGTTTTTGTACAGTCATGAAGGCAAACACCGAGGCCACTAAATATTATTTAAGTTAATTTCTATTTAATGTCTAATGACCATGTCCAACATGTTTCTCCGCTTACAAATCTCCAGCTAGGTTTTTCCTCCTTTGCTTGACTTGAAATTCATATAAATGTAATTATGAATTCTAAGATAAGCTTTCAAACAAAAATTGTCTAACTTTTGTCTGCTTTTTACAAAGCACTTTCTTATTATTTCAGCTCTTGCTTTGCTTCCAGAAAGACCCTATTTGCTGCTCATCCTAGGTTACAACTAGTTACAACATGTACCCTTGACTGACCTGAGGAGTGCTTATATGGTCTAATGTTTGTGCCAAATGAGATGAAGAGAAGGGATTTTATTTTAGTGAACAGGTCATATGGTGCCTGTGGGAACCACACTAGCAGCTTGTTCTGCTGGGCTTCACCTGCAGTGGAAAGAGGTTTAATGACCTGCTGTACGAACCTGTAACTGTAATCTATTATCACCAGCAGGAAGTGTGTGTTTCAGGGGTTTACGCCAACATTTTAAGGCTGGAAAGTGCAGAGGACTTCCTGTCCATAATTATCAAAGTAGTAAAACATTGTTTTTGATGATATTTTGTGTTCAAAATGTGAGCAAGAGAGTAATTTCTTTAGTAAAATACAGCAGAACACATCAGAATTATTTACATATAAGAGTTAATTTTATACTTTCTCAGGCAAACATTTTTAATAATAAAATCTGCAATTTGCTTAGAAACTTAAGAAAAGTTACTAAACTAAACTGTGTTCCAATTTGCCTTGGTCTAATTATCATAAAGACACTGCTGCCAGATTTATTGTACTTTCTAGCATGGGGGGGGGATGGGATACCCACTTGTTTTCAATAAGGCATATTACCTCCCTTGTCGGAAACGTTAGAGGGGAAACCATAACACCCTTCAACAAGACGAGTTTTTCCGGAACTTTGGTTAACAGCCTCCCAAAAGAAAAAAAATATATAACGGGGCTTTTTCACATAAAGTTCACTCCAGTAAGTAGTAACCTCTCAGGAGGGAAAAGTCCTGTGCCCGTACGCACATCAAACATTCCACTACATTTTATCCCCATGGCCTGTAAAAAGATAATAAAGAGTGCGTATGCCAGCCAGCACAATCTGGAAAGCCCTGGGCTGATTGAATTAGACATGAGAGGAAACACATTGCTGTAACACACTCAAACACACACCTAACATACACTGCAAGTCTTGAGGATGAAGTTGGCAAAGGCAAAGAGTGAAGGAAAGAAAGATGTGAGTGAAAGGAGTGATGAAATGCAGCAGTAACAGCAATGGACAGAGTAACTCAATAGCCCATATATTTACAGAGGCACTTTTAAATTCCAGGCCTAGTGAGTCACTTTGCTGTTTTTAGTGTTGAAGAGGGGCACTGGATTTAGAGCTGTCGGTCAGTGTGTCAGGCTGTCGCGCTATTTCTGCTGCTGGAGAGTTCAAGGACATGTTCACCTCTTTAATGTTTAAAGGGAGCAAGAGCAGCATGGGGTCCGGACAGACACCGGTCCTAAATAACAGCTGGATACACTTTCTGCTACAACAATTAAGACAGTGCTGTGCTATTATGTATGGCACAGCACTGTCTTAAGTGTTACCAAACTGTGAAAGTCCAAATAGATATCTGATGACCATGATAAGACGACAAACACCAATTATTGATAACATTAATCTATCAACAGGTCTTAACCATTTTACATCAGTAGATGATTTATTGATGGTCTTTTTTTGGGTCTCCATGGGTTAAAAAATGGCTACAGTTGGATTTATTTACCAACTCTCCTCAAAATCAAGCATAAAACACACTCTTAACACAGTCTTTAAAGCCCGCATGTGTAGGATGTGATTTGAGAACATACTCTCATCTATTGGTGGGTTGGTGCACTGCTAGCACTGAGCATCATCCTTTAGTCTGCGCCTTTTCTCTGAGTTGTTCATTCTATGGTAGCCGAAAGTGAACACACTAAAGCCTCAATCAACGGAGATATGACATCAACCTCAGGGTAGTGTGGTTCAATTGCTGTACGGTCATTTATAATTCCAACTCGATATGTCATAGTGCTAGATTGTAAAATGATGTTGTATAGCTATTTGTTATGTCAGCATTGCTACTAGTTTCTAGAAGCAATGTTAACATTGATTAACTAGCTAGCCATTTCATACTGTCATAGCCTATGGATAGTCAACCTTTGAGAACGAAGTTAAAATAGTTTACAGTGCCGCGGTATTTTCCTGTCATTGAGAGAACATGCTTTTTCCCTTTGTCTTTAGACCCTGTCGTCATCAAATGTTGATGAGGAAGAAGGAGATGGAGAAGGAGAGCGAGGAGAGGGAGAGGAAGAGGGAGAGGAAGAGGGAGAGGAAGAGGAAGAGGAAGAGGAAGAGGAAGAGGAAGAGGGAGAGGGAGATGGAGGGGGAGAGGAGTAGAGAGCTCTTTTTGGGTTACATTTAAGAATTAAAATTGTTCTTGCATAAGATTTGTATTTATCTCACCCTGGGGAAATTGTAATGTTTACAGCAGCAAAAATACAGAAAACAAGGTGGAGAAAATCGGCAGAAGATTTAAGAGTTAAAAACAGGAATAATACAAAAGTATCAACAATTTTAATTGTTTTTTTTCTGTACATATTGCATTGTGTATAATGTTGCATCTTTTATGTAGTGTTCAAGTTTTTGTTTTTAACGTTTAGTTTGTTTTGTGTCTTATGTGTGGATTTCATTGTGTTGCATGTTGTACAGTGAGTCAGGAGTTATTTCATATTAAAGTTTTGCAGAATAATTCACAGGGTATTGTGTCATCTGGTCACAGGTTTTATTTTGCAACTTACGAATAAGACAAATTTGAATAAGTATTGAGTTAGCATACGTTGTGAGACTTATTAATTCTGGCAAAATGCCATTCATTACAAAGTGTATTTGAATTCATGGCTGTTATAGTAGCCTTATACACCCAGACAGTGGGGAGGTAAATCCCTCTCTGCAGTTTTTATCCTCCTAAAATCCACTTTGATGCCTTAATGATTGCCTGTGGCACCATAGTGAAAGCTGGAGATGGAGAAACTGAGCACCCTACCATGGTACCAACATGGTAAATTCCACTGGTGTGAAATATAATAGTATGTCTTGGACAAACTGCAAGCTATAACCAGTTATAGGAGATATTTTGTACTGTGAAGAAATGGAAAGCTAGCCACAGAAGACTGGGTGGTGCTGGAGCCAAATGAATTTTCCAGCGCTAGAAATACATGAGGGACATCCGTCTTCTGTTGTTTAACTAATTTAATTAGAGTTTGAAGAGGTAAAAGGCCTCCTGTGAACTGTGTATTGTTTTTCTTACCTTCTGCTGAAAGCCCTTGTACATTTACTCCTCTGGCATCGAGGAAACTGAGGCAGGCGTCCACATTCTCGATCTACAGTAGACACACATAAGGAGATAGCAGACAGTCAGCACAAAGGACAGTGGCAGCAAGAATGTGGTGACACTTAATGTTCAATGAGCCTAAATGTCTTGGGGGAGAGGGTATAGTGGACGAAGCTGATCAGAATTATCACCCATAAAGCACATCATTGTATCATTACTACCCGACCCCCACCCGACCCTGGGAGCTGGCTGCATGACATACTGACCGCAGTGTATTCCCACCTACACAGCACAGGGTGCAGTCTGCCATGGCATGTCATACACACTCATAAAAGGGCAGCCCATGTTCATTTACACATATGGACAAGAAATACATACACCTTATCGACATGCGATAAACCACAAAAAAAAGCAAATGTCAGTACATATCCACGGACAGAGGGAAAGCCACACAAAGAATCCAAGTTAATAGCCTTGTACATACCCACACACACATATTTACTCAGAAATGATTGGTGTGTAGGTCAGAGTCGCCCACTTGAGGCTTTTCACAACATAGTCAGTGACTGCCACCTCTGCAAACTGGTATCAGTTTCACAAAGGCCCTCTGAGGTTGCAGTTATAAGGGGGATTTTTGCATTCCTTGACAGCAGCTAATGGTTGACTTCATTAGCATGATGGCCGCCTGCCAGGACCCCCCCACAGGAGATCTTTTATGACAAGGTCAGAGGTCAGGGCGCTGCTTCAGTGCAGCGTGCCAAGGCCACACAAAGGGCAGACTGGCCAACTCAGTCAGTGATGATTCATGAGCTGTAGCTTCTCTTAGCTCTGTAAAGCCCTCTAACTCTTTCTCATTAATATACTCTCAATCACAGCTCAGTTCATTCTTTACTATCATGAGGCCAATTTTTTTTTGTAGTGGGATAATGAGTCAGATTAACAACACACAGGCACTTTAATACCTGCTGACTCTTCCTACTCAGTATGAGTCAGTTTTGATTGAGCTGCATAGCTGCATGTTGTGTGTTTCTGTGAAGTGTGATTCATCCTATACAGACCTGGACAGGAGATGCATAAAAATAAGTAGAAAAAAATTACAGCTTTGAAAATGTGTACACAAATATTCTGTATGCTTTGACCTGGTCCAACTAAAAGGATATCAAATTTATTTATTTGTGTATTTATTTAACCTTTATTTAACCAGGTAAGATAGTTGAGAACTGATTGTCACTATGGTATGAATAAAGAACGAATAATTAATACATGTCACGATAAAAAAAAAAATGCTGTTTTGTCGTCCATTAACTGAAGGGTTGGCGGTTTGATTCCCACTCTATCCTAGTCAGTCCACTGTGTCCTTGGGCAAGACACTTCACCCCCCTTGCCTCCAGTGTCACTCACACTGGTGTATGAATGCGTATGAATGTTTGGTGGTAGAACGTTTCTGTCAGTCTGTGCCCGGGCAACTGTGGCTACATATGTAGTTTACCACCACCAGAGGGAGTATGTGACAGTGAATGAATAGTGGATCACTAATGTAAAGCACTTTGGGTGCCTTGGAAAGCGCTATAGAAATCTAATCCATTATTATTATCAATCTTGAATTTAATTGAAAAACCTTTAATGTTCGCAAAGGCAATTTGATTTGCATTAGAAGTGTACATCTAATCAATAAATACAATAAATATGGTTCATTGTTCCCAACAAGCTCACTTAGAGCCTTTTAATGCTCTTTGCTCCTGAATATCGAAGTTTTTATGGGGAAATATATATACAGTGACGATGACTCCCTTATTCACCTCACTCAGATTTACAGCAAAGACATTGGGATGTCATTCGGACTAGGTAAATGTGGGCAGATGGTATCTAGGAGAGGAAAGGGGATAACAACTGAAGGAGTTGATCTACCTGAAGAGAACACTGCAGATATGCAGGACAGTTAATACCTGGGATCCCACAGGCAAATGGTAACCTTGAGGAGGCAGCTTAGAGGTCAACCATAGCCACAGAGGGTAAGGCAGGTCCTGAAAAGTCAGTTGAACGGCAAAAATAAGATAAATGGTAAATGGACTGCATTTATATAGCGCTTTTCCACCTTCATGGTGCTCAAAGCGCTTTACATTAGCCTCTCATTCACCCATTCACCAGTAGGTTTCTAAGGTAAGTCCTACTGGGGGCCTAAGTCAGGGTTCAGTGTCTTGCCCAAGGACACTTCGACATGTGGACAGCCAGAGCCGGGACGCGAACCGCCAACCTCTCGGTCATTGGGCGACCCACTCTACCAACTGAACCACAGCCGCCGCCATTAACACCTATACCCTGCCAGTGATAAGATACCCTGCTGGCATAATACCATGGCCACTGGAAGAGATACAAGCCACTGATATCAAGACAAGGAAGCTCCTTACCATGCATGGAGAGTTTCACCCTAAGTCAAGCATCTTGAGGCTAGTAAGTGTCAGAACTACTGTCCAGGAGGAAATGGCGAACCTCCAGGAATATATCAAGAAGATGGCCCCCAATGACCAACTGCTAAGTGAATACCTCATACAACAAAAGCTCAGTAGGGATGAGGAAGAACAAGCCCTTGCATGGCATGATATACCACCAGAAAATTGAGGAAGTGGCTGATATTGAGAAAACATACCAGTGGCTGGAAAAGGCTGGACTGAAAGACAGCACAGAGGCATTATTCATGGTGGCACAAGAACAGGCCCTGAATAGAACACCAGAGAAATAGAGGCTGGGGTCTACCACACCAGACATGGTATAGGCTGTGTTGTACAGAGGCCCCTGGGACAGTGTAGCACATCATAGCAAGGTGTAAGATGCTGGCAGGCAAGACAAACATGGAACAGCATAACCATGTAGGGGGCATACTGTACAGGAACATCTGTACTGAGTATGGACTGGAGGTCCCAGGGTCAAGATGGGTGATAGAGAACAAACAGCCCAAGTTCCTGTGGGACTTCCAGATCCAGACTGATGAGATGGTGATGGCCAATCAGCCCGACATAGTGGTGATGGATAAACATCAGAAGACAGTGGTAGTGATGAGTATAGCAGTCCCCAGAGATAGCAACATCAGAAAGAAAGAACATGAGAAGCTTGAGAAATAGAAAGAGGAGAAAGAGAAAATGTGGGGTGTGAAAGCAATAGTGGTACCAGTAGTGATTGGGGCACGAAGGGCAGTGACCCCCAAAGCTGGGAGCATAGCTCCAGCAGATACAAGGAACATCACAGATCTCTGTCCAAACGTGTGCAGTGCTAGGAACAGCTAAGTTCCTGTGCAGAACCCTCAGGCTCCCAGGCCAGTGTTAGAGGAGACACTGCCCAGGGGTTGAGAAAAAAAATCTATATATTTTTTATAAACATGATTAATAATGCAATAGGAGTAGCAGTTACATGGCCTGACTAAAACAAGTCCCACTACAGCATACACAGCTTTTTGCTACAGAGCAAATACGTTGCTCAAAGGCACTTAAGCAGCAGTCATTCCACACACTCACATACCCCCATCTGTCTGACATAACTCTCAACCTCCCACTTCCCCACATTACACAGCAGGCACCAAACCCCACTTACATGTGGGTTTTCATATTCACTGTCCACATGCTGCACTCGCACAGCGTTATGTTTGATTATCCCACACACTCTCAGATGTTTGTATGTGGACAGATATGAACTTGATTAGACTGAACATAAGGAAGACAAGTGTGAATTCTGTGTTCCAAAGTATCCAATGTTAGAAAAATGTAATCAATAATATGGGCATCATAACAACTGTGTTGTAGTTGGGTTTTGTTTTATCTTACTTTTTCCCTGTTCAGACATCAGATTAAAATGTATACAAATAACTGTGCTTGGTGCAGCTCTTTGCATCTGTTCCACAGGCAGATTATGTGTCTGTGCATGTGTTTGAAGGCTGGTTTATTAGCTGATAAAGGCAAAAAGGAGTGAACTCATAAACACACAATAAATCTCTTTGGTTGGAGACAGATATGCTTTTGTAATGAAGGACAGTAGATACAGATAAACTCCTTTTTCTCTTTGCACTGCTCTCTCAAGTGACACACCAACAAGAAATCTTGAGGCTTTTAGAAGAAACCGCTGTTTGTTTTTCATCAGCCTTAACCCTAAAATGACGTAAACAAGTGGAATAATGATTGAAGGCGTTGATGATGGCTGGGGGATTAATGTTCCGCAGGGTTCTGGCGATGTTTAACTGCTAGTTTGGTGGGCAGCTAGGCTTTGTGGCATCCTGTAACAGTTTCTCAAAAAAACCCCAGCATCATTTAAATTTCCAACGCAAGCTGGCATCAGACAGATGCACATAAGCCATTAAAAGCAATCTGGAAAAGGGCATTTTGATGAGGCATGCTTCACCCAATTATGACGCATTTACTCTGAAGCAGGAAAAGGGAGCACATTTTCACATATGACAGGAGAGCACATGTGTGCCACAGACTGAACGTTACTACGAAGCCTGGAAGAGCTGCAAAGGTTCTGTGATAGTTTCAAGTAAGCTATGTTATATTTACAGAGTGACACTACACATCAACAAGGTAAAGAAGTAGTGCGAAGCATAATAAACCCCACCCCCTTGCACATATTTTACCTGATTTGGCCCGTCTGTTACCATTGCAAAAACACATTTTTGGTGATTGTGACCTTTAACCTGCATACAATACATTTGATGGGATCTACTCTGGACTACCTTGCACCTTTCGTGAAGATTTCATGGAATTGGGTCCTGTAGTTTTTGTGTTCAGGTGCTGACAAACAGAGACAGACAAAAAAAAAAGAACCAAAAACAATACCCCTCTTCCCTTCAGGGGGCAGGATATCACAGACAGATGAAACAGAGTAGAGAAATACTACCACATCATTGGCTGACATGGCAGTATGAAACCACATTTCCTGGTTCAACTTGGCTTGGGACTCTAATGAGTGCACAAGTAGAAAGAATGTGATATGCATGTTGCTTGGTGTTCACGAATATATTCACATTTTGGGGAGCTATGCAGCGTGTTAGCCCACGTGCTCGCAGAATAATGTGCACTTCACATTAATGTAATATTTGAAACTTGAAGCATTTTGGTGAAAACAAAAGACTGTGAGTGTGAGCAGAGTGTGTGTGTGATACTTCATTGCTGGTCGACTGTTCCATCTTGGGCTTTTTTGTACTCAAATGTCATGCTATTTAGCATTTTCCATCTTTCCAACTGTGGATTTGAGTATGTACAACATTAACTACTTCGACAAACTGCCTAATATGTGTTGGCAGAGACTTTCAGTAATTCTGTGCTACAGATGGGTTAATTGTGTTAAAATGTATAATCAAATTATAATGATGATGGATTAATCCACATTAATGCATTAATTTTGAAAGCCCAAAGTTTGTTTTTGTTGTCAAAATATCTCATCATACTTGAAATAATACATAATCCCCAAAAGAGTAACTTTTCGATGAGATATAAGAACTTAATTTTATACAATAGGTCTTGAAAATCTTATTTCAATAAATCTTATCACAATAATTTTTAATAATAACTCACTGAAAAGTTACTCATTAGGGGATTGTGTCTCATTTCAAGCATGATGATATATTTTGACTAGAAATAAGAAAAATACACTTTCAAATTTTTACATCTCTTTTGTCATTGCTTTTGCATGCATTTTTATGCTAAACTGTGGATGATTTACTGTTTATTCAAACCCTTAAAAAACACATTTTTATTCTATAAAAGATCTTGTAAAAAGAAGAGCATTTTGGCAATGCCACACATGCCACTCTTTCCATCCTTGACTTGAAGAGACAGAAAATTACATACATCACCATATGTTCCTTAATTTCCTCATGTCCCTTCTTGCCTACAAAATGTGTGCAGGGCCATGTTGGACGTCTCTAAAGGTATCAAATGACTGATGTATGATGATGGAATTGGAAAGTGTTATCCCTTAGATGCAACTGTCATATACACCTCAATTACCACTTCCTACGGGACAGAAAACAACATCTTTCAAGACAGAAACAAGAAAAGCAGGCGTTAGCATTTTATAGCACATGAGACCAGCTCAATAATTGAAGGGTTTTACTCCAAAATACTACATATCCACTGGAAAATACACCATCTAAAATCCCTGTCAGTTTTTCAAAAACATAGATGAGCTCCACAAACAGAGCTATTTTGTGCGTAAGTCCTGGGGTGAATCATTTGACTCTTTCCAGTGTACTTTACTTATATCCCTGTCATTATTTTCTGAACACAGTTAATGGTTATCAATTTATTTTCTGAAAAATAGAACTGACATTACATCTTGGCAGCTGGACTCTGTTATACATTTTTGAAGCTCGAAAAAGAAATCCAATCCAAATTCACCCTCTGCCCCCGCCCCCGCCCCTTTACCCCTACACTTTAGCCCCCCCCCCCTTGAAATAGAGTTAGAAGGGGTAGCGGTTGAAACTATGAAATTGAACAACCCTTCAATATTTGCTTCATCATCAGCAGTAATCGATGTCGCTATAAACAGGTGCAACAACTTTGTTTATGAAAGTATTCACAATACTATCAACAGTTGTAAACATCTGTTTCACAGGCTTTGCTCATATTTTTGCAGTTAACAACTGCAAACCACAGAAATGCCATCTTTAACACATTAATATGGCATTAAATAGACGATGAATTGATTATGTTATTTCCGAAGCAAATCCGTATATTTGTCTTTCTTTCAACACACTGCTGCACTTTTTATCCTGCCCCCCTGAAGGGGAGAGGGGTATTATTTTGGGGTGGGTTTTTTTGTCTGTCTGTCTGTTGTAAGCAACTTTATGCAAAACCTACGAGACCTACAAACTGGTTCTGTGGAAATAAAGCCTGGGTTTTTTCCCTGCACATTTTCAGGACAAGTAACAGCACGAAACCTAGCTGGATGCTACTTGGGTAAAGGTAAACACACACACAGCGAGAGGGGAGTGTTCCTTCACGCATTCTGAGACAATCAGAGATGCAGACCCGGGTTTTGCTATGGGCAGGCTGGGCGACGGACCAGGTTGCAATCCTCTATGGGGCGCCAGCATATGAACGTCTTTTTTTTTTTTCGTCTTGCTTGCTTCGGCCCAGGCAGCGCCCCTATGGCAAGCCAAAGTGTTCATATAGCCACGCGTTGTGTTTATTATATCACGCATTACAGAACGCGTTCTAGCACGTGCCCTGTAACGTGCCCTGTAAACGCGCCCTGTAACGCGCCCTGTAACGCGCCCTGTAACGCGCCCTGTAACGCGCCCTGTAACGCGCCCTGTAACGCGCCCTGTAACGTGTGAAAGCGTGCCAGTGCGTTCCATAACGTGTTCTAGAATGCATGCCATTGCCCGTGCTATTGCGCGCACCAGTACGCGCAATGGCACAGGGGAGCTGTGCCAGATTAATAATATAAATAATACCACTATTACCATTTAAGGATTTTTTCCCCATCTTTTATGCATTTTTCCATTGCTGGTTAGTGGGCTGTAGGGATACTTCTGTGTTTCACAGGATTGCTAATAAGCCCAAATGAATTGATCACAACAGGCCCATATGGGGATTTGGTGCTATCTTTGGTCAGTTGGTGAGTCCACAAATAGGCTAAGGAAATGAGACAGTGAGTCCATGGTTTAAGAAAGTTTACAAAGTGAATAAATAAATGGGACGTGTGCTGTTAAATGCGTTTACTTTTTTAAGTCTCCATATTCCTTCATATATATTTAATGACATATTTATTACAGGGATGCAATTGAGGATTTTGCATCAAAGAAGGCAAGAAAGGTCCAGTTTTAGATGGTATCTTTACAGCTGCTGCTGCTGCACCTTTACTTTTACTGCTAGTTTTTTTTGTTTGTTGTGGTGAACCCTAAGGGAAAAGCCAAAAGGAAAAGCGAAGTCATTTGCACTTATTTTAGTATTACTTAATTATAGTTAACATTGGTTTTGCTTTTTGAAAAGGTTTGTGCAATTTGCAATGCTATTATGTTTACATTTGTGTGCAATTTTAGAATATTTATATTAACATATTTCTCAATTTAATTTATTTTTATCACAATTTTTACTTTGTATTTTTTAAATTGTAATTAAAAAGAAGCATTGATATATACATTGGTGTTTGTTGTGTAATTTGTCTTTGAAGGATATGGTTCCGTGTGTGTGTGTGTGTGTGTGTGTGGGGGGGGGGGGGGGGGGGGGGGACTGCAGAGATGCCTCGTCACTGCGTCATGGTACCTTCATGGTATCTGTTGTTCGATCCCAAGTAATTTTTCTACCGTGCAAAAACAGCTGGAAACAAAGCAATCCGGATGTTTTTTTAAAAAGAACCAACACATAATGTATTCAATAACAAAGAAGAACACAGCAATATGAATGAAATAACCATGGAATGACAGCTTTAATATGAGCTGAAGTTAAACTGCCACAGTATAAAAGTTTTCTTGTCATTCAGCACATATGGCAGTTTGTTGAGAAGATGAATATGTATTTTTCTTACAGTAATGATACTCATCACTCAGATGAATTCTTTATACAAACCGTATACACTTCATTAATCATTGCTGTTGAGGTGAGAATTGAAATCCAAACATTTTTTTTCCCACCAGGACAAATACTTTTTGCTGTTAAAAATGTTACTGTAGATGAGGCATGGGCAAACTATTCCACAAAGGGCCGGTGTGGCTGCATGTTTTTGTTCCAACCAACCTGGAGAACACAGTTTGACCAATCAACTCTCTGAAGGCTGAGATAATTTGATTAATTAAATCAAGTCTGGTGTGCTGCTGCTTGGTTGGTACAAAAACCTGCAGCCACACTGGCCCTTTGGGAATGATATGCCCATGCCTGCTGTAGATAGTGTTGCTTCTTATCTGCAAGAGGAAAACACTTCAAGTTTACTATCTCTTGTGACACTTTGCTTCCACTGGTCTCTCAAACAGTCCATTGATTCCAACTTCACCCTATCCTACATCACTCTCAACACGTCCAGGGGAGACATCAGCAGACAGCCAGTGAATCAAAAAGCATCAAATTGGACACAGCTTAGAGCGGCAGATGGGCAGCGCGGTGACTGGGTTAAAGAATCCTGTCTCATAATCCTGGGATCATTGCTCATCATGTCAAAAATGAAAGTACAACTTTTTCTCATCTAGCATCAGCTGAGAACTGTTTTATGCAATATCGATCACCTAGGCAGTTCCCATAATCCTTTTCCCTTCCAAAATCTTTCAAATGTCTGACAACTGATGATCTGTCTGTCATTAAAATGTGGAGTGTAGAAACACCCTAAGTCAAAATCTCACAGTACAGCAAAACACATGCTTGCAAAGCCTGCATTTTCATGAATAGGAGGCAAAATATTATGAAACTAAAAACCATAAACCTTTCTCACACAAGAAAACCAAAACTGAAATGACTTATTTTCAGTAGCCAAGACTTCACAGACAAAACAAGCTATAGTACAAACTGATTTTTATCTTGCTATTACTCACATTCTAAATAAAACAATAATTTAATTTAAGGATTTTACTAGTTGTGACATATTTGTTCGTTACAGTAAGTTTTGTACTTGCACAGTCAGCATATAAACACACATGATGGATAATCAACAGGATCTGCATGGCAATACAAGCCTATATATATGGATGTCTCAATTATATATGGTGGTTCATTTTCAAATATTTACAGCTTCAAATAACTTGGAGGGCCTCCATGTGGCTTTGCACATCTGCTGTACAGACAGGCTGTGTCCATGTGTGTGTAGGCCATGAGAGCATAGACGGAGGACGGAGACACAGAAAAGGATGAGTGAGTTTGTTATCAGACATCTCATCAATTTGAGTTTGCTATTTCAAAACATTGTCTGCTGCTGGATTCAGGTCGGCAATAAATAAAAATAAATAATGGGTTGGATTTATATTGCGCTTTTTTGGCCACTCAAAGCGCTTCACATTAGTGACCCATTATTCATTCGCTCTCATATGCACCCGCCGGTGGTGGTAAACTCCAGTTGCCCTGGGGCAGACTATCAAAAGCATGGCTGCCATTTTACACCTACAGCCCCTCTGACCACCACCAAACATTCACACTGGAGTGACACTGGAGGCAAAGAGGGTGAAGTGTCATGCCCAAGGACACAATGGACAAAGTAGGACAGAGTGGGATTCAAACCACCATCTCTTCAGTTACTGAACAACCCACTCTACCAACTGAACCATGGCTGCCCCAAACTTTTTGCACTTTATGTTGTGCAGTTAAATTTATAAGAAAACTCAAGTTGTTAGCCTTTGTTTTGTTCAGGTTAAAATGTTGATGCTTGTGTCTTGTAAGTATACATTTTTATGTTGCAGTGACCTTTAATGCAAGTTACTCATTGTTAGACAGCAGTGTGTCTGTGTTGTTGTTCCTCCGCTGTGATGATGTCATCATGACCTGTCCACTCAACTTCAACTTTATTGACGGATAAGTCGACTTGAAAAAACTAAAGTCATTAATGCCCTAGCACAGACAAAACATGACCAATATTATAAAATACAACTGAACCACTATGACTGGGATTTGTCATAAAGATAGAATTCTGAGAATTGTTCAACCAACAGATACATTTGTACATAAAGGTTTTCATTCGAGCCT
Organism: Siphamia tubifer; assembly: GCA_020466265.1. Taxonomy (NCBI): domain Eukaryota; kingdom Metazoa; phylum Chordata; class Actinopteri; order Kurtiformes; family Apogonidae; genus Siphamia; species Siphamia tubifer. The sequence goes on along the minus strand of CM035794.1, from coordinate 57,689,622 downwards.
GAAAAGTATTACCTCCTGCTTTGTAAAATCACTCACTTGCAATAGACCATCGAGGTTTTTTAAATAGTATTTTCATGCAATCATTATACAACTAGACACACTAAAAATACAATTTAACTGTCTTTGTTGTTAATTTGCACATTCGTCTTCACTGCCTAGTTATTATGTCTAGATTTTTATTTTTTTTTTTAATTCACACCAAAATAATCCTAATCCTTATTAGGGATGTGAGTTTTGGCCCAAAACACTATTTGATATTCCCTAGAAACTATTCTATTATTGGAAAACCGTGTCCTATCCCTACTCCTTACATCAACAACCTTACTAAAGAGCAGTTGACTTGTACGATCATTACAATTAGCCTAGGAAAAAAAAGTTTAATAATTTTGCAATTATCACAAAGCTTTAGAATGTGTGCAAAGCAAATTAAAACAGATACACATCAATTCAGCAGTTTTGAACATGTTTTAATCCAGGTGAGGCTGTAAAAACATACCTCTCACTATCTTTCATTACTCTATCCCTGCCTGATAAACAGCCAATTCTTTGACGTACACACACACACTCTCTTCTCTTACTTTCTAACTTTCTAAGATGGGATCTCTTGTCAGATTTGATGAAAACTGTTATCACAGACTTCATTCCACTCCCTGTAACAAGGAAAATAAGTTCTGAAGCTGTTAAGTGGTTGTAAAAGAAGCAAACTTAGAACAGATATAGTTTGAAGTTTGAGTAGTGAGTAAATGGCTTTGTAAGTATAGTTAAATCCAAGCAGATTAGAAAGAGTGAGGAGCCATCATCAATCTACACACCAGAGTACATTAAACGACACAGCAGAGGAGGATGAATGAATGTTTCTTGATGGATTTTATGCCCACCCCCACAGTTGGGGAATGTCTTCTTTCTCTTTGTTGCATTCACTATGTCACAGAGGTTAACATCACCAGTGTGATGGATAGTATTACTGTTGACAGCCGACAAATTTGGCTGTCAGTCCTACTGTCTGAGGCTCTTTTTCCCAAAAGTGTCACCAAGGTTAAGCTGCTGAGTCTTACGGTATTTGTTTATTTGACCTGCTGACCGGTAGTAACGCATGGTGAGGGATACCTATACAGGCCGGTGCTGCCTTCAGCTCGTCACCTCTTTAAGCATTAGGGTGGCATTGGCCGGTCAGTCAGACCAACGGCCATCTACAGGAAATAAATGAACAATCAAATGACATGATCTGTTGTGTCCTTGGGCAAGACACTTCAGCCTCCTTGCCTCCAGTGCCACTCACACTTGGTGTATGAATGTTTGGTGGTGGCCACAGGGGCCATAGGCACAAAATGGCAGCCACGCTTCTGTCAGTCTGCCCCAGGGCAGCTGTGGATAATTATGTAGTTTACCACCACCACAGGGAGCATGTGAGGGGAAATTAATCTAATCAATAATCATTAATATAAAGTGCAAACAGTTTTGGGAATAATGTATTATAAAAGAAATGCATTACATTAATACTAATAGCAATCTACACTAATAGATTACTGCTGTAACACAGTAGTGTAGGGCATTACTAATAAACTTTTAGTCGTATTTAATACAGTACATGTCAATAGTGCATGCATTACAATACATTTTTTGACCATAACTTAATTGCGGAAATGAAAAATAAAGTTCAGTTCAGTTTTATTTCGAGCACACAATAATCATCAAAGCATCATTGAAAATGATCAACAATTGTTTTTTCTTGTACTCGAAAAGGAGTGGGAAGAAGTGAAAGAAACAAAACAAAACCAGGAAGACCATGAGACCTTAAGGAATCAAAACTGCGACAGGAAAGTTCTATTTCCTTTTGGTCTTCAGCCAATGGGTGAAGATGACAGAAGACAGTGTGTGGTCCATAACTTATCCAACATTGGTGTGAAACGAAAATGAAACTTGACATACTCTCACCTTTAAACTGATCACATTTTATTCCTCTATTATACAACAAATTTTTCATCAAATTTACACGACAAAAAAAATGAGAGAGAAGTTGAAGCCCCCCTCCAATCAAATCGCATTCTGATTGTACATTTCTCCACCCATGTCCTCAGCATCATGCCCCTCTATTTGAACATGTAAAATGTTGAACAAGCGTTCCTACTGGAACTTGAACATTGTACATCCACATGTACTTCAGGGCAAATGTCTGATGAGAGTCTGTATGTAACTCAACAGTAATACAGCATTCATATAACACATTACAGATCTGAGACAGTAATATTGTAAGGTAAGGAATTATTTTTAAATAACAGTAACAAGTCATCTGTAATACTTTAAGCAAATGTTGGTGCTGTAATCTCCAAAATACTATGTGTACACATACTGACTGATCTGTATGGAGTTAAGTATTGACATTTCTCCTACCAGTCAATGTTTCTTTGTGGAATTAGTGCAGATTTAACTGTATTTTGGGGGCGAAGTATTAAGAAATAAAACAAAGCCATTAATATTGGCTGTGTGAATGAGTAGAACAGTACTGTTTTTTTCCTTTTGTGAGACAGAGCCACAAGCCTGTTATTGTTCAAGCAGAGGAATAATTAACTGCAACAGGTTGGGAGAGCACACGAAAAAAAAAAAGAAGTTGTCTTGGTTGTGAAATAGCTGCCAATGAGTGTGGTAAACTGTTGAATAATGTCACAGCAGCATCAAGGACGAATGAAATGATAATTATAAGAAAGGATTGATTTATTCTTTACTGTCTAACTTTGGAAAGGAAAAGTTACTACAACTAGCGTGTCACACATTGGGCTACATCACCAGTCAGTGTACATTTTATTAAGGCAGCTTTTTCTTCTCTCATCAGAACATCTGCCTGTGTTGTTCACTTATATAATGAGGGATTAGAAGCTTTCAAATGAGCCGGTAGAAATTTTCTGACATCTCAAAGTGAACCTATGCACCATCTACAATAAGAAGCGCAGCTCAAAAAAAGACAAGATCGACACAAATGATGAACTGGGTTGGACAATGGAGGCAGAGATGATCACACAGCATGAGAGAAGCTTTAGTGCAACAGCTGCTATGGCATTTGAGCAGGAATACGTAACATTACATGAGTGCTTGGGACTGGTTTTAGATTTTCAACATGATATCTGAATGTTGGAAATCACACAGGAATGTCACGCTTGATTAAACGCCTGTTACAGTAATAACAACACACAGTAATGCATGCTATGCTCTTCTTTATAGTACTTTTCAGTGTATTATAAAGAAGAGCATAGCATGTAGCATAGCATTCAAACATGTGGAGACTTGACAAGAAATAATTAACAAAAATAAATCCTTGTACCATAAATAAGGAATATGAAAAGTGAAATACGTTATTTAGTTGTACACATTTTCAAGATTAAGTTATTTGAGTATTGTAGTCCGCAACCACGGAAGGGGAGGCAAGGGGGTTTTGTTTTTGGTTTGGGTTGTTTATTAAAAGTTTAGCAAAGGTATTGGTTTAATTTGTACTAAATTGGATTTACAGACTGGCAGTGACTCAGAAAAGATGTAATTATATTTTGGGAAAAGTAAGCTAAAGTTCAAAAAAATTTTAAATTAATATTTTAAATGTTTTTCCCCATTTACTTAGGTTGAAATTTGTCTATACTGTCTATGTCTATACTGACATCTGCATATGCATAGACATGGTGACATCACCTTGATCCATAACAAAATAAGTTACAATACATCCAGAGGGTGTTTTTTTTGTGCTTGACAACACTTGTTGCTACTGAATTGAATGTTTTAGAACAACACAGGTTCATTTTGAACAACTGAACAATAACTTAGAACAACGTTTGGACTGAGCAAAACTCAACACTCCAACCTGGTGTGGGCAATAAATATAAGGGTCCTAAGAACACACTGTGAGAAAGTGCCTGTAAAAGGACCTGTGTAATTCTTTTACATATGAGTATTAAACAAACTGCACTTGAATGGTTGGAGTGAAGTGTGAAGGCATTCCCAAAAATTGCAATTACTGGACATGAAGGCATAGATATAGAAAATGTTGAAAAAAAGGACCTATTTGATCTTTCAAAACCATTTTAGGTAGCATATTTTACTTCTTCAGCCATACATCTAATCAGATCTATTTTGTTTTTGTGTGTTTTTTCCCAAAATGTTATTTCTGATCTAATGTACAATGTTTTAAGGTCACATTCCAACATAAAAGTAGACGATATGATGAGCACGAGATTTGATAATACAGAAAAGTGCGAAGGATGGAGCAAAACACTTGTGAAACACTTGTGCGGCTTTGTAATTTGACCTTAAAGTCATCATTAGACACATTTCTACAGCTTAAAAGAAGCTGAATTTAAAGGATTTTGTTGGTTAATATTTCAGCTTTCAGCAGAAGACAACTCATTCAGTCCTTTTCCCTTGCAGATTACAAATCTCACAAAGGATTTCAACTCATAACATCCATCACCACAACCCTGCCTCTCATCTATCAAATTATCCAGACTGTGAATGAGAGAAGAGGATGAAATATACCCCCTGAATAGCTAAAGTTCAACAGACTAAACTGGCCATCTGCCTCCCCCCCTTTGGGCCACTTGCAACCAATGACTGCGAATGCAAAATAGCATCAGGGATGTTTCAGGAGCCCTGAGTTCCCATCACATTTATGTGTGTATTTCCAGACCAGCAGACTCTTATAATAGGTGAGTTACTCGACGGCCAAAGCTGGTGTAATCAAATCAATGACCTGTGAAGTGGTGTCGCATAGATGCCAGTTGGTCTAGCTTTACAGGGAGCCATCCAAGACACTGTTAGAAACCAGATCAATTAGAGGGAGAGATTAATAGTTAGCTCTACAGATAAAGCATCAGAGTGGTGAAGATGACACTACTGAGTGACTTATGCCATTTGTCCCTTCAACTGGCTGATGTGCAGACTGGAAACAGATGGGACCCAGATGACAATGCTGGGTTTTTATAGTCTCACAGAAACATTAGACGAGGCCAAATCTGCTGCTTTGGCCAAAATACCAAGAAGGGAATAAATAATCTCTTTGCTGATTGTAGCACATGAATTTAACACCAACTCTCCCTCACTCTAAATCAATACTCAGAAAATAATACAAACTTATAGCAACTCGAGAGGCTTGACTTTAAATAGGGAATGTTTGACGTAATCTCTTCTATCCCAACCTGTACAGTTTTCTGCTGACAGATGTTGCATCTTTGCATCTTTGCATTCGGGCAAGATTTTGACAACTGTTTGTTTACTCCTGACATCTTTTGCTGAGGTCGCTATAAAAACCAAACACACACATAACACACACCCAGAAAGTGAAACTGCATCGTCATCCGTATTTCAGGGAAGCGCTCTGTGGTTTGCTAATGATGTCTGTCTATAATGAGGAGGATTAGTGTTGTGAAGCTTTAATATTTTCTGCTGAATGGGCCTCTTCTGCTGCCTCCTCCCTGCCGTTCTCGTGTTTGAGCATGATTCTTCTGAGAAAGGGGGGGGGGGGCTGGCTCCATTCAGAAACTGCATTTAATTCCTTTGGATGTGAATGTACAATAATGACAAAGTGCACTGTCAGAGGGTGTGAGGTTTTACAATATGAGAGACTGCTGAATGTGCGGCAAAGTGACTGAAATACATTTATTTCATTTATTGTTATTACGTTTAGTTAAAAAAAAAAAAAAAACGATATCAAAACCAGAACATACAAGGTATTCACAATGGGTTACACTAAATGAAAAGTAGGACATTAACTGAGGAGTAAAATGTGAATGAGGAACTGGCAGAAATATGGCTTTTCATCATGAATCGATCTATCCTGTCTAACTTAACCTTTTCTCTACAAAATATGTGACATTACCCATTTTTTCTCAGCTCCCTAGTTATCACCAATCTGAAAAACAGTCGACTTTCATTCAACACAGTGGAAAGAGACAAAGCCAAAGTCAAGTCTCAGCTGAACTAAAGCCTCCTCGTACTGCGCTCCTGTCTCTCCTCGTTCTCATCATGCTCACAGGCTCACTCAGTGGTTGCAGATGACTCCTTCCGGAACAAATATTCAGCCAAGGACAAAGTTCTACAGACAAACCCAGTTCCAAATTCGGAGTAATCATTAGTGCATTCAACCAAAACTATTCTTTTGAAAATACTAGCCATGAGATCTGAGGAGAAAAGTGATGTTTCCAAGTTTTTTGACCATTCTGACTACTGGGAACACCAGACCTCAAATGTAAATGTCATAATTTACAGTAAGATGTAGTTTTTCAACAGGTAATGCAGAAGAAAAACACCTTACAAGAGACTACACTACAAAGGTAGACATTGTTAAAAAAAAAAAGGAAAGAGAACAGAGGTCTGACTCTTTTATATTATGTTTTAATAGGAGCAAATTAGAGTAAAGCAGAGGAAGGAGAGGCAGAAAATAGACGTAAATGATTCAGACCTCTACTGTTCTTAACCATGCTATCCTATATGGCTTTCTGGAGTTACAGGTGATGCCCTTTCACCCCATAATTGAAAAACCTTCATTAAAAAGTGCAATTTGAAGGCATGAAGTGGTTGGTTGGCTGAGTTTAAAGTGGGGTTAACTGGAAATATAATTAATGATCCGGTAAAATGGTATTATTTCTACACTGGTGATGGAGGCAGCTGGAGCATTTCTTTCATAAAGCAACCTCGGTTTGAAAGGATACGTGTGTTCTTTTCCTGGCTGCTGGCAGCAAATAACTATTAAAAGGCATATCAAGCCTTTCTTACGCAGCCCCCTTCTTGACCGTACACACATCAGCCTAGATTTCCTACTGCATGAGCTTTACAATAAATGCTTTAAACTGACTTGTGGATTCCTTGCTGTGTGAACACAAGTTTAGCGAAAAATGAGCGTATTATGGATGTAGATTAGCTGGGAAGCTTGCAGATGCTGGTGCTATGCTAGTTTCTGCCCCTGAGCCTCCAGGCAGCTGCTCAGTTGGCTTGGGTCCACTCACCAGGCCAGCAGCGACCTACCAGTTAGAGAAACAGGCTTGTGACTGCCGGAGTGCTGTTTCATGTCCCAGATGGGGAAAAATCTGTGCAGAGGAAGTAAATCAGACTCATCTGCTGCACCAGTGACAGCTGCTGCTACTGTGATGTTCCTGGCCAAGGCGTAAAAGCTGCAGGTGCTAGGTGGCTAGTGGTATGTTTCCAACATTCACAACTAGTGTTGTCATTATGAGGCCAAATATGAAAAAAAATAATACACACTAACCTTTGCTAAAGCTTGTCAGTAAATAAGTAGAGTTACAAATTAATGTCAGAGGTCAAGTTCATGGGGTAAAAAAACAAACCAAATACCTACGCACTTCGAGAACAATGTTCCTGTATCATCACATCGATCCCTTTGGGCTCCTTCAATATCCACCATTCATTCAAATTGGGTATTTAACAGAATGACTCTTGGACATGATTACTTGTTTTTTGGCAAACGTCTTGAACTTGGGTTTAAAATAATTTAGGAATATTGAATTGAGATGGCAGATGTGTTTTTTCTTCTCTCTGTTCATATAGTGAGTCCTTGATGCTGTACAAAGTTAGTTTAGTTTAATGCGTATCAGGTGAAATGGATAGGCAAAAAAATAACTTTTACTTCTAGCCTATTCCTTTTTCAGTTTTTGTGTTTGGCAGGACTGTTGTACTGTACTGACTAAAATAAGAGATGTACAAACAAAAATAAATAAATAAATTCATTCATTCATTCATTCAACTTAAACAAATGTCTAAATCAACTTTTGTTTTTACTGTAAAGCAAAGATTAGCAAAGTTATCCATTGACCTGATCCATTATGAATTTTTTTTTTCTACAACCAAGCTGTGTCTTTGTTGATAGTGTGTGTTTGGGTGTATGTCAGGTGTTTCCTTCCCTTTGCGTGCACTCTATAACCCACTACACTTCCTTAGTGCTGAATTTCCCAAGTTGGCCGGACCCTCCATGGCCAGAACAGGTGGTGGATCAATGGGCTTAATAAATGACTGAGACAAAGAACTGACTACACACGCAAACACACACACACACACACTGAAGTCACTGGTAAATCAAGCCACATGCTTCCAAGCCTGCAGCAGCTCCCTCTTAGTGACCACTATGAGTCCAGACTCAGCAAAAACAGAATCACTTTCTATAACAGGAAAAATAAAGACAAGTGTTTATCTTCACAGAACCAGCCTGACACTTTGAACTTATACTCTGATAGCATGAACTTTTAGTTCCTTCCTGGTCTGTAACTGCTGTCCAACATACTGCTTCCATTACAGCTGGACTTGACAAGGAGGAAAAAAATAAAACTGAACACTGAACGTGAGAAAATGGTAATAAAAGACATATTGGCAAAGTACAGAAATGGGTCAGTTTTATAAATGGTCCTAAAAATGAAAAAAGGTCTATAGAGGACACCTGTTAAAGCTAACCAGCGGAAACATAAAAACACTGACAAGTATTTAGTAAAGACATGTTAATTTACTCAATACAACACAAATGGCGAAAACTCATATCTCCCTCATCATATGACAAAGACACATGGAGACTGACACACAAAAGACATACTGTCAGAACCAAACAGCTTCCTCCGTCATACTGTCTTGTGAAGAAAATGCGCCAAGAGGAGTTAAACAGCTTTAGTCATTTTAATGGCAGGAGGGCAGATGCCAGGGCAAACCAACACAGCATAAACACTTAGTCAACTCCAGTTAAAGTGAGGGGTAATTATCTCAGAGTGACGACAATCAGTGGTTATACAGCCAGTCTTCTCATTAACAGAGGGAAAAACGACACCGCCAGTATCGCTCAGCTGCACAGCAGCCAGAAATACCGCTCAGCGAAGGCAAATATGTGAAGATCTGAACTTCTCTGGGCTTGACTGTAGTTTTATTCAAATGGCAGTTGTCATTGCATCAGTCATCATTATATATCTGAGCAACATAAGTGATCAGGATCATGAGTACTAATTAAAATCAGAGCTAAGGACTGTCTGATACAGTCTGAAGTTAACAATGAAAGCAGACAGTTTTATTTGATCCATCTTTATATCCCTAGTAACTACTGTACACCTTCTTCACATTACTATACAATCATGGATTAATAATTTGGCAGTGGCAATTTATTTTCACAAGCTTTGCTGTTTTGGATTTATCATAGGTATTTCTGATGTGTGCTGAACAACTGCAATTAACATTTTATAAGGCTCAAAGCCATCTAATAAATGTATCCAAAGAGTCTATTTGTGCCAATGAAATAACTTTACAGTGATTATAGGTCAAACTGTGACTTCCCTTTCATCTCTTTTTCATATTTACAAGGCTTTGTATTTTACATAGCCTTGTAAATACAGAAAATATTTAATTATTTGCTATTATATTGGCTGATAAAAGCAAATTTATATTTTTCCTGAACTGCTTCATCCTTAACAAAGATAAGAAGATGTTAAATATGAGTTTTACTTCTGTGAAAATAAAAATAATAGCTGTTGTCCAAACATTTAGTGTTATTTAACTGTTATAAACAGTGAAACTTTATTATAGCTATTTTGAGGCAGTAGAGCAGTGAAAAGTCAAGTATTTCCCATATGTTTTATTATTTCAATAAAGCTACACTGCAGAAACAGATGTGTAGAAGAGTTTAATCTGAAACTCACCATTTGCGACTGGCTCCTTGGGCTGCCATTGATATCCTCCACCTTCTCATTCGCTGCGAGAGAAGAGAAATGAGCACAAAGTTTACTGCTGTCCCACACTGAACTCTAACATCTCAACATCCAGTGGGTCTCAAGGTCAGGTGTACAAATCCAGCAGGATACCTCTGTTGAGGTTTGCATCGGAGATTTTATGAGTCAGTTGATGTGAGTGTGTGTGTGTGTGTGTCTCTATGTTTGCGTACACGCTGAGGTACAGAACGATGCAGGAGAGGTCTGGGAAGCAAAGCTGCCTAATTTGTCAGCTGCCGCCAGAGAATTACTGACAGGCCAGCTTGGCCTCATTGTCTGTTGGGGCGAGCAGGGAGGGTAAAGTTTCAATCCAACAGGGAGGGAGAGAGAAAGAGAGAAAGTCACATACTTCAAATGAAGGCAAAAAAAGGGAGGTTTAAGAAGCCATTCAGCATCAGTAAAAAAGACAGCATGTTTGTGTGTGAAGGATAAAGAAAGAGAAAATCAGATGAGGGAATCCCACCGAAAACAAACATTTGTAGGAAGTAAGCAAAGAGGAAAATACGACAAGACAGAACTAAAAAAGGAGAAATGCAAAGTTTGAGACTAAATTGCATACTTGGTAATTAGTGGCTGCTTGACATGAAGTGACTGTCACTTTAAAAAGGCTTATACAGGACAACAAATTATGAAGACATAAGTAAAAGGTTCAAAAATATATATAATAGTTCTCAAGAACATTAATGTAGCTGTTTTATGGGTGTAACTAAGTATTTGTTACAGTACCTGAATGTATGTTTTATGTATCTGTACTTTACTTGAGTATTTATTTTTTTGGCAACGTTTTACTTTTACTCCCTACATTTTTGAATAAATACTTTTTACTCCGTACATTCTCAGAATATCCTGTTACTTATTCAAACTAAATGGATGTGACAGCACATAAAATAAGTCATAAAATATGTCGCTTCAGAGGAAAATCAGTGGAGGAGAGAAGGAGCTCAGGATTACAACTAGAGTCCTACATGGGTCCACTTTTTCCTGAATTTCCTGCCCGTACCCACAAAGCTGAGTACCGTGACCTGATCAAATACACTGTCTATACAATAACTCACTTTTAAAGGCTTTATTTTGGATACTTCAGATTTTTCCTGGTTAAATAAGTATTGTTTTATTCATGGTAAAAAAAATACTGTTTTTTTTCCCCACTATTGTATCTTATTACAATTGATAAGTTGTACTTTTTACTTTTATATAAATAAAGCAGTTGAATCAGTGCTTCTACTTTTATGAGAGTATTTTTTCACACAAGAAGCTGTACTTCTACTGAAGTACAGAATGCGAGAACTTCTGTTCATTTGTTTCGTTTGTTACCTCCACCAAGGAGGTTATGTTTTTCAAGATATGGTGTTTTTTTTATACCAAATAGAAAAAAAAAAACTAAGATGAAAAAAAATTTAATTTGATCCTTTAAAATCAGGTGAGGAAGTTTTCATTTCAATATTACTACAACAGAGACAAGATCACAAACACAGGAGGAAGCATCTAAAGCAGTCCTGTCTCTCTCTTCTCTAGCCCTGGTTGGACTGACCCACAACCAGATTCACAGTCTGTGTGTAACTGGGTTGACACCACTTCCTCCAAACAATCTCAGTGTAGTTATTTTGGTCTACATCTAATTGCTGTGTTTGTGATTTGACCAAATCAATCATGCAAAAGGGGGGGGGGGGGGGTCTCATTCTACTAAGAAAAACAATATACTTTCCTTTAGTTGTCTGGTTTAATGTATGCTACAGAGTTTGGGGTCAGTGTAACGATTTTCTCTCTCTACAGTCTTCAAATGCCAGTAAAAAGATATGCTCTAGTTTCAGGGCTAGTTTCATTTGAGATACAACATATGAGCAGAAGTGGGATCTGCAACATCTGTAACTACTTAATTTGACTTCATGACAACACATGCAATTGCACAAGTTTTAATGCAATATTTTGCCATGTAATGGTTTGTACTAGAAAGATCAGATTTGAGCTGAAGAAAGAAGTTATAGTCATGTAAAATAAACATAACATGCTATCCACTTTTAATATCCCTTGGCTAAATATAGTGTAAGATTATATTCAGAATCAGAAAAGATTTATTGCCTGTCGTGAGAAAAAAAATCATCTTAGACATCACTCACACAACAGAAAATCATACAATTCCAAAAAAACAAGTGAGCTAGAAGAATACGTAAACATAAATAATTTACACAGAGTTCAAGTAAAGTGGGGAAGTGCATGCGCTGGTGCTCATTTATGAGCTGTTTGTTTAAAATGTTGTAAATTGAAATGTACTACCCTATAATTTAGATTATGTTGTCTTTGTGTAAAATTTATTACATACATATTTATATATGAAAGTAATCAGATATTATAACTGTACAAAGCAAAAGGCTATTTGGCTTTGAAAAAGTAGCTTAAGGTCACCTCATTTCAATAAGCTTCTGCTCCATGTCAAGATGCAGCCACAGTTTAAATGTGGTGCGGATATCTACACCTTCTTTATATGTGATTATGTTGTTAAATGGACAGACAGAAAGACAGACAGATGACAAAATGAGTACTATACCCCTTTGGCCTGAAGTTGGCCAAGGAGTAAAAGCAGAAAACGCAAAAAGAATGACAGAAAAAGAAAGTCCTAGAAGAAGTTGAAGTGCAAAGGCAATAGGGGACAGGGGTTGAAGAAACTCTTAGCTCAAATGGGACACACATATCTCTAAACCTCTGGGTGCCACAACCATAGATCTCTGCAGCAGCCACTCACTCAGCACCCAACACAAGGGAGAAGTGCTGTGATTTAGCCCAAATTATCAGATAGGCCCTCCAGCTCACTCCAACAAAGACCAAATGGCAAAGAAAGAGTTTCTGTCAGTAAGTGTGTGTGTGTGTGTGTGTGTGTGTTTGTGTGTGTGTTGTGAGGGCATGTTTTTCTCTGGATGTCTGTATTTGTGCAGTAGAAGCCTACTCATAGTGTGGGGTTGGGTTGCTTCCCAGGGACCAAAATATTGGATCACACAACAGTTTGAGGTTGAAAAAGGTTTTAGAAATAAGGTTAGTGAAGATTGTCCCAGAAGGCATTACATCAATGAGATGTCCCCACAACAACAGAAAGAACAGGCTGTTGAAGAGTGTGTAGAGGTGTATGCTTGTTTTGGTGTCTGAGTGGGTGGTCGTTTCATCTACCAAACAGAATGCATTATAGACACAGCATATTACCACTGATAAGACAGATTTATTTATCAGCACATCATTAATATTTGTTCTTGTCATGTTCAAGATAACATCTGAAAAGAGACAAGACAATACAATACAATACGGTGCACTGATAACGTTTCTGGCATGTCATTGAAATTAATCACATTTGTGTGTGTGTGTGTGTGTGTGTGTGTGTGTGTGTGTCTACCTATGATCTGAATGATCTGTGCCAGCAGGACTCCATCTGTGACGTCTTGGCTCAGATCCTTGATGAGGCGTTGACAACCGGACTTGGCCAGGTAGTGATTAGCCCAGTCTGTATAAATCTGCAACAACAGAAAACACAAAATAATATATCAAGTTGTAGAAATATGACAAACGCAGTAGCTGCAACCAAAAGTATATATATTTACAGGTTTCAATACCACAGCTGAAATTCCACAAGGTGATCATATCTATATCAAATACTTAAAATTTTTCACACACACACACACACATATATATATATATATATATATATATATATATATATATATATATATATATATATATATATATATATATATATATATATATATATATATATATATATGTGGTGAAAATGCTCATTTTATTACCAGGCAGCAAACATGATTCCATCTATACAATTTCCATACATAAAAAAATATTAATCTGTCAAAAATATTAAGTCAAATGAGAACAATGTGGCCTAAAGAGTTGGAGAACTTCATTTAAAAATGAAAAATCCCATTGAGATTAAGATCCGCTTTTACAAGACAGACAGAAGCAAATATAACACATAGTTACAAGACATAAATCGCTTAGTCTAACCTCCCTTAACACAAATTAAACTGTCATCAAAGACTAATCAGATTCTTTTCTCTTCTGTTACAACTTACAGTAATTAAACGCTTGCAATTAAGCTGGAAGCTTAATTAATCATCGCCAAAATGCACAGTTTCGAAATAATACTCCAAAGGTGAATGCTACAGAAGTGGTCATCATTTCCCAGATAACTTTGATCAAACACCTAAAGTCTGGACATCCACACAGTTACTGGACAGATGCACAGTCCAAAAACAGCAGCTCTGCCCCTTTAAGGGAATGTAAGAACCACTGTCATTGATTCCTACTGATCAGACAGAATATCATCCACACCATTCCTCCTCATGCTGCTTATGCCACAAACACACTGCTGAGTTTCTCAGTCTTCTGTACAGCTAACCATAGATATGCAGCAAAGGAGTACTATATAAACATACAAACTCCCTGCACACCTCCTCTACTCAAACACAAACATTTCATCAAGTAGCTTGGTAGCTCATAGAGCGCGACTGTTTATGATCTCTCACTCTGAGATGGTCTGAGTAAATAAACAAACAATCAACATAAAATCAAACAATGCTCAATTAATGTGATTATGACCTTTTTTTGTCCATGCGCTTTGTAAATAGAAAAATTGTAATACTTTCATATAGAGCTGCACAGTAGATAAAAAAACATATTGTAATTGCAATAATGGAGCATGCAGTGTTCATATTGCAAAGATGTGCAATAATTTATTTTCTTTTTCAGCGCAGGACTTTGGGGAAACAACTGAACAAGTTAAAGATTTTATTTTTGTCTGCAGTAATTATGGAATGGAAGAGTATTTTGTTAAAGCTTGTACTATGGCACTTTTGTTATTATGGAGTACTTCCATGCCATTTACACATCGTTATATGTGAATAAAATAACTAAATATTGACTGTGTCTTTAGATCTACAGTTGCAGCCTCACCAGGTTCTTGAACAGAATTGTGTAAGTGATTATAGTAGTGCAGTATTTTGTCTTAAATTAGAAATATATGAGTCAGCATACAAACAATTGGCTCATTTTAACATTGTTAAGGGACATTTTTCTTCATAAATCAAATTGGCAAGAAATATCCCAATATTATTGTTGTCACAATGCTGCACACACACACACATATCACATTTTTTGCCAAAATTATGCAGCCCTACTGTATATTAATTTGGGGAATAGACCCCTGGAAGAGTAGGGTCTACTTTAGTAGAGACTAATGCAGATGCTTAAGTAAAGAAATATGCTGTCTGTGCCCTTGTTCTGCAAATATAATGACACATTTAAGAAAACTGACATCTGAAACTCTTCCATCTTAAAATCAACCTTTTACCGTAAACCACTTAAATTATAAATTAACCCTAGATTGAAATGTTTGCACCAACAGGTGTTTTTTTTTTTTTTTTAGCCCAACCATTTTCTCCACCCAGAGGAGCATTATGTTGTCAGCATAATATTTTATATTGTCACCTAAACCTCTTAACAGTTAATTTGTCTTTCACCAAATCCCATAAGCTGACTGATAAGAGATGCTTTGTCCGTCAGACGACAGACTGATCTGAGCAGCTGCTGTGGTTTTGACGGACTAAACGGAAGAAACATGTGAATCGCATTTGGCTTCAGAACTACTTGGCCAAAACAATTGGGATTGTCTTCTGTGTATGAATAGTTAGATATCTTTTCTATGCTAATAATTTGTATGAATGGGCTTCAAAGCATAACAGGCTGTTCCTGTCTAAAAAAAATAAAATGGTTGATTTAAGAAGTCATAGCTGGTAAATCTT
Organism: Siphamia tubifer; assembly: GCA_020466265.1. NCBI lineage: Eukaryota > Metazoa > Chordata > Actinopteri > Kurtiformes > Apogonidae > Siphamia > Siphamia tubifer. The sequence goes on along the minus strand of CM035794.1, from coordinate 57,674,096 downwards.
GTCGTCAAGAAAGTCAATGTTACTGCATGCTCTTTCATGCTGCAAAACTTTTTCCTCGATCATCAAACTTCCCGAGGCTCCACTCTCTTCTCAGTAGGAGCCAGGCAGCACCTGAGAAATTACAACAGGAGCTAGAATACAGACATTTCCTTCCCACTCCTCACTGTGAGGTAGATGCATTTGACACAAATTTCCACAGACAGCCTTAGAGGAACGTCTTTATTCATGCTAGGCTTGAATTGAGATTCCAGTGCCAAAAAAAGAAGTATGTACCAGTCCATATAAAGACACTGCTTGCTCCACTGCTGCCTGAAACTTTTCTTGTTATCCTCGGATTAAAAAAGGGGATACAGGCCAGAGGTTGAATGGAAATCCCTTCAAAAATGTACAATATTTTCTGAAGGCAGGATGATCTACAATGTTAACGGGGCTAGTTATTTTATATTCAATGCAGAATCTTTTTCATATGAAGTACAGATTAATCCAAAAATCCCCAAATATCCACTGGCAACCAACAGGATCTAGCAGTATATAGATTATACACCCTACCAGTGTGTTTACTGTGGAACAAACAGTGAACTATAAATTCTACAGGAGAAAAATCAAAGTTACTGTAACAGTAAATGATCATGTGATAAATGTTGAATGCTATGCTCTGGTGTATTGTGCTTTCTCAATAGTTCATCTTTTTTCTCCAAGGAAATGCTATTTTGTCTGAACGTGTGGAAGTCATGGCATTAACCCATAAAGACCCAAATCTCCAGCAGCGACCACAAGCATCTACTGATCTACAATGTCTGATATCTGTTGATCTTCTAATCTTATTAATACAATTTGAATAACTGGCATAAAAACAGTTTGTCATCTTTTCATGCTCATCAGATATGACCTATTTGGGCGTTTAGAGACTCCATAGTGAATGTGAAAACACCATTATCTTCCACAACATTGATTCACCAGAAAAAAATCCCATGGAGTTGGATGATCAATGGATCAATTATAGTGGATAGAGACACTGGGTTTACTGTATAATCTTTTCGATCCGATACTGAATAAAATTCTAGTTGGTATTAGCGTTATAAATCCTATACAGATATCATATATAAATCCATTTAATGTCTGGAAAGTGTAAGAAAAACAAATTGTGTATTTCAAATCATAACTTAATAAAGAATACATATACATACTGTATGTACATATTATACAAGATATGAGAGTGACTATTGTTTAATGATTAAGAACTATTATAAAAATGAAAACTAGCATATTAATTATCTTCTTGGCTGTTTGTAATCCACACAACTCTTTTTCCAATAAGCTATTTTTTATAGACTGAGTCAGAGAAGTAGTTCCCACCAATCACATATTATTTAGACAAGATCCCAATTGTTGAGTTACTTTTATTGTGTTCCTGATGCACATTACCTCAAATGACTGAAGAATTAAAAGACTTGTGGATTGATTCTAGAGTTCAGAGATATCAATATTTCAGCACCGATCTGTACATCAGTATTGTGAACAGCTTTAACAGCAGCACTGGGTCTTTATGGGTTAAAGTTAAGTTCAGCACAACATGTTTGTCTGGAACTTTAGACAAGTTAACATCCTCACATTCTGTTGATCAAGTGTGACTTAACATAACTTCAACATGCTTTCTCAAATGGTAAACATTACCCAAAGAATTCCCTCATAAAATGCAACCATTTCTCATGATGAAATAATCCTCTTTTTCCGCTCATTTACCTCACACACTGCTCTCAATTAAAAACATTTCTTCCCGCTCTTTCCTTTTGCTTGTAAAGGAGGCGTTTGCTCCTTCAAAGACGGCACCTCTCAGAAGTTTGTATTTGTTGTGGTTTCCTTCAATGACTTTCACCATGATGAGAAGCCGTAAAGTACAAACCCAAAGAAATCAAAGCGATGACAGGAGGAACACATACACACGGCAAACTGTTTGCGAAAAAAAAAAAAAAAAAAAAAGAGAGAGAAAAAAACACACACAAACAAACTTCGACAGGGACACATAACAACACACCCAAAAATACAAACCACATCCCATCAGGGGGCAAGTAAACAAACTGGACAAAGGGACGAGAGCGGAGGCAAAGTCTGTGTGAAAGAGAGGAATTAAGAGTATATGTACTGTATCACTCCTGTTGACAGCTAAAGTCATGTTAAGGTGTAGAGTATTTTAAGTCCACAAGTCTGATAAGTGTCTGTGGAGCTGTTGGCAAAGAAGAAATACAACCCTCAAAGTCAGAAGATGAGGAAGAGAGCCTGATCTGCTGCACTGTTCAAACTGCCACCACACTATATATATATATATATATATATATATATATTTCTCTGTTTCATTCTTTGTAGAGAAAAAGAGAATGCTGCTCTTTTCAAGGAAGCTTCAATTTCCTTGAAACTTGTAGAAGGATCAAGGAAGATGTAAGCAAGAGAAGTGGAGGGGAATCTACTCAGCTTGTAGAAATACCCAATGGATGCATTCAATTTGTGGCTAAAATAACCAGCTGCTTGTGTCATCTGTTACAACTGCTGGAATGATAACTGATAAACAAAGCTTATTTCTGCATGCCTTATCCTCGCTGGAGGTTGAGCGGTATTTGAGTTTGATTTTTAATGTTTGTTTAATATTTTGTGTGGCACTGGAATGATGGAGTTGAGGAGGTTGGGGCAATTGGTGTTGACACTGTCTGACAATTACAACAAAGTAAACCATCATCAGATCCTACTCTGTGTAAACAGTAATGTTCTGTCTGCAAACACTGCAGTTTCAACACAAACCACATTAACTGAGGTGTAGTAAAAGTCACTAAGAACCAATGTGGACATAACATCTGATCAATCTTGAGAGGGCAAAGAGTTGATCAGGTTGTCTTCTGATAAAAAAGGACAGATAGTGAGTCCAGCAGGGGTGACGGAATACTGACATAAAAAATATTATGGGATAAAAAAAAATCTATTTTTGCAACCTTATGTTGCCAGTAGATGCATATGATATTTTTTTAACAATACAGTCAATGTATTCATTTTGAAGACTTTAAGATGACACATTTTCTATGGTTGTTTTGTTCCACCCTGCCCACTTTGGAACAGTGTGTGCTCCAGAATTCACTTCTAAACCAAAATATGTCAAGTTGCAGAAGCACAAGTCAAAATCTTTTTCCAGAGCCTCCGAATGGATGTTAATTAAGAAGAGCCTAATCTTTCTGTTTACTTTAGATCTATAGAAATGTGTGTAATCGTGGAAATTAAATAGAACCAAAAGACTGACCGTGATCTAATGAAATCTACTCATATCAACTTCTACTAGGAAACAGCTGGAAAGATTAACCGAAATACATGAATGAACTTTTTCATGAACAGCATTTCACAGCCTCAGTAAAGAAGGTAAGTGTCAATGCGCTGCCCATAAAGTGGCTTCTTTAAGGCATGCTCATGCATAAAGTTGTAAAGAGTTCCAACCAGCCTTTGGTCCTCTGTCATCTCATCCATTTTTCTTTGAGCTTTCTGACAAAGCAGAAATATCAAATAACCATTTTTGAGAAAATCTGCCTCCTGTCTCTGGGTGAGTACCAACTCACTGATCCCCACATCTCATGACTCCTTGGTGTTGCCCAGAGTTCAGCCTGACAGCACCCTGCACTCGTTAGCCTCTCCTCTCTGAATCCCAATCGCTCTGGGAAAGAGAGGCAGCACTGTGACAGAGGCAAAACATCAGCAGTAACGCCACCTTCAGTGGTGCTGAGTGAGACTACAGTACTGACATCATAGACACACACATACTGAAGGAGACAACACATACACTCACATAAGCACAAACAAGATACAAATTCAATTAAACAATCAAATCCGCACACACATAGTGAATGCCCTCCTCTCATCCATTCTCCTTCCTCTTTCTTTCGGTAACCAGCATCAATCAGCAGAAGTCCAGTCTCTCTAGTGATGATATCCTTAGTGAAAGCACATGAGGTCTCTTTCCTCTCTTTCTCCTGTGTGTCTCCACCTGCTCTGCAGCTTTCTCTCCTCAGAGGCAAAGATCCTAAACACTGGTGACAAACAGCCAGCTCTTACCCTGGAGCAGATAAACTGCCTTCAACAGTCCTGATCACAATGCAGTGACTAGAGCTACGCAGGTGTTATTAGTAGATCTTGCAGTGGCGCTGCACCACCTCCGGGGGGAGCCGGGTAGAAGAAGAAAAATGAGATGTTTGACAGATGAGATGGGGCAGGGAGGGAGTAAAACTGAACCGGACTCACTGTTTTATTGAATGACTGTTAATGTATGGGCTCTTTAATTAGGGCTTGATTCCAAAACTGTCTAATAAATTAAGAGCTTAATTGCATTCAAGGGGCTTGAGCATATAGACCGTCACTTGGAAGACATTTAGCTATGTAATGCTTTGAAGCAGCTATGTGTGTATGTGTGTGTGTGGCTGGCATGTGTCTCCTCTGTGCCTACCCTGGCTTGAAAAGTAAAACTTGGCACTAAAACTACACCCGCTTGGGTCCTAAATGTAATTAAAAACAACATATAGCTGCATTAACTAAACAAGCGATGAGCCAATCAAATCAATAGTGCAGTGATGTGATAGAACATCCTCCATCATTCTCAGACTCATCCCTGGTTTGTTCATGACAAAGCAGAAGCCACAGAGGGATGGAAACGGCTCTGAATGGAGGGCGGCATTTCTGTCAATTCAGTTTATGGAGCATGCCTGAAAAAATCTGGACTGTTCAATTGGCAGGTGGTGTCTGGGAAGTGAAGTGCAGGAACAGCACATAAACCAAACTGCTGAAAACAAGAGTATTCTACTAAAACTCCAATATCCTTCAGGAAAATAAGTTTGATGTTGAACTTGCCTGGCAGTTAAATCAACTCTATTGAAGCCACAGGATGCATGTGGCAGTGTACATTAATATGTAAATGCCTTCCCATCCACCCTTTTTCTCATAACAGTATGTTTTCAGTTTATGAACAAGAACCTGAATCAAAATATTGACTCATGAATTGAAAAGAAAGCGTCATATGTCACATTTATTCATCATATTTTCCATCACTTGAGGTTTAACCATTGTGGCTTCTCCTGGGATATGAGCAGAGTTTGTTACTGGGCCACAGAGTCCTGGTTTGACTTGAGTTGGAGACTTGATAGATGTAATTTCCCGGGTGAAGGAAGACAGTGGTTACATGGTCATAATTTGTTTACCATGACTGCCGAGTTATTAATCAGTGAACTTTCGTCAAAGGAAGTTGCAGCAACTGCACAGCTGTAGTGAGGAAGAGGAAGCAAGAGTGTAAATGCATTTTTATAGGGTCAGTAAAAGAGACGAATTGTCTAATCCTTGAGATATCCTGCACTCAGCATCTGCTCCCTTGTTTTTTTTTTTTTTAACTGAAGACAAGGTCCAAATAAAAGACAACTATGAGACTTCTGACAGGAATCTTTGGGGCAACTGGTCACTGACAGTGTCCGACAACATTACAGAAGCACCTGGAAGTCATTTACTCTGTATGTTAAGTTTTTTTTGGTGTTTCCTAGGATAAGTTTGATGCATCTCCGCTCCCTCCGAAACCATCATTATCTTGTCCTGAGAGCAGAATAGAGAAGCCTACTCCTAAACCCACCTAATCCTGAGGTAATAGTTGCAGGCAGCTTTCCAGCATGGCTTTACTCCAATCTTGCAAACACCCAAGTGGGGAGTTTATGCCGACAGTATACAAATCATAGACTTGAATTTTCCATGCGGCCTGGCGCTAGAAAAAAAGGAATCGAAAATAATAACTTTATTTACGTGACAGTTTTTCTACACAACAATTTCAAGAGACAGAAATGGACAAATCTACAGGATTTGAGAGGGATAAGCTAGGACCACCTTTGTTGCTGTGCCAAATGTCCATCAAACCATGTCTGGGTGTTTTCAGAACCAACTGGAAGCCTGCACATATAGAGTGATAAAATAGCTCTATGCACAATAACAAAACATTAACTATATAGAATAAAGGGGAAAAAAACAAATAATAAATACATGAGAAGGATTAATTCATATAAGCGAGACAAAAAAACCCCATCCTTTTTCCTGTTTTTATTCCTCAGCCAAAGTCTTAGTCATGATTTCCTGAGATGCTATTAAGTGTGCATCAGTGTTTAACTTGTTTTCTTTCCAAGGAAAACTGATTAGGTATGCATATTCACCCTGCCGCATACATTTATACCTGCCTATTAATCTTCAGCAGGCTGGACATGCAGACGATGATTCAGACTGGTATCCCTGGCACTGAACAAGTGACTTCACTCAGATTAGCAGATAACAGAAGCAAACAGATGAGCACAGTGCCAAAAACCTAAATATTCAGCCATGGTTTTCTCATGTCATGATCTGCCAAGCCACTTTGTCATTTCATGGGAAATCCTGAGCAGAAAATGACATAATTGCACGGCTGCTAGAAGTTTGGACACACAATCAGCGCTGGATGTGCTCTCACTTGTCAGTCAATGTTGATCTCTTGCAACTGAAGAGACTGAAGGCCAAAGAGTGAAGAGAAGGACAGAGAAGAGAAGATCAGAGAAAGAAATGACAGCTCTAAACACCCTGAAGACAGATGAGCATAAACAAAATTCAGAGACAGATGGCTGCTTGCAGACAAGGATAAAAACAGACCGATTAAAGGGAGTTTATTGACCATTTTGATAAATTATGATTGAATTCATATGAAAATTACTCACTAAAAGAGCAGATCTTTAAGGTAGCTCTCCAGGGGATTATATTATTTCAGTGTAGTAGCTTTCCAGCTATTTATTTATTTTCAGAAACTGACAAAGTACCTAGAATCAGTATGTTCGTCAGAGCCAAGTTGCATCTACCATCACAACAATGTACGGACCATAAAACGAAGGACAATAAAACCCATCTATGTAGATATCACAATCAGCATGTAAAGTTCACAAGACAAATGAAAGAAGCAGGATTACTGGAGGACTATTCTCTTCATCAGGAACAAAACAAGATGAGGTCAATTCAGTATTTGTATTTAGATGTTCACAGATCATCAGATACAGTAAAGAGGTAGTGTAGGAGTCATTTCAGATAACCGCTATACACACATCCTCACAAACAAACTCACTTCCTCCCTTGGCCAGAAGCACTGTCACCAAACCAGGACAAGGAAGAGTAGATTTATACCTTCTCAAGACCCAGTAGGTTGTTTAGTTTCAACAAAAACACAGCAATGAAATGTAACCACAAAGGACAAAGATCCACACAATATGGGAATATGGCAAAAGAAAGTTATGTAGAAAACCAGGGCTATCACAATTAATCAAGTTAATTTTTTGTTATTTATTTATTTTTAATCAGGATTTTTTTTTAACCATGATTAATTGTGATTAGAGTTTCCAAGCATTTGGTCAGTGTACAAATATATATTATTTTACACCACAGTATAATTTTATGTTCAAGAAGACAAAACTAAATCTTTTGTATCAGCCTATTTTCAGGGGCTGCTTTTGAGTCTTCATTATTATATATTTTTTTATGTTTCCCCCCTGTTTGTCATATCTTATTATGGCAGATGTTAGTGTCTGTAACAGAGCTTGTTTGTTTTTAATTAACAAAAACAATATTAGTACAAACCAAGCCTATTAGTTTTTGTACATTGATAAGGGTATTGCAATGAATTTCAATGACACAAAAATGTGCAATTATACTGCAATTAATTGCAATTAAATATTTTGTCGATTGACAGCACTAAAGAAAACACATCCTGAATTGTAGCAGTGTGCTTTATTGTTAGTAGCGTTAGTGTGACGGAAGAGCTCCGTCATGTCTGGCGTTGAACTGGTCGCAATGCGCGCTCACACACACACACACACACACACACACACACACACACACACACACACACACACACACACACACACACACACACACAAGCGCGCGCTCATACTTTCTGTCATTTCACGTCAAAATATCTCATCACACTTAAACTCCGAAATAATCACCTAAAGATTAACTTTTCAGTGAGATATAAGAGCTGAGTTTTAGACAATAGATCTCAATAAATTCCAAGAAAATTTCCACTTGTTCCACTGGCAGATATTTTGCATAAATTAAGCAAAAATATCTTGCATTACTATTTTCTAAACTTGTTTTTATGGGTGCATTTTTCTAATGTAGATAGACATACTCCATCCTCATATGGATTTTAACATGACCCAAGCTGTATCTCTCCTCACCATGGTAACAACAGTGTGTTGCTCTCTAACTCTGTCGTGTTACCCAGCACACCTCAGTTGAAGGTAGACTGGGTAACCAAGATAATGCACAAAAAACCCCACAGACTGACATGTGTCTGAAAGCTGTTATAAATTGCCAGCAGATATTTGTGTGACACTTAAAGAGGCTACTATGGTAATTAGCCTCTCACTCACAAGATGGGCTCCCTCCACAGTCTTAGATCACATTGCTCACTGTAGCTGCTAACAAGTAAAATTAGAGGTCTGTGTTGAACGGTGGGTAAACTTCTCCTGCTTGGGGGCGGCTATGGCGGTCTTAACAAGGGGCACGCAGCTGACAGCCGTCTATTCTGGGATGCCGCAGGGCTGTGTAATCATTCCTTCAGACCTCTGGAAGCTCCGCCTACTCCAGGATACACAAATAAATCAGTAGTGGCTAACAGGCTACCATGTCATTAGCTATCCCCGCTACAGTGAGGAGCTACGCCAGAAATATATGGTCACAGATGCTCACATAAACACAAACAGATTCCTATCGTGACAACAAACTGACTGCCATCAAGTTATTTTCCCCCCAGCGGGTGGAAATATTCTTCAAACTGATTCCAACAAAAACAGAATCATGAGGACATGATCTGTGTTGCTGTGACTCACTTGTTGGCCTTTTCAGATTAGTCACACTTCCTCACTGGCTTACTGTTCATTAAATCAATGACTCAGCCACTATAGTTGACAGCACCTACTGGGATCCCATTGGACCAATTTAGGGGGGGCTTTTGCTCACAGTAACTGTTGCTTTTGCCACTGAAAGTACTGCCCCTCTCTGAACATGGTGGTGATAAAACATATTTTCTTTGCAGTAAAACAACACTTTTTAAAAATGCAAATAACAAGAAGAAACAGAGACACGAGGGGAACACAAGGGGGCTGTTATCAGGTTTGTACAGATGGGAGGTCAAAAGGTTTAGAGTTTTGTACACAGTTACCCATATTTACAGCACAAAGCTTATGGTGAACATTATTTTCTAAACCAACAAAGCTATCAGTAGCCTACCGCTGCTAAAATCTTGATCAGGTATCAGCCCCCATGGACATTTGTGGCCTTTGTTGTTTGTGGACAAAGGCCATTTACAAGCCCATTTATATGCCACACACAACATGTGTCTGTTTGGTTTCAATTGGGACTGCCATCTGCTTGTTCCGAAACAAATTAATGTAGATCTCTAGATTAATGGGTTTTTGATTGGGTGCCGGCCAGACAGCCAGGAGCCTGGGCCATTTTTTTTTAATTTTTTTATTTTTTTATTAGCTAGCCTCTCAGAGGACGAGGGCAGGACAACAAGTATACACCCGTCTATTTAGTAAGTGTTTTAGCTAGTGAAGTGCTGATTGTTTCATCCACTGTTGACTCTGACTGAAGTCTACAGATGCCTCGCAGGATCAATTATAGTGAATGATTATGCTTGAACTCTGAGGGGATTCTTAGTTTAAAGGGGTCATATTTTGCTAAACCCACTTTTCTTAGTCTTTGGTTTATTTATTTATGTATTTGGACCCTAATAGTTCAAAAAGTTTGAATCTTCCAGGTGCTGCAAATTTTGGCAAAAATCGAATGGATTTCTACAACCCGTGGTGATTGTTTCTTAATTTGTTACATTTACAACCACAACATTTGCACATATTGGTAAATAGTTCTGGCGACCATTTCTTTTCATTTGTTTTTCAGCAGCAGCAGTTGTAGTCCATACTAAAAAAAAAAAATGTCCACAAATTTCCTAAAATGTTCAGTTGTTGGTTGTTTTAACAAACTGAAGTGGTTGAATGGGACAGAGCAACACAGAAAACAATCTGAAAGGGGGCGGGGTCTTCTTCATTTAAAGGTTTGGTGCAAAAAAAACAACCTGACTACTGAGGAATAAGGTTGAAGATGGGCGTGTGGAAGTCCATTAATGAAGAATTCAGATCCAAGCATTTACAGTTTATGTCACCGGGGAATGTTTATGTAAAAATTACTACTTTAAGACATGTGGTGTCAAGAAATAACTGGAAACAATCTGTCAGTATCTTATAATTTTAGAAGTATAATCACTGCACTAAAGACCAGCTTAAGGTTTTGATCAAATATTTCCATCAGTGATCAATAAACCCAATGAATGTAAAACTACTTCAATATTTCAGTAAATGAATGAAGCATGTGTGTCCTATCTGCTACCAATATCACTACAATTATCGTCTTTGATAAAATATTAATCAATGAGGTAACAAGTGTTGACTTATGTAATTTATCTGTTATAATTAAGAGGCTCCACAAACTGCAAACACAAGAGGCACAGACGTTTACTGATGTCAATTTTTTATGCAAAACCAAACTAAGCAGAAATCCTTAATTATCTCCTCACAGAATGTAAACAGGACTGAGTACATGTAAGAACCAAAAGCACTCTGAGAGCGGAAACCTCTGCCAAGGCAGACCCCCCCCCCCTTCGAATGAAGAGAGGTCCTCCAAGGAGGTTATGTTTGTCCGTCTGTCTGTTAGTTAGTTGGGAGTGTGACAAGGAACGAACGATTACATTTTGGTGGTGATCCGGAAGAGATCCTGTATTCTGGATCTCTTTGAAAATTTACATTGTGATAAATGGATAATACATTTCAAACCAGGATCTCTTCCAGATCACCACCAATATTTAATTATTTGTTTCTTGTGACACTCCCAACACATTCTGAAAGAATCCGTCCATAAATTTTTGAGTTATCTTGCTAAGTAAACAAACAAACAAACAGACAAACAATCTCTGGCAAAAACATAACCTCCTTGGCGGGGGTAATAAGACTTGTTGACTTCATCTCAGGTGCCTCAGAGACTTGTTTCACAACCTTTTTAAAACACTAAATAAATGGTATTCCTCAGATCCACCAGCAGAGGGCTCTACCACACTAACCCTCAACTTCTGTTATCTCCAGGAAGATGAACTGACCAAGCAGCCTTATGTGGAGCTGCTGGCTCTGGGGGGAAAATAAAGGGAGAGAGGGGGGAGAGAGAGAGAGAGAGAGAGAGAGAGAGAGAGAGAGAGAGAGAGAGAGAGAGAGAGAGAGAGAGAGAGAGAGAATTGAGGGTTGGTACCAATGAACTTAATGAGTCATCCAAGGATCATCTGTGAATCAGTGTTTGAGAGTGAAAGCCAGATCAGCCGGCCACTTCAAAAGCACATTGGCTTTGGCTTTTTGGTTAGTAATGAGGCATATTTCCCTGCATTTTCTGAAGCCCTAACCTATAAACCAGATTCCCCAGTCCAGATCTGAAAGGAACAGATCAGTGAGTGCTCACAGTCAGAATGCATGAAATGTCCCTTCAGGGACACATTTGATCAAACAGAGTATACTGAGCTCTGCTTTGCAAAAGAATAGTACTTCAGGTAATAGACAGGATAGAATAAATGAAGTAGAGCCAAACTGCCAAAATTATAGCAAGTTCAGAAACAGCTCCTATAGTATCACATGATGACAGCTTCACCATGCATGAAAAAATACATTTGTAATAGCATTATTTCAATTTAAAGCCAAGGGTGTGAAGTTTGACACATATGAACATTTACCTCGCAGGGAGGTTTGAATACAGGAGTTGCATTACAGTGAATATGGGGAATTAAAATTTACAAAGCTTAACCTTAACAATGGAAGGCTCTATAGTCTCTGCTGTATTAATTTCAGCTGTTTTTCAGGGCTCTTTACAAAAGCTTATTATCAGCTTACTTACTGAATTTTAAGTGACAGAAAGGTGAAAAGGCAGTTTAATTAAACCAGAGCAAAGCACATGGATTTACTTGCATGGGCAATGAAAATGTTTATTCAACACTACTAGGAATCTACAGAAAATTAAAGTTAATAATGAACCTGATTGGAAAAATCATAAAAAAAAATATTTTAATTGCCAAAGTTAAATTGCAAAAAAAGTTCCCCTAATTGACTCAGGCCCATACTTACTTTGGTTTTATAACAGCACTTGGTGCATTTAATGGCAGAAAGAAATAAAACCCGTCATTTTGGCAGTATTTTAGGCACTATATTTTTTCAGTGTGCTCTCTTTCATCACAGAGCTGAATTAATTATCTCCTCATATTAGTGACTACAGTGCAGTATATTATTGCTACTACGGTGCAATTAATTGAGCTTCTGGCTTCATAGCAGTGAGGTCTGGCTCATGATATCCTCGTCTCCTCACTATAATCTCTATACCTCGTCACTCTCATCCACAGTTTAATTTAAATTACATATCTACAGATTTAATTAATCTGTAGATATGTAGTGGAGGAGAACTCATTGAAGCAGTGTGTGTATGTCCGTGTATGTGTGTGCGTGTATGGGTGAATCAGGTGAATATTAGGGTCATGGCCATCTGCGGTCAGAGACTGATTGAGTCTGATTGGCTGTCAACAGGTTCAATGAGGTCAGGTGACTTCACTTAAGTCCCCAGTTATTGTTGTCACCAGCACAGAGCTCAGTTATCATGACCAACAACCAACATGGGCTTTTGGTAAACAAATTAATGCACTTCATTTGTCATTTTTGTGCAGATTTAAGTGCAGAATCTTAAAATAAGTGATACATAAGTAAAGTAAGAAAAAGGTTAGGATCTAAGTTAACATGTGGAACAGATCATAAATTAAAAATAGTATATTTTAGCAAAGTTAACTTGATTTTCTATACCTTTATGTACTCAAAACCTTTTGTTTTTATGAATGAAAGTTAACTATTTAATGCACTTGGCCAGAACACTTGAAAAATGAGGTTCTCCTAGTTAAGTAAAGGCAAAATAAAAATTAAAAAAAACACAAAGCATACATACTGGAGGAGAGCACAGAGCAAAACTGATGACCTAATTCTCCACAAACTCCAACTTATTGATCTACAACACCATATTAATGAACTCTGGAATTATCTGCTGGTGATAAATCAGTTGCAATACTGTTCCCATTAAGTGATGGATTGCCATTTCTATGCTGGTACCAGTAGGGGGACCTGCAGACCAATAATGACTGGCTTTGGTCATTAATCGTTCCATTTATTCCATGTGGTGTTAACTGTGGATTTTCAGTTGAACCTGAAGTCTCAGTGCAACACAGTCACAGTCATTTATAAATCTGTTGCATCAATAAACACAATTAATACTGCATACAATCTAAAGTGCAACTAGAACTTGCATTTACAGCAGGACAGCATAAGAAAGAAAAACTGATAAAATCAAATCTTTCACTCATATAATTACAATATGATCAACTATTTAGTATGTGTGTCAGCTGTCCTTACATTACCGTATCCGTATCATCTATTAAATTAAAACCATGCTCCCAAACACAGAAGATGCTCAGTCACCCCAGACTCAACTCTCATTTCCAGACAGACGATTCCAGTAAAAGTCTATCTTATGCAACCTGCAGAAATCAAAGAACTACAGCAGGGCTTAAAAACAGTGTAAATAACGGTGTGGTTAGCTGAGCTGCTTGTACCCGTCAGCCCTGACATTTACAGTAAGTGTGGCCTGGATGTGCTGAACATCTGGGGGCCGGGGGTCTGTGAGTCGGGTCTGAATCAGAGGTGACTGCTGCTGAGTCACTGAGTCCAGCGAGGGTGGTTTCACTCACACTCGGCTGGAAGTGTCTTCTGCTTTCATACAGACTGTAGCAGCTCATTCTTACCCAATGTGTCACTGTTGCCATTTGTGTTCTGTTTTTTTTTTTCTGTCTTCTCCTCCCTCAATTTGTGTTGACTGATGGAGCCTTCCCTAGTGCTGTCCACTATTTCTGCCTGCAGGTAACAGTTCATCTGGTTTAAGGGTGCTTTCACACCAACAACACTTGGAGCACATTAAATGTTTCATTTGAAACAAAAGACTATTAATTCAGTTCGTTTTCATTGCTGTGAAAGCATCAATCAGCCACAACTCATTCTTGAATTGGATATATATGGGCAGCCATGGCTCAGTTGGTAGAGCGGGTCATCCATTAACTAAAGGGTTGGCGGTTCGATTCCAGCTTTGTCCTGGTCAGTCTGTTGTGTCCTTGGACAAGACACTTCACCCTCGTTGCCTCCAGTGTCACTCACACTGGTGTATGAATGTTCGGTGGTGGTCAGAGGGGCCGTAGGCGCGAAATGGCAGCCATGCTTCTGTCAGTCTGCCCCAGGGCAACTGTGACTACATATGTAGTTTACCACCACCAGAGGGACCATGTGAGAGTGAATGAATAATGGAACACTAATGTGAAGCATTTTGGGTGCCTGGAAAAGCGCTGTATAAATCTAATCCAAAAATGTCCAATATTGTACAATGATCAGAGCAAGTACTAATGTGCAAACATGTCTCTCCATAGTGAGTCAAAAAGGGGGCCTTTCTACTGAAAGATAAATATTCATGAATTGTCAATCAGACTAATTTTGGTTCATTTGTAGGTGAGGAAGTGGACCACACTGCATTCTATATTGTATACTACATAACTATTGTATTGCCTGGTGTGGACCAAATAACTAAACTACTGGTATGAAAGCACCTTTGGTGACCCAACTGATCTGGGGAATGGATGATGTTACAGTAGAAAATTAAAAAAAAGTGGCAGATTGTTGCTTCATTATATGTCACACCCTCACTTTTCTCATTTGTTTTCATTCTTTTCAAGGTTTTTTTTTTTTAACTGAACAGGCTGCAATATGCAGCTGTTACAACAAAGGTTAGAGTTCACCCAGTCTGCACTGTGTCAGGATTTCCTTCTTTTGCTTTTCTGAAAAGACATGACCAGAGGAGCTGCCTTTTCCAGGAGGGAACTAGCCTGCCACTGTCTTGCTGTACTCAGAAACCGTACACAACGACAAACATGAACACACACTCGCACTGAGGCTGTATTAAGGATTTCCTCACAGGTTTTCCTGTCCGTCTTCTCCCATTGATGACTGGCAACATGAGGCAGCTGTAGCAGTGCCACACACACTGATAGCCTTAGCCTTGTTCTCTTTCAGTCACCCGACACAGCTACAATAACAAAGCATAGACGAGGAAGGAGAATGCATGTTTGTGTTCACAATAGAGGTCATAGGTAACAAAGACACAGTAAGTGCTTGTTTACCACTTGTATGCAGGTATATTTCTGCTAGCTCATACCTGCACCTATTAAGGGTGTAAGAAAATATCACTTTGCAATACTTCCTTTGACAATACTGTACTGATATTAAAACGTACTGTATTGATCTTTTTTAGGTTTTCATTCAAATGCAGACATGGTGAGGGTCATTTTTATTTTTTACACTTAGCATTATTTAACACTCTTGTCAAATAAGGGTTATTTCAAGCAGCCTAAAAGCACTTGTTACTATCTGAGAGGCAGATATTAGTTCCTTTGTTGGGGTAGCACAAAATAATGTTATGATATTGGATGTTTGAGGGACTGTACACTATACCTTCTGTCCACAACTAAAATAATATGAACATTTGATGAGGATCTTAAACTCTAATGTCTATGATAAAAACAAGTAGGATTATGCCATCAGAAGCAACACCAAATCTCTCCAATCCTTCACCAGACAGCTATATTGTAACATGCGTTATCCCCAGGTTATCACCTTTCATTCGCATTTGATTTGAAGTCAATCAGACAAATAGTTCCAGAGATATGAATAAAAGAGTGTTTAGTGATTTTAAACTTTTGGCCACCCGTTTTGGGCATGGAATGGTAAATCTGCCAAAATCTAATCAGTTCGTCGTTGATATGAAAAACATGGAATTTCTGAACTGAATATTTCTGAACTGAAGTTATAACATTGACACGAAGGATATCTAGCAGCAACAGTTGGATCAAAACTCTGTTCAGGGATATAAAACATTTTTGAGCATTTGTGCATCTTTCTGGTGTAATTTCTATTTTTCATAGGATATAATCTTTTAAAATGAAAATAAAAATATTTGTGTAAACAGTATCATGATATATTTTATCATGATCCTAGTGTTGTAATTTGTATCATATCGCCAAATTCTTACCAATATTGCACTAGCACCTCTACATTTAACATTCAAGAAGGAGAAGAAAAAAGAGAAAACTTCTAGATGATCTCAAAATCAGAGATATAGAAATATTCCAGTGAATACAGAGATAGAGGCTGGAAATGAGCATCTAGAGGACCAGGGGACAAACACCTGTGTTCAGATAAACTGTGGTGTCATGCCAGGCAGAGGACGAAATGAAGGAAAACAAAAGGAAATGGGAAAAGAACGTTTTTTATGAGTGAACCTGCAGGACGTCCAGCCAGGGCAAAAAGAAAACACGTACATCTATTTTTAACCAAAGTCAAGTTAACAAATGGCCTGGACTTTCCGATTCCCCGTGATCATGTTCCTTACACTGCTTAGTTCTATTGTTTGGTAAAGAAAAAAACAAAACATACACAGGGTTTGCTTCAGGACACTTGGGCTCTCTAGTCACTGCAAGGTCGAGGCAAGTCCTGCCAATTTGTTCACATGCATCTTTACGTACATTTGAAGGAGCTGAATGTGCAACAAAGCGTTTTGTACTTTGGAAGAAAACACCATCCAAACAGAAACTTGTCAAGATCAGTCAAGAGACCAAACAGTTTTTTATCCTTTCTCCCCTTTGAGCCTGGTATTGTCTCTAAGGGAATTTAAGTTACTTTGTCAGAAGAGGGGGGCTGTTGTAGCTTTTTTCTTTTTTTTTCTTCTTTTTTTTTAAGATCATATCATGCTTGGAAATCTCAGGGACTTTCATCACAACACTTTTAAAACCCTCGTTTTAACTGAGCGTTAACAGCACCCTCCAGTTTGCTGTTGCCCTGTTTAAGCTGGGTGCCTATTAGCTTCCCTAATTACCACAGATCTTCCAAGGGAGAAGGGAGTAGGGGGGCCTCTGCACATGGGACCCAAGGGTGGATGGTTTGATCAGGTTACAAGAGCCCAGCGGCTGACAACATTATTTATGACCCATTCCTAATGGATTTAGAATGACAGTAGTTTCAGTCCACTGGCAGGGTCAAAGGCACAGACAAGTGAACTCTGCCCACAAGGCTGACAGACAGCTTTGTAAGTGACCCTTCATAAGTTAGAGTGGAAGGGGGGTCCTGAAAGTGGAAAGAAGTGAACAAGAAGGGTCAGGAGAAGGAGTGCAGGGAAATGTTTCTTCCCTCTGAGCAGTGAGAGTGATGGAGAGAGATGTGTCTGGGATGAGACAGCAAGCGTTTTTCCAGTCTATTTGCCATGTGTCTAGACCCAGAGTCAACGGGACAGGCCCAATAAAAAAAAAAACCTGGATATTGCAGTACAGCAACTGGGTTAGACAGACTCCAAAAATACTGATGAAGTGCTGCACTGTGCAGTAGCTGGGAACACTGAACTCCAGTGATAGGCATTAAGAAAACTGCCTTCATCCTCAGTAACCACTATCCACAAGCACTGACTCTGACTGTGCTGATGCTGCAGATGAAGCTCAGTATGTTTACTGGAACATACAACATGTCATGTGAGAACTTTATGGCAGCTACAGTAGGAGAAGGGGATACACACAATCTCAACTGTGGCAACAACTACATATTTCACCTTTCACTTTGCTTTATTCCAACTACTTTTGGTGACAATGAAATGAATACATTAACTGTAGTGAACCCCCCCCCCCCCCCCCAAAAAAAAAAAAAAAAAAAAACTTCTTGTGGATTCTTGTGGACCTCCTATTTTTGTAGTTCTTTCCAAAGGATAAATACATAACCATTACATTTGAGAGATGCGGATCAAAGTATACAGTGTTTGATGTAAGGAGGGATTGAAGTGTACACATTTTCAACACGACTACAGTTTATGTTGCTAACGCTGATTAACATATGTCAAGTTTTGGCCTGATGTTTCAAATTCATCAAAGACTCAGTATCATTGCAGCGTGTTTTACTGTCACGGAGTGTGACGAACAGACCTCTTGTGCATCAAAATAAAAATTGACAAGATGCCAAATCCCATTTGTACTGAATAGAAATTCATTATATAACTTCACAATATAACACATCATATAACATTTAAGCTTAAAAAAAGAAATCAACATTTGGAAATGACAAAAAAGCAATTCTCTATCCTGTTCATATATAAAAGTCAAAAAAGTTTGAAAATCAAGGATTTGACATGAAGAATCACAACCCCACACCTGCCAGGTCACAGCTCCTCTGACTCTGTCAGCACAGTTGGACTGAGTCCCAGCACCAAACAGTGATTGATTTGTTTTCCCTTATTTAGCTGGAAAAAAACCCAAGAGGTGCAGAGCACGACCAGACACCAACTAAGCAATCTCGTTTCATGCTTCCAAAATGCAGTAGAGCACACGCCAGCACACACCTTCTGGAAAGCCTTGGGGTTTAGCGTTGTTGTAGATCGATTGTTTGCCTTACAGAGAGAGCAAATTATAAAGAATGACTGCGTCAGTGTCAAAATAACAGTGCATGGGTAAACTATGTGTAAGCCTGCTGCATTTTTAATGCTTTTAAGACACTTTTCCAACCAACTATACATTATTTTCACAGAAAATCATTTCAATGAGCATAAGTTTCACAGTGAGCTAGAGCAGCTTGAATGCAATACAACACAGGAAATGTACAATAACCTTATTTCAGAACAAACCCATACTTCACTCAATAAGTGTCCAGAAGCCATATTCCATTTTTTAAAACACCAATATGCAGCACAAAGTCTTGACAAGCAGAAGACACAGGGTAATATTACAAAATCTATCCTAGAAAAGAAACAACTAGAAGTGTGAAAGGCAACTTTTACTTTAAAGCGATTTAGGTTCAAAACATTCTAAATACAAAAAAAGTATTTCATGGTCATCAGACACTAGAGATGTGTCCAAAAAGTAAATGAAAATGGTTCAATGTCGGTGGGAGAGATGAAAAGACAAAGCAATATGTGTGAAAGTCGTTTCTCTCTATGACAATATTTATAGATTACTTAATAAATGCATATTAAAAAAATCCCATTGCACCTTGACAAACATAACCCACCTTTCAAAAGACACACAGTAGACAATAATACACTGAGAAAATATAAAACAGAGGTGTACAAGCATTCTTGAACCCCTCAAAAATAAACAATCCATATTTACTATGAACTAAAAATGGTGTGGAGATGAGGAGAGGATGAGAGGAAGCAATGAATCCATTATCAACACCCTAATCTTCAACCAGAGCAGAGGAGAGATGGTGATAGTGAGTGTTAAGTATCCAGTCAAGTGCTGCTACCTGCAGTGAATAACAAGCAGATCATCCCAGTCACATCTGCAGCCCACTGGAGGAAAAAAAATGTTGAGACCACCAATAAGTGCTTGTTCTAAAGTAATAACCTGTCTCTTCAAGTAGCCCACGGTTTAGCAGACAGTGTGTTATTTAGAAGTGCTACTGGAGTGAAAAATCATTATCTCAACTTCATTATTCACTGAACCGAAAAATATCCAGCTGGTACTGTAGCAGTCATAAGAGATATATGAAGACAAGTTTCTGCAATAAAAACTCCTTAAATGTTAAGCAGGTTCACATGTAGATGCGGTGGCTATGAACAGGTTCAGACTGGAAACAACACCATGGGTGACTATTGATCTGTGAACTGGGACAGGATGACAAATAGGCTTTATACGCTACAAAAATCTAAATCTTACCAAGTATACGTTTTCTCATTTCGAGACATAAGTGGTGCTAAGCATAACAAACCCCACCCCCTTGTAAATGATTCACCTGATTTACTCTGTCTCTTATCTTTGCAAAAATCAAATTTTTAGTAACTGTGACATTGACCTTTGACCTATATTCACCAAAATTTCATGGAATCTATTCTGGACCACCTCACTGCTTTCTTGAAAATTTAATGGAAACTGGTCCAGTATTTTTTTTTTTCGTAAAGTTGCTGACAAACAGACAGACAGAATGGAAGCAAAAACAATACCCCTCTTCCTTTTCATAGAGTGGGATAATAAGACATAGCATTTTGTAACAACATGCAAGGTTATTGTGCATCTTAGGAGCATTTTGTCCTAATTCGATATTACAGATTTTTCTTATTTTAAGCACGGTATATTTTTTCCCCTTCCTAATATTCCTACACTACAAAAATCTAAGTCTTGCCAAGTGTATTTTTTTTTAATCACTTTTAATCCAAATATGTTATCACACAGAGATATAATAATTTAGTTTCATACAATTGATCTTAAATTTTACAATTTTAAATGTGTTTTGTTTAAATAAAGCAAAAATAAATATATATAAAAAAAATTGAATTAAGCAAAAAAAAAAAAAAAAAACTGCAAAAAAAGCAACAATTATCTTGGTAGAATTTCTTAAAATAGGATTTCAAAGATTTATTGAGCTTATATCTCATTTACAAGTTACTCTTAAGGTGATTATGGTTTATTTTGAGTGGAATGACACTTGCTAACATTTATATTTTTGTAGTGGATAGATATTAGGGAGGGTAAAAAAAAACACATCCAGTGCCTAAAATAAGTAAAACCTGTAATATCAAATTAGGACAAGATGTTCCTAAGATACACTATAACCTTACATGTTTTTACAAAATACTCCCCACCCACAGCTTTGATCTTATAATGTTTAACTCAATCTCTGTTCCTCTGTCAAGTTCTTAATTTTTTTATAAATCTTTCATCCTGATCTCAGTTTTCTCCTTCTCTTTCCAGCTCAGTTAATTCTTTCTCATTTTCCTTTACTATTACATCTACCTCTTTTTTCCCTCTTTATCATCATCTTTTCTTGCTCTCAGACAAATGATCACAAAGCCATGTCTGGTGGGATATAGGCAGAAGGCGGGAATAAGAGGAGTCTAGTCTTGACTATGAGACAGAAAGCGAGATGATGAGAGAATCAGGTGCTTTGTCTGGGTGACATAATGTGACTGAATAAGCAAAGGTTCACCTCCAGTTCGGGCCTCATAATATACTATTCTCTGCCCCTCTCTGTGCCTGTTTCTCTGTCAGTGTCTCTTTTTCTTCTTTCTTTTGTCTCAATAATAAAGAGGTCTTTTCTAACCACCTTCTATTCCTTCCTTTCTCTGTCGTCCTTTTTGTCGATTCCTCTGTGTCTCTGATAACGTCAAAGAGACACAAACAAGAAGCAACAAATCCCAGGTGCTTTTCTGATTTACGCCCTCAATATGATGTGGTACCCCTGAGGCCGGCAATGCAACACACTAGGTACAGATAGTAATTCATTTTATTCACAAATAGATTCCCAATCCATCTAATACGCAGACGTCGCCTAAATGCAGCTGTAGATTTGCGATAAACACACAACGTAACTTATAGCATTTCTCAGAGGTTAATAATCTAAAATACTTTTCAATATGGAGGGTGGGGAGCCAGAGGGAATTAATATCCCCCCACCTTGTAAATCAGAAAGAAGCTTGGATTTCTTTAAAATGAGAACCACCTTTCTCATAAAATTCTTGGTCTTGCTCATTTCAAAATAGGCTGAACACTGCAAAAATCAAAAGCTTACCAGGTGTATTTTTCTCATTTCTAATCCAAATGTCTCATGCCACTTAAAATAAGACACTTATCACCTAAAGAGTTAAGTTGTAAGGGAGAAATAACACCTTATTTTTAGACAATAGATCTTAAAAATCTTATTTCAAGAAATCTTATCAAGATCATTTTCAGTTGTTCCTTTTTTTGGCTTGAATTAAGAAAAAAAAACATGAATCTTGAACTAAGCTGAAAAAAGATTTTCAAGATTTATTGTTACTCTTTAGGTGATTATTTATTATTTCATATGGGATGAGATAATTTGACTAGAAAGGAGAAAAATATACTTGGATTTTTGCAGTGAAAGGAGACATTTTTCAAACAAATGTAGATACATGTATGATGCTGTAGTTACAAGTGTCACAAACAGACGGCACTCTACAAATCGTGACTTCAGTGCAACCAATCTGATCCACCCGAATGTCTGTCTGTCTGCTCATGCACCTCACTGGCTCGAGTCGGTGTGTGGACAGCGGCGTAGTGTGTCTCTGGCTTCACAGATGTGGGTGGAAATAGGATTTTGTGAGTGAGACGAAGTTCCTGCAGGGTCTGGCTTCACAGCAGTTGATCCTAACAGCCGTGGTGTGTGTGCTGGCCCCTTCCAACTGGCAATGAGTGACTCCAGGCAGTACAGAAGCAGATTTCACTGTTATATTGAGATAAAACCACCTTCCTCATAAAGATTTTTTTTTCGCCAATTCACTTTCTGCATACATTAATCATTTTCTTCCTCAGTCCTGAAATTCATTTTAATTTCCAAATTAAACTATCATAAAATATTTATAGCTGGAAAAGAGAAACATCTGTGCTCTCTGTACTTCTTTACCCTCTTCAAATAAAGTAACTTGTTTTACAGCACTGGCTTCTTCTACGGGCACTATTTTGTCCTTGTCCTTCTATTCCTCTCTTTGCCGTTTCCATGCCATCCATCATCCACTGAGGTCGCCGCAACCTTTCAACTGAAATATTCTTGGCATTAAAAAGAACAAAAAAAAATACACAAAAATCATTCATCAGAACAAAAATTGAACTGGCTTTGATGGGGATGTGCTTTTGCAAAACCGAGATGATCTTTTTAAGAAAGCGGGCAACCCCCTAATTATCGCTAAAACCCAGAATGTTCCACATGGCTTTGAGGCCACGTGACGTCGAGACAGGACTCTCTTCAAAATGAGCCTAAATCACGAAAAAACAGTGAGTCATTTTCACCAATAAAACTGCTATCCTAGTGCAGACTGTGTAAATGATACGCACTTCTCGAATACAGGGTTTTGAATCTATGGGCCCCTGAAACCCTAGACCTCGGGCCACTTGGTTTTTGTGGTGCATGTCAGTAATTCCTCCCCCCAACAGTGAGAAAGTGATATTTTGCAGCCATGAGGGAATTGCCCCCATCACCACAAACCTCATCTTACTACCCTTAATATACACAGGACTTTCCACTAAGGGAGGGGTGAGGGGGCACAAAGACAGAGATGGGAAGAGAAAGGAAATGAGTTATATCAAATGAAGCAGCTCTGTATGAGGAGATCTTGCAAGGTCGCTCTGAGATCAGTTTGTAAACAGAGTAGATGATGTTGGTACACACACCAAGGGTATAAGAGTTTTGGATTGTTCCATTATAGTTTAGTTTTAGTTAGTTTCAATAAGTTTTTCTCAAATTCAGTAAGTTTTAATTAGTTATTAGAGGAGGTTTGCTAGTTTTTATTATTTTTTCCTGAATTATACTGAGCTGTAGTTTAGTTTTATCATATCTTTTATCGTTGTCGTAACCCTATTCAAAGGGGGTCACTGACTGACCAGAGAAACAACAATATGTACAGTATGGAGTATACATTCCCTATAGCAGGTGTGTGTGTGTATGTGTGTCTATGAAACGAAGGGAATATTTCCTATAATTTTAGGATGTTTTGTAAACACACAATATAGTTTCAGTTAGGACTGGGGGATATGGCCTCAAAATAAAATCTCTGATTTTTTTCCACAAAAAAATTTGTTCATGATTTTTTTTCCTCTAGTACAGGAAATGAAGTTAGAGCTAGGCTAGTTATATTAGCAATATTAGGATGTAAAGTTCACTGGAAAACTGCTTAGTCACTCACATAAATTACAAGGAAATGTATCATTTGTGTACTAGGTATGAACAATGCATGAACTGGAGCTGGAGTACGAGCCCAAGTCGGTATCGGATCCCATGCCCAAACTGACCAGAGCGGACCAGAACGGTAACATCCGAACTGTTGTACAGTGCATGCATCCTTGGGAACAAGCATTGCTTACATTGCTTACAAGTGCCGTCAAATTTATTCATTTAAAAAAATTTTTAAATCAGCTGCAACAAAAAACTTGAATTATCGATATATTGCCCAGGCATAGTTTCAGTTTATCAATTTTAGTTTTCATAATTTTGTCATAACCTTAGCGTGCACACACACACACACACACACACTCACACACCCACACAGTTTAATTCAGAATTTCTCCCTCTGCCTTGTAATTGTTCACCAGTGTCACTAGCTCTGATTGAAGTGGAATTGGATCCATGCTGCTGTCTCTGGTGACCAGTGCCCCCACTACAAGCGACATCTGGCATCATTGGTTTTACCCTTGAATACCCTCCGCCTCTGTCTGCCCACAGCAAGGAACAATACTTCTGCAATCACTGCCACTGCAACAGCTGCTAAGAACACTGCCTTAAAGCCCTACTGTGTGCATTCACTGAACAAAAATGCAAGAACACTCACAGAAAGATTACACTTAACTTTTATTTCTTTGAAAAATGCGAGGGTTTTGCGTGCAACCAAACTCCACAAACCGGGAGTTGAAAAGTGCTGTACACAATAGTTGGTGCCATTAACCACTGCCTCATAGTAGTTATTTTTGATTTGAAATTTAACAGTTGAAGTGACATGTTAGCACGGTGGATAGCACTGTCACCCACAGCAAGAAGGTCTTGAGTTTGATTCCAACCAGGGAAATTTCTGTGGATTCTCTCTGGGTACTCTGGCTTCCTCCCATCATCAAAAAAAATAGGTTAAATGGTTAACGTAATATTATCCATAGGTGTGAATGTGAGAGTGATTGGTTGCTTTTTTCCTTGTGATGTACTGGTGACTTGCTCAGGGTGAACCCTGCCTTCACCAATAAATAGATGGGATAGGCTCCAGCATCCCCTGTGACCCTAATGAGATTAAAGCTGGTTCAGATGATAAATGAATGTAAATATTTAACAAGATTTTCAACCACTTCTACAGCCCTCGACAGTGACATCCAGAAGACACATTTGTATTTGTTTTTCTGTGAATAAGAAGCCATAAGAATTTTAAATGACAACTATCTATGAAACAAATTTGAGCAACATACAAAGTTTCAAGCGTGTGTCAAATCCAGATCATTCATCATATTTTCACTGTAATATCACTTGTATATGCAGTGCTACTTTATTAGGCACAAGCCTCTAGTACTGGGTATACCTAATACAGTGATTTGGTGTGTGTGTGTATATACTGATTCCTTAGCAATATCCTTCAAGGTTTGACATGTTGAACATTCAGAGATGCTCTTCTCTGGCTACAGGTGTTTTGCCCTGCCATTGTTCTCTGACCTTTGCAATTAACAAGTCATTTTTCGTGTAGATCTTCAGCAGATCATCTTAATAGTGTCTAAATGTCTAAATGTATTGAGTTACTGCATATTATACATTTGTATTAACATGCAGTTGAACAGATGTACCTGACAAGGCCTATGCAGTCGTCTCTGACTGCTAAAGGCATATTCCCAAAATGGGATGCTCCCAGTCACACTTTATCATTTCCACCACTCCCATTCACACATTCATAAATGTATATGTGCCTGACCTACAGCATGAACACACTGAATTTGGTACCAATCTGTCCACCCGTTCAAAAGTTAAGGGCCAGACAAAATTCGGCTAGCTTGAAAGTTGGCCATCTTGAAAGTTTTAACCTCCAAAATCTATTCAATCTATGTACATATGCTAGAGCATTAGCACACTGAATTTGGGACAAATCCATCCAGCCGTTCAAAGGTTAACACACAAGACCTTACGTGAATGCAGCTGGACACACAAAACCATTACAATATTATTAATGAATAAAGTGGCCAGTGAGTGTACAGTATGTGTCACCCCATCAGTACAACTAACATTTTTGACAAGATCAAGTGTCAGTGCATAAGGTACATTACAGGAATATGTGAAATCCACGGTACACGTTATCTTATACACTGTTAATCCATGTGCATATTTGTCTGCATATTTGAAGGCTGACACTGGCATGAATGTGCGTCATCTCCAGGTGCTACAATACATAACTAGTGGTGGAGGGAGTTCCCACAGCCAGAGTGACCCCAGACTGGTCAGGTAAACACAGAATGACCTTCAGTAAATAAAGTCAGCTATTCGGTGAACACAAGGCTTGTCTGTACTGTCTTATCATAAGAACACTTCCCTCTGAAAACATGCTCCTCTCCAAGACTACAAATGCATGTGTGTACTTAACAAGTAAGGTTTATTTATTCAGATGTATGTCTAAGATTTCCTTACAAGGATAAGCAATTTTCATTTCAATACAACAAATACATTTGACCATCACTTGTTGAAACACATATAATTCTACAAATAATTCAGTTGTCAGTCTTGCACGCCCTAAGCTCACTCTACATTAGTCTGACACATGCAACCTGTCAATCAGGTCTGTCCAAAAGTCTAAAAGCTTCCCTCAGTTCTGCCAGTACACAGGCCTCTGAGGTCAACCTTTGCCCCCAAGCATTTGTCAAACAAACTATGACTTTGATGCATTTCTGTGGCTGTAAAGGTGCCTGGCCTTACCTTGAGCCCAGGAGTAATGTGGGAGCCAATATGTTGGAAGGTTGTGCAACAGTGAAGCACATCAAAAGCTGATATGGTCAATTACTTCTGTAAAGGCCTCAAGGCCGATGAAGAACGACAGTGCTGGTTGTTGCAATAGAGCCTTGGTGGCCTTTTGAAGGCTAATATGTGAGAGGTAATGTACAGACAGGCAATGTTCCAGTGCTGGTAGTAGTCACAACAGGTCTGTGCAGTAAGGACTGATTGATGACTGAAACATCCAGCATGAGTCAGAACAGGTTAGGAGAAAGATGGACAGAAAAAGTTTTGCTAATGCCCCTGACTGTGTTGTCCAGACCCTTGTAGCAGGAAATATTCTTTCAACAGCACAAACTGATCACGGTATAGTAGCCGTAAAAGAGTCTGTTCAATATCAACAAGGCAAATGAAGGAAACAGGAAGAGGCTGTTGTCTCCACACATTAATACAAACTTCTACATTAATTCTTTTGGCCAAATTTGATTTGGCTCAGTTCAAGCCACTGGCTGCTGCCCTTGACTGAACTGCAGAGGGGTTTGCCTTTTCTCAGTCACTGTTTCAAGATTAAGTTCAAAGAATTCACAGTAGTAGGTCCAGGACAAAGAACATTAAACCATTGGGGAGATACACATCAGGGTCCTATTGGCTCCACTGAGAGCAGTGAGGGCATTGTGTATTAAATAAAGTAAAGGTCCAGAAGCATTCAGACTCACTTTGTTGTCTGAGAAAAACCAGTAGAGACACTTTTTAGAGCAAAAACTAGTGAAAATGTCATTTTGTGACAAAATACAAAAAAACAAGCCAACAAATATTTCTAATATATCAAGGGTAAATGTAAAAAAAACCCCAAACCAACACATTGGAACTCCAAACTTCCCCTTCTTGTATTTTATATTGAAAAACCACATTGCCTGTTGGTACAGTAAGAAGACAAGTCATAAATAAAGCTGGCAATGTCTGTGTATCAATAGCAGCAAAGAAGCCCCTGTGACTGTCAGTAAACACAATTAACATGTCATACTAGATGAATGAAATGTCTGTAACTGTCAAAAGGAATTATGCTCTCAGAACAAGCTGGAGAAATTTCATCTTTACAGACTCAACGCTGTCGAGTAAATTGAGGTTCAACAATATTCTTCAAATGTTCCGTTCTCATCATAGCATATTGAACAATACAGAGGCAGGGGTAAGCGTGTTCGTTATGCATCATTAACCACTGTATCATGTTACATTGCCACTAATACTCTGAGACTAATCTCCTTTCCTTCAGTGTCACTGATAAGCTCTCACAATCTCATATCTGTTATCATGACTCCAAACAAAGTCAAACATATGCCCCCGATCCGCTCTCATTAGGATATCAAAGTCTTAATAAAGATTCTTTATCTCTAGTCAACCAGACCGAGCTAATTGAATCCAGAGCTGGATAGTGATCTAGTAAGTGTGTTAGTAGATTAGTAGGGCCTGTCACTGGGGTAACCTAGCAGAAGGGCTGAAGTTGCTTCCTAGTTTATGTTGAATCCAAATGACTCTGCAAAGCATCCTCAGTCAATATCCGCTGATAACGCTTCCTTCCTGAGGAGAGCACCTTCATGCCACAATTCTTAATTTTTTTCAATCTGTGTCAAGCAGGAAATGAGACCAGATGTAAAATAAGACCGTTCACTGACTCAAGACCTCCTTGTTTCCAGACCATAATCATGTTGCATATCAGACGAAAACAAGAAAGACGAAAACTTTTAATGAGGAAAGGCGCAATTTCTTATCTTATGTTTTGTTCAGTGATTTCCACCTCCCTTTCCGTTTATTTGTATATGTTGCATTCTTGTTTTTTGTTTTATTTGGTCTTCTGTTCCTGGAGCGGATGATATGAAAGCAAAGCATCCGCCTCTATGCAGCGGTTACTGGCAGCCTCTGCTTGCCAAAGACCTTGAAATGTGGAGAGAGTAACTTTGACACAACGTCATGTGGCCTGCCGAGATCAAGACCTTGAAAAATTGGGCTGTTGCGGTGAGACGCAACATGACCACTCCTGAAAGTTTCTGATGCCGAGGAAGGGCAGCGGTCTTGTCCAGGATGTTGATTTAAGCTGAGGACTGCACTGCCAGCATCTAAAGACGCTGCCATCATACGCTGTTGTTGTTTGGGCAAGTAATGTATGTGTGTGTGTATGTGTGTGTGTGTGTCTGGACCATTCTTTTTGACACTTCTGTGACTGGCCCTATTTACTTGAACATGCTGCAACAGTCTGTCATACCAAGTATCAGAGAAGAATTTGAAGATGAGGAATTTTAATTTTAGCAAGATGGGGCACCTCCACACTCCCATCATGATGATAGTTCCTCTCTTGATGAGATCTTGCCAAACAAGTGGATTGTACGGAGAGGTTTCGTTGAATCCCCTCCACCTTCACCAGACCTTACAAACTAGACTTTTATATGAGGATAGTTAAAAAACAGAGTCTAAGTTAGGGGTCTTCAACCCTGGTCTTCGGGGTCCATTGCCCTGCATGTTTTAGAGGTCACCCTGCTCCAACACAGCTGATTCAAAGCAGTGGGTTGCTATCAGGCTTCAGCAGAGCTGAATGATGAGGTGACCATTTGACCATCAGGTGTGTTGGAGCAGGGTGACATTTAAACATGTTGGACAGTGGACCCAGAGGACCAGGGTGAAGACCTCTGTTTGACGCTCCGAGACCTGCAACAATCACTGAACTGAGAGCAGCCATTGAATGTGAACACACACACAAACACACGGTCAGTAGAATTTATAGTTAATAAAATTAATATAATTTTGAACATGAAATATTTTATTCTACAACTTTTGGGGTGGTCATTTTATAATGTTCTAAACTTATTACAAATCTTCAATGCATGCACTGCAACACACATGAAGTGAATTGTGGAATCCTTTTTTCTGACACAAATAACCTTCCTCTTCAAACTTCTTTTGCCGTGTCTAAATCTGCTTTTCTGTTGGCCTTTATTTATGAAATGTTCTAACAAACACATGTGCATTCACATTTGACCGAGTTTGTGTGTACTTCAATATACAGAATGCCTTTTCTATTGCGGTAAACATGTCTACTCCTAACTCCTACTTCTAGAGTTGGCAATTGTTTCATCAATGCGCCTGTATGTAAGACATTACACACAAAAGTTATTAAATATAGATACACAAAAGCTTTGAAAAAATACATTATTAGTAGCAACATAAGTGTTTTTTCAGACTTTTTATTAGAGAATTATTGTGTCAGCTTAGACATAGACGTGACTTTTCTTATTTTCACCAATTGATCCAAGAGGTCTAATTGGTAAAGCAACAAGCTACCAATAAAAATGGACTGTCCATCAGTCCTCACTCTTCCCAGTGTTTCCGTTCTCATGAACTCTGACAGTGTTAAAGGCAGCTTCTCCCTGGAGCATCTTCCTCTTCGTCCCCCTCTTTTTTTCTTGTGAGAAATGGGCTTTTCCATGATCAGAAACTGTTGCAACACAGGAACTCCTGCTGCCAGAGGCAATCCCTACTGGATGTATCCTCAGTTGTTATGAGAGTTCATTGGTGTAAGTGTATTTTGGGAAAGCTCAAAGTGAGACGAGAGATGGGACTTTTTAGTAAATACAAATTTTGATTGCTTTGTGACCCCATTTTAACACCACAAAATTCTGGCGACCTCTGACATTCAAAATGGAGACATTTTTGTTTTTGACCATGTAATAGTTCACTCCGTTTTATTGCAAATGAACATTAATTTTAGACATATTCAGGCTATATACAATATATTATTATGGATGGAGGCAGGAAGGCTATTACTGCACAGAGTGGAAATTGTATTTTCCTTGGTCAGGATATGTATAGTCAGTCCAGCTTATATTTACGAAGCTGACAGTTTATACTGACCAAACAATAACTCAAACTATGAATAATGAAAAAGCTGCAGCATCTGAAACCAACCAGAATGAAAACTTGACAGATAAACAGTACCACAGTGCTACAGGTTCCACTCCACTCTATGGAATGCTTTCTCAGCATCCACAGAGGCAAGGCACTCAAAGTCTGCAAAATTTGGCGAATATAAAAGGTTGAAAAGCTGACAAATACTCCAAAAGGAATTATGTCTTTTAATGAATCCAGTTTGTTTCTGAGATATTAAAGCATGAAGGATATTCTCCATTCTGTGGGTCAAGACTTCACACCATATATTTTCTATCAATACGTTTTTTTTTTTTTTAACCAATTACTAGAAATTTCAGGCGACCCCATTTGAATTCCAGGTGACCTCATGAGGGGTCCCGACGCCAAAGTTGAAAATCACTGGATTAGACAAAAAAGATACACTGCACTGCAAAAGAATCCCTCCTAATATCTAATTCTTTTTCTTTCTTTCTTTTTTTTTTTTTTTAGAAACACAGCTGGGAAAAACATAGCTAAAACAGAAACTGGTTGTGATCTTTAACTATGTTTCCCCAGCTGTAGTGTTGAGCCACCAGGTGCAGACACTGTGTTAACTGGGATAAGTACACAACAACAAGCCTGGTTTACTCAGCACTGAACTGGATACACGCCTGTAAAATACATGAAAAGACTACAGTGGGGAGGTGACTTGAAATGAGCCGGGTGGAGCTGGAGAGCTTCCAAACAGGTGCTGCAGCACTGCCGTCCCAACAGGAGGCTGGAGGCAAAGAAGGCAGTGTGTGTGTGTGTGTGTGTGTGTGTGTGTGTGTGTGTGTGTGTGTGCCTATAGAGTGATGGTTTTATAGTTTTTGTATTATCTTATCCTCTTGGGAACCAGTCCTGATCTGCTGTTTCCTGCTTAAGGGGAAAAGATGCAACAGTTGAAGAGATAAATGTAAGCTTGTCAAAATACATACAGTGTATGTATGTGAGGTCTGACACTGAGAGACATTCTCAGGTCATTTCTACCCTTTTGCTCAGCAACTGTAGAGTTAATACCTTGTACGTTTGAGTAACAAAGTAATCAATCTGTATCTATCAGTGACCTGTTTGTCAATGGGAGGTTTTTGGTTTCCTCTGACAATCTGGAGTGAAGAGCAACATTAGTTTAACCCTTAGATGCACATATGTCTGGACCCTACACATTCAATAAAACAACCCGTATTTTAGGCCACTTTGTGATTTTCTTATAGTAAAATAAATAATTGTGGTTTATTTTAGTTTGCAAAATAATTATTTCATGTATGATTTTTTAAGATAGATTTTTCCAAACATTTTAACAACTTAAAAGAGTTTTTAATATATAGTAAGTGAGTGAGTGAGTGAGTGAGTGAGTGAGTGAGTGAGTGAGTGAGTGAGTGAGTGAGTGAGTGAGTGAGTGAGTGAGTGAGTGAGTGAGTGAGTGAGTGAGTGAGTGAGTGAGTGAGTGAGTGAGTGAGTGAGTGAGTGAGTGAGTGAGTGTGGTGACCTTCCAGTCACAATATTCTCCAATCCTTTAGATTATTTTAAAAGAAAAATATGTTACTATATTGTTATTTATGTTGATAAGCCTTCCTACTCCTTTTTGACCACACAAAAGTCAGACTTGCATATACTTGAAGATATACATATACATTTAAATGTTATTTAGTATTTGTCTTATTTTACATTGTTTTATTTCATTTAGTTCCGTTGCATGTACTGTATGAAAGAAATAACAAACAAACAAACAAACTAAACAAATAAGTAAACAAATACAGTAATGGAAAGTTAAAATATTATATTATTATGCATAACATTGCACTACATCCTGTTACACTTTTGATAATAAGAATACTTCAGGTTGTAAGTGCTCTAGTGGGTGTGAGTTTCTTGAGAATGTTGAGCCAGTGTGACTGACCAATAAAACTGTCCACATTAACTGTCTAAATAGGATCAGGTACTGGCTTCATTGATAGGCAGGTTTTCCACTTTTCACTTGCTTAAACATATGCAGTTTTTATGCTTTTCTTATTTACACACAGAAACTTTTGGCAGAGTGAATGCATTGATAAAAATCTGGTCAACGAGCGGACACACACAGATCACACACTTCAAAGTGAGGCGGCCGGTCATGTGATGAGGTAGTTCAAGGTGTCAGAGGCAGAGTGACAGGTGTGGATGGCTCAGGTATTCTCAGAGGGCTCTGCTTCAAGTGTGCAGGTGGGATTCTGGGGAAAACTAAGCCGACCAACTGGAGGAGACTTCAGAGGATGAGGCTCAGAAGAGAATGTCAACACTGACAGCTTCCCAGAAACAACACACACAAAACACAAGTGATAACTACAAATGCTATACTTCCCTTTGAGCATTAACAGGTTTCTTTGGCTGGTAGCACACACACACACACACACACACACACACACACACACACACACACACACACACACACACACACACACACACAATAAATCCAAGTGACACAGTTTGTCTTTGTGGAATATCTTATTTCACCTGTTAGCAGACACATAGCTTTGACTTCGATGTTTGCCTTTAGTGGCATATCTTATTACTGTGTAAGTTCACACACACACACACACACACACACACACACACACACACACACACACACACACACACACACACACACACACACACATATACTACAAAGTCTTAAAGGTATATGATTGTGTTTCATCTGCGAGCACACACTCACTCAGGAGGCGATGGCTGTCTTTGAGAGACACCTCCAGAATCTTCTCAAAAAAAGCCAAAAAGTCTGTAGTTTGAGAGTTTTGAACTGAGAATAGTGGTGTGTAAACTCAGGCAGCATCACAGTGTTACTTCAAACACAGAGGTTAGACAGCTCTCTATCTGTCATAGTATACAGTGTTCAGACTGAAACTCCACAGTAAAGATATCACATATATATATATATATATATATATATATATATATATATATATATATATATATATATTCTGTTTTTCTTCATATTTTACCAAAACTGTATTCTGTTCTGAGTGGTGCATACATTTATAATGATGTACCAGGCAGTTACTT
The DNA here is from genome assembly GCA_020466265.1 of Siphamia tubifer. Lineage (NCBI taxonomy): Eukaryota > Metazoa > Chordata > Actinopteri > Kurtiformes > Apogonidae > Siphamia > Siphamia tubifer. The sequence continues at coordinate 57,640,449 of CM035794.1, read as the reverse complement.
CATTAAAAGTGGCAGCCGTGGCTCATTTGGTAGAGCAGGTCAACCAATAAATGAAGGGTCGGCTGCTCTGTCCTAGTCATGTGCTGTTGTGTCCTTGGGCAAGAAAGAGAATGTGAGAGTGAATGAATAATGGATTTACTGTGCGCTTTGAGTATGCATTCCATAGAAAAGGGCTATATAAATATGATCCATCAATGAATTAATAATCCATTAAAACAGAGCTTGTCTCAACGGTCTCCACATCAGGAGAAATTAAAAAGTTTTTTGTGATCTTTGACAATTTTTGTAACAGAACCAGCTTTCTATGACAGTATGCAATTTACATTTTGTTCATTTCTGAGGGTAATGGAAACCTCGCTACTGAAGGTGTCTGCTATGGAGAAATACAAGTTAACATCTCCTCCTGACGCTTCTTCTACTTTCTGATAACAGAACAGGTTTGAAGGTTATCTTTCAGCCAAATCTGACTTAAGGAGATAATGTTGAAATGCAAAGCTGACTGACTAGGTCTCTGTGTTTTCTGAAAGTACACAGACGTGGATCAGCCAGACGAAGCCTGACTGTCAGGCCAGTTATTCCTGTCGCTTCTTGCCAGGACGGGCCTCGACTTAGCAACATCAAAGCAGAGCTTAGCTTCTGTATTTCTGTGGCAAAACCACTGAAGCAATTCCACCAACTCCAACACATACACACACTCACTCACAAAATACAAGCATGATTACAGACTGATACTGAAAACACACAGAACCAGCATATTTTTATTGTTCACTGGTGTTGGTAGCAGATGAAAGCAGTGGGAGTCACGCTACTTTTCACAGGATGATGGAGCAGCGCTATCAGCAGCAGACCGAAAAGTTTACTGTAGAGTTATGCATGTAGGTGTGTTTATACCAGTGGATTTAACCTGTACTCATGGCAAAGCACTTAACATTCTCTACATCCATACATCCAAGTATAAAAGATGAAAAGTCACTTTCCCATAGTCACAGAAAAGTGAAGTCAGAAAATTTGATTTGAAAAGTGAAAGAAATAAGTAATAAATTGGTAGAAGCCTGAAGGAGAGAGCAACTTTTTTTCATTAGTGCAACCCCTGCACGTATGTATGAGAGGCGAGAGCACAGAACCGCAGACAGAAAAACATGAAAACATGGCATTAAATAGATTTCTCCAAGCTTGCTGTAACTTAGAACAAAATAGGCTGCTATTATCGTGATGAAATGCTGAGTTTGTGAAGCTCATGAGCAAATCTCAACCACCAAGCAGTGGCAATACTGAGATGGGTGGAAAATTAGCTGAATTATACATTATTCTAACCTGGGATAGTTTTAAACTGTATTTTATTACCAGGGTAAAACTGACCAGAGAAAACCTCATGCCATGGTCAGTGTCCACTCAGCACTCATCAGTTACGCTTACTGAATCGGACATTCCTGTTTGTATTAAAAAGAGCACAATAAACACTGGCAACATCTTTCAGTGTAATGTCACCACAAACTACAGCTTCTTAAATGGACATAGTTTTGACTCTTGTAAGGGTCTTCATCACTTCCTTTTTCTCCCCCTTCACTCTTTCCTTATCATCTCCCCCTTACTCCTCCTCCCCTGTTCCTTCATGTCAGGTCCTGCATCAATATGTGGTTTGACAAAACTCATAATAAAGACAGCAGGATATCAAAGACAGTTTCATACATTTTATTTTTCCTTTGGCAAAGAAAATTTGTTCGGCACCAAAGCTTGGTTTGAGAAATTCGTTTCCATATCATTCATTTATTCATTTTGTCCTTACTCATATTTTTGCTTCTTTAATTTTTATCCCTGTATTTATTTCTGTGTTGTTTCCTATTTGTATTTCATTTATCTCTATAACTATTTATTTGTATATTTTACTTTTATTTGACAAACAAATAATACTGATGGATTTTTGAGTACACTAAACTGAGTAGTCTTACATGTCATTGGTTCTAAGACATTGCTTTTCTGGATGCAAAAATTTAGAGTATAATCACTTCTCCAGAGACCACTACACTACTGACAATACAAGTGTAAATCAATGGCCACCATTTTGAATCAGAATCTTGCTGTAGATATATATATATATATATATATATATATATATATATATATATATATATATATATATATATATATATATATATATATATATATATATATATATATATATATATATTTATTTATTTATTTATTTATTTTTAATGCAAAAATAGGCATCAATTAATGTATAAATTACATAAAATAAGAGGATAATAGAAAGAATTTACAGATTATTTGCAGAGATACTCTTACTTTCTTTTTTTAATCTTTTTTTTTTTACACATCATTTTCCAGCTCTCATTTCAGACGTTATTCCATATATTTATTTTTCCCTTCACACATGTTGGTGGTGGGAAAGAAAGGTTGACCCTCCACATGTTCTCCCTGACTCAGAAGAGCAGTTGGAGTTAAAGCATACACTCAACAGTATAACTATTTTCCACATTAAACTTTGATTGCTCAATTTGCATATAACATCAGACAGTCCCTTGCGTTTGCATATTAACGTAATATTATGCATGGATGAGTTATATTTTACTGCACTATAACCAGATTTTTACTCTCCATCTGGTCTTACCATCTCATGTTTGCATGATACTTTTGTGATTTGTTTTATGTTTTACTGTATTTTTATTGTGTAGTTATATTAATTCACATCAACAAATTAATGGTCATTATTCAGAACTGAACTGAGGCATGAAGTGGATCGGACCTGTGCAGAGAGCCAACCTTAAACTTGATTTCTCTCTATGCAAAATACACAGACCTGGCACAGTCCTCTAACATTCCCACTATAAAAAGTGACCGCTGAAACAATTATGACCGCATCTGAATTAATCCCCTTGCACCCTCCCTAAAAACATAATCCATCAAGAGCTGTGAGAGAGAGCTGCGGTCTGCATTTCCTCACTGCTTAATGAAATGCCTGGATGCGGTAACAGCTCCTGCCTCCGTGTGAAAAACTAGAAAAGGCTATCAAACAGAGGTCACTTTGCATTGCACAATTGCACCACATCAGTGAAGTGTGTTTAGAGACGCCAAGACGTCCTCTCACCAAAGTATTCCAATTAAAATCGCACAAATCATCACAGTTGTCTTCATCTTGTAATACACTACGCCTAACTAAGACTCCTTCCGCATTCTTAATGGTCTGCACAGTGACAAGGCATTTGAGTAGATGCCATGTGCTTTATGATATGGGCTCAAAAATTCATCATCACTGTTGCTTTTGCTGTTTATTATGTTGCTGTGAAGCTGTTTCCAAGGGCTTCTGTGCCTCTGGCTGTAATGACAACAGTCTTAATGATGATGACGCCATGTTTTCTTAACCTGAAAACTTGTCTTATCTTGAAAACAGACATGAACATCAATCACCTCCTGAAATATAAATATGAATTTGACCTTTAACCCATAAATACCCAGTGCTACTTTTTTTGACAGTTCCCAGATGATTTTCCCTTCTATTTAACTTGTCTTAAATGTCATCATTTACTCTAATATTCTTCTCTATATTTTGTTGTATTCCCTCCAGTAAAAATCATCTACTTGTAGCTGTTCATAAAACCTTAGATTATAGTTGACGATTATGATATCAAAAACAGAAAAAAAAATAAGAAAGTGACTTTTCCAGTAAATATATTGTTGGCTGATCTTAAAACCACTATATCCATCTTCTGGCATTCACCAAACTCAATAAAAAGATGACAAATTGTGTTTTACATTAATTAATTACAGGTACTGATAAAATGGATCAATGGGTATTAATACACTCTGGATCAGATGGTGATTTTATTCAATAGTGAATGTTTTATTCTTTATGGTTTAGCACATTACACCATTATCAGTATTTAAAACATCAATGCTGCTAATTACTAGTAAATGCAAACATATTTATTTCCATATGGATATATATATCTACTACTTCTGCACATGCAAGTGACCCAATAGTCATTGTATTCCTCTCGTGCATTCTTTCAACACTTTTAAATCTTCTGTCTGCACTCAGTTACAACCAGAACTTTCAGAATTCATCCACCATTAAGCAAGTGGTTTCATGTTTATGCCTCACCAAAATCATAATGTCTTCCTGTACAAGTCCATAATTCTGATGGAATTCATGCCGGAAACTCAGATTTTTTATTTTTATTTTTTTACCATGCCTCATATTAGTTGTTGTTGTTGTTGTTTTTTGTTTGTTTGTTTGTCAGCAACTTTATGCAAAAACTCCTGGACCAATTGCTCTGAAGCTTTCGAGAAAGGCATGAGGCGGTTCAGAATAGGTCCCATTAAATTTTGGTAAATGTCAGAGCTGTGCGGTTGAACCGTGCACCTGCGGTGGTGCAGATCAACCACACATCGGGTGGATGACCCGATGAAATATAATATTCTAATAATTAAACTTGGGTTGGTTGCGGTCGAAGCACTCAAATGAAAAAGAAAATCGAATATTTTTCTCAAAGGTAAACAAACAAACAAAAACCACACTAAAATACTTTCACTGGCTGCTGTCACATTAATAAACGTTTCTGTAAATGTGTCAGTATTAGCATAAAAGCTATTTTTCAATCATTGTCCCCGGGCCAGATGTAATATGACAGCATCCATAACATTAAAAACATTTTAAAAGATAAGTTTATCGCTCACATTCACGTTTTGGAATCGTTGTAAGTTCGAGATTTTTTTTTCAACAAAGGCTCCAGTTCACTGGCAAGATATAGACTACTACTGAACTACACTGTTTCAAAAACATGATAGACATAGTCCTCACAGCTGAGGCATCCAGGTTCGGTTCTGAAAATTTGGGGATGCAGATGGATAGAGATTTTAAGAAGGGGTTGCAGATGAAAATATACATCATCCACGCATCTCTAGTGAATGTACATCAAAGTTCAAGGTTATAAACACCAAAGATGTGTTTTTGCAATGATAAGAGATAGGGCAACAAAATGTTTGTGACGGGAGGGATGTGTGTTGGCACCACTTGTTTAAAATGACTAATACAATAGAGCAAAGCAGTATGAGAAAAAAAAAAACTTTGCTAATCTAATGTCAACACAATTGAATGCAAGTATAAGTTATCACATGTTTATATCTTTAAAAAAAACATTCTATTGCTCCAATGTTCCTAAATAGTGTTGATATTATAACACTGGCGTCAAAGAGAGACGCACTTTCACAGGCGTCAATTTTTCTCCAATGGATGTTTTGAATTGGTCCAAAAGGACATAGAGAAGCTTTAGTAAAGGCCTGTAGAGCAGAACATTTCCATCTACTGTCTCAATATGGACAGCAAAAACAGAGTCAGAGGCTCCTCTAATAAGGACAGCACAGTCAGAGTGAAGGCACAGGTGGACAGTGTTTGGAACAGACAGAGGGGTGGGGGTGGGGGGTCATCTAGAGAACTTACTCAATATTTACAAGGACTCTGAAGCACCCAGCAGATGAGCAGCACAGTCCCCAAAAGCTGACCTTGGACTGTTAGTGTATAGAAAGCCTGTGGCCACCCCTGAGTTTTTTTATGACCCTCTAAGCACTGTGAGCACCGGACATTTGGAAAAAAAACATTTTTGTGTTTGTGTGTCTGTCATGAGAGATAAATTCAAAAACCACTGTTGAAAAAGAAAAAAAAAGGAGCTTATGAATGCTTTGTGATTTATAGCAAAAATATGTTGCACCATAAAAAAGTGCCTCTTGGGCCTTGATGTGTTTGCAGTGGGTCGAAAGGAGAGTTGGAACTAAATCTGGGTTTTTTTTTTATTATCCAGTGAAGGCTGTCTGAGCATGCATTCATTTGTTGCTATGCCTTACTTCATACTTATAATGTTCCACATCTTCAAGTCTGGAAATCCTCAACTATTGGCAGCTGCAGCAGAGGAGTTAGTGGGTCAATGCCTTGCTCAAGGGCACTTCGACAAACGTATGCACTTCCTCTTTACCCAATTTAAACCACAGAACTTGTGTGCCCTCTCTACAACCTCCTGCTCAAAAAGCCTCAGTGTATGAATGAAAAGACACTGGGACTCACTGGAGAATCTGTGTACGTGTGTGATGATGGTGATGATGGCGGAAACTGAAGGTGCAGCAGAGGACAAACTGACGAAGAGGCAAAAGAACAACATCTGCATTTTTATTATAAGATTTTTTTATGTTTAAAGGAACACAGTACTGATCACACTACAACAATCTAAATCTTCCCAAGTGTGTTTTGCTCATTTCTGGTTAAAATATGTCATCAACCAAACAAAAGAAAATAAGACATATTTACTTAAAGAGCACATTTTCAGTGAGATATAAGAACTTATTTTTTGACAATAGATCTGTAAAATGTTAGTTGACGAAATCTTACCAAGATAATTTTCACTCATTCCATTGGCAGGTATATTTTTTAATAAGACAATATGTTTTTATTGCCTAATTCAAGCAACAAAAAGAGTCTGCTAATGAAAAAAGCAAAAATGATCTAGGTAAGATTTCTTGAAATAAGATCTTCAAGATCTATTGTCTATCTCTTTTTTAGGTGATTATATCTTATTTTAAGTGTGATGAGATAGTTTAACTAGAAATAAGAAAAATACACTTAGTAAGATTTAGATTTTTTTCAGTACAGATGCCAGCAAGTAAATATTAAACTTCCAAGTGTTTCAGACTGAGCATGACTTATCAAAGTCAGCCGAAACTTTTTTTTACAGAAAACGTGCAAGCAGTGCAAGCATCAACTTCGCTGATGGAGAGTTCATGTACTTTTTCCAGTGAGGACACATGGAGGCTTACTGCTAAAGAGAACCTACTTGCGCAGTCCTGACGCAAGAGGGGCATAATTCCACATGTCACAGAGCATCAATAAATATGTTCAAATATTTAAACAGATTTCCCTTAATTACACCCCTTCTGACCTCTGGATGTGATACTGCCTCTGGGCCGACCACTTCAGGCTCGTGTTGAAACAACCGCAGATGTAATTCCTCACGTTGGGCTTCCAAGTTTGCCGGGGATGGTATTATACGGTGTACCACTTGACATGGATGGCAGTGCTCACCGGCTCTGCTGCCACTTCCAAGGCAAACATACTTTTACCCAATGCGGCTAATGCTCCAACCCAAAACATTAGCTGAAGTGTCTAATGCTGAGGACAGACAGAGTGCAGCCACTAAGTAAGCTGGCTGCTGTCTCAGCTCGGTGTTTGGGCTTGGCAGATTTGCGGACAGTGGTGGAAAATGTGTCCATTATTCCCTCCTGAAGTTCCTCCCTACCTTTTAATACACAGACTGCTGACAAAGTGACTCATTTATTCTGAAGTGTCCCTCTTTCATTTTACCACATAATGTCTCTTTGTGGCGTTGACAGCTACAAATATTAATATTAAAAGGTGCTTATTTTAATAATATTTGTCCAACATTCGTCACGATAGCTATGACAAGAGCAAAAGTAACTCTGTAAGCCTACGGGTACTGCAGTAGTAAACCACATGTTGCAGAGAACACACACAAACACTCTATCAAGCCGATCAAATTTTCCTCCCATCGTGGACTTGAGTCATGTTCCCAGTTCACCATTTGGAACCGTTACCTCCTTCACAAGATGAAAAGTCCAAGTGTGCGTGCAATGCAAAGCTTGCTGCTGTGGCCAAATATTGAAAATGTCAACTTCCTGGCAAGCACTGATCACCTTTAATCATCATATTGTAACGGCACTTTTCCCTCCACAGGCCTAGGCAATATAATTGTAGTGTTGGTGAAGCCTTCATGGTTTGCAGCTGTGATATTAATACCATCCACACAGTCATACCCTCTGGAGAAACCATCATGCTTTACTCTCTAGATAAAGCTGACCTTGTTTAACTTATTGCTAGGGTTTGGGGTGGGAGGGGGGGGGGTTCCCACTGTGACCACCCCTTGCTAATACAACAGGTTGCTCACAGTGCTGCAAGGTGCAACTTTGACATTTTCACTGGAAGGTATGCGGAAATGTCAGATGTTAAATGGGATCAGATCTAAACCCTCTGGAATGTTTGCACCTAGTCTTTTGAAGGGTGGTTGTGGTTTCAGTGGAGAATTTAAGGGCCTGTTTGCAAGACCTACTGTATATATGTGGGCTAATATACAACAAGTTGATCTTTATATAATAACAACTTTCACATTGGGGTTTTGACTTACCCAGTCAGAAATTACTTTTGCAATAATGACTGGGTTACTGAACATTAGTCTGCTCACAGAAAGCTACTGACTGTTCATATGATCTAAAATTCTTACTTGTTAATGATTTCCTTAAGAGAGGACATTCAGTCTCGTGCCAAGAAATAGCACAGCAGGATAGAAACATTTGAGGCTTGCAGCATAATGAAGGATAGCAGTAAGTAAATACACAGACACACACACAAGCACGCACGCACGCACGCACACACACACACACACACACACAGACCTTCAGCAACCTGTTGAGGTTACAGAAGAAACTTTGCTCTGTAACAAACTTCTGCAGTTTTGTCCAACTTTGATTGCATAATCTGCAGCTAATATAAAACACACATATACACACACATGCTTCAACTATTGGGCCATAAAATCCGTTAGCAAGATGGTGTTGGGCATAGCTGTAAAAATGTCTACATGCCACTATGCCAAAGGCAAAGGAACCCTCCCAAAATAACGGTGAAGTAAGTTGGTATAAAGAGTAAACAACTCAGCTATTAAAGTGTTACAGCCTAGGCTTTTAGCGCCAAGAGCTACGCTGGAGTGGAGACCTGGGAAAATGAGGCGAATACACACCCACATATAAAAGACTCACACATATCTCTCTTTCACAAACTCACACTCTACTAAGGGTAATGTGCTTGCATACATGTAGATTTACTCACAGAAATAGTTCTACAGTGCATTATATGTTATAATTGGCCATGGGGGAGTGTGCAAAGAGCAAGAAGCTGGGTAGAAAGCACACTAGAGGCACTTTACAAAGCAGCAATTCTGTACCAACAGATACACCTGTAAAGACTGACACTATGGTACAGTGGTTCATGAATGCCGAGGCCTTATCTAGATTCCAATAAACACATTAGATTTCTGTCACAGCAGAAGCGATAATGCCATACAGTCATTACAGAACAATTAGAAAATGAGTCAACATTGTTTTGGCTTTCTACCAATTCTCATCATTAGGGGCTAAAAACAGATCCACTATGGACAACTTCATCAGATACAGAATCTGCACCTGGGTACCTCTTGATGCCAATGTAATGCTAATATAGACAAGTCAAGCATAAATATTACCTCTTTTGCAAATAACTTCCCTGTGCAATGACAGTAATGGTAATGTATATGTTTGAATTTTAGCTTATACATCACTTCTGCTAAAAGGGGACATATCATGCCCATTTTCCACAAGAGAATACAGTTCCCTGGTGTCTCAGTGACCTGTTTGTTGTATGCTTTGGTCAAAATACCACATTGATGAAGAGATACAGCAACCTGGAGAAACAGCCTTGTTGAAAACACTTGGTTTTAGTGCCTCATGCTTTCATGCAAATGAGCCACAGCTGACTCTGCTCCTCTCTACCAAGAAGAAGAAGAAGAAAAAGAGTTAGAAGAGGAGAAAGAAATGGAAGCTGAAAAAGTTGAGGCAGAAAAAAGAGACAAAGACACTGATGACATAAAATCAGCTGGAAAGAATCAACGTGGACAGAGTGCAGAGTTTTACAGCCCCGGTGCCTTTGGGTCCTGGTCCAGTAACAGCTGTGGTGCGTGTTCTGGTCCAGTTTGTCTGGACCCAGGCCGGCCAGACGAGCCACGACACCACGGACATGGTGCCACCCATGGACTAGCCCCCCTGATCAATCTGGGTCAGACCAACCACTGCCACAGACACAGACACAGCAACCGGGGCTAAGACTCCAGCGCAGTGGACACTGTGACCAGTAGGTAGGGTTACCTGAGCTGGTGGGGTGGGATGGGGTATTCAAATGAATCTATGCATGTGACATATGAAGCATAAAAAATCCAAAACGGAGCATTTTCATCCCCCTCCAACAAGAAAAACATCAGCAGAAAAGGAGAGTGGATGTTTTTTTTCATAATTTAAAGGTCTCCTCACACACATTACAAAGTGCATTTTGCATGATATGTCCCCTTTAACACCCACTGCACAGTTTACTCATGCTGCTTTCATTCAAAGAGACAGAGAGGAAGTGGCTGCTGGGTGGGAGTCTAATTATTGCTGGACTGATCCAGATATCAGTCATCGAGTTGAGGTTCATTGGATGTGGGAGAGGACATTACCTTACAACCCCCTTTTCTCTGTTTCCTTTCACTCTGTCATGTGTGTACCCGGAAAACATTGTATAGTTCTGACCTGGAGACAGCAGGCATGGCTCATGAGGCCAGCTTTTCCTCATTCAGCTCACTCAACGCATATGAGGAGCAGCATATCAGGGATGAGGCAAAGTGAAACATCCTAAAATATGGCATAGTCAGCAAAACAACAGATCCTACAGTTTATAATTGGATTAAAACATATAGATCTTGGTCTCACATGCAGGTCTTCCAATACCTGGGAACATTGTATATGTTTTTATTTCTTCATGTTGTCTTGTACCTACAACAGCAGACATGGCCTTCTCTTTTCTGCTGAAAATCATCAGCAAGTTTGTAGACTGGCTTAAAAAGACATTTAATCTTTCCCATACTTCTAATACTGTCTGTCCAAATGCTTCTCCCTCCCTTACCTCCTCGCTGTGGTCTGAACTATTGTATAACACATGGTGTATATAGTGAAGGCTGCGCCAGAGGATTCTTACCTCCTAAATGCTGTAACTCAAACCTACTCCCCAAGACTAATGGCTCCTGTCAAGCTCACAGGAATGAATATCAACCAGTGCTGATCTGATGACAGGAAGGGAAGAAGGGTCCATGTTTGCTCCTCCCACAAAATTTCTAATGCTCATGTTGGTGCTTGTGTGTGATAAAAACTTCATGGATACTTGTATTTTTGAGTCATGTTAAATCAGTGGCAACCAATGATCCTCAAATCATGTTTCCCAAAAAAGAGACACACAAAAACTTCAAAGTAATGTAAATCATTTGAAGGTGTTTTTCACATGGATTTACAGTTCCCCTTATATCTAAGTATAGAAAGCTATCCAAATTACCTTGATTGTATTGAATTTGTGACATGGAGTTTATCCTTTGTATCCTTATGTTGAAAAATTTGGCACTGAATGCACTCACCACCCTTCCTATACGATCAGAATGGTATATAATTTTAGACCTCCATTCTTTACTCACTTCCTCTACTTCTTGTACAGTACGTCTCACACTCTATTGCTGCCTAATGTAAATGGCCTAATGCCAAATGTAATCTACAAAGAAAGACTGACTTTCTTAAATCAAGGCATGAGCCAGTGTCCCTAACACAATGTACCATGATTTCTCCCTTTTGGCTCACACTTTTCCTTCCCTCTCACCCCTCCCACATCCTCAACCCCCAGCCTCAGCATATTGTACCTTCAGCTGTTCTCTTCACAAGGTCAAAAACAGAGACCCAGATGCAGGGAGCGATTAAAGGCTTAAACCTGAATGAGGTGCCTGCATCTGCTTCCAATCCAGTGGCAAGTTAACTCCTACCATCCACATCTTTTTTAAATAAGTACTGAATAATAAAAGAAACAGTTCTGTGACTGCTTGACTGGTCTCTCTCCCTTCTTAGGTTGTCCCTCCACCTGGACCATTTTAACTGTTGTCATTCCCTGTTTATCAAGTAAGTAATGACCTTCTTCATCCGGTCAGGACAACAGTTACATGCTAGCCTCATCTGTTTGAAAAGAACCTGAGATCTGACTCTACTCATGAATCATATCCATTGATTCATACAAACTGTACATTAAGTAATAATTGTATAATTTTGCTTGATTTAACAAGGAAATCCTTGTTAAATCTTGAAATTGTCAGGAAATACATTCAACTCATTGTAGTGATTAGGAGTATTTATTATATAAATAAGTTTAAAGAATTTCCATTAAGGTCAAGAAGGCGTAAAGGTGCTCATCAGTCTTTATATCTTAAGACCAGATATTTACACATGCAAAAGGTATGAGAAAGTCCATCCATCCATCCATCCATCCATCCATCCATCCATCCATCCATCCATCCATCCATCCATCCATCCATCCATCCATCCATCCATCCATCCATCCATCCATCCATCCATCCATCCATCCATCCATCCATCCATCCATTGTCTCAACGTGTAAGGGTCATGGAACTACCGAAGTCTACTACGACCACAAGATAAAATATTTATCATTATTTGTATCCATGTAATATTTCATTTTTAATAAAAAAAAGGCTACTTTATGTACTCTGCATCATAAAGTGGCATGGCTAATACAAAAGCCTCTTTTCTTTTTATCTCCAAAAAGGGGCAGCTGACTTTCAGCATACAAGCAATTGGCAAATGGCCTGCAGCACGTGAACCCTGGTAGATGCTACAAGGAACTCCTTGTCCTCTCATTATGACTCCAGTAATGAGTCTCTTCAGGCCAAGATGGCTGACAGCCCTTCCTTATCATTAAGGGATTATGAGGGAAAATGTTTGCTCATTTGCCTGAGGTTTCAGAACCACCACAAACTCCACTTATAGGCTCAAGTATGACCTGAACCTTCAACCTATGGCCTCATACTTGAGGCAATGCCCTTCCAATGTTGACAGACATAAAGACTCTCTGTGTGAGCATTTCATATATCTTTAAGATATGAGAAGAGTTATTATGCCATTAAAGAGGTTAGGCAGAAAATAACAGTATTTAGGGTAAGTACTATTCATCAATAGAAATAAAGAAGAAATTGTTCACACCGGAAAGCTGAAAAGATCCACATTAGCAGACTCCCATTGGGTGTGAGCTTTGGCAATGTCACTATCCCTTTTCCAGATGCAATAAAACAAACCCACTGCTTGTTTAAGTGACAACAATCAAGGTCACTGGGCTGGAAGAGGAAATGAGCAGAGCTCAGAAAAGCCTCTGTGGATACATCAGCAAAAGCATAGGGCTGTTAAATGCACTATGAGCTTTCACATGGGAGCAACAACAACAGCAGCCAGTAAATAAAACCAAGCCCCAATGTGTATCAAGAGACATATCCTGTGACAAACTCTCTCTGGCCTAAACAGCAGATCTTTGTTAGCCATATGGGGTGGCCAATGGAAGGCAGCATGGTAGAGGTAAAAGTGAAAGCATAATGGGTGAGTAGAATCTGAATTCAGCTCTGAATCTCTGGAGACACTATCAAGAGTCACTGCTTCATGTTTAACACTTATTAATGGCAGAGTTAACACACTTTATGGGAAAACATACAGTGGAATGGCAGAGGCAATAAGGTTGTGATGTTGAGGCGGAAATGACCATTTTAATGGAGCGGTGCTTTGCAGTTTAGCAAAAAATAAACCCACCTAAAGCACAGAGGAAAGAGCCATATCAGGACAGGGGAAGGCTATAAAGCAGCTCTGACTGTGAAGTATTGTGAGCCGCTACTGGGCACTGCATATACAATCAATTAATTATCGTCTGGCTTACTAGAAACATGGAGTCAGGATTTGTTATGTGGTTTCCCGTAGCAGTAGGTTTGTGTATGAACTAGCATTGAGTTGAGTTATAACTGGGATTTGGAATATTCTGTTAGATCTTCCAATAAACTTACACACAACCCACGCAAAAAAATTAAGACAAACCAAGTGGTGTGTTCAAGAATGACAATACCCTATATGTGGAAGACACAAGGGGTCACTAAATTATTTAATGAATACATCAATTATGTAAAACAGCTGCTATCACCTTCACATGTAGATCTGAAGGCTTTTGAACTGTTAATTTTGTGTCCAACATGATAGACAGAATTCTCCACCACAAAAACAGAAAACTATGGAATATCTTCAGTTAGAATGGGATTTGCTGCTTCAGTAGTTCACACACTTGCAGAATAAATGGCAAATATCACACTGAAGCTGTTCCATTTGTGGTGGATCAAGACCTTTTTTAAAGGAGTTTAGCCACCAGTAGCCATTAGCTCACTTAAATAAAATATGAACCATTTTTATTAGTTTTATCCAATCGTCTGTTTGTTTGATCAGGTCTGAATATTTCAACCATATTAGGGTTTGGACCAAAACAACCATATTGGAGCCAGTATGATTTGGTTCCTGATAAACCCTAGAGTGGTTACTTCAAAGTCAGAATCATTATGATCCAACCTCAATATCACCCAAGTTTGTTGAAAATCTTTGTAGTTAGGTACATATAGTAAAATAAGCTTGAATTGAAGGAAGAAGAATAATATTTATTACACATAAATATTCATGAGGTCAACATTGAATCTTCTTGCTATAGCTAAGCTTCACAGACACAATTTACCAATAAATAGTGAATTTTACATGATTTGTGAGTTGGAGTTTGCACTATGTGAAAAGAAACCAAAGGGAAATTCTCAAAATTTAAAAACTCATCAGGACATTCCGCCAACAAATTCTACTTATTAATATGTACTTTTGTTGATTTCTCCTTTAACTTGTCACAAGACAACACATGAACATAAAGATAGACAACTGGGATCAAATTCATCTACTTCCCCATGTGAGAACCACCACACCACCCACTACTGAAAAACAAATTTATAATTTATGTTACTGTAAAAGACCTCATTTCATTTCATTTTTAATAACACAGAAGCACAGACACAGACGAGCACCCACAAGGCTCCACTTTCAGCAACACAACATGCAGTTTCACAGTCCATTTAAGAAGCCATGGACACATCAAAAGCTGCCACAGTGCTCTACAGTCTGGACGAAGGTTGTAGGGGTCACGCACCACTGAGTGAGCCTGTGACCTAATGACTGCATTATGATCGCTAGGTTTGCTTCAAGCTGTATTATTTATATGTCGTCGGAAACCACCAAAAGCTGTGTTTCTATGAATCCTGAGCAGCACAAATACCCGCTTAGTTATTCTAAAGGGGGAAAAAAAAGTGTCACAAGTTAAATCTCTAGGGTTTGAATAATTCAGATGAAGGAACAGGTCTTACAAGTTAATATTGGATAGTAAAAAACATTTGACAAATGGTGTCTAAGGGTGTGTTCTCCTATTTTATTTCTCTTTTATAGCATTGTAAAATGAGTCTGACATGCAATGACAATTTGTCCCTAGTGACCTAACCAAAATGACTAAAATCCCATGGGTCACTGGTGTAATTTCACCCAGACCATGTCAGTTAATCAAGCCTGGCTACATGACAGTGTAAGGTAACGCTAACTAAACCTATTCACCAATATAAACCCACATAATATTCCTCAACTTATCTTTTCTGCTTGCAGTTGCCTCCATTTAATTTGCAAGTTTTAAATCAATACTAACTCTTTAGCTTTTGATAATTCGCTGCAACAGCAACATCAACTGTGTAAAAGCTGCTTTTTGCAACTAGTGTTACCAGATTTGTTTATCCTCAGAACACAGACCTGCTTTTTTCATTCATCAAGGAATGTGTTCAGTGATAGTAATAAAGTTGTGATTTAATCCTTCAAGTTTGCTAGCAAAACAAGTGTATTACTGTAGCAAGCAATTGTTGCAGGACTCACTTGTTTTAAGGTAATTGGAACAAAAGTTTGCCACATATATGCAAGAAATTCCCTCATGGGGTGCTTCTGCTCAAGTAAACATACAGAAATATATGAGGAGGAGTAATGATTTCCATTTGGCATTTTATTGGCCCTTACATAAGCCTTTTAACGGACACAAATGTAGAAAAGAAGAAAAACCAACATGTCTGGATTGAAAAAAATGTGGAAAAATAATGAGTGCATAGACGCTGGTTGTGGGTACTGATGAGTCTAAATGTGAGGGCTAACCACTCCAAAAAAACATGTGTGCTCATTCTGTTAAGCGCCCTGTAAAAGGTTGTGCCAAGGGAGGGTACTGCAACAAACCGCCACCCAGTATCCCACCAGAACAAGCTTTTCATCCAGCCATCTGCATCTGTGGCTTGGTTTGTGTTTTCTATTTGTTTATCAAAAACATTCAGAAGTGATGCCTTAAATATAACCCAGCGCTGGATGATTGATGCTGTGTTCACCAGAATCTTTCATTTTCCACATTCACAAATATTCACACCTGAAATTTGCCAGTGTGACCACAATGTCTTACTATCAAATCTTAATGTTTCTCTACATGGCATATGATTCAAGCTAAGGTTGATCTGAATGCAAGTGGAAAACATCGTAATTAAAAATCTCTACAGGGAGCCCTCAGTTGAACCCTTTGAAGTGTGGACTTAATCTTTCACCTTCACACCCACCTCTTCCCAGGTGCCTTGGAAATGTCACAAAATCTAAGGTGTTTCAACACAGCATAATCGAGTCCATATCTGAGTACATTTGATCTCAAAGTCTGCTTAGTTTAAGCCATGTGAATGCAAACATTTTGTGCTCGAATAGTGTTTCTGATTCCACTTGGGAAGGTAGCCCTGGGTACAGACTGTCCAGACTCCAGTAAAGCTGCACAATATATCGTTTGAGCATCGTCATCAGATGTACATGTGTACAATAGTCACATCGCAGGTCCTGCAATGTGGGAGGCAAATTAACTCAACATGTTCTCATCTAATTTCAAGATTACCTGACGTACACACAGCAATCTACCAATGACAACTGCTCTTAATCAGTTTGAAGTGATTTCAGTTTGAAGCTGGCAACAATATTGGAAAATGACCAATAAACAAGAGAAAGTCACTGTAAATGAAGATTTGGTGCCAAAACCAAAAGTGACATCAGTTATATGGAATTATTGTAGCTGATATTGAAAGGTGATATTGAAACAGCTGAATGTCAATTTTGCTTGGCAGTTGTTGTCAGAGCAAGAGGACACACACTTAATTAGTTTGACCATTTACATCAGTGCCACACAGCTATTATATCCTCATATTTTTTCAAATCGCAATATATATCGTAATGTCACTTTTTTTTCAATATTATGCAGACCGAGCCTTCAGTTTGGTATGTTGCTATGCGAAAGCAATCTATGCTTAAATATAGGCTCACCTCTCACAACAGAAATGACCTAATCACCATGTGACCACGAACATGGATACAAGCCTGGGATCCATGTGGCACAGGCTCTAATTATTGACTGAACTAGTGCACAATGGACTCCTCTTGTATTGTCTTTTAGCCCTGTCTTTTATCCCAGAGGTTCATAGGGTTATTGTTTTACTCTATTTAATATTTTTAGCATTCTTTTATTTCCTCATTTGTGGAACCAAGGGTAGAGACTAGAGCTGGGCAAAAAATCGATTTAGATTTAAAATCGAGTTTTATGGCAAAATCGATTCATATTTTAGGAAAATCGTGCAATCCGATTCCCCTCCACACGCACTTTTTTTCCTCGCAAAAAGAAAACCATGAACCAGGCTGCTTTCCGTAGTTGCACATCTGAAGCGAAAGCATCCGGGGGGGGGGACTCTTAGAAAAGGCAGAGACTAGCGCTGCCAGCACTTCTTGCACTTCTTCAAAATGTTCAACAAACACTGACTGAAAGCTTTTCTCGCGGCACACCTTATGATGAACATGGAGCCAGAGTCCTGCACGGTTCTGATTTTGACATACCGCAACCGCCCGTACCCGTCATGTTTAAACTCCGACCCGTTTTCCGACGAAAAAAAAAAAATCCGCACCCGAACGACCCGCTATAAATGAACCCGATATCTGACCCGAACCCGAAAGAAAATGTCAGATAGCCAAACTTAAATACAAACATTTATTGCCACGAATATACTGAACTGTGACATAGCCAAGGCAGAGCCAAATAAAAATGTTTTTAGCCTATGAACCGCAAATTAGACCCGCGATCACCCACGTCCGAACCGAACCGAACCCGTATCCGACACAGCACAATATTTTTCACCCGTTTCGTGAAAATTTGCGGTTCACCAACGGGTGCCCGTGCAGGACTCTGCATGGAGCACGATGGGGAGCAATAACAGACGCAATAACATCATATATCCAAAATATTGGTAACATGTTCAGGTTTATTGAAGTAGCTTGATTGATAATAAGGTTTTGTTTTATTTTGTCCTTACAATTACAAACAAAAGTATTAATGTATATTGTTTTAGTTGTTAAAATATTTTAAGCTTTCTTTTTTCCAACAAAATTGATCTTTTACACTATTTTTTTTGCACTGTTTTTCCTGTAACAGTGGTGAATATGTCTCGACTTACTACAGTTCATGTAGGCAAAGTCTCAGGTTGCAGTTGCACCTTTTGCACAGCTGATTTATTATTTACAGTTATTTGTAGAAGTATTTTTGTTTTACATGTTATTTAATAAAAAAAAGAAGATGAAAGAAACCATATTTCTAGTGTTTTCATTTTCATTTAGCCCACGTGGGAAAAAAATCGTATCGTGAATCGTGAATCGAGTTTTTTGGGAAAAAATCGGAGATTTTTTTAAAAGAGAAAATCGCCCAGCCCTAGTAGAGACAGTTCATGTTGGTTCACCTTTCACATGTGTGTGCTTGAATGTGAAATGGACATTTTTCACCTTGACTGCAAAAAACAAATCTACCTACGAGTATAAATAAAGTAACCTTTCCTGTTTCGTCCCATCTTTGTACACTTTTGGCAATATGAGCCCTCCCTCTGTGCATATGTGTATATGTATATGAGAAAGTTAGAGATTATTTGTTAAACACAAGTTGTAAATACAATAAAGAAGTTGTCCCCAGGGCCAAAAAATAAAATAAAATAAAATAAATAAATCTGAACCTGTAGGTCGTAGTTCTTCATTTTGCCTCAAACAGGCTAGAAATGTATTGCTGCTGTTGTAGACAAATGAACAGAACAGTCACTAGGTTGATGACATAAATATTTGTCTTCTTCTGATTTCCACTTTGTTAGATAGCGACAGAGTTCCTTCCCCAACGTCACCTACTATTTTGGCCTTGTAACACCCACTCGTAGTCGGACACTAGCTGTGCCACATGCTTGTGAATGCAACATTTGATGGAAAGGTGTGAACATGTCCAAGTACGGTATGGACCCGGGTACAAAGTGTGAACGCGCACCTAGTAATCATGCTGATACTGATCTACCACTACTGCCGTGTAAGACTCAATACCACAAAGACTGCTAGCTTGACTCGTACTATGAGCAATCATCATCACACTGTCATTAAAAACATCACACACAACCACACAAAGCACTGGGCCCTGTTAGCACGTGTTATGAGATGTGTAAAGATGTTTTCTCCATGTCTGGTCTGACACTTTTGACACCAGTTGTTGTGGTTTTCCCAGATGTTTCCTTTCAGCTGTCGGGGTCACGGTTAAACACCCTGGAATGATGAGCATAAAACAAGTCAAAGAGTAGAGGAGAAGAGAAGAGAATATAAAGGTTATCTGTGACAAATGCAGAAAGAGAAGTGGGCCAGGTGTGTGTGTTAACTCACTCCTGATGCTTTTCTCATTATAAATATCACAGAGAAAAGATACAGTGAAAGCAAAGCAGAAGCAGAGATGGAACACGATGAGGAAAGGGATGGAAAAAAAAAAAAAAGAATATGACAAAGAAGAGGGGATAAAGGTCAAAGGAAAATACCAGTAAGTGAGTTGGAGGGAATGGAATCAGAAAAAAGCCTCCACTTAGGGGAAACAGGCAAAGGAGGCCAGGGAAGGAGTGAGACAGGAATGCTGGGAATGGGTGAGAGCAGAAAGACAGTGACAGGAGACGCAGTGGAAAAAAGAAGTGCTTGGGTGATGTGAAAAGAAGAGAATGAGAGAGAATAAAAGAAGGAGGGAAGAGGACGCTAAGAAAACAGAATCAACAGAGAGAGCCCTGACAGACAGCTGGAGACAAATGAAGGAAATGTGTGGTGGAGGTAAAGCTGACTTTTACACAACCTCCTGTATGTGTGTGTCTTTTAGATCAGTGTGTACATTCTTCCTAACTGACCTTACTGTAACCTACAACAAGCATCAGGTGTAGAGAGCACAACTTCAGGCAGATTTATAAATGATACTTTCATACTATTTTTCTCCAATATGGAAATTACTTTTACGTGGGAACAGTTTGGTACATTAAATTTTACCAGATGAATAATGTATGTGTTGATTCAGCAGGTGGTTGGCTTACCGTAGCATAAAGATAGGATAAAGATGGGAGCAGCTCACTAATGTACATAAAAAAAAAAACCATGTAAAGCCCTTCTATTATGTGTGTTCATTTGACTCTATGTTTCCTTTTCTTCTTTTATGACCCTGAACAAGTGAACAGTCTCTCTCTTGGATCATTAGCAAACCTACCTTTGAACTAGCAGAAGGCCTGCAGGCTGTCTGTGTGTATATACTTGTGCATTTACTGGTGCCATACCAGCTTCAGAATGAACACAGGGCAAGTTTTCTTCCACACGCAGGCTTGTATGTTGTCCTGCATCCAATCAGAACCATCAAAAACATCAGAGAGAAACCTCAGAGTGGGATGACACAACAACAGGGCACGCTTTGCTCACTTTAATCTGTTATTTGAGTTATGGAGCTTTAACAGAGAGTGAGTTTGTTGCAATGACAGCAAATATGAAGCTGCCTTTGAGCAAGGCCCACTTTCACGTGGATAGAACATGAAATTGTATTGGATCTGTAGCTTTACTCAACAAAAATGAACCTTTAAATACCTCTTCGTTGACCTGTTTGTTGAATCTACCTACAGCTCATGTACTTAAGCTTGTTTTGCAGTGAGTGTTTTGGAGTGAACTGTACGTACATCCAGGGGAGGGTATTTTTAACCGGTGTGGCTGTACTGTAAACACCGGCCGCTCTGTGTGTTCTCACTCCAAGATTTAAACACTGCAGCCAACAGCAGACTCCCTGCGGCATGTAAGCCAATGAAATACTGCGTAAGACAAAATGACAGGGAAAAGGAGAATGTAAGAGCACTGGAAAGCATAATATTGTCTCAAATATTTTTCCTATTTCAACCCAGGGGTCATGAGGAATCTCAGCAGTGTTGGAGAATGTTATAGAAGTAGAATCACACGAAACACATCACATAAGTTACTCAAACACAAAATAATCTGATTTGTGAGGCCGATTTCACATTTCTTGTTTAATTTGATAAGCTTCATTTAAATTCACGTGTTGGTTCAAAAATCACTTCCACATTCCTAACTTGTATCTGACAGACTGTTGATCAGGAGTCAAAGCCAAACAACAACAACAACAACAACAACATAGAGATCATGACAAAACGTGCAGCAGCAAATACAAGCTGCATCCTTTTCTTGTGCATGTGTCTGGCTCTAACCAACACAATCGTCATGTCAACGTCCATGTCATTCTGCACTGAAGTTAAACAAGTTGCGGTTTGTTTTTCAAGAATGCAAATGTGAATCAACATGTAACCAAACAATGATTCAGGTGTCGTCACAGATGATTTTAAACATCACTGACACTGGCAGCTGGAAGAAGTGCAAATATAGCAGCGCTGCTTTTCTTGCTCGTTAGCATTCACACCTCCACACGACAACAGCTCTTCCAGATATGGAGTCCGGCACAAGGCAAGACAGACCACCCATGACTAGGACACGTTCAGACACCCCCTCCTCCTCTTTCTGCTGGAACACACTGGCCCCCTCATGCACTCTTGTTCTCCCTGTTGTTTCAGCAGTGAGTCACTAAGGAGCTGCTGGACAGGACCATCATTACTCTACTTTTTAATGGCTTATGTAGACCGGTATTCAATTGCAGAAAATGTTGTGTCATTTCTTCAAATTCACCAGAACCTGCCTTTAAATCATTAGCTGTTTGACACAATCATACATATTTAAATATTAATAGGGTTTGGGCTGTTTTATCAAATTGAGGAGCACTTTATGAGCAAATACATTTTGTTTACTTATGTTTGTATCCTATGCTATTTTATTAAGCAGTACAAAAAAAGCATATCAATGTATAATGGAAATAATTGTGGACAATTCTCAGCTTTCAACAAATGCATGTATCTCTGTGATTGGCAAATATACATGTGATTATTTGTATTTGTGATTGGGTGCACAAGAGCAAAAAAATCTAATAAATAAATGGTACGACTACACAATACATCATAATTTATTGTGCAAAACTGCACTCGAGATACTCTGTGCAATTGTTAGTATGAATATCTGCATAATAATGTATGTGTGACATTTTTCAAAATTGCCATTACCATTTATGCCCCATTATTAATCATGAAATATAAAAGCTTGCAAATGCTGTTGTGATTTATACATTGTCTGTGCCTGGAAATGCAATAAGTGCAAATGCAAAAATCCTGCTGAAAAAAACAATTGAAGAAAAGTTGAAAAGTGGGAACAATATCGGGGGAAAAAAGGGAGAGAGGGGACTAGAGAAAGAGCTGGTATCAGGCCCACCCAGAGAAATAGGAGTCTGTTTACATTCTGCTCACTCAAAAACACTGGACTCCAACATTCACCCCTTGGGACATCTACCTCACTTTTCTTACTTTGAACACACCCTTATTGTTGCCTTGGGGTTTTATCACATCACAGCTGAGATAGATGCCCTGAAAAAGAATAATATGGGACAAACTGCTGTGATTTTGTCCACAGTGTACACAAGGGCAAATGTGAATTGGATCAACAGGATGGTTTGTGATGGAGTGTGTCTGGCACTCAACTGCACTTCCGGAAAACACTTGGTCTTGTTCACAAGTAGCAACATTGCAGGATAACATTTCACTGACATCAGAACCCACAAAAATAGCAGCACAGCTCATGTATACAGTGAACAGGATTTCTAAGATAAAGGCCCATTCACCATATACAGTGTGAGTGTATTCTGTTGACATAACAGAGGGCATATCAGGGTACAGTAGACTGACAGAGGAGAAAGATAACTGCAGAATGAGTTTACAGTGGGTACTTATGGTATCTTAAACATCCACCTCAGTGTATTTTGCTCAGTATTTTCATTTACAATAGACAGATACTGTATGGTGTGTGGAAAAAGAAAGAAAAGTGCTACACTCCTGCCGTTCTTTATTGATTTATCCTCCTTCTGTACTGTAGATTTAATGACAAAGGTGTGATGCAATTTTACATTTCACTTAAAAAAAAAAAAAACACCTGCAATTACCCACTAAATAAGTCCCTTGGCTGTGTGATTTGGACAGCTGCCAAGACTCTTGATGCATACCATGATTCTACATCAGTGGTGGCGTTGCTGACACTTCATTAAAGCCCAGTCAACTTAGATAAATGTGTCATTCCGTCTCATCATCTGGCAGTGCCAGAGGCAATGACTGATGCAAACTGTCGATAAAGTGCAGCAGAAAGAGCAACTACCTTACCTTGTTCTCATCTCAATCACAGAGGGGGCAAATAGGAAACTATGATAGAAAAAATTGTAGATAGATGAAGCTGCTGGGTACTTTGGGGTAATGAGAGTACACGTGCAGGATAGTCTTGTTCCACTGCTATCATCCATGAGAGCTGTGCAACTTGAAGGTCATTCTTGTAAGCTAGCCTGATAACATGAAGGTAAACACAAGGAAGGAATACCTAAAATACTGGGTAAGTCAATGGAGACTGTGATCTACTACCAGTTTTTATTATTTCATAAACTAGTAAAGGCTACTGCTCAGTACTATCAGAAGAAATCAATATTTATCTCTTATCTTGTTAATGGTTAGAGTAACTACTGATATAATTTAACCTGGAAATTGTAAACCTGGAAACACAATGTTCACAATGTTGAGCCAGTGTTCCAAAAGCCATGCTTTGGCCAAATAAAAAAATAAAAAAAAAGACATTCATGGGTTTCATATTCAACAGCCTCCACATAGTAACAGGATTTCGGTATTTGATCATTTATTTCATTCTCACACAGAAGGAAGGCTACAAATACTTGTGTAGACTCCTATGAAATGAGTAACCCTGAGGGATTATCTGTCACAATACAACCAGACTGCTGAGATTAGCCCAACTAATACTGAATTGTGTCCAAAATGACCTTGTCTAGGCAGCCCGAATAATGCCCTTTACACATTATTAGATCTAGTTCATTATTCAACGAAAGAAAAAGACAAATCTACCAAATGTTGCTGTATGCACCCTGCATTGTCCAGTTTCATTTAGTCACTGTAATTCTACAGGAGCTAGTGTACAGCTGTGAAAAGTGGAACTTCTCAAGACTGAGCTGCAGATCAGATTTGTTGCAGTAGTGCTTGTCTTAAGAGTCACTGACTTCCTCTTTGGCTGTGCAAAAAAACAACAACAACAGGACTGGTGTCCTCAACAAACACATGACAGAGGAAACAACAAATGTCTTCTTTTTCTCGCCTTACTGCTTATTCCCCTTATTTATATATATATTTTTAGCACTTCTGTCATAATCATTCTGCAGACACAGCACATCCTGATGCTGATTATTGCACTTCTTGCTGAGTATAAATCAAAGAATTTCAGATTTATTTTTACCATTATGCTGACTGCATGATGTTATGTATGACACCAATGAGAAAATAATGTTAACAGAGGCAGGCATACAGCTATATATTATTGATGATCAGACAGGTGGAATTTTGTCATCATGAGAACCTGAATTTGCAAGGTAAAAACAGCTTCCCAAATTTGCAAAACTTCACCTGATAAGATGTCAGATGAACAAGCTGACACATGCTGTGACTACTGAACTCTATACAAGGGGGTTCTTGTGCACAAACAAGCATGCAGTCATGCACTGCACACACATTCACACACTCGCATAGAGCGTCCCACACTTGATTGTGCTTGATAATAGGACTTCAAACTAAACAAGCAGTGTTGTTTAATGTGAAGGAGTAATGACAGCGTTTAGTCCACCTTCTTTCCCTTTTTGCTCTGAAAGCTCAGAGAGTAAAGCTCTTAAGGGACTACACAACACAATTAGACAGACTAATTACCCCCTCCATACCACCCATTCCTCACCCACACTGACAGGCTGGGGCAGGCAAGAGGTTTCTGCCTGCCTTCCCAGGGACAGGGAGTGTACTGATGGTGCATTTCAGCCAATTTAGCTCATATTTACTGAGCCTCATTGTACTGAACAATAGCAGAGAACTCACACTGTCCTACAGTCACAAGGCAGACTTCCTCTAACACAGTACTTGAAAGGTAATAGAAGATGAACAAAAATAGTAAGGTGTATGTTAAATACCTAACCGAAGTGAGGAAGTTTACATTAAGGGACTGAATTTCAGAGTGTGATGGGATGTGAAATGACTATTATTCAATTCAACTTCAACTTTTCTAGTCACAAAACAGGATAATTTTGGGATTCCAGTTGTATTACACTGTAGATTTTGCAGTGTTAATTTGGAGACAATGGGACCAAATATACTCTAGAAGAAGTTAAATAAACTCTCTAAGTGTTGATTTAACACTGCAAAATTTACTGTGTAACAAGCTGAAAGTCAAGCTGAAGTGGCCAGTTCAGCAGCAGGTTAATGATGAAACACTTCGGCACCCTCGACTCATAGTTGTCCTGCAGGCAACTCAGACTCAGTCACGGACACACTGTGAGGATTTAGAGGCAGAGCAGCACTGACCCGTGCTTTGATGTATCCTGCCCACGTTTCCTTTAGGTCACGAGGAAAATCAGCAGCTTTGTTCAGTACAAGAAGTCTGAAAGCCAGAGTATGAATCAGGGTCAGGGAGCCTTTTCTTTTTTTTGTTTTTGTCTTGTGTTTTAAGTCTTTTAACGGTAGAAAGAGGAAAGAGGGGGGTGGAGGGGATGAGGAGTGATTAACTGGCCAAACAGGAAAGTTTCAGTTTGTACTCTGACAGCTTTGCATGTGGGATGTCTGAGGCACTGTTCAAACTATTTGGCGGGGAGTTTTGAAAATCGCCTTCTTCCTCGGGACGGAGCGACCCCACCTTCTGCATTGCAGTCTCAGATATACAGCCAAACATTTCTGCAAAGAGGAAAGAACTTGGCACAGACTGAGTTTAGGTATGGTGAACCGCTTAATGATATCTGTATGTCTATTAAAACATATGCTACATCTTTACACTGTTGGGGGTATTAAGAATATAGTCTACAAGAGAGGAAGCAATCTATCTGAAATATTACTCTGCACAAGGGACAAAATGTGGAGGAAAATATAGTAAAAGAGGGTGTTCAGATATGTATATGTAATCATTAGGACTTCTCTTTGGAGAAGCTGATGCAACTTGCCATCACTATAGGGTCTTAATACTTCAGTGAATACTATCATACCACTGAATTCACTACTTTTAGTGCACACACACACACACACACACACACATGCACAGACACTACGATCAGTAAACTTGAATGGGCAGCATGAGGTAACACACTGGCACTGATACATTACTCATCTAATTTCCCATTTTGTTGATGACCAGAAACCACTGACATCATCCTACGATGTGACTCATCACTGTAAGCTCCAACTCTGTCTAATTGCTAGACAGGCACCTGTTCAAATCACGGTATGGATATAAGGATGGAAAACAGAGACAAAGAGTGACTAGTTGACTGTTTTGGCTCTTTTAGCAGTGATACCCATGGTGCTTGCACACACAAAATGACATAAAGACCCGATGCCACTCCACTAACCTTGCAGATCTTGCTCTCCTCTGTCTCAGCTCTGGACTTCCCCTCAGGTGTCTTGTCCTGCTGGAACTCAGACTTGACTGATAGCTGACACGAGAGCCCCGGGGCACCACCACCTGCCCTCAGCTCCTGCTGTCGGGTCATGTAGCCCTGTGAGGCGGCCGCCCTGACTGCACTGGGGATGGGGGAGAGCAGTGTGTACCGGCTTGGTGCCCACTGCTGAAGGTTGCCTGAGCTTGGAGGCTACGCCAACTACCGGCATGGTACTTCCCAGACACAGAAATAATAACACAGGACTGGGTCCAAAAAAGTACTGTATGGAACGTAAACAAAAGTGGCTGCTTCTCCTCCTGATGTCAAGCACAGGAAAGAAAGCAAAACCCAAAAGAAAAGAAAAGAAAAAGAAAAAGAAAAAGAAAAATGGCAGTTGCCTCTCAGACCGAGAGGAAACCAACTGCGTTCATTCTGTAGCCTACAGCGAGCAGGACTCACAGAAACTGAGAAAGCTTCTCCTTCCTCCAGTTCATTCCCTCCTCCTTCTCCTCCCACAGGCAGCTCTCCTCCCTCCCCTTTCCTCACTCTCTCTCTCACACTGTCAGAAGTGTACCACTAAGTCAGCCAAAACAGTTCAAGGGGACGTGAACTCCTCTGGAAGGTATAACCACCACTCGGCGAAACCGTGATTACAGAGATCTGATTGAGCGTGTGTGCCTGTCTGTGTGTGTGCTCCCCAACACAACTGTCAAAACAGCTCTCTTTTCTTTTCTCTGTCCCTCTCTCCCTCTTTGCTCTTGCCTCACGCTAACACTGAACACTAGAAATAGACACACTCTCTGATTCTACATCTGGAGCTGCTCCGCCCTTTGATCAGACAAAGAGTAAAAAAGCAGAAAAGGACCTCAGAAATAAGTGTATGACTGGAAAAAAAAAAAGTCATACCAAAGAAGAATTATTAGCTGTAGGTTTTCTCTGCTAGAAAAGACCTTTTCTTTTGTCAAGCCTGAATGTAGTTGCTCAACTGGTTTCTACAGCTAAGTTGCACTTTGACTCAAATTTGAGTGCCCGTTCTTTCTCTCATTACAGTCACTCATTCTTGCCAAGACACTGCACTTTCCTTTTCCCCCTTCTTACTCATTTTAAATAGAAACAGGTATGATGGAGAAATTACTAATGCTAGGCACAGAAAATGAACCCTTATGTCAAAATCAGACATATATATCAACACTTGATTTACCTTTGAAATGCAAGCATAGAAAGATACAACTCTATACCCAGGTTTATTAACAATTTAAAATTATAAATTAAAATATGCTAGAGTAAATGCTATTATGAAATAACCAAAGATTGTCATAAATAATCAGCATGTAGAATTTCATGTAGGATTTCAGGTGGCCTAATGTCAAAATTGATGAAAATAAAATATTTGAATTTGTGTTAAATTAGAGCAGTGGACATATTGGGGGACAAGTGCTCAGAGGGGAAGGGGGAACACTTTTTTTCACACAGAAAACATGTTATTATATTACATGCACATGTTGAATGCAATTTGACATTGTAACATTATATAAAAGTTAGTTTTTAACCTATTTTCAATGGGGGAAAAGTCTGATAGTCTATATCGTATATTATCTATATACAATCATTCTCAAATGCTTCGATAAACTGTGAACAGAGGTGTGTAAATGGTACTGTATCTTTGCAAAGTAGATAAATGTGTGTTTACCCTCCACTGCAGACCTTGCTAATAACAGACTGTAGTCATGGAATACTCTAAAGCAGCATCCTTCTTGGTGCCACGTCCTATATGGAGATATTTTCTCAGGAAATGGGGATTATTTGGGGATTATATGTGTTCATTTATGTTGCCTGCCTACAAAATCTACACAAAAGAAAATGTTTAGTTTAACAGATAGATTTACAAAGTTTACTGACATTATTTGTGGTGGTCGTCCACGTTATCTATCATTGCATTAAACTCGCTAGTTCAGTTATTTGGTGTTGTAGGTACGGTGGCCAGGAAGGCTCAGAACTAAAACAAAAGCCACAACACAAATGCAAACATCACAACACAGAAAGCCAAAAAGTGACTGTATTTTCTGACGGACCACCGGCAGCAGAGAACGCCTAATCTCTCCCCTATTTTGTGGTCTCAAGTTTCTATGACAATCCGTTCTTGAATTACAGACACTATTGTGATTTTGACCTTTCTGCTTAATAGGACCTTGACCTTTGACCTTTACTCAAATGGATCATTGCATCTGATATGCATTAGCTACAGTATATGTATATGCCCATGTAATTTCATGGTGATATCTCATGTATTCATTAAGTTATAGCACACAGACAGACACACAGACACACAGACACACTGATTATAATAATCGAGATTAATTATCATACTCACTGTTAAAAAAAGAATGTTAATTAAAAACATAGAAATACTTTTACTTACTTTTCCAACCTGTCACTTCTATGTTCCTTTTTAATTTTACAAGAAAGAAATGCTTAATGGTGACTATGGTAATTCTGATTCCTGTGGCCTGTTGGAAAATAGGTGGTCCGTTGGAAAATACGGTCACTATGGTTATGGCTTTTTGTGTTGTGTTGTGCCTTTTTGGTATGTTTGGCATTTGTGTTGTGGCTTTTTTATTTGTTGTGAGTCTTCCTGCCCACCGTGTGTATGAGATATGCTACTACACAACAAAATGATTACAGGTTGGGCTTGGAGGGCCAACAATATGATTTCACTTGATCTGTGGGTTACCTGGCTCGTGGGGTAAGAGAGGAGAAACCTATCCACGGCCATTCCTAGTATGCTAAAGACTGACAACTACTAGCTGCTCAGCTGCTGCAGTGAATCTTATTGGACGCTCTCACTGCGTGTGAGTTCACGTGACAAAGGAATAGAGATAGAGGTCAGAAGTGTGTGAGGAGGTGGCCCATTTCAGGGCATTTTTTCAGTAGTTTTTAATCGCACAGCTTCTCTAAAAGAACATTGGCCCAATAATAATAATAATAATAATAATAATAATAATAATAATAATAATAATAATAATAATAATAATAATAATAATAATAATAATAATCACCATCATCATCATCATCATCATCATCATCATCTATATGTGGTATAGGATGTGAGTCTCTATGAATTTGTTACACAGTACATCATTGTCCTTTACTATATGAAGCAGAATTCATATCACCTTGATTTAAATGCCCAGAAATGACGAAACAATGATATATTCTATAAGGGCCTTGTTTTCATGCTTTCTGTGGCCATCGCAGGGAGTGTGAAGCAAGGTGTAATTAGTTGATTGTAATCTGTAATTTAACCCAAAGCTGTCAGTAAATATCATGTACCGGACCTTAAAAATATGGTTCATACCATGACACTTAATAAGGCATTCATTAACATCCAAAGGAGATCTTGTTACAAATTGTATTTTGCAAATAACTGTGAAGTTAGGGAAAAAAAACAACAAAATGGCACCTGTATGAGGTCACCACGAAAATGGTTTTCGGCACCTTGTTTTTAACATGAACTACATCATGTATCATTGGCTAATGTTTATCTGGTTGGAACAACATGAGGTTAACAATCTATGACCAATATGAGAGCCACAACACAAAAACTATGGCTTTACACAGCCCAAGTAATGAGTCTCTTCAAACATATCTTTTGATCAGTTGCCATTGCATTGTTTTCTAATCATTTGGTTTCATTAAGTTTTGTGTTCTGCTTTATTAGTTGGGTGTAGTTCATGGCACTAAAGATCTGTCAGAAGCATTAATGCAGCACATATATAAATCTGTGTTGCATAACTTCCTCAAAGAGTACAACTGTACACAGCTTCACACACTGTATGTAATGTAACAAATGTTCTATTGGTTGGTGGGAGACAGATGAGCCATACTGCATATTGAGAGTATTAACCGGACACAATATGACATGTAGCTGTTTTTTTTTTTTTTTCCTAGAGGCTCCCTCTTCTGTGTGAGACATAAAAGGCAGTGAAAGTTTTATATGGAAAGGCTCCATCTGGTTCAGTTTAGAGAGGCGAGGAGATATGCTGGAGTCAGAGGGGCACTGTGGTATAACAGCAAACCGGAACTTTTTAACACAGCATCGTCCAATAAAAAGAGCAGGGGGATAGGAGGAAAAGCAAACAAAGGGCTTCTCTCACAAATGTGACCTGACCGCTAATTTAATCACAACACCTAAAATGAGTTGTCCATTTAGATTTCAGTAAACTAAATATCAAAATGCTCTGACCTTTACAAGACTAGGGTCAAATGTCAAGGTACAAATTTCCTACAAGAGTAAGTATGACATGATTATTTTACACATCTGTGCTTCCTCACTTTCAGTGCTTGATAGTCAATTGCCTTAATAGGGACACTGCTTTCCTATCCCAGAATAGCAGCAGCTCCTCCTTGTTTTCAATCACGCGCCAGGGCCTATCATGACAAGCCTAAACCAACAGGATACCACGTGAATGTATGGCATGATTCCAACTCGGACTTCAACGGTTGCTGCCTGTTGAGCTGCATGAATTGCAGCGTACTTGGCAGGCATTCAACTTCAGAGGACTGCCTGTAACTGTCGGGAAACCTGTCTTCAGCAAGGCCCGATCCCTAAGGAATTGAAACAAGCTTGCACCAAACCTCAGTGATCTACAGAAAACCTCTCACTTCCCTCAGCGTTCCATGGATTTCTGGAGATAATCACCTTATGCTGCCAAAAAATTGCCTAGTGGAGAGACGGCTACCTGAAATGCATAAAAGGCCGTCCCTGTAAAACGGTACTTATAGTATAACTTTTAACAACAGTGAAATGTTCCAAAGTCAACACCAGTAAACCAGACGTCAGGTTCACTTCCATCCACACAAACCAATTTGACCAGGTCAGCACCCTTATATTTGGCTACTGGGGTTGACCACTTCTCTAACAATAATGTTACTGCCAACTCTGTCATGGTTGAACTGTAGAGAGGTGAGGACTAACTGAAAAAATAGAATCACTAAGAGGAGAGAGGTTAAATGGTTATATAGTATTAAACAAACTTAATCAGTAATAGAAACTATTTTTTTAAAAATAAGAAATTTTGTTTACACAATGGACATGAAGTATTGATAATATTGAAAGATGTTTTATGATTTGTATCAGACAGCTATTGTTTGGTGAATGATTGTAAATACATGGCTTTACTTTCATTCCATTGGGCTGATGTATTACATGTCAGGTGTGTTTGTGTGTGTCTTGCTGGATCAGTGGAGTCATGGCTAGGTGTGAAATAAAAGCAAGAAATAATATTTGTTATATGTGGAATCTATGCATCAGTGTTTCTGGACTGATGTCACCACAGACTTTGTGTAGACCTGTATTCAGATGAGAAGTACCTCCCACAGTCTGTGTCAGTCCTGTTTAAGCCCCTCCCACAGCCTGTGTCAGTACTATTAAATCCCCTCCCATAATTTGTGCCAGTCATCTTACAGCCCCGCCCACAGTCTGTATCAGTTCCGTTGTTGTTAGTAGTAGTAGAACTAATAGTATTCACAATGGTATTTCTAAGAATACCAATACTAAACAGTAGTAGGAGTAGTATTACAGTTGTAATCGTATTACTAGCAGTAGTATTTGACGTAATTGTTATAGTAGTCTTAGTAGTATTAGCAGCAGTAACAGTACTAACAGTACCAATAGTACCAAAAGTACAAGTAGTAATAGTAGTAGTTACAGTAGTAGCATTTACTCTCACATTCTTTTAATGTCCTACAGCTATTTCACAGACACAGGTGCTGTTTCCACGACAACCAGCCGTAGACTGAGATCAAAATGCAGACAGAGAGACACAATGGCTCAGGTAAAAATAGGTGTGAATATACTGCTGAACTCCTTTGATTTTTGGGAAAACCATAAATAAATGGTGAAGAGTAAATTTATAGTTAGCGACAGCAATATGCTTATGTCTGTACTCTGAAAAATAAGCAACCTAGGGTAAAGGTTATAATTGTTAACAAAAACAAATGAAATGATGAAAACAAACAAAAAAAAGTTAACTGAAATAAATAAAAACTAGAATTAAAAGGAGAAAAAAAACTAATAACTAACTGAAATTGTATTATTTGCTTACAAACTAACTGAAATGTATTACAAATATGGATACATTTCCCTTTATTTTTGTTTTTGTCAATGTTGGATTGATATTGATTTATTTGGCTCCAGCTGTTCTAGCGAGTGGTATCTTACGGGACTTCAGTTTGTCATGTTTGGTCATTATGGTTTACAACAGTCTTCTGGTCTAAACTCTACCTGGTACAAAGACTAATGTTGGGATAAAGTTGTATGGGATTTACTTTACCAAATTGGGTCCCGCTTTTGACATTTTTTGACCCGACTGCAGGTAAACAGAGAGTGGAGCTGAATCAGATGGGTGTTAGCCTAAGCTGTACTAAGCATCCAGGTAAAGGGGAAGAATTTATCACCATAAAAGTCCTTCTGAGCCCTAACCTGAGTACTATTGAAGCAGAGAAGAGGAGGTAGATAAGTAATCAAATTATAGAAGTATGTAACCGTAAAGAACCATAAACTGCATCATCATGTATATCCTCATTATCCTTTGTATTCCACTGTTAAAAACAAATTAATGACCCCGGTAGTAGCAGAAGAAAAAACACAGATACTAAAATACTTCAAAAATTACTTTTGCGGTGATGTTGTGACAGTAGTATAGGAATGTTTTCACCAGAATGGACTTAAGAAACATATTTCATTAAAGTTCCAGAGCCCTCATTATCTTGACTACAATAATAAACATGTGGCTCCAGAAGCCACAGTATAAATATCCATATTCATGCATTTGCATCTGAAGGATGAAGGGTTTTTTTTACAAGGAATGAAGATAACCTCTTGTTAAAATGCCTTCAAGTTATTTTGACAGAGACATGAAAAAGACTTTACCGCACCTAACTTTAAGCACCGGTGACTATTCCTGTGTAGGCTGCTCAGCAAAGGTTTCCTGTTCCAAGCTTCAGTCAAAACCACCACTAAATATCTGGTACAGAGGTTACACATTTTGGCTGAGAAGAGGCAGGAGGTGGAAGGTGGAGGTGGAAGTCAAGAAGGATAAGGATGAAAGCATGGAGGGTAGAAGTGTGCTGCAGTTGAAAACAGGATCAGGTTATGAAGACTTTCTAAGTGATACTATTCACATTCAGCTTCTAACATAATAATTCAGAACTGTGTGTAATTGGACTCACCCTTAGTGCTTCTTTTAAAAGAATACCCGCTGCTACAGTAGGGGTTGTACTAAAGAAGGCAGTCTAATAACTAACACCCATCCATTTCTTTGACAGTTTAGGTAGTTCTGCCTTGTACTCCCCCCCCCCCCCCCCCCCTCCATGGTAAACTGGGGACACATTGACCTAACATGCATATGGCATGTAGTTTCTTTAAATTAATATATCCTTTATTTAACCAGGTGAACTCGTCAGGTTAAAATACCAAACAGTGTCCTGGCCATAAAGGCAGCATAGATTGGTTGGAATCAATTTCATCAGTTTAATAGAATATTTTTTTTGCTGCATTTAAAAGTGTTTCTTTGAGGAATATTTTTTCTTTTCGATAGACCCACATTAACGTGCACCATGGATTCACAGATGTGTAGTCAGTAGAGGACAGTATGAGCTCTGTGGATACACTGTGGCACAAATGCTGCAGATGAACATGTGGTTTATGAAGGGTACTGCTGTACATACCATCACTATATATATATATATATATATATATATATATATATATATATATATATATATATATATATATATATATATATATATATATATATATATATATATATATATATATATATGTGTACATATATACATATAAACAGGCATGAACAGAACAAATTGTGCAGGCTGTTAAGTTTCACAAGCTGTCTAATAGATTGTTCGCAGTTTGCATGGTGGTGGTGGTGGTGAACTGCAGCAGTGCATGTTAGGAAATTTAACACGTTTAACACACAGTTATGGGCATTGGGTGACTGGAAATGAGTTTTATTCATGCTTGGTATTTGAGAGAGCTCTACAGATAAAAGAAGCCACCGCTCACCCTATGGGAGCTCAGCTCCCACATAATTTGAATCAAACCTTGCAAGAGTGCATCCCAGAATACCTTGCATAGATGTTCCTTAAAGTCACAGAACCTTTGTTTTACCTACATTACAAATGCATTACATAACATTATCTGTATAATTTGATTCTGAGCAAGATGATGAGTGTTGTAAACATGTAGAGAAATGACTTTGGAAACACAGTTCTAATTTTTTACTGACTCTATCAGCTCATTGAATTTCACTGAATATTTTTTAATAGAATGGATCAGAATGTGCTTAACCACACTATATTTGTGATTTGGGTGTGAGACATATGACATCACAAGGTGCCAATGATGTATCTTTAATATATGGGACCCTAGATGCTGTATCAAGATGCATATTGAATTGGCCATACAACTAAGATTCCCAAACCTACTCCCACCCCCTTGAATCTCTGCACATAAAATAGGACACAATGAGTGCAATATCCAGTACCCACAATGCAATGCAGTAGACTGGCACTAATTATCACTCTGTAGAGTTTACACTGTATTTATGTAGAACTTTAAACTCTACACAGTAGAATTTTAACTCTACTGTTGTAGCTGGTTTACTCCCTAAATATTCCATTTTGGTTAAAAATACCTTGACTCTGAAATATTAACACTAGTTTTTTTTTTTACTGTGTACTTCATCCCACCATCACCATCATCATGTGCACCTTTATTGGGTGGGGACACTTGTAGCATGTATCCCACATTTGTTGACAAAATAGGCTCCAGCACCCCAGAACCTTAACTAGGATGGATGGGTGGATGGACGGATGGATGGATGGATGGATGGATGGATGGATGGATGGATGGATGGATGGATGGATGGATGGATGGATGGATGGATGGATGGATGGATAGATGGACGGACGGATGGACGGATGGACGGATGGACGGGTGGATGGACGGATAGATGGATGGATGGATGGATGGATGGATGGATGGATGGATGGATGGATGGATGGATGGATGGATGGATGGATGGATGGATGGATGGATGGATGGACGGACGGATGGACAGACGGACGGGCGGATGGATGGATGGGTGGATGGATGGATGGATGGGTGGATGGATGGATGGATGGGTGGATGGATGGATGGATGGATGGGTGGATGGACGGACGGATGCCAGTGCCAATTTAGAAACAAGCAGCCGTGTATTGAAAAACTATAAGCTATATTATACGTTCGTGTTCCTCTATTTCATGCATGAATGCATATTGCAAGTAAACACCTTCTTGAAACAATTAATCGTTTTTAATTTCTTCCCTGAAAATTTACTTACACCTCCTTTTTAAAGTTTAATGTTGCTTTTGTTCACTTTGATGTTGTGTGACTGCTGGAAAACAAAACATAACATAATAATATTTGAGGTAATTGAATAACACTGATATTTATGGGTTGTGGAATCAGTCATGCTTTGTGCTTATTATTTGTTCCAGGCAGTGGGTGGATGATCAGTAACCTGTACTGGTTGATGTGTGTGGCATATGAAAGGGTACCGCCCAGGGTCACATGACGTCAGTATTGAGGTTGCACTGTGCCTGTGAAAACAAACACACCAGGGTGCTAGAGATAAGAGGGGTCAAACACCTTCCACCCTCCTGACATACACACACATGATCACACACACATCCCCCAGGGACACTAGATAGATAGTCACGCACCTGGCTCTGTCAGCGCTCTGAATGCTATCAGTCAACCGCACGTCAGACAACATGGAAAATAAAACAAACACATACTCGTTCTGGCACATACACAAGTAAGAGACGTCTGAGCTTATGGAGGCATTTATAGCGGATCAGTGAACGCAGGCATGTGCCATTAACATACATCAAGCGTGACCTGGGAGGACATAGCATGCATTCACTTTCTTCTTCTGCTTCAAAATTCACATAGATTCCAGCTCCTCAGTCAACCTTTGGCCACCACCCACACAAAACACACAGTGAAAAACATCACGTGGAATCTCCTTCTCGTATACCTCAACTATGAATCAAAGACATTCATGTTCTTCTCATATCAGTTTTCAGCAATTTGAGGCTTCTATTAATATTAACCCATATAGACCCGCAGGCACTTGTGTGTCAGTTCTCTTTTGTTTTTTTTTCTCTCTATTTAAACTTTCTTATGTGATTTATTCTAATATTATCCTCTTTATTTGGCATTCTCTCACTATAAATCTGGTATTTTCCTATATTTAATCTACTGATCATGTGGAGGTTCATTAAAACTGACCATAAATTCAAACAGAGAAAATTGTAATTTTTTTTACTCAATCTCTCATTAACTGAACATAAGTGAAATAAACATCCCCATCCACTGTCATTGATCCAACTCCATTGGTTTTACTGATGAATCAGTGTTGTAGAAGATGACAGTGTTTCCATGGGAACTACAGAGCCTCTGAACATCCAAATGGGTCATATCTGATGACCATGACAAGATGAATAACTGTATCTTACACAAATTACACTGGGGAACAATTGAGTTAGATTTTTATGCTGATTTAAACTAAAATGTTCCTGCTGATTCCAAAATTGCAGTCAGTTTTTTGTCTAGGAGATCAAGTTTTTTCTCCACAGCAAAATTCCTCTGATTCGCTGCCAGTGGATTATGATTAGATTTATCTACAGTTACATGGAAACGTGTTTGTGCAGTCACAATTGTGTGCATCTCCCAATATGTCAGTTACAGTAGAATTGCAGTAACCATATTCTTTGTAAAAAAACAAAACAAAAAAAAAACATAGTAGTGTTAAATAAGCATCTTTCATATTTGATTGTATGTCAATATCTGAAAACTTAAAAAAAAAAAAACAAGCACATATCTGTTAAATACAGTATTTATTCCTATAGTTCAAAAGGTGTATGTGACAGAGAGAATCTGAGATCAGTTTTGGATTCCGCACCCAAAAATGAGTTAAAAACAGCTGTCAGACCAACCTCAACAAAAATTGTGTTCCCCAGTGTTAGTACCCCAGTGTTATTTACATGCATTCATAGGATTAGTTGATCAGGAAGAATTAAACAGTTTAGATCAGTAGATGCTTTTGGTCACCAGTGATTGTTTGGGTCTTTATGGGTTATATCACATGTCAAATAAATATCACCTTCACAGTTCGGATAATATAGTAGAGTAATATAAAGGTATAATAACAATAATGGATTGGATTTATGTAGCACAGTATTGTTTTTGGTTTGTTTGGTTATTTTTTGGTCTGCCTGTTTGTCTGCAACTTCATCCAAAAACTACTGGACCAGTTTCTAGGACAGGTAAATGGACTGCACTTACTGTACAAAGTACTTTTCTACCTTCATGGTGCTCAATGTGCTTTATATAGGCCTCATCTTCACCCGTTCACACACACACACACACATACCAGTAGGTGGCTGCTGCCATGCAATGTGCTGTCAGACCTACTGGGACCAATTTAGGTGTATTCACTGTCTTGCCCAAGGACACTTTAACATGTGGCAGTTACAGGACTACCCGCTCTACCAACTGAGCCACAACTGTCCTGTACACTCAAAAGGGCAAGGTGGTCCAGAATAGACCCATTAAGTTTTGGTAAATGTAGGTTAAAGGTCACAGTCACCAAAAATGTGTTTTCGCACTGATAAGAGATAAAGTAAATCAGGTAAAACCTGTGTGAGGGGGCAGGATTTATTGTGCTTGACACCACTTAGTTTAGTGGTTCAGTTTTGTTTTGTTTTACTGGTCAGTTAATCCACATACTGACAGCCTGCAAAACTACACTGTTGTCGATCAAGGAGGTTCAGACATTTCTGTCCTTGGACAAAAAAACTCTGTGTGACCTTGACAGGGCAGTAAGTAAGTTTAGCAGAAACTCTTTGAGTAGATGGCACAGACGTTAAACACCATGCTGCTATGATGTCCAGGTCGTCTAAAGTCAGTAATATCCTGTAATCCAGGAAAAGTATTTTATGGGGATCGAAACCAGTTGGTTCCATGTAATAGAAATGCAGAATTATAATGATTATGTGATGTAAGGTACAGTATAAACTATGTTGTACTAATAAATGAATTAATACAACATTAATCCAAGTACCATACTTTTTTTTCTCCATACATTTACTTTATGTATAAATGCACTTCTCAAAGTATTTTATTTGTGTTTTATGTGTATGAAAGAAAATGAACGCAGGCACTGTGTGGTCCAACATGTAGTATATGAATGAGAAAGGATTCTGTTTATTCTATTCTGCAGAGGCCAAAACCACTATAAAGCAATGATGAAACAAGAAATGAAGCACACGTAAAAGATTAAATCTGCACAGATTATGTTTGGCACTGTTTGACTGCATTTCAAATTAAAAATCCCCCTGTCATTAGTTCTTAAGTAAACGCACTGACGACTCATGATGAACTATGTGGTCTGCTGCTCTCAGTCCTGTTCTCCAAAAACGTTCATCTGTACAATGTGAAGTTTGTGAGCTTTTGGGAGGGAGTGGGCACAACTGAGGGAAGCAGGAATGTTAAAAATGCTCTGTTCCAGGACTTCAGATATAAACACAACATTAAGTGCAAGTTCAATTAATTAAGAGCAATTAAGGATCCTTGAATTCCTCTCTCAGCACTGCTGGTTGAAACGTTGTGCGGTGGTCACACAATACAGTTCCACTACAATGAATCAAAGGAGGTATTTAGATTAACTTTAACAGCAGGATTTCCCCTGAGCTCCGGACGGGACAATTCTGACTCCTCCTGTTCCTTCAGTACTCTCCTTCAGTTTCACTTACACTAGCTCATGCATTCACATAGTCAATACTTTACATAATATTCACTTGCCTATGAACTATCAACAAAATATCATATTTCTATCTCTACGCCAACCTGTCACTCTTGCATTTAGTTCCCTTTTTACATATTGAATCTGACAGCTATGTCATGAATTCATACCATAACTCACCCACATTCTCTCACATTTATTCACAAAATGTTCTCTATGTATTTACCCTTTTTCAATCCAGCAGATAAAAATGTCCCCTGGCTCATATTTAGCCTGTGGAGTTAGTATGTCGGGCTAACGTTTTAAATGTCATGTTTCACAGCTTGATTTTTGACAGATTTGATTTTTGATATTTGAAAACACATTGTTTAAAAAAAAAGTAGCATTATTCCTATAAAGGAGAGAAAAGAAACAGGATAAGTAATAGTTCTAATACTCTTCATCCCTGCATGTAACTCTTCAGTACACCTGCCAACCATGTGAAAAAATAATACACTGTTAGTTTCCAACATTTCACTGTAGTAGTGAAGACTGTTCCAAATTCCACTGTCAAAACTATCTACATTTTTCCTTTCAAAAAAAAAAGTTTACACTTGACAAACTATGAAGGCCAAACATTTTCATCTCTTGTGGCTGAGCTGGTGTAAATCAATTCCCATTTACGACCGCCACATTCATTTCCCTTGCGATTAGCTTCGGTCTTCCCCAGATCCACCCATATCTGAATGTTTCCCCTCTTGTGAAAGAGTAGTGTTACGTTACGAATCTTGGATTTCACAGCTGGAATTGATAAAGTCTTCAAACGCTGAATGAGACTCTTTCCTAGGAACCAACAACAAGCAGGACAGAGGATGTGGAGTCTGACCAAAGTTTTGGTAAGACTGTGCTGGTGTGCATCAGGAGGAAGGGGATAACTATAGAGGGGAGTAACTTCCACAGACTTACTGCATTAAAAATTGTTAAACAGAAACAAAGACATTTCTGTGGGATGTCCAAACACAGTTAAGCAGTGATTCCATTCTGGTACATATCAGAGATGTCCTAAAGTTAATTGAAAAAATTTTGTGCCCACGTAGGTTCAATGTAGCATTAAAACAAAAAGAGTTTTCCATCAACTTCCACCTTCAGAATAGTGACTATGGTATTGATACTATATATCAACTGAGGTGGGAGGGCCAGAAGAACATCACATCTGTATTTCTCTCATTAAAATGTAAAACGTTTAGAGCCATCCAGTCCTTGACCTCTTCCAAACAGTTTACCAGTGGCTTGAGGGAGAATGAATGAGCCTTCGTAAGGGGCACATAGATCTGGCTGTGATCAGCAGAATGAGATGCCATGTTTTCTGAGAATGGAGCCCAGGGAAAGAAGATATAATGAAACTAAAAGAGGGCCCAACACCAAACCCTGTGGTACCTTACATAAAAGAAGAGCAGTGGAGGCTAACACAGAATGTCTGATGAGACGGGTAGGAAAGGAACCATCCCAGAGCTTAGCCCCTGATGCCCACCTAGCGCTCCATGTGAGATATTAGGATGCCGTGGTCCAATTTATCGATGGCAGCAGTTAGGTATAAAAGGACAGGGATTACACCGTGACCAGTCAGTAGTTAAAATTATGTCATTAAAAAAAAAAAAATCTTAGAAGCGCAGATTCTGTACAGATGTTCTAAAACCAGAGCACATTCTGTTCTTTAAAAAAAATCCATTAACTGAAAATAAACATCCTTTTCTAAGATTTTGGCCAGGAAGGACAATTCATAAATGGGCCTAAAATTAACCAAAAGGGCTGGATCTAGTCCAGGTTTTTTAATCAGCGGCTGCACAACATGCATGTTTAAAATGTACAGGGACCACTGTTGAGGATGGACTGCTGTTAATGATGTTGTGTAGATATGGCCCCAAAGTAGCAAAAAACCTCCTTAAAGAGTTGAGGAGGAATAAGGTCATTTGGTGAACCAGGTGCCCCAGAATCTCCTGTATAGATGAGTTAAACATAGCTGGACAGGGGACAAACACTGAGGGATCATAAGAAGGAGATGAAATAAGTACTCTAATAGACGTCAGTTTTCACGCAGAACGAGAAGGTAGAAGAACATAAACAGCCCTTTTGGAAACACTTTTGCATTTTCAGAAAATGGTAAAATTGTGGAAACAGACTGTAGACTGTAGACCCTAAAATAAAGATGGACTGATTTATATCCCAATAAATGTAAGAAAAAAGGAAAAATGAAACCACAGTTCCCTTCGGTTATCCATTTAAATACTGTTCTCAAAATGTGTAGGTACTGTAGGTATAGGTTTTTCAAAGTGTAAAGAAATGAACATAGTTGTGTCAGTATTTATTGTTGTAGTTCTTTTGGTTAGCCATCAGTGGCATATTTTCAACAGGAGTAAAAATGTACAATATCTGCACTGTGTCCTTTAAGTACTCTGTGGTACACATAGTTTTTGGTGATGCTACTTCACAGTACAGTACAGTAAACCTACATGAAGCACAAGGCAGTCACGGGGCACTGTTACTATACAAACCCTTCTTGTACTCAGATGGTCCTCTGCAGACATACATCATGACTGTATCTAAACACATTCTTTCTGAATAAATGCTACTAAAAGCCAAATGGATGTGAAAATTGGTACTGATGTATTTCAGTTCAGCGGCAAATCAGCGCAGGATGAGAAGAGGATAAAAGTCTTAGTCACTGAGCTTTTCCAGAGACTAACTCTGGGAAAGCACAGCAGACACAGACAGGAAGAACATGTCAACAGTGGTCTCACTAACAGTAGGACTCCACTAGGGGGACATTTTACAAAGCAACATTCTCATGGTAAGCATATCTGCTCTTATCTGTTCTTTCACACATTTCATTGAAGCTTTTAATTATATCTTGATTTAAACTGGAATCTCTTTGCACATCACAGTGATTTCTGATATTTAATTTTACCCTAAATAGCATCATACTCACTGTCAAAGCTTAAGCCCCCACTAATATATTATCACTACAGTCAACATCTTAATGTCAACAAAACCCGACATCATAAGCCCTTGTTAAAACAACAAACAAGTGATATCTTTATCCCTTAAAGTAACTAGCTTAAGC
Organism: Siphamia tubifer; assembly: GCA_020466265.1. Lineage (NCBI taxonomy): Eukaryota > Metazoa > Chordata > Actinopteri > Kurtiformes > Apogonidae > Siphamia > Siphamia tubifer. Next base: position 57,597,752 of record CM035794.1, on the reverse strand, counting down.
CCCATTACTTTCAAATGCGTGCTAAGGCATACAGAGCTTTGAACCTGCATCCCCTGGGGTGTAAATAGGGAAAGCTGTTTGTTTGCTCATCTGATAAACACATACTGGTGTCATCTGTGGCTGGCCTGGGGTTGCTCTGACTGGCCCTCATTAGAACCGAAGCTCCTAACAGCTGCCTTTACACTGTCTGAGAGCTCAATGTGATCTAAGTAGAGGGTTAAAAGCTGCCTGACTGCCTTCAGCCTCCTGAAGCTGGCACTGTGTCAACAAGCCCAGATGTGAACGTGATCCATGTCCATGCACCTACAGACTCTCACATACACAGTTTACAGAGAACTAACAAAAAGACACTCTACAATGTTACACAATAACACACATCAAAAAAGCAGACAGCATCTAATTACATTTAATGTCTACTCAACAGCACTAGCTTGTTAAAAATGCCTTTAAATACAGCCCACAGCACTGTACTGTACATGCTCACCGTCTTGTAAACTACATGCAGTACTTATATAAGTTACTAGGAAAAAGCAGCTGCTGGGCGTCTCTGTTCTGTTGTGATTTATGATGTGCTGGTGAGATGGATAGCAAAGTGAGGACAGTCATCTAATTGGTACACTCTGATATACTGAGTAACATTTCGGGTTTTTTTTATTTTTTCATTTTAAGGTTCAGGTCCACCTCCATGACTGAGCAGGATATGTGTCTACCTAGTATGAATGTGTAGGTGCGTGACAAGTCTGTTGACAGTGGGAGTTCCTCTTCTCTGACACAAATGTGTCGGCTGTGCATCCTGTTGACAGGGAGCATGTTGGAGCAGATACATCTAACACAAAAACCAAAAACAGCCAGTGATCACAGTGGTATCTAAAAAAAAAAACAAACAAAAAAAAACAGTGGTTCTAACACATTTACATGGTCTGTATTGTACACTGCAAAAAAACCCAAAATCTAACTAAATTGATTTTTCCTCACTTCTTAGCAAACTGCTTTCATCAGTGTTTGCGGCTACTACATACAGACACACAGCTGTTCGCAGTGGCAATGCACATTAATCACTACTGAGAAAAAGTTGCTCCAAGCAATTATGAGGTGTGAGTTTTTGTCCCGTGAAGGTTTTGTTATGTAAATAAATTACTAATTCAAACACATACTGTTTTGAGAAGAAACACATTTTATTTTGTTGACCCCACGAAACCTGGTGGGACTACTTTTGTTTTTACCAAAACCGGAGCAGAACTCGACTGACAGGACACTGTCGGGGGTAAGTTACTGTGAGTGCATTAGAATAAAGATGCTGATTCCATACAGATTCAACTGAATAATCCCTTTAAAGGAAAAAAGTAGGAAGATAAGATAAGCCCATTTTCCACAGCACTTCAGTTCTGCGAATATTTCACCTTTATTCTGGAACAACATCTGTGTAAAGGAAATGATGGAAAATTTGGTCCCTCTGTCATGGCCCTGTAATCCCTCTTGGGGTACTGTAGTAACAGAGTCTTGATTAAGTTGGAATCAAGATTCTAGAGGACTATGTAAAGACGAGCACCTTTCATTTTTATGTCATATTTCAGGGTATTCAGGATGCTTATGGCAGATGGAATTAAATATATTTTTAAGGTGTTTTTCTAGGCCACATCTATATATGGTGCAGTTTAATCAAACAGTGAAAGTAAATACTGCAAATGTGTCCGCAAGGCAGTTGAAGACTGGACTAGACTAATTATTTCTCTTCTTGCATAAAGAATGACAAGGTGCACATTTGAGTCCATTTGTAAAAGTTTTGGACTGACTAGATAACCCAGAGTTCTGAACAGGTCTGACCTGTCAGGTGGTAGAGATAATGTCTTACATTGTAAAGCATTACCCAAGAAAACAACAAATCCTGAAATGAAGGTATGTAATCAGTCATGATCACATTTGGACATCATAAAATAACTCTCTGAATTCTGTGGTAGGGTAAGAGTGGACTGATAGCAGTTGAGAAGTCATTTAGTCAAAGTGATATAACAGTGGAGAGGTGGTGATTTAGCAGTGGAGTAACAGCTGGCGCTAAAATGTCCCAACACTCACGTATCAACCCCACTGTGGATAACCACTGGCAAGAAATGCTATCGACACTTTTCCTTAACACAGATCTTGGAGCTACTTACATGTAAAACTAATATGTAGTACAGTTCCTTGTACCACAATGTGATTAAAGGGCTAAATTGACTTTGAAATCATACCCCAGAGTAACACAGACTTTATTTTTGTCTTGTAGCAGTGGAAGTAAATCAAATTGAGGAGGAAAAGGGCGAGTTGCATAGCTGCCAAAAACTTCTAATTCCTTCCTACTTCCCTTTATTGGCTTCTTGCCTCTAGACAAACAGTTGAAACAGAAATCACAGTGTGCAGATCTGTCGGTTTGGCTCTCTGAGAGTTTAGACCTTGATTGCACCGAGAGGTAAAAAGTTCTATTCAAAGAGAACATACCGTATCTGTGGGTGCAGTCACCTGGCTCACATCCAATACCAGGTTGTGATTGGCAAGAAAATACCAATACCAACCTGGGCAAGACAAACACACATCAATCAGTTTCCAGTCAAACAAAGATAAACACAGACACTGACAGACAAACTCGTCTTTATCATAATTCAGCAGTAGAGGAACATTCACTGTTAGGATATGCTCATAGGGGTTTACAGTAAATTAGCGATAATTCTGGCTAAGGGGCTTTTTGAGTCAGGTGACTTTTACTTTGAAAAAGATGCAAACAGGATGAAAACAAAGAGAATATGCTCAAACAAACCATCCCAGAGGTGAGTGCTTTTTTATATTGAATTCTACTGAAATTGTAACACATGCAGCGACAACCTTTTATACAATCCCTGCAAGTGGTCACTGTGCTGCTGAGTGCAGAGACGGTTAGGTTTTGTCCTCCCTGTGGCTGCATTCAGACTTCATTAAAGAGCTGAACATGTGGCTAAGTGCTGAGAGCCTCTAGCACGAAGAACGTTTCTCTTGCTGAAATCGCTCTGATGAAAACCAAACAGGGGCTAAGAGAGGCCAGCAGCCAGCCTCACAACCCCCCTACCCTGGCCACCTACCCCTCACCACCACATGCATATTGTCCAATTAAGGTCTTCTACTCCCTACTCTGTGCCCAGACAGTCTGCCACAGCCTGCCAAGTTCCAAACAGTCTTGTCAGGGGGGGTTAATCTTGCTTTCTGGGCCTGACAGGCCATGGCGTGTGACGCTGTCCGTTCTGACACTTTATCATCAGTGGGTGGGCACTGGCGCGTGGGTGCAAGTCTATAAAAGGCCTGGAGAACTCACATCAGTGCCCCCCTACTCTTTGTACAACTGTGTTTGGATCCACTGCCAGTGTGAGTGGAGTGTTTGTGTGTGTTGGTTTGGAGGAGTGTGTCATGAAGGGAAGTTGCAAGACTTTACACTTGCAGGACTGTGAGCAGTAATATAATATATGGCAGCCCTCTGTCAATGAACCATAACATTGAGCTGTGGCTTCATTTTAAATGAAATGTTCCTCTGCTTTGGAAATAGCAAGGCTACAGCTAAAGGGATGATTAGTTTACAACTGCATCATGCTGTGCTGGAAGTAAATCACTGAAGTGTTCCTCCAATGTTTGATTATTAGCTACATTGTGGTATGTAATTATTAAGCGTGCCAGTATGAGATTGAGTACTAACAAAGAAAAGAGTTTCATTCCTCAACATGTTGAATACACAATAAAATTAAATGAAAAATATATTATGTAACTAGTTGTAACATTTTTTTTTCTTTTAGTATGCAGTTTACATTATGATGTTTTACAGACATCTTAATGTTTAGATCTAACAACTGTGGCGATGAAGATATATTTTATGTGTCATTACATGGCTTTATGCTTTATTATAGTGCCAATAAACTTCCAGCTGACACTGGCAACAATACATTACAGACATTCTGCATATGCATTGGCTTTCTAGGTGACTGACACAGTTATAGGGCTAACCTGAGAAAATGAATACTTATTTTAAAATGTTAAAGGTGGAAATAGAGGAGACGATGTGCAGCTAAGGACCTGGGCTTGTAATCAAACAATGGGGACTTGGGCCATGTCTCACCCGGTCAGTATACTGACTGCAGATGTCAGAAACACCAGTCTGGTGTATTACTGTGGCCCTCGAAGGGGAGGCAAGGGGTAATGTTCATAGTTTGCTTTTTTTGTTTGGTGTTTAATACTAGAGCAGCAAAACTACTAGTTGAAATGATACCAAATATGGTATATAGATCGCCAGTGACCCAGAATAGATCTCAATTTTCTGGGAAAAAAATAGGTCAAAGTTGAAATTTGTTGTGATTTCTTAAAAAAAAAATCTTCCTACTTACTGATAAAGGGCAACATTCCTGTGAGTGGGCAAGATTTGTTGTGCCTGGTGCCACTTGTTTCATTTAATTATTGCAGAATTGGATAGATGGGCCTTTGAATTTTAAAAGTATCACATTTAGACATGTTCAAGCATGTTGTCACGTTGGCTTTGAATGTTATACTTTCTTAAGGCTGGTCTCCTCCAACAAAATAAAAGAACCCTGCTGCAATCCAGACAAACACATTTAATAACACTTTCCATCCCTTTATTACCCCCCCCCCCTCCAAGGGGAGAGGGGCATTGTTTTTTGAGTTCGTTTGTTTGTTTGTTGATCTGTCTGTCTGTTCGTAAGCAGCTTTCCACAAAAAACTAAAGGACTAATTTTTAGGTGTGAGGTGGTCCAGAATAGATCCCATAAAATTTTGGTCAATGTAGGTCAAAGGTCACAGTCACCAAAAATGTGTTTTCCCAATGATAAGAGATGGGGTAAATCACCTAAAATGTATGCAAGGGGGGCGGGGTTTGTTGTGCCAGGCACCACGTGTTCCATTTGTGTAGATTTTTGAGATACTGTCAAATGTCACATTGATCTCTATGGATTTTTGGTTTTCTGAGCTCCAGAGATCCTTTTAAGAAACAAGAAACAAGTTTGAGGCACAGAGACCAGTGTGGAGCAGAAACTCAGGATGAAAGCCACCCACTGGCTCACTCCTCTAAAGTCTCAGCTACTGCTGTCTTGTCATATTTATCAGGGGAAACAGTGGTGCACTGCAGAAAAGAGGCTTCCAAAAGTGACAGTGGTTACTGGTAAGTCACAGTCAGTTGCTATAGTTTCTCACAGTCACTGTAATTAGATTCACAATGGAGATGACAAGTATTCACATGTGTGTGGACCCTCCCCTCATATTTGTACTATAATATCTTCCATCAGCCACATTCATACTCTAACCTCAACTATAGGCCTGTGCTCCACATGGCCTGAGGAAGTCATTACTGGATGGTAAGCTCTTTCTAACAAAATCCTGGTGGTGATTTTATCTTACATTTACAGTCAGATGATGGAACAGGTTCTTGTGTCAAGGTTTTCTCCAAATCTACAGTTGCAAATGGGTGACAGTGCTGGTAGCAGTGCAGTGTACAGTGAGGTGACTTTATCGAGATGACAAGAAGCAGTGGAATTAACTGGTGTGTGAGCCCTGGAGCTGGACTCCTCTGGTGCTGAGCTCGGTTTTTCCACCCAAACAAATAACGTCACAGCACCTGTCAGAGCAAATAGCACAGAGCTGAGGACAAGAGCAGAACCTAATAAAGCACATACACATTATATGCCTACTCTGCACACTGAAAAGAGGAGAAGTGGCAAGTCAACAGAGCTTAACAATGTGAATCAAAACATACAATGGACCATGGCAATTATCATAAAGTGAAAAAAATAAAATAATAAACCAGTAAAATATCAAGAAGGAAAGTGTAATGAGTATTCTATACTGTATTTGCAGAGTAGGGAAACTCCAGTAAAAGACTGGCAGGTGCTGAATATCTTCTAAAGCAGGGATTATAGTTCAGGGGCCACATACAGCCTAATATGATATAAAGTGGGTTGGACCAGTAAAATAATATAAATAATAGGATAAGAACTTGTGAATAATGTCAACTCCAAGGTTTCCTTTGTTTTTGAGTGAAAAAAGTAAGATTCCATATTAAAAATGTTTACATCTGCAAACTGTACATGAACATAACATAAACAACTTCAACAAATATAAACACCCTGAAAATTCTCAAGAAAAATAAATGCAATTTGAACAATATTCTGTCTTACGTTATCATTCATACTGTACATGCGCATTACAACTTAGAGATCATAGTGAATCTACAAATGCACACAACAGCAGAATATTATTTAAATTCAATTTACGTCTCTTAAGACCTTTCAACTTGTCTTAAGAGATATTTGTTCAGATTATTCACATTTTTGAAAAAAAGCTAGTCTGTAAATGTACAACATCTGTGTGCAATGTACCTTTTTTTCAGTAAAACAAGGTGGTAAATGCAGTTTTCATTAATTATAACACGTTGCAATGTTTTTATTGGTCTTACTTTATATTAGCTTATTTCACATGTGACACCATCTTGGATTTCAAAACAAGGCTCGGGTGGGTAGTGTGGGTACCTTATGTCATTACAGACTTTGTTAGTCATGTCATCGTACTGCTGCATACCAGGTTGTAAGTCCTATAAAAGAAGGGAGTCGTGTCTAGATTTTGAATGAAAAAAAATATTAAGAACCACATAATTTAGCTGGCATTATTTTCAGTGTTTGTTCATCTGGAAGTGCAACAGACACAGTGTGAATTTGGTTGTGCTAAAAAGCTAACCTGTAACAACCTAATGTTTTCCATGGAGAAAGTTTACTAGTGACTGATACTAAATCAGGAAAACACCCACACATACTTTTGGTTTACAGGAAAATTACTTTAATTCATACCATAACAAATGTTGCGGTAGCACAATCAATTCTTATTTCGCATTAGTTAGTGTCAGAGCGAAATGCTAGTTTCTTTTTCAAATGTCCTTAACTTTAATTTTGTGAATATATCCTAAAGTTAAAGTTTCTGGAGTCTTTTTGCTCCAAGCTGTCTGTCCATATATTTGAGATAAATGTCAAAGGACACGACACGCCTCCTCTTGTGTTTTACCTATTCAAGCCTTGGAATCCTTTCAAGATGGCCACCATGTGATGAAAACCAATTGAATTGGACTAAAAGGGTTTTTACATTCTTAGTTGTTAATATTGTCGTTCTAATTTTTACATTTTACAAATTCATCCCATGGGCTGGATTAGACCCATTGGTGCACGAGTGTCATCCACTAGGCTGCATTATGGGCACAAGCAAGAGGGTGTCTGGATTATTGGAGGAAACCGCAACACCTAAAAAATATGAAAACCAAGAAAGAAAGAAATAAGTGAGGCTCCTGTATTGGAAACTAAGAGGATACAGCAGTGAAGTAACAACACACTTTAGCTCCACATATGTAAGCAAGAAGATGTTGGGCTTATTTTATCAAAGGAAAGGCTACATCTTATCGTATTTATCATCATCATCATCATCATCTCTTGAAAATTTGATTATTGACATGTAATAAATATAAAGGCAGCTATTAAGCCAGACAGACTATATAGTTAGAACTGAAGCTGAAGGTTATTGATGAGTAGATTATTGAGCCTCCTGGAAGGGAATAAAATGCTTCACATGGTAGTTTATGAAACTGAACATCTCAGCCGAGTAATGGTTAGGCCTGAGCGAGTGTTCAATGACTTGTAAAGAATCTGCGTTTGTGAGAAACTGCAAAAAAATTTCAGAGTGTGGCATTGTATATGGATTGGTTCAAGGTCATCGAAGCATTTATGTCTAAATTTGTGCAAGTGTAAGGGCTTTTTTTGGTGTTGTGCAGGGTTACTTACGAGTTCATAACCTTTAATGGCTATGTAATGACTCTGTGCACTGCCACAGAGAGGAAAACTGGAGCTGAGTCCAAGCGGCGGTGGAGAGAGAGAGTCATATCCTCCCATAATTCATAAAGAAACATTTGTTGTGTTACCCACTTTAAGAACCAGGGTAAACATTAATCACTAGACCTTTGTCAAATGTAATAGAATCAGTCAAGAGTACTTAAAACAGAAAAGGATGGTGATTTCAGTCTGAACACATGGAATAAAACACATGAAACTGACTAAATAGTTTCTTCTTGAATTCTAAAATTGGTTCAGTGAGTCTCCCATCAAAGGATACATGTATATACTGTATACGTATATACTATATATGTATATACTGTATAAGTACATACTGTATATACTGTATATGTACATACTGTATATACTATATATGTACATACTGTATATGTATATACTGTATACACTGTATATGTATATACTGTATATACTGTATATGTATATACTGTATATACTGTATATGTATATACTGTATATGTATATACTGTATATATAGTATATAGGGTGGCACGGTGCTGCAGTGGTTCGCAGTCTTGCCTCACAGCAAGAAGGACCCTGGTTCGAATCCCACACCAGACCTTTCTGTGTGGAGTTTGCATGTCCTCCCCGTGTCTGTGTGGGTTTTTGCAGAGCACTCCAGTTGCCTAGCACCATCCAAAGACATGCACTGATAGGTTACTTGGTTAATAAATTGTCCATAGGTGTGAGAGTGATTGTTTGTTTATATATCTTCAGCCCTGCAATGAACTAGCGTCTCATACAGGGTGACCCGAGTGATATATATATATATAAAATTTTGTATTTTTAAAGGTGCTGAGTAACACATCATGTTCAGCAGTACAGACTATCTAAGACCCCTGCTTCCTGCTTGCCCCGCTGGAGAGTGCTCCCACATTTACTGGACTGTGAAATTACTACAGACATGACAACTGAAAAAAAAATAAATTAAAAAGCATATTTGACTGCCTCTATATTGCGAGCCAGGAATGATAATTTCACAAACAAACTACTTCAGATTCTGCAGTGGTGAGATTGGAGCATTAGCCTTTCAGTGGTTTCTACACAGAGACTGAAAACAAATAAATAAACTCCCTGCCTGCAAAGAAATGAGTGAAGGAGCAATTAAAAAACACAACATAAGCTTGATAGTGATAGGAAAGCGGTGTGGAAGGTGTGAGGAGATCTGCTGCACAGTCAGGAACTGTCAGTCAGAGAGTAGTTAGTTCGATAGTTTAGATAATACAGTTTGTCATTAAGCAGAGTTTTGTGGGATAAACTGTGGACGACTGGAGGGTTAAAATTGACACAGCGGCTGTAATTAAATGCACATAAGGATTTTTATTTCCCATTCTGGGCTTTCTTTTTTTTCTTTTCTTTTTTTTTTTTTAACAGTTGTTTTTTCTTCGTGCTCCAAGACATATTCGTTGCACGCCCACTTGAGCGTGAGGTCAGGCAGTGGAAGAGGCCAGGTTTGGCTGAGGATTCATTGTGGAGATGGTGGGAAATCATCTCTCTCCTCATGGCTAATACCCATTGGAGCCACTGTGCACAGCCACTGTGAAATAGGCCTAATAACCCAGATGAAGGCGGAGAAAGGGGGGAGGCGTGTGGATAAGAAGAATGGATGCTATTGGCCTGAAGGAGCAGGCGATAGGCTGCTGAATATTTGCAAAAGTGGGTCTGGAGCACACCTACTCATTATGGTAATAGCCAGCTCTGAAAGGCTGACGTATGGACAAATGGTTGCGGTAAAACAGCACTGAGACGAGCGAAGGTCACTGAGTACATCATCAGGATCAAGGAATCTTCTGCATGTCCTGGTATGACCTCTTTGTTCTGTAGCAGTCATTTTGGTTTCCTTCTGATTCCTCTTGTTTCATTTGTGCCATAGAACAATTTTGAAAATCACCTAGTTTACAAGGATTACATTTCCACTAATTTTGTTTACCTAAGCAGGTTGAGTCTGCCAACATGTGTATGGTCATAAACAGGAAATAAATCAGCATTCTTTCTTTGTCATTTCCATCTGTCTCATCCTAGCAGTAACACGAAAGGGGGCGATCTTTACTGTGATGATGGATCCAACATGGGTACAGCTGAGCCTCAGTTACAGCTGAGAATTGTCAGAAGTATCCAAACCTGCATAATCTTGCCCAAAAGTCAAAAAAAGAGTTTATAAAAAAAATTATATAAATTACTATCATTGACTAAAACAACAAGACAAAGCAACCAAAACTCCTGTTCTGGTTACCACATAATCCAGGGGTGTCAAACATAGGGCACGTGGAAAAAAACGGCCCACCAAGGGCTACTACCTGGTCTCAGAATGAATTTATGAAGTGCAAAACTTTCACAGAATCATACACTGGAATGGAATCTACATCTTACTAAATGCATTTTCTTATTTCTAGCCAAAATACACAAAATACAGTCATTACATTTAAAACGAGTATTCAGAAAATAACTAATCTCGCCCATTCTTGAATTAGAGCCAATAATGTGATCTTGACCTTTGACCTTTTGCAATATTGATAATTTCGTTATATGTATATATGCGTCAGTGCGTGTAATATTGTAATAATATATTCAGTATTTATTAAGTTATAGCGTGATATGTCTTTGCTCGACACAAATAAACAGTGTTACAGAAGCTAAATTTGCGACATGTCACCTTTGACCTCCAGAGATCTCAATAACTATTGGTCGTAGGTGATAGCTCCAATCATAAGAATTGTAGAAATGTTCATTCCTCATTGGTTGGTACCAATCTGAAAGTTCTGTGACCCTCTTACTTCTCTTAAGACATTTCAGGTTGTTCACATTTGCTCTGGTTATACAGATTTTTTTGTGAAGTTATACTTTGTTTTTGTGCAACTATATGAAAACAAACATTTACAACATGAAAAAATGTGACTTGTGAGTATTTCTCGGTTATTTTATAAGACTGAATTGGTCTGAATGTCTCAACTAAAATGATTATTACTGTATATTTGTGTCATTTTTACATTTCACTAATTCATCCCAAGGGCCAGACTGGACTTTTTGGTGGGCCAGATTTGACCCCCGGGCCACATATTTGACACCTGTGCCATAGTTATTGATGTAAGAATTGAAGTGATTTTAGTTATTACTAAGAAAACCTTGGAAAATGGATAGATATCAGATCTAAAATGGAACCACTCTCAGCTATTTTTGTTATCATTATATTTGTCCATACAAATGTACCTTTAGTTGTACCAGGTATTAAAATGAACACGACATTGAAGAAAACATGGTTGGTCTCAGACTTTTTTTTGCACAACTGTACATCCTCTGAATGCAACAACTGAGGCTAATGCAGATATTCTTACACCCCAGCTGAAAACTTACACGGGCTGGGACAAGCGCAGGCACACTTGAGATAACTGTCAGTGGTGCAGTAGCCCATGGGCCTGAAGTGGAACACAACTCTCCTGGGTCCATGTTAGCAGCTCTCAGTGGCCCACTAAGAAGGTGCAAAAATATGAGAGCTGGTGCTCAGAGGCTGGAGGCCAGGGGCTGTCCAGTGGGACCTGCAGGGAGGTCCACACATCAAAGTACTGATGCTACAGGCTTTTTCTACAACTCATTGTCTGCATACAGTGTCCTGCTCCTATCTGAACCGTGTGTGGGATTTTGTTCTTTTTTTGTTTTGTTTTACTGCTTTTCTTCTTTTCTACTTCACTCCCGTCTTTTCTACTGAACGAATAACAAAGCGGGGAAGATGATGATGGACATCAAATACAAGAATAATCAAAATGAAAGGTTAATAATTCTAGTCAAATCCTTTATGTTCATGAATGACTAATGCTGTAATTCATCTATGTGATGGACATTTGCCTATTCAAATAAAAGTATAATAAGAAATAATAATATTCATGGACAGACATAGAACAATGTCTCCCTTGAACTGTGTTTAGATAGGAATATTCTATATTTGAGCAAATTGCCTTTTTAAACTCAGGTTTCACATATATATAGTTTGTAGTCTAGCATAGTTTGATGTATGTGGAGGAATAATTAATGTCATCCATAAAACATTATCTGTTCCTTTAAATGACTATGACTGACAGAAAGCTTCCATAGCATCAGCTGCTCTAATAATCAGAGGGTTAAATTAGACAAACAGACTAGAGAGGAGACAAGGGAGCTGAAAATGAAATATTTTCATTCACTTGTATTTGTTACACATATATGGCTAAAGCATTGTTAAGTCTGTTTTTTTTTCTCTCTGGTATTGCTAGTTGAACTGTTCAAGAAAGACAGAAAATACAGATTTTAGATCAGAAGGGTGTTGCAGCACTGGTATATCTTTTTACATCCATCTGGAGTCACAATGATTTCAAAATATTTGTGTCAGCATTTTATCATATATTAAGGTTTAACCAAAAATATAAGATTTTAATTTGTAAGCACAAAATGCCAAGTCTGACCTTAAAATATAAATCTAAAAAAACATGCCCCATAAACATTTCCTTACTTGGTCCAGATGGGGGCAGCTGTAGCAGTCAGACTCCACTATAGTGATGAGGAGGGAGCAAATGGATTAGTCTCGAATGGATGCTTTTGGATCAGTGTGGAATTATTATTATCATGCCAGCTATTCTCCTAGAGAAAAAAATACATCATATAGTGTATGTCATGTATCCTACAGCATGTCTAACAGTCTACATTTTAGTTCCATGGTTGCACAAGTTTCGAGTTGTATGAATACACGTGTGTTTGGAAGGATCTATGGTAATGAGCCAAAAGTAAACTAGGGTGTAATTTTGATGCCTTGGTGCATTGGCCTCCTTTCATCTTCATTTACATTTCTATCATATGCAAACAAAACTATGTTGTTTTCCCTCATCCTCCAAGCAATGTAATCATCGACTGTGAAAAGATGAGGCAGACGACTGCTGTGTTGCATTTGACCATCTCAGTCCATCAGCCAGGAAGCTGATGTGTTCTCTGGTATCTCATTGTGGATAGTTAAAAGACAATGTGGACACATTTTAAATGCATAAATCACTCAGCCATAAAACTAATTACTGCATGCATGAGGGGAAAGAGAGAGAGAGAGAGAGAGAGAGAGAGAGAGAGAGAGAGAGAGAGAAGGGTTTATGTGTATGTATGTGTGGTCACTGTAAGTGTAAGTGTGTGTTTTGGAGCGGTTTGACTCTGGACTCTTCCCAAAGATTGGAATATGTTCTTTGACAGGAAAATTATCAGCTTGGTCACCCAAATTAATTGATGGAAATACTTCAGAAATTCAATTCTGCTGCAGTGCCTCTCAAAGGGGTAATAAATGTGTAAAGGGAACTGTGATTGATCAGCTGAAAGCGAAATAAAAGTCCTCTTTGTGCGCACACAAGCATATAGAAAGATAAATTGCAGGCATGTCATCTACAGAAAAAAGATCTTTTGTAGCTTGCTTTAGGAAGATCAAAATGCTACTTGTATTCAATACTCTCAAAACTCTGCCATATTTTACATCCACAAGGTCACAGGTAAAAAATTTGACATCAGCAAAAACACAATCATGAATGTGGACGATTCATTTCTGCTCTTTAGTGTGGGCCAGAAGAGGAGACAACGCTTTAAGTCATTTTTCTGGCTCTTTTGGCCTCATTCAGAATGCTCAGATCTGGGTATTTTATAATGACTGGTTGGCCAACATGTATTGACTATAGACTTTGGATTAGATGCTGCTGTGTCCATTGTTGCTTTTTCAAATAATTGGCTGAATAAGACAGCATAAGAAAAGAGCAGCATTTGAGTTGATGGATTAAATAATACATCTTGTGCTAACTTACATTTTTCCTTGACACTGTAGCTGATAGCCTTCCTCAGTCTGATGATACTTAGAGATGAGTGAATTAAAGGCCTTATTTTTGTAGTTTAACCATACCTAATTTCCATCAAGAAAGTAATTATACATCTGTAAATCTCGAAATATTTTACCCACAAATGGTTACAAACCCCACAGTTAAACGGACCATGCAATACTCATTTCAGTGCAATAATCACACCCATGCACCTTATTTTGAATTTTACTTTATATACTTCCTTGTATTACCTGTATACAATCATGGAAAAACTATTAGACCACCCTTGTTTTATGCAGTTTCTTATTCCTTTTAATACAACTGAAGGTACATTTATTTAGACAAATATAATGATAACAAAAATAGCTCATAAGAGTTTAATTTCAGAGCTGATATTTATCCATTTTGCATCAAAAGGTATTAGGGGTGTGTATTGGCAAGAATCTGATGATATGATACAAATCACAATACTTGGTTCACAATATGATACATCATGGTATATTGTTAAGGGGATTTTTGTTTGTTTGTTTTGTTTCTTTATTCTTTTTTTCAGGATTCTTTTTTCAGGATTTTTTTTAATCACTACAGTATCTAATGCTTTATGGCTATTAAAGCCTAAAGTGCAGGATTTGGATAATTTATAACCAGTACAAAACACACAAATACTTCAAATTCCTGACAAAAGTACACTAATAAACACGAAAAATGCAGAGAAAAAAATACAGATTAATCATGATGATGGATTAAGCCGCCATTTTGGCAGCTCTAGAAATAATATATCATGATATATTGTCTTACACGCCTAATAGCTATGTTATCATACTGACAAAAACAGTGCTTTTAGACATTACATGTTTTCTTTTCTGTCTGTTTTAGTCACATGATACACACAGAAGTTAGTATTGGATTGTATAACCTTTGTTTTCAATAACTTTTGATGGTTGAATCCTTTTTTTTCCTCTGACACATGTAACATTTTGTGTTTTTTAGATATTACCAATATTTTTGTTATATTTTGTGTAATATTTTCAGGCAAACCTTTCCCTTTTTAATTCTATTCTATTCTATTCTATTCTATTCTATTCTATTCTATTCTATTCTATTCTATTCTATTCTATTCTATTCTATATTTGTTCCATATTCTGATAAAAAACCTTTGGTGAATTATGGGAAACTTTCAAAATAACCTGTCAGAGAGGAACAAAATTATTCAGTTCAAGTCGTTCTTCAAGTACAGCGTTCAGAAAAAAAAAGAGTTAACAGGGAGGTAGAAGGTTTTGTGAGGTAAGGTCCGAATTAAAGGAAGCACAGGAGGAGAATATGGAGGAGTGAGATATGATTCAGCAGTCAGAGGCAGATGTGAGGAGCTGCATAAAGTTTTTCTGCTCTTCCCTGAGACACACGCTCACACTCAAAAGCCAGTGGGAGATTCTGCACATTCTGCACATGGTTCTGTCACAGGCTCCCACTGCCGTATTAACACAAGTAAAGCCTTTTTTTTTTTTTGCATTCCTAAAAATAAGACATTGCATAGCATTCTATCACCCTCCCATTCCTTTTTTATAATATTCTACACACAGTCTGTCTCGCACGCATTCCTTTTTCCATTTCTCTGTGAAGAAGATAGGTTGGTTGTACCATTTCCTGACTTTTGATGAATTCTGGAAGTACTACCTTTTCAGCCAACCAAGATGGGCAGGACAGGTTATTGAGGACACTATTGGCTAAACTGGAAAAATAGAGACAGATTCCACACTGAAAAGAACGCTGACTAAAATTCATGAGAAGAGAGCTCAGCAACACAGCAGAAACTCACTGTGCAAACAACACGACCTGGAGATGGAGCAACAGCACAGTCAGAATAAACCTAAAAATATATTTTCCATAATAACAGTTTAACCCATAAAGAACCAGTGGCAAACTTTTTTTTCCCATTTATTTGTTTTGAACTGAAGAAAAAATAAGCACTTTTTGTGTACATACAATAGACTAATGGCAGAACAAATACATTAATAAATAAAGATAATCAAAACATTATAGCAATTATAACTATAAAAGCCTCAGAGAGCACTTTCACTTCTGTCTGCCCCAGGTTAATGAATGAAAGACACATGTGCCACTCCTCAATACCTTTTAACACTTTAAGTCCTACAGCGGAGTCGATTACCTGTTATGTATGTTTATTACTACAGAGAGTCGATCGACTCTGTGGACAAAAATTAACAACTCAAAAGGCCTGAGAACTCTATTAGCATCTATGCAAATATAACCATTACCTGAAACCGGCTAGAGTGTGTGGGGGAGGGAGGCACAGTTTAGGGCTCTGAATTCCTAACTCCTCAGAACAAAACACACTTTTACACAACTTACCTATACACTAGTAAAAGGCAGAGTGTAGTTGTGCACAACCTAAAAACATCTAGAAATAATGTCATTATCAGTAAATTTGCCTTCATGTAGTTTGGCTATTGGTACATTTTTCTAAATTGGATAATTGTGTAAGGACAACTTAGCTGTAAATATTATTGCTATAAAAGACACACACACACACACACACTTTTGCCTAGTAATGTTTAGTTTATAATTGTAAATATGCATGGATTTGGTTTTATTATTTATATTTATTTTTTTTACTAACTGGAACTGTGCAAAATTTGTATCTATGATAAACTAATGCAGATTTCACTGGCTTGGCTGACTTTAGCAAAATAAGAGATGTGCAAACAGAGATGTCATTGGCAGAATATCGTTCATCCCAAACATTGGAAAAATAGGAAACCCACGGATCATTGGAACTATGTCCCCAAACCGCTTTCAAGATATCATGCATGTATATCATGCTTTGATGATTGGCAAAAAAAAGCAATCACTGCCAGAGGAATGAGAGGAGAATATTCACTCAGAATATAGTCCAGGGGTCAGCAACCCTGGTCCTACAGTGCCACTGTCCTGTATATTTTAGATGTTTCCCTCTTTCAACACACCTGATTCAAATGATCAGCCTATCATCAAGTTCTGCAGAAGACTGATAATGACTGAAAGAAAGGAAATATGCAGGACAGTGGCACTCTAGGACCAGGGTTGCAGACCCCTGATACAGTCAATATTATAAATTACATATATTATGCTATAGATTATATTATATTATACTATTATATCATATTATACTATAATAAATGACTCTATGACTACATAAGTATGGCACCAATCAAAATAAAGTGTTGAATTGAATTGAATTGAATTGACACCAAAACACATCAATGGAAGTGAGTGACTTTTAATCTACAGTATGCTTATATTTCACTATTTTATTTTGATTTTCATGTATTCTTCTGCACAAGACTTTGGTATGCTATGGTTAGTTGGGTTGGAATTCCCTGTTTTTTTTCTTGTTGAATTGGAAGGAAAGATGATGAGAAATAATGCGTTGTAGATTATTGTATATAAAGAAACATGCAGAGTATAAAATGTACACCCAGTTTAACATAAATGAAAGGCTAAAAATGAAAGCTGCTCATATAATAAGACTAATGTCCATCTGTATATCTCCTACCACATCAGTGGAAGAAAGGAAAACTGAAGAAGTGGAAAAAGAGAGTAGAAGGGAACAGACACGGCAGATGGGGAGATGTGGTGATGAAGCAGCTACACTCAATGAACTGAAATAGAGAGCTGACAGAGAGGGAGGCAGAGGAGCGCGAGAGCAATTGAGGTCGTACACCTCTGGTCTGTCTGCGTCGACAAAATGGAAACATTAGTTCAGAGTGATTTGAGCAATTACTGTACGACTGACGAGACGTGACTCACAGAAGAAGACAAGTTATCCTGCAGCTGGCTGGTTACACCATGTCCATTACATGCCTTTGACCTTCAAACACTTTACAATAGGCACTTTTCCATTGGATATATGTGCTAATATTTACTAAATGCTGAAAAAACAGAAGTGCATAATGTCTGTTTTTCCATTAAATCACAAATGCAGTGATTTTTTTTTTTTTATCACCTACACCTGACTTTTCTACCTCCATCCATAATAATATACATTACATAGACTAAATATTGTCTAAAATTAATGTTTATTTGCAACATAATGTAGCAAACTAATACATGATCAAATTCAAATTCATTTAAACAATATCAAGTGGTGTTAGGTACAACAAACTCCACCCCTTGCAAATGTTTCCCCTGATTGGCCCTATCTCTTATAATTATGAAAACACATTATTGATGACCCTGACCTTTGACCTACATTCGTTTAATGTGATCTAATCGGGTCCACCTCATACTGCAAATTTAATGGGAATTAGTCAAGTAGATTTTGCGTAAAATTGCTAAGAAACAAAGAAACACACAAACAACAAAAATGAAAAAAAAAATAATACCCTCGCCTTCCCTTTGGGGGTGAGGCAGAAAACATCTTCATCTTGTGATGTTAAAATGGGGTCACAAGCCAAAAACGGTTGGTAACCACTGATTTATATTAAATGTCACCACTTTTCCAAACTTGAGATCTGAAGAAAACATGAATACACAATCTACATTTGTAGTTGGATGTCATTTCTAGAAAAGAGGATTGTAAAGCAGAACTGCACTTTAAAAATATGTTTTGATGTTATAAAAAATACATTTGCCAAGAATTAAACCATCTGTTGCAGAAGATGTGATGTATTCTGCTAAAAAAAACAATTTAATTCAGTAAAATCAATCGATTATGCCACCGATATATACCTGCAAAATATTTAGAAGCAAACTACATACAAACACTCCTTCTGTAACGTGACTGTGCAATTCTTATGAAGATTTTAGAGGATTCACCTTAATGTAGGTGAAGGCCTGGAAAAGGCTGATAGCGGGGAAGTGATTCATGGTTAATGTATCCACTGATAAAACAAAACCTGCTCACAGTATCATGCACACAACTGTGGGGAACACTTTCCTTTTTATCAGTCACTGACCTGAAAAAGAAATGAATGAGGGCAACTCAAGGTCAAGCTCCTGCTTCCTCCCCTCACTCAAAGCCTGCTTCTCTTTGACTCTTTCTCTGGTTTGAACTCCTTCAAGAGTGTTTGATAGAGTTTAATCTTTAACTGCGAGGCATTTTTAAGTGGGTGGTTTTCATTTGTTTCCATCAGCTTTGTGTGGTTTCCAGTGATATTACAACGATCCAACCAGAATCACATTCCTATATTTGAGCCAGCTTCAGTCCAGCACACTCCATTTTATTACTTGAGGCAGTTTTGTCACGTTTACTTCAACTACGAGTTTTAATTTTTCTTTTTTAATCCTTTCTGATTATGCATTTAAAGCCTGATAAATATTATTTTGAACTACTTGTGTTGCTAACTTTGAGAAAAGACACCACATCAAAACATGACTTGATCCTTGATGAATTTGTAAAGTTGATGAGTGGGACAAAATTAACAGAGTACCTGTTTTTTTCATCAATTTCTTGTTCATTTTAATATCTTTCAGATCCTTTCTGACATTTTGCCCCCTCCTCTTTGAGCGACCTGCTTTTTCTTTCCAACTTGTGCTGGTGTCCACCTTCCCTTGTTTTTTTTTCTTGGCGCCGTCATCCATTATTTCATTTTTGCACGTAGCCTACTGTGTATGATGGTCAGCAATCTGCAGGGGCAGGCGATGGAGAATGAAGTGACTAACCAATCACAATGTGTTTCTTTAAAAAAACAACAACAAAAAACTCCCCGCTACCTATCCCTCCAAGCTACGTTATCATGGTTTACAGGAGTTAGTACTTCATTCCATAACTGATTACTTTTGTAATCAGCTGTACAATGTTATGATTACTTTTATGTTATGATTACTTGTCTAATTACTTTTGTTAGTCTAATAATTTTTCACGTGGCTGCAAGTTCAGTCACAGACATTACTGCAGTAAAGATTAGGAGATGCAGCATTATTTAAAATTTAAATAGTATTTACATATTTTTTCATTTTATTTTCCTTTTTTTAAATAGTTAAATCTAATTCTCTATTTTATATAAATACCAAATTTAAAATGCTTTTGTATATTGTATATATTTTGTACATTTTTTCTTGACACTGTTGCTGCTGTTAATTATGAAATGTCCTCAAAGTCAAGTCCTTACGGTAACCTTACGTTACCTTAGATTAGCTTACCTTAGCTTACCTTAGCTTAGCTTAGCTTAGCTTACCTTACCTTACCTTATCTTACCCTACCTTAGCTTATCTTAGCTTACGTTACCTTACCTTAGCTTAGCTTACCTTACCTTATCTTACCCTACCTTAGCTTATCTGACCTTTCCTTAGCTTACCTTAGCTGACCCTACCTTAGCTTATCTTAGCTTACGTTACCTTACCTTAGCTTAGCTTAGCTTACCTTATCTTGCCCTACCTTAGCTTATCTTAGCTTTCCTTAGCTTACCCTACCTTAGCTTATCTTAGCTTACCTTAGCTTACCCTACCTTAGCTTATCTTAGCTTACCTTAGCTTACCCTACCTTAGCTTATCTTAGCTTACGTTACCTTACCATACCTTTGCTTACCATACCTTAGTTTACCTTACCTTACCTTACTACTCTGTGCTCATTAGGAAGGCTGTGAAAAAACTCGCCCACTGTGGCCTCCAACCCCGTCTGTGGTCTAGATGGGGAAGGAAACACTCCACTACACAGTCTGAATATGTCCAGTACAAGTGGAAAAAGCAAACGAACCAAAGGCAACACACTAGAATGAAAATGAACAGGAAGTAATTTGAGTCTCACACTATCTTTGTGTTCATCTGTTCTTATGTCTATTAACAGTCTAAAAGCAATGGAAGCATAAAAACAGGCTTTTCATCACATTTTACAAATCTACAACTGTCCCGGGATGAGTAAAGACTGCATCCTCTTATGTATTTGAGTTTGGCTTATTTGTCCACACAAAATGTTGACTATAATATAAATACCTAATCAGTCCATTTTTCTTCTAACAAGCCACTTATCCTTTGTGGAGGACAGGGACTTTTAGTTTCAAGAATCTCACAACAGATTAAATTATCCCAAATTAGTTAAAACAATTGTGAAAAATGTGTGTGATCCAATTTGAGCAACACAAACCATTATTACAATTGTCATGTATCCTGTCTTATACCAGTTGGAAAAATACTTGTGCAGAATAAATCAGCTTGTATCTACCAAACATACTCAGATGAGGACATGTTTAGGGGTCGTTTATCAGTGTGTAATGCCTATACTGCCCCCCCGTGCTTTGCGACTGGACAAGTGTTGATACATTATGTGTAAGACAGAAAACAAAAACTGAGATATGTTGCAATTATTTTTGGTTGGTTCAGCTATAATCAGCAAATGGAGTGGTTCATTGTCAAAAAAGGATCAAGTATTGTGTTCATGCAGTGTCATGGGAGGGTAGGGAACAGCGCAGTGAAGGGTCAGGGTCAAGGATTAATACTATTCCAGTGATTTTACATACAAACACGCACAACCCATTATTCTCAGAATCTGCTATTCACTTCCTTTCCAACCATATATCCCCAAATTTATGGGCAGACCTTGAGAACATGTAGCTGATTTTATTTTTATTAGTTTTGGAGAGAATGAGACATTATTTTACATGAAGGATTGTATGGCTATTTCCATACAACAGCGCAGTTAAGCTCTGAATCAGACTCACTGTGAGTAAAAGGAAGCAGGAGGTCCAAACAAAATAAACTCAGTCTCATTCATGGCTTTTTGTAAGCATTCCTGGACACTGATTTTGTGCAGGTTGCAGATACATACACACACATGTACACATGCACAAATGTACACATGCACACTCACATACTGTATAGAGTAAAGAACTCATTTTCATCTGACTAAAATCCAACACTAATTAGATGGATCATAAAAGTCAGTAAAAAAAAAACAACTCAAAAAACAGCTTTAGTACACACTCCACGAGTGGATGAAAAGCCTTTTGATGCATGAAAGCAGTATTCAGCTGGCACAACTGACTGGGAAACCCCTATGCAAGCTGACCAAAAAACAAACAAAAAAACCCCTCCAAATGTAATATTCAGTATCATTTATATGAAACCAAACCAGTATAAGCAGCTGTTCTCCTGAGGTTCAGAATACCTTTGCAAATCCTTTCCTAGAGCTTACCTGTTTGGCGTGCAGATCTGCCTTTGTAGGCATGACGGGGCTGGAAGCAGGGGTCACAGGGGCACTGCGGCTCCCCCCGGCCAGCCTCGCACGCATAGATGCCAGCCACTTCATGGCAAGACTGGGGATTTTCACTCAGATTTGTCCCAGAAAAAAGTCAACAAAAGTCAACAAAAACAAAAGTCAAATGGAGCCTGAAGGTGGAGGGAAAGAGCACGCCAAGAGAAGTATGACCGGTGTGTGTTCTGCCGTGTTTGTCCACCGGCAATTTTTTCACTTAGAAGCATCACAGAGGCTTGGGCGAGGGGTGTGACCAGCTTGCTGCCAACCCATCAACCCATTCCATCCCACTGATCTTCTGTAACAACACACAAATGTTTACACACATTCATACAATTACACACTGACACAGATCCTGCAGCCATACATACACACGCTTACAGTAGAGTAGATAGAGACACACTAATCCCACATGCATGCACAGATACATGTGCACCAACCCACCCCACTACCCCAGTGACATACAATCCATCCCCCATCACTCTATCACCATCTGTCACTTTCCCCATTTCTCCTGCTTTTCAGCCCCATTACTTTATCCTGGACTTGTAATCTACTCCCCCAGCAACATGCCTCCTGCTGTGCCCCATGACCATTAGACACAGCACAGATCTGTGTGACATTCCTACATTACTAGTGTGTCATGTTTAGACTGATAGTTACTGTAAGTCCATATGTGATGGAATGAGTGATGCACAGATGGACCTATGTAGTGATGGTCAATTTACACTGAAGTGGATGGACACTGGAGATTTATATACTTTATATACACTGACGTCTGACCTTGAGGCTATTAATTCTAGAGAATCTGGCAGATTGTAAATATACTTAACACAATTAAAAACATATGGTTCAGGATAATATGTACATTAGATAAATATATTAAATTGATTGGTTTGGGGTTCCCGTTATATTAAAGAGGGATGCATTCACTGCAAAAATCTTAAAATAAGACATAATCACCTTAACAGTCACTTGTATCTTTACTTAACTGTAGTAACTTCTTCCATTATGAGTGGTACCATTTCAGTCCCAGTCCATCATCTACATCTACATACTCATGCTGTCACACCCCAGCTGATAGTTTGTGTGTTGTGTTCTGTTTCTTTACAAATAGGAGTTTTTTTTTCATGTAAGACAACTGTGTGGAGGACATTCACAGACACTATTCATTTGTTCTTGTTTATTTCCTACAAATATCAGAGTTGATTCAGTTAATGTTCCAGTCGTTAATATACTTAATATATTTTACCTGTGACCATGCACCTCCTTTAACTTTTCCTAATCTGCCGCTCCAACTATTGTATTTTATGTTTGTTTTTTTCTCTCTCTCTCTCAGCAGATGAATATTTGTTAATCTCTTTTACTGGTACCTGAATACAGCACATTCAGTTCTCTTAACTCAAACCTGCTGTTTTTGAAGCAAAACCTCCAAGCTTCCTATCTCAGAGTAGATCAACCCATAGTTTATTGTTAGAGTCAGAGCTTGTCTAACCTGCTTATTGAAACAGACCCTACGTCTAAAGTTACCATTCAAACGTGATTCTGTACAAGAGATACATCTCAATGTCCAACATTAAGGAGTTAATCAAACACTGATGTTGGGAATGAAAAAAAAAACCCATCTGTTAACTGTACTACTCATTTCATTATTAACATATACAAAAGAGGCATCTGAGCAAAACATTTTCTGGACAGTGCCTTACATGTTTGGACCGTGAATTTTTCCCCCACTTCAGTTATTATTATTATTATTATTATTATTATTATTATTATTATTATTATTATTATTATTATTATTATTATTATTAATTTTACAAACAAATAACACTGGTCTACAAGTAAAATGCTTCCGGAATAAAACTATTGAAATTTTACCACATATGTTTTTAAGTATTCGTCAACATGTGCCTCCTATTCTAGCATGAAAATGAAGAAAAATCCAGGTCAAAGACTGAAAAGTGCAACTGTTTGTTGACAGATGGTATGTCTAGTGGTATGCACCTGCTGCCAGCACATTCTAATTCAACACCTTAAGTCGGCAAGAAAATTATAAAACCTTTGCAAAGAAACTGTCACTCAAATAAAGGGTGGAAGTACAAGTATATCTGTATGCTTGCAGGTGTGCAGAGTAAGTAACAGATAGGTTTTGTGTGCTGCCACAATATTTTAAATGAGAATCAGTTCTCACCTAACTTACATGGTTAGATTATGATTAAATGAATAAATCAACTATTCGATAGAAACAAAAAAGATCTAGTCACTGCAGGATGTCTTAAATAATTAAATGTTATTTGCTTGTTCATATCGAAGTGATAAATAAAGATACCAACATAATTATCACAGAAGTAAAACCTGACTGGATGTTTCTTGTGGCAGTAGCTTTATTTAATTAAATTAGTCCGGATAATAAGAAAACATCCTAAATTCTACAGTTTTTTTTTAAATATATATATTTCTGGTTTATGTATGACTTACTTCATGATTCAGTAATTTGCTTAATTCCCTTAAATAAAAAACATACTGATTGTAACCATCAACCATTATGAAAACCACACAAGACAGTGATGTTTTTTAAAGTGACAACCTATAGATCACAACAGCACCATTTGACAGACGATGAATGTTATTGTTGGCCTGAACACACCCACCAAGAAAGAAAACAGAGGGTGAAAGTGTGTGTCTGTGTGCATGTGCTTGTGGATGTGTGTTAAGTGTGTGTTTAACTCGGCCTCGTGCCCTGGCTGGAGCGACATGGCCATATGTGGAGGCCAGGCGCCCATCTCTGTTGGTGTTTGTGTGATACTGGTGAGGATATGAGCAAAGCTTTGACTTAATTCATCTCTTAATCCCCTGTCTCAGTGTGTCACCACATATGGCATAGAACGGCCGGGGTGTGACACTGAAATGGCCACACCTTCAGTCTCAACTGCCACTTAAGACAAATGTCAAACAGAAAAGATTGTACATGATAAGCTAAGGATCTATCTGATGACTACCTAATCAATTATCTCTATGTGAACAAGAACCAGTGAGTGCATTTGTCTATAACCAAACAAGGGGCTTCGCCTTCAGGGGGAGATCTATTCTGTCTAATATGCAACTGCAAGACATTTCTTCTAACAAACACTGATTCATACAAAACATGTGACTGCTTCAGCTACAGTGCACTCTTGCTTCCATGCCTTGATTTGTATGTAAAATTCCATGTTGCTGTAATGACTTCAATATTAGACATGGTCATTAAACTCCAGATAAGGGGGACCCAAAAATGCCTGTAACATGAACACAGCCAGAGGCATAGTGAAATACATGATGCGCCTGTTGGTGGGAAAATAAAAAAGTATGAGTAGTGTTAGTTATGGAATGTATAGCAAATGAAGATGTTAAAGATATGGACTACACACATGTCATGCACATCTGTTACCACGGGCGGCTGTTAGTAGAGTGGGTGGCCCAATGACCGAGAGGTTGGCGGTTCGCGTCCCGGCTCTGGCTGTCCACATGTCGAAGTGTCCTTGGGCAAGACACTGAACCCTGACTTAGGCCCCCAGTAGGACTTACCGTAGACCTTAGAAACCTACTGAGGTATGAGTGTGTGTGTGAATGGGTGAATGAGAGGCTAATGTAAAGCGCTTTGAGCACCATGAAGGTGGAAAAGCGCTATATAAATGCAGTCCATTTACATTCAAAACATAAAAAAAAGCTTTTCTTAATGTTTATGGAAGTGTCACATCAGTTTACAATCTCTTAAATCCATGGCCACTCAAACCTTTAAAGTAGGGACACCTTTTAACACTTGTGCGGTCCTCTGTACAAGGCGCACAGGCTGTGTCCTACGATCGGGTCTTAAAGAGCAGGATTCCAAAGTTCAGTTTTAAACCCCCCATTACCCCACCCCCCAAGGATATTAAGTAGTAAGCAATGGCACCATACAGTACGTATGAAAAGGCACATTTATGAGCCACTGGGTCACTTTGACCCGGAGGACCGCACAAAGGTTAAGGTATAATTTTCAGAGAATATATGTGACCCACCACCACGAAACCAGGCATAAGTCGCGCTGAGCCGTTCAGAGCTACAGCCAAATTTAGGCTGGAAGGTGATTTCTTATTTGTGTTTACACCTTATCAAAAAACGGTACCGTAACACCTCTATGTTCAGTTCCTGTGGTCATTACATTGAAATCCAATCAATAAAGGTGTTTATTGGGTCAATTATTTAAGCGGCGACAAAAGTTCAGGGATTGCTGAGCAAAGACAAAGCAGACTTCCACCTCTTTTCACCGAACAAAATTATCTCCGTTCCGTGGGTAAACACCCAAGTGTTCGGTACGAGGTAAAAGCCTATATTGAATGTTCTTGTCCAATGGTGTAAGCCAAATGATTGTAATACGTCGCACTTCTGTCCTATTATTATAATATATAAAACTTCTGTGACATGTCCATCAGAGTGTCCTTTAACATCTGTGAATAATTTGTGTCAATCGGATATGAATTATTATGCATTGCTAAGGACTTCCTACCCCAAAACAGTCCAAAACTTTAACGGACAATATCTAAAAATATGCAAATTGCATAATAGGTCCAAATGTGGATATTAAAATTACCATAACTTTGGTTCTACTTATGATAGAAACATAATTTTTTCACCATCTTAAACCTTAGTTTCCACACAGCTACACACATAACTCAGTTTTGATTTACAGACACTTATGCCTGGTTTCGTGGTGGTGGGTCACATATGTACTAGTGCTGATTATCAGTCCTGTGACATGGTTAGCATCTCTAACTGAAGCCTGAAAGGCAACACCCAGGGCCAAGAAACTTTTATTCACCCTTGAATGAAGGTTTTTGAACAAAAAGACAGGAATAAGTGAGCATGGGCTGGATTATTTTTACTAAATAAAAGCTAGTATTATCTTTTTTTTTCCAGGTATGTGGATGTTTGTTTCTATGGTTTCATGTATGGAAAATGTCTTGCATATTTGTGTGAGCCAAACTACTACACTCAAGAGAATTTTTTTTATAATAACAATAATATGTATATATATATATATATATATATATATATATATACATACATATACATACACACACACACACACACACAGATGTTCGCTCACCACAGTAATGTAAACTCTAGCATTATATTGAAACTAACCATCAAAGTCTGAAGACTGAGTAGAGGGAGTTGTTTGATAGGAAGCTTCATGAATGTGTTATTAGCACATTAAGGTGTTAAAATAAAAATATGTTTAAATATGTTTAAAACATACGCAGATGTGAAAATGTATTTTAAAAGATGGTAAAAACACACAAAAATCTCAAAATATGTTTGGAAAATATACTTAGGTAATAATAAATGAATTCCTAAATAAAAACTTTTTTTAAGTCTGCATGGAACATACTGTACAAAACAACAATAGTACAGTACTCACAGTAATATAATATAATAATGGAGGGGGGCAGATGCTTTTGAGTTCTTTTAGGAGACGCTCACTATCCCACACTTTGAAAATGCCTGATCGAGACGGAAACTGATTTTTATCTTTTACATTTAGTCAACCACAACAAAGCTAGACTACAGACTACAAAACCATGACTTTATTCCAAACTTATCTAGCTTCAATACAAACCACAGTCCGGACCACAGCAGGGGATTCAATTCTAAGGAAAAAATTGATGCAAATACTCACAGGCCCAAAAAAATCTGTTAATGTTTTAGAAATGATTGGCTTTCGTGCTTTGCCAATAGTGCAGCAACATTAATTGAAATTGAGAGTAAGTTGTTTAAAAAGGGGGAGGAGGGACTAATAGGTGGAGTTTTAACTGTTTGAATGTTGAATATTGGACCTTCTCTACATTCCTTCTTCCTCCCACATCCCTCCCACAATTTCAACGCTCAGTCTGTGCTGAAATATCCCAGTGGAGACGCCTTTCATCCAGCTCCAAGCAGGAGAAAATCAAGAGGGCTGTAAATGTTTCCGCATAAGAGAGGCATGAAAACAAACTCCCTGAAGACAGAAAAGGGCTTTCCCAAAGTGGGTGGGATGCCTTGTAAACTCCTCCCAAAGACACAGCATTGTTTAACATGGGAATTAGTCATAGTATTGTATCAGGAATTATTGCATATCAGCATTAAAGGCCTGGATTCATTGAAAAGCTGTACCTCTGAACAGCCTTTTGTCCCTGTTTTGATCATTTTCAAAACCTCTTGTGCATCTGATATCGACTCTTGAGATCAGGAAATAGAGATTTTATTATGAAGCATCCCATGGCTCTGTAATCAAGTTCATACTCTAGAGTGATGAGAAAGCACATACTTCACAAAATCTAGAAGTTGACAGAAAGTTAATTTCTACCACCAAACCATACAGAAACCTCAATGTATATTTTACACATTTTTGTAAATTGTGTTAGGAGTAGTTGTGATACAGTCACACTGCTACAGGAGCTGACATTAAGAAAAAAGAATAATGTTAGGAACTCCCAAAGTGTTCTGGGATATACAGAGGTACACTGAAAACCTAGGTCATCATTTCATTCTTCTGCTTTTTTTCCACAGCAGTATGGTTAGAGTGATGGTGAAAACTGTATGGTTTCATTAATGTCATATTTAATGACACAAGTAATTAGTGTCATATTTAATGGGTTATAGTTTGTAACAAAATTTCTTTCTAAATAGGTTTGTTTGTCAGAATATGTGTGTCTATTTACCTCCACCAAAGAGGTTGTGTTTGTTTGTTTGTGGATTCAAGGTTATTATTTTGTTTTTGTTTTTTTTTTACAAGCAACTTTATACAAACACTACTGGACCCATTTCTATGAAATTTTCAGAAAAGGTGGTCCAAAATAAATCCTATTAAGTTTGGGTGAATGTAGGTCAAAGGTCAAGGTGCATACAGTATATAACTCCACAATATAAATAGTAATGTGAATCCAATGTGGTACATAAGCTTTTAAAGGAGTAAATTAGTCATGAAATGGGGGAGGGTGCTGCACTGTCCGAGTGCTTTTATACTGTCGTTAAGAAATTGATAAATTTTTGGGATTGTGTATAAAACTAATAATCCAGGTATATTCTTTTCAACTTTGCAACTACAGTATATGTTAAGTGCCCTGGTTGTGCCTTCCAAACATACCCTCAAAAAGATGCAGATTATATATTTATGGCTAAAACTTAATGATAAACAACCCTCAGCTTCCCTTGCGGCATAACAGGTCTACGCAAATTAAAGTTGTGCAGGTGTGACTGGTGGATTCGTGACAAACATCATGGTACACAGTGTCTCACACAAGTAATGACATGGTGAAGTAGAAGCTCCCAAACAACTTAAAACATTGAGCAGTGACCTTGTTGGGACAACTTTATTTTGAGGAAGAGGTCTGGTGTTACTGCAGTGCAGTGCAGTTTGGCTGGAGTTTTGGAGAGCCTCTCTTATCCTCTGCCAAAGGATCCAGAGGCCAGCGGGGACTTGAGACATTTTTGGAGGGTTTTTTTTCCCCTGCAACAGCTTTTTTGGAATGAGACAGATGTAAACAATTACTGAGCAAAACGCTCATGATGGGAAGGAAACAGAGGGGGATTAGCTCAGTTTCATCTCCAGAGTTTTGGCAGTAATAGACTCATATGCAGAAGCAAAACTACTTTTTATATATAAGAAGAGACCCCCATTCACACACCCCCACCTTTCAATGTTGTAGACCACTAGTTCTGGCATGGCGGTGCTTTGAGACCCCACAATGAAAACAGTTGGAATCAGCGGTTTCTCTTCACGTGGGGGATTGTGTCAGTCAAAGTGAAAAAGAACTGGGAAGTAAGAAGTAAGAATGTAACGGCTGGAAAATTCAGTATTTGTGTAAAAACAAAGCGGTTTTAGAAGGACGGGTCTGACCTGATCTGAGAAGACCACCTTCCATGGATGTGCAAAATGACTGAATGAATGAGTGAATGAATCAACTTTATTTGTAAAGCACATTTAAACGATCCACAGGGGAAACCAAAGTGCTGTACATAAAAATAGGAAGATAAGTTCAAAAGACATGGGAACAAAAACATACAAAGGCAAAAGAAACAGGTCCTTGTCAGTTTGGTGTTAAGTTACAGTGTGTCAAAGAAAAATTGTGCGGTTTTAAACATGATTTAAAAACTGGGAGAGAGGACACCTGTCTCACACTTAGTGGTGACTCATTCCAGTGCTTGGGTGCAGCAGCGGCGAACGCTCTGTCACTTCTAAGCTTCCATCTTGTTTTAGAGACCACCAGAAGCAACTGGTCAGCTGGTCTTAGGAGTGAGGCTGAAGCAGCTCAGATAAATATGCGGCACAAGATTATTTAAACATATAAAAACAAACAATAAAAGCTTAAAATGAATTCTGTAATGCACAGGGAGCCAGTGTAGGGATGTTAGGACAGGGCTAATGTGCTGACGACTATGGGTCGTACTGTAGTGAGTAGGCGAGCAGCAGAGTTCTGTATGAGCTGCAGCACTGACTGATGCCTGCGTACAGAACATTACAATAATCCAAATGAGTCTTGATAAAAACATGAATGAAAATTTCCAAGTCAGATCTGGATAAAATTGTCTTCATATTATCTATCTGGCAGAGCTGATGAAAACTTTTCTGCACAACAGAATTAATCTGTCTATTAAATTTAAAATCAGGATCAAATTTAAACCCCAGATTTGTGACACAGTCCATGAAGTAAGGTGACAGTGAACCAAGGTCAACATTTGGGGAGGGACAGCTACTGGGTCTGAACTACATAACTTCTATCTTGTTTCCATTCAAGCTCAGAAAATTAAATGAAAGCTAGGATTTAATATCATTTAGGCAGTTAGTCAGTTGTTGGATTGTGCTGTTTTGTGCTAAGGGAAAATAGATCGGACAATCATCAGCATAAAAATTTAATTAAATACCAGAATGAGAGCATGTAAAGTGAAGTAAAGATGTTACATACTGTTACGGTTAACAGTATGTAAGTTAACACACTGTTAACTGTGCAGTGTGATGAAATGGGAAGCAAATTATGTCTAAAGTGAGAAACATCTCAAAATGTCTAATAAATCTGCATACCATATACAACCACTACTGACATACATTAACTATTCATGCAGCAGCACCTTTGGGATCCATCAAGAGGTTAGACAAACAGGGGCATTGCCAGCAGGTTAGCAGTGTACCCTTCACTATACTGTGATAGTACAGGACATCTTGCTGTAGCCGTGAAATAGAAGACAACCCTTGCCTGATTTAAGCATAGTCAGTCAACATTCCCTGAATATACAGACGTTATAAAAATAAAAACAAAAACAAAAAAAAATACACTTTTACTTTCATCTCTTTAAGTGGTTGCTGAGCACAACACAGTCCCAGAATAGAATATGGGTAATGACTCCCCATGCTGCTGGAATAATTTATTCCTACATTTCCCTAGAATCAGGCTGGGAAGTCTGCGCCAAAAATAAAATTTCTAGTAAACAAGCCCTTCATATGTGTGTTTAAAAAAAGAGAATAAGTGGGCATTACAGGCTGCAAATGTTGCCTGGCATTTTGGCAGCCAGAGGGAGGCCTGGGTTATGACACGATAGCAAAAAGGAGACAAGGAACAAGGTCACAAGGTACATCAGCGAAAAGAAGGAATTAAAAGACAGATATACTGACATGTATTGACAGGGGATTAAAGAGCTTATAAGGCATGAAGGAAGCATGTCAGACTGATTCTCATTCAACACAGAATACAAGGAAGTGGATCCATGTATGCCAACCTACAGCATCACAGAGATTTACAGATAGAGCTGTAGGCATGTTTGTGACAGGCAAGAGAATGAGGTCAAGTGCCAAAACGGAAGACAAACAACACTGCTGCATTGTCTTACTGCCTACTTGGACTAATGCCATGTCTTTTATACATCCGTATTAATGCTGTGACAATCAATCATGTCTGATTGTGAAGGCAGCATCCTGTCAAACAAGTCTGCCCAGTACAAAATATTCATGTCGAAAGTCAACTGTATAAACCCATACACATGAAACTGCTTCATCTGAGATTGAAATGTGATACGAGTGGGAAACAAATCAGGTTTCAGGTTCACAGGCTCAGATTCTTAATCTCTCCCTAGTGAGTGTTTACCCATCTGACGTATTCTGTTCAGGTCCCATGAAGGCTGCCCAGTTAACTGTAATGTTTGACCTTTGTGAAAGAGAAGAAAAATAATGCACCTGCTTGGAACAGGGTACATAAAGTGCCTAAATCACACTTCAATCCATTCATTGTTTTTACATTGTACATTACATTTACATTGTTTTTGTAATTTACATTATACATTTTCTATTCTTGTAGCTAACTTTATCTCCTGTGTTGCAATTTTACAATACACATTAATGTATATTTCAGATTTTTTTCACATTAATTCTGGTTGAGAAGAGTGTAATAAGGTGGTTCAAGTCCTTTTGTAGATGCTCCATTCGTTGCTTTTTTTTTTTTTTTTTTTTTTTTTTTTTTACATAGAGTACACCAGAGGGAACCTATTCTTTGCAGCCAAAATTGTCACATCACTATGCATGATGACAATGTAATTATTGTTCTTCTTGTCATCTAAGTGACTCTTCTTTAAATGAGCACACTGGAATGCATGTCACTCAACAACCATGGTATGAGAATCGTGTGAGGGTATGACCTGGAACTGCCTGTAACAGGTAAAATAAACATTTTTTTTTAAAAAATCAGATAGGAAAAAACACATGTATCCTCTAGGCATAATGATTATTTGTACCATTGACACATTTTAATTGTACTTGTAAATCACCCTGTATGTTACAGAAAGAAACAGTTTCATGAATGATGAGTTGTCAGTTCATTACATGTCCAATTAATATTGAGTTAATTGAACTTTGTCAATTAGTATGTTTACATGCACTTAAGAGAAATTCAAATGATTACTTTACTCTGATTAAAATCAAAGTTTTAAAAGCCATGTATACACCTTGAGTATAGTTTAATCAAACTGGAGTTTAAGAAGTTGGAGTAACCAAGTCAGACAATGTGATTGTAATCAAATTTCTCCGTGCATGTAAACGCCACCCAACCTTAGCTTAACCCTTGTGCGGTCCTTCGTAAATGGCACACTAGCTGTGTCCTACAGTTGGGTCTTAAAAACCCAGATTCCAAAGTTCAGTTCCATAGACTCATCACCCCACCCCCCAAGGATATTTTACTGTTTTCAGTAGTAAGCAATGGCACCATACAGTACGTATAAAAAGGTACATTTTTTAGCCACCGGGTCACTGTGACCCGAAGGACCGCACAAGGGTTAATTAGGACTGGCCTGGACACGCCCCCTTCTGGAAGTGACCAGTGACGCAGCATTTACAACATGCATGTTTCATTTGATAAATCCGAATGTACGAAATGTTCTGAGCTGCTGCATCGTTGTCACTCATGTCTTGGTGGTGTCCCCTTTTTATTACGTCTGTTTAAAATTTGCCGCATTTGTTTAGTTATTGTTCTTCTTCTATGGTGCCAACTGGAAACATGCTAACATGAAAGGGCATGTAGCACCACCTAGTGTCTGAGAGTGGAACAATAATTTCTCTTGCTGGCATGTAAACACAGACTTCTGGGAAACTTGTGTTATGCCCTTAGTCAGAGTAAGGCAATTATTTGAATTTCTTAAGTGAGTGTAAACCTACTGAGGGTCTTTTTGTAGAGACTCTCTATTTGTCGATGCCATTCAAGCTGCTGCAAAAATGAAGGGAGTTTTATATGCCTTGCTCAAGAGCACTGAACTCTTAACAGCTCTAGTAATGGTGCATTGCCAACTTCTGATCCCAACCCATCTGAGGGATTTACTAATAATCTTTAATCACACAATCCCTCGTCTCAAACATCAAACCACAAAGGCACACAGGTCCTCTTCTGGCAGAAGGAATGGTTTTTCCATGGCACATATACAAACAGACACCGATACAGCCTCATGCACAAGCATGTGTGGTCCCAAGTTATGTTCCTTTGTGTGTAGCTGTTTCCCTTCGAGGTAAAGCAGGCATCTGCTGCATTGAATGAGTTTTTAAGTGGCTCTGGTGACTTTGTGGGACAAACAAGTGGCAAGGTCCCATCCCTGTACCCAAAACCTCAGTCTGAGCTTCCCACAGGCCAGGAATGGATGTGACTGTGTCTGAGTCAGCGCATGCATTTTGTGTTGCATGTGAGTGCTCAGTATGTGTGTGCATCATTGTGAATGTTACAAATGCTTCGAAGTCATGATAAAACTATTGTTCCTGGATCAGCCATTGAGGTTTTCTTTTGCTGATATCACCATAACACAAGAAATACATTATTTTTATTCAAAACACAATTTTCCTGTTTCCCTGCTGACATGAGGAACAAAATCCTCACCATTTACTTAATTAGAGGGGTGAGCAATCACTCACGCATTGTGTCTCTGAGACGTTAAGGCAGCTTTGTGCACCGGGCAGCTGCCAATCGGTAATGAAGAACAAAAGCGGCACATCTGCTGTGGCTTTGGCAAAAGAGCATCAAGGCAGCCTCAAAGCAAACTCCAACCTTTTATAGTAACCATAAAAAGACCGCACTCAGTGCTGGGATAGAAAACAAGAGGGAAAAAAATCAGAATAATAATCTGGGTAAACAAAATCTGCTGGCTGTACAGAAACACGCTCAGATGGAAATTTGACAATCCTGCAAGGACAACTGGAGGACAACTATCAATGGGGCTCATCCACAGGAACATAGAAGACACATTTCTTCCAAATAATGAAACTGGATACCATCATTATAACTGCCATATCTCCAGTTCTGGAAAATAGGACAGCATGCAAGCTAGATGAACATCTTGGCATCTGAACGCTCCAATGCGTCAAATAGATATGACAAGATGAACAGTCCAAAGTACGTGAAGTATTTTCTTGGAGAAGTTTGGGAATGATAATAGTTGGATGTTCTTAAAACCTAATGCTACTCTTATTAACAGGAGAAAAATGAAGGAATAATGAAATGGATAGAGAGATGAATCACTTAAAAAAACTGAGAAAATGTCAAGTAATTGATGACAAATAGCCAACACTCAATACATGTTACCATGGCTATTACACTGTACTGAAAGGTCCTAAGCTAAGGTCTGTTAAAACAAATGACTTGGTGACAATTATGAATCCAGTGGTAGGAAGGTCAAACTTTAATTTTCAGTATCACCGAAAATCTGGTAGTGAAGCTTCCCAACTGTGGGTGGACCTATCAGTTTCACACTATGGTTCAGGGCTGCCGATTGGAACACCATTAAAGCACTGTTTGCAGGGTTACGTCTGGGAAACAGGAAAAAGCTATCCATCACATCTCAGATTAAGACATTCACAGGAAGCACGTGGTCAATCTGCATTTTTCACTGTCAGCAGTCATCTGCTCTCACAATATGTACTGGCCTCCTCCAGTATTCTGTCTCTATGTATGTTTAACCAATAATGAGGATCCTACCTCAATAAAGAAATCACTGTTTAGGATTAGCTACAGACCACCACCAACATAGACAATGTCTTAGTCAAGGACACTTGGCAGGAGGGTTCGTGATGCAGGAGAAGAAATATATTTTCTGATGCCAGTACAACCTTTTGGTATACACACACTCCACTTGTGTTTATTGGCTTCATGACAAGGCATTTTCTTAAGTCTGTAGGTTTCACCAATCAGTGATCTATCAGTATATATAATTCATGGTTGCATATCATGCAATTATACTCAATGGCTTAAATGTGAGCACTTGGTTATAAAGTAAATGATCATTTTCAACACAAATATGCATGCTCTTAAACATACTATTGTCATATGATATGACATTTTACAATGATAACAAAACACTAATAACCACGACAGTGAACATGCCCAATGGTATTACCATTTTACTGCAACAGTTACAAGTGCATGAAATGGTTTCTCCAAGCACTGTGCATTTGCAAAAACAAAAACTGTAAGAAAGCATGACTAATTCGCCTTCATGGGAATTTCAACACACTTGGAACTGGTTTAGTTGTGGATAACTAGTGTATAAAATATATTACTACATGCCATAACAAGTAAATTCAAGCAATTATATACGACCAAAGCATTTTCAGCATCATATAAAAGTTAGGCTTAGCAATTTGCCAAACATTTGTGTGTGCCAAACTATTGTTTTTGGCAAATAAAAACCACACACTGCCTTGCTGGGAAACCACCACCACCCAAACATCTATCTTATTAAGACAGAGCACCGTGTGAAAGGTTTTGCTTTGGCAATGCAGCAGGCAAAGCCAAGAGCTGGAAAGCAGAGCCGAATCCCAGCACGCCGTTACTTCCATCCCATGCTGCATTAGGGGAACAACAGGCCTGTAGCAACAAATCCTATCCCCAAGCGGGAAAAGCGCTCCATCCCTCATCCCTGCTTAGAATGGGATACAACATACTGTTCTTTCCCAGAATGGCATACTAATGCTCCTCAGGGCTGAGCTGTTGTTGTTATCTCATGTCACTAACACACAGTTATGCTTCTCCAGGCTATATGTTTGTTTTTGGTTTGTTTTTTTCCTGTTCTTGGGCACAGAGACCAGACAACAATGAAGAGTTACTGTACACTATATCACAGTGTATGATAACACCAAACACCCTCATAAGGTATCCTAAACAGCCAACAGTCGTAGTCATGGTAACTGTAGAAGAATCTATTGGCCTTTTTACTGGACATAGCACATGGGAATAATTCACCTTTATTCTAGAACAACAACTGTGTAAATGAAATGGGGGGGGGGGGGGGGGGGGGGTAATTTGGTCCTACCTCTGTGATGGAAGTAGTACCAGAGAAGGGATAAAGATGGTCGTGATTGAGGAATGCTATGAAAAAGGAACATCTCTTGTTCTGCAACAGAGGTGTGATGTTTTGATGATGTATTGAATGTGCAACCTCTTTGCCAGGGGAATTTAAAAATGAGCGTGGGCTGTTTACAGTAAACCAGCATATCAATGTGACTAGAAAGATGTTGAACTGAGAAGATGCAGAGATCCGTCAGCTGTTGTCACTTTGGGCAGAGGACTCTATCCATACTAACATATGGGGAGCAGTGAAAGATCAGCCAACTCTGGAGAGGCTAGCAACACCACTATACTTGGGGTATTATTAGTATTATTACTTCCACCAAGGACGTTATGTTTGACATTTTCAGGGTAGTTTGGATCTGGAAATGATTGGATTCTGGTGGTGACCGGGGGTGGAGGGGGTCTACCTGCACTCTCAGAGTGCATTTCTAGTTATTGTCGACAACAGAGATAGTGTTTTGACCTGTTTCACTCCATCTGAACAGCACCTTACAGTCCCCTCCAGACATAGAGCTCATACTGAAGTTATTATCTCTTTGTCTAACAATTTCCTCCAGCGGTGGGGGAACCAAGCCATGTAAGTTTAATGCATCACACTATACACTGTGCTGCATCACCGCCTCTTTGATTCCAGTACACAGGTCTGCTGTGAGGAAATCCAGCCTGTCTAACCTATGTTACTCCTTTGGTTTTGCTGTGGATCACAATCTCACCTTTTCTCCAGGATCTCTGTGTAAAACTGCCTAAAATATTGGCTTTGAACTGTGTGAACCAAATTCACTTTGGTTTGTGGTTGACAACAAACGAATCAAATGTGTTGTCATTTTATTGGTCTTAAACTTAACAGCCCATTGTGTCTGATTTAGTGCTTTTAGTGGAGGTCATCATAACATTCTCACATAAATGCAATTTACTGGGCATGTGGAGTTCTGAGCCAGACTGTGAAAACATTTGTACAATGTTTTCTGTAGGTACTTTGTTGAGTCTTGAAAAAAAATGTTAGAGTGGGCAAATTTTTAATGGAAAACTTGGTTCCAATTCAGATGCATGGGGAATTAAATGTGTAATACTGTATGATATACAGAACATGCGATTTATATAAATATCCAAAATGTTCAATCAGGGGCCTTTGTAACCTGACTTGTGGTAGGTATATGAAGGGATAGCATGCCTCTAAATTTGTATTCATATCATAGAAATCCTCAAAACAAGACAATCTACTTACGTGCATTTCATATACACTGATGAGCTTGTGTTGCAATAAATGCCTGAACTGTAGTTGTAAGCATAAGCCAGAAGTAATCACTGCTGTCCACTGATTCTGACATCAGCACTATGTGACTGACTGTTGTATGATACACTCACAGACATGTATGGATTAGCCGACCGCCACAGATCGATTAGTTTGAATGAAAGTTAATCTCCCACTGATGTAGTAGAGACTATCTGGGGGCCGGAGAGAGCTTTATCATGACTGTCGATAGGTTTAGATGGGTAGATAAGACAGGGATTTTTAGTCTCAACTCTGTGAACATGGCTGATTTCTACACAATAGCAACAATTTAATTTGATTTGATTTAGTTTTTTTTTATTACCTCTGCCAAGTTCATGTTTTCATCCGTTCTTTTGTTTGTTTTTGTCTGTTTACAAGACAACTTAAAGAGTTCTGGAAGGATTTTGACGACATTTTCAGGAAATTTTTATTACATTTTGGTGGTGGGTGGGATTGATACGCCTTGATGGAGATCTGCACTTGCACACACACACACACACACACACACACACACACACACACACACACACATATTTCATATATATATATATATATATATATATATATATATATATATATATATATATATATATATATATATATATATATATATATATATATATAATAATACAAATATTAACAACTATAATAGAAGATCTGCACATTAGTTCAATTTAATTTCCCAAAAAGGATGAAAAACAATTGAAATGTATATAATCCCATATTCTTGCCATAAAATATTATTAATATATAACTCCCTCTTCCTTGTATATTACTTTTAGATTTATATATCTTTTTACACACATGCACAGACATACTTGTATACACATACATTTATATTTATACCCAGAGCACATAAGTACACACACATATACATAAAATTGTTCACCTAAGGATTGTGCTGGAAACTAAATGAATAATAAATAACTCAAATATTTACATAAACAATGCAAATTAATAACCTTCATCTCTATATGTTGTGTAACTGTTATCTCAATATCCTTACATCACTAAAATATACATGGCTCTTATCCCTGTTTCTTATTTCACATTTATCAGATGTTGAAATGAGCTTAAGTCTGTTTGTTACTGTGACAAACTAATGGTATTTTGCCGTTTACAACAATGATATGAGATTGATGGGCTTTCGCTCCTTTATTTGTTACCATTGTTACCGGATAGCTGTAGTTCAGTTGGTAAAGCGGGTCGTCCAATGACTGAAGGGTCGGCGGTTCGCATCCCAGCTCTGGCGCTGTCCATGTGTATGTGTCCTTGGGCAAAACACTGAACCCTGACGTAGGCTCCAAGTAGGTCTGACACAACTTGAGAAACCTACTGGTGTGTGAATGGGTGAATGTGAGGCTAATGTAAAGCACTTTGAGCACCATGAAGGTGGAAAAGAACTATATAAGTGCAGTCCATGTAAATCAAATCCCCCATCTTCTTCTTTGTTGTCTTTAAAAAAACAAACCAAAAAACCCCCCACTTTATTCTAGCAACTCTGACCAACAAATTAAAAAATCTAGTACTTTCAGTCAATACCTGCTGAGTCCCAGGATAACCATTTATTTTCGTTGGTGGTGGAGTAAGAAAAATAAATAAATTTACTTTCAATGATGTGATATTTCCTGAACTATATGGTCATAAAACTTTCTAGCTAAGAGGGTAAAAGTCTTAAAAAGTATTTGGGATTACTGTTACCACAGTTTAGTTTGTATCTCCGAATGTTGTCATGAATGAAGATTGTTCTGGAGATTAAAACCTGTGACAAGAAGAGGCAATCTAGGTGACATTCAAGGCCTCTGATGACAGATGATGAAAATCCAATAGTTGAGTTACAACACTGTCTGTGCACGATATTTTCTGTTGTTGTTTGTATCAATAATGTTTGATTTTTAGTAAGGAGACAATAGTGGTTATAAGATGCTTTTAAAAAAGGGCCATCTGCAGCTTCTTTTAAGCCAAAAATGACACTCAAACACATTTGTTTCCTCACACATGCTACACACACACACACACCAAACACTACCTCAGCAACACACAAACAAAGATGGAAAGCCATCCGGAGACTTAATGTTTACAGTTTTCTCTTGGCCACCGGTGGTCTGACACACGGCAAGGAGGCCTG
The DNA here is from genome assembly GCA_020466265.1 of Siphamia tubifer. Lineage (NCBI taxonomy): Eukaryota > Metazoa > Chordata > Actinopteri > Kurtiformes > Apogonidae > Siphamia > Siphamia tubifer. The sequence continues at coordinate 57,557,600 of CM035794.1, read as the reverse complement.
TCCAGTCAAGAACAGTTTACATAGACAAGCTTCCTCTGTTTTGTTTCTCCTCAGCTCCTCCGATAAGACGGTCCTTCTAGTTTGCATTTGCAATCTGTGAGTTATTCATTTTGTGGTTGTTCTTCACTCAGCTGCTTGGATCTGATCCGCTTTGGTCTTAATGAAGGGCCGTAAAAACATCAACAAAACACTGACCAGTCTTTCCTGTTGTGGTTGGTTGTGCAACAGCAAAGGAAAAGAGTGAACAGAGAAAAGGACCTGTCCCTGGAGATATGAAACAAAAGAAGTGAATGTTTTGCTTTATTTTGAAACTAAGCACTGCTTTTAGAGTAGTCGATTCAGTCTAAAAATATGACATTGTTACATACTTATTTACATGACAAAATTTGGCTGAAACTATGACATTTTAATGGAACCATCTAAAGGTTGTTTTCTGAACTGTAACTGTTTGTCTACCTGCAGATGTAACCAAGAAACCACAGTTATGCAACAACCACACCTCTAAGTAATTATGTTAAATGACACTATTTGTACTGACAAAAAAGATCTGTCTCCACTTCATCATTAAATCAAATACTAAAGGCTTATTTAAGCACCAAACCCAGACGTAGTAATTTGTACAACAGGAAGGTTATTACCAGGGCAGAAAGAGAATTAATGCAGACTGAATTGAGTATAGTTTATGTGTAGTACAGTACTGTGGTAAAGTCTTACAGCAGCTTGGTTTTTTTTTTTGTTCTTTTCTTTGCAAAATTTTTACAAATCCAAGAAAAATGTATGGAATATGTAGCGCTATCCCCATTCATTACATGTATGGGTCTAGTCATGATTCATAGTCAGGGGAGGCGGGGCTAAAATGTTGTTTTTCAAATCCTCTGTATGCAATAGGATGGTACTACAATCAATCAGCGTAATCTTTAGGATGACGTAGATAGAGCACCTAAAAGTTCACAAAGGAGTCCGGACAAAATTATAAATGACTAAACAAACTTGGGGATTCTGGAGGTTAACGACTGTTGTTGCTTCTGTAAAAAGAATTTAAAGATTGCTAATGTTTGCTCACATTCTTCACTCATCTTTGATAAAAGGAAATTGCCACCTAGTTGGCAGCTACCTATCGTCGTTATTATTCTTCTATGGTTCTTTCTGGGTGTTTCTCTCGTCGCAGCGTCACTTTGTTACGTCCACCCTCTGACTCTACTGTGATTCGTCGGCCAGTTTCAGGGAAATCTAGCCAAGCGTTGCGTTGAGCAGAACTAGACTACTATGTTAGTACACTAGAGTTACTGCTGTTAGGGGCGTCTAGCGCGGCTAGGAATATGTGCACAGCCTTAAAAGACTGAAGCTAAACTAAATGGGTTCTAATGGTTAAATTCAGTATTTAATGACCCCTGACCCCATGACAAGAAACAGCATAAACAGTTCAAAACATCTGATGTGTGTTGGGTCAAACCTTGTATACATTTTCGTAAAAATAATACAATAAATCTTATATTGTCTGAACAAAAAGATTAACCCTAACCCTAAAGAAAGGGAGGTCATACTGAATACTATCACTTTTTTATATATAGAAGCTGTGTTTTTCTGCTGTATATATGCCACATATTCATATTTCTGAACAGAGTGTCAGGGATATTATGTTTTTAGTCCAACTACCACTGCTGCCATATATCCTTTGTGTGGACGCAATGACTTTGGGGAGGAAGAACTGATTCAAATCTAAATGATTTACCATTTCTAGATTGTCCATAATGGGTAGCTCATAAGTTTAAAATCTTATGAGCTCTTATGAATACTCTTATTCATATGTCTTAAACCATTTATGTAATTGACTTAAATCAAGTGCAAATTTAAGGTACTGACCTTAAATAGCTGTTCAGTTAAGGATTGGGGCATTCAGGAATATACCCCTAGCAGTCACTTCTGACATTTGTGTGATCAACAACAAAGTTAATATTGGTCAGAGGGACCAATTACTGCTGGGGATTTTGCAAACAGAGATTTTTGTCTTCATTTGTGCCTATTGTTTACATGACAACAAGCACACACTGTTTCTTAAAATACCAACCAAAGTGGAGATTTTAACAAATCTCTGTGTTTGTGTAAATAGAGGGAAATGAGAAAACAAAACAGATTCTAGTAAACGTTAGCATCTTAGCTAATTAGTGCCCACAACATCTGCTTAACAAGATCTTTGTGTATTTACTTGATTTAAAATAAGGTTTTTATGACGTGTTTCCACATGCTTCATACTTGGTCTATTTGATTAGTTTATTCTTTATCAGTTCAGTAAAATGGAAATTATGTCATAATTTACGTGCATGGACAGCGATCAAGATGCAGTAAAGACAAAACATGACAGAAAACAGACACAGCTGTTAATGACTTCAAAACTAACATGGTTTGACTCAGAGTTCAAACTCTTTTTCATCCCTTTTTTGTATCAGAAAAGCAGTTTATGATCATCTACAGGCCTAGCATGCTCTTGATGATATAGATATACAGTGTGTCCAAAAATTCTAAAATTTTTTGAATGAAGAGGGGGAAATCTCTGTTTAAAAAAAGTAAACCTGCTACATGTATAGATGCCTTGAGACATTTGCATGTTTTGTGGCATATTTTCTCATTACTGTCATCATGTCATTTTCACGTTCTGTGAGTCAAATAAAAGCAGGATTGATTGATGTATTTATTTTGACTATGAATTTCAAAACAGCAGAAAACAAATAAGAAAACACTTAAATACAAGGCATGAGACATATAATCTACATATATATTCGAAAAGGAGTGAGAAGAAGTATAGGATTGAAGGATTGAAGTAAAATGATTTCATCAAAAAAAAAAAAAGTCATCTCAAGCTAAAGCAGAAGGAGGTCTCCACATCACAGTGGTCACATATGACATGTCTTTAAGAAGAAAATGCTTTGATGAATGCTGCTGTGAGTGGCACAAATATCCATTTCCTCGCAGACTCTGACATGCCAATTGATGTCGTTTCCTGTGATGTTCTCATTAGGAAGAGACACCACTCAGACCATCATGTAAGGAGCCAAAGATTCTGCTGTTTGCTCCTGCGCTCCGAGAGAAAACCAACAGATTAACAGGATCAGGGAAATGAGGGAGGACTGAGAGCTGTCAGGAGGAGCTGTTTGATGAAGGAGATCAGAGCAAACAAACTACTGCAGGTGGATGAGCACTGATTGAAAAAGCATTGGTTCATACTGCTCTGGCATCATATTAGCTGTGGCTTTTTGTGCCACTTTCTGTCTTTTCGATCTCACCAATTTATTCAGTGACATTTAGTGGCACCCACAAATGGCTCAATAACAGTATTGGCCAATTTCCAGTCATTCCTTAAAGAACACTGTGGACACAAAATACATCATAACTGTTAACAAGGTTATGATTAAGGTTTGGCGTAAAAAAACACTTGGTTAAGTCAAATAAAAGATTAAAGAAGAACATTATACAGCATCTACGTTGTGTTTTAAAGAGGACATGGTAACCAATCTCCTATTTTCAGGCATAATAGAACCTGACCATTATCACTGTCTTTATTCCTGATTGGAAGAAGTGTATGGCACACAAATGTGGGTTGGTTTAGTCCTCTTGAATAACCTATACTGTTGTTTTGTGCTATCTCATGCTTAAATGTGGGCTGGTATGACAGTTATGTTTCTTGAATCCTTGTTTTCATGATGAGGTCAGACTGGAAGGTGAAGTGATAGATTCTGAGTCACTTATTTCCCAGTGCTTTAGAAACATCATCAAATTACAAGAGGGAAGTGGACTCCATATGTATATGTGTGTGTGTGTGTGTGTGTGTGTGTGTGTCACAGGCATCACACAAAATCTGTGAAGACTGACTGCTGCAATTTGTGTTACTTGTGCATTTTTGGTCAAGGAAGAGGCTGGGAAAAAACAGTAAGTTGATAGGGCCTATATTAGTAATTTTGGAATACAATAGATTTACAGTCATCTTGCTATACCCATAATCATATAACATTATGATGCATTATTTATCATATTTTACCAAATGTGGTACAACATCTGTGAATGCACAATACATTTCTGTGCTGGGGAACCAGGATGTTGCTCCAAAGCGTTGGAATGTGGATTTTAAAAACACACTCATTTTTTCATCCCACCCTTGGTATTGACAACAGTAAAGTCCAGTACCCTAATGTTTCCTATAATCTGTATGAAGACATATTTTTTCACATTCTTATGAATGCAATGACTGGTGTCCTTTTGCACAGCCTGACAAGAGTATAAAAAGTATGACTCTACAGTAATTGTATTTGATAAAGTGGCCAGTTTACAGCAGAAAATTGTTAAGCTTTTGCAAAAGCATCTGTGTGTGGTGGGTATGGAAGTCCTTAGCACATCATTGCTTGAGGAAGTGGTTCCCAACCATGGTCCTTAGAGCTGCTATCCTGCATGTTTTAGATTTATCCCTCTTCCAGCACACCTGATTCAAATGATCAGCCTATCATCCAGATCTACAGAAGCCTGAGAACAACTGTTAGGTGTGCTGGAAGAGGGAACCATCTAAAACATGCAGGATAACAGCTCTCTAGGACCGGAAGGGCAGACCCCTGTTTTACTATAGATGTAGCCCTCTCCCAACACACCTGATTCAAATGATCAGCCTATCATCATGCTCTGCAGAGACTGATGATGACCCTCAGGTGTGTTGGCAGAGGGATACATCTAAAACAGGGGTCTTTAACCCTGGTCTGAGACACTACCCTACATGGGTTAGTTGTATCCCTCTTCCAACACACAGTCATTATGAGCCTTGGTGTGATTATGAGTCATTATAAGCTCTATGATCAGCTGATCATTTGAATCAGGTGTGTTGGAAAATGGATCTATTTGAAAACATGCAGGGTAAGGGTCCTCAAGGGCCAGGGTTTTGAACCACTAGCTTAGAGCAATTGCCAAACTATTGCCAAACACAAAGAGTTGTACACTTACAGATGAACATGAACTAAGAGAAACCCAACTGAACAAACACATAAGTACACACCAAGGACAGAAGACGTGTATTGCTACAAATTATTAAATAGAGATATGAAAGCCCATCTCTTTTTCCCTTGCATATGTACACAAACACACAGGATGCTGCTTTATATGCTGAGCTCATCCTGATGTTTCCACTGAGCTGACTGTAAGTGAGCCACAGCCACACTGACGCATTCAGGGTAAAGATGGCTGTCAGCCTGGAGGAGGAGGGGTGGGGGTGGGTGGGTGGGTGGTGTGTAGAGGTCCACACTGGCCCTCCAGCAGCCCTGAGGTCTGTGACATTGTATAACAACCTGGTATCAAGACCAAATGCTGGATTGAGAACCTAGACCTTTGAAGAGAGTCCCTCGGTAACTGTTCGTACATTGTACAATAATATGAGCTGAGTGGCATTTGGCCCTGCGGTCTAACCTTTTTTAAGGAGAAGAAAGCCTGCTCCAAAAATATAAAGTACGGCCAACCTATTCCCAGTCTTCAAAGTCGGTAATGGAATGGAAACAGCACAAAAGAGACACAAAGATGTATCATAACAATGATTATACAATCAATCACTCCTGTGTGTATCATGTAAATAAACAGACAGAAAACAAAATATGGAATGCCTAAAAGCACTGTTTTTGTCAGTATAATGTCATAGATATTGATCTAATAACTTTGTTGTCTTTGTATTTTGGTTATTAATAAGACAACTATGGTAAATAGATAGCTCTGGGATGAAATTCTCTTGAGCTATTTTTTAGGTTATCATTATATTTGTCCAACTAAATCCACATTTAGTTGTACCAGACATTAAAGTGGTCAAGAAATTGAAATTTTTTTTCACAACTGTACATCCTTATGTTGCCAACACCACTGTGCAAATATGTCTCATACAGCCATCAAAGTAACCATTTAAATATGTTATGTCTTACTGCTACATTTTTTGTCACATTAAATTTGAAGACCTCCAAACAGAAAGACAGAGCAGCGTCTGACCTGACCTATATGCTGCACAGGGCCGTTCTTTCTCCAGGGCCAGCAGCAAACTGTGAAGCTTCAGTTCAGCTCACACTGCAGCAGCCTGGCTTCTCTCATTCACAAAAAAATATCACCATGAAACACCTGAAACACTAACATGTGAAGCCCATAAATTAGTGCACCCATTGCTCTTATTCACATGCCTAGTTTCACAACACCTCCCACTCTATGTGTTTTTTAGCTGTGGACATTACACATTACACTTGAGTCTGACCTCCTGGAATAGTTTAACGCAAGAGGCTCTGTAGGAAGACTGTTGCAAATTTTGTCACATGTATGATCCATGATTTAATGTGGATACCAAGTCATAATCATTCTTTTGAGACTATTTGAAGTAAACTGTTAAAATAAACTTCACTATATGTGTGTAGAGTCACAAAGGAAACCATTAACACTGACTGATTAGGAGGTTAATACATCATGTGCAGTTTATTAATGGCTAAAGTCACTGAAACAGCTGTTGAAATAAAAATGAGATGAAACTGTTCAGCTGTAAGTCCCTTTCAAACATATCAGAAGATCATTTTTATCTTTCACATCCATCAGTGCATGTTTAATCAGACTCTACTGTATTAATCAAACCGAACTACAGAGAAAATAGCCAAGAGAATGATCTACACTCTTCTGTTGGTCCTAAGGCTGAACTATACACTATTTTCTGCTGCAGGAATGCAGCTGTGACTTTTGCCACATGTTAAACAAATGGAAGAGCTCTGTAACCTATTAAGCATCTTAATCCATTTTATTTGAAAGGCTGGTATTTGTCACCCTTTAACCTACTCATATAAAACAGACTATATTTGTCAGGATTTTACCACTTGCCCTGCTTATAAAATCTGACAATTTCATGCTTCACAATAAACATTTTGTTCTTTGAAACTTGAAGAGAATGCGCCATAAGTAAGACATATGAACACAGATAGTGGGGTAACCTTTGCTGTAATCCTGCTGCTGCTAACAGCTCTGTGTGGAAAGGTTAACTGGAGTCCCAGCATATGTCAGAGAACTCTAATCCCTTTGATCTATACAGAACTGACGTACTTTTCTCCCACCCAAATGGCCTTCTGCCCCTCTCTACACCACCCTCTTGTGGTTACATGATGTCTGAGGTCGGGCTGTCAGAGCATGCTGGCGGGAGATAAGCTTCCCAACACGTCACAGTGTAACTTAAATTATTCCACTGATCCACAGATGTCTATGTAGTCTGGTCCTGCCACTGACTGAGTGGGTTGTGGCACTGCTGCTTCCAGGGTTCAAGGTTTAATCCCAGTTGGAGTTACACACTCTCAAGCTCCTGTAAGCCATTTGTTAAATGTCATGTACACTTTGGGTCTCAGTTTGAGCCTGGAAGAAGTCATGTTCTGTTATGGCTAAAAATAATATTAAAAGAAGAAGCATGTAGCTGGTCAATCACACATGAAAGTCACACATCTGTCATGGTTATATAGATGTATGTGTGTGTGTGTGTGTGTGTGTGTGTGTGTGTGTGTGTGTGTGTGTGCGTGTGTATAAAGTAGCTTCCACTACAACAGCAAGATAACAAGTTAAAAAAAAAAAAAGAAAATTAAAAAGAAGATGGTTTCAGCCAGAAGTGCAAAAGGGAATATTTGTTTGATGGAGAGGAACGGTTTGGGAAATTAACTTGAGGCAGGTGAAGAAGAGGTGGCAGAACTGAATTAATGTTAAACCCTAAAGTTTAAAAGGGAGATAATAGGAAGATACATGGTGCAGACTCTTAACTTTGACTCCAAACTTTACACTGAAAACTGTCAGAGCTGTAACTACCAGCACAAATTTAACACTAATAGTAGCATGTGTCATTCACAAAATAATTAAATTAATTAATTAATTAATTGTGTGTGTGTGCATATATATATATATATATATATATATATATATATATATATATATGTGTATATATGTGTATATATATATATATATATATATATATATATATATATATGTGTATATATGTGTATATATATATATATATATATATATATATATATATATATATATATATATATATATATATATATATATATATATATATATATATGTATATATATATATATATGTGCTTTATTAAAACTTTGTCAGATTTAGCAGGTGGCCTTACATTATAGTAATGTTGAAATACGAGAATACTACATCACTGTTACTTTCTACTTCGAATCGAAATCTAAACGTTGTAGAAACTGAACCATCGTCTACTTATTTTCTCAGCAGGTTAAATCCAGGATCATCTGGATTATGCCTCAACAATCAAAATCAGATATTTTAATTCCACTGCTGATATCAGAGTTTACAATGAGTTTAGGTGATGTGATAATCTCTCATTCTCAAGGGTCCTGGATGGGCTTAGAGCATTAGGGACATGGGACACTGCTCACAGAGTAGCATACATGAAAGAAATGTGACCTGTGTCAGACTTCTGCAGACACAAGCACATATGACTGTGTGTAAATACTGAAAAAGCTTTAGCTTTCAGAAACTTTACTCTAGCACACATGACTGAATTAGCTTCCAGTTCAAGGCACATCTCATCCCATAGGAGATAATAAACCCAAATCTCCAGTTTAATTTCCTTCCAGTCTCTGTTTTCTGTTTTGTTCATGTTCTTCCATGGATCTCTCTGTCTGTCTTTTCATCCTGTTTACAATCCAATTAACAAACTGAAAGTTCAGTCCTGACAAACACTCCTAAAAGAATGGCTAATTTGATTTTGATCAAAAACAAACAAGCTTTTGATGGAACTGGGCTTATCATTTTTCACTTTGTGTGTTCTGGCCGAATCAGATCATGATCGCGAAACCTCAGCGGTGAGAGGAACTGCAGGCGTGTGTTTGCGTTGAAGCAGCTTGTGTGTTATCTCATCAGTTCAAACAAGCTCAGTGCAGCCTTGTGTCTCATTTCAACATGACACCGATAAAAATCAGCAGCCTGGTGGCATGTTGGCCCACCCCCGATCTGACCACATGGACCCATTCCAAAACGTATGCATCAACCACACGTAGCAGGAGTGCCAACACACACCCAGAGGCAGTAGCTTTTGACTGAGGACACCTTGAATGTAAACCTCAATGAGTCATTCACAAAAAAGCCAAACACCTCGTAAAATACACCATCAATTTTCTTTGTTATTCACTGCAACACAAATAAAAGTGTCATCACAGCAGTAGCCACCCTAATGCTATGCTCCACTTGTCTAATACATGGGTTTAGCAATGCAACAGATTGCAATTTGAAAAGGTTGTCATTTCAAGAGAGAAAAAAATGGAAGCGTGGCCCTCCCTTCCAAGCAACTTTGATTAATAGCGTCCGCGTCTGGCATGGTTCAGTGCCGATTGGATTTACAACAATGTAATTGATGGGTGAGCTCCTACTGTGAGACAAACGTCAAGACAGGATTTCCTCTTGAGCTGTAAGCGTGAAGATTCCGAAAGGACGGAGGAAAGTCGTACGCAATGAGTGCCAAACCATCTGCTAGTAAAATGAGCAGAAGATTTGTGGAGATTTGTGAGAGGTGAATCTCAGGTCCCCCTTCCTTTCAGTAACTCTCTGATTGAAATACAGATTAAAGACAGAACTGAGCAAGAAGAGAGGAAACTCAGAGCGTTTAATGGAGGACAATGGTTCCATAGAGTGTGAACAAAGAGTCTTTCACGTACTTGAATGTGTGCATTGAGTTGAGATGAGGTCATAAATTAGTAGATAGAGATGAACACAGGTGAGGATTGAAGGACAATGGGGTGGGGAGCAGGGAGAGGGGTCTCATGAAGGTAAAAGAGCCTTTTGTGTTTCCCTTCAGGGTTTTTATTGACACCATCTGATAGCAATGGGCTTGGGAACTTATGAGAACAGGAAACACCCTGAGGGTCAAACATGTGTTCCTACTGAAAACAAGATACTTAGGTGAAGAAAAGGGAAACATGAATGAATGGTGAGATGTACCTGATAAGTTCCTCATCTGTCGGCCACAAACTTATATTACTAAAGACAATTTTGTTGGCAAGTTCTGCCCAGTTCATGTTGATTTAGTAGGATTTTGAATATAGAGGATGACTTTTACCTCTTCCAGGTCGTGTTATTGGATAATACCTTTGTCTTAGTTAAGCAACCTGCTGCTGTGGGCTATGAGTTGCTGTCATGGAAAATACTGTGAAGTGATTGAGAGGCAGATAGCATGTAGCTATCATTTGTGTCCATCATTGAGCATAATCAGGTGGTGGAAATACCTAAGGAACCATTGTAAACTAGAAAAGCACTTGGAGAGCACAGACCTCCACCAAGGCAGATCCAGACATGAGCAGTAGGGGAGTGGCATCACCCCCGCCTTCACCCCCCACCACCACCCAAACACACACACACACACACACAAAATCACCATCATAATTTAATCACTTGTTTGTGCAAGGATCAACCTTTATTGAGAATTTCATCTAAATCCGTGCATAACTTTTTGAGACAGACGACCCTGGCGAAAACATAATGTCCCCCATTCCTTGGTGGAGGTAACAAATAAACAAACCAACCAAACATCCCCAAACATCCCATGTAATTAAATGTGAAGATACTTTTTAATCACAAATTTGACCTACCTTTCTCAAAATGTTATGACATCTATTCTATCTCACTGGTAATCTGGTAAAATGTGATACAAATTGAACAAATATTTTTGCTCCTAAAGTTGTTAACAACCAAAGAAACACACCAAACCAAAAAAAATAAACTCCTTACAGGGTAATAAATGAAAAGGAATACTTGCTTCAGGCTCATTAATTTCTAAATCAGAGGGTATTCAGATTCCTCTCTTGCTACTTGAGCTTTGTGTGTGGCACAACTGAGTAAAGTCTTTTAATCCTGACCACAAAGGACAACTGATATAGTGAAATTCCACTCCTCCATGACCAAAAGAGCAGAACCGTAGTCATGCTCTATGTTTTGTAAAATGCTAAATCAAAGAAAAACAGTCATGTTATTATAATTTATTTCTAAAAGAAATAAAGTAAAATCAAAGCAACATTAAAATGAAGAATATGCCAGCTAATGCATCAGGGGGGACTTGTAAAACTGCTTGTACTTTGCTTTCTTGGACATTTCCCCTGTCATGAGAATACCTGTCAGGTCAGTTTCTGAGAGAGCTGCTGTTTTTCATTTCATTGCAAGTGGTTGGCAGATTCTTTCCAATAGGTTCTGACCCATTGGAAGGCAAGATTTCAGATGGCAAGATTTGGGCCAATCACAAAGGTGTTTACAAGGTGGTTACCACTGGTTATGAGATATCACCACTTTTAAGCAGTGACAAGAATGTGCTTTAATATTTTGCATTGAATAATATCAACAAGATTGAGATTCAATGCAGGAAAAGTGAAAGGATCAGTGCGATAGTGCTGTCAGGTTCCTGTGGTCATTATGTCATCGAGGCATCAAGGTCATTTGTTTGATAAATGAGTTAAATGCATTCTACAAACCGCCTCCAGTCAAGTTAGCCTTCAGTTTGAAACACAGCAGAGGTTTTTTTCCAGACCGAAATCTGACCCCAAGATAAACATTAAAGATGGACTGCTGTCTGCTAAACTTAAAAACCTGTATGGCTGTAAAAGTCCCGCCTACTAATCTATCTTACCAAACCCTTATGAACTTTGACCGTGTTAAGGCATAGTCAGAATTTGACAGAATTTCACCTTATTATGACCTGCCTGTATATTTAATGATGTTTTTTGTGAACACACCAATCTGCTATTTTTACAATGTAAAACTTTAAAGTAATTGACCTTGTGGAGTTAATCACGATTCAAATAATGTAATAAGTTACTGCTGGGCAATATTGATGACTTGTTTTGTGAAAAAGAGGGAGTTATCACTTAAGGTGGAAAGTTCAATATAAAAATTGATAAGGTATGTTAAGAAGTTTCTGTCTGACTATCTGCAGAGTAAAACTACAACAAACTGATTGTGGAGATAAAACAATTATCAAATAGAATTCAGTAAAAAAAAAAAAAAAAAAAAAATTTCCGAATAATGTTGCATTGAAGTATATACTGAAATTATTGAAGAAAATGGTTGAGTCTGTTTGTATAACTTCTACTATGATGATTGTGCTATTGTGTTGTTCATAATGCAGTTACTGTGGTTGAATGCTAAAATTCTGAAAAAAAAAATTGTTTGATTATGATATTACACTAGTGATAAATGTGTAGAACAACTCGGTGACTTGGTGCAGGAAGACGTGGGCTTTGCTTTGTGATTCCTCCAGAGCACATGAGCCGAATGAAAGTAAAAAAGCTCTGGTGTTTTTGACATGATTGTGACATGCATTAGAAACAAAATAAAACACTCCTGCTAATTATATATAAGGCTAGTATAGCTGGGAATAAGCAGCGCTGTCACACCAGTCAATGGATGTCCAAATACTACAACAGCCCCTCTGCAGCACCTCTCAGTCAGCGTGACCTGAAATCAAATAACACCAGAGACTGAAATGAAAGTGCAAAAGAGAAAAATACACAGAGAGAAGGGAGAGAATGATCAAGCATGCATTTTGTTCTGTGTGAAGAGTGACAGGATAACAGAGAACAAAGCATAAGGAGGAGCATGAGGAGAGGAAGGAGGCAGGGAGGAGCGGTGAATGAAACTTAGACAGAAGCTGTGTTTCCATCCAACTGTCAGGAAGATTTTACACAAACTATTCATGTGTCAAAAAAAATAAAATTCAAACTTTCATCCTGTACCCATATGGAAAACATCAGAAAAGTTGAAGCAAATAAATTGGCTTGTTTATATTCTATAACTACTGAAATGTTTGTAAAAAAAATTAAGGGGGTAAGTGATACCTTATTACTTTTACTAAGCTTCAAACACAGAATTGCCTTTGACTTTTGAAATCACTGCACTGACAGCAGCACAGTTACTCTTATAGTAAATAGGAATGGACAGAAACAGAAAGTGCCACCTTGGCTTAGTTATGAGAGTGTTGGAGGTCTTACTGTATCTTAGACATAGTGGTCTGTTAGACTTGGCAAAGTGTGGGTGACCCCAACCTGGCCCCAAATGCAGAAAGTCAGGGTTGAGAGGGCAGGAGGTAGAGATGAAACCAGGGAGAGACCACAAGGGGCCACAGTGAAGGGAAAAAAGAAATCAAAGCTCTAAGTCAGGGGAGAACAAAGGGAAAGGGTCTGGTTGGTGGTGAAGTGAGGTAGAGACAGATAGAGGGAGGAATGAAGAAGGAGAGGGGAGGACAGCAGCCATGTCAAGTGAGAGTGAAGTGAACCCAAGCATAACAAGTTTAGGTAAGCAAATCCTCTTTGTGTGTGAACATACAGTATATCCAGTCTTTAACATCGTGACTCCGATAGAGTGCTGAAATGAACACAAACACAAATCCACAAGCAGGGAGGTCACGGCCACTGTATGAAAAGACTGAATTGTATACCGCCCCTGGCACTGCTGTGAGTTTAAAAAAACTCAACCAGAATAATATGACTTCTTGGAGCATAATTCCTCTTGCTGTGGCATGAAAAATACCCAGAATGCTTGTGCTGCGGTGAAGGCTGAGTGAAACCGGATCAGGAGCTGAAGCAGCAGCTCAGCAGGGGACAATGTGTGGGTTCAGAAGCTTGGTCTTTAATGAGGTGCCGGGCTGATCGGCTCAGCATCGGCCAAACTGATACACCCACCCACCCACTCACCCACCCACCCAACCTCTGTGTGGCCTGAGAAGCACCCAGGACAAACCACAAGGGACCATCAAATAGAGGCTGTAGTTCTGCCAAGGCAGCTCACAACCCATTATCAGCCTGGAATTAGAACATTTGTCTCCTGCCAAAGCCTTTTAATATCAACAGCATGTTTTACATGAAAGTATTTCGCTGACACGGTATTTCACAGGAGCTCACAAAGACTCAGAGCAGAAGAGCCATAAGAAGTTAGACTTAAGAGTGAGAGTCATGAATCACACTGTATGGAAAAGCATGCAATAATCTGTTCCTCTGAGCTTAGAGGAGAGGAGCAAAAGCTATTGTATCAACTACTGTACTATCTTAAGTACTCTAGAAGAAAAAGGAATCTGATATACAAGGGAGGGAGCCACATTAAGAATCTAAAACAGATGAGTTTTAAGCCCATAATGTCATTATAAAAGTCAAGATTTACAGAGCAGGGAAAAATCCTTATCATCTCTGCCTCTTCCACCCAGAATTTTGACAATTAAAATATATTACACATTATGAAATGAACAGTTTTTTCACTTTATTCAAATCTTGATAATTGAACAAAGCTCAAAGTGTTGAAGACCTAAATAAACTACAAAGACTGTGCCAAGGCAGATCAACCCTTTCACTTCTGCAAGTGAAATGTCTGCCGCGACCAATCAAATGAAACACACACGTGTGCCCTCCCCCCACATACATCCACCGATCACCACCTAAATGTGTTCCTTGGGGCAGTATCAACATTTCCTGAAAATTTCAGCAAAATCCGTCCATAACTTTTTGAGTTATCTTGCTGACAGACAGACAAAAAACAGGCAGAGAGATAAAAACTGGCAAAAATATAACTCCACTGTTCCCTGGCGCAGTCATAAATCTGAATCACTGAACATTGAACCCAAAATAATTCATCCACAATTGTGGGACTGATATGTAAAAATACAGATGGCAGCTGATTTGTTTCTGTTATTTCCAGTCAAAGTTAGTTAGTGAAGAAGACTTCTCTCCTGTCATAAAGCTGTAATAATTCCGTTTTCAAAATCACTTTTAAATCACATCGTCACAATTATTTCATGAGGAGAGGTACAAATATTTTGATCAAACTTTACTGAACAAACAAGTTTACAAAATGCCCATTGTCCCCAATTAGAACATAAATAGGTCATACTTATCAACTGAGTTATACCAAGTAAATCCAACAAGCATTTACATTAATGGTCAAAGTACCCAAAAAGTACTAACGCAATATGAAAATGTTGTTGTTGGTGGGGTCTTTTTTTAGAACCCATTAAAATGTGATTACATGTATTTCATTCAGAAGTAAAATTGGATTAGGATTATAAGTAGCTTTAATACTCTTGAACTTCACTGACCCTTAAATTGTATTTTGCAGAAAGATATCATTTATATAAAAAAACATTTCTAAGGCATACTGGCTGTGAATTGAACATTTCTATCAGATGCTGCAGACTCTTCAGTCCTTTAACACATTTCACTTGCCGTCAACTTGATTTGTAAAAGTGCTTATCAAAGAGACTAACTCCAAATATGTAATTGCCCCACCCGTCAACAGATGGCACTGTTCTGTTTGAGATGGTGAGGGGAGGGGAGGCAGAGGCAGCAGCAGCAGACCCCTGCAAAGAGGGAGGCAGCTCTAATGATGGATCTAACCTTGGGAGGCGATTGTTAAGCTGCAAATGAGCTGTCGTTGGCAGTATGATGGTGCAGACTGGGTGGAGTTGTGCCTTTTTCCCACTGAACTGAACATTAACATCACTTTACGTTAATATTACAAACATTTAGCAGATGCTTCCATTCTCTCTATGTGTTAAAAAATAAGCTTCAGATGGTAGAAAAAAAAACCCAAGAGCTGAACAGACCCCTGATAGGTTGACTTTCTAAAGGATTTACTTTTATTATCATCGATATTGGAATTTGTGCCCTTGTCATATATTTCACAGGACAAAAAAAAAAGAACTCATTAACATCCCTGCATGTGGCTGAAGGAAAAGAAAAGACAAATGAGGCAGGAAATGAAAAGAGAGAGAAATGGGAGTAGAAAGCAAAGAAAGAGGCAAAAAGAGAAGAACAGGAGTTTGCAGCAGATTGGTAATGTCAGGGAAAAGGTCAGCTGCCACTTCAGTGCTTCTGTTTGATAAAATGAAGGTAAGGGCGGTTTAGATACATCCTCTTTTCTCTTTATTTACTGACATGTCAAGTATTACATCAGCAACTCTATAAATGGCTTCTTGGAGGCCAACAAGGGCCATGATGGAGAAGGCAGAGGAACTGTGCAAAGAGCAATGAAGTGCATGTTTGTAGAAAACAAATGGTCCTTCAAAACTGTTGGAAATTCTTTTAGTAGTAGATCATTTAAACACACCACTGTGACCATAAATGAGAGTAATTTCTCTCCACAAATTGTAATGGTGACAATGTTAGAATACAGTATGACTATTTCTGCCTCAAATTGCTGTGTGAAAGGTCATCGGGAGCAACTGATAAACAACAACAGAAGTTAATGGGAAATAATACACTTATTTTGAAGACTGAGGTTTTCCACTCTGAGGGAATTTTACATGTAAACAACAACAAAAAAAACCCTGCATCATAATCTCAGTCACTTACAATCAAGATTTAATTTTCGTGAACTTCCTTATCCTCTGTCACACTTCACTACCTCTCCTCCTCCAGCTTTGACCAACATTACCTCCCACTATCTGTAATACACGTTCACCACATACTGAAAGCAGATAGTAAATATTTGGGTTATTCCACCAATAACCACAGTCCAATCCCTCCCCCTGTATGATAACATGATGCTGAAAAATGCTTATAATAGGGTCTTCCAATGGCTCAGCATCTATTGCCAAAACCACAGACTCAACTTTGGCACACAAAATATGGCTTACTCTAAGCTTTCGAAGAGTCTTTCTGCTGACTCCACATTTCAGAATAATTTCTTAACTATCTGCTGTAATAAAAGGTGAGAACGGGGATGAGAAGATGCTGCTGCTCACCGTGTCTGCATGCTCATGGAAGGAATTCATTAAAATAAGAGATAACTTCATCAGACATTCAGTCAACACATGTGTAAGTATGATTTCACAGTCACTATCCAGATCCATGTTGTACCTGAATACATTCACATCTTTCCCACAGAACAAGTGGGTGTTACAGGGATGAGACAGTAGGTGGTGGTGTGGATAAGAATTGTGCAGCTATTTAACAAACGCAAAAGTGACAACCCCTTACATCATCAATCGAGTCAACAATAGACCAATATATGGGCCAGCCCATGTATTGGTCAGTGGATTTTTTTTTTTTTTTAACAATTTACTTGATGGGTGAGTTCATAACACATTCATACTGTAGCAGCTACCATAAACTGCACATAAAGCATTCATGACTGTTTCATGAGACATGACCAAAGCTTTCATGAATGTGGAAGACAGAACGGCAACAACTTTTCAAAATAAAAGTCCAACAATCACAAAGCAGCACTGCCCCCCCCCCCCCCCCCCCCCCCCAAATAAAAAATAAAAAATAAATAAAACTCTTGCCATCATGTCACATCTGCGTCAATGGGCCAGTTCACTGCCAATGTGTTTAATAATGTAACCTTTGCTGAGGATTTTTGTTTTGCTAATGGGAATGTCAAAACATTCCAGGTAGAGGCCTGCAACAGTTATATTATTAAAGGTTTTGGGGGGAAATAAATGGCAGTGCTGCTTTGTGATTGTTGTATTTTTATTTCGAAAAGTTGTTGTTCTGTCTTCCACATTAAAGAAAAGTTTGGTGTGAATGTTGAATCACGTCTGTCCAGGCTAAATCTATCTGGGGTCCTTTGGGGTGCGAGGTGTGTGTGTGTGGGGGGACTCCTGAGGACCGGGTGGGGCAGCTGTGGCTCAGTTAATAGAGCGGGTCGCCCAATGGCCGAGAGGTTGGTGGTTCGCGTTCTGGCTCTGGCTGTCCACGTCTTGAAGTGTCCTTGGGCAAAACACTGAACCCTGACTTAGGCTCCCAGTAGGACTGACAGAACCTTAGAAACCTACTAGTGTGTGTAAGCAAGGCTAATATAAAGCGCTTTTTGCACCATGAAGGTGGAAAAGCGCTATATAAGCAGACCATTTACCTTTTATAACTCTGTTGTGGCGTCTGCCATCTTCTATGGAGTGGTGTGCAGGGGGATCAGCATTATAATAGCTGACAGGAAGAGGCTGGACAAACTGATAAAGAAGGCCTGCTCCATCCTGGGATGACCTCTGGAACCTGTGGAGGAGGAGGCTGACAGCCAAGCTGTCCCCCATCACATAGCCAAGACTTCCACCCTCTGAAAACACACACTGACTGAACTAAGGAGTTCCTTCAGTGACACAGTGAGACACTCCAAGTGTGTAAAAGAGCGGTATCACAGGTCCTTCCTTCCTTCCTGGTGCTGTCAGAATACACAACAAAAACTGAAACAGAAACTGCTCCAAATAATATGGAATATATATATACTGTAAATAATATCCATGTCTATATTGTGTATATTTATTTATCATCCCTCATCATCACTTGCACAACTGCATATTGTATATAGAAGTATTTATTTATTTATTTGTTTATAGAGTTGATTTGTATTTACACACTGTTCTTGCTCTTTTATTTTTTACTCATGCTATAATATTGCTGCTGTAAACCTGGAATCTCCCCGAGTGGGACTAACAAAGGAATATCTTCTATAAAATTGTCTTACCCTGACGTCACATTGCACATATTGACACAAAGACACTGATGTTACCTCAACATATACAGTATATTATTGCAGAATTAAATTGTAAAGTAGTTTAAACGATTCTGCTGCAGACCTGTATACAAGCAAATGCCCACTAGTTTGACCTCCTTCAATCATACCTGATTACCCCCAGACTAAATTGGCATGAATAATCTTTGACACGTTTTAACTTTATGATGAATTATTCTGTAGTGCTCTTGGTTTTCGTAAACAATATACACCTTTTAATGATCTGTAGTAGATGTCACCATTTACACAGTCGATGGCACAAGGTGAATAAAAATGAAAAACTAATTTTCAAAGAGCAAGTATCTTTATTTTAATGCAAAAGAGGATAATATGATATTCTGTGTTACATTATAAAATAGTACCAGTAGTGGTGTTTGTTGTTAACCCATAAAGACCCAAACAGCCACTGTCAATCAAAATAATGTATTCATCTATAATATTTAATACGTGTTGATTGATTACTCCTATCAATACATGAAAATAATTGGTGTAAAATGCAGTTTGTCATCTTTTCATCAGATGTGCCCCATTTGGATGTTCAGAGGCTCAATAGTTACAATGGAAACACCATTATTTTTTACAATATTGATTCACCAGTAAAGCCAATGACACCTTTACAGTGGGATCAATCACAGTGGATGGACACACTGGGATTACATACAATTAATGACATATTGGACTGAAATATATGCGTTTTCTTCAGTTTTTTGTGAACACCTACATGATTGATGAACTAAACTTTTTACTGAAAAAATACAACATACGGGAGATTATTTTACAATACATGGTGCCAAATCACTTAAAGGTGGTTAAATATAGAAAAAAAAAACATTTGGGAGTTGCCACAAATGTTACACTGGGTCCTTATGGGTTAAGATGATAAATATATAAACACACAATTACATCAGAATTTAAATAATAAATATAGATATTTTAAATTGAACTGGGTAAGAGGTAAAAAAATTCTCCTCAATAGCAATATGAGATCATGCTGGAGACTATAACCTGGAGCTTGATGCCTAAAGATAGATGTTGGGAAAAACACTTCCTGGATTGGTATAATTGGGGTGCACTTAACATAGACCTGCCATTAAGTACTGCTCATCCCCCAGGGGTAGAAAGGCCTCTGAGGAGGCTCATGGTGACCTCGCTCACCAGTTCCTTACCAGGCTGAAATGGGTTTATCGCTGAACAGCCAGAGTAATGTTGGGAAGACTTTGCCTGTTCTATACATGTATGTGTGTGCACGTGTGTGTGTGCACATGTGGCTGGTGGTGAGATATTGCCTTTCACTGCCACTGAAGCAATGTTCATACATTAAACTCCATATATCATGACCGGGTAAAATAACCTCTAGCTACTGTTTCAGATATGTGCGAACCGACTCTCGAAGTGAAGGGTATCATAAATTTAATACATGCACACACACACTACTGATGAGAAGGAATGAAGGGTATAAAACGGAACATTTTATGTAATTAACCCTGAAAGGTGAGCTGGTGTAATGGGGTTGTCCGAAAGTGACTCATGGCGCTAATGAGACTTTTAACCACAGGGCAACAAAAAGGTCACAAACTGGCTGACCTCACTGTCGCCATGGATATGTACAAGATTATGAATGCAAAGTATGACAAATAGACACACACTCCCACTTCCTTACTGCAGATTAACATGGCTCTGCATGCTGTGTCAGAGGTCAGAGTTTAGAATAGCTAAAGAATCTGTCCATTTCATAGCGCCTGGAGAGTCACTGCTCAAACCTGAAGGCATCGCAACGAGGAGTGAGAAAGGAAAGGGCAGATAGAGTTAGAAGTAATAAAGAGTTTTCCAGTTTGGTCAGATGTGAGCGTGTGGCTGCACCGCTGCTGCTCCTCCTCTGGCTGCTGTGGTCAGATGCTATTAAGGACACATAAGAGAGACGGATGGCCGCTGACAGGCTGAAGAAAGACCGGCGCGTATTTCTCTGGCTTCCTTTGACGTCTTCGTATTTTCAGAAGGTGGTGGTGGAGGGAGCAAGGGTTTACACGGGCAAAATTTATGCTGTGGTCTTTGTCCAGTTCTTGAGTTCATGACCCCCCCTCCCTTCTTGACAAGCAGGTCTTTGTGTTGCCTCTAATTTGACAGGCCCTGTGCATTCCCCCTACTGTTTGGCTGTGCTGTGAGCTTTTCTTTCTTCTGTTATTTTAGTAGTGCTATTACAACAGAGAGCCAACAAAACACATACTTAACTTGTCAAGATTATGTGCCTTTCACAGCTCCTATTTAAAAAAAAAAAATGGCAGAAAATTGTGAAAAGTGTAGTCTGATTAAGATTGCTGAGAGCTTTCTGGTAAAAGAAGGGAGACATTTTCTTTCTATAATTTATGGAAGTGCCATGCCATTGGAAAGAAAAGTTAAACTGCATACCAATTAAGTTATTTTCTCTGGTTTTGGGAGGCCCTGTGATTATTTGGGATCGAGGAGGTGCAGGGAGGCCTGTTCTGGTTTGGCCTGGAGGCCGACATCAGGCCTGAGGGATGGAGATCCTCTCCTTTGGTCCTCGTGACCGCTGATGTCTTGGGTTACATTGCCTAGAGCTGCCTCCCTTCCTGCACTGCTTATTCTGAGACTCACTTTACCGTCTGTTTGTTTGTCTTCTTGGGTGTGTATGTGAGTTTAGGTTTGTGTGTTTATCTCCAAATAAATATGCAATGCTGATGTAGATGCTGATGTAGACATACTATATTTCAATTCCGCATCAATTATTTCTGGAACACTTTCATTGGCTGTTTAGTTCAGTATTGACAGTGATCAACATCAAGTAAGTCAGCTTATGAGTATATGGACAATCCAGATGGCGTAGAACATACCTCCGAACAAATCAAATCAAACAGTTACTCAGCTATTTTCCAGTGGGATTCATTAAATCATGGATTACATTTCAGACATTAGTGTAATAAAAACTTAACACCATCTCCATAAAATTAAAATGATTGTGAAATAAGGAAAGGAAATGTCTGGCTGAAGCAAGAATTTAAAAAGCATGAGACAAATGCAATTATTGAAATGGAACGTCACAGGGGAGGCAAGCTAAGTGGTGAAAGAAAACAGAGGGCAGTGTAGTACTAAGAATCAGATCACAGCCTACACCTCTACCCTACATTTTGGGGTTGACACGAGCAGAAGGATAATGATTTTTTTTGTTTTTACCCTGTTAGTCCAAGTCCTTTTGCTTGAGCTCCAACCTGTTCACTTCCGTTTTGCCTGGAAAAAGTCTGCCGTGGGGTAAAGTGACAGACTGCAGCCCCATGTGACACCTGGCTTATCGTTTGGCGGCTGGCACTGCCAATCTGGGCTCCATCACGGGACACGCCCTGAGAAAGAAGCCACCCGTGATGCTGCACAGATGGGACACTATTCAGCTGGCACAATCCTTTAATTCATTGATTCATGTTGACCTCTTGATATACTTACAACATAAGGGAATTAAATAAAAATTCATTCACAAGAAATGACATGCACCAAGAGCACGCAAACTGAAGCCTGAAAATTATCCTTTCCTGCCAAACATGAAAATGAGCAGCTTGTTCATTTATCCACAATAAATGCTGTATTAACAGAGAAAAAGATATTTTTAAAGAAACTTCTGTGAATGCAGCTACAAGTTTCCAATTCCTGTGAGGAGGATTGATTTCAGGTCTGTGTTATGTCATGTTATTTCTCTCCAACAACGTTATTTTTGGGATGCGGACTTTTCACACACAAGGTGCCTGAGTTCATGTTGCATAAAGGTGCTGGAAGCCAAAACAGAATGAAGTCCGTTCCTTTAAAAAGCAAATGCCAAAAAAGAAACAGATGATGGGAGCAAAATAAAGCACAGATTCTGACAAAGATATGAATTTAGTGAGCCAATGGACTCTGGCCTGCAACCACAACACAACAGGGGTGCCCACACTAAACCTGCCTTTCCAGTTGAATCCTGATTGTTTCTAATGAAGTACGTGATGTAATTCATTGATATCCAAAACAGCAACACTCTAGTCCTATGCCCAACAGTTATCTGGATTCGTGTTGCTCACTGACCAAACAGGGATATAATGAATGACCCTATGACAAAGAAGACCAAGACCTTGAGTTCCCGTCCCGGAGGGTTACCGGGGCCCCACCTTGGAGCCAGGCCTGGGGCTGGGGTCCGTGGGCGAACGCCTGGTGGCTGGGCTTTTGCCCATGGGGCCTGGCCAGGTCCAGCCCGAATTGAATACATAGGGTCATCGTCACATGGGCTCATCACCTGCGAGGGGAAGGCAGAAGGGTCTGGTGCTTTGTAGGTTGGGCAGCAAACCAAGGCGGGGACCTTGGCAGTCCGATCCTCAGTTACTGAAGCTGGCTTTAGGGACATGGAATCTTAATGAAGAAACAGTATCAAATATATTTTGATGAAAAGCTTTTAGTGCGTCTTCACCATTCATTTGGTGCCTTTTGTACTTCAACTGTATTTACAGGCAAGAATATATGGTTCAGCAAAGTTCAGCAATCAGGGTATTCCCTCATGGAGAAAAGTGAATAACTGTATATAGATTTCATTTTACTCATGTTTTTTTTCTTCAGACCTGAGGTTATATAATGACGGGTATTCTACAACTTAACTTAAATTGGTCTTTCATATTGAGAAATTGAAACCTATGTGGGAATAATAACTCATGTCAGGCGTGAACATAGATCTTTTCCAGTGTCAAGGCTGCTGCAAAGGAATGAAAAAAAGAACAGGGTTCGAGTGGTCACCAAGTGTTTCCATTATCTACACCCACTTCACCCGGTGAGACAGAAAATGAGGGATGACTGATTGTTTTACACTGCATTTGTAAGGGGGAGGGGGAGGGGGACAAAAAGAAGTCAGGGGGTAGACAGAGTGAGCTGCAGGAAACGCCTGACCACAGTCTTCTCCTCCCACTGATTTATCCTTCTCTCCTTTCAGGGCTATTGAGGGTAAGCGAATATTTTCATATTGTTTCATTAAACACTATGTGGCCTTATTTATTACTGTCTCCCCAGACAGCTGTACGATACCTGCAGTGGCAGTTTGCACAGCCCCTGACCGGACTGAAAAGGCCCATTGAAGCTCTATTAGATGAAATATGGAGCTGTCAGAGTATGTGCCCCTCTGACAGTTGGGACACTGCATGAAACAGTGTGTGTGTGTGTGTGTGTGTGTGTGTATGTATTGAATAAATGACCAAATGCGATTCCAAGCAATGCATTACACAGTCTGTTTCCATGTATTGTTTCAGGTTACAAGGGAGCATTTTCCTTTGAAACTTTGTATGCAAATATGTGTCTGTCTGATTCAACCAATTTAATACATTGCCGTCTCTGTGAAGTGTTTGTTTTCATGCACATGGGGTCCTACGTGACGTGAGCACCTGTCATTAGACCACTTGGCTCCCAGCAGCAGTTTTGTTTAGATGGTCTGAACCTCTGCAGGCCTTACATGGTGCTAATACTTCGCCGCCTCTTTGCCTCAACCAGGCATGTCTTCATGAATCATAAACTTCTCATCTCCCATGAGGCCTCTGGATAACTACACACACATAAGCATACTCAAATTAACACCCCGGCGTGCCAAGGCCAAAACAATCTGTAGCTATTCAGGACATTAATTTTCAGCGTAACATCTGCTATCTAATAGAAACCAGGACAGTGTATATTTATTCTCCTCCTACACATGGCCACTCTGTATTGACCTTGTTAGTCAGCCGAGGTCAGTTAAATACAATTACACTGGCAACAAAGAGGGTTTTAATAATGATGTGTCCAAACACTATCATTTCCCACAATAATAACTAGCTTTAGCTGTCCTCATTAAAAGGTTGTCTTGATGTAAGCAGTGCATTCTTCCATAACATAAAAACTCATTTCCAATCTGGATAAAGGTGGATTATATTAGTCATGTCTACCTAAAATCTACAAATACCTGTCCAGTTAAGATACTGAATTTATCCTCTCATTTTTTTAGCAAATTCTACATGCAGCGTTATACAACATGCACAAAAAGATACAGCAGCTTAGAATCAATGAGATTTGTTGTCTACTGAGATAAAGAGGAGTATCTGTCAGGAAAATAAGGTGTAGCCTGGGGGGGGGGGGAACAATATAACTGTAATGAAAATAACAAAATAACAGCAATTAAGAAGGTATTAACTGAATAAACTGATATTACACTGATGCAAGAATGAATACATACTGTAGTGTCCTCATAAAATCTAGACTCCCAAGGGGAAAATCAAATGGACACAACCTATAACTATGTACCAAGCAAACATTAATAAGACTGAATTCCTCTGATCAGCCCATGATTCACTCTGATGAGCTGTCGCCAGCATTTAACAGCCTTTCTCCCTCAACCATATCTTTTGCGACACCAGAAATAACCCTCCCATCAGCCACGCCTGGTAATGTGAAGACAAAGGAACGAACGATTAACATAACAAATAATTCACATATTTATATTGAAAGTAAAGACCATTCAGTATATCATTCATTTATAAATTTTTCCAAAATAAAACCAAACATAAGACAACTCACCAAAATTTGTTTAAACAGCCGTTATCCATTTTTTACATTATTCATTTAAACACAAAAACGAAAATTAAAAAAAGCATCATTATCCATTTTTTCATTTTGGTTTTGGAGACAAATAATGAAGAAACAAGTTGTTGTTTCATCACGTTATTTGTGGTTTTATTTTGAAAAAGCGAATGAACGAATGATATAGGGATTATTACTCTACAGTATTTAATATACATGCACTCCAACAGAACAAGATTAAAATAATACCAAGCTACTATTAAATACTCATGTCTCATACTCACTTCCTGAAAAAAACAAAAACCTTTTAATGAAACTAATGAGGTAGGAAGTGTGCATTATGGTTATATTAATCTATGTGGCTGTGGCTATTACAGTATTTATGAGGATTCCTATCTTGCCAATATTCAGACTTAAATGGTGGCAAACTGAGGCCATTTTCAGACTGGATAAAATTAACTGAACATTGGGGTCCAATGGACTCAGGTACAGATTTGGATATCCAATCTTGTGTATGAACCAGGGATGTGTGGGTTGTTGTACTGTATAAACTACCCGCAACCAACCGTTTTTTTTTAACTAACCTGCCCGCAATTCGGACCTCAAGAAGTATATTTGAAAAGAACGCACCTGACCCACATTTTTAAAAAGTAGTCAATGGTCTTTATGAACATCAAATGACCTTACTCATTCACCTGCACTTATTTCTGTGTAGCATTTGCTTGTAACCAGGGGTCAGAAACCTATAACACCCAAAGAGCCATTTGAACCCAGCTTCCACTCTCCCAACTTTATTTTCTCTCTTACCCCCTCCATACCGTAGGCTACTTCCAATGTTGTTCGTCACCTTCACGGAAATTCAGTCAATAAATCATAAGTATTAAAAATAGAAAATTGTACCTACTATTTAAATTACCATGATTTACCAGGTTATTTTAATGTTTACCTCAACGACAAACAACTCGACTGTCTGCAACCCAAATATCATTAAAATATTTTTCAATGACCCACAACTGCTGGTGACCACGGGTGACCGCAGGCGCCTGCTCACTTCGGGTCAGTCCACGCAGCACTGGTAGGAACTGTGTGATATCCAGTACAGAATGTATGTTATAGAGTGAAATCAATCTGTATCCAACACTGCCGTAGACGGCGGCCTACTTACTTGCCTCATCAACTGAAACACTCAATGATATATCAGGGACAATGAAGGTTGCTCTTCTTCTCTTTGCCTCAAACAGGCTAACAGATGGAAAAATATAGCTCATCTTGCCGCCAATGTAGATAAAAGAACACAACAATTATTTAAAAGTTTGTCAGTTCTGCATTTGTTGAATGACAATAACACTTTCTTAGATTTATACAACACTTTTCTATGAACGCATACTCCAAGTGCATATAGTGGAGCCATTATTCATTTACACACACTCTGGTAATGATAAATGATATATGTATCCACAGCTGCCTTGGGGCAGGCTAACAAATGCATACCTGCCAATTTGTGCCTGCGGACCCTCCTGCCACCACTGGACATTCATATGCATTTATATGTGAGTGCAGCAGTGTGAGTAACACCATTGGAAACAAGGAGGCTGAAGGATCTTGCCCAATGACAGAACAACACATGCCTAGGACAGAGTGGGATTTGAACTGCTAACCCCACTGTTACTGAAAGCTCTACCTTTTGACCCACACCAGGATAGCTTGGACAGCTAAAGAATTCTTCCACACTGCCACCTACTGTTACAGTCCCGTAATACCCACGCATTCCCTGTCATACATACATAATTGTGAATGCAACATCTGTGGGAAAGGTATGAAGGTGTTGGTGGAGGTAAACTATATTTATAGTCTGAGGCAGGCTGATGGAAGCATAGTTGCCAATTTGTGCCAAACCACTAGAAAAACATTCATACGCATTCATACACCAGTGTGAGTGACACTGGAGACAAAGAAGGTGAAGTGTCAAGACATAGAGTGAGAGATTCGAACTGACAACCTGTTGTACCTCCTAAGCCATTTGCATTTGCTTACTCATGGTCTATGTTAGGTCAAAATCCTGCAGAGAAATGTTCCAGAAATGAGACGGGTGATTGGCATAAAAATTACAACCCATAACATTATTGCATAACAGATATCTGGTTTGAGTTGACATTTTCAAGTTAAACAAAAAAATGGAGCTAATGCCATGAGAAAACAGTGGAAATGTGTGATTCCACTGTGAATCAAAACCCTAACCTTGGCAGGGTTAACACTTCTCAAGTGCAAAAATGAGAACTGCAATATGCAAAAAAACAAAAAAAAAAACAAGGAAAAAACCCCAATCCTTTTTGTGTTGAAGAAATTACATTACATCTGTCATCTAACTGAATCAACAAGCCAAAAACAAATGCAACTCTACTTTTCTACTATTTCTTGCAAAGTCAAGTGCAGCT
This sequence comes from Siphamia tubifer, assembly GCA_020466265.1. Classification (NCBI taxonomy): domain Eukaryota; kingdom Metazoa; phylum Chordata; class Actinopteri; order Kurtiformes; family Apogonidae; genus Siphamia; species Siphamia tubifer. The sequence goes on along the minus strand of CM035794.1, from coordinate 57,530,058 downwards.
TTGATAGCATCCATGTAAGAGACTTAGATCAAAGAACAGGGATGCAGTAGGGTTGTTGTAACTTATTAGATTAATGTACAGCAGATGAAAAGAAAGGACAGCCAGAGAGGAGAATGGAGGAGTAGCTGAATTACACTGATATATATTCTAAAATGGCAAGTGCACAAAAAAAGTTAGAAGGAAGAAGATCAAAGAGGGTGTGTTTGTCTGTGTCCATATATGACTGTGTCATCTACAAAGAAAAGTAAATGTTTCTCTTCTGTGCTCAAACACACACAAGGTACAATTTACAGTATCGTAAAACTTAACTCCTGAGTTTAACATGTATAAATGATGAGACAGTGTTTGACAGATTAGGCACATTAAGTTTGATGGGATGTAAACACGGGTAAGAGATAAAGGCAGAGAATGAGAGAGGACGTTGCAGGGATAAAGTGGGGAGCTTGTCTCTATTTGGCCCTGTCTCTACAGATCAAGAGCTGCAGACAGCAGGGCAGCCAGGGGAAGCAATAACCCTGTCAGAACCGCTAACATTCATCTGGTGAAACTATGAAGGAAAGAAAAAGAAAACCTCTGTAAGTGAAATATGAACTTTCCTGTGACACGGTGTATCTGAAAATTTCAGACAGCCATACTTCATATGGAATAAGAAATCAACTTTGACCTATTTCAAGAGCTACAACTGTAAAAGTGTAACAAGTGCTATTAACATTTCCTACGTATCTCTGAGATTACAGGAAGAGAATTGAAGTGATGAATAACCTTTACTTTAAGTAGCACTAAAAAACTAAATAGGACTTTTACTTATATATATCTCTCATTTCACTCAACTGTCTCCAGACATGGGTACTCAAATCTGAGACTTGGACTGAAGTCGCACAAAGACTTGTGACTTAACTTTAGACTTGCCCTCAAAGACTTGAGACTCGCGAGTTTATCATCATGGAATTATTTATTTTATTATTTAATTTGTTTCAGTTTTTCCAATGTGTTGCCCAACATTATGGGAAAATCACAGGTAGAAATAATAGTTTCCCTCCCTTGATATTTGTGCAAAGGTTTGTAACACGTGCATGCTGCCACAGGGTTCAATTTACAAATACATTGTATTTGTAATTTGATCAAAATACTTTGATCAAATTTAAACAAATCTTTTGGGATGTTTCTTCACATTGCACATGCATTATCAATTTTGATGGTGTAGTGTGAAATAGTATATAGTACAGTAAGGCCTACATGCTTTCACCACACTTAATTATTCCAAAAGAATACAGCCATGCAGTATTATCTCAAATAGCATCTAATGTGAAAACGTTCATTTCAGCCCTTTGAGACTTGACTTGGACTTGGGATGAAGGACTTGAGTCTTGACTTGAAAAAGGTGACTTGTGAACATCTTTGACTGATTCTAAAATTCATTTTAGCAAAATTTTTATATGATTGGGAGAACATACATATTGTCAGTGTTGGGAAAGTTCACCTTGATTAGGAACTAGTTCAAAGTTCAGTTCAAGTTACTCAATATGAATTAGTTCAGTTCATCGTTCATTCTTCCAAATTATGAACTAGAAGTTCATGGATCCCAAAATTTTTCATTCTTTTTTCGTTGTTTTTTGTGTTATTATTGTAAACTTATTATTAACTGTTCCTGACGTTATCCTGAGCGTAGTTAGGAAATCAAGGGAAAATGCCGCCCCTCCAGGGCCGAAGTAAGTACCTTACCCCGGGGTTAACTGCCCTCTGCAGGTTCTTAGAACACAAGGAACGCTTTCAGTGAGCTTTGTTTTCAATTTTTATTTCCAAGAACGGGACAACACCTGCTCCGGTCGCCGGTCATACTCTGTACATTTAACTCTTTTTCTCCGCTCCCAAATTTCTCTGCACCCCTCTCTCTCTCTCTGCCCCGCCCAAAACGCTTCTCATTGGCTATTCCACAACATGATGTTGCCAAAATTTGTTCAGAATAATACAAAAATGACATCTATGATAATGCTGTGTTTTGATCCCATTTTATTCCTTATAGGACTCAATAATTACAACGTGATAAGAACGAAATATGAACTATATAAGAGCGCAGTTCAATAAATGCCAGAATAACCGCATTCACAACTTCCCGTTCATTTGGCAAAAGTGGACGAGCCGTTCACGTTCGTCATAAATATGATATAGTTCATGAACGATCGTTCAATGAACTCGTTCAGGTACAACACTGCATATAGTGGACATAAAAATCAAACCATTTGAATGTATATTGAGAAATTTAGATTTTGCTATTTTGAGCCAAACTGTTGAAGTAATGTCTTTTCGCTGACATAATACACTATTTTAGACATCTTCTACAGTTCTAAACATCACACTTATCTGGTAATAAGTAGAGGATTCCTAAAGGCAAACTGAAGTGTCCCTAGGTTTTCATGTCACCAGATATTGTGTCCAATATATATATTATCTCAAGCTAGTACCTTTCCGGATGCAGCAGACGTCTGTAGGAGGAAGAGATAAGTAACTCTGTATGCAATATCCGAGGACATGAAGACCTCGGGACACTACTGTTTGCCTTTAGGGACCCTCTACTTACTACCATGTAAGTATGATGTTGTTTCGAACTTAGAAGAGGTCTACAAATAGTGTTTAAAAAAACATGCCCTAATCACTTTCATGCTACATTAACACAGTTTGGCTCAAAACTGCAGAATCAAAATTTGTCAATGTACATCCGAATGGTGTGATTTTGATGTCAAGTATATGTATGTACTCCCAATCATCTAAAGATTTAGCTGAAATGAATTTTACTCTGGATAATCTCTTTAATGTCTGTTCTTATTCATCTGCTCCTTTTCTCTTACTTCTACAGTGCTGCACACACAACAAACACTAAAAAATAAATACATACTTCAGGCAGTCCACAGAAGATATGTACATGGCACTTTGTCAAACTGATAGCTGAAGAAACTTATTATAAAGTGTTTCTGACAGAAGCACAGAGTCCAGTGAGTAATCATTCAATATCATAAAATGGATCACATTGCAATTTTCAAGTCTTTGTCATTCTATGCTACAGTCAGCAGACAATACACAAATTGTTTTTTAGGTGACATTGCTTGTCACATTAAATGATGTTGTGTGGCCTGGGGGGGTATGCATGGGATCACTCCTGGATGTTTATTTGTTTGCTTATTTATTTGTTTTCCTGCAGGTGGAACTAATGTTTTAGCATTGGGGCATGCTGGTTATCGCAGGTATGTAAATAAAAAAAAATCTACTGCAATATATGACATTCTGAGTGGTTAACCTTAACTCTAAACCAATGGACATTCTGAGTGTCTTCAACACTACTATTAATTAACTGACTATTTTGAATGGTACATTGACGGACGGGACGTGGTGTGTTTGTGGGTTTGAGAATGGTCACTAGTGGTTTTGTGTTGCGTCTTTGGCTTCTTGGGCGGCGTACTTTCCCCATCGCTGATCGGGCTGTTTTTGGCCAGTGTTGGCCAATTATGATCGGCAGCCATTCGATGGGTGCAACACTAATGTGGACTTACTTTGTGGTTTTGCTTATTTACCTATCTGGATGTATATTATATTTACCATTTGCTAACTGATATGTGTGTGGGCTTTTGTTTGTTTTTGATTCTTATTTCTGTTTGGGAAGATTGTATTTTTTTTTTATATTTATGTCCATTATTGAGAAAACATTTTTGTTTAATGTACAAAGTGGGGGAAAAAAATCTACTGCAATAGTGATCTGTCAGTAGACAAAGAGTTGAGGTTTGGAGAATAGACAAGGATTGGCCTGGAAAAGAAACATGTGCAATGTTTCTGTTTTTGCACAATTTGCATTAAATGTTCTGAGGTATGATGGAAATGCACACATTGCAGCCACTGATACTGCTGAAATGTTCATCTTTGTTAATTCTAAAAAATAGGAACTTTATTGTCATAGTTGTAAGATAACAGTACGTTTCCTGTTTTTTTCTTTTTTTTAAAATATTGTCTCAGGGACCAGTCTTGTTGAATGTATTTGTGTTGTTCAAGTAAAGAAATCTAAGTAATTTTAACTCACAACAAATTATTCAAGTAAAAGGGAAAAGTACTGTTAAGATATCAATGTCTCTTTCAGTTAAAGTTACAATGTTGCTGGTGTTGAGGAGGCCTGGAGGTTTTTAATCGTCCAAAAGTGCGATCTGACGGAAAAAGACTGAGAACCAACTGGTGTATTGAAATAAAATATGTCATCACTGTTGTACAATTGTTTTCATTGTGTTTCCTTCAGAAATACATCATTTAAGGAAAATGAGAATGAAAACTATATATGTACGGCCATTTGAACCTGCAAAAATCAAACTTCAACTTTTTCAGACTACTGTATGTATGTCTAATATTATTAGTGTTATTGTTTATTTTAAAGAATGTCCTAATCAGGCTTTTTTGACAGAGTTTGAGTCCTTTGACTTTGAGTGATCAATTGATACCAAGCCCTGATCCAATTCACCTTATACTCATAAATGTATTATTTATGGGAGATAACTTTCAATTTCAATAAATTCAATTATGTCCTTTCCACTTCTTGTAATTCCAAGATTGCAAATTTCACAGTTGGAAACACTGTTTTTGTTCTCATCTGCTAAAAAAACAGATATTTTGCTCTCAGCTATCGTATTTTGCTTGCTTGCTCCATTCATTAAACTTGCACATGCTTTGCTTGATGCTGTATAATCTAACTTTGTACTACAACAACATGGTAATACCAAGCTGTTAAAATATTATATATTTGATAGATAAATAAATATTTATGCTTCTCTATTATTTCCATTTGCTGATCGGGACGTAATAACTAATTCCCATTTACCTTGAAATCATGTGATTGGGACATCCCTAATTAATTTATTTTATTATTTATAAATCCTATTAACAACAAAGTCTGCTTTTCTGACAATCACACCTTGGTTATATTTACTGTAAATTGGGCATCTGTAAATGGACCATGGCTTACATTGGTCTCGCTATTGCAGACCCATCACAGATTTAAGGTTTGTGCTCATTACACACACTTCTATGACACACCGCTCTCACAGATAGAGAGTGGAGTACACAGCCTGAAGGCACACAGCCTGGAGACACAAGAGAGACAAAATCAATTTGGCCATTTCCCTTTTTATAAAAAAACATCCTAATTAAAAACATCCTATTTAGATTCAAAATCGATTAATCGTGCAGCCCTTTCACAAGAACGGCAGTGAAGATACATCTCATATTCAGATCCAGATCATAGTAAACCCAATGATCACACTAATGCTGTCATAATATTTCCCAAAGTTTAAAGGTGATTAACACTAGAGATGTCTCAAAACAACAACTTCTACAACCAGCTTTTAGATCAAACCAAAAATTCCCTTTCATCTACAGTGCTTATATTGGGGCTAGGTTTTTAACTGGTAAAATCTGTCTAGGATTTACATTTTAAAACTGTTGCTCCCACAAGAGGAATTCATTAAAGGACACATTGGAACAAGGACTGTCCCAGGATAATTAAGGAGGTTTCACTTGCAGGGGAAGTTGAGGCAGTAGAGGATGGAACTGTCAAAGCCAGAGTAAGGATTTACGCTTATTGATCTGAAGGAAGGTTCAGCTATCGGCCAGCTGGTGATACCTGGGGAAAATCTGATAAAAGGAGGGCAGGATATAACTTCATGCAATGCACCATGATCCACTTGAAACAACACTCCGGGCAGAGGGGTTTCATCATAGTGCTTTTAAGAGGCTAGAGTCACCAATTTAACTGCTGCAATGTGGATTTCATCGTGTAAAGCCTACGTCAGAGTTAAAATTCACAAGACGAGCTGAAATCTGACCAGTTTACACCAATGCAACCAGATACCACAGTGTACTGTGTATAACTCCATCCCTTCAGGATTTTTGTTCCATCTTAAAATAAGAATAGCTACAAAGTAGCTACAAAGTTGGAGTATCTTTAGAACAGCACAATAATTAGGGGTGTGCAATGGCAAAAAGCTGGTGCTATGATAGAAATTGCAATAAGAGGATAATGATACAATATATCACACTACACAGTAAATTTTGCAGTGTTAAATCAACACTTAGAGAGTTTATTTAACTTCTTCTAGAGTGTATTTGGTCCCATTGTCTCCAAATTAACACTGTAAAATCTACAGTGTATATCATGATACTGTTAGCAAGGCAATTTTGTATTCCTATTCTTCCTCATCTTACTATTATTATTATAGCATCATCACCATGGTGATAGATTCATGTTAACTCTGTTAAAAGGAAAGTGGGTGACCGGAAGAGCTACACAACAACAGGGAAGTGTTTGAAAATAAGGTGGATACTGGTCCAAGTATGGCAGCAGGTCCACCTCCACCGAAGAAGCCAAAATTGTATAATTTTCACCAAGAATAGGAGGAGGAATTCGTCTTTACTATGGTGAAAGAAAAGTGTGTGTTTGTTCAGCTCAACTAGCTGTGTTTGTCAGGCTGGTCTTTGAGGATTTTACAATGAAGGACATTCTCACTCTTCTGCATTTGAACAAAACAACAAGAGGTGAGGATGAGTGTTTAAAAGCTATATCCCAAAAAATAATATCCCCATTCATAAACTCATGGCAATAACTACTGATGTGTGGTTTGTCAGCTGGTTTTAAAGCACTGTGGCTTAAAGATGAATAATTTTCCGACTTTAAAAATTATCACCGTGTGATTCATCAACAGGCCTTGACTGAGGAAGTTGTGGACTTTTCACATGTAAAAAAAATACAGACATCCGAAAGCAACTTCATTATTTTAGGCCTTATTTGCTACCCAACCCTTTCAGTATAAATACTCGACAATAATAAATACACACTGAATGAATGAAGCAGTTCAGTTACAGCACTGCATGAATATGCACAGCTCTAGGTGTGCTCATTAAGTTATGCACATAATGATTATTGGCTTAATTTAGTATTTTAGTCACAGTTAGAAATAGTACATAATAATGTTAATCGCTGGAAAACTGCCTAAACCCAGTTATCATCAAATATTTGTTTTGTCTGTAAAGGCAAACAACTGCTTCCATGAAACTGTTTTATAAAGGCAGATATTTATGAATCTGGATGGTTACATCAGCAGCAACAAACCATGTAATCAAACCAATTACAACACCTTACACTAAAACAGCATTCAGACTGAATACGAACACAATATAGTGCAAGTACAAAGGTAATAATGCACATATATTGAACCATAGTTTATTACTCCCACTCTCAGTACATGGGAGATCAAATAGTCATTACACTTGCCACAGGATTGACTGTTGAGCAGCGAGGGGAAGGTAATATTCTCCCAAGTAGGCCTATTTTCCAGGTGAGCTCCACTAAACAGCGTGAAAGGTCGTCTGATTACTCACTTGGGTGACTTTTTGCCTCCAGCATATTACACTGTACTACAAATGACCTCTTCACCCCCTATTCTGCATCAGCATCTTTCACCTGCCAAGGCTGCTTAGAAACACAACATTCATGCTGCACAGCTTGAATGAAATCTCTTTGTGTTTGCCGATTCTTTATTCAGTGGTTGCAGTCGGAGGAAGGCTAAGCACCGGAGGATCTAAACATGAGGCAACCTGACCCCCACACATGCACCCCATTTCTCTCAGACTTCCTCCTCCCTCTTTTTCATGAATTTTAATCACCTTACAAGCGTGACATTAACCTTTTTGTACAGCAAGCAGCCGTCACATCCTCTCATGTGTGACCTGTGATCTATGCTGCCTGTGGTTAATTTAGGGTGGCAGAGGGTGGTCCCCTGCCAGAGGATAGAGGTGAACAACCAGGGATGAGACAAATCCCTTGGCACCCACCTGAAGATTAAATGCTGAATTTCTGACATGCTTGAAATAACAAGATCTGAACCATGCTTCAAATACCTTGGTGGAGTTGATTGCGTCACTGGTGGGGTGCTAACGACTATAGCATGCTACCCAGGCGGCCTCCACTGTGTAATATTCAAATGAGCATCAGGTAAATTCTTTAAATTATCCCAGACAAAATTATCATTATTATTATTATATTATATTACTATTAATACTATTATTGCTATTACTATTATTGTTATTATTGTTAATATTATTGTACCTGACACTTAATATAATATCCTTTAAATATATATTGTTTCTGACTATAGACCCCCCCCCCCCCCCTATTATTATTATTATTATGATAATTGACAATACCACTATCACTGTTTTGTGATATATGTGTAGATATATATATATATATATATATATGTATACAAACGTATACATAAATGTATATTCTATTATTATGCCATACACACTTGCACCATACACCCACACACACTTCACACACAAATCACCAAATTTGCAATACCCTGTAAGGTTTTACTATTCGTTTTGTTTTTGTCTGTCTGTTCTTCTCCTCATGTATGTATTCCCCCTGTCTATGTGTGATATGAATGTTATGTTTTATGTTGCAATAAAGATAATAACAATTTTTTAAATAAAATAAATTATCCTATTTGGAGTAACTTATGTATTGTAATGCTTGTACACAGGATAAGCTCCATTACTAAAAACAACAGAGATTGGTATAGATCAGCTTCATAATCTCCTCGAAATCTTCTTATAAAAGTAAAGGCATTACATTCAACAGAGGAGTAGCAGGAAGAAGTCAGCCAAATTGAAAACAAGGATGTCATTTATTTGATAGAAACTAGAAAATTGGATGGTGGTGGGAAAAAAAAGGTGAAACTATCATTCCTGAGTAACAAGACAATTTCCTTCAGGGTTTTAAACAAATTCAAATTCTCAGAGGAATACACAACAACAACCAGAAACCCTAGCTCTGTATTCGAACTTAACTAAAGTTTCTCGTTGGAAGTGGTTGAAAAGCCCACAGGAAACAAATACCGACTGGTGGGTGATGATGACTCCAATTGCATATAGATTAGACTAATTACATTGTAACGAGGTGGATTAATCACTGTTTAAGAGACACAAGGTAAAAAGGTGAAAGCTGAATGGTTAACAGGTGATAATGAGCACTGAGGAAACAGCTACGCCATTTCACTTTCATCTGAATAACTATTACATTTTATACCACATTAAATAAATGAACATTAGTGTCTTACTGTGACTAGTGCAAGAACCTGTTAAAAAATTGATTTGGGAATATATGAAAGGACTCAGGCACAGAGCAAGAGTGGAATGACAAACTGCATGAAGAGCATCCATCTTTTTCACCAAGCATTTAGCTTCCTGCTATACACTGTGCATGTCAGTTTTCATTTTTCTCTTTTTATACCTGAGAGGTATCACCATGCAGTATGAAACATTGTACACATCCTTAAAATGGTTAAGATCTGTAAAGGCTAAATTGATTCTTAATCCTTTTCCAGCATGCAAATTTGTTAGGCTGATTCCTGCATCTTACTACAAAAAAAAAGGCATGTTGGGAGGAGAAGATAATCACAAATCCCAGTGTGGTACGCCTGCACTTTGTTTAGAGCCTTGAGGCAAAAATACCTGTAAGAGGACATAACATTAAAGCTGAAGAGGTTTAAAAGGCGCCTGCTCATTGAAATGCACTTTGCTGATTTTCCCTGCTCTCTTTCATTCTCCTGATATGTCAAATAATAATAGGTAGATAGTAGTACTTTAATAAATTAATCCTATGTGCCCACGAGACTATCCATGTGTAGTCAGTGAAAATAGTTCATACAATTTAAAAAATATAATGTTGAAAGAATTGAACATTTTAAAGCAACCTTCTGTAGTAAAGGTCTTAAGTAATCTCGAGAAGATTGCGGTTAATGGTAGAAAATTTAATTATTCTGTTCATTTATTAAACCAATAAAGATTGTTATTCCCCAAATAATAGTAATAATAATGGATTAGATATTATATTCTATGAACGCATACTCAAAGTACATACAGTGGATAAATTACTCATTCACTCACACATTCTAAAGTACATAATATATCCACAGCTCCCATGGGGCCGACTGATGGAAGCGTTGCTGCCAATTTGCACCTACAACCTCTCTGACCACCACTGAACATTAATACACCAGTGTGAGTACCAGAACTGCTCTACCGCCTGAGCCACGGCTGTGTGTGAGCAGCTGTCAGGAGAACTCCTTGGCTGTAGTGTGCATATGCGGTGGCTGTCCAATTCTGTTGCGCTCTGCCAATGACCGTTCACAAATTCAGCGTATTAATAAATCTCTGTTGAGGTATCAAATGGTTGTATTTTTTTGATCTGGTGTAAAAATAAATGTGTTGCATGGTGGGAATGTTTTTTTTTTTTTCTGTTACAACTATGTTGATCTCACTCAACTTTTGCTCAATTTTCTTTTTACAGTGTACAGAACACTGGGGACATTTAACATATAACTTTGCAATGCTATCATGCAGAACACAGACTATAAATTACATGGGACAAAAAAGGAGAGGGGGTCATATCTGATGTTTAAGCTTTTCTCCAGCCTACACACAAACTACAGAAATACTCAGGAGCCCTTTAAACCATAGATAAATGTATATAACCTATAGTTTTTAGGGCAGTTTGATGAAAAGTTGAATCACTTCCACAGATATTGTCATCATCAAGGTGCTATTTTAGTGTGTAAAGTAGAGTAAAGATTACAGATTCAGACTGACCTTGTGGACATGACTTCATAAATACTATGCACCTTTGATCAAACCAGCAAAGTTGGAGTGTCAGGATCTGTGCTTCCACACCGAGGGACAGAAACGGCTGCAATATATCAACTGCTATCATGTCACCATTGCTTTTTATGAGGAGTGCATGAGCCCTTTTATGGAGTCTTGTAGAAAATACACTGCTACTTTTACTCTGCAAGGTCATTTACTCACCAGTAGCACACCATGTACATCATCCATTGCAGTTTTCTGAAACTGGATAAGTAGGCATCATCATGCATTATTAAACAATAGTAGTCTATCAAACCTGGCTGACTCCCTTGGGCAACTTTCTGACTTGTCCTACATGTAACGGAGATGCAGATAACTGGTAAGCATAGCATAGCTGAGAGGAGATGCTCTTTATCTCTTGTCTCTCCGGGGATTGGAAGGATAGCGTTGCTCTTCACAGAAACTGTTGGCAATATTAACTGGAGAAGAGAAGGTGTGATCAACACATCTGCCACTCACAAGCCTGAGCATGGTCCCAGTGTGACCACCATCTGCCCAGGCTATTTTGAAACCTGAAACTCAATTACATTGGTCTTTGATTCCCTCTACAGAATGTACAATGCACATGGAAGAAAGCCAAAAAGAGCATTTGCCCTTTAACGGATTCATGGGTGTTGTGTTTGGTGGGCAGACAATAGGGTACAGCTACAGGTGAATGGTTGTATTATAAAATGAAGGTTTCATTCTTTACCCTGGAGCAGTGGAAATGCATTAGTGCAAGTGTAGGGCAAGGAGTGGTTATCTGTTTGTTCTATTCTGATTTGCCCAGTGAAAGTTACACAAAGGCTTTCTGTTCTTCCTGTAGGGCAAGAAGGAAAAAGAAATGACATTGCTTAGATGGATAGAGACTGAAACTCTCCTTAAACTTTGTGACCCTTGTGTCAAACTCATATGGTTCATATAAAGAGACAAAGTGAAAATACCCATTTAAGTTCTGCTCAGGAAGTAACAAATCACATTAAAAAATATGCTTGGCTAGCCTAGCTGTGCTATCCCTATTCATTACATGTATAGGTCTAGATGTGCTTCATAGTCAGGGGGGGCGGGGCTTAAAGGTTGTCTTTCAAATCCCTCTGTATGCAATAGGACGCTACTACAACCAATCATCGTAACCTTTAGGATGACGTAGTTAGACACCAGAAAATTCATGGAGGAGTCCAGAGAAAGTTACAAATGACAAAATAAAATTAGGAATTATGGAGCTCAATGACTGTTGTCGCTTCTGTAAAAAGAATTTAAAGATTGCTGATGTTTCCTCACATTCTTCACTCATCTTTGATAAAAGGAAATCACCACCCATTGTTGTTCTTCTTCTTTGGTTGTTTCTAGTTGTTTTTTTCTGAATCTTTGCAAGGTCACTTTGTTACACCCACCCTCTGACTCTATACTTCATTGTGATTCGTCAGCTAGTTTCAGGGAAATCTAGCCAAAGGTTACATTTAGCAGAACTGGACTACTACGGTAGTACTACTAATGCTTGACAATGTACACTTCAGTTATCCTGCAAGTCAGAAAGCAATAAGTAGAACCTTTGGCACGTGACAAATGTATTCTGCCAGTGAACAACGAGGTATTCTTGAAATTAAATAACATTTATATAGAACGTCCAGGAGACCTAAATTATTTTTTTGTTTGTTTGTTTTTTTTATAATTTTTTATAACAAAAATAATGGAAAGAAATAGCAAAACCATATATACTTCTACCTGCTATATAACTTTGAGGAAGCATGAACAAACACATGAGGATCCACCAAGAAAATTTACAGTGAAAATTATAAAAATTATACAATAGAAGTATGTAATAACAAATATTAGGCATGGTATACATAAGAGCTGCCCAATATATTGTTTGTGCAATAGACACATTACAGGCCTTGCAATGTAGGAGGCAAATGCACTCAATGTGTTCTCATCTAATTTTAACCTGAATACTTGACACACTGGACACAGTGATCCACCAACCGCAATCATTCCTAATCAGTTTGGAGTGACTTGCTGGTGACACTATTGAAAAACAATAAATCGTTTTTCAATAGTATATTGGGGTATATCGTCGACCACCAGACAGCTATGATGTCATGACATGAGTCATTCCCACCTTTCATTTTCATTTGATATCACATCAATCAGACCAATAGTTCCAGAGATATGAACAAAAGAGTGTTTTGTGATTTTTATATTTTGACCAGTGGGCAATGTAGAAATGTCAAAAATCAAATTAGTTCTTCCTCTCCATGATATTAATTGATATGGAAAACATGGAATTTTAAAACCCAATATTTTTCAAGTAATTGCATTCACACAAAGGATATCTGGCGCTGGCAGCAGTCGAACCACAAACATAATGAGCATGATAACGAGCAACGAACAACAGAAAATAACCGTAAATGAAGACTTGGTACCAAAAAGAAAAGCAATGTCAATTATCTGGAATTATTTCGGCAACAAGAAGGATAATATTTTAACACGTGTTCTGCATTGATAGTTCCATGTACTTATGTTTACTTATATACTTACTTATGCTACTTTGAGCATAAGTAGCATTAGCACCTCACAGGTATTGTGTTTTTCCAATATCATGCAGCCTTAGTGTATATTATAATTGCTCATAGACTTGCAACTTTTATACAATTATAAAACACAGCAAAGGCTTGGGCATAGTAAACTGTTCTGACAGAAGACAGGCTTGACTGAGTCAGGGAACAATAAAGTCCAAACACAAACCAAATAACACTGAAAGGTCAAATCCCAGTGACAAGAGGCACTACTGCACGGGCTCCAGATCTCATTATCGACACTCGCAGCACAGATAGCAGAAACGTGCTGATATATAGTTCATTTAAACTGAAAAGATAAATAGCCAGTTGACATTTAGCCTTTTATAACCCTTTTCATGCTCATGCAGTATTTGAACACTGGAGTGACAGGTTCCAACAAGATGATGTATGTTTAGAAACAACAGCTCCAGTATTCCTAAGCCGGGGAAAATGTTGAATGACGAGAGTATCCTGAACAAAGACAGCTGCACCAATGTCCAACAGGGGAAAAGGGATGTAATTCAGTAAACACAATATCTACATGTATTAGAAATACAATGCATTTTGTTTTCAGGTAGATGTAGAGAATGTTTTCTTTAACCTTTGTTCTAGAACAGGGTTATTATTTTTTACACAAGCCATATATTTTGAAAGAATGCACACTTCTATCTATCCTGTTCAATCAGACATTGCATTGTTTTCCTCAGCATACCACTACACTACTCTTTTCTCTCTCAGTTTGTTCTCCAGGAAAGTGCAGATGTGAGCGGTTATGAGGAAAAATGAAATCTATTCTTAGAAGTTACCAGAGCAATGAATGGACAAAACATGAAGGTTTTCCAGTGACACAGCAAATGTTTGTCATGATAAATTATTCTGTGCAAACATTTAAAGGTCTGCTGTTAAAGGTAAAATAGAGCAAGTAGATTTGTCATTGTCAATGAAAGTTAAGATACATTTTCACGTGGATTCAATTTGTTGTTTGGTTTATTAAAAAAATACGTTGACCATTATTTCTGAAAGACCTAGATGATCTCCACAAATATCTCATTAGGTCTAGTACATAAAACACATTCAGTTTACTGTTAAAACTGATTAAAAAAGCAGCAATTGTTCACCTTTATGGGACTAGAATAAGAGTCTTCATTCATTTTTTCACTAAATCACTGTAATAGATTTGTAGTTAACTGCCAATAAGAATGGGTACTTTTCACATTTAATATGATACAGTACCGATAATCATTGGTACTGGTACCTGTTTTAAGTACTGTTTTACTTGTATGTGTGGTCATTAAAGTAATATTGTTTATTTTAAAAAAGGAAAAACCTCTGATTTCTGAACATTTACTTGTCAACATCGCAAGTAAAATACTGTAGCATTGCATAAAACTTGAGTAAAGTGTGTATGGAAAAGGGCAAATATCTTATAAATAAATATAACATATAGAACATTTTTCAAATTAAAGCATTTTAAACAAAATCAAACCACTCCCTCTGTCATAAACTATACACTGGAAAAGAAAATCTAAATTATGTGTATTTTTCTCATTTTTAGTTAAAATATCTCCTCACACTTAAAATAAGACAGTCACCTACAGAGTAACTTTTAAGTGTGATACTGTATAATAATGTATTGTAAAGCAACATATCTTGAAAATCTTTTTTCAAGATAATTTTCACTTGTTCTATTGGCAGATTTTTTTGCTTGTATTAAAAAACAAACATTGAATAAAACTTTGTCTTTAGATAATTATGTCTTATTTTAAGTGTCATGAGATATTAGAAATGAGGAGAAATATTTTGGCTTTTTCCAGTGTTCACTACTTGTTTTTTCAGGAACATTAAACATATATACTTTTTCTGGGAAGAGCCGAGCCCACTTCACATTGACTTTTTTTGTGCCACTTCTTCTCCCCCAATACTGGCTGTAGGTCAGGAGCTACAGGAGTCACAGCCTGTGCTCATTTGGGGTTTTCCAATATTGTTCATTCTTCAACCTTTAGGTGTAGATTATGTTTGACTAACTGTTTTCTCAGGTTTAAGGTGTTGCCATGGCTACCTTTAAATTTTTTTTATCATCACAGTTGTTGCAGCGAACACAGTCAAAGTAGAGCCACACCCTCAAACTCTATCTATCCACCATGCTTACGACTACTGACGTAATCATTCCATGCAGTCGTCACATCAGGGAGACACTCTCCCTGACTCATGCAACATGAGGATTCATTGCTTTATTAAAAGGTGGTACGTTTTATTTGACATGACTCAATACTCAGTCGTACCAACAGAATTCAGGAAATACCAATAAAAGTATTAAATTTGGCACTCATCCCTAATTGCCAAGTTGACAGCTAATCAATTAATTGATTCCTTCTTGCGTCCCTAAAATATAGAGAGCAACACACGCTGTACTTTACACTGCAAATTCCAAAACAGCCAACAGATACGCCTTAGAGTCATTGATCCCTGTAATGAGCTTTACTGGCCTGCTCCGTTCAGTCCCATCAGAGCTACACGGCTCTTTGCAAAACGCTCTTATCATGCCAGTCAGCTTGGCATCTGATATCTTCTCTAATTAAAGTGGAGCCATCTTGGCAGGTAGCTGTATAATGAACAACCAGGGGCTCACACTTATTCCCACCATGCTGAGTGGCAATGACTCATGAGGTTGGACTATCTGCATAATGGGGTGTCGATTTGTCGATGGGGTATAGTGAGGGACGGCCCAAGAGTGATGAGTGCAGGTGAAAATACCTCAAAGTGATAAGAAAGAGGTGTGTGTGTGTGTGTGTGAGGGGGGGGGGTGCACAGGGGTGTACTACTGGTGTCTATGAGCATTAGACAGTAATTGGACTGAACAAGTGTCAAGCACAATTCTAAGAGCAGGAATAGACGGGCGCAGTGATGGGCTGACTTTGGGGCTACAGGACGCCTGAAATATCCTGACTGACAACCCATTCACAGATCCATTTCCCTGCCTGTCAGTCTGAGAGTGAGCCACAATGTCACTGCAGCACCTCAGCCACCGACACAAACCCTGTCCTTCTGCCAAAGCCAGTTGGATGATTGTCATGTTGGAGCATCCCTTGTTATAGACTGTATATAGACGAATGGGACAAGCACAAGTATCTTACTCAAGCAGCCATAGTATTGTCAGCTCCAAAGTCATCTTGTTACCTAAAGGGTCACTGGTTTGATTCCCTTGACTGACAGAGAGTTGTTGGGTGATGTGCCTCTGAGCAAGGCACTTAACCCCCACCTTTTGCTCGCTGGGTACCTGATATAGTGAGCCCACTGCTCCTCGCTGTTCTAGTGATGGGTTAAAGACAGAAGAAAAACTACTACTGGTAAATATTCTATTCTTCTGTTAATGTCTCAGTCTAAAATGCAGATGATATTCCTCTTTATTACAGTCTACTATCTGAGACTTTTATTTTTAATAACCAGCAGAGAAAGCTATTGTTTATCATTTTGAAGTGCATAGTAACTATTGATGCCTAGTTTGGGAAAACCATTAGCCTGTAAATACAAACTTAGCATAGCATATAAATGAGCTGTCAATAACACATGTCACTCACTGTCACCATGAAAAGTCACCAGGAAGCCTTTTATTCAGCCTAAGATCTTAATAAATAAGCAATTGTTTTCAATTTCATATATCCAGTACATCTACCAGACAACCCAAAATGATCAAATGACTCCTGGAATTTAATGAATGACTGGCATCAGAACATATCACATGTTATGTCATGGCACAAATGGATGATTCAGGCGAACATATTAATTGTGTGCTCGTATGTACTTGTGTAGTTTGGAACTGAAGTCTTAAAAGGGGACTATGACACATCTGAGGTTTATCATGACACCAGGAGTTAAAGGAACAACAAGCTCACACGTCTGTGTTAATGTGTGTAACAAATTCAATAATTATGCAGGTTTTTCTTTTCCTCATGTATGTATACCTTATTTTGGTTGACTCTGTATATGTACGACTCAAGCTCCATTAAACTGAAGCCACAGTATCTATAACAGTAGCATAGTATTTTTTATTCTTTACCGGTGGAGGGATTCTACTTTCTTCTATGGACCATTCAAATATAACATGGTAGTTTGATTCTTCATGGCACTGGGAAACAACCATTACATGAGTGCAAGTTGTAACTTGGTGGTTTCTGGACAAAGTTCTTGTGCAGACTGCAATTAATTAGCTGTGTGTGGAAGGGAAAACACAGGCAAAGAGAAATGAGAAATCTCACCCAGTTTATTCAGTGTGTGAATGTTAATTGCCTGCTTGTTTAGAAATCATTAATGGCACCGAGTACTAAAGCGGCTCTGACTCAGGAGATTGTTCCCCTGCAGAACACAGAAACCCAAAAAGTGTCTGCAGAATAATGAGCTGGAAACCGACACTAAATATGCTCTGTCTCCCTTGTTCGACTTGATCATTTTTGTCATTAATCAATATTGACTGCTTAACAAGGCAACTCATTTATCTTTGTGTGAAGTTAAGTAATTGGTCCCTTGTCTAATATATTATGTTTAAAAATGTCTTCATTTCTAAGCGCAACACGTTTCCCAATTGTCAAATATCTGACTTAGCCTTATTATTATCTATTTTTGGAGACACAAAACCACACAGCTTCACAAAGAAAGTGAGAGATTCACTCAGACAAAAAACCCACTTGTAGATTATGTGTGGCTGTAAACACAAGTACACAAAGATAGGGCCACCTAAAGACACATTGACAACACACCCTTGTCAGTTTCTGTCCAAACAAAGGGTCAGTGAGTCACTTTTACACAATTTCTTGTAGTTTAGAAATGGATTATGTTTGTGACTGCTAAAACTTTCCTCTGTTTCTTTTTATAAGGAATAAATATTGGGATTGCTATACCCTTCGGTTAGCAGGTGTGTGTGTCATGTACACACTGTCATAGATTAAGCATCTAGACTAATTTAAAAATCCTATATTGTATGTATGACAATCAGCTGTAACATTCTGACCACTGACAGGAAAATGGTATTAATTTATCTTATTCCAATGGGACCTGTCAGTGAATGGGATTCATCAGGAGAGAAATTAACATGTAAACCTCAAAATTTATTTGGAAACTGCAAAAATCAAGTTGAATCTTAGCAACTTTGGCAAAGGATAAATAGTGATGGTCAATCCATTTGGCCAAAGCAACTCCACATTGTGTTGGTCATTTCTAGTGTAAACTGGTTGTTACCTACAGCAGGGGTTCTCAAACTTTTTTGGCCCAGGTCCCCCTTGGAGGGGTGAAATTTTTCCATGTCCCCCCTCATCCTCGCGATACTGATAATGATAAAAAACCACTTCAACAATAATTATTATGAAACAATGATAACCTTTTTTAATAGTGCTTTTGTGCAAACCAGTGAAATTTTTAGGTATTATAATATAAATGAGCACTTCAGAAACAAACATTTTAAATAATTTTAAAATAATAAACGGAACAAAAGACACACAAAACCGTGTGTGTGTGTGACAGACAGACAGACAGACAGAGACTTAATGAGAGGGATGAGCTTGTCAAACTCAATATAACTATCAATGTACTTTCTCTTTTTAGGGTTAGGGCGTTTGTTTTTGTCATTGTCATTTTCATTTTCATTGTCATTTCCTTTACCACTTCTTGAGGAACTTGGCGGACACAAAAATCGATCCATGTTTGCTGCAGGGTGGCTAAAAATAGCCTGTGACTCGCTCCGTCTCAATTTAGTCAAGCTAGCGTCAAACAGCGCTGTTACTTCCGCCCGCTCGCTACAAAATAAAACTTCCGCATTTCAAAATAAAACAGCAAAAAAACCCAAAACAAAACAAAACCGTGAATAATTTCGCGTACCCCCTGGACATGCGCCACGTCCCCCTAGGGGTCCGCGGACCCCAGTTTGAGAACCGTGGACCTACAGTACCAAAGGTTGTAGATCTCAACCAATCTAACATCTATGAGAACATATCATTGCCACCTGTTTACCATTATAGATAGATAACTTCGAGCTGATTACCCAAAATGTTCAGTTGTTGGTTGTATTAACAAACTTGAATTGCTGGATGAGACAGAGCAGCACTGCCAACAACCAGGAAGGGGGTATGGTCATGTGCATTTAAAGAGCCAGCACTCTAAACCACCTTTTTCGTCTAATTACTGGCTGCTGATTGGCCTGTGGAGTTGAATTAATGAAGAAATCAGAACCAGGCACAGCATTTACAGTTGACGTACATTACAGGGAAATGATTTCAAATGCATAATTCCATTAAAAAAATAAATAAATAAAAATATCAGTAGTTTAAATAATAGTATTACCCTTTCTCCTGTCTGTGGTTTAGAATGTTACTGCTGTAAGATGTCAATTTAACAGTAGTCTTGAACTTTGCATAAAAAAACAAAGAGAAAATAGTCATCAGTCGCTGACGATGTGCTGTAAATTGTTCGGTGTGGTTAAAACTGTTGGTGGCAATAGATAATAATACTGCTTGCAGACTCATTAACTGTTTTCCAAGTCACAACAGAAGTGATCATGTTGGCTCTGTAGAGCCTGAGGCAGTGTGAGAGATGCTATTTAAATAACGACTGGAATACTGTGACTTTTATTATGGATTTTTTTTTTGTATTAAGCTCATTTTAAAAGTGCCTTTTGGATTTATGACTAATTCACTGGTAAATGGCTCTAAATCCTCATTTTTGCCTGTAAAATGTCCGGCCTTTTGATTAACTGCTTTATTGTTTATGTCTTTTAAGACGTTCGTAAGGCACAGCACTTCATAACACTGAAAAGCAATAAAACGTGAAGGAAAAAAAGAGACGCTCCAGTTCACCTATATACTGTATTTCACAAAAACATCCATATCTTTACATCTGAGAATGACTTTATTTCCAATCCTGAAGACCTATGAATGTGCTTTCAACACAAGTGAATGTGCATTAATGTATTTTTCAGCCTTCACAGAATTACTTTCTACTTTTCTTTTCTCCAAAGCAGCAGAGATCATATGAGTGATAGCTTCCTCTCCATCTCGCTTCATTTTGTCAGTCTTCATCCTCGCCTCTGGCTCTCATTCCCTCACACTTAATGGGTGGAACAGACACTCACACCATTAGTCTTATTCACACTGTAAAACTGATTGCAAAATGAGGGGAAATTAAGATAATTGAAATGACATCATTACAACGCTTATAGTATCTGCAAAGTATTTATATAAGTAAGAAAGTCTGATAGGAAAGGCTCATTCTGAGAAACACATAGTACACAGGCTAACCATTTCTAACCCCTATTAAATCTACCTACATTATCACAACAACAGCAACAAAAGCTAATAACTGTTTTGCTTTGAGAAAATTACTCCAATAATCCATAAATCCAAAATGTGTTGGATTTTAATTCAATGTGGCTGCCTTGGATGTAAGTGACTATATACATCAAAGTGAATAAACTGAAATATTTGATCCTAGTTTCTTGGTGAAAAAAAACATTGAGGTAAGGTTGCCTTTATTACAGATCTGAATCAGTTCATTTTTTAAATCGCAGTGCATCTTATTTGGTGTCATTTTATAATTTTTCAGTAGGCTATATCTACATTTCAATAAAAACAAAAAAAAACCCCAGATCATCTATTTTTTAATATCAAAAGAATGTTATAACGGATATGGTAAAATACAATATGTTGTAAAATATCATCTAATCCTTAAAGGCTTAAAACTATTCATGTGGTGACTTCCAAATTGAGTGTGATTGTGAAATGTGATGAAATTAAATAGGGTGAAGTCACCATTATTTTAATATCTCCCGACTTTGCAGTTTTAATTAAAAGTTTTTCCCCCTGCATTTCTTTTGTTGATAATGTAGCATTTCTTAAAAGATTAGAGTTAATTCAAAGCTATTACATCAAAACAGTAAAGAGAGATCAAAAAATTACTTTTACAATTGAATGTAAAAACAGACGTGTTGTCAAACTACATCACTGCGGAGCCTCTGAGTGTCCAAATGTGTCATATATGACGATGTTGAAGAGCTGAGGATCTGCTTTTTACCTGAATTGTTTTGATGTATTGTTAGGATTAGTGGATTATCTAACATTTAACATAAGTGGATGTCTTAGGTCAGCACTGGTTGTTTAGTTCTTAAGAGAATTAAAAGGACTCTATAGACTGTAATTTTGTCAAAATGATGGTAAAATATAATCAGATGTAATTGGCTTTGACCAGTGGCATTCATCCTTTTTTAAAATTGATTTATTCAGAATATGGAAATGGAACAAGCTTCTTGATTGCTACTAATTGACTAATTGAATTTCATAAACATAATACTGAAATTAAAAAATTCTGTAAAAATCAAGGAAGCAAAAATAATGATACACATCAAAAAGGAAAACAAGAAAAATGTCATATTCAAAAAAAGAGTAAGAAAAAGTGTGGCTTATGAGCTCTCATCCCTTTGTCTAAACCAACAACATGTATGTACACACACACACACACGCACACACACACACACACACACACACACACACATATTGTTGGTCTTCCAAAGCTGCATTCATAAAGCATTTCCTGGACCGCAGATGTAGAACAGAACTGTAACAATCATCATGTAAACAACAGGGCAAGAGGCAAGTTTGTTGGAGAAGTGAAAACAAATAGCAAAAGGACACAAAAAAGATCAAAAACAGCTTCTCATATGGTGAACAGAATGATACTTGTGAAGCAAATTGGATGCTCATTAAAGACAAAATCAATGGAAAAGGTCATGGACAGTGCAGAGCAAATATTCCTCAGGAAAAATCACTTGGCGAGGTTTTTAATCTTTCTCCCCAGCTGCGTGTGAAAGTGTTTGCACTTGCACAACACACATGTGATCCCAGTCCAATACAAAACAAGATCAAGATTGCTGCAGTTCTTTCAGTGATTGTTACATAACCTTCTTTCTTGTAGAGAAGTTTAGATGGAAAAAGTAAAGCTAGGAGTGGGTACAAAGAGGAGAAAACAGCACTGGCTGATGCATCAGGATAAACAGTAAACCCTGGTGCCAGGGTGACAGCGCTTCTTTCACTACCTCTTAGTCCTGCTGTGCCCTCTAACCCGTTGACAAGTTGCCAAAGCCCAGTGCTGTGTTCATTCCTCACAGTGATGTTATACAGCTCAACACATCAAATGCCCTACTTCCCGCCTCAAATCCAGACAGAAGGTGCTGCCTAATACAAGCACTTGTCATGAAAACATTATCTTTGCAACCAATCCCAAAAGCAAACACAAGCTATTTTTCACATGAGCACAGTGTGGATTAGTGGAAGACATTTTTGCTTTTGCTTTTGCAAAGTACATGTCATTAAATTCACCAATCCATCATCACCTTAGTCTGTAAGAATGTCAGTTTAGACTAGAGTTCCCAATGAAGTCAGTTTATTTTGTGTTTCTACAAGGCAGGTAGGGTATACACAGACAGACAGCTTTTACAATTCAAACCTGTGTGTGGATACAAATGTATGGATAAAACCCCAAACTGGCAAAAACAAGCCAAAGGTTACATGAGCAGTGAAGACAGGAGCAAAACACTGCAGAGAAAGGTGATGGGTAAAGACACTCCTGACTTCTAGGTGAGAGATTAGTTCTGACTAAGCCTCAGACTGTTGTTGAGATACCTGATCACTGACGAAACTTTACCAACAGACTTTTCTTCCTTACCTCCCACAATTTCGACAGTTTCACTCCTGACAAGCTTGATTTCGAGGGGAATTTTTCCACTTCATGTACTCTGAAAAATTCATGATCTGCTACAGCATGAGCAGCAGGATGTTTCTCAAGGATGAGAGGTTTATGAGGCAACACAAACTTGCCAGTGTTTTATGTAGTTAATGTACAAACTGCACTGCAGGTCTAACACTACACCATCCACTAAAGTTATGGAAGTGACCATGCTGCAACTATGCAAAAAAGTAAAGTATTCGCAAAGAAATCCTACATGTTAGTGTGACATTAATCTGGTCCTAGAACAGAAAACCTTAGGGTTTAAATATGAACACAGTCTGAAACCTCAGGACCCAGAAGACATTAACTCATCACCATAGAAGTTAAATTACAGACTTGAAAGACAAGCGGAACATTCAATGAACTTGAACATGACCGATTTGTGTTAATAGTCTGAACACACACAGTTCCTGTGCACCTTGGTGGCCTTTTTAAATGTAATTAAGTTCCAAATTTATTCATTGACTTGAAGTGTGAATGAATACAAAGGACATACAAGGTGAAATATGGAAGGTAGAAGGAGCAAGAAGGGAGGATGAGAGATAATTCTCAGAAGAACCTGAGACAGAGGTTAGAAGTGATTGAATCTCAGCTGAAACAGAGACTGTGTGTGTGTGTGTGTGTGTATGTGTGTGTGTGTGTGTGTGTCTACCCTTTAGAAATAGTGAAGGATTAATATATCTGCAAAGCCAAAGGATCAGTGTGACATTGCAAAGGTGTGCGATTGCCACTTTCACAGCTCTCTCGCTCTTCGCCTCCTTTGGGTGTGAAATATTCACCAGATACCATATGAAGGTTTTCACTGTAGCAGGAGAGTTTCTCTAATTGGTTACATTTGTCTTTGAGGCAGAAATAATATAACCAAGCAACAAAGCCAAAACCTCACAACAACATCCTCTATTTATGATCCATTGAGTTGTCTTTCATTTATTTATTTTTTTACCAAAGGTGTTTCTAGTGGAAGTTTACAGCTGATACAGAATCCAGAGTTTTTTCCAGGTCATGAAAATAAAGATTCTCTCAGTAGCACAGTTTCTTTATGACATTATCTCATTGTCAATATCAGACTATAATGTATGTGGTTATGTTTGGCACTACTGTAATTACTATAAAAAAAAAAAAAAAAGAAGAAAACAATGACTGACAGTACACTAAAAAGGTACAGTGAAGTATTTCATTTATCATTACTTACTGTAATTACTTATTATTTTACCTCCAGATGCTCATGTTTCTAAGTAAATATCTGGTTTGTTTAGTTCATCTTTAGAAATTGTACTTTTTAGTCATTCTGATATGCCATTGTATGTTTTAAATATATATATATATATATATATATATTTAAATCTTTATCTCTGCTTTTTGATATTTATAATATGTGCATTGTTTGTTCAAATGTTTTTCTTTCTCCCACCTATGTCACTAGGTTACTTCCTTTAAGTAACCTCATTAAGTAACCATTTAGTTTACTAGTTTAGTGTATTTAACACATGTTTTCTCTCCCATGTCTAATAATACCTCCAGGTGACAATGTCTGTCTCCTGGAAAATGTATTAGGTTTCCGTAAATCTAGAGTCTAGTTTTGACCAGCTCTACAGTATATGTAAGTGTCATGAGATAACTTTTCTTATGATTTGTTGCTATATTAAAAAAATGGGATTCATTGATTGACTAGCAGTGTTACCTTGTTATCAGTATCTACAAACTCTAGGAAATGTAGAAACTCTTTTGAAATTGTTTCACCCTAAAATGTCTGATGTTGCATGAGCTTTTCCAAAAAATTGTGATGAAAGTTGCAGTGTTTTATAAAGTTGCGGTAAAGTTCCGATAAATAGTTGCAATTTTCCCTTTTTGTAATCAAAATTAAGTAATATTTAAAATATTTAGTTTATGAAAAATTCATTAAAAGTCATTGTGATATGGTCCTCAAAACTACCTCACCGAGATAGCAAAGAGATTACAAAAATATGACTAATTATATATATATATATATATATATATATATATATATATATATATATATATATATATATATATATATATATATATATATATATATATATATATATATTGCTCCAAAAGCACCTGTTGACTCAAAGGTTAAAGTTCATATGAAATCACAACATGACATGTAATTGTAAAACATAATATAAATGTCTCAGCCACTCAAAAAAACAAAACAAAACATTATCACGACTGTGTAGTAGAGGCAGTTTATCCTGACAAAAATAGAACAAAGACACTGAGATATTAAGACGACCTTTCAAAGATGGCAAATAAAATATTACCTGGATGACAAAAATGTAGCAAAAAAAGTACTCTCCCAAATGCACCTGTTGGTACTAGTGCATCATTTTAGTCTGCAAATGTGAACTCCTGGCTGCATCACATGTTGCTTTAAGGTAAACAGGAAAAGGTGTAAGGAGCAGCTGAAGACGTCGCAAATGATTGGTCACATTTTGCGGGAAAGTCGCGGTGATTGGTTAAAATTGCAACATCATGTTGAATTCATGAGGGTCTGAAACATGTCTTTTGTCTGTATGAACTGTCTGACACAATGTTAACAAACCAACATGTGTCTATCACATGGACTCATGCATTCTTCAACTCTCATGAGAAAATGAGGTTTTGTTCTTAATCTGTGGTTTAAAACAAAAATGTGCAAAGTAAATATATCTTGTGTCTATTGTTCACATAAAAAAAAAACATTCAGTTGAGAGTGCAACCTCACGATCTAGTCCACTGTAAACATCCAACCATACTGCATGATACTGTTCACTCTATTCAAAGTTTTTTATGTCCTTTTGGTGAATTTTTCCTTTTTTTGAGTTACTCTTTCTTCCCTTTCTGTAATCATTTTCTGTATTTTGTTTTTTTGTTGTTTTTTTTATCTGTGCCTTTGTGTTTGTCCTTGCAGGAGTCAAGTGGCTTCTGCATCTCTGCCAAAACATAGGTGACACAGTGGACGCCTGCAGGAAAAGGCTAATGAGGTGCCCTGCCAGTCCAAAAGCTGGCTCTTCATCTGGCCCCTGCAGCAGGAGACTGCACAGATAGAAAAGGACCAGTGCCCCCGTCTCCACCGCTGACTTGTAAACATGCAACAGTATGCTAGTGAAACACGAGCCAATGGAGAAGTCACTCTAAATATAGCAGGAGTGGAGTACAGTAGTTTGTGTTGTTAAAATACTGCTGCACAAACATCATGTCTTCAGCAGGAATAACTAACTTCAGTGTTTTTTGTTTTTGTTTCAGCCCAAACATTGCTCCAAATGTGATAGAATCACATTAATGATGCTGGTGCCCTGAGAAACTATCCTTTCATCACACCAGTAATATTTGGAGATTGCATCAGTAAAGGCATTCTTATATGAGTAACCAAACTGTTGTATATTTTCTAAGATCATAATCTGATCATAGCACACATATTTTATTTTTCTGAAATTTTCAGATATGCGTATTCTTGTTTGCATGGTTATAACCCAGTCAGCAAAACCACATCCTTGTAGTAAATTTTACTTTTATTTCTATAGTTTGTTGATGTGTGAAATTGTATTGTATGTGAAACTGTTAGTGCCTGACCACAACTCCCTGGAGCAATATATGTTGTAGCTGTATTTTCATGGATAAATAAAGCATCATGGTTAACCCATAAAGACCCAAACAGCCAGTAGTGACATAAACCATCAACAGATAGAAACTGTTTAACACCTTCTGATTGATCCGATCAATTTATGTAAATGCAGTTTGTTGTCTTTTCATTTGGACATTCAGAAGCTCCGTAGTGAACATGGAAACATCTCCAACATTGATTGACCAGTAAAACCTATGGAGACAGTGGATGGAGACACTTGCTTTTACACTTAGATATCAATATATTTTCTGAAAAATTAACTCTTCATTTCTTTCACTGTTTTGATAAAATTAACTTTGAATTTAACGCGAGGTTTCATTAGTATCTACATAATCTGTGTTTTAAATATAGGAAATGATTAACACCACGACATGTAAAATACAGAGGATAATATTATTTTAAAAAGGCTCAGAAATCAGCTAATAAAGATAGAAACAGAGAAAAATTCACAAAATTAGCACTGGGTCTTTATGGCTTAAATTAAACAAATACATGTGCACTGAAATAATATGAGGCATAGGGAGGAGACACCATCTGAAAAAGCATTGAGATCATCAAATTGGGCTTTAACGTAGGAAAACCATGTCTTAAAAAAGGTTCAATTCACCCATGAACAAGATGATTTGCACTTCAAATTCCAGTCATAACATTTCATTTTGTTTCTTTAGTGCTCACAGTTGCCTTAGCAGGTGTCAGTCACCATTCCCTCTGACAGCAGGTGAGCCTTATTCACTCTTCCAGCTGACTGCAGGTCTGTCACCCACCACAGGAGAGCATGCTGAGAACTGGGTCACTGTCAGTGGTGTCTGTGCCCCCACACATATGCTTCAGCAGTACCCTTTTTACCCTCGGGAAACACATGACACACCACGACAAAACAACTCAGGAGACTGTTAAATTGTGCAACCTCACCATAAAAAAAAAAAAAAACATATAACTGTTGGTTTTGCTGAGTTGAGTTAAAGCGAGATGACATGCCAATTCACCATTGTCATCCTTTGCTGTGATCGAGTACACCAGCAGGGAGTGGAAACATTTCTGATGATCCAGCAACTGGTGAGGCTGGTTAGATGATGGTTTCCCTGCAAAGTCGATACTTGGGTGATGAAGCGAGACTGAGGTACTCTGTTGGAGGCAATCAGGGCAATTTCCAAGATGAAAAAATTCCACCTAGGATCAATGTGTGTGTGTTCTCGATGTGTGGGAGGTCTGCTTTACCCACATGGCTGCAAAGAGAATGTGTTGGATTAAAGATGACTGTGGTTTAGTTTGAATTCAACCATTGGAGCTCAGCAAAAGCCAAGTAAATCGATCGTAATCAGCAACCTGGCAACGTTTTTGAGAAGTCCTGGCTTCTGCACAGCTGTAATAGTGCTCGACACTTTCACCTTGTGCCCTTTAACAAATAGCATTTATTTTCCGCCCATTTGGCTGACACTTTCTTTCAGGGCAACATCCAAGCCAACATGTTAAGCAGTCTGTTCTGGACCATTCAGACCATTTGTACCAACTGTGCTGCTGTGAAGATCCCACCCTGGAATCTGAATATGAGGAGGAGCTGCCTTCTCCTCTCACAGGGGTCATTTCATGGCTTATTGACTCACTTCTGTTTGTTCTTGCCACTGAGAACATGAGCCATTTCAAGGCTGATATAACACTACAGCAAATAGCAGTAATGGTGCAGCAAATGAAATGAATTTGAGAACATTGTCGTAATCAGTTTGGTAGATTCTGCATTTTTAGACTCACTATTTTTGCTGTCATCAACAAGTACATGATATTGGCTTTAGGTTGGATACTTAACAGACAATCTAAACCAGGGGTGCCCAATCCTGGTCCTCGAGAGCTACTATCCTGCATGTTTTTGATGTATCCCTCTTCCAACACACCTGATGTTCATTATCAGTCTTCTGCAGAGCTGGATGAGAGGTTTATAATTTGAATCAAGTGTGTTGGAAGGAGGATACATCTAAAACATGCAGGATAGTAGCTGTTAAGGACCAGGATCTAAACCAACAAAGTGGAAGTGCTGCTTCGTCTCCATGGTGATTATCCACAGGTGCTCTTTGGGCACTTACTATTTAACTATCTTACTATTTAAGGTCAAGGAAATTACACATTACCATTTAAAATGTTTAAAAATATATATATCCCAAGGTGCACTGTAGGATTTGTGCAGATATAAAATACATGTATTTCTCCATGGCAATCCTTTTAAAATACAGCTAAAGTGTTGTGAACTCTGGGCTTTAACAGAGCTTTTTTCATGAGAATAAAAAACCTTGATGGGAGGCCAGAGGTCACAATGTGTTGGTATTTTAAAAGGATTGCCATGAAGAAACAAGGGCATTTTATTTTCACACAAATCCTACAGTGTGACTTGGAACGCTACAGTACATGGTAATGGTAATGTAGATTTGTATTTATTTTTTTAAATTTTAAATACTTAACAGATAATATCTAAAAAGATATGCATGTGGAATTAAACAGGAAGCTAAAATTCATTGTTTTGTTTAATTACTTTCTCTCCATTCAGACCCATATTTTGGTCAGAATCTCTTGAATAATCCAGTGCTCTGTTTGGTGAGCAGAGATTATTCTGATATTGTCACCATGTGTGGTAGGTTTCGTTATTCTGCCAAACATTGTTTTATAATTTTATCTACTCTTTGCTGCTGAGAAACCAGTGAAATGGGTCAGAAAGAACCACACTGTTTCATTCACAAGCTTCAGGGATTGGACAGATCACATCAGGTACTAAGAGCTGGTAGTCATTGCTTAAAGGCCCACAGACTTAATGCATAATGGCTCATTAAAGACTCCCTTCTGTTGAGCTGTGAAAGGTGTGGACTATTGACTAAAGGCAGCAGTCACATTCTGTTCAACTGGTTCCCTGCTGTGCCTCCTTTACCTGCATGTTTCACCTTTCTATGGAAAATAACTCATTAAATTCCATCATGGAAAGCATCAGAAAAGGAAAGTATTCCCAGAATGTCTTTTGCAGCAGGTTGTCTTCAATATGTATCCTCTGCTTGTCTCTGTCTGATGGAAAGCACCTGAAAATATGCTCTTCCTCCTGTGTTTCCCATTGGCTGTGGTATAAGCATAGATGTCTGGTAACTACATAGAGTTTAGTGAGCTGGGGAGGATTCAAAGAAAACTGACAGACAATCTCAGCTGTTTTCCATTCAATGCTGCCATTGCCATTTCCAAAATGGATACTCTGCATCTGTTGTAGAAACAATTTAATATTAAAGTTAGTGTGCCATTTTATGTGAGTCATATTATGTATGCCAAAATGTATGACTGACTTCATAAGGCATCATTACCTGAATGGTATGGCAAGAGTTTATTTTGGGGGATTTGCTTATAACTGCTATCACTATTTTCTGTCCAATTCTCAATTTCATTCTTCTACTTTCCCTAAAAACCTTTTCCACTATTCATCTCCTCCCATTATCTCCTACCCTTTCTTCTCTCACCATCAGCTGTCTTCATGTTCTAGTCATTTCTCAGACGAACGCTCCTCTTCTTGATGTCTGCTTTATGAAAAGTTGTAACTCTGTTGAACTCTCTGCAACACTTAATCACACTCACTTATTAATCTAACCCTGTCAGTGTTGTCAACATAATGTAGCGGTGGCTTACTTTAAAAATTGCAACTCTGGTTTTTCTGTTCTCTTTGCTTTGCTTTCATATCTCTTTGAGAAACACACGATTACTAAAATGCAGCCAGATGTTGGAAGTGTCTCAGGTACCATTCTTGTTTGACTGAGGCAAAACTCTCCTTCAAGCCAACTGGCACCGTGTGACTTGGGGAAGTGGTTCAATTTAATCTTAATAACCAGGCTTTAGTGGTAGATGAGCAGTGGCGGGACAATCTGGGTTGCCAGTACACAGAGCAATTACTGTACACACATCTGTTGCCGTGGGATACCTGTCAGAACGGGTGATTTAACTAGTTAAAGCATTTACTCTGCTCCTTAGGACTCTGAGCCAAGGTTCAATAGGTCCAACATTAGCACTTTGTCTTCGACTCTTGTCCTCTACAAGATAAGCTGATCAATAGAAAAATGGATTCCCAATTAATTTCAAACGAATGGCTTATTTTGGTTTAATTATATTTAACCTTTAAAGACCCACTTCTACTTTAGTGGCCGTTCCCAAATGAATTCTCCTTTAATACTCAGCCATTTGAAGTAATGATAATATTATCCTCTGTACTTTGCATTTTTAATATAAATCATGTATTTTCCTGTATTAAAGTCACTGAACATGTGCATGTTCATGGAAACTTAAGAGTAAATTCAGAGATTATTACATCAGAAACAGAAAAGGATTGAAGAAAATGTGACTTTTTCAGCAAAGATATCAATAACTGAGTATAAATACGAGTGTTTCCATCCACTGTCATTGATCCAACTCCGTGGGTTTTACTGCAGAATCAATGTTGTAGAAGACGACGCTGTTTACATGTTCACTGTGGAGTCTCTGAAAGTCCAAATGGGTCTTATCTGATTAGAATTCAAAGCTGAAAAACAACATTTTACCTCCATTATTTACATTTTGATAGGATTAGTGCATCAACTGGTATTAAACAATATAGATTAGTAAATGCTTTTGGTTGCTGGTGGCTCTTTGGGTTTTTATCTACTATGAAAGAGAGGAGAAAAAGTAGATCACTCAAAACATTTTCAGATGGAGACAATGTCCAAACAACTCAAAAAAAAAAAAAAAGTCCCATGGTCCAGTCTGTCTGTAATCATAAAAACTCCATTACTGATTCTATGAGACAAACATATGTGTTGTATTGTATGACACTCTACTGTTGTAGGTGAAGATATTTTGAAAACAGTCATAAGACAAGTATGTGATGGGACCATTGATCACTTGCAGGCAAAGTGAAGTGACAATGGTCCACCTCAGTGATTTTAGAGTAGAGGACATGCAGTGCCATTTCACAGTCTATTCATGTACTACCACAAAAATAATAATAATGACACAGAGCAGCGGCTAAATTAGAGAATTACATCCGATTTAAACTTCCAACTGAGGTGTCCTTGAGTACTGAGGCAAGAATTCAACATGATGATGTCACAGAGAAAAAACAAAAAGAAACTACAATCGATTAAATATACACTGGAAAAAATCCAAATCTAACAAAGTGTATTTTTTTCATTTCTAGTCCAAATATGGCATCATAATACTAAAATCACAAAGAGAGTAAGTTTTCAGTGAGATATACTATAAAAACTGGTTTCTAGACAATAAAACTTGAAAATGTCATTTCAAGAAATCTTACCAAGGAAATGTTATTGTTTTATTTTGCTTGAATTAAACAAACATAAACTAAACAACCAAACAAACAAAAAACGTCTTGAATTAAGCAAAAACTATTTCCCAATAAGTGAAAATGATCTTGATAAGAATTCTTGAAATAACATTTTCTAGCTCTATTGTCTAAAAGCAAGTTCTTCTATTATCTTCAGGTGATTATGTCTTATTTTAAATGTGAGAAGACATCTGTACAAGAAACGAGAGACATACAATACAAGACTCAGATGTTTGCAGCGTGGAAGAGCATGGAGGACAATTCTCCATAGTTTCATATTATCCTCAGTTCATGCACATGATCTATTTTTTCTTATTGTTAGTCTTTTCCATCTCAACCTCTCCTTCATCAAAGATCCTTGAAATTCACAAAGAAAAATCTGGCCCAGACCCTTAAAGCACATACTCCTTCTGTCAAACATCCATCAGTCTTATTTCCAAGATATTACTGAAGTAGATAAAACCAAATATATCCTTCAGCTTCTGCAGCCTCAGGCTTTGTTGAAGATAACCTAATGAGCCTTAATTGAGAATACATGTAATAATAATAATAATAATAATAATAATAATAATAATAATAATAATAATAATAATAATAATAATAATAATAATAATAATAATAATAATACATCACATGATCAATGAGCATGTAGTAAACATATACATTTGTATAATGGTACATCCACTACTTATGAGCACCAACCTGGATACGTCATATGGGCTTCAATTAAAGAATAGTGGCACATTATTTTTGTGTCATTTTTACTGTGGTACATTAGAGTGGTGTATACACTTGTCAAATACAAATGTGTTTTATTTGAAAAATGTGCAATTTTCTCAGTTTCTCTTTTACAAAGGTGGGTTTACTGTTGTTAAACAAGTACAAATCCTGTTGTGCTTAAGTGTCTGATATATGTTCATTGCATTTCAAATAAACAGGACAAAACCCAACTTCCTATAAATGTTTTTTATGTACACTCAGACCAAATGCTTTACCATCACAAACAATTTTTTCATCTTGAAATGAAAACTAAACTGCAGTACAAAGAGTCAGTTCAAATGCTTATCAGTTATATACTCAGATAAATAAAGTATAATATACAATTACATAATCAAACACAAACATTGGCCGTCTTGAGCAGTTTCAACGATGTATTTTATATCGTGAGCCATTGACTTTGATTTGGAAGCAATCTGTGGCCTTACTGTGAAAGGAAACAGGAAATGGGCCGTGTCATTCCAGAGTAAAACCAGACAATTCTTATAATGACTATGGAAAAAAGATAGGGGCTCGAAAAATGTATAGTTTCCAGTTTTTAAAAAGGCTGAGGAACGACACCAGCAGGAAATACTTGGATTATGGGTAATGCAGTTTTAATGAAGTGAACTCAAGTATTTATGTGAAATAGAAACTTTATATTATATTAAATAAAGTTCTGTATTTTGAGCCTTAATATCAAAAATCTATCATATATAAACGTTTACACAATAGTAAGAATATGAATACCAATACAACAATGGAATATCAGAAGATTAACGACAAACACTGCGATATTAGATACAACAGAAAAAAATAAATAAATAAATAAATATATATATATATATATATATATATATATATACGTATATATATATATATATATATATATATATATATATATATTTATTTATTTATTTTTTTTTTTTTGTGCATCACAGTCTTCTTCTTAAAGGCAGTTTTCAACGATACACAGACCCCAGTGCAAAATGCTTTTGCCCAGGATGTGGATGTGGGACTACAAATGAAAATAGTAGAAATATCAGCCATCATGTTCACTGACCTATAATTTCTTGTATGCCCCTGGTTAGCAAAGCCCACCTCTGGACCCCTTTATGTCCCTGAGGTACTGCAGATTAAATCAAAATCTTGTAAGCCTTTCACGCTCTGCGTCCTTCTCAGCTTTATTCATGTCTCAGTAAAAATGAACAAAGAAAGATGAACGGGAATGAGGTATCTGCTTTCTCCACCTTAATCTCCTTAAATCCATACAGGAACTCCCAAAGACAAGCTTAAAATGACTCAATCAGGCTCAGGCTATAATCACTACTTGTTCTCATTTAATGATCTTCATTTATTCATTATTATATGAATTACTGTTACACTACAGACGACACTTACTCTTTTCCAATGTACCATTTCATCCTATAACACAGACTAGAAAGAACCACAGTATGCCTCAGCCAAGAGGCCCGCAAATGCACCAGAATTAGAGATGAGAAGCGTCGTTTGCTTCCAGCCTACATGTTTATCTGAAGGAGCAGAGAGTGAGTTTTCATCCAAGGCCAAAGTCTGGTCTCTGTGATCAGGCGGCCATGTTGCGGAGGAAATGCTTATTATGTGGTTGTGCGCGGGCCTTGTTTGTTGTGACCTTGAGGGCTCTTCCCATGGTGCAACAGGATTTTGCAAAATGAGAAGGCTTGACCACAGGAACCGTCCTGGGAAACAAAACAAAAAAAACCAAAAAAAAAACAAAATGTGGCCGAAACACTGTCAAACTGTCTACCAATTTTTGGTCAAGGCTGCACAAACGCTTTCCACAAAGTCACAGGATTTCGACACATATTATTTTTTTAGTCTCTTGATATCTTAATCCTATTTTCTTTTTATTTGACTGGCAGAAATAAAAGTGGCTTGTACTACTGCTATACTACATTATCTCCTTTATGTACAGTATTTGCATTTCTACAGTGATTTTCCTGGGAGCAACATTATTATTATCTTGTTTAACAGTACTTGAAAGTGGAAAGGAATATGTGGACAGGAGCCAGTGACCAAACCTCCAACTTTCCACTTTCGGACGATCCACGCTTCCTCTTGACCCACAGCCGCCCAATGCTACCATGAAGTATCTCAAAACCACATAAAGCGTATATGGTAAAGCTACTATTAACCACTGACTCACATGTATACGTGCATACAGCTATTATATCCATACATAAAATCAATTAAAGACACAAACACTTGTCCTCTGTGTAAGAAATCATGGTTTAAAGTGAAGTCAGAAAGACCAGAAATCTCTCATCAGTCTCATCAGGAGTTCCTCACACCGCAGAGTGTGAAAAGAGGCTGAGAATTTCAGATGTGCAGGTTATTACAGCCAAGAATTCCTGGAACAATACAAATGAATAGGTATGCTGTTTGATTAAATGCGTAAAATTCATCTGGAGCTGACATACCCCATGTTGTGTATAAATATGAAGCTACAGTTGCAAAAAAATAAAATAAAATTAGACCATCAAATTATCAAAAACAATGGTTGTGCAGTCAAGTACTAACTCCTATGTGTATCATGTGACTAAAACAGACAGAAAATAAAATCATTTAACCCTTTGATCCATACTGGTCACTACAGTGGACAGTTCTTCTACAGTTGTTCTCTTGTATATTCATGGGTTTTATTATTGTATTTCCATATTAGTCAGTTCATATCATTACTGTAATTGGTCTGTTCTTCATATCTGATCTGCACTAACATGTTTACATGTAAATCAATTGCGTATTGTTATTAGACTGTAATTAACAGTCATCTTAAACAAAAACTGCACTTAAAAAAATGTTTTATTTCATAGTGTTCTGAAATTGTATTTTAAATACATGTTTCTTTGGTTCAAAGCTTAAACATATGTTCTACAGCTGAGTGGACATTTTTGTAACTCTATAAGAAAATAAGTTCATTAAAAAAATTTCAATCACATTGCTTTTTTCAGGTCTGAAGAGGAATAAAAACACTAAAGAAAAAAATCTTGACAAAGGTTCTCATAATTAATGCATCAAAGGGTTAATGATAGACTCATATATTAACATATCGGGCTGATATATGCATTTTTCTTATATTGGTTTAAACCTGGACAATGTGCTCTTTTTTTCTCTGCTATTATGTCCTGACAGGCATAGTTCACAGCACCTCCATGTTCATGGAGATACTGCTGAGTGAACTGGGTGGAAGGAATATTTCGGTTTGACACCATGGCTGAACACTCTGCGCTGCTGTCACTGTTTCTTTAGAAAGAACTGGCATGAAGAATTAAATGCACTGACATTTTTGGTTTTTATCTGAATGCAAGTTTTATTATGTAAAATGTTACTTGTTCTACTTTACTGTTCTCCTTTTTATCAGTAGTTTAATATTATTTTTTAGCTTAATAAATATTTCCTTTAAAACACTTTTTTTTTAATTCTGACATTTGTTATCATTTGACAAAGAAAAAAATCTGTATCTGCTCCAAATATCAGCTTCTAAATGTCAATGGCTTGTGTTGGTAATTAGTTAAGGCTGATGTAAAAAAAAAAAAAAAAAAAAAAAGTAAATAAAAATAATCAGTATCACCCCCAAGAAATCCATATCAGTCAGTCACACTTATCATTATATTTGTTCAAACAATAACAAGAAATTAAAAATAAGTTATATAGTTATGGTTGATATTTTCTTCCACCTTCTTGTTTTTTTTTCTGTCTGCTTCTCTTCTCCTCTCTCTTGTTTCTTCATATGTCTGGTCTGGGATCAAAATGCGGTTCAACAAAACTCCAAATAAAGACAGTAGAATATCAAAGGCAGCCTCATATACTTTATGAAGCAAATTTGTTCAGCACAAAAATGCAGCCAGACTATCATTCTGCTCTTATGATGCTGCACAAGACATGTTTCACAAAAAGGGAGGGGGGGGGGGGGTGAACAATTCGAAGAAAACAAGAGTAATCTAATATTTTTTTCCTTGCGACTATAAATCATCCAGTTTGGGTTTTTTTTCATTGACGATAAAACCTCAAATACTGTCCCTTATATTCTACATAAACATCTGTTACCCAAGAGATGTGTTTTTAAAGACACAACTGTTGACCTGCAAAAACTACCATCAGTTCAACTGTCACATCACAAATAGCAGAATAAAGGTGTGTTATCAGTAACCTTCACTTCTCACAACAAAACACTCACAGCCAATATTACAGCTATTCTTTACCTGTCAACGTGTCAAATACAGACAAATCATTTCTTTACCTTTATGCTACATTTCCATCATTTTTCCATACAAGTGTTGACATGTTTCAGCAGATCACAGGGAATAATTCTACTTTTGTAGCAATTTATTGTGATTTAGGAACTAATGTTTGTGCCTCGGTAACTATTATATTTGTATTGATATATTAAACTAACAATTGTAGATTTCAATGTAGGTATTTAAAAAAAAAAAGGAAGAATTAGAGGATGCCATAGAAAAGTACTTGGGAGTGATATTATAGTACATAGTCCTGTTCTGAACTAGTGGCATGTCCACAGTGTAATGTGCCTTTGTCTACTGGTAGAGTAGCTGAGATTCAGAAATTAAATAACAGTGAAATCACAGTGAAATAGTTAAGGAATAATATGATAAGGGATCTGATAAACATTGCCACTTTTTAGTTAAACACCTACACTAAAAATATGTCAACTAAAGTGTAAGATCACCATCCATGTGTACGTGATTCAAGATTATACTTAGAAACAGTCAGAAATAAATACATAAAAAATAAGGCTACCATCACAAATTTCAGGAGTGATAGTTTTCCTTTTTTTTGTAAATAGAATTATGCATTTTCAAACATTTCCCTGTGGTCTACATGAACTGTAAATACTGTAAATGCAATACTTGGGACTGAATTCTTCAGTAATTCAACTCCACGGATCTATCTTCAACCATATTTCTGAGTAATGGCACGGGAAACTTCGTTAAAGGAGACTTTCTTCATCACGGCGCCTCAACTTTGGAACAACCTGCCTGAGGAGACAAGGCTTACAGTGGTATCTTTTAAATCACTTCGTAAAATACATTCTTATAGACTGGCTTTCATGTGATATTGTCTCTTTTAACCACTTAAATTCAATTAATTAAAGCTTAATTACAATTTTACCCTGTTTGATTGACATACACAATGCTGTTGTATTGTTTTCCCTCATTTTAAAAGGATCTAACACCATCATGATATGCTATCTATCTATCTATCTATCTATCTATCTATCTATCTATGAAAATCACAACAACAAAGAGTAACTGTATTATATAGCACATATAACAAAGTAACTGAAGAATTTCATATGTAAACTAGAAAAGCACTTTGAGAGCGCAGACCTCCACCAAGGTAGACAACCCCCCACCCCCCCGGATCACCACCAAAATTAAATCAGTTCTTCCTGTTCCCATTTCCAACATATCCTGAAAATGTCATCAAAATCCGTCCATAGGTTTTCAAGTTATCTTGAACACAGACAGACAAACAAACAGATAAACGCTGGCAAAAACAGAACCTCCTTGGTGGAGGTAATTAAATATAGAACAAAAACATTTCGATACTTACTTATTCAAGGTGCAAATTAAATCAGGATAAATCATGCTCTGCTTCTTCTTCAAAATTCCTCTTGAATTTTGACTCATACAATTAGCACCCAGAGGACACAACCTGTATGACTGCATGCACATGATGCTGATGGAATAAATTTAAGGTCTGAACCCCTGCCCTGTCATGTGTGACTGGTACAAGCCTGCATCAGTCATGAGTGGGCGCCCGTGACTCTCAACCCCCCCGCCCCCGGCACTGTGGCCCCTGTTAGGATCCCAGCCATTGTGATAATCCTGTTATCTGCCATTAAAGGTGCAGCGGAGGCATCATACAGGCTGAATGTTGATGCAGACGTGCTGGGGATTGACATAATAAAGCCCACCTCACCTGCCTCGGTGTGCGCCAGGGTTAACCCTCACAGCTATGCATTAGATCTAAGCAAATCCGCTTGGATGCAACCCAGACATGCTTGCATGTATACAGGTGCATTCACACAGGCATTGTTATCACTGACAGCTTGTTCCTTCATAAGATCCTACTCCACATTCAAGGGGAACATCATTACATGCCAACACACTGTGAATTGAGCATGCATAATGTATGAAACTACTAGCATAAACATATGCATGCAAAGCTCAGTTATGCACAGAGGGTAAAAATAATACTAGATCCATAGCCAATCATATCATCACTCAGTAGAATGAAGAAGAGCGTCTACAGCAAAAATGTGTTTTTGATGTTCAAGAAACAAATCGCTGTTTTTCTTTGGAGTTGTTCTGTAGCTACTATTATGGTTTAATCCTCACTGTTGACAACTGTTGAATACATCTGGGTACTCAGACAGAAGATTCTAAGTACAAGGATGAGGCAGAAATGAAATTTTGCATTTTAGTTGAACAGTTTTGAGCCATTACATCAAGTTTCCTTCCAGATTGTTCTATGACTACATTTCTTTCTTTCTGATTTGAATCACATTCTGAGTCTAGTGGGTACTTCGACTGCACGGACACACTGCAGGTATCAAAGCATAAGATGATTACCATTTATATAGGTTGCAGTATCAGTTGCAAAGTAGATCCCTTATTCACAGGGTGTTACTCCTCTCACAGCCGTAATGGGATTCCATTTGAACACCTTGCACTATGTTTGTGGCCTCGTCGCCTTTTTACGACCAGGTGATATTTCAGCATATTGGATTGTGAAAGACCTCAAATCATCCAGAAAGGATTTCAGCAGTAGTTTATGGCAGACACACACATGCAAGCACTCTAACATGCTGTCTGCTGGTGAGAGTAATCCATCTGAATTCCCCATCTGACTGTAACTATGTTTCCTAGCTGTGTGATTTAAGATTGGGTCCTAATATATATAATACACTACACTCATGGGGCATGTACAATCAGTGGGGGCATTTGAGTCAAAAAGGGTACCAGATTCTCTCAGTACCATGTATTTAATAACGGCTGAAGGTACCTAATGCCCTATTCACACAGGATAAGTATTATCTGTGGACCACTGGTAATTTGCAATTACCCCCTGTACCTCTGTGTTATTGTGTGGTGCACTCAGACGGGATAAACAAGGGTCTGTAATTCACGCAAATTACAGACATTATGGTTGGATATGTTATAAATTCACAACGTCCTGTTTTGTCTCAATACATTAATAAGGTAGTATGGAAACAAAGTATACATAAGAATAAAGGGGGTAAATGCCATTGGCAGGGATGCAGTCTCTAAATTTGACCTATGCCTTCAAAATAAGAGCTGGGTCAGTGCAGATTAAAACAGTCTCCAGATTACAGAATTGGACATACGAATATTGAATATAAATATATTGAATATAAATATTACAAAAATGGCGTGACCATATCTTCCTTTTGCCGCATCCTGCCACACAATTTCGGCCGCTTCCTCCATTATTAACTCCAGAAAAAGACAAGAGGCGTGCAATTGAAATTACAAACGCAGACCACAGACATGCGCATTCACATGGGACTTGAATTACCACTGGACATCTGTTTTTCGCCCAAACACAGTAGGTAATTTGCGGCGGAATTATTACTGAACAAATCATGGACATGGCGCATTCATATGGGACTAAGAACTCAAACATTCTCCGTAATTATTCCAAATAACCAGTGGTCCATAGGTAATACTTATCCTGTGCGAATAGGGCATATGTTGGACTGTATTGTATAGCAACCCATGTGGTGGTTCAGTCACCTGTAGGAAGGCTGCAGAACCTTGGAGCAGAGGAATTATGTGAAAGATGGCCAGGTTTAGCCAGAGGGGGTTAATGTTGAAGAAATGATCCCATTCAGACCCAATCTGGCAACCAACTGGGTTAGTTATAGTTGCAAAGCTGCTCTGGTCTGTCATGTTTTATTTATAAGAGCTGACAAAAGAATGTATACTACACCCAACACTGTCAACAATGCATCAGAACCAAAACACAATACAGGCACAGCTGACAAAAATATCTTGAGGCTATGCTTAAGGAATAAACAACATATTTTCACATGTTTTTCTTAAGGATATTATTGTTTTCAATTCAAAATATGTACAGTACATCATCCTACAATTTATGTTTAATTCAGGCTCGTTATTTGTGAATTAAGTTTAAGTCTATAGTCGTAGAAACACTGTGGAGACACTGGGTTTAACTTCAGTTAATGACATAATTTGTTGAAAAAGTCACATTTTCTTCATTTTTCTGTCTTTCTGATTTAATAACCCTCAACTTTAATCTGAACTTTTAGGAACATTTACATGATCAGTAAATTAAATA
Organism: Siphamia tubifer; assembly: GCA_020466265.1. Classification (NCBI taxonomy): domain Eukaryota; kingdom Metazoa; phylum Chordata; class Actinopteri; order Kurtiformes; family Apogonidae; genus Siphamia; species Siphamia tubifer. The sequence continues at coordinate 57,488,921 of CM035794.1, read as the reverse complement.
TAATAAAATGCCTCATTTTCATTGAAAAAAGCACAGAAATACATGATAAATAATTTAAAGGTAAAATAAAGAGAAAAGTTAATTTGGGAACTGCCATAAAAGGAGCACTGAAGGTTCAAATAAAGGGTGAAACCTTTAATTTTTATATTCTTAACTACTTTGTTTTTACACAAGACTACATTTTATTTATTTAAAGAGTAATTCCTGCTATTTTATTAAGATTTTAGCATTCATTTTTTGTGAGAAATCTGAGCTCAAGACAAAGAGGTTCAAGAGGAAGTAAATACTGAATAGTTGTTCTAGAATCTAACTTAAAAATAAAGTCTATAGTCTAAAAATAAAGTTATAAAGTAAAGGGTGATGATAGATATTTCAACAGGTATCGATATACCTCTATGTGCTGGGGCACTGTAAAGGGGGAGGTAAACATGACAAATGCATGGGGCCCAGAATTCCTAGTCCCACGTACACCTCCCACACCCCCCTAGCTCCATCACTCTGACAGTTACTTTGTTTTACAGAGGACCCATAATGTCTCACTTTCATGCTAGTGCTGCCCTAGTCTATATGTACAAACAGAATATTTCAAATGCTCAAAGACAAAAATAGTGGAAAAAAAATAATACATCTGTAGAATCTGTAAAAACCTGGCTTCAAAACCCATCAAACACCAGCCTGTAAAGACAGACAAGGACATGAGGCTTTCCCACCCCAGCTGTGATCCTGACTTCAGATATCACCCAGTTATCTGCGTAGCCGTAGCGATGCAGGATGCAGATGGAGCGGCTCGCCAGCTTCCCGGCAGTGTCAAAGGGTTCATTTCTCTCCCTGTCTCTGCTGTTACTCCACTCTGACTCACTTTTTCCACTCTTTCTCATCCCCGTCCCTTTGTGTCTCCCACAATCTTCACTTGGTGTCATTTTGTTCTCTTCTTCTGCCTAACTCTGTCTGGCATCTCTTTCTCTCTGCCTTTTCTCTTTCTTTGTCTGAACACACCAGCACTCTTTATCTGACCCACACATCACCGCTCTCATCATTTGCCTCTGAGGCTCTTGTGATGCGATCCTGCTTTGACATGTTTTCCCTTCGCCTTAATTCAGTGGTCTCAACCCACTAATTCTTGATGGAATGAGCTGCTGATGTGTGTATACACTGTGCATGTACTTATATGAGGGCTGAGATGTCACCACACTGTTACCAAGAGCCCTGTCAAAGAGGTCTGTATGAGGAACTGTCAGTCTTCCTGGTTCTCATAATCCATCTACGTGTTGATGTGTTGCACTAAGCAAGATTTTATTGAACAGGTCGAAAAGTTTGAAGTCCTTCCAGCAGCCCCAAGAGGCTATTAAGTTTACTACACCTCAAAATATCAAACCATTACCCCATGGAAATCTTACTATCTCGAGGAAGAGAAAAGCATAAATACTTACAAATACATGAGTGCTAAATCCATATTTTCTAAGTTATCCTTTCCAGCCTGAGCATTGTAATCACAAGCAAAGTAATACGCTAGAAAGTGTTGGTTTATGTGAGTTTCATAACAATGAGTCTATCAATACACAACTGTTAGAACTGGTTTTGTGCTTCAGTTAAAAAGTTCACACATTTCTATTTAGATTACAATTGCCTCATCACATTTTTATTTACATGTATATTATATGCGTATTTGAGTAATAATAGCATCAGTATTGATGTTATTGCAATCCTATCAAGTGCTTATAAAAACTGAAAGAAAGAGAAGCTGAAATAAAAGCCTGGAGTCCAGGAGCATCACAGCCTTTTGACCATCATGTAATTTAATTTAGGAATTCATCCTTTGTTTGTATCAACTTAAGTTGTAAGTAGAGATAAAAAACAAAAGAGGGTGGATTCCAGACCCTCTGTTTACTGATACGTGTCATGTACAGTTAAAACATTACACTCACATCAGAAAGACACAACCCACTGAAAACGGCATTGAACTCTGTGAACTCACTGACAACAACGTAAATGAAAAATTACACATGTTGCCTCATCACCTTTTTAAGCCATAGTATAACTTTAAAAAATGAACTTCTATGATATGTCTCACTGGCCTTTGTTTATGATAACAGCCTCTATGGTATTTTCCATTTCAAAGGCTCGGGGGGGAAAAAATACTTAGATCCACTTCTGAGTTCTCTAGTGTTTCGCTTTTGATCTCAAGATGAGTGTTCACTGTGCAGTGAAATCACAGTACAACATTAGCTATCATTGGCTCGGAAATGGAGTCAGCTAATATCAAGAAATGACTGGCAACCACCTGAGAATGTTATATAATGAACCTTTATGTATGGGTGTTTCCTGAACACTGTGAAGAATTAACTCTGATGGTGGAGCTAGAGGGACTAGAGGTACTGTCATTAGGATCCATCCTATGGGAGACATGAATATGAACGAGCACTAAAATAACTGAGACATTTCATGGCAAAGGGGGTCAACAGCTGCACAATAATAGTAGAATGAAAACTGAGGCTGATTTAGAGTAACCTGACTAAAGATGTAGATTAATGTGATTTGTATTAAAGAAAAAAAGTCCTAAACATGAGTCATGTGATCTCCAATGACAGCCAAAGCATCTTGATGTGAACACCATTGTCTATACCTAAACACATTTCCCTTTACTTTCTATTTTTATTAAAAATTTTTACAATTGTTACTCTTTAACACAGTTCCTGCTGCAACACATTGCAATTTGCATCTTACAATTTGTCCTGTGTATCTAATGTCACTCTATATAACTTCATTAAATGTCATCAGCGACAGAGTCAGACATTTTTTTTGTACAAAGATACAGCAAAACACCAAAAGAAATATAGAAATCTGCAGTCATTAGACACTTACACAGAACTACAGACCAAAGACCCATCACACACAATGACAATTTTCAGGAAAGAAATAATATAACTCAGAAATAATATTTCTTATCTCATTATTTTCATTGATTGAACCTGACTATGAAGCTGAAATAAATAAGTTAAGAGGGAAGAGGAATTCATTTTGAACTATAAAATTTCCTATGGGATGGCTTATGACAAAAATCATTATGTATTAAGGAACATTTTCCAGCATCAGAAACTAAAGAACCCATGGAGAGACCATGAGCTTTTTTGTTTAAACTAAATAAAAGCTGTAATTAAATGAGTGACAGATCTGAACAGTATAATGCACATCTGCAACTAAATGTGCAAAATAAATTATTTAGTCAACTCAACATATGCTGCATGTTTTCACCAACTGTCAGTGCATTTCCTATTCTGACATCATGCCAATGATACACTGGTATGCATCAAACTCTAGGCATAGGGACCAATTTGGTATTAAATAATTCACTTGTCTTTCAGTAGTCAGCCCCCCGGAACTTGAAAACAGTCCATCATATATGTGGAGGTCCATGGGGGAGGCAGTTCATTCTTAGAGAATTTAATGATAGCTTTCCACCCAGTGGACTGGCTTTAATGCGTGGTTAAATCATGAAAATGATGCATATGCAAAACATCAGCTTTAGAGGGATGTACCAGCTTAAATGGTTAAGACAACGTCAATTAGAAGCTGCCCAGAGCACGGAAAAAGCTCACAGGTGATTGGCTGAACAAAAGACTTCCTGGAGATACCGTAGCAACAACGCTGCCCTTGTGTGATCATCCGCAACCAATCACTTGGTGCAAATTTATCGCTGGGGTCAGGTTTGCAATCAGCACTTTCTCATTTGTCAGGGATGAATGTGAAAATTAGAAGCATCATCAACCTGGAAAACAATGTGTTGATAAGGGTGGGTGGGTGTGTGTGTGTGTGTGTGTGTGTGTGAAGAAGAAAGGAAAAGCAGTATTTCCAAATGTTCTTTTTGCAACTTTTTAATTTTTCATCTTTAACTCCGAGACCCTGCAGAGTCTCCATGTGGGTAATCACAGTGATACAGTATGAACATCATGCAGCTCAGGGAGAATTGATGCTCAGGACACAATCTTGACTTTGCATGTGGATTCCTGACAGCTTTGCCAAGTCAACCCTGTCTAACAGGAATTAAGCTTTAATTCTACGGTAATTGTTACTGCAAATACATTAATATTAATTAGTGTAATTGTTCATAAACATCATTCATCAATCATCATCTTAATTAAATCCAATTCATTACAATTTACAAAGTCAGCTGTTTGTGACAGTTTTTATCGTTAGTTTTAGAAACAAAGCAACTGGTTTGGTAATAATGCAGGCAGCATGACATCCATTAGAAAATGTAAATGGATGTGAAATGTAGTTGGACATGAACATGGTTTCTTAGTCAGGAGTGACCAAATTGGTTAGCTGTAGGTTTGAAAGGCAGTGACAAAATAATAAAGTAATCCAACCACAGCCTTAAACACATTTAGTCTTAAATGTTCAATCTGATAGGTGATCTTTTTAGCTTTACTGAAATCTAACTTGTCTCACACATGTTACTCACATTACACACTGACCCCTTTTAAACAACTAATTGCTCCATTTAACACAATATAACAAAGACAATTATAACACAGAGATGCAGAATTACACTCATCACATCTCTGCAAACATGTGTACAAGGGTAGTCTATGCAGTACAATATTAAAGCTGACAGAACAGACTTAGTATGAGGCTTCAGGGACAAGACATAACCCATCAAGTCAGGCAATTACTGCTCTCACCCCAGTGTAACCACAGAATTGCTGCCAGGAATATCAAAAATCCCCTTGCTAAAAAGCATTGGTCTCATAGCTGAAGGCAATAGTCAAGACGGATACAGAAAGCTTATCTACTGGTATGATGATTTCCCTCATACCGAAATGGTAACCAAAGTGCGCCAAATCAATTCCCCTACCAGATGAATATTTGATGTCACTCTTAGCTCAATGTTGCTTCACCTAGAAAACATTATCTTCTGTTTTATAGCTCATCCTCAGAGAGTCGACCCTATCTTTACGTATACCAAACAGTGCATAGCTTTGTTTTTAGATTACTTTTGTTGTTGCATATTGGAAACATTGAAAAGCACAGATATGGAGCAAACAGTGATGAACCTGTAAACTAAATGGCCCATACTAATTAATTGCTATTTGATTTTTTTTTTAGAGAGATTGCAAAGATGTATTTGGCCCCTTATCCAAAGAGCTTTTCAATTATTAACACTAAAAAAATCCATCCCTTCTGCACTTCACCAAAACAGGGATGAAATGTTGTTGCTTGGCAGCCAAAGCAACAACCCATGTCTGTCTTTATAAGAGGGGGGGGGGGGGGGGGGGGGGGCATTCCCAGGTGGCACTGAGGTCTAAAAGGAGAAAAAAAAAAATAAGTACAATCATGTTTTTTATGGGATCCTAATAGTGCTACAAATGTCAGACTTGATGTATTACTGCGCGTTTGCAGTGCTCAGATGTTCCCGGAGCTTCGCCTGGACAATCATTACGCTTATCAAAAGCACTTCATTAGAGGAATCAGGTCAGAGTCTGACAGAGGAGATAGAGTCTGTGTGTTTTATGTGTCCTTATAACTGTGGATGCATGCATGTTTTCACCCATAAGCTCCATCGCTCTAACGCTTTTATTCTATGAGCTTCACTTTATCTAAGCACATGTTTTCATTGTGCGTTTGTGAATGTACAGTATATCCCCCACACATGTTCACTACAAAATGAATTCATGATTTTCTATTGAACAGAAACTGGTGCTATTGTCCTTAATTCCCACATTTTGCAGACAGTGTGAACTCCTGACGCCCAAGTTCTCTGTATCGATCGAGTCACCAGTGCCCCTGATGAATCTGACCTAACAGAGGTCACAGTGTTGTGTTCACAGACACAGTCAAATCGAAGCCCTGATAAGCCTACTATTACCATCTGAAGTTCTGCCCTCTGTAGTGAAACAGCACACCGTTAGAGCACAGAATATCATCTAACAGGAAAAGTGTTTGTCTCACTTTACTGGTATATTATTCTCCCCTTATTCCCATAGTGGTTTACATTAAAAAAAATTGATGCTCAAATACTAAGTAAATATATAGTCCCTGGGGGGTGGGGGGAAATAAGCCTTGCCCACACCATAAGCCTAGATAAAAGACTGGAGGCACTGAGGGGGAGCAGTAACTGCACCTTTCACCCACTTGTCTTTATAAATAGCTATTAGGAGATATGGAACAAAGGGGCTAATGGGAATTGAAACAATAGCAGCAATTGGATCAAAATGTTCTTCTTTTTGTAAAGGGAACAACAAACCAGGCAATACACTTTTATCCTTTGGCTTCAACATATGCACAGTTAGAACAATGAAAATAGAAAGGCAGGTTTCCTTCTTAAAAACCAGAGCACGCAGCAGCAGAAAACACAGAACGACGATTTAGAAGCAAAACAAAAACAAATGTTTTGCCTACCTTTTTCTGGTCCTCCAGCTTTTGACTTGTTGACTTCTTGCCATGTTTACTGGCTTCCGGTAAATCCATCCCTGGTCCAAATTAAAAAAATAACTCCAGGAAAAACAGGAAATGAGTAAGAAGAGAATCCAAGTCGCTACAGTTTGCCAATGAAGGCCTGTGTCCGGCTCACGCCTTCACCCGGACACAGGCGATCCATGGCCGTGGCGGTGAGCACTGCTAGTAAAATGTTCTTGAAAGAATATTAATACTTGGGGTACTTTCGACTACGTATGCCAAATGGGGTTTTTACCAAGGGAGAACAATCATGATAGCTGGCCCAAAATCAAGACTGCAAATGAAGACGTGTAGTTTGACTTGAGTGTGGCAGCTGGTGTAGTCTCTTCCTTACAGTGTAGACAACATCCTTGGATCAAGCTGTGTGTCTTCCCTCCACATCTGCAAAAATAGGAGAGATAAGATGATATAATTCAAATGAAAAAAGACCCCCGTCTCCCAAAAAAAAAGAAAAAGCAGAAATGCAATTTTAGATTCACAATTAATGCAAATACACTCGGTCTTCCCCAAAAGTCAATATTCCCTTCGGTGCAACAGTGTACAAATGGTGAGGGTATCTGCATATCAAAGTCAATGTTGCCATGGCGCTCAGAGAGGGAAAGAGAAGGAGAAGCTCCTTCTACATGCTGTTTGTTCTAAACTGAATGATTGTTTCTGATTGTTGTCTTTTTTTTTTTCTCCAAACCTATTTTCCAGCAAAATAACAGAGGAAGGATTGAGTCATCTTGAGGTCGGGTAAACTCGCAACATGGGAAGGGTCCAAGCATGGAAAGATAACCACAGGATCAGGCTGGCCCCTCCATGGACTCTACTCGGGTTCAACTTGTCTGTTTCATTTACTTGTATACTGAATAATGTAAGATCTGTCATTCAAAATGTCATAACAACACATGCAAAATTCTACCAAATTATTTACATTAGATTTATAATTTAAAATAATGGTTTTATGTGAATCCCCAAAATTAACTAGTGCAAACTTGGAATGCAGACTTTCAAAAACTATTTAGCTTTCACACATATTTATCAATAGTAAGACCAGCAGATGCTGCCAGCATAAAATGAAGTTGCATAGCAGCAAAAAAACCCACCAAGTTTTCACTTATTACAGTAGACAGTTAAAGCAAACTGAATGCTGATGTGGGGGGAAATAGAGAGAAAAATGTGGATTAAGATAGAGGGTTTAAAGTGAGATGTTGCATAAATTTGGCATTTGCACGAGCATTTGCAAACTAAAATACTACCATTGGTGACATGTTGAGACCCTGGACCAGAATTTAATTTGTTTATACCTCAAATGCTAGAGCACAACAATTACTATAATTTGACAATAACAGATTGCACAAAAACGGCAAACTGCAAACTGATACTGTAGTTTGTTCTGAGGGCAAATTGGAGACAGAACAATCTCCATGCCAGCACTAATACAGGATACAGTCTTATATAGTTTTCCACACGCTCAAAGGTTAGTACATTGGCACTAAAATCCATACCCTTTACACTGCTCTTCAGTCACCATGCATCCATAGAAACCAATCTAATGCTCCCATAATCCTTCAAAGTAACACACTGTGAGACAAGCCATCATCGAAAACAGCCTCCAGAGCCCACCACCACCAGACCATTAGGGAACATGACTTGTGCTTGACTTAGTCTCCTCTCTAAACACCGGCCAGATCTTAACCGTTTCCTTCACTTCCAAACACTTCCCCAGTTCTTAAGTGCTATGTCACAGTGTGACCCTGTTGGTTACTGAAGGGCAATCATGTCAAGTGCTTCCAACTCAGGATTGGTTCTTAGGGGACATCATGAATCAAGTGATGTCGTCCAATGAGATTTTCCATTGAAACTCAGACTTGGTTGCAAGCAATATGCTGTGAGAGGCACTTCTTTTAAGTACCACAGGGATGTTGTTCCATTAAATTAAGTTGTAGCCTCAAACGGCAAAGAATGTACAGAGAATATTTGCAGCACAGGTGATGAAGAAAATTCATCCAGTGTTCCAATAAAATAGGGACACAACACTTTATGGCATAAGCAATAATACCACATCCTAGAAATGCTAAATTTGCTAAAAGCACAGCTGTACTGCTCCTAGACTTCTCCATTTCCCTTGGCAGGGGAATTATATGGGGGCTGTTCTAAACTCATGCATACTGCATGATTGCTAATTTGCCCCTTTTTTCTTCTTGAATATTAAAAAAGAAACAATGAACCTCACAGGGAATAGCATGGCACACTTTCTGTTTGCTGTGAGGAGGAGGCTAGCTGGCAGTCGTTGTTACAGAGTGATAAGGTGGCCAACAATGTGGGTCATTCCGGTCAGAGGTCATTCCCCATCTGCTTTATTTGACAAGCAACAGCAGGACTAGAGCATCCTTATCAAGGAAGGAAGGACAGAGTATTCAGAAAGAAAAAGAAAAAAGTTTGATTTGACAAATATATGCTGCATCTTGTAATCCAGACCATCAACGGGGGAACATGCTTTGATGATTTACAGTACAGTTGGTTTGTAAACATTATTTATTTATTTTATTGCTTTATTTTATTGAAATATTTCTTGATACAGTACTGTTGCATGAAGTATTGGTTTGTCTATTGCCACAGAAGTAATCAGCACCATTGTTATATCATGTCTAGACTGGTAATGTATGTCCCAAAAGAATACCAAAGCAATCATATAGCAAACACATCAGTTTAGTACACAACAAGCATTTAGTTCACTCAGTTATGCATTTCACTGTAATGTGGAAAACCCAAGTTCAACTCTATGTATTTTTTTTAAAAAAATACACTAAACTGATACAGAACTGAGTGATAGGAATGCCATAACCATGACAGTAACACTGTATAACAGACAAGACACTTTATAAAATCTGACTTTCTGTCTGATTATGTCTGTGAAGATGCATTTACAAAAACACAATCACAGATTTAACATTTATTTGAAGTCTGAAAGTAGAATGGGAAACACCACTTCCCCTGCCATTAGTAACCTACTTATGCAGTGTCATACATAAGAGAAATATTTAGGATTTTTCAAATTACACATTTCCTACAAGGTTGAGACAAAAATGCTTTGTAATACTTGTCATAACTACTCATTAAAAAGAATCAGAATTTTTTTTTAAAAGTGATGGAAGTGAAGTGTTTGCTGCAGATAGATAGAGCTCTATAAATTGTAAAATCCCCTTTGAATTAAAAAAAATATGAATAAATCCAACATGATTCTCTCTACATCTCCAACTGTGTTCCTGTAATCTATTTATTGTTTGAGATATTAGTGTGTGCTTTATTCCCACACGGTAGTAAAGACTCTTATTTGAAGTGAAATCTCCATATTTATGAGAAGCAGCCGCTGCAGTTTCATCACTGCCTGCAGTGTAGTGATGATCCCGCTTTCCATCTCTACAGTCCACTGGTCTTTCTCCAGCACTTGGTATTCAACGAGTGTCTGTAACTCTCCAAGTGGTCAATAAAGTTTGATTCATGAGGCCTGAGGCCGTAACTACACACTGCTGCTTTAATTTGAAGAGATGTAAATGATGGCCATAGATCCAGCCTGATTTCCTCAGGGAGAGCAACAGGGTTGGGGAAGCATGTGCTGTAAATTATCACCTCGATAGGTCAGAGGTCAAACATAAAGAACACCCTCTATCTCATTAAAATACTATAATGTCCTAATGACGTTCCTTCAATATAAACCTCATTTTATCAGCCTTGGAGGGAATCAGAGCCAATCAAAACACATCTAATAGGCTCACAAAAATAAAAATCACAAAATTAAAGACTCGTTTGGCACATGTAGCATGATGGGACATAGGATAATTTGTAAATCATTTATTAATATTAAAGTAGTACAGTGTAAGTATGATGTTATAGATTCTTACCAACACTAATCTTGGTATACAATAAATCTACATTAATTCACATGTTTTTATTCATTCACATCTTCTTACAGTACAGACTGGAGACTAATATGGTCTGAAAACCCTGCATGGCAGCAGAGACAAAGACCACAGTATGGCAGGAAGTGATGAGAAGTAGAGTAATGAGGATTTTTTTCAGCAATTAGGACATTTGTAATTGCCTTACCATACTTAACTGGGCTCTGCAATCTGGCCCATTAATAATACTGATAAATCTGATAAATGTAACAGGGATCCATTGCTCCACATTATAGCACTTAAGCGACGAAGCTGACCACTGTGTATTCTTATATAGGGGTGTGTATTGGAAAAAAATGTGCAATATACAAATCACAATATTATAGGATCGCAATACAATATATCATGATGTATCATCATACAGTACTACTAGCAAGAGATTTTTTTTCCTTTTTTTCCCCTGGAATTACTGAATCACACCAAAGACTAAGCACATTTTTATTTGATCAGAATAGGATCTAATGTTATATCACAACATTTTCCTCTGTAAAAACATGCTGATTGGTGGAACCAGATAGGATGCCATTTAAAAATCCCCTGGACCCAGAAGCATTCTCTCCCTGCCAGCTTCCAACCATAGATCCTGTGTTTTGTTTGCCAGCTTTGTGCAATGAGTACAGTTGTGTGTTGTAAATAATTGTAAATAGTATTTTGTTTGTGGTATTTTGTAGGGGAGGCTGGCTCGTTTTGCTTTCACCTTTTCCACCTTTTGGTTCAAGGAGTTTAAAGTTATTTTATTTTCGGAAGCTAGTTTAGGAGCTAAGACTTTTTGTCTGCTTTGATGAAGACCTTTTGTTTGTTGTTTTAAATGAGCACCCCCCTACCTTATTTGAGTTGTTAAATAGACATAGGTATAAGGTGCTATACTGAGTATACCTACTTATTTTCCAGGCATCATTGAGCATACTGTACCCACTTCTAAATCTCCCTGATGTGCACCATTCAATACTATTTGGGAGCAAAATTGCCCATTTTTCCCCACCATTGTGAAGTCATGACCCATGCTACTCTGCCTCTAATTAACCAGTGTTTGCTTCCTTCACTGATTAGATTGGTTAACTGTAGGCAAGAGGACTGATGAGCCAATTCAGAGGCAGAGTAGGTCGGGTCATGCCAGGAAAATATTACAAATATTACTACTAGCGGTGGCCACCTCTGGAATCTGATTGCACACTGCAGGTGCCAGTGCCACCTCAGTTGATTGACAGGTGACTGCATGTCTTATTGAATGATGCATGATTATTGGAAATGTGTACGTATCACTGTGAAGAAAGTTTTAAGGTGGTTTCCAAATGAGGAGATGAGATGTTCTTGACAGTAGATAAAGTATGTGAGTAGCTTAACATTATGAAAGGCTAACGTTACCCTATGTTTTCCTCAGGATGAATACATGTGACAATCATGTAGCTGCTTGTTTGATCAGCAAAACCTCCAAACCTCCTGGGGTCCATTTGCTCACCCCGAAAACCCTTCACTTGGGGCTTAACAGACTCCGAGTTTTCATTAAACCTGCTTTGTGATGTGGAGAGGTCATGATAATGTAACAATAGTAAAGAAATACTACTGATGGATTTTTGGGTAATAACTAAATAGTCATATATATTATTGACATCAAAGGGAATTTTTATGGTCTATGGTACTTAAACAAAAAAAGGGGGGGGGGGAGTATACCTTCTTCTTTAGGGACCACTGCACCACTGTAAATAAATATATTGGGGACATTGGGAAAAAATTTGTGATTGGGATTTGGGAGAGGCCAAGAAGAGCATATTATGTATTTCCTACTCAGTAATGAAACTAAGGCAGTAAAATCTACAGAATTATACAAATATGAATATACCAATACAGTAACATTCCTATACAAAGATGGAAAATGATTAAACACTCTATGAAATGACAATAACTATCCTATTGTATGGTGTATTTACAGCAGAATATTACACTGGGAACCATATGGGAAAACAAAGAAACCAGATGGTACTGCAAATATTAATGATGTGCAAAATGCACATTGTCATATTAATATAAATAAGTTTGCAGCGGCCATATGCGTATGTACATAACTGTGTAGGTGTGTATGTACATAAATGACCTGCAGGGTATTTTACAGTATTGTGAATGTTTTCAGGTTCTGGACAGTTAGGCTCCAATTGAGAGCAAAGTACTCAAGTTTGCTGCATCAGGCAAAGTCAACGTCTACCGGACACACTGTGGTGGCTGGTCCACTTGTATTACTTTCAGGAAGCTATTAAGAGCAAAAAGGGAAACCCACAAAGAGCAGATATGAGATATGTCTGGTCTGAGAAAAAAACAACAAAGAAGAAGAAGACATAACTGAGCATCAAAAACTGTTCTTTTACATCAGTTGCCCACATATTCCTTGGTTAATAAAACTGCACATCTTCTCCAGGTGTTCTCAGATGCTCATTGTGGTTTAATGGTGCAGCTCACAGAAACTAACTTGCTCCTGCAACATCCCAGCAGAAGTAATTTGGCAAATAAGGTGCAAAGGAGCCGGCAGCTACAGTTCCTGGGGTAGATTTAATACAAGGACATGCACAAGTAAACATCCACGATTGAACGTTAGCAAAGCTTTGATCCGTCATCAGAGTCATATCACACTGTTTATAGCCAGACTCACATGAGAGAATTTAGATAGGTTTAGAGGCAAAAGGACAGAGAGAGAGAGAGAGAGAGAGAGAGAGAGAGAGAAAGAGAGAGAGAGATTCAAGAAGAGAATGAAAGAAAAGAGAAGAAAGAGAAAATGGTGGAGGTCAAATTTCAGGGAAACCTGGGGAGCTTGTAACTAAGTCACAGCAGGTGCGAAACAAGTATGACTGAAAACAAATCATGACAGGAAGCCCTGGGCAGCCTGATAGCATTAAATATATATGTACAGCTAAAGGTATCAATCTATTTTAATGTATTTAATTAGCACTGAGAAACAATCTGGATCTCTGACTTTCTCTGTTGTCACGGAAACAGAGTAGAAAAGGAGGCTGCATCAAGTACATGTGGCTTCAGGTATCCTGGGTATCTTTAATAGGGTAATCACTATTGTGAAGGTGAAGTCTGACACAGGAAGCATCAGCTCATTAGTCTGAGAAGTGCATGTTGCCATGTCAATTTTGTGTTGTTTGTTTTGTTCCACACACTTGCCTGAGCCTGACATCTCCTTGGCTTTGTGCTGTTTATTGTTTCCAGAGACAAGAGTGTTTTGTGATGACAGCAATACGAATCAGCAATGATGTCAGGAACCTAACAGCTAAAGCAGTGTTTGAATGTACCACTGCTCTCCTGCCTTTTACATACATAGGAACATTAGTTACAATTCAAAATCTAATAGAAATCCCAAAAAACATCATAGGAAGGGAAGTTGCGAGGACTAATAACAGCTAGGTTATAAATGTGTAAAATGCATACTGGTAAAAGAGGACATTTATAAGGAAACCAAAATCAAACATGGAATATGTTTATACTTTTATCTGTAAATTTTAAGTCTCAAAACTACCAAGAATACACTACGCTCACTAATTATGCAGAGTATTGCACGGCATTTGCACCACAATCGATTCAATTACAGGGATCCATTCACAATAGATTTTACACTAATTTACACTAATGACATCCTATCATAAGGACTTGCCTTGTTTCTTTTTTGTTGTTTTTTTGGGGGAGGGGTTGCATTTGAATACAATTACAAACACAGCACAGCAGTATTAACTTAATTAACAGCAGATCAGTCTAGATCTGACAGTCATTAATGTTGTTTGTGGTGGAACTGTTCTTTTTAGGATGGCAGGATTATATGATGAAGTGTTTGTAAAGATTAATTCTCTCAGGACTTGAAATAAAATTCAAAACGACTCCATCCCTCCATTATCTGACTAAAGACTTGGCGACACAGACAGACGGACGGACAGATAGATTATATTCAATATTAATTCAGTTATTAAGTAATTTAATCAAAAAGAGCAACTGAGAGAAAAAACATTAACTGAGTTAGTGTTCAGTTAGCGCCCCTTTTCTACAGGCAGTAACAGCACCAAAACTGCATGTGGCAAATTGCACAAACCTTCAGTGTTTTTTGCAAAAAGGTTTATTTGTATATAAAAGGACTGATTTTGTTCAGAATGTATAAATAATTTGTGACTCACATTTAATGGTATGCACAGGTGGTGCTAGTTCACGTGCCCTTTGCCCTCAGTATCAACTATGTGCCCTCTGCATCTTGATGGGTTTTTTTAATATACAATCCCTTTTTTTATACATATGATCCCTTGCTATATCATGCTTCACTTTTTGTGGCTTCACTATTTTGTGGATTTTTTTTTTGTGTTCTGCATCCTGTCTGTAGACCATAGTCAATCACTGTCCTCTGTGTCGAGTCGACTACAGAATATGTTCAGCTTTGACAACTTTATGAAAATGTTCTATTAGCAGTGTGACTCTGAAGTGCTGCATATTTGACAGTTTTCTTCCACAAAACTCACAATGGCGATGAAACATTTTGCATTGATAAAAACACCTGTGGTCAAAGGCAGCCAAAAATCAGAGGAAGAAGAGAACCATCACACAGAAAGTTGGATTTATGGACATACTGAAGGAAGTAGGAAGGTCTGCAGATGTAGCTTCCATTACAGAATAAATTAATTGTAGGTCTGTTCCATTAAAAAGGAGAGAAATAACATAAGAATGACAGCAGCAAAAAGACTATGTAAAAAGGTGTCCAGGTGTCCACAGCAAGGCCATGGTAAGGATGGAATTTGCTTTAACTTTGTAGATCAGTGACTGTGGGAAAAACAACATTATGCCCTGAAGAAAAAACTGTGGCAACAACTACCCATACTATGTTCTTCACTGGGAAAAAAGGCACCTGCACCAAAGCAAGGATGCAGAGATACGATCAGAAGAACTATGAAATACACGTGAGAGACTATTAATAATTTATTATGTCCAACCTTTAAACAAGACAGATATGTGAGAAAATGTTAATGTCTGTCTGAGAAAAACGTATGTAAAGTGTGTGGTGAGCAGTTTTATAGCCTTAAAACATATAGAATATGTGTGGGAAAAAAAAAATGGTGACTACTTCGCAGGTTTTACCTATCATGGGCTATTTTGAGAACATGAAACACACAGGCACAAACACAGGCACACTCATGCCCCAAATGTGTCTTCAGAACACAACTGTGTCGGTAGAGAATTGAACTCATGGCATTTACAGCCTGGTGCGGTGATCTTAGTGTTGTAATGCATTGAATCTTCTCATTAAACAGTCTGATTTAATTAACATATTTGGTTCTTTCTGCTCTCCTGCAATAGGCCATCTACCAGCATGGATAATACCATTACACAAAATGGGTTTCAGATTATTTTTTTTAATCTCACACTCACACAGCCAGTGGTTCTACATGCTGTGAGTGATGGGAATGTCTGCTCTTTTCTGTTCTTTTGGCTCAGCTCCTAAAGAATATCCTGATCGTTCAATTACTAAATGGCTCTTACTTTCGAATTTTTTGTTGACTTTTATTTTACTATAACTGCAAAAATCAATGGGATGCGTGTTGAAAACCCTTTCATGTGCAGTGTTTTTATGAGAAGCTTTATAGTTTAATATTTTAATCAAACATTTTATTGCACAAATGAACAACAAAACTGCAACTAAATCCACATAACAAAACTAGAAGCCAACTCAAGCAAACACTTTTATAAAAACCTTGTAATTGTTTTATTTTTTGCATTTATTCTGTTACAAAACGGTTCTTCCTTTTATTTAATATTTTAATTAACTATTTTTATTGCACAAACGAGGTAAGCAGCAAAATATTTTGATTCACTAAAAATCATTGCATCTTTAGACCATGACACATCACCACATGCCCCCCAAAATGTCTGCATGTGCCACTGGTAATATCCATACACAGGTGAAACATTTGTGCTATTTGATATTAAATTAAACCCTTATTTAGACTTCAACATTTTTATTTTCACTGTTTTCCTGCTTGATTTTGTCTCTGTGTGTTTATTTGCTCCTTCACCTGCTTTTCTTTCTTTATTCTATTCATTATTCACAAATTTCTTCTCCATCCTTTTGTCATTGTCAGAATTGGACATCATATTGGAGGTGATTTCTCATTATTTACTTTTCTTGTGGTGAGACGACTTTGTTGTGATTTAGGGCTTTATAAATAAAATTGAATTGAATTGAATTGAATTGAATTTAAACCTGCGCTCCTATGACACGAAGTGCGACAAAGGAAAAAGAATCCTGTTTTTCAGCTCTTTCATTCGTCCCAAACACCGGCTGCATTACCAGCCAATTACATTAAGATTACATTAATGTGCTTTCACACAGCCAAGCCTCCGCTGCACATGCCAAGCTCATTCTCCACCGTCAGCGGCTTTATGGGGACACGTAATCTTGTGATATTGTGTCGGGATTAACATCAAATCTCATTATGGCTGTGGGGGATCATGGGAGAGGGAAGGCTGGTGGAGGAGACGTTGGAAAGATGGTCATGTCTTAATTTTTTTAGGTTTTGATCACTGACTCCAGGGAGAAAAGAAAGACAGAAGGAGAATAGAAATTAGATCAGGGATGCAAATGGCAGTTGAGAGATTGATTTACTATACACAGATGCTCGAGAATTTGCCATGTATGACTATGAAATGCACACACACATACATATACAAAAAGGACAGATGACCATGACTATGGGGTTAAAGTGACAAAATGAGACATACAGCTACATGGCCCATCAAACAAAAATGAAACCTCCCTCTTCAGCTCACCAAGTATCTTCTATCCACATCCTCTATCCGTTAGTGTGTTCCACAGTCTTGTTTGCTCGCGCTTCATAAACCTCAATTTTATTACCAGTAGGTTTGTGAATGTTGTAATTGCATAAGTGATATACTGCTGGAACCTGAATACAGCCCAATTTCACTCCATTTAAAATGTCACCACAGGAAAGTGATGTTACAGGGAGCGCCGTGTTAAATAAAACACACTGTCTGCTGAAATAATAGGAGCCAAACTCACATTTCGATGCATACAAACTAATTCCCAGAAGGGTGAATCCAGGCTGTGTGCAAAAAGACATTTAAGCATTTTGTCTCGTGTATACACTCTTAAATCATTTTGCACTCAAGCGTAATAGTGCCCCATCTTCACACGCTGACAGCCAATACACACTGTCTTACAACTAAAACACACGCACAAAACAAAAAACACACAGACACACACAATTTCCCTCCCCCCAGCGGTGCAGTGAGCTGTTATTGAGCCTCAGGAGCCTCACTAAATCACACTGAGGCCCCAGCAGAAATGAGGGATAACAGCACAGCACTGTTACAACCATTGATTGCCGAATGCATCATCGTTTCGTATTCACAACAGGGTAGGGAGTGTTGGGGGAGGGATAGCTCGACGAGGGGTGCCGGCTATGCATGATGGAAATGCAGGCAATAGTTAAAAAAAATATGTGTGCTTATAACAGCAGTCAAACTCAACCATCATCAGGAGTTTTATAGCAATTACGCGGGGGTTCAATTCAAAATGCACACATTGAGAGATTCTGGAGGATTCTAAGGCAACAGCAATGACACTTCCAGGCAGAAGGAGCTGACATTTACCTGCATTTATTACAAGCTTTAAAGCCTGGCTTGTAAAAAAAAATGCTTTCAGGTTCACCCAACACTTTGCTACAGCTACAAACCTTTTACATATACAGTGGTATCTCAACTTACGAAAGACCCAGTTAATGAATTATCTAAGTAACGAAAAACCTTTATGTCAATTTTTCATCTCTAAATACAAAAAAAAATTTCATTTACGAAATAAAACCGAAACCCCCGATATGTAAATACAATACTTTATGTAATGTATGTAAATATGCAGTGTACGTAGCATCCCATTGGATATGAGGGAGCTACCCATGATGCTTTTCATGAGCCTTTGACCCTCATTCATCACTCATTCTAACAGGCGTAAAGGACAGAGTTACTGCTGTTGTTTTTCCCAGTGTGTTCATTGAAACTTTATTACAGTATGTATTTGTTATTCATCATGAGGCCAAAGAAAGTGATTCCTGGTGCAAATAAAAAGAAGAAGAGGGCTGTGCCATCAATAGAAGCGAAACAGGAGATGATAAAAAAAAAAAGAAGGCAGCCATCATTCCATCAGCATGAATTAAAGAGATGCTGGACAAATTTCGTCAACTTTCCGAATTTGTGGAAAAAAAACATCCCGAAAAAATTTTCATGAGTTGTGTTATGGCCCAATATGACGACGTATGCCTTGCACATTTTAAGAAGATTATGAAAAGTGGTCATAGGCAATCGTCTTTGGATCTGATCTCAACAAACATTGTTATGGATTTGTGACAAGTTTTAAAGATTTGATGAAAATTTGGTGACAAAAGTCATATGCACTGATGTCTGCCATGTTGG
This sequence comes from Siphamia tubifer, assembly GCA_020466265.1. Taxonomy (NCBI): domain Eukaryota; kingdom Metazoa; phylum Chordata; class Actinopteri; order Kurtiformes; family Apogonidae; genus Siphamia; species Siphamia tubifer. Next base: position 57,470,067 of record CM035794.1, on the reverse strand, counting down.
ACTTTGATAGACAGGTCATGATTGACAGCACAATGAAGTGTCTTTTAATTTACTGCTTTCTCCCCTCATGGATCATAGTTGTGGTTAATAGGTTTCACTAACAAGACCAGTGAAATTACTTTGACATTCAATGCTTAATGACGTTTTACAGTCACTGAGGTGATGCTCCACCCTTTGTCCACATACAGTCACATCTGAAGGCATCAGTTGAATCACAAACTAGTGGCTTCAAAAAAGGTGTTGGGTCCATTTATTATATACAGTCTATGTGCTGCAAATGTGAATTTTTTTTTTTTTCAGTTGAGTGTTATAACCTTTTCTAACAATAAAATTATGTTTTTTAAATAATTGCCTGCAATGACAAGTTATTCCATTAGTTCACAGAAAATTAATCAGCAATATTTTCAACATTTTCAAGCTGTGGTGCCATGATAAAAATCTTTATTTAATAACGATGACAATGTCATGACAAGATAAATAGTCACACATTAATAACTGCAGCTGTGCAGGGAGTTCAGCATTACTGAAATTTATATAATCCATTAAATAGGAAATTAGAAACAACTTCAAGTGCTCCATTTTATCCATAAAACTGTTGTATCTGTCACTGCAGCATACAGGGTGTCAACAAGTGCCACAGCAGAATGTCTAAAATTAGAACTTGTCGATCTATACTAGTGTTTTGGGGGGGGGTTTGGGTTCATTTTTTACAAAAACAACTTTGTGACCAGTCACTAGAACAACAGTAAGTATAAAATAAAATTCATTTACTGACTATTTTTCTTTTATAATACTAGATTCCTTTCAACTACAGTAATAGATTTAGCAGATCAAATACAGAATACTGTCTGGAAACAAAACATACAGCTACTGACTTACAGTGACTTTCTGATAAAGAAGTATTGATCCAAAAATAATTTTAAAGTGGATACATTTCAGGAATCTGTTAATCAATTTTAATCTTGTGCAACTTCAGATACTGTTTTTTAAACAGTGTGAGTGGAAACTCACTCATGGGTCTCAATGGTTAATTCTATGATAACGCAGGTGTCTGTAGAGGTAATCTTTAAATGCATGAACATCTAAACCTGCAGGAAGTGTTGATGACAACTTCATCTGTATACGTTTTAATGTGCTCCCCTCCTGTAGTAACCATTTGGTTTGTACTTGTTTTATTTTAGGTTGACTCTAGTTTAAGTACAGTTACCATTGCTTCCAATCATCACCAGTGTTAGCAAAAGGTCCTGAATTTATTTGCGTATATAAAAAACTGTATATCATGACTTTCACACTAACTGAATGCCCTGTGGTGTGTCACACCACCCAGAAATCTGTTTGTGGGGAACAGTTAGGTGTGGTGATGGAGGAGAGGCTGGAGAGGACCCTTCAAGACTCCAGTATTCCATTAGCTGGTCTGTGATGTACCGCTCTACCAATGACATTCTCTCTCGCTCTCTCTCTCGCTCTCTCTCTCTCTCTCTCTCTCTCTCTCTCTCTCTCTCTCTCTCTCTCTCTCTCTCTCTCTCTCTCTCTCTCTCTCCCCCCACACACACACACACAAGGGAAACCAGTTTCCCCATCTCTTCCCAACACCCTCCCCCATCCCACCTCCTCCCTTCTTCATCCTCCTCCTCTTCCTTCACACACCTCACACCCTCTGTCAGTCACCATCCATCACAGAAGACCTCCACAGACTGGCTCACACACACACACACACACACACACACACACACACACACACACACACACACACAAACACACATGCACAGTCTCACACACACACACACACACACACTTGAGACTCTCACACTTCTACATCCACTCTACAGGCTCAGCCCTACCCAGACATGCACAGACTCACAGATCTTTGAGATTAGTGTTCTTTCTCTTTCTCACATGTACACACTCTACCACACAAACTCTTTCATCTGCACCTCTAAGCAGCTCAGAAAGCAAAAATCTCCATGGTTGAAGGGGAAACCCAATTAGTACACAATTAGCACCATCAGATCCACCTAAGAGAGAGTGCCTCACACTCCTGCTGCTAAAACAAAGCGACATACAGGATGGTGCTGCAAGGTCTGGGACTCATTCACTTCCCATAGCTTTTAAAGACTGCTGCTAATTTCCCAGAGTTTCTGATCAGTGCAGAAAAGCGTTGTGCTAATGAGACTCATTTCTTAACAACAAACAGTGGAGCGGTGGGCTGCATCAGTCTAATTAAAAGAAAAGGGGAGAAGGGGAAAACTCTGAGAAGTTGCTTCTAAAGGAGGCACATAAAGCACACGGTTATTCTTTTAAGCTAATCAACAAGTTAGCCAACAAGTCACAAAACAAAAGCACAGACGGGGACTTACAGTAAATGAAAGGCTCACCTTAAAATGCTTTAGCCAGTTTAAGGTGAAAATATATCCCACTAAGGATCCATCTGTAAATCCTCTGAGTATTGACCCAGTGTCCTGCACATCACATGTCCAAAAACACCTGCAGCACAGATCAAAAAGATTTCTCTGAAACACATCCTTGTTAACCCTTCTGTTCTGGGTACTTTCCTCCCCTAGTCTGAGGAAAACCTCCTCCTTTGACTGTGCATGTAAGACGACGGTGTAGTAATAGTAGTAGTAGTAGTAGTAGTAGTAGTAGTAGTAGTAGTAGTAGTAGTAGGAGTAGAACGGAGGGAGTAGGAGCAGGGAGGGGTGCGTGAAGCTCACATCATGAGAGAAGTCGTAATCTGTGCATCAGCGTGCTTTCCGCAAGGGAATGGAGCCACCACAGAAAAAGAAGGAGAAGATGATGAAGAAAAGCAAGGGGAGGAAGAGAGAGGCATGAAGGCAGGCAGCGGTGAATGAGTGGAGGATGCAAGTGCCCTCCCCTCACACTGCTCAGTCTCTCTCCCTCTCTCTCCTACACACTCATACCCCCCGCCCTGCTACAGATTGCATTGCACTGATGAAATTTTAATGGTTCTTTTAGGAAGAATAATGAACATGCTACTCCCAGGAGTTGCATGTATATGTGTGTAAGAAGGGTGGGTGTGTGTGTGTGTGTGTGTGTGTGGGGGGGGGGGGGGGGGGGGCTACTACACACACCTACAGAGGAATGCAACAAACGGGAATATCTGCATACACACAACATATGAGTGTGTTTTCCTCTTTAGCTTGTTCTCTCTTTTTATACTTGAGCATACTCCCACACAGCACAACCCTGCAGATTCACTCACACACTTCTTCTTCTTTCTTCATTTGCACACACACACACACACACGCACACACACACACACACTGGTGCAGACATACACATGCCATGCAGGCTTACACTCAACAACATCAAACACTCCTTCTGACAGACACACAAGCATACGCCCTCCCATCGCACAGGGAGGACGGGTGGGGGAGTAGACAGAGAGATCCAACCCATCCTCAAACTGCTCTCTTGGTGTGTTCACATCCACACACACACACACACACACATGGGCACACACCCCGATGAAGTGGAACAAAGAGCGGAGAGGCAGCATGTGGAGGCACCAGTAGGAACACCATGATGGGTGGAGAGGGATGAAGTGTGCCAGTAGACTGGAGTGCACTGTCTTCAAAGTACCTTCAGTGTGCTACAGTGGGCTATAGATGATGTAGTACACTACACAGGTTTTAAGAAAAAAAAATATTTAGAAATAAATGCTTACATGATGATGATGAAGATGATGAAATTCTTTACTCAGTCATCACATGATACAACCATTGTCAACACTAGAAATATTACCAACAGGTTAGTGTTGGCAAAAAAAAAGCCACAGGCAGACGTATATAATACTGATATTAATATTGGTCCTACATAACAAATTAAACTACCAGCATTCAATATAGGTAAAAGAAAAAAATCAATAATGAAAAAATATGAAAACATAAACATGTGAATATAAACCAGAAAAACAGAAAACATAAAGAGCTAAATTAATGGTAATTTAATATAGAGTACAAAATATATTGTGTTAGATCTTACGAATTGTAACCTTCAACGATTGCTCTACACACACCATTTAACATCATCCATTACAACCAATTGGACTTAATTCTACACTACGACGAACTGATATTGGTTTAACATTGAAGTATAGTTGTAAAACTGATGGAAATTAGATTTACATCATTGAAAGTGATGGCTCGGGGTATATCCCCAAATAATATCCCCTGGTGATTTATTATCAATCAGACAAATAGTTCCAGAGATATGAACAAAAAAGTGTTTAATGATTTTTACACTTTCAAACACTCCCTTATGGGCAATGTAGTAATCGTAAATTGTTCAAAATTGAATCGTTCCTCCTCTCCATGATTTTCATAGATATGGAAAACCAAATATCTTTCAAGTTATGGTGTGAACAAGAATGATATCTGGCTTTGCGGTCAGGCCAAAAACATAATATCTCTGTTTGGGGATATAATCATATTACATCTTAACAAGTGTAACTGTTAAAATTGCCCTAAATACTATTTAACAGAATCAATTACAACCGAATGCACTTCATTCTACACTGCAGTGAACCGATATTGATTTGCATTGATTTATTGCGTTTCTTAACATTCTGTACATTGATCAAAGTCATAATAAAAGAAAAAACAGTAAATGTGCAGAGAGAGGTAGAATGTCCAGACAGACTTTAAAAGCCTCCACCTAATACATAAACATTATGGAAGTTGTGAGACTTCCATAATCAATAGATTTAAAATACAAATAAAAGAAAGACAAAAATTTAAACAAATACACACACATACGTAATGGGCCCAAAAGATGATGTTTAACCCCCCCTCCGGCAAATCACCCCCATACACATCAATGCATTATCATATCATCTATTTTCCTTTGTACCCTGGTCCATACCATGGCAATTATTTAAGGAGAATTTAAGGAATTTTAGAAAACAGAACAGTTTCTACTCACATAAAAATTATAAAAATATGTTTAATAAAAACTGATTATCATAATTCCAATGACCACTTTCATCAGGAAGACAAAATTACTTGAGGATCATTATTTTTATATCAAAAACATTCCTTGATTAATAGTAGATGATCTTAGCCCATAAAGACCAAATGTTTTTTTTCTGGCAATGACAATAATGAATATTTATCTCTATTTAACTTCATGTTATATCACCATGTATTATAATATTATCTTCTGCATTTAACTGAAAATCATCTATTGTCTTATATTTAATTTCCCAATCAATGGATGAACACTTGGTTTATTGTTCAAATTGGTGATAAATGACAGATTTTCTAGTAGTTTCCATGGTAACTACCAAGTGTCTAAACATCAAAATAGGAGGTCATATCTGATGATCATGAAAAGATGACAAACTGTATTTTACTCAAATCATTTAAATATATTGATACAATTAGTAGAAAAAAGTTCAACATTTTATATTGGTAGATGATTTTGGTCAGTGACTGGGTTTTTATGGCTGCCAACATTTTATTTATTTCCACTATACAGACCCAAACTGTTTTTTAGAGCAACATTAAATCTGCAATCTAAAAAAAATAAACACACACACACACACACACACACACACACACACACACACACACACACACACACACACACATACACACAGTGGAAATAAGGTGAGCCATCAACCCAACTAACATAACTGACTCCCAAGCCATGCACTACAGCTCTCAGGTTGCACATTATGCTCTCAAGAAATCTTGATCAGCTTACTGCCTTGACTGACAATACAATTACTTCTGTTCAAAAAAGGGCTACAAGTTTACATTTTCAGGAATCAATGTTAAATATTAAGCCAGCAGCATAACATTCATCACTGCAGACCATTAACTATTGCAGGGAGAGTTAATTAAATCAAACTTCATTGCAGTTGTAAAACTGAATGACAGACGATGGAGATGCTTTTTTTTATCAACTTTACCATGAACATCTATACAATCAGTAAATTCTCATCACCTTAACCCGCTTTAGTCCCACAAGGGTCACTGGGGTCTTTGGGGGCCTGATCCAGCTACAATGGGTGAAGGCGTGGTACACCCTGTACAGTATGAGTCTCCAGTTCATCTCAGGGCTGAACATATATAGACAAACAATCACTCTCACATTCACATCTTTGGACAATTTAGATTAACCAATTAATTTAGCAGTGCATGTGTTTGGATGGTGAGAGGAAACTGGAGTAACTGGAGAAAACCCACGCAGACACGGGAAGAACATGCAAACTCCACACAGAAAGGTCTGGTGTGGGAATCAAACCAGGGACCTTCTTATTGTGACGCACTAGTGCTAACCACTGCAGTGAATTAAATACATGAAAATACATGATTTATAGTGGAAAAATGCTAACTATTATAACAAACTGTGGTAAATCATGTCATGTTTGAATGTAAAAGAAGACTATTTTGGAAATGCCACATTAATAACACTGGGTCTTCACAAGTTAATAGGAAGTCTATCAGAACACAAGTGACATTTTCAAACCAAGAAAACTGGCAGTTGTGAGCTGATTATGGATGTGTAACCTTAACATCTTAAAGCCTAGAGGTACAAAGAAACAAGTCATGGAAATGGAATGGATAATTGAAGAAAAGGGGATGATCTTAATTGAACTTACATCTTCTGTATTTCTGCTCCTCCTTTCCCTAGAGATATTCACAGCAGCAGCAGAAGCAGCAGCACTAAAACACTCCTAGAAGACAAAAGAAAAGAAGAACAGTATAATTTAAAGTGAGTAGAAGATCAACACATATAAACAATAATCATGCCACAGTTGTTTTGTATACACTTTTTCTACACACTGGTTTTTTTTTGTTTGAGAGGCAACTAGGGGAACGTTTTTTGAGCTCCTCGAACGTAGATTGCTTCACATGTCTTATTCTGCAGATGCTGACAGTGATTTGTTTAGCTACAGTACAAGCCAAATGCTGCCAGTGCACATGCAGTGCCCTTTAGAAATCTCAACGGACTTGTTACACATTGTGACTTAAAGTGTAACTAAAGCAGCAGGGGTTTAAGGTAAAGCTGAGTAAAAAAAACAGTATTCTAAAATGTGTTGCTGATCTGAATAAACTCTGAGTTAACTCTGATCAAAGTATTCACATTTTTCATATTCCCCAGGAAGGTACCTCTGCCTTGTACCTCTCTAAAAATCAATTGGACATGATACAGCTTTATCCTAACCAACCCTCCCCACCCCCAAAACAACAAAGACAACGCAGCTGGAGAATGACAACCTCCATCAGTACACTGGAAGTTAAAATAGTTAAAGGAAGACATAATCACCTAAAGAGTAACTTTTCAGTGTGACACAAGAACTTATTTTTAAACAATAGAAATAAAGTAAAGAAGAGTAAATAAAATAAGAAATCCTATCAATATAATTTGCACTTGTTTAAATTAAGCAAAAAAAAACCCAACACAAATTGTTGATGACCTGAACATTCAAAATGGAGATATGTTTTTGGATAAAATTATTATTTTCTGGATCATGTAATATTTTGCTATACTACGTTGCAAATAAACATTAATTTTCAGTGACATTTAGTATATATGTATATAATGTCTATTATTATAGACAGAGGTAGAAAAGTCAATTATAGATTACTGCACAAAGTGAGTTGATTTTCCTTGGTCAGTATATGTACAGTCAGTCCAGCTTATATTTACAAGGCTGACAATTAATACTGAACAAACAATAACTCAAACTATGACTTATGAAAAAGCTGCAGCATCTGAAACGGACCACAATAAACATGTGCCTGAGACATAGTAGCACAGTGTGTGTAGCACAGTATGACTGTATGTTGTTTTTATTTTCTTTTTTTCTTTTAAATCAATGACTAGAAATTTCAGGCATCCCACATGGGAACCAACCCCAAAGCTAAATTAAGGAAAAAAACAAAAACCAAAAGATCTATATAATTAATCAAAAAAATCTGCCAATGGAACAAGTAAATATTATATTGGTAATTTTCAAGATCTATTGTTGAAAAATCTGTTGTTATATTTGATTGTAAAGTTACTCTTTAGGTGATTGTGTCTTATTTCAAGTGTGATGACGTATTTTGACAAGAAATGGTCAACATTTACCACCCACACAGTCACTGTCCAGAGTCAGACCACATTTACAGAAAATGTCAGGAAGACAATTGGTTCAAAATGTGAAAAGACACGCAAAGTCATTTTAAGTTTTCTCTCAGACAGCACAGTGCTTAAGAATCTCGGAGAAAACAAGTCAGTTGTGTCTTTAAAGAAGCGTCTGTCAATATTGATGGGAATACCAGGGAGGGGAGTGTTTGAAAGGCACTTAGGAGCCAAGCAGGGGTTTGATGGAACCAGTCATGATGTGTGACATGTATGTTGTCCTCTATCCTGGGATACAAAAACAACAGCTTACAAGGTTAAAGCTGTCGGGGACAAAATAATCCTCAGCGGACGACTTTTGTTATGATTTATCATGTTAAAAAAAAATAATGCACTTTTTTTTGCAAATGATGGAGCACAGTATTGGGGGGGAAATGACACGTTAAGAGTTCAGAAGGTAAGTAAGAGTCAGATGGGAAAACTCATGATGTTATTATATGACATGGAAATACAGTACATGTCTTCCTCTTGGGACAGAAAAGCCCCAAAACAGCCATCTAAAAAAACCAAAGGCTGTCTGGAGATATAAACAAAGGTGTCAACATACTGATGGTAAACAGCAGGTAAGTCTGTCCTTAGTGGATTCTTGTCACAAAGAATTACATTGGTAAGACAACTCAAATCAAGAGTGGATTATCATGCAAGTTAAAAAAAAAATGCAACAAATGACATGTCTCGGAATGCTGTGTTCATTTGAAAAAGCCCCTGTAAAAACATGTTCATAAAAATTTATGCAAAACAGTTTTGCTTAAATTAAGTTATAAAAAACACTACCAATGAAACAAGTGAAAATCATCTTGGTAAGATTTTTGAAATAAGATTTTCAAGATCTATATTGTCTATGAATCAGTTCTCATATCTGATTGAAAAGTTACTATTTATGTCAGGGGTGTCAAACTCATTATAGTTCAGGGGCCACATTGTGCTAAATTTTATCTGGATCAGGCCGAACCAGTAAAATAATAACATATTAATACATATATAAAAAAGTCCAATCAAATAATGAAAATGTTGACAAACTGTCTGTTCAAACAATGTAAATAATATAAAACAAATGAAAGAATAAGCAGAATTTTAACAATATTCTGGATCCGTTTATCATTTTCACATGTTCATCATAACTTGCAGCTCATAGTGAATCAAATACAAATACAGAAAATATTTAATATCAGGCAGATTATTCTTAAAATTGCACTGACTTCTCTTGAAACACTTAAGGGTTTTCATATTCAAGATTATTCGAATATTTTGTGAAATTATACGTTGTTTTAGTGCAAATATGTGAAAATATTTAAATTTACAAAGAGAAAAAAATTTGAGTTGTGAGTTATTATGATATTTTACTGGTCTGACCCACTTCAAATTAAATTGGTCTGAATGTGGAACCTGAACTAAAATGATCATTCATATCTTAATAACTATTTTTGCATTTCACAAATTCATCCCAAGGACCGGACTGGACCCTTTGGCGGGCCAGGTTTGGCCCCCGGGCCTTATGTTTGACACCTGTCATTTGGGTGATTATGTCTTATTTTAAGTGTGATAAGATATTTGGACTAGAAATGAGAAACATACAGTTGATAAGATTTGCATTTTTGCAGTGTACATACAGAATGTTACACTGATTGGACACCAAGATAAATAGCTCCTCTGAAGGAAGGTTCTATTTACTCATGGTAAAGTAACCTTTGTAAATAGTTGGTATTGAAATATATGCAAGTGGCCATGAATGAGCTTTATAAAACGCCGGAAAGATCCATCAGAAAATATTCATTTAACTTTTGCAAACAAGACCTACAGGCTTTCTTTGAATAGATATGTAGAGTGTGTGGCTGCTGAGCAAAAGAGCCAAATCCAATTAACAGGTTGGAACTGGAAGTGACCTTTTCTTGTATGTTCACCACTGGCTGGGCATCCCTCCAGTTACCAAAGTGAAATCGGGTACGGGTGAAGTTTAGAGATAAGGGTTTCCATAACAATAGAATAAACATATGAGGTTTTTTCTTGGGGTTGCTTAATGACATTAACAGCAGAACATTCTCTCTCTCTCTCTCTCTCTCTCTCTCTCTCTCTGATCAGGTGCAGCTGAGTTTTATGCCATCATATTTATGAGGGATTGTAATGGGTGGGTGCAGCTCAAAACAAACAGGAGGGCAATTAAATGTAAGGGCTTCCTGGGCAAGGCACCAATATGAAGGCCAACAACTCATTTTATATACAGCTCCCAGCAGAGGAACACTGGGCATCATTTCCTACATGCAAAACAGGGTCATTAAAATTGAATTCACATTAGTGCATTTTCTGTTAAGCAGTAAGTACACTGTAAAGGTTCCAATTATCAATATGTTTTAATTAATGACTTAATTAATGAACAATGACTGTTGAATATATAAGGACAGTTTAGTTATCTAATTTTGACAAAAGCAAATATCTGTACAATCTGTGAACCAGCAAATGACAAATAGTTATTGATAAATTACATTACACAAATTCTTCCTCATTTCTAGTCAGAATATTTGATCACAAATCATCAACCAAAATCATCTAAAGAGGAAATTTTCACTGAGATTTAACAACTTATTTTTAGAAAGGAAATCATGCCAATGTGTGATTGCAGATTTGTTTTTCCTTAATTCAAGATTGATTGACTGATTGATTGTTTTTTCTGATTTCAAGCAACAAAATCTGCCAGTGCAACAAGTGACAATTATCTTGGTAAGATTCCTTGAAATACGATTTTCAAGATATATTGGCTATAAATTATTTCTTATATCTTACTGAAAAGTTACTGTTTAGGTGATTATGTCTCATTATAAGTGTTATGGCTAGAAATGACAAAATTATACTCCACAATGGGGCTTGTATTGGTTTATATGTATCATATTCAGTTGCATTTGGTCCAACATTCATTTAGTTTTTCCTTTATTTGCCATAGCACTATACTGTATGTTCCCTCATGTCTTATTATCAAAGATGTTTCAGGGACTCAAGATACTTCTCTGGAGTAATTTACTGTAACACAGCCATGTGTTTTTTTTCTGCTGTTCTACACTTTTAACAAACAGGAGATAGAGCCAGTCTTTCCCATTCTAACATGATTTACAGATTCCACCCAATTCTTTCAACGCAAAGTCACCCAAATAAAACCTGGACCCACTTTTCACAAACGACAACATTGGAATGACATTCACACAGATCAGAAGAAAACTGTCCTTGTTTGAAGCCGATCTTTGTCTTGGCAACAAACTCTCAGGGGATCTAGCAACACAGATCTAGTCTGAAGAAGGAAAAGAACAGGAAGGGAAAAGGCAAGTGATTATTCTGATGAAATAATTTTAGTTACCTACCTGTGAAAATATATTCAATCCTTCCACTTAGACACTGACATTAAATGTTTTGATCACAAAATTGTAAATCATTAATATTCACCTGTTAATTGACACTTTGTAATATTAGTTTTGAAGTATTTTATAAATAACTAAATAAAAAACATCCATCCAGTGTCCACTAACAAATAATCTTGTCTAAAAGTTTTTACAAAAATATGATTCATTATTTAATATATAACAGAAAAACAAAAAGTTACTTAATTTGAGATGATATTGGAGAGACTGTAATGTCAGGAGAAATGATATTTAATAATATTTATTTTGGACATAAAATGTTTTGGTATACACATTTTAAATGAAGAACTCCAGAGGATGGTCATTGTATAATGTTGACAGGATTAGTGGATACTAGTAGATGCTTTTGGTCGATGTTGAATGTCTGAATCTTTATGGGTTAATTTAATCTCCAATACAACATGCATATTTTTTATTCAATTATATTTAAGTACCTGAACAACACACAGGACAGAACAAGTGCCCTTTGGAATTGAGAACAATTCCTCACAATTCACACAAACTGACAGAAGGGCCTCCTGGGAGTTATGACTGTAGAGAAAGGCATTGGCCACTGCTACTGTCCATTCATGCTTTGTGAATGACAACATTTCTGGAACATGACTAACCTCTGGTGCTGCTAATTAACAACCATGCCATGCTCCACCAAGGTCCCAGCTGTTCCTGGACACGCATGAACATCTACAAAGACTTTTGAGGGGATGTGGGACTGACAGTGTGTCTGAACATCCTCACTGTGAGCACAAGTCTTCTGTTTATTTCAGGAATTTCGTGCCTCACAGCAAGAAGGACCCTGGTTCGAATCCCACACCAGACCTTCCTGTGTGGAGTTTGCATGTCCTCCCCGTGTCCGCGTGGGTTTTCGCCGGGCACTCCGGTTTCCTCCCACCATCCAAAGACATGCACTGATAGGTTAATTGGTTAATCTAAAATTGGCCATAGGTGTGAATGTGAGAGTGATTGTTTGTCCTGGTGTCCTGGCCCTGCGATGAACTGGCGTCTCATACAGGGTGTACCCTGCCTTCGCCCCTGCCTTCGCCCCGCGACCCTAGTGAGGATAAAGCGGGTTCAGATAATGAATGAATGAATGAATGACAGACAGACAGACCTTGGAGAAAATGTTGATAATTAATGAAAAAGAGAGAGAGAGAGAGAGAGAGAGAGAGAGAGAGAGAGAGAGAGAGAGAGAGAGAGAGAGAGAAAGAGAGAGAGAGAGAGAGAGAGAGAGAGATAAATACAAAAATCAAACATAGCATACAAAGAAGAGATAAATAAGAAAGAAAGGGAAAAACAATCCAAAGAACACTAAATAAGATTGGGCCACCAGGGGGCAGAAAAAAACTGAACTTTTTCTTTATTTTTTTTGTTTTTTTGTTATTGCCTTTCTGGACTTGTTTATGTATAAGAGGATTATACAGTATTTTCAGCAAAATGACAATTATTCCAAGTCGTGCATTTTCAGATTATTTTTCCACAGTGTCTACTAAAACAAGACCTGTGGAACATTTAATCCTGCTCTTCCACCATAATGAATGCATAACAACCAAACACATTAATAATCACATCATGTAGGGGTGGTTCGTATGATGAAGGCTGGCCACCCTCATAATGGGCAGGCATGAACAGCGGGCTAGGAGGGAGATTGACGACTGAACCCCCCCAACACACACACACACACACACACACACCACCATCATCCCACTCCATCCCTCCATCACCCCTCCCTGTGGTATTGTTACATCTCATTTTCTCCCGATCCATCTTCATGACATTGGTGAGCATACGTTTAGGTGGAGGTCAGGGACACTTGATAGAATTAGCGTCTTGTGTACGATGGATTCTTCCATCAACAGTATGGGGTGTAGCAGGTTACTGATTTAAACACACATAACCAATGAGGCAGTGGAAGCATTCGTGGTATCATATTTAGATCAATTATACATTTAATCTTATCTGATTATTTTCATTTATTTATTTACATATTGATCTTTATTACCCCCTGTTTTCCTCCTTTCTCCATCTCTCTCCTTTTCCTTTGTCTTTTTCTCCTTTAGTTTTAGTGACCTAACGAGTATCTTTGGTCATATCCCAGATTTATTTATTTTTAAGAAACCTACATCACAACATTCACCCCACATATACATTTTACACACACAACATCTGTACAACTTAAGACATTGATTCATACTACCTGGTCAGTTCCACATTTTGTTGCTTTTGTACATTACATTATATGACATATATCTTCTTCACCACCACCACCCCCCTCCCCCTGCACTATATTACTGTACATAACTTTCCTTGTCACTTGGTGTCACTTCAATAAAAGGCTAATAAATAAATAAATAGCCAAGGATATCATGTTTTTACATCTAAATTTGGCACAGCTTTTGGGTAATCTGAGGCCAGTGTTTTGTTGAAGAACAATAGTAGAAGAAAGGAAATGGGTTGGGAGTGGAGAGGGGCTATAAAAGCGCAGGAGCATTATCCAAACCACACACAGAACGCTTCAATTCGTCCTGGTGATAGTTCAAACCCCGAAACATTCTGCTATGAGAGCAACAGTGCTCAGCAATAAGCCACTGCAGCAGCCCAGGATCTGAAATGATGCAAAAAAGGCTGAACTCTAAATGTGATTTTCCTACTGAGAATTAAAATTTACCATAGAGAACGTCATGGTAGGCATCTGTACATCTTCATACATCATCCCAACTTTAAGTCTAATAGGAGATTTATATTATCAAAAGAAAATCAACTCAATCTACAGGGTTATATTATCTGATTGGAACAGGCAGAACATCTAGGCTGAGTTAGGAATTGGATCTTACTCTGGACCAAATCGGAAAATAAACCCACGGGGACAGTTTCTGTGAAGCGCATTAACATATGTACCTTACAACTCAATGAAGCAGTTTGTTGTAAAGCAGTGTGCTTGAACAGTTTCTTCTGTGTCTCATTAGTGAAAATGTAAAACTACATCGAGGGACAAACTCTTACACCAATACGTTAGCAAATAATTGAATTATAGTGGAAACAACAGCACGGTGGAAGACCAAAACTTTAGTATGCTGAAATAAATTATATAAAGACAAAAACAAGAATTGGGTAATAGGGTAAAGATCAAGGATAAAGAAGAAATGGCGATGTTAAAGGAGGCATCGGGGTAATTTATCATCTCTTATGTTTTTTCCAACACAATAGCCCAATGAAAGACAATGTGGATAAAAAGGAGAAGTTCACTGGAGGATCACTGGAATGTATTAAATGGGTGATGTGGTAGTCCACTACAGGAAGATAAATTCCCTGTGAGACCGCCATCTAATACCTTTCCTTTCCATAGTGCCTGATGTCACCATTATGCAAAGAGGATATTGGCAAGCATCCTATGCATAAATGTATACACATGAGCTGCATTGTCTTCCATGGTGTGCAATCTTTCAGAACAATGTAATATCATAGACAGAGGAAATCTGATTATTTGTGTTAATTCCTTGAATGCCAGTGGTAGAACATTAGCAAAGATGTTAAATTATGAGCCAGATTATGCACTCCCTTTAGTTAATGAAGAGGAAAATGGAAAATTGCCTGTGCGTTAAAGAGGTCGTTTTTACAGTTAACTGGTAATGAAAGCTGGGTTGGGTTACACACCACTTTGCTAAACGTACCATGGGTAAAAAACAAGCAATTTCCTGTTAAATTTAATTAAGCCGTGCATCTGAAAAACCTGCAAAAGCCCTTTAATGACAGGGCGGAATAAAAGTGCTTGTTAATTATCCTGGTGTTGGGAAATACAACAAAGTCAGAGGAGACAAAATGTTGACAGAAAACAATTACTGTACATACATACAGAGGAGCCTTCTCCACTTTTCCCCTGGAGAAACAACAATAAATAAGACAAGCTAATAAAAGCTACATCAAGAGGATTAGTGCTATTATGAATAATTTAAGACTCAGCTTAAATACCTTCTGGAGGAGGGGATCTCATTGGCCTTTTCTGCTGTGGCTCTTGTGCAGAACAAATAGCGCCACAACACTTACCATACACTCACCGATATGTACTTGCAACTTCAGAGCTTTCAACGGTCTGAATATAAAAGAAACTCACCTCCACCATATCAAGGTATATTGTCTTTTGCCTGTGGCTACATTAAGAAATGTGAGCTGTCCAAATGGGCATATCATTTACTTGTTTGTAATTTTTAATCCATATCTCCTGTCAAATAGTAAATGTTGTAGCTGTGTGAAAAGCAAGGTAAAACAGCAATAATTGCAAGTGCTCTTCATTAAAGTAATCAATCACTTTCCTGAAGGCAAATGTTGTTGCAATCACTGCATCTGTCTGTTATCCTAAATGCCCTTACAGCTGCCTTCAGTATGTAATCCCTCTATAAACTGTAATAATACTAGAGTATGTTGCACAATGAGTATTATATTATATTTCCCTATACATGTATATGCGTGGCTGCTACAGTATAGCCACTATTAACTGCCAAGTCACATCAGAGACATTATTTGACTTATACAAGACATGGATCCATTTCAATTTAAGCTCCAAATTGAAACCTGTAATGTTGTTGATTCATGTGTCATCAGCACTGAGCTACTAGTCTTGGGAGATGTTGAAGCATTACCACATTAGCTGTCGCTCAAAACAGCTTAGCCGATGAATATGGGGGAAGCTGGATGTATGGAAGGTTTATTAGGTCTGTGGTGAGCGAGATAAACTAGAGAGGCTCCTGGGTACGAGAGGTCAGAATGGTGTGTGGAGTAGAGAAGAGCACAAAGCAGCTTATGCTTTACTTTAGCTTTTTTTTTTTAAGTAGACATATCATAATATTGTGATTTTGCAGGAACTGGCATCACCCCATGAAAGGCATTAATTCTAAGTAACCATTTTTAATGCAATTTAGTTCAATTAACGTCAAATCACAAAGCACTTAACACAGTAGGGACAAGGCCTAATGTTATTATAGAGAAAATCCAACAAATCCCCAACTCACATACTTATAATACACATTTGAGCCCACATAACATCCAACTAATAGACATGTATGTTTTCATAGTTTTTTTTTTAATTCAGAATGATTTATTCTGACTAAAATACTTTGGAATTAACGCAATTTCATTTGTGTTTTCATGGAAATGTTAATGCCAAATAAAGTTTTCCACGGGAAATGTGTTTATTCTGTTTTAAGTTCATTTCACTTTCAGAGCTGGAGGTAGAGAGCGTTCTGATTGGGCAGAATGTGGATGTCACATCTTGATGTTTAAAAGATGAAAACAATTGCATCCACTTCCTGTTTCTTTTCATGTGTGTGTGTGATGTTTGCATTTATATTTGTAATAATTCTTAAGCAGCAGCTCACACAAATCAACATACTAATGCATTTTGATCATCTGAAGAAGAGAAGGAAGGTAGACAACCAAAGACGGAAGGCAAATAACAATCTTGGCAGCACGGAATATGTGTGTTATTGTGACAGGACAAGACAAGGAGCCTGTGTAAAATAACTGGAATAATATGAAAGAGGAATAAACTGTTTCCATGACAAATAACATGTTTAATTCAGAATTGAAAGTGGAATAAACTGGTGATTATTCTGAATTATGTTGATTTCAGAATAATCATTTTCAACTGGAATTAAGTATTTGCATAGTCTTCTTAAAGAAGGAACCTTTATTAATTTGAATTAAGCACAAATAAAAACACATGAAAACAAGCCCAATGTAACTTATGACAGAAACATAAATTGAAACCACATCTCACACAATAATCAGGTTCAAAAACCAGAGACACACCTTCTGTGTTTCTTTTGTACTCCTTCACCTTCATATCCTGGTTTGGAATCAGGCTCCATCAGGTGCAGATGGAGCCTGCAAACAAACACACAACATGAAAAGTTGGAAACGTAGCACAAGAAGGCTATTTTTTCCAGTGATATTTGTTTACATGGCTACTGGAGCCTGTAATAGAACAGAGGATCACCCAAAGGAGTTGTGAGGTGGTCCTCAGAAGCTGGCAGAAAAGATTAAGCTTTTGGGTGGGGGGGCTTAATAGACCAGGGTAGAATTTAAACCATTTCAACTGTTAATACTAATCCAGTATTGAGCCTTTCCATAAAAATGAAGAACTGTCAGTGAGAATACTAAGGTCTCTTAAGGGACAGTGTTGGATTTTGTTTCATTCCGTTATGATTATAAGGAGACAGATCACTAAATAAATGCCTAAAAAATGGGTTTATAGAATAAAATCATTTAATTATCAAGTTAAATAGCACTTCCACTGCTGACACAAAGCATGGCAGAGGCTTATGTTTTCCATGTGGCGACAACCCCCCATAATAAAGCAGCAGGAGCACAACCTACTAGAGAGAAATCAATTTTCCAAAGCCAAACATCTTTGTCTCCCATGGGAGACTGCGGTCAATGAGCCAAAAATATCTATAGATGAAACTAAGTAGGCAGCTGTTGTATGTTGCATTAAACGTCATCAAACACTGCTTATGTCTGGGTTAATATCATGAAACCACATGTGATGGAGAATAGCAATAAATTTAAAAACAAATAACCACAAAAAATACAACTGCGGTGCTGAAATGGGATATTAATGCTATATACATTGTAAAAATACAACTTGGCAAGAGTATGGCAATAAATGACATCATGATGTCGCTGCAAAATGGGTAATACCAGACGCACATGTCGTTGTTACATGGAACAGCACCTAATGTGTGTCAGTCTGTCTGTCATGCAAAATGAACAGCCCAGGGGTTGTTTGATGTAAATTAAATTCCAACGAGGGGTGAATTCACATAAAGAAGGCAATCTAATTAAATTGCCATGCATGGACATGTATCTTAAATTACATGCCAACACCATGCAAATGTGGAAAACACGACATTGGATCCCATGCCTTCAAGGCTACTTTTGCTGTTGTGTTTGAAATAGACAAAAATATGATGAACAAACACCCCATGAACATGTATAAAGTGGATAAGATTAAAGCAAAAATCCACGAGTGTAATTTCAATTTTTGCGGCTTTGAAAGTAGTTTATCATTTTCTGTGTATACTGTAGCCTCTGAACATACCTGTCCACATGATCCAGCTCTAAATCTAATTTCTTTTACAATTTCCACTTGCAGTGTTGTGGGTTTTTTTCAGCATAAAGCAAGAGATCAAAATCCTTTTAACCCCCAGTAAAAGAGGAAAGCAAGGAGGTAGAAGGAATGCATGTGAAGAATCAAACAATGCATTCACGCTTTGTGAACTTGGTGATCTACAGGATCAGGCTGATATTGAATTGAATTAAGACAGGCGGCGAGTCGGGATAAAGGTGAAGGTGAGGAGGGAAGGAAGAAAAGGGAGAACCATTATGTTGAGGTCAGAGGGGGAGGATGGGTGTTCCCCTCAGATGCAGCCGCTGAGTCGCTTCCATCTGATTCTCAAAGAGATGGATAAAGACAACAAAGGTATCCTGACAGACGGCCGGGAATAAAGATTCATGATGCGGGTTTTCACAAGGACAGCACAGTTTGGGACATGTACAGGTAAAACTGACGACATTCACTAAGGTTAACTTCATACCAAGAATTTAGTACCTGTTACAGACAAATACTGTGCTGGAAAAGTCTGTTGTTTTTTTTCCTCACCTCTCATCTACTTTAACTGTACATGTTCAAAGAATGTAGTCTATTGAAACCATATTCATATTCAGATGTAAAGTAATAGAACAATTTTATGTTTCTATGGCAATAGAATAGTACACAAAAACACTAAGTCTCAGCTAATCTTGAAGCTAAACATGCAAAGGTTATTTAAATAATGATAGGATTGAAAACTGATGTTGAGAGGATGCAATTACATACATACACTGGGGAAAAAAATGTCAATTTCTTCAGTATATTTTTCTCATGTCTAGTCCAAATACGTTTTCACGTTTAGACATAATCACCAAAAGAGTAACCTTTCACTGAGATATAAGAACTTATTCTTTGACTATAGATCTGGGAAACACAAAAATCTCTAACCACACTCAAAATGTATTCAAAAGACCCTAAAAGTATCAGAAATGTGAAGTATCCATGGTTTTAACAGAACAAAACTAAGTAAACTAACTTTAAATACATTAATGTGAGCATCAGCTATTGGACTAATTTTTCTTCTAGTGTCAGGACTAGACAAGGACGTCAAGATTGGGATATGAATGTAGTAATCATTTCTAAATGAGAAACAGCAGAAAAAAATAATAATGGAAAAATAGTTTATACAAAATGGGAGAATTATCTCTCTGAGACAGAATGGGAAAAGGATTTTTTTAAAACTCTTTTTTCTTTTTTGTATGTGCCTATTAATGCCAAGCCAGCTTCACCCTGGCAAAGAAAAACTAATAAGAAGGCTGTTTCATGCTCATATGAAGGAGAAGACAGAGCTGATATTTGATGCTGTGCAGACTGAAATTTCTGGAGTGGTTTCCCAAGTAGTTCGCAAAATTCAAAGCGCTGCGCCACGACCCACGCTACTGTCAAAGCATTCAGAATTTAACCATCAAGTGAAAGAGAAGAAGTTCAGCAGTGACACGACTTCCAAGTGAAAATGATAATAGTAGTATGATGTGTAAGTAATAAGTTACATTTATTTCTAAAGCACTTTTCACAGATAGAAATCACAAAGTGTGCATAAATTGGGTGAAAAAAAAAACTTAAGAATATTTAATTTAAATATATTTTAACCAATGTGAATCATTTTGAGCTACAATTATTGTATGAAACATATTCTAAACTTAAAATTCATTATTATTATTATTATTATTATTATTATAAAATAAGTAAAAAAGACAAATCCACCAACAAAAAGTGTTCCTACAGTAAAAACATATTGAGGTGTCTTTTAAATAAGTCCATGGAGTCCACCACACAGGGGGACAGGGACAGGTCATTCCAAAGTGTGGGGGCTGCAGTGTGAAAGGAAAACTTTAAAACAAATTTTTGGGACCTTTAGGAGGCTCTGGCCTGAAGACCTAAGGGTGCAACCCAGAGGAGTAGGGTCACAATAAGTCTGGGGGGCAATAATATACTGGGGGGCATGACCATGTAACACCTGTAAAATCAATACTAAAATAATATGATGTGGATAAGGATTCACAGAGCTCATTTAGGTTTACAGTCTTTATTACAAAGTTTTTAACTTCATACGATAAACTCAGGAATCTTCGTCACATAATTCTGAATAAGTCAAGAAGTTCATGAGCATCAGAGGAAGAGGAGAAAAAAAACCCTCAAGTTTTTGAAGTTTTAATTATTTTTTTTTTTAAATCAGCTGCAACAAAAGACTCAAATCGTCATTTGAGCCCGCTTTATCCTCACTAGGGTCACTGGGGTCACTGGGGGCCTAATCCAGCTACAATGGGTGAAGGCGGGGTACACCCTGTATGAGTCTCCAGTTCATCTCAGGGTGTGTGTGTGTGTGTGTGTGTGTGTGTGTGTGTGTACGGAGGTGATTTTACAACACGCTCTCCAAGAATTTCATGACTTCTTTTCCAGTGTTGATGAAATCATTTCAAGTTTTAATGACATTAAGTAAACAAATAATTGAGGAAAATATGCTTAAAGGATGCATCCATTTATTTCTTCTTTGGAGCACATCACAATTACCTCCTGCAGTTCATACACTGGTTACTAAAAGGAAGTTCAAAGCAGACACACATCTCTTTAAGCACCATAACTGAATGAATTAAATGACAAGAAAAACAAGCAGCAGCGAGAGACAACTTCTCAGGCTCGACAGGAGAAAGGAAAAAAAAAAAGAGAAAGAAAGAAAAAAAAACAATATTCAGCTGATGTAAGACTAACAACTACATCACATATAATTTCGAGTGGAATCCCATCACTCTGTAATCAAGCCAAACTAATTCTGCACCAGGAGTCACAACTTTCCTTCATTTCTCACTGTTATTAGGTCGGAAATAACACACAATACTGTCCACAGCACTACTGAGCTGTGAAAGTCATGGCATACTTTCTGCTGTATCACTAAAGCATGTGTTACTGAATTAATTTTCAGGAAATCAATATGTATATCCAAGGGTACACATGATTTAAGGTATATAAGTTACAGAAAATATCCACAGCTGATAAAAAAATCACACCTAATTATGATGTGTCTCAGAAAATCAAATTTATTTTAAATTATTATAATAATAAATGAGCCGCAAATTGAAGTGAAGTAATATGACAAATTCCGGTTACCACGGTAATACACTTGTACACAAACAAAGCAAAGTCTTATCAAATATTGGAGCCAAATGTGCAAGGGTTGCCTGTATAATTATATAATTGAATACTGATGTTCAGAGGATAACAGACCAGAGTCAGAAGTCATTTTTACTTTGACCCTCAAATATAACTCGACCTCATGGAAAAATGACAATTTCAACAAAACCTGCATTTTTTTTTTTTATTAAAACTTTTTGTGCTGCCTATAACACAAAACTGTGATGGAAAGATAGAAAGACATTTTTCACAGGTAAAAAACTGACATTACAGCAAGCAAAGAAGACACGTGGTGTGGTATGTGTGGACACAACAGGATCATTTTTTAATTTAGTATGAGATAGAGGGGTAATATATAATAAAATAATGAATAGATCTGTAAAACAAGATGATATTTGCATTCGTTACCATGTTTATGGAACTTATTGTCTCATAATAATAAATACTAAATGATTGCGTTTGTGATTTATGCACGTCTGGGTTTTTTCAACATTTCGTAAATATCAGTAAAGTGAAATACATGCTATGTCATTGGATGTTCTGGTGTTCCTCCTTAAATGTACTTTTTAAGGGGACATGTGGACATATTTATATCTATCTATATCATCAATATCATGCAAATCTGTTCATCCACTGATATTTTTGCTCCATTGAGAGCTTAATGTTATTGTTTCTCATACAGATGGCACAAAAGAACAAAGAAAAAACTACTTTAACGATCGGCCAATCAAAGCAGATCCACATCTGTTAAGCCAGATCTGATAAATAAAACATGGCTGTTTCCAAGCTAACTTTCCATCACGGCAAGAATGTATTTGCAGTGTAGCTGTTAATCCTTCATGTTAAATCCAAGGCATTGCATCAATTGGCTCTCCTCCATATGTTAGCCTGTATATTTAAATAACTTACCAGACTGTGTCTTTTAAGTCTTACATGGACATAGAGTGATTACAATTGAAAACAGCTCTCTGTACAACGACCTCAACTTAATATTCAAGAAACCACTGACAACACAGGCGTCAAACATAGCTCACTGTCACTTCACACACACACTGACATATACAACATGTCTTTGTTCGGGAAGTCAGACATGTAGCCGTAACTCATTTTCTTTCACCTGCATAATGTTGACAATACCTTATAGATTTTGCAGTTTAAGCAGCCAGTCAGGTGCATGTTGTCGTGTAACTGCTCTACCGGCAGAATGGGAGCCGACTACGTATGCTCTAAATCTCAAGACAAACCTGCCAACACACATGCTGCATGCTAAAAAGCCTTTTCAATATTCATGGGGAGTTGGTTTTCCAATATGAGCATACGCAGACTCCCTGCTGTGTTTAGCAGGGTGGGGCTGGTTCACAGCACCGGTGGCTGAGGTGGGGGTGATGTGGGGGTGGGGGTAGGAGGGGTGTCACTTGCACATGAGTGAGCCTGGTGACGACATGTTTAAAAATAGTTGCATGCCGTCATGCAGAGCAGGTCTCTGGGGGGATCGGAGGGGGGTGAATCGAACAGTGGGGCATGTTCTTCACTCTCTCCCTCTCATGTTGTGGATCAAGGTGCCAGTACTCCCAGTAAAGAGTGAGATCACTCCTTACTGGAGGGGGGCTGTCAAATCTCATCATCTGTTACGTCTTCACCACACTGGTGGTCGGTCTGAAACACAGCCATGGGATCTGCATTTTGTCTCTGACCCAGACAGAAGTAGTATCACAGTCTATTATATGTTATTTATTAAAAGGATAAATTAAAACATATTTTTTGTTTCATTTTCATTAGAATTAAAGAATAGTTTTATTGTTTTTATTTAATTGTTTAAGGCAGGCATTGTCAAAATATTGCAATTATGTCATTTCAATACAAAAACACAATATGTGTGGCAGGGGGAAGGCTCGGTCATGTAATCACATGACTAAGACTATAAAGGTCAGAGGTGCACAGGCCCACTTCCTCTTCCTGTACCGGCCTGTGCATATGGTATGGTGTTTCCTGGGTCTTAACAGTCCAGTGTGTAAAGGCTCAGTGCTGATTGCCGTTTTGTTACATTTCGTTTTGTGTTTATTTTATTTTATGGTTTTGCAGTTGGTGTAGCTGTACTTCAGATAGAGGCCGCACCACTGCATCTCCATCCTTTTTATTAGTTATTTTCTTAATAAAATATATTTCGTAAATAAAAGCTGCCTTAGGGCTGTTGGATCCACACTGATTGTCTGGCTTTGTTATTAAAGCTCACCTGCACCTTTAAGTGTTACATATGTATACTCTTCAGAAAGATTAAGAAAACAAAGGCACGTTTTGTTGTAGTCTACCGTCAATTAGATCACCGTCAATTATGATAACACTTCAGACAGTTGTTTAAAATATTTTTTCCAATATGTATGACCATCTTTTTCTGAATGTAAACTAGAAATGTTGAAACAACTTAAATGTGAAGCAGTTACTGTACTGTAAAGCCCAATTCAGACCAAAAGTTCACATGAAGACAAGATGCAAATGTCCACTACTCGACAAGACATAATATTATATCCCTGAACAGAGTTTAGAAGATTTTATTGTCCGACCACCACCAGATATCCTTCACGTTAATGTGATAACTTGAAATATATTCATTTTAGAAATTCCATATTTTTCATTTCAATGAGTATTATGGAGAGGGAGAATTGATGAAATTTTGGGTGATTTACAATTTCTAGGTTTCCCACAAGGGGGTGCTCAAAAATTTTAAATCACTAAACACTCCTGTTCATATCTCTGGAACTATTTGTCTAATTGACTTCAAATCAAGTGCAAATGAAAAATCATGACCTGGAAATGACTAGTAATGACATTGTTAAGAATTAGGGGTTTATGCTGTCGTTTCCAACAGCATAAGCCTAGTCAAGATTAGGATTCCTATCAGGAAGCTACATGGCACAAGATGATTTATTATTTCATAATTCTATTAAAAGAACAAAAAAAATACACTATATCCTCCTGAGACCCAGAAATGCATTTGTGTCCTCTGTGGAGGACAAATGCTTGGTACTTTTACTTAAAAAATGCTGTACATTGCAAAGAATGTTCCATGAAAAAATTGATAAATAAGAATAATTTAAAAACGTGTCTATATAAAACTGTTTCAGCATACAGTTTCCAATTAATACAATTATTGAATGTATAAAGGGCAAAAAAAAAATCACATTCATGGATCTCAGAAGGATATTAGACCGAGACCTCCGAGGAGCACCACAGAACGCCACAGGAGGTCTTTTGTACCGGTGACCATTAAACTATACAACTCCTCCCCTTTCTGCAGGAAGGAAACCTGATACTTTGGATTGAAAATAGGATTTTCTAATAATGACAGAGTGTACAGTTCACACTCTTTACCATGTCATGTGTAATATTACTTTTCATTATCATGGGCAATAGTATATTTATTATTCTAAACCATGTGCAATGATGCCTTCAATATCATGTTAAATTATTACTATTATTATTAGTTTCTTTTACATCATCTTGTGTAATACCAACCTCAATACCATACGCCACTTTAAGCTCAATGCCAAGTGCAATATGTACACACACTTATTTTAATGACACTTCCTTTTCTAGACAGACACTATTTACCTCATTTTTTTTACCTCATTTTGATGCTCTATTGTCTATATTTACTGTAATGTTTCAAGCGATCTAGCAAAACAATTTCCTATGGGATTAATAAAGTTTTATCTTAACTTATTATGTTAAAAAAAAAACAACAGATGGTGATTTGAGAAACTGATTTGCTGAGTTCACACACACTGAAACCTTTACCTTCAACGTTCTTAAAGAGTTTTGTCTAATGGTGAACCAGTAGTCCGAGATTTGCTTGACAACATTTTCCTACAGATGTTACACAAGAAGTTTTAACCTCATTTACAAAAAAAAGGAAATTACAGTCAATTTCTCCACCCTGCCTTTGAGGGAATATTAGGGCATGAGTACTTCCTGGAACTCTAATCCAATCTAGAACATTACACTGGATAACATCTGAAAATCATACAACAGCAAAAGGCCAAAAAAGGCAGCAATGGTGAGACCAAAACATGAAAAAACAAGACAGTCAGAGACAGCAAACCTCCACCAAGGGTTGATATGCTATCATATGACGTCAAAACATGATGGAGACATAGTTGTTGACCCATCTGATGACTGAAGATGTGATATCCTGAGATATTACCACTGATGTGTTTTTGATGTTGACCTTTAGTGTGACCTTGTCCTTTGACCTTTATTGCTTAAAATCTAACGGGTTCTTCCTTTAACCATTATCCGCAATTCCTGAAAGTTTTATCAAAATCCGTTCAGAACTTTTCGCAAAATCCTGCTGAAAGACAGACAAACAAACAGACCCAAATTTAATACCTCCTTGGCGAAGGTAAATTTGCCAAATAACATGCAATAATACTCAAACCAATGACTCGTACACCCCTAGAAAACCACCTACCCGAAAATCCAAAAAGTAACTGAGAACTGAGTGGTGCTAATGGGGAGCACAATGGTCCAGATGTTTTCCTTTCACGTTGATCACATTTGAATCTTGTTTCCTCAACATCACAAACTAGTTCATACATTTTGTTTAACTTTGTTTCTTTTAATGGATCCATATTTAATAAGAACGTAGCAGTAAATAAAAGGTTTAGTAGTAGTTATTGTCACCACACAGTCTCTTTCTTCAGGCAAATAATGTGATTCACATACCCTTTGTGTGTATGTGTCACCAACACTGGGCTGAATCTACCATTCAAGTTAGAGGAAAAAAAGAGCCCATGTTAGTTTTTGATGGAAACATGACAAGAAACGAACATTACCACCCACAGACCACAGTAACCTGCCTTCACTCACATCATTTTAGAAAGATTGTAAAAAGGACAGTTGAAAATCAGATATTCTGGCTTTGAAAAGAGGCATCTGTCTGTTAAAATAACAGATCCTTTACAAACTGACTGGCTAAAAGTACATTAATCATTATTGCAAGTCTAATTTCTAAAAAAAAAAAAACACCATCTGAAATTTGAGATAATATGATTTCTGGCTTGAATATTATTCTACATATTCAAAATCTCAAACCAGGTCCTTTTAAAGATGCTATCATCACAGCTTTTCTTTAAACATTATGCAAAGAACACTTAAAATAATATTTTTCCAAAATGGATACATTGCACTTTGGCAAAATAGTCCTCATTTGTCATTACTTTTCTGGAAATCCATGTGTAACAGAGCGTAGAGCTGAGAACAGTGCCAGTGGGTGTCGGTGGCCAGCACTGACCAGAAATGTAAATTGGTGGTCTTAAAGCATGGGCCAGGAGCCTTGTCAGCTGCACTCCTGCAAACAGTAATAACTCTCTACAATCACACCATAATGATATGCTTGGGGTCCTGTTAACTCTGCGTGTAATAATGGTCCTGCTTTTTTCATCTGTTAACAGAAAGGATCGTAGAAGCAGAGCTGAGGGGCAGTGGTGTGTGCTGCAGCCTTATACTGCTAACAGGGTCACACTGGATCATTATGCCCCCCATTAGCATCCCAATTACACACCTCTATCCATATTAAGAGGGGGCAGATATGGCTCTGACCTTTGTTTGAGGAACTGCTCCATGTACTGTCCATCCCCACTTCTGTGATTTAAAACCACAACCTTGAACTCAAACGCTCATGATCTCTCTGCTGACCACTTACCACCTTTCCACCACTTCCTTCACTCCCTCATCATCAACATTACAAGCGACCACACAGAGATGCCGACCTGGAACACTGTGGAAAGGATAACATCCTGGCTAGTTAAGGCCATGTCCATCTTGTCATATATGATCTTTTTCTTTGTCATTTTCAAATAAAAAGTATTCCCTAAACATGGGGTTGTTTCAGGAAATATCCACATGAAACCACTGAAAATGATGGAGCCCAAATGCCAGGCCCGTATGTGACGGAGTATACACATGAAATTAGTTTTATCAGGCCAATATTTCTTCCTGGTTGCCTTTCTCTGCGGTAGATCCAAGAACATGTAGTGAATATTGTCAGCTGGGGATATTTTTTTGCTCATTGTAATTGAAACAGTAACTTAAGATTTGATTCAACATTTTCAATAAGCTCAATAGTATAGTTATAACATGAGCGCTCCTCTGTAGTCTGTTGTTCTTGTTGTTGTGAAGAGGTGTCTTGCCTCCAGGGTGAAAGGTTAGAGGGGTGGGGCTATGACATCATCATTTTAGAAAAGTTGTCCTTTAGTCGTACAAAGGAAGACAAAAAAATAAAACAGTGTTTTCAAATGTATGCACTCTGGGAATGTTTCAAAAAGTTGTGGTTTCAGTGACTAAAGATGCCAGTTTGGTGCAGACAAAAGACCCATCTGATACAAAACTTTGAACACAACAGTATTTGTATGGACAGGGCCTATTGTTCATCCAAAATATCAGATTCATCACATTTGTTCAGTATATCAACATCAACATTTTATTTTTGATTCAAGGTTTAAATGTACACACTATGATAATCAGTCTGCAGAATCAGACATGCTACAGCACAGCAAGTTCAATGGTGTTTGTTGTATGTGTCAAATAACTGACATGCAAAAAAAAAAAGCAGAAATAAGACCGGGAGCCTTTTATTTGCTACATTTTAGCAAATTGAATTTTTTTTAGAATTGAATCAAAGCACTCAGCTGGAACCTTTCTGAGACTTACTGCCGTGATTTGATTAATAATGAATGTTTGGCTTAAAAATTAATCCAATAAAGACGGTGCTTCTTTCAAGTGCCAAACTGTTCACTCACAACAACTGCAATATCAAACT
Source organism: Siphamia tubifer (assembly GCA_020466265.1). Classification (NCBI taxonomy): domain Eukaryota; kingdom Metazoa; phylum Chordata; class Actinopteri; order Kurtiformes; family Apogonidae; genus Siphamia; species Siphamia tubifer. The sequence goes on along the minus strand of CM035794.1, from coordinate 57,441,422 downwards.
TGACTGGCAGCACACGAAAAGAAAAAGGTCACTGAGTAGAACACCTGACTCAGATTCATTCAGAATATCCATTCATCCCACAGCTACAAAGAGACCAAACCTGATCAACATTTTCTTCTGAATCTATTGAGTTTATTTATTGATCTAATTAATTATTGATTCTTTTGACGATTCTCATTGGGTGAGGAATCCCTGTTTGTACCAGATGTCCTTTTTCTTTATAACATATACAGTATGCATAAATAATAATAACAGATAATGCCAGGCCTGGTTTAGGGGCAGCGTTGTTGGGGGGTATACAGTGAAAGTGAAGTTTAAAATATTTTACTCATTTCTCATTTTACTTTTCCATACCTTTGGAAACTTTTATTCAAGGAGGCAGGACTTTTGTTGCCCACAAAAGAACTGGGCCTTGATTACACCCTGGTGTTCGCTCTGCTGCTAGCTTCACAAGCATTGCTAAGTAGTGTATGAAGTACATGACATTACTGCAAGTAAATTGGATGCTGTGTGGACGCATGTTTGAGCATATTGGAGGGAAATTATTTCAAGGAATCCAGCCACTGGGATCTCGACTACTATAGGCATCTACAGTATCTACTGACTTAAAGGAGAGTGAGTTTTAACCAGTGCGTTCCTGTAAGCAAGGACCCAATGTCACCATGAATTTATACAGGAAGGAAAACATTCCTAATCACACACTTGACCTGGATGTTTTCCAAAATTTAACATGCTAATTCTACTGTTACACATTTTAGTACATCTGAAACCATAACATGAAGTATGTGAATTGCATACTATAATATTACTGGACATGTTGCTTGCATAAATATCCCACAATGCAATGCAGTCATGGCTACATGACTTTGACAGAAGGAAAAGGGAGGCTGTAGTAATACAGATGTCAGCCAGGTCAATCAATAATATACACACATACACATGAGCATCATTTGGAGTATCACACAGATCCCAGTACATGTAGTACAGTCCTCAGTAGAACACAAATGGTGACTTAGTTTGGTTACCAAGGTTACATGCCCCCAGCTAGTGAGGGAGGTTTTAGCAAGTAACACCCTGAGGAGTGCATCCACAAAGATGCATCGTAAGGAATTTCAGATAGACCACTAATATAATCTATGCAATCATACCAAAATAAGTGTGATCATCTGAAGGTTAGTAGCCATGGCAACATAATAAGCTCCAAATATATGATCTAGGTTATTAAAAAACACACTAAACATACCAGAAGGTCAAGCAACTTTCACCAATAATGTTTGACTTAAACAGGTTTTGAGGGCTGGGGGAGCAGAAGTCTGTGGTTTACACAGTGCGCTCTGTGACATAAACATTACTGTGGAAAATCTGGGCAGGTCACATGGATAATAAACTACTTGGTTCCTTAATTAATATCGTCAAGGTGCCCCCACTTAGCATTTAACCTCCAGTTACTCCAGTGAGTTGCTCTGTGGTCCAACAGGAGGAAAAAAATGGTTGACCGGGACAGATCCCAGGAGTAAACGGGTGCAAATGTGAATGCTAAACAGGATGTTGATGAAAACAAGTGTACATAGTCACTCAACATTGAGAATAACAAAAGATAAATGAAGACAATCTTCCCATTTCCCCTCTCTCTGCATCCCTGACTTTCCCCACTCATCTTCTCCTCTGACAGTCTTTTTACACTTTGCCCCCTACTCCATCAAAAAGCTGCTTTACATGTATGAGGTGCACACACAGAGCTGTGATGAAAGAGGCAGAAATATATAGCAGAGGGACACAAGCCTTGAGCACACCTATGGTACCACCAGATCATTCCTATAACTCAACACCCTACCCATCTAACACCCAACACCCTCCGTGTACTCTGCAACACAGGTCTCCAGCTATAATGCAGTGACAATAGAAGGAGATGGTTTATTTCATGTGCCATTTCCAACGGCACAGCAGTAATGAGGAACAACATTAACATTTTGCTGACACGTGTTTCTTCCCCTTCCCTTGTTAGGTATTAGTTTCCAGTTTGCTGCGTGGTGCTGTTAGTGTGCTGTATTTCATGTACTGTATAAGTCAAGCATTACATATACACCCAGTATGCTTCTATCCGTAATGGTGGCACGATTTCCTGCAGGATTAAAGTAAAGACTATCCTATACACAGAGGAGACATTTTTCCTTTGCATTTTCAGACACACATTTATATATACTTTATCAGTTTACATTATGTATGTTAACCTCACAAATATAATGAGAGAGAGAGAGGGAGAGGGAGGGAGAGAGAGAGAGAGAGAGAGAGAGAGAGAGAGAGAGAGAGAGAGAGAGAGAGAGAGAGAGAGGTGGACTTGTGTGAAGTAAGACCTAAAGACTAAAACAATTTAACAAAATTACTGAACAAGCAATTTACCAAGAACACTAATACACTGCATAAGACGAATAAGAATGAAGACAATATGTCTGAAAAAAAAACATATTTAATTTCTAAAAAACTAAACCAAAGCAGAAAATCCTTACATCAGAAATATTGATGTGACTTATTTCTCTCATAAATGTGCTCCAGTATAATTAAACAAATCAAATAAAGAAGCATTCTTCTGATTTACACATTTTTGACATAATGAAACCATATTAAGGATCATAATTAATTATAACATACTCATCAAAACTCGGGTGATAATGCGTTTCACACTGAGAAAAATGAGGGCATGACTAAAACAATTGCCTGATGTTCCATGGTTTTGGAGGAGCTTCGTAGAGGGACAGAGGGAACTACAGTATATACTGTACTTGGTACAGTATTTCTGTCCACACACTGTGAATAATCCATTTGGTTCCACACAGTACCTTTCTGCTAAAACCTTATGTAATACATTAAAACAAACACATTAAAACAAAAACAAACAAAATCAATATTTTACTCTGCTATCCCTTGATTGGTCAAATATCAGTGTGTAATATGACCTCCACCAACTATAAACCAGTGACATATTATTTACAGTATTAAGATGTAAGCTTGAATCCTGTGGTTTTCATGAGGAATTCCAGCTCTAGCTCCACTAGCAACACAGAATGAGGACTAAAATGTTAGCCTTTATCTATAGCCCCTTTTCCACAGTACTTCTGTTCTGGGAATATTTCACCTTTATTCTAGAACAACACCAGTATAAATGGAATGATGGCCCTGCCTCTGGAACATACAGGGTCAAGGGTCAAACACATTACAACAGCCCAATGCGTCCCAGTTAAGAGAAAATGGCTGAACGTATACAACTGAGGTGAATTGAGAAATAAGGTTGTGAATTAGCATATTTTCTATATTTGCAGCTGGTTTCTATTTTCACCTCTGAAAACCTATAATTAAACTCCAACAAAAGCTATCGGAGTCATAAATCTCGATAAAGTAATTGAAGATAAGCCTCTGGTAACTGTGGGTTTGTGTTCGGCTGCCTTGTCTTGGAGGGGGGGGTCATGGTGATGCTGATCATTGTTGGGTGGTGGCATCCCAGCGGTATGTGTACATATTGTACATATGTGGCTGTGCTTGTGGGCATGTGGATGTGTTGGCATGGGTGGAGGTGTGTGTGTGTGTGTGTGTGTGTGTCTCCTTGGGGTGGACTGGGTGTGTGAGGGATTAAAGGGAGTGTGGGGTTTTGGGGTGGAGGTTGGTGGGGATGGGGGGATGGGACTCAGGGGCCAGTTGTCTAGGGTGGCCTGGTTTCCTAATGTGCTGGGTCGGCCCCCTACTGGGTTGATTAGGTGGATTCTGGGCCAGGGAGGGGCTCGGGCGCCAGTGCCCTGTTTGCTCTCAGGTAGCTGGCCATCAGCAGGGGTTCGGCAGCTGGTGTCCCTGTGCTGGTCCACAGTAGGGCAGCCGACTGGGTCCTTCCTTGGTGACCTTCAGGACTGACTCACTGTCACCTCTGGCTTAAACCATGTTCCTCCAGACGTCTGTGACCTCTCTGCCTGCAGCTTCTGTTTCTTCGTTACTGGTTTAATGGGGTTGACCTCATCCTCCTCATCTTCCGCTTCGTCTTCATCCTTGTCCCAAAGATTTGACTCTTCCATCTGTGAGGCGACACCCTCTGTGCTGTCCGCTGGTTGGCCAGGCCCTAGGGTCCTCCATGTTGGTTCCTGGTGCTTGGAGGGGGTGTGGCTATGGTTGCATGGCTGTGTTCATCAGTCAGGTCACCCTAGTCTGTCTGCCTTGGTCTCTTTTCTTTACTCTGATGCAGTCAGTCTGATGTAGCAAATTCATGTGAAGAGCTGCTGTTGTGTGGTTTTGTTGCTTGTATTGTCTGGGCTGTTGTTTGTGATACTCCGTTATGATTTTGTTTTATGTCTTTCTCATCTAATAGGTCTGAATTATTTTCTTCCTATTTTTTATTTATTTATCTTAAAATTTTAGCCCATTTGTCATTTACCATGGTTGATATGGTCTTATAAGGCATTTCAGTACCCCCCCCCCCCCGTCATTCCTCATCAGATCTGGTTTCAAAATGTAGTTTATGAAACTCATAATAAAGTCAGTAGAATACCAAGGTGAGTCTGATATACATTATGAATGGCAAAGCACATTTGCTCAGCACCAAAACACAGATTCAATTTAAAAAAAAAATTAATCATTTGACAGCACTAATAAAAAGTGTGATGTGACTAAAAACAAACTTATTCCAACTATATGGACAACAGTGTAAACCGCTTGATCAGTCTTAAATAATTGCTTCAGCATTGGATGGACAATAGATTTGTTTGTGCCTATTTTTAATGCAACATGCAGTAAAAATGAAAAACAAAAAAAACAAAAACCCAGCAATTCAGTTGCTAGACAACCGAGACAGACCAAAAAGAAAGGGGCATAATATGAAACCTTAAACTGCTAACAGAAAGAAAGCAATGAGGCAACCAGAGATCCAGCAAGAAGTCTTTGGTATCTGACAAACCTACTGAGCATAGTAACACCACTTTGGTGCTTCATAAGATCACACCAGTCTTAATACTTATACCAGTTTCATGAAGAGTGGTACTCGTGATTCAAGGCCAATTCTAAATGGATGGTTCGCGAGAACTACAAGGGGGCTGTAGTATGAGAGCGCCCTTCCATACCGCACCTCCCATAAAAAATAGATGAAACCAGGCAATCTCTGAAATAGTAATTGGTTCCCTAGTGGCTGCCTTGCAGTGGTTCAAACTCACCAAAAGTGAATCCAGGCAGACACAATATGGCTTATAGGGCAAAGATAGGATGCAGCTTGTGTTCACGCTTTAGGTGAAAAAATACTGTAGTGATGCTTGTGGTGGTGAAGCTTTCTTGTGTGTAAATGCTTTCACACATTTGAACAGATTTTCTGATTTTCATGTCTTTGGGATTTCAACAATCCATCACCTCGAGAGCTGCTAATGGCTCGTCAATGTGATAGCAGCCGATTGGTCACTGAGCAGCTGCTATGTGTGTGTGCATCAATGTGTGTTAACTGTCCTCGTATGAGTGTTTTTGTTATGGCAGTGCACTCCATTTGAGCCATTTTCTACACAAAAGGGGTGAAAGAAATCAATCAGCTGCTCCACCTCTTGTTGTGGTTTAATTACTCTGACAGACAGCAGTGCAAATCAGCAGCGCGCTCACTGAAACGTACACGCCTGCATTCTGACAAATGGCATCAGCCATAATTGCCTCCAAATGAGCAAATAAATGGACATGAACATCAATATCAACTCTGGAGAAAGCTCATGGGGGGAAAAAAAAATACGGGAAGGGTGATTGCAGGGATTGCTAAAGCACAGTGTGCAACACCAGGCTGTTTGTGAGAAGATTATATCACTGAACAAATGCAGTATTTGTTCATTCAACTGCCTCAAGGTCACTGGTGCTGAACTGGTTGAGCTAAAATGTAATAATACTTTAATAAATGAGGATTCATTAAATAGTTGACATTCCTTTCATGATCCTTTCCTCCTCTATAATATGAAAACATGTTAAACTCATTTGATGCTTGTTATTCTGAGACAGCTGCATTAAGACCCACCCCACTTCTCCAACTGTTTCATTACATTGCACTGCAGTATCATGGAAATCTGGTTGTTTGTTTGATTATTGATAGGTGGACTTTTGAGATGAACAGTTACACACCCCTGGGGAAAATGTCTCAGAAAACTATAGAACACCTTTTTGAAAATTTGGCAGCCATATTTAGATCATATTGGTATATTTTTGTCTTTTTTTGTAATTATCTATTATTTTCAGACATTATCTTAGCCTCATTGTTTTCTTCTAAATATGTAAAATTAAAAAAAATACAGTACAAGCCAAGGCAAATGCAGAAATAATAAAAATACACACAAAAACTATTGTCTATTCCTTTATTTCAGGAGATATTTTATGTTCTGTTAAATTAAATACTGTATTTAGGTAATTAAAAAAAAGTTATGTTATACTAACCTTTGAATTTACTGAGACCTTTAATAACATATACACAAACAACAAATTCAATGCATGAAGATGACTGATTTTTATTTCTAAAAATGGAAAATTCAGAGGATAATATTGTAATGAATGGCAATAAATCGCTTTGGAAAGGTTATATGTGTAGAAGAAATGCCAATTATTTGCAAGAATTCAGCACAGAAATACAGCTAAAGCATCATTAAAATGCTATTAAAAGTATAGTGTAGAAAGTACAGCTAAAATATGATATTTAGATTTTCAAAATAGTGCAAACAGCAGATGTAAAAATCTGTCTCTGGTGACCCGGTCGTCATAAAAGGGTTAAAAGACCCTCACAGGCATGTGTGCATGTGCTCAGGCCTAAAAAGGTGAAGATGGCCCGGGCATTAAAGAGCCCATCCTTCAACACTATTAACTGCTCTAACATAATGTCTGTCCAATTGCACTGCAGGTTAATTTATTCCCTTAGTGTGTCGATACATTTAGAACAACAAAAATAATAAAGATTAAAGAAAGAAAATACCCTGCACCCATCCATACAGAGTGCTCCAGGTGGTTTGTTAAATGTGCAGAAAAACATCACCTATTACTTCTGTACAACATTTTAAATCTAAGATACTATCAGGGGTCTTTTTTTTATTGAGTTTCATCCTTAAGTCCTGTTAAAAGCAAAATTAAGTCTTTTCTTCTCAACAACATTTTATGACCCTTCTGATCATACCATTCTCTGTGTCTGGTGTATGCTGTGTTACCATGGTTACAGGAGATGAGCTTGTATTCCTCAAGGTTAACAAAGACAGCTCTTTCTATTTGTTTTTACTAAACCGTAATGGCTGACATAAACATTTGGAGTGCCATTTTTAGAGCTGCTAACACATCCAGTGAAAGCCTTGAAGCTCACTTCACCTTTGACCTATTTCGTAAATGACTTGTGAGCAAATTTGTTAATACAAGTAGTTCTTACGTGCAGTCTTTATAGTGGTGTAGTGGTCCCTGGAGATGTGGGTATACTCTCAAATTTTGCCTTTTTGTTGTTGTTTTTTTTAGCAGTCCAGAATTTTAGAGACAGTGACATGTGACACCCCTCTATTTAGTTTAGAAGGATGTATAAAATAAAATTTTATTGTGATGAATTAATATAGACTATCATGATTAGGATATATTATCATTAAATACTGTATTTGTAGTAAATATAAAGTGAATATAAATATACTTATAGTTGATTATACAAATCACATTGTGTGATGTGACTCATAAAACAACATGTATATAAATGATTGTGGATGTTTTGTGTAAAGGATCAACAGATATTAAAAAAATGGTAAGTCATAGAATGCAGAAGCTGCTGGATTAATAGTTTGTAGAAAAAAAAAAGAAAAAAAAAAAAAAAGGGGGTGGGAGTTTATAAGTTTTTACTTCTCCCCACTCCGTTTTGAGTGCAAGAAAGGTTTTTTGTTGACCATTATATTTGATTTTTTGATGATTTTTTGTGCTCGAAATAAACTGAACTGAACTAAAAATTAGAAGTCAATACATGCAATGCTGACTGAAAAATAAGCTAGTATACTGTACATTATATGCCTTGGATTACAACACTGGGGCTATATAATTTGATGTTCAAAGTGAGGATATGTTGCCACCTTTTTTTCTTTCACAGCAGGAATGCTTAGATAAAGTTCTCCCAGACACTTGCTAGTACACTTCTGTCTAAATGCTAAATGGACACAGACCCTTGAACAACAACTCTTTATGTTCTTATGTGACTGCAGGATTGACAACAATTGATCTGAGGGTGATGGGTTGGGGACTGAGGTGTTTCTATACTACACACTTCATTTTGTCCTTGACGATAGTCAGAGGGTACGAGTGGAAGCAGCAGAGCAGTATATAAAGTGCTGTGTAATGAGTCTGTCCACTCCCATTTCAATCTATGCCACCCATCCCAGAAATGTCCTCTCAACAAGGTCCACCCAGTCCTTGCATTCCTACCTCCAAGATGTGATTTCAGACCAACTGAATCCTGCTCTCGGAGGGACAACTTAAACTGAGCCTTGTTTTGCAGACAGTGACCATCATGTAGAGGTCAGTGGTGCAAAATCTGGAAATCCTATGTGTCTTCAGCTTGCCCGCAGAGGTAGGATGGAGGGAGACAGCAAAGCATGTTCAGCAATGAGAGACTGCAGTGTAAGCTAAAGCATGTGGACAGCTGTGCTGTTTCCTGGCTGCAGCTGACAAACGTGTCAGGTCATTAGGGCAGGTTCATGCTTAATCAGGAATAATACCAGAATTACTTCCACAGTAATTTTCGAACAAAAGGGCATGCATTCCCTTCCCCCGTTCTGCTGAAGATCTTATTTCTACGCCTACGTGTTACATAAAACAGTGGGGAAATATTATGCTCTGGTAGTTGGCTTTAATGTCAATGATTAACTCAGGATCTGAATTTAATAGCTAACTACAACTGCATTATCTTAGCAACACTTTTTGTGCAAAATATAATTTTCAATTAGTAGTTATAAAGCAAAAGGAGCTTAACTTAACAGCCCCTAAAACAGTGGCTCTTAATCTTTTTCCGTGGGACCCCCCGTTTGGACAATGAAAAATCTCCAGGCCACCTCAACCCCAAAAACATTGTAACAATAATGCAATTGCAATGATTATTTAAAGAAATATCAATATTGTAATAGTAATTTTTTTTGCTTGAATAATTTGTTGTGCAAATTAAAAATCACTTAGATTTTTGTTTGAACAATACAAATAAACTCAACCTGACTGCTCGCTCAGACAATATTTTTTTCACATAAGAATAGGAAATGTACAATTATCATACAACTATGGCAATAAAGTTACTTTTTCCCGAACAACAATCTTTGGTAACAAACATTTGAACAATATCAGTGGCTGCAATGAGCCTGTTTACATGACATATGTGAAGATCCAAGTGCAAACTGTACAAACTGTGCAAAAACAGAAACATTGCACATGTTTCTTTTCCAGTCCAATCCTTGTTCAAACCTAAACTTTTTGTCTAGTTTACTGACCACCATGGCAGTAGACTAATTTGCTGTACATCCCATGGTGCTCATAGACTAAAACATTAGTTCCACCTGCTACATTTTCTAACCTGAAGGGAAAAATAACACCCAGGAGTGATCCCTGCCCAAAGACCGTCTACCTGCTCTTAGGAATCCAAAAATTAACCATACCCATGAAGTTTAGGTTTGTTTTTCTTGGTTTTTTTGTTGCCCTTAATGCAGTCCATGGGTTGCTGAAAGTTTAGTTTGTATCTATAATCATGAGTTACTTCTCTTTCTTTAAACAGTTTCTAGTTAGTGGTAAGATGCAGGTGATAGGCTATCTGAGCTGTTTTCAACTCGACAACATCTATAATTTTCAATGTATTTGAGTTGAAAAAACAGATCGTAGGTGTATGTATTCCTCATTATATACAGTTCTTATAGCTTTTTTTGTGAAACAATGAGGGGATTTAAATTGGTATGGTATTGTGATAATGTGTGATGATAAAATAGGGTCACAAACCAAAAAAGGTTGGGAATCACTGAGATAAGCTTAATAAATACAATGATACTTACATTTTAACCAAAGTGTATTAGTCCTATGGTTGGACATCTACACTAAAAACTATTTCTCTTCAGCAATAAGTAACATCTAATCATCACATGTGTGATTCTAGTATATTTACTATGTATCAAGTGTGGCTGTGTAATACAATCTCATTAGTTCTAGGCTATTTTAACCTTTGCAATAAGTTGAGTCGGCATTGAGTATGTGTCGTAACACTTCCTCATTTGTCCATGTGTCTAGCCCAGCTCAGTGTGCAGTGCTGCATGAATTAATATACCGTCACCACTAGCAGCATTTACTGGAAGTCAAATATGTGGCATGTTGTAAGCTAAATGTATAGTAATATGTTTTATGGCACATTCACCAATGTATTTGTGACTTGTTACGACACAAACAAGTCATTTATCACCCATAAATTTAGTGTTTATGTTCTCCCTCTCAGAATAATAGCATAATTCTTAGAGATATGAATAGAAACATGCATGTAGCCTACACCTCCTGTTTTCCAATAATAAACTTGTGCCTCAGCCTGTTGTTGGTATAATCATATTATCAGACAGTGACCTATATTATGAGCATCACAATCATCTGCTGTTATGAATTAAAGTCTCCATAAGTTCAATTGTCTGCTGCCACGTGTCCACACCTAAAGGAACTTATTGGAAAAAATTTTTCTGACACATCTACAACAAGTGCAAAGATGCGCACAAAAGCAGTACAGTAACAGACAAATACATATAAATACTTTAACACAATGTTAATTTCATATATATACGTATATATATATATATATATATATATATATATATATATATATATATATATAAAGGCTGTAACGGTATACGTATTCGTAACGAACCCCTGAAAACAGACGTTCCGTTTGGTGCTGCCCAATACCAAATGAATACAGTCAGTTTGTATGTATTTTTTCACACTAGAAAAATGACTTGAGGTCCAACAGTTTACCGGTACTTCCTCATACATGTCCATGACGTACTGATGAGGCATCTGTGATTGGCTCAGAATGCGTGAAGGAACACTCACCCCTCCCTTCTCGCTCTGTGTGTGTTTACCTTCCCAGAGTAACATCCAGCTAGGTTTCATGCCGTCGCTTGTTTTGAAAATGTGCAGGGGGGAAAAAATGACACTTTATTTCCACAGTGAGCACATTAACCGGCGCCGTGAGCGGATGTGGGACAACCTGGAAGGGCCAACCACATCACGTCACCATGACAGGGACCAGTCCTCGTACAACAGGCACCAGGGGTCAGCTGTGATGTGGGCAACTGACCCATCTTGAAACACAGGAGTCTAACGCACACGCGAGTCAGAGACAACAGAACCCCCATGGTATAATGAAAGTGGTGGCGGTGCACACCAGCTGAGGTGGGATCCTACGCATGCGAGCAGCAAAATCAGTGGACCCTAATGGTGATGTCCAAAACCAGCCCATCCTCCCCTCCCCTCCCCAGTATATATTACTTATCTTATCCACCTCCTAAAGAATCTAAAAACACACGTGTGTGTGTGTGTGTGTCTGTGTGTGTGTGTGTGTGTGTATGATTTCCTCAACTGATAACTTAAATTTTACTAATGATATCTATTCTACAAAAAAAGAAACCTCTGCTTTCGATGTTGATGTTTGCCTCTGCAGTCAGTCCTCTGTTGACTGACAGCATGCTACTCTGCTGATTAGATCATGACTGATACCATGTATCCAAGAGCCAGCAAAATGCTATCTAAAATTATTTTAGACTCCCTGCTCTCTGGAGAGAGAGCGGTGAGATCAAATAAAGGATTCCAGGAGGAGATATGTGAATGAACCTCACACACAATATTTTTTACTTAATCTGATGGGTAATCCATTTGACTTAATAGAAAAAAAGATCAATACCCAAAATGGAAAAAAATAATTGTGGCACTCAGAAACCGTTATAGTGAACTCACACTGACACCACATGGTGAGAAGGTGGAGACAAGAGTCAACTGGACAAATAAAACAAGGCAGTGGGGACGGAAGTGACATTTACAATCATCCCAGGCCTTTACATGTGCTGCATCAGTGTCATTCTTACTGACAGCTGGAGACGTGACAAGAGCTGGAAGTAATCTGCTGCTTTTTAGGTGAAAGACAGATAATATTCTGGGTTTTATGAGGTGACATGTTCTCTTAATAAAAGTAAATATGAAGATGCTTTTTTTTAACTCAATTCCAGAAATTACACAAATGTTTGGGTAACATTTTGAGAGGACAGACTGGACCACCCCCACCCTGTCCTAAATGACCCAAATGAGTGCTAGGTTTCACTTTCACTTCCACAAGAACCAGTCCACCCTAAGCTACCGAATGGTGGCAGTACAAATATACAGTACTACCTCATATTCTTCATATTTTCTGTCTTTAAATGCATTTACAAACAAGCCTTGAGAAATATTTTAATGTTGATGAAGAGATGTGAAAATGTGTCATTCTAATCAGAAAGCGATACATGAGTTTAGTCAATAATCATAACTCCAGGACATTTTGAGACTATAATCTCTCTTTAGTACTAAACCATTTGTGCATAACAATCCACCGTTGAACTACAAATTGCAGAAAAGACAGACAATTGATTTTATTTTGCACATCACAGCCAAAAATATGTCTGTCGGAGAACAGAGCGGAGCCCAATTTGTACTTCAATATGACGAGGGAAATTGTTTTCAGTGCAGGAGGAATGTAATGGGATGGCTGTGCTGTGTACATCAAACAACGCCGAATGGATATAAAGCTGAACACACTAGATAAAATAAATACAAAAGGCTGTATAATGAACTGACAATACAAACAATGTTATGCTGAAGCAGAATGCATTCTAAGGAACAACACACAAGGCTGAAACACTTCTATGATGTAGATTTACAACCTGTCTCCTCAAAGAATCCAACAGGTATTTGGTTAGACCTATATTAGCTAAAGCCATTATGCACTCAAACACTGTGATTGGCAGCAGTGTACTCTGCAGTTGCCATAGAGACAGTACAAGGATGTTTCTCTATAAGCATTCTTCTGTAAATCAAGGTGACCACTCTCACTTGTATCTTTCTACGAACCATGCCTGACAGTTAGAGGATGAAAACCATCAATTGGGAGATGTATCAGTGAGACCCTATAGAACAAGCAATGTAGACTATTATTTCACATGGAGGAAAGTGAATAAAAGTGTCAAAGTCCAAGGAAGGGACACTTCAGAGAGAGAAAAGAGGCAGCCCCTCTCGTCATTCACTCTGACCTTGTTGCCATTTGGGTTATTTATAGACAATTAACTGTTTTGTGCAGCCATGAATCCAAGGTCACTGCATTGTGACAGGAATGACGGTCTTATAGACACTGAAATAAAAGTGAGAATGTTAGAGATAGATGGAGTGCAAGACAGGCAGTGACAGCGTGATACATTTGACAAGAAAGGGCAGACTGAAACAATCCAGCAAAGAGAAAAGCATTAAGGAGTAGAGGTGCTTTTCCTCAAATCTCTACAAAGAACTACTTACTTTCAGTCTTCTTGAATCTAAATTAAATAAAAGGAATGTATTCAAGTGAGCTGCCATATACAAACAAGTCTGGAACCAATGGACATCACCAAAGGTTGAATATCTGAGATGCTTTGACAGGGCTTTACTCCATCTGCCTCCACTTGCTGATTGTTTGTAGGTCTTTATAGTTTAATTTTACTAATGGATCTGACTGTAATTTTGAGTTTAAAAGTCTGTAGAAAAAAACTAAATATTTTAAGGTCTAGTCAAGTTCTCTGTACATCCTCTTGCAGGCAAAAGCCAATAGGCCTAAGACTCATGTCAACCTGTCAATTAATTTAACTCCATTCAGCAAAATAATTAATGGTAATGGTAGGCTTTTTTGCCTAAATATATCTATACTGATACACTACAATATGCCTGTTACTTATCATTAAATAATGTGGTTTCTGGCTTTATAGTATGAATAAATATAATGTGATTTACATAAATGCATAATACACTAACACATATGTAAATACATATTCATACACAGATATATACAAGCACATATACACATATACATTCATACACCCATTTTACACACAAATATACACACCTGTACATATAACGCATACATCATGCACATAGACTGCTTGTTTCATCTGTTCTTTTGATACACAAGTGTCAAAATGTTAGTTTTGCACTATTAAGGTATACTGAAACTGTCAGTGACTGTGTTCTTGATCACCTGAAATTAAGGATCCTTTCACAAGCTTTTCTTTAACACGATATACAGTGCAACCCATTAATACTGATGAACACATAAAAACAAAGTTGAAAGCCTTTTGAAAAGACACAGAAGTGGCCCTCAAGTCATGACATTTCCATTTATCCATTCATTACCTGAACCTGCTTTGCCCTCACTAGACTCGTCCTAAAAATTAAAACGAGATGTAGACAACAGGTATGAAGTAAGTTTGAAAGTACATATATATATATATATATATATATATATATATATATATGAAAAAAATAAAGTATAACATTTCTCTACCATAATAAAACATTTTGCCAATAGCATAATAATGTATTACATTATTGGCAGGTTATTGCATTAATGAACTTACACTAAAAAAATGTTGATAATAATTTAATAAATTGTGTTTCACTTTCTTGATGACAGGCTGATCATTTGACTCAGGTGTGTTGGAGCAGGGTTGCATCTAAAACAAGCAGGACAGTGGGCCCTGAGAACCAGGGTTGAACACCTCTGCTCAACACCACGAAATCTGTGGAAAAATGCTGAAATAAAATGACAATATTGTTGCTGATTAGCGAACATACGGTTAGACTGTAATACACTACAGTGTTCTCATGTCCCTCTCCAACTCATTCACATATAACAAAGGACATGTGCCTGATCCCCCCCCCCCCTCCTCCCCTCCCCCCCTCTCTGCTCTCCATTGACTCCTCTCTCAGGCTCTCCTGGGTAATCAGCGATGAACCCATAAACGCTCATCCATCCACAGCCAGACACCTGCTGCAATCTGTTGACTTTGAGCAAGATTTCTCACCTGTCGCTCGCAGCTGAAACAAAAATGGGAGCCACTCTGCTTGGAGGTTCACCAGTTGTGCCTTCACCGTGCACCCAAATATGACCTGTCAGGATTTTACAACACCTTTGATAACCGCTGCAGCTGGGGCGAGAAATTTTGTTTTTGTTCAGTTTATACTTTTTCTCTAGATGGAAAAGCTGTACATCAGCCCTTCTGCTACTGCGTCAATACACTTTTACACCAGCTGACATGCAAGAGGATGCTGCATAGTCGGGGTTGATCTTTTCAGCTGTTCATGGTTGTGCCCCAGTTTCATAAATCAATGCAGGGAATAACTCTTAAAGTTTCAGTAGGTAGAAACCAGAGGGGGAAATTATATTGTTGGGGGGGGGGGGGGACACATCTTCTGGAGCTGCCCTCTGTCCTAAATATAGACTATATATCAATAAAGATGTTTCCTAAGTCCTCATTGGAGTTTAAAAAAAAGGTGATAACCACCATTAACCAACAGGTTGGTGGTTCGATTCCTGCTCTGTCCTAATCAGTCCGTTGTATCCTTGGGCAAGACACATCACCCCCCTTGCCTCCGGTGTCACTCACACTGTAGTATGAATGCGTATGAATGTATGGTGGTGGTCAGAGGGGCCGTAGGCATGAAATGGAAGCCATGTTTCTGTCAATCTGCCCCAGGGCAACTGTGGCTACATATATAGTTTACCACCACCAGAGGGAGCATGTGAGAGTGAATGAATAATGGATCACTAATGTAAAGCATTTTGGGTGCCTTGAAAAGTGCTACAGTATAGAAAATGAATCCATTAATTATGATGATAATAATAATAATAATAATAATAATAATAATAATAATAATAATAATAGAATTTTTGGATGATTTAATATTTCTAGCTCACCCACAAAGAGCCACTCAAAAGTTTTAAATCATTAAACACTCTTTTGTTCATATCTATGGACCTATTTGTCTGATTGCCTTCAAATTAAGTCAAATATAAGGTCATGACCTGGAAATGCTTCGCATCACAACATCATAGATGTGTGGTTAAGGATTTGGGGCATTCAGGGATATACTCCTTGCCATCACTTCCAAAGGTGTAGGCTTAGTTCATTCATTCATCCATCATTTGACACAGTTTTATCCCCTCTAGGGTCACAGGGATCATTGGGGCCTATTCCAGCAACTTAAGGGTGAAGGTGGAGTTCACCCTGAAGATATCGCCAGTTTACCACAGGGCTGACATATACAGATACACAACCAATCACCTTCATTCATGCCTATGGGCAATGTAGATTAACTGATTAACTCATCAGTATGTGACTTTAGATGATGGGAGGAAGTACCCAAGCCAAATAAAATATTACTTAGGAAATGATAGTATGGGGTTAACAGTTACTTCAGGAAAAAATTAATCTGGAGGACACATGACAGGAATACATATCAATGAGATAAACTTGAGTCTGATTCAACAAGAAACTGAAAATGCACAGTCTACGTTCACAAAGGACAGCAAATTATTACACATCAATGCACCTGACTGCTGGGTAAACACATCAGCTAGTTAATGTGAAGCAGTGACACTGAAATCACTGGTAATCGCCTTGTGCTGTTGTCATTTTTTTCTGCATGATTGGAAATTACAGCAAACAGGCGCAATCCTGCGAACAAACACCATCAGTCTACAGTGATCAGATTTAAACCTGTTACATTGTGGCACTCTATTGGTAATCAATGAAGGCTTAGAGGCATCTACTGATTGCCATGCAGATGTCCTCATCACATGGCGACAGTAATCTAAAATGAGCCAACATGCAAAGACTACAGTGTTCAATGGTGCTCGTCAGCCATACAGAGGTGACCCAGTATGATTGACTGTGTGTTGTCCTGTTCTTCAGATCAATTTAATTAAACTCATAATTGTATGTGTTCTCAAGGTTGTTAATATGTAAAGTATAACATCAGACTACACGTTTTCTCCAGTGCTGATCCTAATCTGTCCTCATTTCAAGTCAAGCAGAAAAGGCTCAGCACTTCACAAGTCTGGCTGGTCCCAGGTCTACCCAGAATCCTCTGTGAATGGATGAGTAGCGGTGATGGATGACACAAAGATGAGCACCCTTCAAGAGAATAGTGTTCCATTAGTCAGGTTGTGATGTACTGCTGATACTCAACACTCATACATATATGCTCTTTGTACGCTACCATTTAGAAGTGTGAAGGGGTTTGATGTTCCTCTTCATGTTCATTTGGAAAAGCGCTCAAGTCAATTAATTCACAGGAAAAGGTAAAGTAAGTCATATTTCTTACTTTAGTGTTAATTTAGCCAAAAACTTTGATTGAATTTTTGTTTAAAAAAATATTTCACCTTGTAAAAAGAGACACTTTAAGACTAGCACGTTACAACATCGATGTTGTTGGATCTTTTTTATTTGTAAAATTGTGTTTTCCATTCTTAACTCTGTTAGACATTGGAATTCAAAGTTGTCCTTGAACACACCTGACCTCGTACAATTTCACCCTTCAAAGGCAGCAAATCATCACGGGCCATCTCCAACTCAACTGGCCTCCATGCAAGAGCCAACAAAACCTTGAGGGTAAAGCAGAACCATATTAATAACATATTCACTTATTCCCCAAGGACGGCCATAGAAGCTGATAAGTTTTGTTGGTATGAGGAGGCTGTTGGCTGCTGTTGAGGATGCAGCACACGCTTTTGTCTCCACACACACACACACACACACACACACACACAAAACATGGTTTAGGGCCTGAGGGAGTGAGTCAGAGAATGAATCAGAGCAGGAGACAAAAGAGTGTGCATGTCAGAGACAGAAACAGAATAAGGATAAGAGATGATAAAAGTGTGACAAAGGAGACAGACGCCAACTCAAGAGTCACAGTGAGAAAAAAAGGATGAAAAGCAACAACAACAAAAAAAAGAAAGCCAACAACAAAAATGCTTCATTATTATCACACCTCATTACCTTTGATGACTGATAAAACTGATACAATCCTGAGAGTACTTTATCTTCCACACTACAGCAGCTCTTTTAAGGAACTACAGCTAAATGCAGTGAATAAATCAAGAGCTTTCATCTGTAGCCAAGGCTGGTCAAAGCAGAACAGCAGTGAGGGCTTGTTTACTACTCACCAACATAAGACACCACCTCAGTTGTCACTTAATCAGGGGCAGTCTGCTCAAAACAAACCAGATCATCTGTTTAGTCAGATTTTGTTCAGCTGATAAATGACTGGTTGCGTATGCTCTTTTCCATGAGCCTGCTTTAGATCTTTCATTAGAATAGAATTACTTTATTCATCCCACAATTTGGAAATTGCTTATTGCTTCATAAATAGCTTTATACTGCTGATACTGATACCTGTAGGTCGTATGCTTAAAGGAACACAGCTTTAGTCATGGCTGCAAAGACAGGAGACAATAGTTGTTTTTCCTTTGACTTAAAATTGTGTGAATACACTAGTACATAAAAATTTACATCATGGAAAAATTATAATTTCACCAAGACTTTACTGTTTCAATGAAAACTGTTTGCAATGGCAAGAGTCACTTGAATTAAAAAAAAAAAAAAGAGAGAGAGAAAAAACCCCTGGATGTAGGCAGATGTTACAATAGGCAAAGAAGAACTTTAAAATACAGTGTGGTATGTGTGGACACACCAGTAATTTAACTTAACATGGGATATAGGAGTTTATACTGTGTGTGTGTGTGTGTGTGTGTGTGTGTGTGTATAAGTTTAAAAGAAAAAAAGAGAGAAGAAAAGTAAATAAATGAAAATAAATGAAAAATAAAAAAGACAAATAGACTATTGTTACAATTGTGAACCAGACATAGAAAAAAGTGCAAGTGAAAAACTACTCAATCAATTGATCATTGTTTATATAGCACTTTTCATACATTGAAATGTACCACAAAGTGCTCTACATATAAAACTAGAAAAGCTCTCAGAAAGCGCAGACTCCACCAAGGCAGATCAGCCCCCCCTCAAGAAAGACCCCACCCCCACCAGACTTATCAGTTGTTCCTTGTGTCAGTATCAACATTTCCTGAATTATCTTGCTACGAATTACACACATCAATCAATATTAAAATCATGTTGATGCATGTGAGACTAATCTTATAAGATATGTGTGTTTGATGATACTTTACGGATTACAGCCATGACCACAGAAGGTTACAGCAATTATTAAATATCAGATGTCAACAAATAAAACTACTGCAATATAAACAGGGATCTATGGGGCTCATATTTATCTAAAACCACGAGTCTTTGTTTCATTTAACTGTGTGTTGTTGTGTGTTGTTGACCCTAATAGTTTATAAAGTTTGAATTTCAATTCTCCAGGTGCTGAAAAACTATCTTTATATTTATTTAGGTAAAAATAAAGTGAATTTCTGCTTAATTTGTTACATCTATAACTAGTTACATCGTGACATTTGCATATATAAGGACCAGACTTCTGACGGACATTTCTCGGAGTACGACATAATTAGTAAAAACTGAAAATATGTCCAAACTTTTAACCGATTACCTAAAGTGTTCTGCTGTTGGTTTGAACAGGACAGAGCAGTCAACAACCTGGAAAGGGTAGAGGGTAAAGGGTAGAGCATGAAGTGGCTCATTTGCATTTAAAGGGCCAGTGCTCAATACGACCTTTTTGGTGTCATTATTCAGTAACAGGTTTGAAGATGAACCTGTGGAGTTGAATTCGTGTAGAATTCAGACTCAAACATAGCATTTATAGCTTATGGATACCACAGGAAATTGTTTTAAAATGCATAATTCCATTAAAAAAAAAAAAGAGTAGAACATCAGTCCTTTAATACATGTTAACACAAGACTACTATAACCTGAAACATCCAGTGATGTGGAAATTACCTCTGTATGATTGTCTTTCATGCGGAATATTCATGTGAGGTGGGGTTTTTTTTCTAATTTAAACACTTTATTCTACAATTTTAATGTTAAGGGCAGGTTTCACCACTTGATGGGGAGAGATAGAGAAAAGATTTTTTCTTGCTATAGCTGTCAAGCATGTCACCATCTTATCTTTTGACTTGTCACTTTTCTGAAGGGTTTAAGTTTGTTCATTCAGTGAATATCTATACCCCATCATGACACAAGCCTGTTGAATGTCTACACAAAATGTACAGATGTCATAAAAGAAGCACACCAGATCAGAGACACGCTACTTGGCACGGCATTATACATATCAGAGAAGTTATTTGTTTATTTCTCTATGTTAGGTCAAACATTATCTACCTAAATAAGGTGGAATTTTTACCTAAGAAATCACAGACACAGATGAATTGTGCAGGATTTAGATCAGAAAAACTTTGTAACTGATGCAATTTGTTTTGTTTTATTTAAATATGATTTCAAAAAGCTTTATTTTTGACTCAGGTTTCTTACTCTAATATCACAACATTCATGCTTAAAGGGTTAAGATACATCCACAGGTAACATTTGACCCATACAAATAGAACTTCATTGACAGTTTCAGCTCATTTTAACATCATATACTAAATGTACTTAACTTGAAGTCTTTCTTGTAAATACTTTCCTTCCACCATCTAGTCCAGGGGTGTCAAACTGCGGTCCTCGAGGGCCGGTGTCCTGCATGTTTTAGATGTTTCCCTCTTGCATTACACCTGGAGACCATTGCATCATTATCAGTCTGATGAGGAGCTAATTATTAACTCTTTAAGTGTCAGTGCTGATGCATTCTGAATGGATGATTTAGTTTAAATATTCAGAAAAATTCAACTATTTTCCTTTTAGTTTTGTGCATGGAAAGGGTGCCAAAAAACAAGATTTTTTATTTTTATTTTATTTAAACATTTTTTTAAAGGCAAAATTAAAATTGCTGGGACCAAATTTCAATAGTAGTTTTCTTCTTTCGTAATTTTTCCTTTCAAAATTTTACACATTATTTGTGATTTTGTAAATATTTATTCGTTTTTGTTGCTCATTTTTGTTTA
This sequence comes from Siphamia tubifer, assembly GCA_020466265.1. NCBI lineage: Eukaryota > Metazoa > Chordata > Actinopteri > Kurtiformes > Apogonidae > Siphamia > Siphamia tubifer. The sequence continues at coordinate 57,420,337 of CM035794.1, read as the reverse complement.
TTTTTCTATATTTTGTTTTTTTTTTTTATATTAGTATTGTTCTTTGATTTTCTACCATTTGTGTCTTACTTTGCTCATGTTACTAATTATTTAGTTAGTTCTCAGGAGTTAAACTAAATCACATGGAAGAGGGAAATATCTAAATCATGCAGGACACCGGCCCTCGAGGACTGGAGTTTGACACCTGTGATCTAGTCCCTGTACATGAATTAGAGATGGAAATTCAATTCATTTATTCGTTTTGAACAGAAGAAAAATTAAGCACTTTTTTGTGTACAAGAAACTAATGGCCAAGAAAATACCTTAATAAATAAAAATAATTATTGCCACGTACACTAATTATGACAAAATATGTTCAATATGTACAGCTCAAGGAGTGAAAATTGATCATTGATTGATTGAATTCCACTTTTATTGACCCAATTCCTTATCTTTCCTCTGTCGATTGTCATTGGGTAAGGAGATAAAAGAGTACAAATGGATGTGTTTGCACCAACTGTCTTTTATATTTCCATCTCTGCACAGGAATAGCCCACTGTTGGCCTGAAGGTTTTGTGTCCCCGACGCACAAATGACAAAAAACATGTGTCAAAAAGTACAAGTCGTCATCGAACTTGAGCAAGACCTTCATGAGAGGCATGTGTGGTGTGAATGTGGTGATCGTCCATCAAAGCTGTCAAGAGTTATTGAGTGTTCCTGGACAGACGGACGGACGCACAGCATTTCTATGTCCCTGGGGTGACGGTGGACAAAAATATAACATAGAAGGGGCACCGTACAGTGATGCTTTACTAATTCTTCCACTGTTGTGCACCTCATATTCCTTTTTCCTATACCTTAGGAAACTTTTATTTGTGGCTGCACCATAACCAGGCACTAATGATGTCCTGGTGTTTAACCCTGCCACTAGAATCACAAGTATCACTAAGTAGCGTATCAAATACATGACATTTCTGCAAATGTATCACATGCTGTGTGGACAAATGATTGAGTATATTGAAGGGATTTCTCCTTTTTGAAGAAATGGAAGCTTTACCAGTTTTACAAATGGCCCTATTGTCTTCTTTTTGGAGTGTTTCTGTCTCAAAAACAATGCAGCTACTGGGGCCCGTTACTCAAAAGGAACTGGGTGTTGAGCCGCATTTTGTAATAATAGTGCCTTTTTTAGTAAATGTCCAAAATGTAATAACTTCATTTCATTTTGTAATAAAGCCGCATTTTGTAATAAACTGCCCCAATGCATTTTGTAATACATTTTGCCGCATTATGTAATAAGGTTTTACATTTTGCAGCAGCAGGGCGCTCGGGGGGTGTGGCATTACAACTTAAGGAGCAGTTTGGGAAACATTCCAAGTGGTTTATGGCTTGGCTAGTAATTAGACAAAATAGACATGGACGATTTGAAATTACAGATATATTTTGGAAATAGAAATATGGCAAAATATATTACAAAATGTGGCAGTTTGTTACAAAATTAAATTAAAAAGTTATTAGATTTTGGACGTTTATTACAAAATGCACCATTATAACAAAATGTGGCTCAACATGGTTCTCGATTCCCATTCCCGACCTCAATTCTTGCTTTTTTCACTGTAAAACTGATGCTTTAATGATGCACTTCCACCTATGATCAAGACATGAAAAAACATACGTATATCCGTGTAGTGTCCTGGTAGGAGTCCAGCCCACAGGGCAAAGAGGTCTAACATGGTTTACAGACAAGGCTGTATCCATCTCAGCCTAGCAGCCATGCAGAAAACCCAGACAGAAAGCCAGACAGGCAGATAGGCAAAAATAACAACAAAACCAATTAAAAAAAGAAAGGTTTTCCAAACAAAAAGAGAGGCAGTGGAGAGATTGGGATGCTATAATGATTGACAAAAGAGGAAAAAGAAGCGACCAAGAAGACCAGCCAGACAGGAAGGCGAGAGAGAAAAACGAAACAGTAGATAAAAATGGACAGAGACGATGCAATGAAAGAAGGAGATGAATAGAAGAAAGACAGAGGCGAAAGTTTTCAGTGATACAAAGGATAATTAGACGAAAGACAATGAGATAGGCCTTGACACTCAAACTGGTCTATGCTGGGAAGCTCCCAGCAGAAAACAGGGACAGACTAATTTCACAGGGCAGCTCCCAGTGTTGACATGTGATAGGATGTGAATGTGAATTTGGTTATAGCTGCATAAAGCAACAAAAGCACTCAGTGGACTCTGCTTTAGCTTGCCCACACAAGCAAACAAGGAAACTAGGCGGCATTTACATTAAAAAAATAAATAAAAAGACAGTAGAAGAAGAAGATTGCAAAAGCCAGATGCAGCAAAGGAAGTGACAGATGACTTTTTCTAGCTTACATCCAGAAAAACTAAACCAGCTCCAGTTTGGAGGAGGTCCAGGAGGAAGCTGAGGTGATAATAAGACAGTCCTCATCCCTTATTTCCAGTCTGCCATCACTGTCTAACCAGAGGACGATGACAAGAAGAGGAAGATGAGGATGAGGAGGAGGAGGAGGGTCAGAATTGTCCAGCCAACATTAAAACAAACAGGAGGGGAAGCGTCTGAGCAGGCAGCTGTGTGGAAAAGCCTGAGGCAAAGAAATGGAGGAGCACTGCAACATATTGTATTATCGACACTGGAATAACCACTTATCCTCTCCATAACAGTAAGAATAGGCTTTTAAAGCGTGTGTCCTTCACTGGTGCTTGTGTCCATATTATATCCATACTTTATCTGTTCAGGTTAATTAACAGCCACCCTGGATAAGTTCCATTTTAGATACATTTTCACGCTCTGTGTTGAATTAATATGTCATCCAAGGCTAACACAGTATAGACGGTGAATGCGTATCCACACTAGGGATGTAATGGTACAGAAAATGTTTTGTTTCATACAGTGAAGGAAACCAGTGGACACCAGGGGGAGGTATACAGTACAGGGCTCCACTGCGTAGCTAGCAAATATGAGTGGAATTTAACATGGTTCTAAGATCTGGACCACCTTATATGCCTGTGTTATAGTCTCTGTTGTCTTGTGTATCTTTGTCTTATTTTTTTTTCATGTATATTCTTTATTTAACCAGGTGAATATTCAGATTAACCCTGTAAAGCCTGAATCACTAAATATTTGGCCAGTTGTTTGAAACTGAATTTCCCCACCCAAAGATTTAATTTTTTTTTGGACATATCAATTTCCATGTACGAGTTTCAGTTTTGTATCATAATATATTGTGTCTCAATGTCCAAATATTATTTTTTAACAAACAAAAACATAAGATAACGCTAACATGTCAAACAAATTGGTAACTCAAAACAGTCTTATAGTGTCACTGGAAAGACCCCTAGTGAACGAATTCCTCCCCCCTGGTGGATTATCTGTGTATTGCATGTATTTAATTGTATACATCCGCTTTTTCAAGAAAAAATAAATCGCACTGATTATATCGAGGGCTTCAAAACTCATGTATCAAACATGATACATGGGTTAAAATATGTCACAGTAACAACAAATTTAATACCGTGGGAACAGCTTTATTTAATACTAATGTAAGATCAAATATCATATAATATAATCAAATATGTCCTGTCAACCATGCTTCTTGTCCCTTTACTGATGTCCTTCCTATATAAAAGAAAATATGAATATGTGTCCATTAATATTAGCGTTAAATAAGTACAAAAGTGTAAAAAGGTGTGATGATGTGGGAGAAAAAACGGGATGATTTGTGTTGCATGGTCATAGTCATGAAACACAGTTGTGTAGCAGAGGAAAGGGGGGGGGGGGGGGTTGCATCTGTAGGCAGGCAGCATTCATGCTTGAGCGGAGAAATTGGATGACTTCACCATTTCCTCACAGAGTAGACACACACACACACACACACACACACACACACACACACATTTCTACCTCAGGACTCATCTTCCTTGTTGAGAGGTGACTTCACTTTTACATGCATAGTTAAGAAGGATGACATCGTTTCACTTAGCTAACTTAACTATTTTTCCCCCTATTCTCTTGATATGCTTTTTAGACACGTCAAAATAAAACTATACTGACACAGTACTGATACAAAATATGTTCTGTTGATCTCAATACCCTGAGATGTTCTCTTAAATCACTTGCAGTTTTGCTATCGTTTCTTTGTTATTGTATGTCTCAGTTTGAATATTTATCACAATTTTGGCCAGTTGTCACAGCAACAACTTATGGAGAAACAAAGCAGGAACACACTCACAAACAGCTAACAAGTATCAGGGTAACACTTTTTTGGGGGGATAACTCTACTTCTGCTGGTTTGCAGTGATAAAAAATTTAAAAAGCTGAGTACAATTCTGAAAATAAATAGTTCATCCTCATGTTTTTTCTAAATAGTTTGGCCCGCTTGAGGATTAAAACAATAGTGGACAGAGCATAAGCAGAATTGGCTGCTGCATTAATAACTCACAGCTCAGATAAGCAGAGAGAGATGCCACTGCCAGCTGTGCTGAAAGGCACATCACCAACACCTTGGCCACAAGATAAGGGAATTAGAGAGGACAAAGGCAACAGTTTTTGCTCAATTTGCAAACACAAGCATATTGGAGCTGAATATGTCCCATTCAAGCGACCCTGTACCAGCTGCACCACCAGGCATAAAAACACAAAAGACCAACAACAACAGCAGCAGATGAACTCAGAGAATAGATCAAAAACAGCAGGAGGAACACAGCCATGTAGCCGTCGAAGCTTTCTCAATAAAACCTGTTTGTATCTCTGAGGATGTGACATTTGAGCCAGCAGCCCACAGCAAAGCTAAAGCCCAGCACACACACCGTGATTCAGCATGAGCAGGGAAGGCTTATATATGATCACAGCACTGGAGGACACACAGACAGAAGGACGGCTCAGCTCATGAGACAAAGGAACACACAGACCACAAGTGGTAGCGCACACACGTAAACATCATACTTACATAATGACTATATTTTGTGTGCAATCTTCGAGTAAATGTAACAGGAAAGCAAATTAGTTTCAGCTTGAAATCCAATATTTGTGCCTGTGATACTACCCGTGAAATTGTCAATTCTTTGACCTATGGAATTTCCTGCCAATCACACTTTTTTTTTCCCCCGACATGGTGTTTCTTTCACTGTAAAGTACTGAATATGTAAATGAATTAGTATTAATGTGGTTGTTCATACTACAGCTATAACAAAGAAATGTAACACCAATGTGCTTTGACTTACTGTATAATGAAGAGGCTGGTTCACAGGATATGTCTTTAATTATAAATGTTTCCCAGTGTTAGCTCTATTCTGCATTAATATAAATAAACTGACAGATGGATAACATGTCAAAAATGCACATGGTAACACTTTATAATACCTACACACATTTGATGATGTATTAACCATTTATTACCCATATATAAATGAGTAATAAATGGTTAATACATAGCTAATTGTGTGTAGGTATTATGAGGTGTTACCCATGCACATTACTATCCAGTTATGTCGTATATACTGGTTGTCGTGGTATTCAAAACATATTTAACAAACAAACCCTGCCCCTCACAAACGTTTTGTCTTATTATGAAAATGTAGGTTTGGAGACCGTGACGTTGGACCTACATTCACCAAATTTAATGAACAGATGACCACAATGGTCTGAAAATGACCTGCATGTCTGGTTCATTTTAATGCTTTAATGTTCAGTTGATGAAGACTCATTTCCCCACTTAAATATAAAATCTAAATCTACATTTTCTTTTAATTTTAAACACATATTTCACACAGAATTGATACATTTTATTGGGGGCCTTGGAACGAATCAGGCCTTTTTCATGTAAAATGCAACTATTTATGAAAAAAATTACGGTGCGAAAACACTTCTGGAACAAATTAATTAAGTGGAGTTACCACTGTAGTAAGGATTATTTATTTATTTATTTCAATTAATATTAGTAGTAGTGGTGGTGGTTGTTTTTGTTAAATTGACATCCTGTTGGTTTGATAACAGACTTGACTCATTCATTTTTCTAATACTTTTCCATTTAATCTTCTGATATATAAATATATTTTTGTCTCATTACCAAAAAAACAAACTCTGTGTCTCTGTAGCTCCAGAAGAGAGATGCTTTCATTACTGCTGTCGTGTTTATATTCACTTCATTTTGTGTCTGCAGGTGTTTACATGTAACTGTATCCCAGATACTATCAGAGTGCAAAGTACTATACTTCAGCCTGAGTATCCAGGTTTCTCAAAACCGGGATAAGGTATCCTGGAAACTGAAATGTTTTTGTACACAAAGACAAAGATAAATACTTTATACACCATGAGTATCTGGGACACTGATGCACATGTAAACACAGGTAATATGTATTCAGATGGAACAGGTCAGGCAATACAAACAAAGCTAAAATACACTCCTTTATCAGCCAGGGTGATAACACAATAATTATTTAGCATTTAACATTTTTACCTTACATTGTGACATATTCCCTGGGAGATCAGTAACAGTGATTATCATAATTAGCTCAATACTGGACGTAAGTTTGTTTTTAATATGGGACGATACTGTATTTGAAGGGACGTTTGACAACCCTACACACAGAACACTGTAGGCTATCTGTCAATCCAACGTACACATACAGCTCTACTGTCTATGAACATTAGCTTATATGCTAATCAGCTGTTTTAGCAAAACACCGGTGGCAATGTTAGTGTATGACAACTTCACAATTAACAGTATTGACAGTTTCATTGCTAAAGTTTTCATTTCATTGCTAAAGTTGCTGAACTTACCATCAGATTGAAGTTTAAGTTCCTTTGGGGAGATAATAGTCCGCTCGGTGAGTCGTAGCGTCTTTGGCTGAAGAATGTGAAGTGACAAAACTCGTTGCCATTGGCAGCGGGCGTTAATGGCGCAGCGGGCGGTTATCGAAAAAAATCCGCCCACAGAAAGCTGGGAATGTCAATTCAAAGTGAATGGGAGCTGTCGCAACATTGTAGAGGGCTGTAGAATAAGGCTCAAAAAATGTACTGTAGTGTGTGGAACCAACTGTTACACACAGCACTGATATGTATTGGAAAATATTAAGAGGAAAAAATACATTATTCACAATTATTTCATACTAGGTGACGGAAAATATGGAAAACCATCATAATTCTTACTTACAATATGTATTAGTCTGGCTTGAACATCATTCATGACTTGTTCTTGTTCGAACCCACATCTGACGATTTGCAGCTGAAATGACCCACTTTCCCCTCAGGGATCAATAAAAGTTCATCTTATCTCATTTTCTGAAATTTCTCATCTCACAAGTATTGCATTACAATGTCAAATAGCTGGAGGCATGTCAGCAGTTCCACCAGTGTCCCTGCATCTTCTCTCTCATAAAAAACAAGAGGCTTTGCATTGTTTGACCTCTGCACCTGTTCAGAGGAGAAGACGCTAAAGATTCCCCCAAGAAGACAAAGCAATAAAAGAAACTGTGTGGGGGTGAGGGGGGGGGGGGCATTTGAAGAAGGAGAGGATGGAAAAGAGGAAACCCTGGGGAATGTCAGGGATGGAATCAGAAAGAGTAAAGAGAGTGTTTCAATAGGAATGAGTGTGGACATTGCAGTCTTTCAGATCAGAACACACACACACACACACACACACACACCCACACACATGTCTATCAGCGTCTCTGTTGGTTCGGGGTCACTCTCTGTCTGGGTGCTACTCACTTGCTGCTCACCCTGGAGGCTTGATATCCAATTAGATCACAGAGTGTTGCAGTAAGAAAACTACTGTCGAGGAACTGACACTAGGTAGAGAAAACAAAGCTCCTTTCATGAAGACTGTAGTTATTGTTACATTGAATAGATGTGTGAAATTTTACTGACTTTTACTAAATGTTGAAAAAACACATGTGGGTAATGTATGATTTTCCATTAAATCACAAATACGATTATTTGTTTATCTATTGTCCTGAGATGACACGAGAAGTAATTCCATAAACATAGCAATAAACATAAATATCATGTTTTACTGATGTATTTATTGTTATTATTATTATTATTATTATTATTATTATTATTATTATTATTATTATTATTATTATTATTATTATTATTATTATTATTATTATAATATCCTGGTGTGTCCACACACACCATGTCATGTTTCTTTTAAATCTCTTCTTTGCTTGTTGCAACATCCATCATCATCATTTTTGTTTTAGTTTTTTTTTTAAGTCATTCCCCATTGTAGTTTTGCATAATATAACATTTGTCCTACACCTGAAAAACAGCTCTTGCCAGTGCAAAAGCCTTTTAATCAAAACACTGGGGTTTTTACAAAACTGGTGTTTTTCCATTAGGTACATTTTTATGCAGAAGTTATATTTGCACAATTTGAGGGTCAATGGAAAAGCGACTTGTGTTACAATTCGACCAATATAAAAACTCAGTGACTGAATTCTGAAAGATCCATTTTATACCCAATAATAAAATTTAAGTGAGTGCATACTTGTTTATATCCTTGCAGCCTTGTGGTACAATACTCTGCACTCCTGCTACCGCTGCAGCTCATAGGCACAACACCGTAGACGAGGAGATAAGCAGGGCTTTAAAGGGGACATGTCATCACAAGTGAACACAGATCCCTGGTGTCTCAGTGACCTATCTGTGACAGGCTTTGGTCAAAATACCACATTGATGAAGAGATACAGCAGTCTCTTCAATCTGGACAAACAGCCCTTTTCAAAACGTTCACTCTTAGTCAAGAGCACACATAGGATTTTCAAACTCAATCTGAACCTGAATCTGAGGGACTCAATTTGTCAATTTGTACAATTGCATCATCCTAAGTCTGTATACCATACACACTGAATATTTTACAAGTATATTTTGTGTTTAATTATGGTTTAGGACACAAAGGCATACTGAGGAAATAAAATCCAATATTCTATTGTTGAACTCTTAAGTCCTTTACAAACAATAATGAGGGTTGGGGAAGGTGAAACTGGCTATACATAGAATTAAAATGCATGTATACCTTACAGTAAATATTTTATGATGACTCATATTAATCCACATAAAAACCTTTTCACTATAAAAGCCCTCCTGTAAATCTTTCCGGTCAACCTTTAGCGTTCTTTGTACCTTCACACTACACATTTACTGCCAGTGTCTGTCACATGGACCCTAAAATCTACACAGGAATAATGACACCGTAAAGTGATCCATCAACTTTCACATCAAATGCCAGAGTACGTGTGATGAGGTGTTTATGTTTAAGATATGTAAATGATTCTAATAAGGATTAAGGATTGTTTTAAATGTCACATGAAGCATCATTCCTGTACTATTTGATGCATAAGTGTAATAACAAAGGACAACATTTCAGCTGGGCTTGATTTAAAATGTAATACCAATGCATCCACTCTATTACCACCACTGTTAGAAGTAAATAGAACACCATTAAGAACAATCAGTTGGTCACAAAAGGAAACACTTCAATAGCCTTAGGTGGTCTAGTAAGTGCTCCGCATCCAGCCTAGACTCTCCTTCAGCATTTGTATTCAAAATGCACTACTTGTGTTGACTTCCTCCTCTATTGTCCGACAGCTTCATGCATATTGCATGCACCGACATCAGCCCTTTGCTGCATTGGACCTCATCCTCTCCTAACAACAAAAGGGCCATCAGTAGCATCCAGAGAGTAACATCCCCTTACAGTACATCAGGGCACAGTCAGTACAATACCTGATGCTCAGCAGCATGCTACTTATTGATTCCAGCATGGCCCTGTGGTGAGGCAAAAACATCTAAATTTGTAAAACCAACATTCACAAGTGGACAGTGGAAAAACTCACCATGGAAGATACATGAAATGAATACAACAGACAGAAATAAGGTGGAAAATAAACATGTTTGCTTTGCATATGTATGAGTGTGTCTCAGAACTGACCAGAAATAGCATGACAGATCACACAACAGATAACACAAATCACTCATTATACAATGTCTGCACACTCCTGGTTGGGAGTCTTTAAATGTAAATGCCCCATTACCTTTCCTCTGGGATGCATATTTTTGTATAAACTCTGATTCTGGACTAACTCATGTTGGTGACTCTACAGTTGTCACATTGTGAATTATATATTAAAAAAAAAAGAAAAGGACTTGTTTTAGGTCCAGCTGTCAGAATGTTTTTGTTTAACATATTTATAGGCCATTTTCTACTATACGTTTTATTATGGAAAAAGGAATGAAAACTCCTTTTCATAACGCTGTAATATAAATACCAAAGTGTCTCATATTCCTATGGGTGCTTCTATGAAACTGGTCCCAAAAAACAGGACATGGGGCTAAAAATTCAAACCAGATGTAGACTAATGTTATGATTGCTTCATAACATATTTGGAAGTTCTTTGGGTCTATATGAAAAACAAATGAGAAAAAAAAGAGAAAATATTAAAAAAACATTTTACATTATTTTTAATATGGAAATATATGTGCTACTATTTTTTCAATATCGCTTTCTTTTCTCACAGGTACATTTTGGGACTTTAACTGATTATGAAAGGCAGAAAAATTATCATTCCCAAGTTATATGTGTTTAACTGGTTCTGCATGTAACGCAAGTTAACACAATGGAGAACATACAAAACCTGGAATGAGACTGAGATTCATTAGGATGATTAAGTTTAACACAGTGTCTTTATTTATAGTGGTATAGAAAACCATTTGAAGCCATGTTTTCCAGAGCAAATGCAGTGATACCTACAGTAGGTAGCTTTTCAATTTTGGTCCTATTTTTGGCTCAAATACTTGATTCATTAAGCAAGTCATCCCGAAGCAACTAAGTTTTGCCTTTACCCAAGGTCATCATTCGGTACATCTTGTGGGGAAATATGTCTAAATTACTCATTTATTATTAGGTCTAAAAAAAGATGGCAAAGTACCAGGTGCCAACTTTTTAAAGAAATATATTCCTGCTTTTTTTTAACGCCATTGTAAAGCACTTTGACTTACCCTGTGTTAGAATAGTTCATTTTACTTTAGATCTACTCAGTTTCAGTTTTCCAAGACAAATATGTAAGTAAAACATATCTCTTCTAAAGAAACACACCCACAAATGTGTGAAGTATAAATGCCTCTGCTGAGATACACACAGGGATACAATAAATTACACATTTATTTACTGCTGTTTTTAAATCAGGAAATTCAAATTGAAGTCAAATATTTTCAGATGTATTAGTGTATCATTCTCAGTCATCCTCAGGATATCCATCTCACCACAACCATCATATATCCCAGAATTACAAGGTGATTATAGCGATGGACAGACCTGCTCCAAATAAACCTGCACTAAAACAAAAGCTAAAAACTGAGCTTCGACTGGATGTAAAATTCAAAAATCACATATTAGTCCAACAGACAAAAGAGATCCAAGCCCGTTTTCTGTCTGACTGAATGTCAGCAACATTAACAGCTGTTTGTAAATATTCATTTTCTATTTTTAATGAACAGACTGAACGAAGCAAATCAAAGCCCTGTCTGCTCTAAATGTGCACTTTTATACCATGTACCTTGAAAAAGGCAATTCAAGCAGAAGCATCTGTCCTTCCTTAAAAAGGATGGAATCACTAAAAATAGTATGTAAAGTATGTAAAAGGAAAACTAATTGTGGTATTTTTCGGCACATGCATAAAATGATAAGAGAAATTGACAGATCTATATAGTTTGGTGTCTTTTGGGTTTTTAAATGACAATAAAGTGAATCTAAATCTGTTTTTCAACCTCGCGGTCGAGACCCCAAATAGGGTCACCTGAAATTTCTAATAATTGATAAAAAGAAAAGAAAAGAAAAAAAAAATACAAATAAAAAAAAAATATGTAGTGAGTTGAGATAAAAGTTCACATTCCATAAAAGACATAAACTAAGTCTGAAACTGAAGCACTGTGGAACTGTTGATCAGTCAAATGTTCATTGTGGTCAGTTTCAGATGCTGCAGGACTTTCATAAGTCATAGTTTGCATTATTGTTTATTACTTGTCAGCCTTGTAAATACAAACTGGACTGACTGTACATTTACTGACCAAGGAAAATAAAATTCTCCCTTTGTGCATTAACCTACACCTGGCTTTTCCGTCTCCACCCATAATAATATACATTACATAGACTAATGTCATGTGAAATGTATGTTTATTTGCAACATAGTATAGAAAACTACAACAACAATGAATACATTTTTGGAAAAAAACAAACAAAAAAAGTCTTTGAATGTCTGAAGTGTTTAGACTTTGTGATGTTGAAATCTGGTCATAAGCCAAAAAAGGCTGTAAACACTGTTGAATTCTCCAGCAGAACTTTCCTTTTACTTAGAATAGACATTACAAAGGTTTGTTCTCTTTTTCTAGCAGTCAACACTGATGTGCTGACAGAATCATTCGACCAGTGGAGCATGTCCGATCTCTCCAAACTGTTTTCTGGTATTTGGATCATTGCTGGAAAAGAAACTACATGAATGAAAAAAGAAAGAGAGAGAGAGGGAGAGAGAGAGAGAGAGAGAGAGAGAGAGAGAGAGAGAGAGAGAGAGAGAAAGAGAGAGAGAAAAAGAGAAAGAGAAAGAGAGAGATCAAAGTTGCATAGATGTGGTCTGGTCTCAAAATGGACCACAAGTGGAATAGGAGAAGTCACATAAAGACATGCCAAGTGATGAAGTCAACCATTCTGGGATGTTGGCAGGAAAATGACCAATTAGAAAGCAAGGAGCCGTCATCGCTCGGCTCAGCAACCAATCACACAGAGTAGAGGGGAGGAAGTGAGCAGCTATGATAGGCAGGTGATGAGAGATTGTTGCTGTAACTGGTCAGGAGACTAAAGTGGTAAAGGCAGGTTAGGTGCAATGTGAACTCTTGACTTCACACACTGAAAACCACAGCAGCCTCGGATGCAACCAAACCCTTCTGAAGACCATTTATTTAACTCTTGGTCAAAGAGGAAAAACATCTTCTCCTTGGTTTGAAAAATTACTCTAATTTGTAAAATTCATGTGTTATTATTCAGATTTACATATTAGCTGACACTACCAGAGGTCATTTGAGTTGGTATATTCACATTCTTGTGTCTTGGGATTCATCCAATGTACATAAGCTGCAAACAACTGTACTAAGTTCCTTGTAACAAAGACGAGGGGCAAAAGGAAATATCAGTTTCACAATATATCATGATATTGAATTTCACAATACTGTATCGATACAAACGCATACATGTTGAAGGTTCTTTTTTCTTTTTTTCTTTTTATTTAACACAGTTTTGTTCCATAATGGTTACATTTTTGTAATGTTTTTTTTTTATTCTTAATTATTTATTATGAATAAATAAACATAATTTAATATCCTGTTTTCATGGAAATATTAATGTTGCATAAAGTCTTCTATGGGAAACACATTTATTGTACTTTACTCAAGAACTGGGGGTAGAGAGGGTTTAGATTGGGCAGAACGCTGACATGATGTTTTAATGACTACTAGAAGAAAACGACCGTGTCCAGGTCTTGTTTCTCTTCATTTCAACAAGCAACATGGAAGACCAGATTAGTAATAACTCTGAAGCAGCAGCTCGCCCGAATCAACACACTAATTCATGTTGATCATCTGGAGAAGGAAGTTCCAGAACCAAAGAGGGCAGAAGATAACAATCCTGACAGTGGAACATGTGCCTCATCACAACAGGACAAGATAAAGAGCCTGTGCAGAATGACAGGAATAACATTAATTTAAATTCAATTCAATTTTATTTATAAAGCCCTAAATCACAACAAAGTCGTCTCACAGGGCTTTACAAAAACACAATCAACTACAGAGATATATGAAAAGTCCCAAGCATTAAAGACCAATAAACCATTTCTATATCCCAGGAATTATTTAATTTAGAATTAAAAGTGGAACTAGAAAAGCACTCGACATAGAGCAGACCCCCCCCCCATAACCTAGATAAATGGATGAATGATAGGTTTCACTGTCACTTCTGCTCCGACTGAACAAGTGAAACAAACACGTGTGCCCCCCACACATACCTCCACCAATCACCAGCAAAATATAATCATTTCTTATTTCTGCCATTATCAACATTTCCTGAAAATTTCTGCCAAATCCGTCCATAAGTTTTTGAGTCATTTTACTAACAGAGTAATGAACTAGTGACTTTATTTGGAATAAGTTTAAATAATAATAGTCATTTTCAACTGGAATTAGGTCTTTTCTGAAGCATCTTAAAACAGAATTAACCTTTATTCTGAATTAAACATACAGAAAAAACCCAATGATTATTTTAGGCATCCTCAAGCATTTTGTTTCCTCTCTGAAAGAGGCAGATATTAGATCCTTTGTTGGGTTGACACAAAAAAATGTTCTGATATTGGATGGTTCAGGGACTGTTCACAACTAACATAATATGAATGTTTGAGCAGGATCAAAAACTGTATTGTCTGTGAAACATTATCGAGGTTTTTACAGAGGAATGTTTTATGATATTAGATCCTGTTCTGATCAAATAAAATGTGTTTACTATTTGTGCATATTTCTGCTGTATTTCCTTTTTATAGGAATTAATCTTTTTAAAATGGAAGTATATATTGCCTTGTTAACAGCATCGTGATACAGTATATTGTGATATATAATCCAGTATTGCGATGTATTGCCAGAATCTTAACAATAAAACAGTTACAATCCAAGAGTCAAGGGGGAAAATTATGTTCAATCCACTGGGTGAGGTAGAGGTCCATCCTAATGCTAAAGCTATGTCCAGTTTGTTAATAGAGTTTTATGAGCTCACATTATTTGGTACATGATAAATGTAACAGATTTATTTTGTGATACTGTAGCTTCTTGTTCATTTCTGCATCATGTTGAAAATGTTATGTTAAAGTGAGTCGACTATACCTGCAGAGGGTCATCACAGAGGCTGCATGTTCATACAGTGGCAAAAAAAATGGACTCCTTTCCCCTTTTATTCTATTTCATGAATGGTAGCATCCACTCTTAACAATGATGGATGATCACCTATTATGTATGGGCATGGATCTGACCACATCTAATGAGGGACTTACTAGGGAGTTCAGCAATGTTGGTGTGGTGGTGTAGTGGTTAGCATCTGCTTGGTTCTCAGTTAGACACTGCTGTGTTCAGTTTTCCATCACATCAGGTTAATTCTCCTGTCAGTATTTCCTTGGCAAAGAAACTGATGATGATCTGGAGTTGGTCCCTGAATGCCCTCAATAATAGCACACAACTGCACTTATATAGGGCTTTTCCACCTTCATGGTGCTCAAAAAGCTTTACATTAGCCTCACATTCATCCATTCACACACATACACCAGTAGTTACTGTTCTGTCAGTCCTACTGGGAGACTAAGTCAGGGTTCAGTGTCTTGCCCAAGGACACTTCGACAGCCAGAACCGGGATGCTAACCCTTTGGTCATTGGAGGACCCGCTGAGCCACAGTGTGTGGTAAGTGCTAATGCTACATGCTGTGTGTGTACAATGCCGTTACCATAACCCTATAAAGCCTCAGACATGCAATTATTCTCATTAAAGTATTGGATCTTCTGCTCAACTTCTTTTTTTTTTAATATCAATTTCTATGCATGTTTCAACTTTGTATTTGTATTTAATTCAGTAGGTCTCAATGCTCAAATATACTTATTTTTGAACAAACAAGAACACAATGTAACACACACACATGCATGTATAACAAATTGATAATTCCTTTCCTTCATCCTTCCTCATTAATGACAGTCATGTAGCATCACTGGAAAGGCCTCTGGTGAATGATTTCCTCCCCCTTGTGGATTATCTATGTATTGCAAGTATCTAATTGTAAACATCAGGTTTTTAAGGAAGAAAATTATTATGTGGAGAGTTTCAAAACTCATGTATCAAATAGAATACATTTACAGCAGTGTTAGAGGGTTATAGGGATAATAAGTTCATCTTTAGCTACTGTATTACAAGTTACGTAACATTACACATTGACCCTTTACAATGTTGAAGTACATCTACTTTATGTATTTTTCATTTACATTAACAGATCAAAGTTGTGCTGCAGATGTCTAATTCTGAACTCTGAAGTAATATTTAGGGTTTCCTAAAAGGCTTACTCTGAAGTTTGTCAACATTTCTTTAACATTGTCCTGTGCACAGTAGTAGTCAGTTCTCTACAGATTTTAAAGAAGATGATGAAGAAAGCAGGCATTAAAAAAGCTGATCCGTGGAATGCAAATCGATATCTGTGGCACAAGTCCAAATAACTCTGGAGGAGACGATAAATTGTGTATTGTGACTTTGCTTGTGTCTTAAATGTTTTTATTCTGCATTTAACTACTGTATACATTGCTAATGCTACAGTGAACTTTAATACAAGTTGCTTATTGTTGAATGGATTTGTCTGTTGTTCCTTCACTGAATGTGAACGCCATCGCAGAACTTATTAAATCGACTGTGATATTATTGACACAAAAGTTGATCTGAAAAAAAACTGGAGTCCATAGTCCCCTCGTAGAGAGCAGCCCTTGTTAGCCGTAGCAGTTCTATCGAGTACAAACATCAGAAAAGAGGCCAGTCCATCAATTACTGAGACGACTGTCCTACTTCAGGGATCTTAAAATACTCAACATAATCTACGATCATTTCGTGCAGTCACCTGTCAGAACAGAGCAAACCACAACAACAATAACAGTGTTAAGTATCGCCAACAATTTCCAAGGAGTTCCCCCTCTTTAAAACGATCTCTTCAACACAAAGAAGCACAAAATAGGTCCATGATAAATGAGTCTGCAATGCAGGGACAATGCAGGCAGCCGGGCTTCTCCATGCAGGATGCACAGAGCCACAGTAACAAACAGGCAGTGACAGACATATGAGGCATGATGAATGGATTTCTATGTGCAGTAACCTCTCAGCTGCTCCTAAAGGCTGCATGTGAAGTTCAATCTAGTGGCTGGGAGCATCCTGTTAGCAACACAGAGGTATAGATGCAGCCGCTGCATGATGACTACATGTTTTCTGGGGGAAAAAAAAAAAAAAAAAAAAAAACTCCTGGGTTTCATTCTCAAGAGGAATAGTTAGGAAACATGTAATTTAGCTTCTGTCTGACAGAGTAAGGGATGGTGTGAAAAGAAGCTGGCTCGGGAACAATTCAGACTTGATTTGCAATGTATATGTATGTACTTTGACTGTGTCATTTTGAATAAAGAGCTATCTACAGCAATGTAAAACAAATGTAAAGGTCTGTTGATAGGCTTCAGACAACGTGTTGAATCACGCACCAGCTTTTAGCCAAGTTTCTAGGTCACAGGGTGAGGTTTTCATGACAGGAATACCTACACTGGAATGCAGCTCATACAATTTCTAAAACTAAATGTGCAGAGAAATGCAGCAGATTCACAATCAACTGGTCTGACACTACAATTCACAATTGAAATATCTTGACCACTTTAGCACAGGTTTACATACAGTTACTGCAAAAATCTAAATTTTATCACGTGGATTTTTTCTTATTTGTAGTTAAAATATCACACTTAAAATAATCACCAAATGACCAACTTTTCAATGAGACAAAAATAACTTATTTTTAGACAATAGATCTTGAAAATCTTATTTCAATAAATCTTAACATGATCATTTTTATTTGGTCCATTGGCAGATTAAAAAAGTTGCATTATCATTTTTTTTTAAATATCGTTTTTTGTGGGGCATGTTTCCAGTGTACTACAGAATTTTTTTAGATGTTGTCTTACTGACTGCTATAAGTTTACAGGAAATATTCAAGATCCCCAACAGCTAACTTCTAATCCCTAATGATCCCTTAACTTGTAAAGGAAATTAACTGATCGGCAGAAGATTTAGAATATCTATCTCTAGAATTTGAAGATCTCAAATTTGCACAAGCTGCAAATTTTTTTCATCAAGAACCTGAAATTTGTTGAGTGTAGATAAGTTCATGACATGCAGTTCAATACATATACAGTACATAGGAAAAATAAACATTTCTTGACATAAACCACTTTTATTTATATAATATGCTCTACTGTATATGACTGCCATTTTAATTCATTGCATTCTATATAAAGAATACATGTTATAACCATATATGTATGGAATGTATTATATACTGTATGGAGACTTATGGGACACCCTGTAGTCAATACCATTAGCATTTATAGCGTTCCATTCAATTTGGCTTCCCTTACAATGAGCACAGAATTTTTTTAAAGCATTCCAGTGTCTTAATACACTACTGTATAATGTGTGTGCTAATAGAGGACAGATTATAATGAATGTTTTATAGAACTATAAATAGTGAACACCTCAGTATAACAACTAAGTGCACAGTATATTTTTGGTAGTGTATAGGGTTAAATGGCCGCTCCTAATTAGAGACTGATGTTCATTCACCTGCTTGGATGAAACCCAGACAGATGACATGTCCGACGGGATGAGGGAAATGTATTCACTTCTGCTGGCCATCCTACGGGTCAGCAGTCACAGACTTGACCACTACAGTCTTGTTAACTAGGGTCCAGAATCACTCACTCAGAAGCTTGTCACAGTCACTGGCAGTCTGATAATTACACATTATTTAGAGTAGTATTTCAAATGCCATTCTCGAATCAAGTTGAAGTCGTGCATAATTTACCTGCTGTGGCTTCAAGCTAAAGTAATGGAACAGTGATACACAAACCAGCTTCTTCCCACTAACAGCTCAGTGAAATTATTTGAGACTACCATAAATCATTTCTTTTAATAAGGTAGTGTACATTTGTTTCTGAGTATACAGCTCATAAAATATTGTGCTAAAATACTAATACAGCTCAAATACTACATACCAATGTTCAGCCCCTAAACAGTTTCTACTTGTATATATATGGTCTCTGCTTTGGTTATGTTAAAATGTGAATAAAGGTTAATGAAAGACAGACTGACCCCCACCCCACCCACCCATTGCAGGCTGGCTGTGGCTGGGAGGACCACTACAGAATAATCACCTGCGGAGAGGGGAAGTCACTGTTGCTATGGAAACAACATTTAGGAATCCCATGATCCCAAGCTCACATACTGCCTTCAGCCTAATTTGGACAAATGCATAGTTTTCCATCCTCTGCTATAGCTGTGAGTGTGGAAAAACATGACCAACACCATGTGCTCCCATTTCTATTAATATGGTTATCTTACTATGGTGGTAAGTTGGTCTGCAGAGAGATATTAATTTCAACATCAAAACCTTAGGATTTAAAAAAAAAAAATTGAATATAAGTCTAATGTAATATTGCACATGGGCTCTCATTACAGCACATTAAGCCTTCTCATCTATAATAAATCCTGACCTTGCTAAGGGCTTAACAGAAGACACAGTTATAGTGATAATCACAGACAGATTACCTGCCAAATGAAAAAATAAATAAATAAAAATGTTATCAACAGTTATGTTACACTAATGTTATTTTATTAAAAACAAGCATTTTCATATTTCAACTTTTTTCCATTCTTACAGTGTTGGTTTTTTAACCATCTCTCTACAAAATTTTGCATAAACTAATATGGAGTAAAACACTTCAAAACTTAGAAGTTCACACGGACCCATTCCAACTACTACATCTTGGAAAATTTATTTAGTTAATTTTGATGTTCTCCACCATGATTTTGTATTATTTTGGTTTAGTCAGTTTCCATAATGGTTCATATGTTGTACCTTATCAAAAATAATGGTAGGAAAAATCTTAACTAATGTCAAAAACGATTTATTTAATTCCGTTACAAACCTAGCAATTTGTGAAAACCTTTGTCCTTTAGGAGAGCCCTCAGTAAATTATATGAACATGAGCACATACACAACATCAGATGCAGAAAGAGCCATGACTAATATTATAATTAATATCATAGTATTAACTATGACACACAGAGGATGTTGTGGAAGTGATGGTAGCTGTGGAGTAATCACTGTTGTCTGGCCAGAATAAAAGAGGTGGTTTCTACACCAGAACTGAACTCAAACATTCATGACTCTTTACAATTGAGAAATGAATGCATGCAAAACTAAAAATCTCAAAGATAATAGAGACTCTGTTTCTCAGTGTTACATAAAGCACAGTCCAATTTAATATTCCAGGCACACATTCATAAATAGTCCTTCACAGAGCAGAAAGAAGAGAGATGCTTTAATAAATGTAGTAGTTTTAATCATAATGATTTATAGAAAAATAAATTCTGTCTTGTTTTTTTTTCCCAAAGAACATTTGAATGGGAATAAATTTGTTGCAGTCAAAGCAGACATTTATAAATGAATGAAAACAAGCTGAAGAGGGATTTTTATTCTTACAACCAGTTAAGTCATTCATCTTAGATTAGTCAATAAATATAGTTATATAGAGCAAACATAGTAATGCATGACAAAGTATCAGTCAATTTGTAAATCACACTTTATTGTACAGAAAATCTACCTATAGCTCACATATACAGACTGTAAAACCCAGGCTCTCCTAATAGACATATAGTCTTATGTCTGTTGTTCTGTTCTCGTGGAATATCATCAGTCGTGGCCCCAGTACTGACCCAATTGCAAGTTTGCATAAGTCAAGAATGAATGGAATATCTAGACATTGTTCTTCTCAGCTAGCTTGAAGCAATGATGCACTGATGCAGACTTAGCTGGGAAAAAATTCCCAAGATGCAGTTCTGTAAGACCGCTGCCCTAGCTGGGAGCCGGGTGGCTGAGTCCAACGGAACCCACAAAGCATATTACACTTTTGAAAAAATAGGACCAATGTCCCTGTGCTCATCCAAGCCTCACAGCTGTGATGTCATACTATCAAGAATCATTCAATAGATCAAATAATCAATCCCACCGTGTGAATGGTATAGAAAGCCCCCAAAGCTCTTGTGTGGTAGCATCTGACTGAACAAAAGTAGGTAACTGAGTAATGACATATTACTGTGGTTAAAGCTGTTAAATGCTACGCAGGAGGTTGTTGGTGCAAAGTAATTTTGGGGCAATTACTTTCTTTGATCTTAATTGAAACTGAACTCAGTGAATCAACAGAAATGTAATCTGTTGAAAACTGAGGGAAGAGTTGTGATTTTAGTGACAGACTGGAAAAATAAAGTTGTAAACAAATTGTTTACAAAGGCAATTTTTGACAAAGTGATCATTTTCATGTCTAGTGCTTAGATCTATTTAATGAATCAATCAGAATTTAAATCCACAAAGAAATGTGACAGGAGAAGCGATTTTAGTGAATTGTAGATGACGACGATGACGATGATGACGACAGCGATAGTTCATCCCCGGATGAGCTAATAATAAATAAATGCAAATGATATGTGAATACTAATGCAAATGTACTGAGATCAAATCCAGTGACATTGTGGTTATTTCAGGGCAATACATTAGGGAGCAGATGACAGAAATACAGTAGAGAGGAAAGTTCACAAATACTCTGCTGTTTAATCACAGTCCATTTTTACTAGTGATCAACTGACGTGGATTTTTTGGGGCCGATAGCAATACCAAATTTTGTTACATTAGCCTTAAAAAATTAGCGACATTGGCTGCTGTTATTTCTAAGCCAATATTTGGAGCTGATTATCATTTTTCAAACTAGAAAATAAAAATTGTGACAGTTAGCCTTTTTTTTAGCGTGGATAGCAGTAGCTCCAAGAACAGGGAGGTGCTGTGAACTTCACCCGTCAGTAAAGGAAAAAAGACCATATCAACCAATGCAACAGGCCAAGCCAATACTGATACAAGAAAAAAAAACTTAAATATTGGCCCGATATATCAGCCAATACATTGGTCTATCATTAATTCTTAGCAAGACCATACTCGACAAGTTCACAATATCAAGACATTCTTGATATTGCAAAATAGTGTTAGTCTTTATACATAATTTAAATGGAGACCATGTCTCAGCATGAAGGGGATCTATTCATCAAATTAGACAAAAAAACCCTCCAGTCCGATCCAATGGTTCTGATAGTGAAGTGGACTATATACAGTAGAAGCAAAGCTATCTATAAACACACTGTCAGTAAGGAAGCAGAATCACATCTGCCAAAATGGTCTCTCTTCTTCTATTTCACAGGATATAAAGCTCTTTGAAACACAGCAGTCATGACAAACCCTGTTGTACAAACAGACTCACATCTTGACAGTTTGCCAATTTGTCCAGAAAGCAACCCTTTTAACTCCGCCTTTGTTTCTGGGTTTCCAGCGTTACATAAAGCCCAAGTGCACACAGAGAAAAAAAGATCACATGCGGCAGTCATTAATGCATCATCTGTCAATCCAATAATCTGTGCAGCCCCATGAACTCTTTGCTCTGCGCTAAGGTCGCCTGAGGACCTGGCTTCTACCCGAAAATGACTTTCTCCCTCCATGACACAGGCTCCAAACCCTGCTCTATTGTCAGGCCATGTGTCCTGCAGTATGTAAACAATTATCCGGGTCTACAATTATCATAGCCCTGGCAGTGACATAGAGATGTGGATTACAGAGAGGGAAGAGAAAGCACAAAAGCAGACTTAATGAATGACTGGAACTGCTGAGTACACCCGTCAGAGTTGCACGGGGTTAAACAATTAGCTAATTAGCCTACTGGATAAACAATGTGGCTGTACATGTTTATTCAGGACGATGCTCTGAAGTGAAGACACTCAGTGTTGTGCTGATCCTGTGCTGAGTCAGTTTTAAGTCATTTCAAAGTGATTCTAAAACAAGTGCAGCAGCTGGAAAACAACGTTGACATAAGTGTCATAACAGCTAAAGTGCTTGTTTCAAGAAATTGAACGTAGAAGCTTGTAGTCTCGGCTCATGTCTTCCGGGGACGGCATCTGCACCAGAAAATGGAAATACTGTAATGAACACCAATTCTTCCTTCAGTATGCATAGAAAGGCAATTCCCTTGTGTCTACTAGGAAGAAATATCCCACTGGTTGTTCAAAGTATCTGGAATGTATGAAAAAATGAAGCAGGAAGAACGATATATGGGTAATGGGCAGAGCAAATTACCGTCCAACCAAACTCATGCAGTATGGAAGAAGTAATCATCACGATGCCAATTCCAAAGTTGGTCCAGAACAGTAGGACAGGAGAGCATTAGCTGTTTATTAGCCAACAGGCAGGAAGCCATGAGCACATTGATTCAGTCTGTGTGCAGCACCAGGACTCATGTCTGTGGCCTGTGGACATTACAGAACCGCAGTCGCTGCCAATACACTACACTCACCTGATTTATCACTGAGGGAGCATGAACCACATTTAAATACACATTATTGATACAGTCCAGTGAAGTGATGACTACAGTAGGCCAAGGATCCAATCTGGGCTGCTGCTATTAAAATGTTTAATACAATATCTTATTATATCAGAATGTTTTATCTGCTGATCCCACTAATGTACAAGGTCTCCTACATTTGCACAGTTTGCAAACGTATCCCATAATAATCTGCAACCTTCTAATTTGTGTACTGTATTAGAATAAATATTGGCTATTTGCACCATATGTACGACCGGTTACAATACAATTTAGCAAGATTCTCTGTTAAATAACGTGAAAAATTATTCCAGCCACAGCGCCTTTTACATTCACTGTGCTGTCATTGTTTTACCATCTAATTTGACCTCAATTCAATTAAAGTTGTAATTAGATTTATCTTTAATTGTAAATATCTTCTCACAAATTTGCATATATGTCTTAAAATACTCACACTGACATGAGTCTTCAGTTTTTGAGCTTCGTGACAGTGAGAGACCCCCCCCCCTCTAGTTTTTATATCCCTACATATTCTAAAATTTATTTCATCATCGGGGAGGAAGAGAAGAAGAAATTGAAATAACAGGCAGGGCAGGTTATGACTAACACCCCCCCAAACACACACACACACACACACACACACACAAACACACACACTCACACATTCATTCATTCTTATAATGAAATGGTACAGTTGAAGATCCTCACTAGACATGAAGTTTGCTATAAGCGGAGTTCTGCCTGCGCAGATATTTCAGAAAGAGCAGCTATAATTTTTGAGTGTGTCAACATTAGCAACCATTTCACATTTGTATGTTCGGGCTACCACCGTCAAATGTTAAAAATAGTAATAATAAAAATAAAACAACGTAAGCATGTCCTGCTTGACAGTAATTAGTAATTGTGACTGTTTTGTTTCCTTAAATCATGGCACCATCATATCACAGGTGAAACTTTGGACAGGTTTATACAATCCACACACAGAAAGATTTGTATTGTCTCTAAAACCAGAAAAGCTTGAAGATGTATTACATCTAATGTGAAGGATGGCGCTTCTTATGGTGCTCTTGCTGCATCTAAGTTCATACATTATTGATCAGCTACAGTATCATCAACCAGAAAGGTCAAAGTCTGGGGGCAAAACAACAGGAGGCTCTGATACTAAGCTGTAAAGGGTCTTAGGTATTGTGCTCAAGGACACTTCAAGAAGTGGCACTGTTCACTTATGACCTAATCTTAATCTCTTCAGCAATAGAAGCAGCCATGTTCCTGTCTGATAACAGCTCCTGGAGAGAAGCAAGCAAAACAACCCCCCCCATGTCTGCACACTCCAGACCAAGTCATCCCTCTATTCTCGTAAACCCACCCCCCACGAACAACCTCCAGCACTAAGTGTCAGGGTCTGGCTTTCCAGGACACCTTTTGCTGACAGAGCTGGGATTCCACCCAGCTATCTGCTCAGTAATGCCATATCCTTAAACTCACTCCCCACCTACAGTGCAGCTGCTGGTAGGGGATACGCAATAATCCTCCAAAGGAACAAGACACAGTATGTGGTGAGGACTTCCTCAATGAGCAGAAATGTTGACCGTTCACTTCCAACTTGGCCCGATTTGTCCACTCTTCACTTTCAGAGGTGTACTCGCTTTACAGCATATTTCCACCAAAATTCCTCCATTCAAATTTAATGGCAGCACGGTTGCTTGACAGTCATCAAGCAGCTGTTGTGTTGCCAGTGATTTTTTTCTCAAATTAAAGCAGGCACAGCTACTTACCGAGTGTAAACATTAAGCCATTCACATTAGGATTTGCATCGTTTACATCCATGTATGTCAAGTTTGCAGAAACAATCAAGAAGGGCTTTCAGACCACATCCATCCATCCATCCATCCATGGGTCAGAAACCTTCATAATCTAAACAGCCATTTTAAGACAAATAGAAAAACAAAATTGTCTAGCAACAAAATATACTCCTTAAAGTGGACACTGTTAAAACAAGTCTTCAGAGAATGCCTAATCTTGCCCCTATTTTGTGCCAATCTCAAGTTTCTATGACAACCCATTATTGAATTAGAGTCAGTAATGTGATTTTGAACTTTCTACTAAATGTGACCTTGACCTTTTCCAATATTGATAATTTCATTATATGTATATATGCGTCAGTGCGTGTAATATTAGGATAATATATCCAGTATTGATTCAGTTATAGGGTGATAGGTCTATGCTTGACACAAACAGTGTTACATAAGTTAATTTTGCTACATGTCACCTTTGAGCTCCAGATATCTGAAAAACTATTGGTCATATGTGATAACACCAATTATGACAATTGTAGAAATCTTCATTCCACATCATTTGGTAATAATCTGAAAGTTCTGTGACCCTCCATTCTTGAGTTATAACTGTTAATGTGATTTTCACTTTAGAGTTAATTGTGACCTTGACCTTTGACCTTTACCCAAATGGATCATTGCATCAGATGTGCATTTGCAATATGTATATACCCATGTAATTTCATGGTGATACACAGAGACACACACATACACACACACACACACTGTGATTACAATAATTAAAAAGCTCTTTAGGATTTGTATAGAATATGTAGAGAATAAATCTGTTTCAGTGCATTTACAGAACCACAAAGAAATTACAGAACTAAAGAAAACGGAGATATATTTCACTATTTGCTTCTTTTTTTTTAAATCAACTGGTATGGGAAGACTGTCTTTGCAATGAAGAACAGACAAATACCACCATTGTCTTAAAATTAAAGAGTATATACTTTTACTACTACTATTTTTTTTCCTTTTAAATCATTTGGAGTATAGTCTACATTTTTACAAATTAGAATCACTTTATGGCTGCAACAACAATAGCAAAATGTGTAAAAATAAACAAAAATGTAATTAATTTATTTTCCTTTCCAACATAGCCACATTGGAAAAGGTTCCAACAGCAATACGTGGCCATGGAGCCATATGTTACCTACGCCTGATCTATAGTAATGACACAAAAGAAAACCTTTACAGACTTTTACAAAAGAACACAGCAATATCCACCTGGTGATGGAGACTAAAGGTTAGAAGCAGCATTTGAGACTAGTCTCAAATACAGTGAAATGTAAAAGGATACGAACTGAAGTCTGTTAAAAACAATAAGTGTATTTATAAAGCCATTTTTCTGTTGTATATCAATCTTTTGATTTGCCACAATAATGTAATTAATTTAAATTGAAATATCTCAAGTTGTGGACTTTTCTCAGCAATGTTTAGGTTAGATTCATTTGATCAATTAATTACAGATCATAATTATTAATCTTGTGTGTGTGTGTATGTGTGTAATGACTCAAGAGATATGTATAGATAAAACTGAATAAACAAGTACAAATGTTTTGTTAGTTAGTTTCAATATCTAAGTGGAGTAGCTCAAGGTGGAAATTCTTGGAACAAGTCAAATATTTTTTAACAAGTTTAAGTCTCAATAAGTAAATCATCATCTTTAAGGGATAAATATTCCAAATTCCAGTCAGTTTATCTATGTCGTATATTAATTTTTGCAGTGCACCCTTGTGTTGAAAAAACTGTCAGAAGCATCACCTTCAGCAGTGTTAATGTGTTTGTTCAAGTCTTTAATAAATCACATTTATTTTAGCTGCCATTTATGTGGACCAGGACCTTGTGGTGCTTTTGTTGGAACACGTGTTTGTATTTCGACTTTAGGTAGGTTTTATGACTGACATCTGCAAAGTTTGACCGATAAAGACCTCAAAAGTCAACAACTCAATCTCTGCAGCCACTTTCACATCTTCTCATTCCTCTTCCTGTCCCTTTAACACAGCATTTACACTAGCACTGGCCCGTGTCCCACAGGACTCAGACGTTTGTTATCATAGTATAACACCCCCCACCCACACACCCACACACCCACCCCTACCTCTTTTGCTCCTGCTTTGCTGACCTGACCTTCCACTGTCCATTTGTCTATGTGTGTGTGTGTGTTTGTGTGAGAAGGGCGGTGGCAGGGATTATACAGCCCTCCAGGCAGCTGTAAAAGATGACTTATGGCGCTGTGCTGCTCCAGATGCAACAGTAGCTTCTCTGGATAGTGTGGAGCGCAACGGGGGGAGGGGTGGGTGTGGGGGGGGGGGGGTTGTTGTTCGGACGATGGAGTGAATTGATCTGCAAGGAATTGGTGTGGAAGGAAACCAAAGGCATGATAGCCGCGTTCTTTTCATGTACAGCAAAGGAGATTAGGCTTTAAGCTCTTGCTAGTCCCAAAGAAAAAAAAAAATATCTTACTGGGCCAAGAAGGGGATTGAGGAAGAGAAGAAAGCAAGTCAAACAAGGCCACTGCATGAAGCCCCTTTCTTGCTCACTTGTATTCCCCTGTGTGAATATATGACAATCCAATTAGCTTCTCAATTCAGATAAATCCATGACTGTTCACCGACTGTCGAACCTGAGAGAGGATATAGAGGAGGGGTAAAGATAGACCCTTGACATTTCTGTTCTTGGCATATAGGCTGGCATTAGCTGCAGATGATCATTTTAAATTAAAAAGTTGCAATAAATCACTGTTATAGTTACAATCATGTGACTGCTTTTCTGTTACTTACAGCACTGTGATGAAACCTGACAGATGCCTGATTCTATTTAAACCCATAAAGACCCAATCATCTACAATCTAACAAAATCATCTACTGAGAATATCCCTGTTGATCCACTAATACATTACAATAATTGGTGTATAATGCAGTTAATAATTTTCCATGGTTATCAGATATGTTCTATTTGGGCATTCAGAGGCTCCTTAGTTACCGTGGAAATGCTGTCATCTTCTCCAACACTGATGCACCAGTTAAACCCATGGAGTTAGATCAATGATTGTGAGGTTACAGATACTTAGTTTATGTTCAGTTATTGACTGATTTTACTGAAAAATTGACTATTCGGTTTTCTCTGCTTTTGATTAAATAACCTGTTGATTTACTCTGAGTTTTAATCAACATCTACATGATCACTTAAACTTTAAATATAAGGAAAAACATCACATACTTTCATGGTCTTATTTGAGAAATAAATAATCCAGCTCATTGAATTGTATATTTTTTGACAGAATGAATGTGTTGAATCAGAATGTGCTTAATCGTTCTGTATAGTGATTTGGGTGTGAATCGTATTGTATTGCATCTTGCTACTCATGTATCTTTAATATATGGGATCGACATGCGTATTGTATCACCCTTACAACTACGATCCCCAACCCTAATAGACCCAGATGGATGCAAAGCTGATGTAAATAGTTAAAATCACAGCATTGTTCAACTACAGAAGCCTAGTAGTCATCATCTAACAAACTGAACTTTCAGTCATAAATTAAAATATGATGGGACACAGAGTTGCTCTTCATAGGGTTAGGACTGTTCTAATATCACTGAAATCAAATTAACATTGTCCACTACATTCCAACTCTCAATACATTCATTCACCTGCCCAAGGTGACACTTAAATGTCTTGCCCAAAGGATATTTTGACACATACTGTAGGAGGAGCTGAGGATTTAACCACCAACCACTTCCACTGATGACCTTGCTTTTCCTCCTAAAGAAAACCCCAAGGGCCTGATTTACTAAGAGCTCAAATAACGGGCACAAATATGCTTGCTCATCCTAAAACAATGTGTGTTCTATCGATTTGCATCTCACAGGTGATCAACTAAACTCCCCTGTGCAAATGGCAAGAGGCACAAAGTTTTGGAGACTGCCCTATTTAATTACCTATTTAATTAAAGAGAATTTTGCATGCGCTGCTGTTTCTCCTCATGGACACAGTTCACTGTAAAAACTGCTCTGAGAACACCAGTACTCATTAATATGAAGTTACAGAGGGTGGATAGGTATTGTTTTGTTGTTTATTAGTGCTGATGTGTGTTATTAATGAAATAAATAGTTTCTCTCTGTATGTCTCTCTGTTTGGTGAACGGAAACTTTAAAGCGATGGGGAGGTGCTTGTCAGTGTTCAGGGGTCTCCATCTCCAGTTTCTTGTACAGTACGTGTGTGGGATTTCTCAGCATGTGGGGGCTTGTGCATTACAGTGTACTGTAGGTGGGCGACTGGGTGTCAGCATGTGGTCGATGCACTTGGGGGGCCTGCGGTGTGGTGACCGATTATGTGACATTGGTTGGTTGTTCTTCTAGGTGATAAGATGCATGATGTGCAGTGTGCATCATGATGCCAATTCTTAAATAATATATTGTGCAGCTCTAAAATTTGACATACCCCATTTGTCTGAAACATTTGGCAATCTTCATAAAAGCAGAAGACATCTATCTAGGCTGACCTCCACAGTCTTATTTTGTGCCGGCTACACACACAGTGCAGTTGTGGAAAAACTAAAAATTTCACACAATCTCAAATATTCTAAATATTATTAGAATATATAAAATATTTGTGGGGAAAAAAAGGAGTTTCAAAAGGTGTTGCTGCATCAGACAGAAATTGACTAAATTATTTCTGTTTCCTGTTGTAACAAAAACAAATTATTGTGAGTTTCAACACGTCAGGCCTTGGATGTGTTTTATTATGTCGCTGAAATATTCAGTTTTATTATTAATAATAATAATCTTTATGTAGCACCTTTCAAGAACATAAAAGTCACAAGGTGCTTTACAAAAGGAAGAAAAGGAAAAACACAAAACAGCATAAAAGGCATAAAACATACAGTATAAGCAGGAAACAACATAAAAACAGACACAGACCAACAATAATTAAAAACAACAATTCAAACAAAGGCCAATTTAAACAAATGTGCCTTTAGCTGCTGTTTTTGTCCACAGTGTCCACAGACAGTTCCACAGAGTGGGTGCCACAACCTCAAAGGTGCAGTATCCTTTGGTTTTTAGCCTGGAACGAGGAA
Source organism: Siphamia tubifer (assembly GCA_020466265.1). NCBI lineage: Eukaryota > Metazoa > Chordata > Actinopteri > Kurtiformes > Apogonidae > Siphamia > Siphamia tubifer. Next base: position 57,390,133 of record CM035794.1, on the reverse strand, counting down.
TCACCAGCAGGTCCTGGTCAGAGACATAAGGCTGTAGCATGTCTGTGATGTAGGCTGGTGCCTGTCCATGCAGAGCTCTGTACGTAACTACAACAACTGTAAATTGTATAAAATAGGAGTGACACGGGACCTTTTAGGACCTTTTGAACCTTGACAGACAAAAGTGGCCATGTCATTGACTAAAGAGTGATTCTCATTGCAATATATATGGGTTGTCCAAAAAACTTTTTTCCACCACTGTATATTCATACGCAGAATCTTGAGGTTCAGAAGTGCACCAAGTATGAACCCAAGTCTAATACTGGCCACAGAGAAACTATTGGTTTTTGAAGTCCACATTGGTTGGTGTTTGTTTCCCAATAGTCCTTGGAAGACATACCGTACATCATCACTCAGAAAAGGCAGCTAAGCTTTGTGGTTAAAATGTAAATTTAATCTTCAAAAAGTCATCGCTCATCCACAAACACTTTGTCTCACCCTGGGCTCCAGCATAATCTGTTTAGACCAACATGCACACACGGAGAAACAAGCCAAACCTAAGAGGTTGTTTGACAGACTTTCCTCCCTTTTTCATCCTCCTCTTCTCATCTTCACACTGACAGATATCTATGCCGTTGCAGGGGTTTGACAGCTGTGAAGCTACTGTAATCAACAGTTTTCCAGAGACCTCAAAAGCAATGACATCAATCCATGACACCATGGGTTTAATATTACGGCTTGGCAAGGGTCCAGTTCTGCTCACAGTGATCTGAACGGGATTCCTACCAAAATGTATGGGCCCAAGCCAAGCCTCGACAGCACATTCAGGGAGGATGTGCCAAGGACGACTTTGTCCATTTGTCGAATCATCAACAGCTCAGACTGTGTTTAATCACAAGGAAATCGGAGGAAGTTTGCCAGTGGTTTTTATTTGCATAAAGGAGTTTTCATGAGTGCAAGTGTTTGCCAGTCAGTGATAAACAATGCCCATTCCAAAGCACGCATTTAGTGCCAGACAAGGAAAAGTGAGTAACATTTCTGTTTTGGACATTGTATCATGTTCAGCAAAAACAGTAAATGTACTGAAACAAAGCCTGCTTTCACTCTTTCTTATCAGTATCATCACAATCTTTTATCACATGTGCTATAACCATTAACACGAGTCTGTACAGAGAAGCTTGTCTGTCGAGCATTTTGGAGAAGAATCCAATCTCCGACACCAGGCAGACTTTATAGGACATAGACACAGAGGCAGATAACATCCCTCTGCACAAAAGAACACAGAGTCAAAATAAATCCTCCTTCTATTCATTTTATTTCTATTTATATCCAGAACCTTTACTTCTATTATCTAATTCAGCAGCTACTGTTGAATATTAACAAATAATCCACATTTCTCTACGTCACTAATTAACCATGTAAGTTTTATTGACCAATGAATACAATTCTTACAATTTTCGAAATATTACTTTGATGCCCTACGGTCCTCATCGTCTGTCCTTTTGCAGTTACACAACCCCTTGCTCTCAATCCACCATAGTTCAGACCAAAATGGAACTCGTCTAAATACATGCAAGCATGAGCACATCAGACAATGTTAATTCCAGCCCCACTCTCAGTAGGAGTCCATCTGTTGTTCCTGCTCCGTGGTCTATCGAACCCTTCACCTCCCATATTTAATGACCTCTGACCTAAAAAGTGGCAGCCTTGTGCACCTGTGAGAAATGAACATCCATTTGTGTGATGGGAGCAGTGTGTTGAGGGGTCAAAGGTTGAGACAGACATCGAAAGGCTGCCTGTGGCGTGGAACGGGAGGCGCCTTGTAATTTCAAAGTTGAAGTGAAGGGCAGTAAGGTGACGCAGAGATTACAGAGGATGTCTTTCAAGTAAAAGTGCAGGTTCACGCCCTTATAGTAGCAAATGTCACCACTACCCGAAGACAAGACGAGGAACGCACCATCTCGGGTTCTGCTTTTGTTGTTCCATCGCTAAACTTACTGTTCCTCTGGGTGAGGGGAAAAAAGCCTTTCACGCAGTAATCAAAGTTTCACAAAAAAATGCTTATTTGCATTTGGGTTATTCAGTTTAATGACCTTCTTGGGATAAACACCGACAAATTAGCATAGTGTTGTGATCCAGTGCAGTAGACTGTTTCTAATGGAGTTTCTGAACATTTTGGATAGGATTTAATTTAATAACTATCACACAAGAAATCAAGGCTTTGGTACTAGAGTATAGTATCAAATCCCACATGTAATGATCTATGTGAATAATTGCATTGTAGACTGTAGGTAATGAAATATAGATTACTAGAGTAGGGGGTTAATTATGCACATTTGTTATATGAAGAAAGCTCTTCTTAAGGTTGTGATACTCACACTTGCACTGAAAAAATGAATCCTACCAAGAGTATGTTTCTCATTCTAGTAAAAATATCTCATCACATTTTAAAAAGACAGTCACTTAAAGAGTAACTTTTCAGTAAATTATAAACAACTTGGTTTTAGGCAACAGATCTTGAAAGTTGTATTTCAATAAATCTTAAGATACTTTTAACGTGTTCCATTGGCAAATTTTTTTTTGTTTGAATGAAGCAAAACAAAAAAATATTGAATCAAGCAAAAAAATTAGATTAAAAATCAAAAACATCTGCCAATGGAAAAATTGAAATAAGATTTCTTGAAATAATATTCCCAGGATGTATTGATGATTATGTCTCATGTTAAGTGTGATGAGATAATTTGACTAGAAATGAAATGAAAAAAAAAAAAAATTTATTTGTGCAGTGTGCGACACAGAAAGGGATCATACCACAACCTATCCACATTATTTTAACACACTTTCATGACTGAATCATCAACAAATTCTGCCTGCCTTCGGCGTGACATCCCCCCTCCTGTTTTCAAATCTAATCACTGATATTAAAAACTCTAACCAGTGCAAAACAAAGGGCATGCTGTGGAAGACAGATCACCCTGCACATTCCAGCTGCAGCCATATCTAACAACCGCCAACAGATATGTCAAACCCTGGTGTACAACTCACCGGTCGACTCCGAAAGACAATTTCCCCTCTCCCCCCCACACCCTGCAACACCCCAATGCTATCCGTTAACTGCCACCACCACCGTTCATCTTGCGCGACACGTTTGGCAGTAATGCAGCTATCCGTCAGTGGCAGCGTGTCATGGCGTAAATCATTGGTAACACTCGATGAGCTCCAGACGTCACACCGAAGCAAGCATGGGGAGGCAGATTCAGAAAAAAAAGAAATAAACCTGGAAACTGTTGGAAGTAGAGAAAGAAATAAAAATATTATGGAGACTGGCCGTAACCATGGTGATTCTGTTTGGTGTTTTCTGTCTGGACGCCTCTCATCTAACCATCATCTTCTGTAGAGACTAAAAGCTTTAATTGCTATCTAAAATGAAAGACGCAGAATTTGATTTCCGCTAAACAAAAGACAACCATTTATTGTTTTCGGTCTTTTCCAGATGTAGGTTTTCAACTGCATAATTAACATCTGAAGTCGTGGCATGATTGCCTGTATCTGATCTTTCAGACATGACCTTTTCCATAAGTCATACAGCACTAAGGAGTGTCCAAAACCTAATTTCAAGCTCTGGCATTTATCAGTTTAACCTACAGCTTTGGTGATTGGCTGAGGAGTGTGCATAATAAAGGGCAAAACCATACTGAAGATGTTTTTTATTACCACAAAAATCAGTAAATCGTGCCAGCATGGTAAGAGAGCTTTCAGTCTGCATACATCAATCTCCACAGGGATCAGAACATGTTCTCAGGGTCCCAGCCTGCACATTTAATAATCGGTATGTTTTCCAAGCCTCACAGACACGGCACAAAACCATTAGCTTTCCAGTGGAGAACACTGGGATCGTTGAAAGTGGTCTGTCACATTTCTGCATCCTATCTTTGATTCGCTGTCCATGCTTGACTGACTTGTTTTAATGGCTTCTTAGGGAAAGTATGCCTCATTCTTCCTTTGAAACAATATCTTTCCTTGAGTTTTCTTTAGAGAAAAAAAAAGTTCAAACCCTGTGTCTAAATGTAATCTCTTACAACATCTAAAGAAATTAAACCCACAGCGCAAATCAGTCCCAATTTAGTTGAACAAACAGCAGTTCCTAATGCGTTGAGGCAACAGAACAATTATCCTATTTGCATCTAAAGTTAGTCATTCCTCAGCCTGTAAGTGAGACAGTGTCTGGCCTAATTCTCTAGTCAATTGTCCTCATCTTGAGTGGATAAATGTGTGTCATTTTAAGGACAGCTCCAGTGAGGGCCGCTAGCTCTGGAACAACATGTACATGTCAGCTCCACAAATAGGCAGATCCACCGTCAGCAGGCCCGGCATGTCTTCCTCATCATGTCTCTCTGTCTGTCTGCTTGTCTGTCAGCTGTATTACACCATGTGCTATGATGAATGAGCTTTCTTCAGTACCAAGGGAGGTGCCCTTGTTCAAAGTCACAGTTTTCAGCCAGTTATCACACTTTGTACAGCTGCCCTCTCATCTCTCTAGGAGGACAGGGTGTACCTGAACTTACAAATATCCTCTCACCTGCACTTGTAGTTGCCCAAATAAACTCCAAAGGCACAAATAAAGCCAAAACTTTTACATTTATAAACAATAATGCACAGAAGGCAGGCAGTGGCAAGCTGGCAGAGCTTTTCCCTGGAAAACAGAACATAAAGCCTTGTATGCATGAATAGCAAGAACAACTACTGTCAATAATACCAATGCAAACACAGATGCCCTGGAAAGGCAGAGGCTTATTTGTACTGTACCTATAACTGCTACTGACATATATGCAGAGGTGGGTAGTAATGCATTACGTGTACTCTATTACATTTATTAAGTAACTTTTTACATAAATTGGACTACTTTTAATCTGACATCATTTTTACCTTCACTAAAGTATGCTACTGCATTACAAAATGGCGGACATTCAACTTGTTACTTTCATTTTTGATCATGTGTTAATGCACAAAACATTTGTTTTATTTTCTTTGAAAAACTTCAGCCAAAACCTCCATGACTGAGTTTTGCCAAAACTACCTAATGCGAGTCTACTTTGAGAACTGTCATAAGTGGTCAGGCTATCTGAATGTGCACTCAAAATGCACTGAAATGCACTCAAGTGACATCCCCTTCTTAATCAATGGAGTTTAATATGACATTTCTGTATTCTGCAAGTGTGTGTGTGTGTGAGAGAGAGAAAGAGAGAAAGAGAGAGAGAGACTGGATATATTCATCCTGCAAGTTTGTGGGAACAGTAGTGCATAAAATAAGGTCCATGAAGACATACGTGAGAGAGTGTGATGTAGATGAATTTGACTGTCCTGAACAGAGTCCTCACGTTTAAGATGAATTAGAGCACACACTGAGAGCCAGGCCTTCGGTCTAACATCAGTGTGTGATCTCACAAATACTTCTGGGGGGAATGGTCCCATAAACACACTCCTAAACCTTGTGGAAAACCTTCTCAGAAGAGTTGAAGCTATTGTAGCTGCAAAGGGTGAACCCATAACAATTTCAGGATTAAGAATGGGATGTCAAGTTCATATGCAAGTCAAGGCAGGTGAGACAATACTTTTGGTAATATAGTGTGTATTACATACATAGACGTAGCATAGAAACTATAGAGCTTTTCCCGACTGGCTGATGGGTGGTGATGAGCCCAACAGGAGGACACTGAGTCTGCTGCGACACTCTCATAAATGGTTAAGTTGTTGTTTGACGTAGCTATGTTTCAATCAGATGTAGCTAGACAGTCACATGACAAGTTTCACACAGGGACGGAGTGAGCACCCTGAAGCACAAATACAGGAGTGGACGTCAGCGAACACTGAAACAACAGCTTGTGATTCAGATTTTCCAGATTTAGATTAGACAGAAGATGTGGAACATCCATGGACACACATTCAAGCTATGTTTGCCTTATGGTCTATGAAAAAGATCCAGCTACTGTATGTCATGAACTGTCATCTGTGTCAGTAAAAACAAGTCGACATTTCAGCTACAAGAACGCAACTATGAGTAGCAATAAGCTTAGTTTTTGGCTGTTTGTAATCTGATTACTCTGATTAGAGCTAAAGATATTTGACAGAATGGGAAGATCTGTTCAAAGACATCTAAGCTAACTGGTAAAAGTAAATGGAAAACCATGCACAGTGTATGCCTGCAGATAAACACACTATTATTATTATTAAAACTATTATTATTACAAAGTATATTTGCAACAAGCTCTAATGTTCCCATACATTTTTGTATTTTCTAACATGTTATTTATTAATTGTTGAATTTAATATAATAATAAATATGCTACTCAGAAGGACTCGGTACTTGAGTAATTTTTTCATTAAGTCCTTTACTTTTATTTGAGCAATCGTTTAGATGACCAGTTTTTACTTGTACTTGAGTAATATTTTTCTAAAGCAACAGTACTTTTACTTGAGCATACTTACTTTGTGGCAACTCTAGCCATCTCTGCATATACGTTAGACATTTAAAAATGTAAGAAATAAATGATAACACCAGGAGTAAAAAATAAAGATGATCATGACAAATGATCATAACTAAAAATTATGTGTAAGGTTTCACTTTGATCAGTAGATTCGCAACAACATAAGTCTTCAATCTGACTAAAGACATGCTGCATGCATCCATTAAAAGCTCCTCTGTGGCCATGGACACAAGTTGTATGTTTAGCTGAAAACCCACAAAGGACTAGAAATGTCCTTGAGCATCACTTTGAGAGTAAAGGGAATGCAGCAGGGAGAGCCTGAATGAAGCAGGTTCCTGATAACAGCCTTAGCATCCGTCATGTTTTCTGAACACGCATGAATTTGAGGTAAAGAAATGTTAGTAGCTGCATGACTCCAGTAAAGAAAGGTGCTGCATGGTTTGAGTTGATAACTGCAGAGGCAACTCTCTAAACAGCTGCTGATCAGTCCAGACAAGAATTTGAGAATAAAAGCATTAAGTTACAGACTCATCAATTATAGGGATGCGTGACAATGGTAATTAGGCTTTTACAAAATGCAACAGCCTGGGAGCTCCACTGAGAAACACAATCTGTCAGTTTGTCAAAAAACAAACTGTTCCACTGCTGGTCCCTGTGCAGAAGAGCAGAATAATCTTCAAGCCCACATTCCTAGTTGTGAGCTCAGACAGAATATCAACAGTGATCCTACTTGTATGATAAATGTTGGCTAAGATAAAAAAAAAAATGATAACATGATCTGCAAACCACCAAAAACAGCTACAGCTTCCTACAGTACATACAGTTATCCCAGTTAATCACACTATAACATCTTTCGCCTGTGACAAAGTGTTAATGAGTTATCTTTAGAGGTGCTAGTCACCCTTTCATTTGTGTCTTTATGTTAATAGACTGTGGAGGAGATGAGAGTGGGAGTGGACCACTCATTTAAATGCTCAGGAACAACATGTACCACGGTTTAACAGAAAAACGTGAACACAATGTTATGTTTTATTTTATGTAGAGCTGTGTAAATAATAGAAATAACATTACCTTAAGACATCTCTGCTCTGATAATAGTAACGTCTATATATTACATCAAATTAAGCATAGTCATTAGAAAAATTATTACATTTCCTTTTGCTATGTAAATGGAAATTAATGTCATTACTGGGTATTAGTGCTTACTGCTGGAAGTTGGCTCACAGTATCACTGCTGAGTGAGTCGCATTATTCATAATCCCATGACGTGTCGGGAGCATGACGGCGTCGACTGCGACAGCGTCATGTGTGTTGATGCTCTACAGTCTGTACAAAATACAGTAACACCAGGCGGAAAACTTCTCATCCATGCATTTCAATTCATCTGTTCCAATGGTTACAGTGATAAGTACAGAACTACACAGTCATGCCTGGTCCGTAATTACAGTCCTTCATTTTAATGGTTTGAGTTTATTCAATGTATAAAAGCCTCCATTATTACATACAAGCTGAAAAGAAATTATTCAGTTATATACAAATTATCCTTCCATGATTATTAATTATAAACAAAATAAAGAAAAAATAAAAAAAAATAAAATAAAATTCTAATATATTAGATTACATTTGATCCTAACCCGTCAGAAAATTCGGTCTCTTTTCGATCTGTCAGAGAAGAGGTAAGGTGTGTGTCTGTGTGTGTGTAGGGTGGGGGTAACAAATAATGCTCAACATACTTTCAACATTCAACTCTCAGCTTCTACTCATCTGTTCTACAGCTGATCTTACGTAACATTTTCACAACTTCTAACTTCTATCCACTACCCCCCACCCCATTACAGTCCAGCACTTTATGTATAATTTATATGAACTCAGTACATGTAAATGGTTATTGAACAAGGTTGTAATAGTTTGAGATTTTTTTTTGTTTCATTTAGTTTTGACTTTATGTTTTAATTCATCTTTAGAGAAGGTTCACTAGTTTTTATTAGTTTTTGTGTTTTTAGAAACACTGTTTTTTTAATCTTCCTTACCTACCATTGTATTCACAGACACCCCATACAGGACTCTGCTGCTTTCTACCAACCTTTATGCCCATGTTACAAGTAAACTGGGGACAAGAAGCAAAAAGATACAGATGAAGTCATTGCAAATTATTCACTCATAGTACCTTCATCACTGTCTCATAGCAACACCCAGAATTGGAAAACGCTCACCTTAAGGCTCCTGCAAAATACTTTCAGTCTGTAGCTCCCAATCTCACACAGACACACATTTTTTCTTCCTATTATTTCATGAGTCAGTAAACCCGCACATCTTCCTCCTGCCAGGTTGAAAAGCCACTTGACTGTAAGCCCTGTTGCATTCCACATGGATTTCAAGGTTGAATTAACACATGTTGTTTCCAATGAAAAGAATAAAACACGAAGACAAATAGTAAATCAAGAAAGCAGACATGCTCATCTTCACAATCTCATATAAATGAGCTGCAAAACACAAGGTCATCAGTAAGTGGTTGTCAGACTGGACACAAACAGTTCCCTATGGACACATGTTGGATAAATATTTTGTTCTTGTTAAACATTAGTGGCTTTAACACTGGGTTCTTCTATAAACTTGGGTACATTTTGGTACCTTCACTTTGCCAACTTCTTAGACCCAATAATAAAAGACTAATTTCACCCAGGATGTACCAAATGATGACCTCAGATAATTGCAAAAAAAAAAAAAAAAAAAAAAACATACTCCAAGTCATTCTAAAATTACATTTATTAACAGCCCCCTGTGGTCAACATAAAAATGGAAAATCATCCAAAATCAAACCACTTCTTCCTCTCCATGATATTCATTTATATGCAAAACATGGAATTTCTAAACTGAATATTTGTCAAGTTTCTGCGTTAACACGGTGGATATCCGACGGCAGCAGTCGGCCCAAAAACATAACATTCTCAAATGTCTGTTCAGGAATATAAAAATACTACCACACAATTTCTGTATCATTTTGATTGTGTTACATACAGATTTTTGTATTAAATATAATGTAGAAATTAAAAAAAAAAGGTTTTCTTTTACCTCAGCAAATAATTATTTTTAAATAAGACTCAAAGTGCTTCCAAACTTGCTTCATTAATGAAAAAAAAAAAAAGATTATCTACATGTGATTTGAATTTGTAGTAGTATTGAATTTAAATGAATTGGGAGCAGTTTTATAGACACAACATACAGTATGTAAAGCTGAATCAATAAAACAATTTCATTTCATGCTGCATAAATATCTTATTTAAATCTGTATGCATAAATCCTATAGTCCATTGCTGTAAAACACAAACTTGTGGCATATTTTTACAAAATCTGAAAGCAAAACACTTATGAAATGGTGTGTTGTGTCCGGGTAGATTGCTCTGTGTTCAGTGCTCGGCTGGTGTATTTATCATAGCTTTTTGACAGAAAGAGCTGCGACTCGAAATGAGTTTATGGGAGCAGTAACACTGAATGAAAACATTTGTGGGTTGTAAAATCCATCACCATGAGCTCTAAGACCCCTAAACTGTACAATCATTTGTGGAGGTTGATTTTTTTTTTTTTACAACATGCAGCAACTTTCACATTATAACCATCCTAAATCCAATTGTATCATTTTAAAATGACAGTTTTAATCATTTAAGACAATACACAATCTTCATTTTAATCTGAGTGCAAACACAACATAACTAGGGGGTTAAGAATAAAATAAAAAGTTTGGTTTTTGAACTACCTCATACCATATCCTGGAGGCAAATTATAATAGAATAGTGAAAGTTTAACTACATAATAAAAGCCACAGGATTCTTCATTACCCGTATCGTAATTTCTATTATAATGTTTTCCCACACGGTTTCCAATTTATACTCATTGTCCCTAAGCTGCTAAGAAGCTTACATCATCAGTTTATATATATATATATATATATATATATATATATATATATATATATATATATATATATATATATATATATATATATATATATATATATATATATATATATATATATATATATACATATTTTTTTTTTTTTTTATTTTTTTTTTTTTTAAGGATGACGTGATCTTCCGGTGTGAAAAAATTACTCCCAACTTGCTCGTTTAGCATTTAGTATAAACTGAGAGAAAACTATTGTCTTTCATATAATATATAAACATAGCAGGGGCATATTTTAGCGACCGAGATAACATTGTTCATATTTCCACTGATACGTTAGCTCCGGTACGTAGGTTTTACAGTCATGGAAAAAAATATTAGACCATCAAAAGGAATCAAAAATAATGTTATGCAATCAACTACTAACTCCTGTGTGTGTATCATGTGACTAACAGACAAGAAAACATGGAGGAACTAAAAGCATTGTTTTTGTTTGTACAATGCCAGAGCTACTGATGTAAGAACTGAAGTGATTTTGGTTATTATCAAGAAAACATGGAAAATGGTTAAATAACAGATCTGAAATTAAACTACTATGAACCGTTTTTGCTGTTTTCGTTATGTTTGTCCAAACAGGTGTACCTTTGGTGGTACCAGACATTACAATTAACAAGAAATTGAGGAAAATAAGGTCATTCTAAGATTATTTTCTGTGACTGTATATAAAGATGGACAATATGATGCTGTGTCGTCGTGTTATATAAAACTGAAGTCAAATTTCCACAGTTATAGGAGCTGCTATGTTGTTCCTGATTGAAGAGGCAGGATTTATGACTTCTACTGTAATCAGCCACTAGGGGGTGATTAATAGACTACATTTTGGCTTCAAATTAGGGGAAATGTCATTACATCTATAACTACATACAGCCATTGGTTTTGGGAATTAAACCATGTATGCATCACACTGTGATACATACTGTAAAACACCTCACAAAACCACTATAGAGCACTCTCTCTCCAGGCGTTAGTAACACATTATGACCAAACTTCATGCAAATAGCTCCCAAATTTACAGGAAAATATAGTCTTGATGTAGCATATGTTCTGTACACTACAAAGAAGGTCAAAGTTCAACTTAATAACCATTCTACAATACACAATGTTGTGAAAACCAGTTTGAGCCCCATCATCACTGTAACTGACAGGTGATAATGTCATCATTACTCACATTTCATTGGAAAAATCAGCACACATTAGCTGTGGTAGTTGTACAGTGTTTCCTACAGCTTTGATGCAGTTCAGGGTTAGAGAGCACATATTGAACCAGTCAGTTTGAAAACACAAGGGGGCTGCTTTTATGCAGAAGGAACATATGTACCTAATATACTGTAGCATGAGTACCTGAATTCTACTCTGACACTGCAACAACAGCCCAAGAGAGTCTTGGACATAAAAGTTAAAGCAAAGCTGCCACTTTGGACCACTCTGATCCCGGTTTGACCACTTGTTTAGAAGAAGTGGCTGCTGTCCATGTTTTTCCAGCTCGGAAAAAGTGGATGAGATGAGTGAATGGAAAGAGAACAAAATGCCTTCATCCCTCCATCATTGATGCCAACAATCCCCGAGTTGGACCCAAATGACAGGGCTGCCTTATAAATAGTGCCCAGAGATGGCTGTTGAGAGCTTTGTGGCCAACATTACAAACATCCTGTCACATATGGTGCTTAGTCGAACCTGCCAACACATACTGTGGCTGGGCATGTATGGCTGCAGCCCTGAGGTCACGACAAATTGCCTAGCTGGCTGTCTTTGCCAGATGAGAGCTGGAGCTAATCAGTAAATGGTAGAACGGTATCGGCGGGTGGGATCGCCGGAGTCTGCTGGTGTCAAAGTGTCACAGGAAGTAAGAAGTGAAGACAAAAGTCACAGGTAAAGAGCAGGAGAAAAAAAAACATGATCTTTTGGTGGTTTCATTGCACAAATGGTACTTTTATAGTTTGTCAGTAATCCATGTTTCACTTGTTTCTTCTTGATGCTGATATTTTATGGAAAAATAAAGATTAATAATACCTCAAACTTATATAGCGCTTTTTTGTACACTCAAAGGCACTTTTTATAACAGACAGACAAACAATATTTTAAGAATAATTAAATAAGCAACAAAAAATAAAAATTTAAAAAATTTAAAAAAATAAAAAAATAAATAAGTGAAAGCCATTTTGAAAAGATAAGTTTTAAGATGGGATTTGAATGTGAATAGTGAGTCCGCGTTCCTGATGGGTAGTGGGAGAGAGTTCCAGAGTTTGGGGGGCAGCGGCTGCAAAGGCTCGGTCCCCCAAAGTCCGATGCTTGTAAAGTAAAGAAAGTGATTTCCAGATTGCATTGTAAATACCAAATGCCACAGTAAAAGACATGGAAGATTCCAGAAAAAGGAGCAGCATTTATTGCCTGAATGCTATGAATGCTTCAACAAAATTTTGGATAATTCCATCAATTTGATGTTCAGATGTCACACTAGATAAGTATCAAAAATGCAGGATTGTCAAAGTCACAAGGTTTATCCAGGGATAATCTGGGTATCTGAGAAAGATGCATGATTATCGAATTATCCAATTGGTAGTAACTTCAGTCTGAACCAAATTACTGAATTAACCTCCTGGCAGCCCAACATACTGCCCATGTGAGAATCATGGCAAGCTTCACTAAAAGTTGCTTTGTATGACTCAATAGTCCCTGGATCAAAATGAAAATTAATCTGTTCCTTTGGTATAGCTGTGCCTGTGGAATTAGTCAAAGCAACAAACTCAGATCCCCTTCTGAATGAGCAGCGGGGTATCAAAGGGTATCGGGTCTTAAAACTAAAAGGTCACAGATCTGCATGCGTCTGTATCCATGAGCAGCCAAACTAATTAACTGAACTCCCACCAGCCCATTCAATACCTCCAGGAAAGAGCATCAATTAGATGACATTAATGAAAAATTAACATATACATGAAAGGTGGACAAGAAAGTAACTGCTAACCCTGAGTGACAGTTGGTTTACCATGTATACATTATGCATCAAAGAAGTGTCAACGGGCAGCAGGTCAACCTTCATGGTCAATAAGAGGTTAAAGAACAAGGATCCCTGACAAGGAGGGTCACAGGGTCAGTGCTAAATATTATAGCAACATGTTTAGCCACAGCAGGTTGTCCTGCAGGCATCACCAGCTGCACAAAGTTTGTAGTCCTTTTTATCACCAGGTCCTGTGGTGCACTTGGAGATCAATAGGAATACATCTATTCATATACTGAGAATGACCTGGTTTTGCCTGTCTCTTATCATTGTGAAAACACATTTTTGGTGACTGTGACCTTTGACCTATAGTGGGATCTATTTCCAACCACCTTATATCTTTCCTAAAAATTTCATGGAAATTGGTCCAGTAGTTTTTCAATAAAGTTTCTGACGACAGACAAAAAAATGATCAAAAACAATATCAGTCTCCTCTTTCAGAGTTTAAGGTAATAAGACATAATCACCTAAACAGTAACTTATATGAGATCTGTAATCTTTAATTTAGAAATCTTATTTTAAGAAGTCTTACCAATTTTCACTTGTTCCACTGGCAGATTTTCTTGTTTTTAATTAAAAACAAAATTATATTGCTTAATTCAAAATAAAGTGAAAATAATCTTGGTAAGATTTTCTGACATAAGATTTTCAAGATCTATTATCTAAAATAAATAAGTAACTTTTTATATCTCAGTGAAAACTTACTCTTTAGCTGTTTGTGTACATATATTATTATTTCTTTATAGCCTTCTTCTCTTTGCTGTCCCTCTTTTGCTCTATATCGCTGGCTACTGTAACATGTGAATTTCCCTGTTGTGGGATCAATAAAGTCTTATCTTATCTTATTATGTCTTATTTTTGTGTGGTGAGACACAGTATTTTAACTAGAAATCAGAAACATTTGTAAGATTTAGATTTTTTTCCAGTGAAGGTTGTAGTTAGGGTGAATTGAAGGTACAAATAAAAAGCATATGTGGTTTGTACAGATTTAATACAGATGACAGAGATGTAGAAATTCATGTAATGATGATTCATGATGAGGAACAGTGTCCAAGCGAATGTTGGGTTAGATGTGCTACACCTTTGGCCAAGGCTGGCATTAGTATACTACATAAACACTACAATTACATGGTTACTGCAAATGCACTTTTCCAGCATAATTAGCCATCCTCCATTTCATAATGAAGGGGTTTTCTAAAGGATGATCCACATATACTCTGTTTTTTCCAACATTTGCTACTTCCAAAGACATTATGGAACACAAACAAGTACTTTCCCAGGATGGCACAACAACATTTGAGATTATTCACAGGCTGTAGGTACAGATTACGTATCAGTCTTGTCGTGACGTCTTTTTTGGCAACACTTAAGTAACTATTAAATCAGCCCTAAATATCAGTCTGTGTTCTTTTGATTCGTGAACTGCATGCATATGTGGTTCAGGAGAAAGCAGCTGGATATTCTTTTTAGATTCATGAAGACATTTCACTTCTTATCCAACAGCCTTCCTCAGGGGGGGGGGTTCCAGATATTTCACCTCTGTGACGATGTTGACACATATGGAGCTGGTTGTGGATTTTAGTGATAATTAAATTTGGTGCAGACGTCCATGATTCCCAGAGGTTTGACTAAATATTTGTTTTATAATACTGTAGGTTTTTTTTCAAGGTGAACGTGTCCCCAAATACATATAATAGTAGAATAGATGAAGGTCCTTAATGAATACAATGTAATATCACAGAGGATCCATTTTAAACAACTGAATATGATCAGTTGTAATGTAAGAATGTATCTGACATGGACTGAAACAGGACAACACCCAAGCTAACTCAACCCTAAGATGGGATAATGTTGGAACTCATTCACTCACTTTGGTACAGTACTATTATATTTTTATTTATGTGTGTTAATTCTGCTTGTTAATTCTTTTCTCATGTCTTTGTATTTCCATTTTACTCTATTAAAGAATGCAATAAAGTCTAGAAAACCTGTATTTTCTTTAATAATACTTTCCCCCATTCTCAACTGCATGTGTAGTGATAATTTGTAAAATCCACATTAAATTAGGCTATGTTCAGACTGCAAGCAAATGTGGCCCAAATCTGATTTTTTTTTAATTTTAGTTTTTTTTTTATTTTAGTTTTTTTGCCCAAATGTTATCTGCATCTGATCTGTTAAAGATAGTTTCAACAAGACAATTTTGAAAGAGATATGTATGGATCAGAACTGGGGTCAGAGCCAGAGCTCGAGCCAGGAAAACCATCGTCTGAATTTACATGCCAGCAAGAGAATCAAATTATTGTTATTGCGCTACACGCCCTTTCATATAAACGTACCGACTGCCTTGCAGCGCACAGGAACCCTCTGGAACAAGCACTGTGCATGCCAATATTCTGGAGGTGTAGCTTGTGGATGGATGTCTGAAGAAAGAGATTTGGATTTTTGAATTGTGTATTAAAATGTAACTTTCTCTAACTGTTCTTATCAGATCTCACACCCCACCTTTGATATATAGTTGATTAATTCTTTACAGACCTGTGAACATAGCTTTAGTTGGTCATCCTAACCAAGCGTTGCGTACCCTAAATGGTGAACGTGGTAAATTATATTGTTAAATGAGCACATTTGTTCAGCTGTTACTGGTTTACCCTTGCGTGTGTCAAAGCAGAGGAAAATATTCAGTTTGTGTGGTGACAGAATAATGTTATGGAAAGTGCCTCACTCATCTACTCAACCTCAAAAGCACAAAACACAGAAATATAAGTGAGGGATTTACCAAACCCACAGACGACTGACCCACACAGGCCTCCAGAGGCAAGAGGAGCAAAATGACATAAGCCACAGCATAAGAAGCAGTATCTTTTACATGTTTATTCAAACTCTGCGTGACTCCTAACTCTAGGCGATTCTGCAGTCACCTGATTGCCAGTCACATTCTTCTCAGCTGTCTGTATCAAATAGTGTGACAGAAATATCTATTATTAGACTCCAGCCACCGTGTGTAACCAGTACTTGCCAAATTGATCTGTTCATTCAATAACTTCCGCCATCCATGCAAGTGATTTTTTTGTCACAGACCAAAAAAGATGAGAAGGAAAAACACAGGCTGAGGAGAACATTTTAGGCATCACTTCACAAATAAACCATCTAACTCCTTCAACGAACATGAAAAAAAAACATTTAGAAATATCATGTATCAGTCAAGTAAAAGTCTAAACATTTGATTATTCAAGTATATGCAGTATATATACATTGATATTGAAAACTGACTGAAAAATATCGTTCTAATATTTATAATGTTTGCATCTTTATCATATAAAAACAAATTATATTTTCCTTTATTTATGATACTATTATTATCAACATTAATTGTAATTGAGGTGGACTCGAACAAACCTTATGGCTTTTTTGCACATTCATTGTGTATAGGTCATTTACTTTCTATGTTCTGTTTTCTTCTGTTTATGTATGTGATATATGTATGTATATGTGTGTGTGTGTGTGTGTGTGTGTGTGTGTGTGTGTGTGTGTGTGTGTGTGTGTGTGTGTGTGTGTGTGTGTGTATTTTTAACCTGTATACCTTTTATATGTGCGAATAAACAAACACACAAACAAAGAATAAAAAGCTCTGAATTCATGTCAGAGATAATAGTATAGAATAGAATAGAATAGATTTACCTCTGTGGTCCTGCAGATTTATGTGACCACAAGTGGGAGTAGTGAGTCACAGTCAGTCTCTCTTGGTGAGGGAACTAACCCTACAGGGATTTAGACCAAGGCATCAGAGAGTAATGAAATGGAATGGGAACCACTAAGAAACAACCTTTCAAGCCAAAGAAAATTACAAAGTGATAAAAACTAAAAGCAATGTTGTCAGTGTTTCTTCTATATGTGTTTGTTTATGAGGTTCATGAAGGTATACATTTATCATCTTATCTTTGCAAAGTTTGCTATTTGTTGCTTAATGGTTGAGACTAAACTTTTACGATGTCTGGACGATTCCTAACCGATCTTGACTTTAACTACTGGCAACACAAACCATACAGAGCTAAGCTAACACAGCTATAATGTAAACTGTCTGACACAGCACATGAAAATCAAATAAAAGTATTATTTTACTTGGCTATAAGTAATCGTTTGAAGGAGGAAATTTGATGATGTTGATTGAGTGAAACAGTAAATTTTATATTTCATTCAGTCTCCATACACATATTTGATTTGTATGCAATGTCTCCCTGGAGTTAATAGTTTGGAATATCAATACAACATAGAGCGTCTTTAACGATCCTGAGCTTCTATAAAACCATTACTGTTCTCCAGTGAATGTTAACTCCCATTGTGCATCGTCACTATTTGTGCATTGCGATTGCAGACGCCCCATCACAACATTTCCTTTCTGATTTCATTTTATGTTCATCACGCTGACATCCTTAATGCTCCAGATCAATCCCTGTTGGTGTTTCATTTCAGTCTGCAGCAAAGGACACTTATCAGACCAATGTAGGGACGCACCAATACCACTTTTTTTTAACCACAGTATATATATTTGATTACTTGTCAATACAGAGTACTGATATGAGAACTTAATAATACCATTATTAAGTTCTTAGTTACCTTTGAAACTGTGCTTTACGGCCAATGGCTTTAGTCTGACTGTAACAAAGAGCCACTACTGACATTTAATGCATTCATATCAGCATTTCTCAATCAATCTTCACTTTTTTCTTATATGTCATTGTATATATTAAATAGCCTTATGTTTTTGGTGGGTGTTTGCTTTTTGGCATTCTCTGATATGTGCATTGTATGTTTCCAATCTTTTGCTTTGTTTCTGCTATAATGTAAATAAGGTTACTTTCTCAAGATATTTTCCGAGTTCAAATAAAGGTTGATAAATAAAATAAAATAAAATCCATTAGAAGATGGTGCTCTTTATTAACCATACTGGCCAAATACCACAAAAAAAATGAGTAAAGATTTACTTTTAAATATCAATACAATATTGTTAAATGAAATATTGCAATATATTGTAGAAACAATAATTTCTTACACTCCAAAATAATCCAAAACCATACATCAGCAGGCCAGGCTGTGAAGTGCTGGCACATACCCAGTTGGCAGAGACCCTATCCCTGTCTCTCTGTTCTTGCTCTGATGTCTTTAGTTAATATATAGTCATGTATGGTTTGCATTAAGAATCTAAGCATTATTACTTTATTATATATTAGTGTGATAAAGAAATAAGTCCAAGGCATTTGAAGACATAGTAAAACGAGTACAAAACTGATTTAGGAAAGTTGTTCTACAGCATTTGATACATTCAACAGCAACGTTATCTTTATTATAAATGTAGTTTCAGCTCCTTACATCACATTCTGTTTGTCTGTGCTCACATACAGCGTTTTAAATCCAGACACATTCATTATAATGATGTCATTTTCCCATCATCAAGCATCTGAACAAGTATGAAGGAGTGATTCATTTGTACCCAAAGCATAACCAGCAGATGATCTCAAACTGCTGCATTCCAATGATAGAACCCTTATTTTATAGTCACAATGGCACATGCCAAAGCTACAAAAACATGGTTTGGCTACAGTAGGATTATAAATATTAATCCAAGACAAACAGAGGGTTCTCAGAACTTCTCTGACCAACAGTTCCTGCCTCTGATCAGGCAGCGTTCAGGAGTGTTTAGGAACTGATTTCAAACTATATAAACGGCATTACACAACCACATTTATGACACATGGAAATCCAAGAGCAGACTGCTGAGTGATTTTTAGAAACAGCATCGCACTCTACTGATGATTATACATGTTAATCAAATGTGTTGCTTTAACTCAAGATATACACTGGTGGAACAAGTTTTTGGAGACCCCACACATTTGTAATATGTTGCATTAAGACTCCATATTAAGTACTTGAACATGTATAGTTCCATTCACCAACAACAAATACTCCCTTCTGCACATGCTCTGTTCACTGAAGGTCATCAACACCTAGGGCTTAAACTGTTAAGAAAAAGAAAAAGATTTTTCTGCAAATATGTCATGATAATATTTGACATTGTGAAACTTTTAAGGGCATCTGAAAAAAAAGTCCACTGTATATTGTTAATATTTAAATCAATAATGCTACTATTGATTGAGGATTCTAACAGTATTCTTGTTTTTTATTCAGGTTAAGGTTATGGCTGAATTCCAATTCGCCCCTTGGCCCTCCCTTTACCCCTACCCTCAATTTTTGCTAGTACATGCGAAGGGGTCGTGTTGTCCTGATTCTTGATAAGTAGGAGGGATAAGAGCTAAGACTGAGGACCGTTTGGCCCTTGAAATGGAGATTTTCCAGGGCTACACTATAAACAGAAGGGTAGGAAAGATTTCCCCTAATTCTGTTTGAATCATTCACGAGATGAAAGTAAACACAGAAGTCCATGTTTTCTTCATAAAAAACATAATTTGATCAACTGTTTAATGCCATTTCAGTGCATCATAGATCGCATTTCTGCAGTTAATGGTTGACAGCCACAAAAACATGACCAAAGCGTATGCAACAGAGACAGTATGGGGAGTTCTTTCAGAAACAAAGTAGTTGCATCCGTTCATAGCAGCATCAATTACTGTGTGGTTCCATTTACCCTTGAAAATTCTCAAAATGTAAAGAGTGCGATAAAAAAAAAAAAAAAAAACGGGTAATGGAAGCACCTGAATTTTGAAAAAACACTCAAATATTAATAAAACGTTTTTACAGTTTCATGAAGTGGTTTTCCAGATGCCTTGATATTCTAATATATCGCAAAAGTGCAATGGAAACGCTTTTTCTGCAATTATACTGTATGTCACAAGATGTGTCACATGATCACTCCTCTCAAGAGTGATACACATGGACAGAGGAGACGACAGTCACATTGCTCGAAATAAATCACAAGAAAAACATAACTGCCATTTAAGATAATAAAGAGCAGAGAAATGTAGCGTGCTATCAAGACATCGAAAGTTCCCTCTTCCAGCAGTGAAATCTCATGGGATATTTCATGAGTTATGACACTCCTGCCTAGAACAACCATCAATGGAAACAAGTTCAAAGTGCAACTATACTTTGTCAAAATTTTTGCAATATCGCTATTGATTTGCGCGCGTGTGTGTGTGTGTGTGTGTGTGTGTGTGTGTGTGTGTGTGTGTGTCAAAATGTGACTAAGTAAAAGTCAGAAACAGGAGCTTCCACATCACACATCCTCATCCACAGCAGCGATGCAAATGCAAATTTGAGGTTAAATGTGTAAATCCATCTGTTCTGACAGACCACAGTCATGATCAAGACTGAGTCATGGTGTAAGGAGAACCAAAAGCTGCAGGTGTCCATCATCCTACAAACACTGTGTTCACACTGTTTCTATTACATCTATACCTGTCAATCATTTGCTTAAGTAACAAGTCGTGTCAGGTACCAGTTGTTACCGCAACCGCAATCCCTTTGCGTTTTTTTACCAAATTTTACCTGATTTGCCCTTTCTCTTATCATTGAGAAAATGATGGTGACTGTGACCTTTGACCTACATTCACCAAAATTTAAGGGCATCTATTGTGGACCACCTTGTACCTTTCCTGAAAAAAATTATGAATATTGATCCAATAATTTTTGCATAAACCTGCTTACGACCTGACCAACAAACAAACCCACTTAAAAACAATACCCCTCTCCTCTTCGGGGGGGCAGGGTATTCATACCTACACCAATGGAAATTAATGTACCACCTCAAGTCATGTTATGTGTGTAACAGTTGGAAATCTGATACAGGGAAGGACATTACTAGCATTAAGGAGTATATGGCACTGTTATGATTTGATTATATAAATAAAATTTGATTTTATATATATATTTATATATATATATATATATATATATATATATATATATATATATATATATATATATATATATATATATATATATATATATTTTTTTTTTTTTTTTTTTTTTTTTTTTTTTTAAATCTACAATGCATTTTCTCCATCACATGCTTTAAATATTTCACCCAGCAAAGTATTGGTGAAAAACAACCCAAAAAAAACTCCTAAGTTACAAATGAACTGTAGGAAGCTTCAAGAAAAATGGAACTGTGACAACTTTTTACATGACTGTATTTGGATTGGGGGCGGGGGGCTTATGCACAAAAGGGAGACCCAACAGAAAAAGACTGGCAAGCAGTAGCCTGGTAATTGATCTCTAGAGCGAGATCTGGATCAGATTTTCACACTACTACAGTGATGTATGACTCAGTTGACAACATGCAATCATATTTTCAGAAGAAAAAAGGCAGACAAGGGAATTTAAGCAGCACCATCTATAAACTTCACATAGTGTAAAACTCAACTAAAACAGGGCTGCTATAGCATGTATGAAATGATTAAAGGTGTATAAATGTTTTGCAAAATTCCCTGTGTCCCTATATACCACTCATATGAACCCACCTTATGACACAATCACACACGTACAGACGTCTAATATAGTTTAGTAGATGTGGACTGAATACAGCCCTATGCTACACTATGCATACAATATCAACAGAACAAATGCCATAAAAAGAAACCTATGTTTTATGAAACACTAGCTGGGTTTCCATTACACTCAGAGATGCCCAAAATGTAAATTGTGCCAAAAAAAAAAAAAAAAAAAAAAAACTGGTGAAGGAAACACTGAAATGTCACAAAAACTATCAAAGATCACAAAAAAAAAGGTGTTACACTCTCATGAAGTGGTTTTTGAAAAGTGCCATTATTGAAGTATAGCACAGAAGTGAAACAGAAACACATATTTTCACCCATCTGTGCACAGTGGTTTTGGTCAGACCTAGCATCTCACCTCTGACCCTGGACTCAGAACAGGTTCAGGTTTATTTTGACCAATAGACACTGGCTTAGTGGACGAACTAATTCCAGTGGGAAGGACCAGTGTGGTGCAACAAGAGCTTCAATAACATCACACTGAACGCTTCCCAGGTCATTAGGAAATTCTGCATCCATAACTTGTTTGTGAATTCCTGATGTATAATCCTCTCCCAGAAATCCCTTCTGCTTGGCCACTGCCATGAATAAGGACTTTGTCTTGAGATGATTATACGTTCCCTTCTTCTTTAGTTTAAGACATTTACAAACACTACAGTGCCAACACTGTGGAGGGTTGCCGTCAAATGCAGTGCCTCCATCTTCCTTAAACCAGCATCTTATGACAACAACAATATTTTACAACAATTATGACATATCGAGTGACAGAACATTACTAGAATGCCCCATCAGAAGCCAAACACTTGAAATGTTTGAAATACTACATGTATTTTGCAGAAAACTGTGATGGAAACACAACTACTGTCATTTACAGACATTTTATAATAAAAATCATAACTGGTATCATCTTGTCGCATCATCTGAACCTGCTTTATCCTCACTGGGGTAACTGGGGTCACTGGGGGCCTAATCCAGCTACAATGGGTGAAGGCGGGGAACACCCTGTATGAGTCTCCAGTTCATCTCAGGACTGAACATATATAGACAAACAATCACTCTCACATTCACACCTATGGACAATTTAGATTAACCAATTAACCTATCAGTGCATGTGTTTGGATGGTGGGAGGAAACTGGAGTACCTGGAGAAAACCCACGCAGAAAGGTCTGGTGTGGGAATCAAACCAGGGTCCTTCCGTCTGTGAGGCACGAGTGCGAACCACTCCACCGCCCTTATAACTTGTATATTTATTAAAGGTGTCATTCTGCTGAAAAACACTTTTCCACGCTCCTTTTGGAATCTGATAGATCACCCCGACTTACCAACACATGCTGCCTTTGAAAGTGGTTTGTCACCTCCACTGGCTGCATACCGCATTCACAGAAAACAACAAGAGGAACGAGGGACCCAGAAAAAGCCAGTCCATCTGACGTCAGATGGACTTTAGAGTTACCCACGTGGGGTTAGGCCGATCCCCCATTGCAGCAAATCTGAAGTAGCATTAGCATTAACATCTACAAGAGAAGACGGCGCCACAGTAGCTGCTGTACAAACTTGGTTCAAACTGGTTCATGTGCCCTCTGTGGAAATGGCTCATGACGCCTGGTCACTGCGTCATCGACATGTATGAGGAAGTACCGGTAAACTCTGTTGTTCGACCTCAAGTCATTTTTCTACCGTGAAAAAACTGCTTGAAAAAAAGCAATCCGGACACTGGAATAACAGCTTTAAAAGCCGTCAACCTCTGTCGCTGCTCTCTGAACCCAACATGAGTCTATATCTCACATCCCACCTGTCTATTTAAGTCTCTTCTTTCTAACTTAAACACAGATCAATGTCCAACATCCAGTTTATTTGATCAACAGGACCTGAACCTTTGCAAACGCCTCCTGTCAGTCCCATCCTGAGCAAAGCAGGGGACCCTAATTGCAATAAGTATCTTCTGATCTCTGTGAATTATTGATGCTGAATCAGTAATTGGACAACATGCTTTGCAGTGAATGAGCGTGGGTGTGTAGCTGTCACAGATTAAAGGGTTTGCAGCGTCATCTGGGCCCAGAGGAGCTGAACAGCAACACCAGTGAAATGAGAGGAGAAATGATAAACAAACCAAGACTTCATACTGTATTAATGAGTCACTGCTCCATGGACTCATGCTGTGTTTGTGCCATTTCTACATTTTAAGTAAACACAGACACACGGGTTAAGTGGGCATTTCTGTATGACATTTAATGGATCTGAAATGATGATAACATTCCCGCGATCGTCAATGATGTCAGTTTTTTACATTGCAGAGATGTGATTGAAATTATTCAATAACCAGCCAATGTTTCACTGTGAATATATGTGGCCACTAGAGGGAGTATGTTGTCACTCCGTTGGTCTCAGATGATGTAGAAAACTTACAACAACGCTGAGTCAGACAGTAAACAACTAACTTTTAGGGTTAAAGATAATGGAAAAGTACCCAAATTAAAAAATAAACTGTGATGGTAAACATTTATTTTGATAGAGAAAAAAATACATATGTGCAAACGATGAACTGGAGTGAGTGATAGTATCATAGTGTTAATTTGTTGGTGCTTCAACTCCAGTCCCAGAGACCCACTGTTCTGCGTGTGTTACATGTATCTGTCTTGCAGACTCCAGTGTTAGAACATTTAATTCATTGGTTGTAATCTGGGTGTGAAGAGGATTTTAGTAAAAAATTCACCAGGAAAACATCTTGCACCCCACCTTTAAATTGGGCGGCTGTGGTTCAGTTGTTAGAGTGGGTCGCCCAATGACCGAGAGGTTGGCGGTTCGCGTCCCGGCTCTGGCTGTCCACGTGTCGAAGTGTCCTTGGGCAAGACACTGAACCCTGACTTAGGCCCCCAGTAGGACTTACCGTAGACCTTAGAAACCTACTGAGGTATGAGTGTGTGGGTGAATGGGTGAATGAGAGGCTAATGTAAAGCGCTTTGAGCACCATGAAGGTGGAAAAGCGCTATATAAATGCAGTCCATTTACCATTTAAATTACCCACTTGCTTTATTGAACTGCAAATGTGAGAACAGAGACCCAAACCCCCCATGTTTTTTTTACATGTCGTCTTCTACTCAATGAATGTCATCCTCAGAGGAGACAACCAACCAACTGCAATAACAGGCAGGTTGTGACTGAGTTATCTTACACCTATATCCTACATTACTAGTACCAACGTCGACCTGAACCAAAAAGTGTGTGTGTGTGTGTGTGTGTGTGTGTGTGTGTGTGTGTGTGTGTGTGTGTGTGTGTGTGTGTGTGTGTGTGTGTGTGTGTGTGTGTGTGTGTGAGTGTGTGTGTGTCGGGGGGGTGGGGTTCACTTTCATTTTATTAATCAATCAATCAATAAAATTTGATTTATATAGCACCTTACAACACCAAAAGCTGCACAAGGTGCTTTCCAAAATGAGATAAAAGCAATAGAAAACAAGTAACCATTATAAAACAGGTTATAAAACCATACCAACAATATAAAAAAGAAAAACATGGACAGTCGACTACATGTCAAACGCTTGCCTAAATAAATATATTTTTTACTGAGATTTAAAAAACGCTAGTTCAGTCATTGTTTGTAATGGTGCTAGAAGCACATTCATGTCAGTGTTAGTTATTTTAGTTATGGACTGAACCCCCATAAATCACACCTTGGATATTAATGTCTATTGTGCTCTTTCTGCACATCATTTAAGAAATAATCAGTGTCTTTTCAGGCAGTGAAGCTTGTCCTCTGCAGTTATTTGACTGACCAGTGTAGAGACCAGCTGGCAGTTCATCATCACACTCCCAACGGCTGATGCCGAATTGATGGCCAAAAAATAAATAACATGCAAACACTGTTATTTAGCAATATTTTGGACTCAGTGAGTGGTTAAAATGCTGTGTTAAATATGCCAACTGAAATGTACATAGTGAGAAACCAAATCAGCACCGTGCAGTAACAGGAAAATCAACTGATCCTTTCTGCTCTAAATTAATTTCAAAGTTTATAAAAGAATGCATTACATAGTCAGTCCACGTTGCATCTGTCATGTGCTTTACAAAAAACACACTTCTCATTAATCTGGGCCCCATGTGATAGTCTGCATTTTATCTACCTCCACACACTCTTCACAGAAAAAAACCCACAGTTGCTCTTTAATACATTATAGAACATGTTCTCCCACAGCTGTGAGACAATGGAATACGCACCGAGACTTCAAAAAGACAACTCAGTGATTTTTCATGCAAGGTCCACTGGTTTTCTTAACGTCAATAGGGAGGTTCTCATCTTCCACCTACAAGCACTGATCTTTCACATGCACGCTGAGGCATTAACATGTGGCGTCGCTAACCTAACATGAACTCATACGATGTAACCCCCGAAACCTCATGATTCATGCGAGATCAGTTCAGCTTACCCGCGGCTAAATCCTAGTACTAACCCACCACCACTTTGATGGTACAATTGATGCCATGCTGATTGTTGTATGAGCAGGAAAAGCGGTTGCCTTCCCTTTGTGTCAGCAACATTCCATGGCAGACGCTGCGGCCAAATCTTCGGAAACATGCATGCGCACACATGGCTGGCGCTTATTTAAGCAGAATCGCACACGCACAAAGATAGTCGCTCGAGTAAAAAAAAAATGTATCCAAAAAGTAATTTCAAATACAAACTTGCATGTACAAACAAAACCAATCCCAAACCCAATGGACTTCTCAGAGGCAAGAAGCAGAAGATTCCATTCTTTCACAATGACACATTGCATTGTGCAATATACAAATGCTGCAGGAGGGGATTAATGTTTCACTCCGTCTTCACGCTTTACTTCTATTTTTTCATACTGAATAAGACAGAGAGCATAAGGACACAGTTAATGATTGGCACCATTATCTCGTTAGAGGTCCAAATAGAGATGCATTTCTAATTTGGATTGACGTTCCCATGAGATAAGAACCTGTCACGGGAAGTAGTCGAGCCAAGAGAGAACAGTATAGAGCTTTATGTTGAAGACGAAGCATGGAGGAGCAACAAAAAAAAAAAAGAAAGAAAGAAGTCAGTAAAATGTAAATTAGTCCTCAATTTCCTGGAATAAGAAGGATGCATATGTGTTATGTGAGTGACAAACCCTTTGGGAGTCACAACAAATGCAGAACTCTGCTCCTGGCACATAATCAACATAACAAAAAAGAAAGAGCATGCAGCCTAGAGGGTTTGGTTGTATTGTATGTGGGTGTGGAGGGGGTCCCACATCAGCCCTCTTTACTCAACAGATCATGCCTTTAATTGTGGTACCAGGATCTCATGTGACTGCTGCAGGCTTCCGGCAAGTCTATCTTCATCGCCCTGCAGTTAGCATGTAATGTGCCTGCTTCAGCACTTGCCTTTCTGCTACAAGATCATTAAACCAGTATGCCATTTATCATTCCTGAATTGCTGTTAAGAGGAGGCAAAAAATAAATAAATAAATAAATATATATATATATATATATATATATATATATATATATATATATATATATATATATATATAGTGAGATACATAGCCCGGTCTCCTTTCTCTGTGTTTAATACACAGTCATTTCAATGTCAAACTCAGCCTACGTAGATGAGTTTGGAGATGAAAGAGCGTGATGTAAATAAGAATCAAGTGGATATTTCTCCTTACCTTGCTCTCAGCCTGTCACACCCAAACAGATGGCTTATCAATCTTTTAGCAAATGACTTAAAAATGCAGATTCATGCCATTTGTGTGGTGCATGGTATTGATGTGTCATATTAACACATTATCCGGGGCTGAAAAAGGACCGTCTGCCCCAGCAATGCACTTACTGAGCAGAAGTGTGAGGCTCTTTCATGCACTTTCAAGCGTTAAGTCTACTCTAATGCTTCCTTTTCTTGCAACTAGACAAACATGGCTTGTTCGTGCTCATTTTGGGCATAAAACTAAAACTGCCAATCACAAGTAATGCTGCACATTTGTCATGTCTGCGGTAAAAGCAGAGTGATAGCTTAATTATCACTAGTTAATTACCATTAGTCTGTTCATATTTATGCACCTCAAACTCTTCCCTCACAGTTAACACGTTTGAAAATGACTCCATCATTAATGGTCCGCTTGTTTACACAACAAAATGAAATGACCCTTGGGCCTCTTTGGAAATTTTGTTGTAAAGTGTAATGTATGAATGGGAAGCAAACAGCAGCAAAAATATTATATTACTAAAAGATTAGAAGTATTATAAGATGATTTCTTGTGACCTGTTGGCAGACATGATTGTGCCGCTTGTTGCCGTTCTGTTTCTTTTGGTCTTCCTCCATATCTCTTTTCAAAACTGACATCACATCATTGCTTATTGAAGATAGTATGATTTTCAAACACATTTACATTTTGGGTGTTTCATTGCTATTAGACATTACTGATGTATTATGTGACTTATGTGTGACAAAAGTCATATGCTGCTTAAAATTCTAAGAAATATATATTAAATTACATTATTAGACCATCAAAATTCACCAAAAACCATGGTTATACAATCAAGGATAAACTCCTGTTAAAAGAAAACATGGAATGCCTAAACACACTCTTTTTGTCAGTACAATAACAGATATTGATGTAAGAACTTAAGTGTTTTTTGTTATTATGACAAAAACATGGAAAATGGATAAATATTAGCTCTGAAATTAACCTACTATGAGCTATTTTTGTTATTATTTTGTCCAAACAAATGTACTTTTAGGTGTACCAAGCATTAACAGGAACAAGAAATTGAAGAAAACAAGGGCGGTCTAATATACATTTTTCTTTACATGACCAGATTCTCTCAGGATTTGAGTTTGATTGGATCAAAATGTCAGTGTGTGCCAGTAAAATGATTCAAACATTTAAAGCATTAAACTGATATAAATACGCTTACATAAACCAACCTAAATGACAGAGTGAAAGAAAACTGTTCCAAGGCTCCCTGTTAAGATCCTTAGAAAGGTTGAGAAAATGTAGTGATGACAGACGGACGGCTCACACAGAACAGACCAACAGTTCAACAACATGTTTTCACTCAACAGCTTTACATTCAGTAGTTTGTCAGTGAACGGGTTTGTGTGAATCTCAAGTGGGATTTTACTTGCAAATAAAAACACACACACTTTTGCATTTCTGGTTAAAATAGAGACCAGCTGAGGAATACAGTCTCCGAGAGTTGGAGCAGCTGTTACAAAGTAAAAGTCATTAACGAGGAGCTACTCCAAGAAGGTGCTGACCAATGAACTGATGAACTATTTTCACTCCCACAGCAATATGCTAATTTGACTTAAAAATGCATCAAACCTGATGTTAGTGCCAATAACTGATCTGTTTAATATAAGAAATGCGTGTGCAAATTAAAATAAAACTAAAAAGTAATATAGGGTAAATACTTAAAGCTGTCATTCCATGGTTATTTCATTAATATTACTGTGTTCTCCATTGTTATTAAATACATTGTGTGTTTGTCCAGATTGCTTTGTTTCCAGCTGTTTTTGCACGGTAGAAAAATGACTTGAGGTCGAACAACAGAGTTTACCAGTACTTCCACATACATGTCCATGACGCGGTGATGAGGCGTCTCTGATTGGCTCTGTATGTAACATCTAGCTAGGTTCCGCACCGTTGCTTGTTCTGAAAACGTGCAGGGGGAAAAAAACATGGCTTTATTTATCACAGAGACCACATGAACCAGTTTGATCCGCCATATTTTTCCAGTTTGTGCAGCAGCTACTGTGGCTCCGTCTTCTCTTGTAGATGCTAATGCTAATGCTACTTCAGATTTGCTGCAATGGTGGACGGGCTTAACCCCACGTGGGTGATGCTAAAGTCCATCTGACATCAGATGGACCGGCTTTTTCTGGGTCCCTCGTTCCTCTCGTTTTCTGTGAATACGGTATGCAGCCAGTGGAGGTGACAAACCACTTTCAAAGGCAGCATGTGTTGGTAAGTCGGGGTGACCTATCAGATTCCAAAAGGAGCGTGGAAAAGTGGTTTTCAGTGGAATGACGCCTTTAATTTTTCATTCATTGGGGATTTTAAGTGGTGCATTCACACAATGGTGGTGAAAAATGTTTTAGAACATTGCATGTTTTTTGTTTTTTTAAGAAAAATACAGTGGGGTTTTTTTTCTTTTTATTTCTGAGCCTGCTTTATCTTCACTAGGGTCACATGGGTCACTGGAGCATATCCCAGCTACATATGGAGGAAAGTGGAATACAGCTTTCATTCGGTAGGTTAGGGCGGACCGCTGCTCATGAAAGTGAAACCTATCATTCATTTAAGTCACTTATTGAGGGGGGGTCTGCCTTGGCGGAGGTCCACGCTCTCCGGGTGCTTTTCTAGTTCTTAATGCAATATATCAAAAATGCATGAAGTGTCCAAAAATGTTTTCACAATGGTTTGACATACGAAAAGTTGTATGTATGAGCGTGCCAACAGTATATCTACTATTTGTGTCATTATACTGCATCTAATTTTATCTCCGCCAAACAACAGCAGAGGTGATGTTTTCACCCGAGTCTGTCTGACTGTATGTTAGCAAGATAATTCAAAAATTTGTACATGGATTTTGATGATATTTTCAAGAAATATTACTGGTACAGGGAACAAATTATTAAATGCGTTTCATTTGGTTGGTTGGTGCAGACCGCTGGTTGCAGAAGTGACAGTGAAAACCATCACTCATTTAGGTCATTTTGGGGGGTGGGGGTTGACCTGCCTTGGAAGAGTCTTTTCAAGTTTTTACAATTTTCAGTCTATTTTTTTGATTATTTTTAAAGTTAGTGTCATATTTAAAAAATGAAATCAATTACATATAAAAAAAAATTACCCATTTACACATATAAAATTGTATTTACTCTGTCAACACCTGATACAAGACAGCTGTAGCTGCATTTAGAAAACCTGTCAGCAACCTGAGCCAACATGTCATCACCAAGTAGACGCTATTTTTTTTTTTTTTTTAATACATCAACATCCACAACCATAGTTTGGGAGACTGTGTCAAAACTGGTGCTGGAGATGCTTTACACCTATTTCAATATTTGCTCGTCTCTTTCCAGACAGCAGTAAACATCTTCATCTTGAGTTTTTTTAAGCCCAAACACTACACCTGCTCATCACGCTGATGAATTTACCCACAGTTCCAGGCTGCTCAGGGCTGCAGCGCGCCATCCGTCATGACAAGTTCATTCGGCCTCCGCTTAGAGCAGCTTCACAGGCCATCAGTGTCATGAAGTGCTCTGCCCTTAACATTCCCTAGTGACAAATAACCCCCTCCTGCCCTCACTTTGCGTTTCTCATTATTCCTTACTCTATTCTTCCTGTGAAGAGGCATACTGTAGGCCAGCCTTTCCCAGTCTCCAGAAAACACAGGAAGCAGCCGTTGGTTTCTTCTACTCTAGTCTCACTATCTATTACACAGAGCTTTTGTCTGATATCGTCTTGTTTTGTAACAGCCTATAACTTGGAGTCTTTGCTGGTGTCAAAAACGCTTCCCAGCCAGTTCTTTGAGTATCCACAAGTAGTCTGAGAAGCGAGCAGACTTTTATAGGTCACTGTAAGTCAAAGAACACTGCACGATCCAGCAGAGATGTACTACAAATATGATTTTAAAAGGATAATTATTAATCCATGAGAGCATCAGATGGTGTCCCTCAAGGTACAAGATAGGGTCCAATTAATCAAACGACTTTCCCCTAAAATGACAATGGAGTTAATGAATGCTGATAGCAGAGCCTATCACTGCACTCCATCAAGGTTGTTAAATCCTCATCTGCACAGGTTCTCCCTAATTTCATCTGACACTCTAAATGAAATATCTTCAGCCGTCATCGATCTCTGAAGTACGACACTCATGATCCAACACCGACATGACCCAAGGGCGTGAAAAAGAAGTTGTAAAATTAAAGTGGAGACACAAAAGAGGAGAGATGAGAGAGTGACGGAAGCGGGATGTGAACGAGAGAAAGAAGAAAAACCAGGATATCCATGTGCAAAGGAGTGAAAAAGAGAAAATCCAAGAGAAAAAGGACAGATTAACTGTGGAGCAAAGACGAGAGAGGAGAAAGATTCAATGGTTATACGATCAAAGAGGCACAGAAGGCTGGGAAGAGGAGACGACAGGAGCCAATGTGATAATGACCAAGACTGGGGGTGGGGGGGGTGTAGTCCCTCGGGGTTCACTGCTGCTCCCAACTGTTCGCCACGGCCAACTGCTTGTAATCAAACCTCAAGGAAGTAGATGACCTCGATGCAAAACCT
The DNA here is from genome assembly GCA_020466265.1 of Siphamia tubifer. Classification (NCBI taxonomy): domain Eukaryota; kingdom Metazoa; phylum Chordata; class Actinopteri; order Kurtiformes; family Apogonidae; genus Siphamia; species Siphamia tubifer. Next base: position 57,357,917 of record CM035794.1, on the reverse strand, counting down.
GCAGCACAGCTCATCACCTCTGATCATTTGTGCCTGGCACCAAACGGGTCTTCTTTAACTTCTTTTAAACAAGCTATACCCACACTGCTGCCACAAATACACTGTACACAGCATCAAGTCCAACCCAATAGAAATCCAGTCACACCAAGTTCACATTCTTTTGGTTATTTACTTGAATTATCAACAAAATCTGGACAAATCAAACAGCAGCAGGATCTAAGGTTAAGACTCAACTGTGACCAAAAAGGAGTTGAGGTAAAAAAAAAAAAAAAAATTAATCCCATTTATACATGTCCAAAAATACAAAATCAAACTTCAGCTTCCTCCATCTGTAATATGAGACAAATCAATGAAACTTAACATCATGTCATCATCTGAACTCTAGCGAAGACCAAACACAGGAGACTCTGGAGCTGTTAAATGCACAGTGGGAATGAAGCCTGACTTAGCACCTTGCAGCCAATCTGCTGCTCTTCAGATCCACATTCTGTTCATTTAATGACCTCTCTTGGGCTAATCAAAGTGCTAACTTAAGCAGTCTCATTCAAGCTACCAGTCTATATCTGCCCCAACATGACTGCAGACACTTGGAACACCATCACAGCTGCCTACGAGGTTGGTGGTGTGCACGGCTTAGACAAATCTCTCTGGTAAGGTTATTACTATTCCCTCAGGATGAAATCCCGAGCCCTCTCAATTCTGCAGCTTCTGGTTGATTGAATGGGGGGGTTAACACCATCAGTGGGCCCACAGCCAGCCCAGACCCCACGCTGCTCCTGTGGGATAGGGACACCAGATGCCACAGCATCTCACTTGTTACACAATCAAGGAAATAATTGGTGCGCCTGACTTGGGCATGTAATTCAATTAGGGCAATAAAGAAGCAGTTATTATTCACTGAAAGTAATCCAAAGAATAGAAGACAACAAAAACTGGCAGAAGAAGCTAAAAGATTAACCCATGAACACCAAAACAGCCACTGGCAACCAGTGATCCAAAATATTAAATTATTTTCAGTCAATAAAATCTATCAATACATGTCAATAGTTCTTTTCATGATCATCAGATATGACCCATTTGGGCATTCACAGACTCTATATTCAACATGGAAACTATCATCTTCTACAACATTGATTCAATAGTAAAAACCACGAAGTTTGACAAATTTCATTAGATGGAGAAACTTGTTTTATGTTCAATTAATGATGTATTTGACTCAAAAAGTCACTTCTTTCGTTTTCTCTATTTCTGATTTAACCCTTGGTTTTAATCAGATTTTTTTTTTACATCATGAGTTAAATAAATATAGGAAAATACCCAATTTTCATTAAAAAAATGTAAAATACAAAGGATAACATAACATAACATAACATGTGGTGAGAAAAACACTTGAGAAAGTTTAAATGGAGAGAAATATTATTTTTTGTAACTGCCACAAAAGTAGATCTGGGTCTTTAAGGGTTAAGGAAAGAAAACCTACATACAACAAAATTCAATTTTTTTTTAATAAGCTCCTTCAGTTTCTTTCGATGAGAACACTACACACGTGCAGGGATTCTCTGTCACACTTTTATATTTTATCTTCAGCTCATTTTAGAATTTACTATGTGATTACTATGGATTTTTCAGTACAATAAAAAATATGCCCCAAATGGTTTCTTATCAGGCGAGTCTTTACAGCACACGAAAATCAATGCTGCAGCCAGTGAATATATTCATCCATTATTAAAAATGGTTCAGGCATTCACAAGACCAGGGAGTGAATGATGCTAAAAAGATTAGGATGAACAAGATTACGATCCACATCTTCATCTCATAAAAACAGACCAGACAATACTTTTCCAGAGGTAATACTTGAGAATTACAAACAGTGAATTGCAGATGCTTCCTTCGCCTGCAGGCATTTTGAAGATTCAAGAGAAAGCAGGTTTTGGACATAGTATGAAGAGCAGAGGGCAGGGTGATAAATGAGAGTAGGCTGTGCTGTCTGGAGGTGTGCAGGAGTGCATGTCTACTGCAGCTGCACATAAAGTTTGTCATTATCATGGATGCAGACAGGGGCAAAAAAAAAAAAAAAAAAAAAAAGCAAATTGAAATAAGACATGCAGGCTAGTGGAGGGAGACTCTCCAACATTATGTTTAACCCTGAATATGTGGCTTTAGATGATGATTCCAAACTGATAAAAGTTATATTAAACTACATAAGCACTACTACTGCTGGTTCTGGGCTTTTCCACTGATCATCAACAGTAAGCTTGACTTTTCACTGACAATTATGATCACTAAACCCCTTTGTTTTTTTCTTTGACAGTTGATTGCAGAAGTGGTTTGTGTATTTCTCCCAAACAACCAGCCACACTCATGTACAGCAGGTGCAGTCTATCTGGAGCAATCCATGCTGTGCGTTATCTTTGTTGATCCATACAAACCTCTGAGCCTTGAACAACCCAGCCACGCATCACCACACACACACACACACACACACAACCCTTACGTTTCTCGCAGCAAATTGGGGATAATTTGTCTTACCTGATGTCTGGCTGCTGGAGAAGGGAGGCTTTCTCTCTCTGTACCGCAGCTCTGTGTTCGGACAGAGGTGGCTGTCACGGAAGGGAAAAGGCGTCGGGAAAAAGCAGTTTAAGGCTTCCTGAAAGATGTTCCTGGAGAGAGAGAGGGGGGGGTGACGCCGCTGTCAGCCCCCGGGGATCCACCGTAGGAATAGCTCTGCTCAGGCGCAGGGAAAGTGGTGGCGGTGGTCGCGTGCAGACCTCGGCGCGTCAAGCCCGTCTGAGCGCACAGCGGGTGGAGTGCAGTTGCGCCACCAGACACCAGGTGGCGGCATTGTACATATAATTAATGGTAGCAAAAAAAAAAAAAAAAAAAAGATTTAAGTCAGGGGTGTCAAATTCATTTGAGTTCACGGGCTACATTCAGCTGAATTTGATCAGAAATGGGCCGGACCACTAAAGTAAAGACATTAAAAAATATAAATAATAATCAACCCCAAACAATTGTCCATGTTTTAGAGCAAAAACAGTCAATTTACATAATGAGAATGTTTCTATCTACAAACAATTCCTTCAAATAATGTGAATAACATGAACAAACTGAAATAATTTTTTTTAACATTATTAGGCTTTAATATGTGTATCTTATACCTTAGAAATACAAAAAACATTTAGTAATAGGTAGAATATTATTACAATTTTACTTATTTCTCTTAAGACATTTCAGGTTGTTCATATTTGTTCCAGTTTTTCAGATTTTGTGCAAAATTATACTACTGCATGAAAACATTTACATTTACAAAGAGAAATAGTTTGACTTGTGAGTATTTATAGGTTATTATAACAGGCCTGAATGTGAAACCTCAATTAAAAGTATTAGTATATTGTGTAATTTTTACATTTCACTACATCATCCTAAGGGCCGGACAGGACCCTTTTGGTGGGTCACATTTGGCCCCCCATGATCTAAGGGGAAAGTCTGAGGACAGCTGCAAGGATGTGCATCTGCCTCCAGGGATATTTATCTCCAGAAAATGATTGATATAAAATTGTTGACAAAGGAACATGTATTTCTATCGAACATTTAATACACAGGACAATTCAATGCTTTACAAAACATGGAAAAGGCACAGATTAAAAACACGCAATTACAGTTAAAACATAATCAATAAAACATAAGTAGGTAATAATGAAAATAACATTCATCAGACTTTTTCAGTTATTCCTGTGATTGACACAACAAATGAAAAGACCCAGAGGTACGATATTATGAGTTTACCCCTAAGATTAATGTATTTACAATTCACACACACTTAAACATGTGACTATCCACAGGTTGACCTTTAGCACCACAGTCTTTCCTCAGTCATCAGGCTGTAGATGCTAAACTTTGAACCAGCCACAGTAAAACTGTCCACATCTGTTAAAGGAGCTTCTTCCACTATAACTTATGCCCAAAACCAGACAGTGAACTAAGTGTATGTCGGTCCAGGGGGGCAGGACCAGTAGGTACCAGTGAATCCTTTTGTAGCACCTTCATATCTCTGATCTTCTCCAAATACCTTCACACGCAGTCACGTTGAGCTTATATGAACCTTTTACTTTCTCCTCCACCTTATACATTTTTTAAAATCTTAAATCTTGATTTATTTTTTTTTAATTTAATTTTGCTCATTGATACTATGCTGTTGCCCATAACAACTGCTAGCTTCTTAACCTTCTAGATATGTCACATAATATGATGTATTTCCTCATTCACTATTACGTCAGAGCTTCTTGTGCATGTGGGTCACTGCAGGGACACATTCCATTGACACTCATGAATGATAAAAGTCGCATTTAATGTGTAATATGAATGAGCACACAGATAAATCAGATTACACCAATACATTTCAATTGTGCATTAAGACCTGGCCTGCTGTGTGAATATAGCCTTAGTGAATCCAAAGTGCTTATTGGTTGGCAAAAGTTTACACATGAGGAATTCAGCTGATTATGTTGCACAAATTGAGTGTGTATTGATCTGTGATCAGCCTTTAACTCCCGCTGTCAATCACATGGGACAGTAATGGAGTCTGTAATGGAAAGATGAGATTCTCTACTTAGTGAAGAATTTGAACATCTTTATTACAGCTTAAAATTACTAAAAATATGTATAAAATCTAATGAAACTGTGATTTAAAAAAAAGATGCTGGTCAGTGCAATACCCTAACAGAGTTGCATTTTTTAAATTATTGTATTTTTGGTTTCAAAGATGAAAAAAATGCATTTTGTGAAGCCTGAAGATGTCATATAGACACCCCTTCCCCCCAATGTACATATAATGAGTTGTATATTACATCCATGAGCAGTATAGATTAACCTATCAGTGTGTGTCTTTGGACATGGGGACCAGCCCAGAGACCAGTACATGTCATTAATAATTTAATAACTGAGAAAAACTTTGCATCGCTAATGTATCATTAAGGAGATCAAACCACAACGTACAAGAGCAAAAATAAAGGCAGCAATAAGAAGAAATGACAATACATTTTGTCTTACCTTAGCTGTTTTTTTAAGCTAAGTCATAGAGGTTTGGGCCAGGATGTGTATATTTCAACAGTATATGTATGTTTATTAGAGGGTGACACAGTGGTTAGTACTTCTGCATCACAGCAAGAAGGTCCTGGGTTCAATTCCAACACCAGTCAGTGGGACCTTTATGTGTGGAGTTTACCTACATGTTCTCCCCGTGTCTGTGTGGGTTCTTCAGCTTCTTCCCACCATAACTGATACGTTAACTAGTTACTCTGAAACTGCCCATAGGTGTGAATGTGAGAGTGATTGTCTCCATATGTTCAGCCCAGTGGGTGAGTGAGTGAGTGAGTGAGTGAGTGAGTGAGTGAGTGAGTGAGTGAGTGAGTGAGTGAGTGAGTGAGTGAGTGAGTGAGTGAGTGAGTGAGTGAGTGAGTGAGTGAGTGAGTGAGTGAGTGAGTGAGTGAGTGAGGGAATGATTCATTAAATAATTTCTACTGGTGACCAAAATCATCTACTGATCAAAAATGTTTAATAACTGACTGGTGATCAATAAATCACATCAGTACATAAATAATTGATGTAAAATGCAGTTGATCATCTTTTCATGGTCAGCTGATTTTACCCATTTGGACATTTAGAGGATATGTAGTTACCATGGAAACACCATCATCTTCTAAAACATTGATTCACCAGTAAAACGCACGTGTTTGATCAGTTGACAGTGTATGGAGACACTTGGTTTATGTTTAGTTATCTATTTCTTTGCTGAAAGAGTCACTTTTTCTCCAGTTTTTCTCTGTTTCTGACAAAATATTCCTCAACTTGAGTCAAAGTTTTTATGAACGTCTATATGAACAGTAAATTAAATGTAGGAAACTACTTGATTTTTACTGAATTTATTTTTTTTTAAATTAATAAAACCTCCTTGCTTCATTATTGGATTGAACATTTACCCAATAATGCATATTCAACTAAAACCTTTGGCGGATGTGTGTGTGTGTGTGTGTGTGGGGGGGGGGGGTTAAAAGAAAAATTATATCAATAAAATGAGAGAAAGAAAGAAAAACCTGACAAAATTTAACTGAACAGTTAAATCTACTTTCATGCTTCAAGCCTTCATTTCACAATATGAAATATAAAGTAAAATTCAGATATGCAGTAAAATGTGTAAAATTAATGTTTTTCTTCCTTTTCCTTGACTTCTATTAATACATTAGCCTTCACTCAATAAATTATGAGATTATGAAAAAAAAAACCTAATGAAACTGAAGCTACTGTAATTACATTTCATTAATAAAAGGATCCATTTAGACTCACAGAAGAGCTTTTATTTCCTTGTTTCTATTTACTACTTGGATTCTGTCCTCTTGTTTGAGTGCATGTGTTTCTATAGAAACTGCCTTGATCTATGAAAAGATGTTGAAAAGTGATTGTTGCAAGATTAGTTTCTTCTTAATCTACACGCAGACAAATAAGCACATCTGTCTGAGTCGTCCTACATGCCCTGGTCTGTGCAGCCTGATAAAATCACATCATAAGAGATAACAAAAAAGTGGTCACTAATGACGCTTGCCTCTCCCAACGTGGCTAATGGGTCTAATTTTAAAGGGTGCTAATTGGGGCAGACTGAGTGTTGTGGTGGAATTAGCACAAAGCTGAGTGCTTGTGTGATTTTACTGGATGTTACAATTAGAATTACTACTGACTGCCTGGTAACTGCACCCTTCACATCCTGTCCACTCACTGCTGTTACTGTCCTTTTATCTGTCAGTCACAACAGTGGTGCTGTGTTTTTTTCATATTTTATATTTTATCACAGTATTGGATTATTCAGTTCTTGTTGTCATAAAATACATATATTATACAAGGTAATATTATGAATTAAGTTGCCGTGTTATCTGGAGGTTCTCGGGTTACAAACCAATTCTGTTCCTACACTGTCGATGTCACGTGAATTTCTGCGTAAATTGGAATTAACCCAGTAATACCCCTAAACACATCAACGTTTAGCCTTTCTCCATCCTTTTGTCTGTTTATCCAGCTTCGTTTCAATCGTAAAAACACACACCATCAATTCTACTCAGTGACATATGTGGCTGGATATAAAGCTCCTTTAAAATAAAACAAACCAGGTGTGGTACAACTGGTTTCATCCATGAATCTGGTTTTATTTTTTCATGCAAAAACATGTATTTTTCAAAGGTTGAATATATATATATATATATAATTTATTTTGTTTTAATAATTTTGTATTATTATTTATTAACAAAAATTATTTTTAAATATAAATTAAATATTTTTTCGTTTTTTTTACTATTTTATTTAATTTTCAAATTTGTATTTATTTATTTTATATATATATATATTTTCATTTTTTTATTTTTTTATTTTTTATTTTTTCATTACAAAAATGTTTTACTCATTACCCAATGGCTACTTGATTATAAACTTGGTCCTCATAAGACATATAAACGTGTGTGTGTGTGTGTGTGTGTGTGTGTGTGTAGTCCTGAGCCCTGATCTGAGGACACAACCTGATGCAGGCCATAGTGTTGTTTGGTTCTTTTTTTCTATCCAAGAGGGGATGATGGTGTCAAGTGGTAAAGCTTCTATCTCCTCTGGCTGTATTGATCGTGAAGTCAAGCACAAAAATGAATATCTCCACTGAGAAGAGCGGTGATAAAATGATGATCAGAATATTAATAGTGAAGGACAGGCAGTGGCTCTGTGTGTGTGGCTGTGTGAGCTGAAGAGCTGGTGACAGTACAAAGTGAAGAGAGAGGGAAAAGACAAGTCATTTCATGTAAAGGCTATATATCTCTGATACTTGATGGCAGTTACACAAGTTAGACACAAGTAGGAAGGTTACGTCAGACTGTCATTAACCCAGTGTTCTTCAACCACACATGGGGTCACCTGGAATTCAAATGGGTCCACCTGAAATTTCTGCTAATTGATAATTTAAAAAAAAAAACGTTGAACAAATGTATTAATAAACAATATATGGTGAGTTTAGAGTGAATGAATGAATGAATGAATGAATATTATTAAAGTTACAAAAGCGGCTGCACACAGTGGGGAGCAGAGCCTGAGTGTGGGCATGTTCACTTACTGTGACAGATGCTTCTGACATCAGGGTGCAGCTGGAATCATTAATCTTATGGTTCATAGATGTAGGACCTTTTCCATATGCAGGTTTTCTGCTCTTCCCTAAAGCTTTGTGGAACCTTAAGCCATGCTACCTCCTCCATCAGCATCGGTCACATCCTCTAGGATTTGGAAACACCTGCAGTCACCTTTAACCATGAGTCTTGTACTGGGTTGTAACAAGGTAGAATAAAGTCAGAGATGAAAATGGTTACGTCCCTATTTCATTATTAGAGCAAAGTTCTGAAAATGGCGGAAATCAATTGAATAGAAGAAAAGAAGTAGAAGGACAATGTGCACAAACGTATGAACAGAGAGAGTATAAGCAGTAACTGTTTAAACCTGTGATGTCATTAAACTGCCAGTCGAACAGATCTGAGTGGAAGTTAACATTTAAATAACAGACATAACTACTACTACTACTACTTTTTTGGCAGTTCCCAGTTAATTTTCTCATCGTCTGAACCCACTTTATCCTCACTAGGGTCACTGAGGTCTGTGGGGGCGAAGGTGGGGTACACCCTGTATGAGTTGCCAGTTCATCGCAGGGCTGAACATATATAGACAAACAATCACTCTCACATTCACACCAATGAATTTTCTCTATATATATAATAAACATATGATGTAGATGTTCATTTAAAGTCCATTATATCAAAAGAGAGAAAAATGAAATTTTTTTTTACTTTTCCAGTAAAGAATATAACTGCTAACTGAATGTAAAAACTTGTGTGTCCATCCACTGTCTTACATCAAACACAATTGGTTTTACTATTGAATCAATGTTATAGAAGATGGCAGTGTTTCCACAGTAAGGACAGAGACTGCGTCTGTCCAAATGACTCTTATCTGATGACTGTGAAAAGATGACAAACTGCATTTTACACTGATTATTTACACGTATTGATAGGATTAGTGGATCAGTAGGTATTAAAAAGTATAGATCCATACATATATGGTTTGTGTCACTGGTGGTTGTTTGGGTCTTTATGGATTAACTGAAAGCACCCATGTGCATCTTTATTGTCTCACATTAAGGGAAAGGATTAAACATAATTTTTGCATCAATCAGTATATTTTGTGTTATTAGTAAAAGAGCTAGTGGCACAGATGCAAATAGAGGCATAGATTAATCATGTGTGCACCTAAAGGCTACGTAAACATCCCTTCATCATATTTACGGGCACAATATGAGATAAACATGTCACTCAAACAATGTGGGACCACTTTGGATTCAATTTCTGTCCTGGTTGCAGGGATTTGTTTCGGTCCATTACCCTGACCTTCAGAACCATTTTGTAATGGTTTACAGATGGTGCAGCAGCTTTGTTGTAATGTATCATTTTACACTATTGGTATTGTCTTTTAAAGCTTCAATGTGCCATCTGTCTGTGTGATGCCAACTATGTCCATTTGCAATGTACATTTGTGAGGAACATGTATATGGGTGTTTCTATGGGCACTTTCACACAACATCCTCAAGTCTGTACTGTGTTCATGCACTTTATACTCTGCCCATAGTTTCTTAAGCTTCTCTAAACTTGCTAGGCTGCTCACTGAATACCCAGCTTGGCCATCTCTGCCACAAATATGAACATCCTCATTTCTGCAAATCCTGTCAATTTTCTGCTGAACAGAACCCAATAGTCTGAAAGCAGCTATTGTCGCTGATATGTCATTAGCCATTTTCAGACTGTCGGGCCAAAGTTGGGCCAACAGGGCCCTACTGGGGTAAAGACTATGTAATGATAGTTACCTTAATTTAAAGTGTATTCCAAATAAGTTAAGTGATTCAACAAAAGATTAAACCTAAACCTTGTACTAGAGCTTAGTTTATGAATGTACATAAAGTAGACTGCAGTTACTGCTCCCTGTGACATCATCAACCTATTTGAAATAAATTACTCTGGTGGGAGCGTAATTACCAGGACTTATTTTACCTGGTAATAAAGTTCCTATGCTTTTGATGGGAAAGAACCTTATGTTACTTAATAGGTCATTTCAGCTTCATATAACAGATTCCTTTTGGTTCCTCTTAACCGTCACTCAAATCATACAGGTAGTCATTACAAGTCCACCCCGTTATTAACTCCGCCCGTCTTTGTCTTTGTCCCGTCGTGCATCTTCAGCCTTGTTGTTTCATTTTGGTTCCTTGTTTTGAGAGATTTTCTTTTGTAAGTAATTTTCTTTTTGACTTCCTTAGGTAAATATGTTTCATAGCTGTTTGTTTTCTTCCTCCTGGTGAGTGTTTTTGTGTTTGATTTGTTACTTTCTCCAGTTGATGTAGTCAAGTTTTATTACTGTTGTTACTACTTGTGGTTGATTTTTGGTTCTTTATTAAATGTTCATAGCATTTAGTGTTTTTTCTCTATTTCCTCTCTTTTGGAGTGATTTTCTGTTGTTTTACATTTCATAGTTCAGACGTTTATTGTTTTCCTCCTTTTCTAGGGTGATTTTGCATTATCCTGTTTTCGTGGTTGTTGAGAACCTGTGAATAAAGTTGATTATTTTTACATTCTGCATCTGAGTCCTCTTTTCTGAGTGCTGGCCTGACACTCAGTAACCCCAACACCTATATTATATGTGCATGTGCAATCACAATGTAAATATTTTTTAATTCTATATTCATATAAATACAGGAGTTCTTATTTTCTTAACATTTTATCTTTACTTGCAGTGGTTTCTTTACCTGTATTTTTCATTGCACTTGCTTGTTTTATGTTGCTGCTTTTAACTGTGAAATTTTCCCATGGTCAGATAAATCTCTTACTTGAGAACCTATGCCAAAATGACAAAGAATATCCTGCTGAACGTGACAAGTGGTGGTGATACTTATCCAGATCAAGAGGAATGTTTGGTTTTTCAAGTTAGTCTAGTTTGTTTATCAGTTGATCTTCTCTCATAAAATCTGTTACAGCTGGTATTGTTCTGTTTATTTGAAACGTGCATTCGGTCAGGTACACAACACAAAAAGAGCAATATACAGTAAATAATATTAGACTCCAGGATGGTATGGTTGTATTTAAATAGGTGTAAGGTGGACATTGAGTAGCTTTTATATAATTTGTGTTATGTGCATGTGTACTTATCCACATATAAACACATGTATACATGTGTTGTCACCACTTTTCTTTAAGTGTCTGTTCTTTGTTCCATGGTGCAGATGTGTCCATATTACATAAATCAGACAAATGCATCACATTTCAAGCTTTTTAGTAAATAAATAAATGAATATATAACAAGTGGTGCTTGGCACAATAAACCCCGCCCTCCGTGCACACATTTTACCTGATTTGCCCTATCTCTTATCATTGCAAAAACACTGTAACTTTGACCTTTGACCAGGGATCTAGCCATTTTGGAGCCCCTCATTCACAAACCGAATCATTGTGAGAAAGAGAGAGAATGAAAGAGGAAGAGAAAGGGGGGTAGGGTATTATTTAGACATTAATTCATTTTATTCTGCAGTTATTTCGTTTTTTTTTTCATAGAAAATGTTTTTATTACATTACATCAGTAACAAATTAAAATGAGGTTTTTTGTGTTTACGGTGACTGGGCTGCTCAGATTGGGGGCCTCTATGGAGGACAGATTTAGTTAGGCTTGGGTTTGCTTAATTGAAAGTCCATGGAAACATAGATAGATAAAATATAGTTAGGACTGTTTGCCTTCACATGCCAGTACATCACTGCAGTAAACAACAGTAGCATTGTACGGAAAGAGTCACAGAAAACTTGTACACATGTCAAACTCGAGTTTGTGAGGCTTCTCTTTTTTTCTTTGCGATGGGTAGAATCTAGCCCTGACAAAAACCTGCCCATCTATTACATTTGATACTATGACAAACAGTCGCGAACACAGAAACATAGGTATTTTCTGCGTGTGTGTGTGTGTGTGAATTTGTGTTTTTTTGCATTTAATTAATTTTATATTTTGTATAATTTTTTCATTATTGTACATACTTTGGGAAAGATTGATTAATGACGTCGCCTGACCACGTCAACAGTTGGCTCATTACTTGGTCATGTGATGCACATGATATAGACAATTAGGTTTCATTTTTGAGTTGGTCAGTGTGTGCAAACAGTGTGCGAAGAGAACTGACTAAAAGAAATTGAAAGTTGAACAACTAGCAGCTCCTGACCTTCTGGTTGGAGGCGCACACAGTATGGATGTTGAAATATAGAGTGAAATATTCTTGTGTGTAAAGTGTGTTTTTTGTTTTGAGAGCATTCATATTTCAAGCTGACTTTTAAGCAAAGCAATTTATATGACATTGACACATGTTCAAGTCACCCTCCATAAGGAATTTATTGTCAGTTGTCAAATTTCAAGCAGCACCAAACAAAAAAGTTGATTTAAAAAATGTTAAATTGTGTTTGGAGCCTTTATGTCACACAACCAAAATACCTCAGGATACATGCTAGTGACATCCAGAATGGTGACATTTTTTTTCCTTTTTTTTTTTTTTTTTTTACTTTACTACTGTTAGCACAACATAGTTTCCTGTCAGTGCTAATGATGAAGGAGGCACACCTGCCTTCACCACACCCAGACAGACTACAACACAATGCCAGGACAGTTTACTTTAAAATATTTAGTCTTAATAATGTCAAGTCGTCATGGTTCGGTGTCTTTGAGTGCCCAGAAAGGCACCTATCAATAAAATATATTATTACCCAGCTCTCCAAAGGGGAGACAAAAACATAACCTCCTTAGCGGACCTCTCTTCATTCGAAAGGGGGGGGGGGTCTGCCTTGGCGGAGGTTTGTGCTCTCATAGTGGCTTTCTAGTTATGAGTTTTGAATGACATTTCTATGAGAACAAGAACTGAACAAACTGGGCAAAAAGACACACACACACACACACACACATAGAATTCATATATAATAAGATAATAAGACATATTAAATAAAACCATGAATTGTTACTTGTCACTTAATAATGTTTTTTGTAGTAGCAGTAGTAGTAGTATAATTATTATTAATATTTCTTTTGGAGGTATTCTGCTTCTTTTAGATCTAAATGGCAAAACAGAGGAAAAAATAAGGAAGAGTGAGTAGTGTCCTCAGGGTGGAGTTGAACCTAAGTAGCAGAGATGAGCCTATGTGGGTTACATCCAATCAGGTGAATGCTCTATAAAATCACATTGACAAATGGCATATGTGTAGTTGACAGCACAATTGAAACACAATGCAAAAAAGTATGTATGTAAAGATTAACACAAATTACTATCCCGTAGGGACTTGAATTAAGCAAAAAAGAAAGTCTTAAATTAAGCACAAAAAAATCTGTCAATGGAATAAGTGGAAACATTTTGGTAAGATTTGTTGAAACAACATTTTCCAGATCTATTGTCTAACAATCAATTCTTATATCTCACTGAAAAGTTACTCTCCAGGTAGTTGTGTGTTATTTTAAGTGTGATGAGACATTTTAAATCAAAATGATGAAAAAAAAAATACACTAGTAGTGTTTAGTTTCTTGCAGTATAATTTCAACTTGATATTGAGAAAGTCGGAGTAATGAGGTGCCATTGAAAGGACATAGGAACCAACTCCGAGAACCGAGATTTTCATCAGCACTGTTTTCGAGATGTACGAAACAGAAAAACACACCTGAGAATTTAACCTAGAACAGGCATGGGCAAACTATTCCACAAAGGGCCGGTGTGGCTGCAGGTTTTTGTTCCAACCAACAGTTGGAACAGGACACAGTTTGACCAATCAACGCTCTGAAGACTGAGATCAGTTGATTAATTGAATCAAGTTTGGTGTGCTGCTGCTGGGTTGGAACAAAAACCTGCAGCCACACCGGCCCTTTAGGAATGGTTTGCCCATCCCTGACCTAGAATGTTGTAATGTGAGTCAGAAGTCTTAACTATAACATCACCACACCTTCAGTTTGATTTGTATGACTTCCCAGAAAAGCCTTGATTGAGTCTATGTTTACACGTAGCTGGGTATTTTTGAAAAGTGCAATTTCTCCCTCTTCAAAACAAAAAAAAAAGTCGTGCAGACACGACCATCTTCAGAAAAATCTGCATTTAAACAGCACAGCACCATATATCTATACCATCAAGAGCATGTCAGGCTCATGATGGCCCTGTGGCGAGACAATCAAGTACCATAAACCAATCAGAATCCTGAAAAGAACCACAACAAAATGCTACCTCTGCTATGAAGGTTTTTTTTTTTCATATGTATATTTTTATGTCAAGAATTGTGTTATTCTCCATTCCTTGTGTGCTGCCTTCCTGTTTGCTGCTGGAACCATCATTTCCCTGAGGGAGCCTTCCCAAGCAATCAATAAAGTTATATCTAATCTAATCTATAATCTAACCTAACCTATAGAGATGCAGTTTTCATAACAAATCTAACATATGTAACCTATACAATGCATGCAAATTGATCAGCTAGTGACTTTTTTTTTTACCATCACTAACTGTTTCTCTGATGCATCTCAACGGATGAAAAAGGCTTTGAAATAGTGAGTAGAAACATGTTCGTTCTGAGGTCTATTTTAATGATGTTTTGTCTTTAGTTCAAGAAAATCACTGTGCGCAGATGCAAATTATCAGCTGGTTCACCTTCCACTGAACTGGACAGAACAGATAAATGACTAATGAACTAAATGTGGAGTATGAAGATGTGGAAACAACATAAAAGCCTTGTTTTATATCAAGCAAATCCACAAAGATCCTGTTAAGGAGATGTAATGAGTGCTAATTAGCAAATATGCTAACATTTGCTAGCACCAAACATCTTTATTTTCTCACATAGTCCTTGTAACTTCTTATCAGCTCCATCCTTTTCCTCTGTCCTGCATCATGACATGTGAACTGGTAGAATATTTAATTAGAAAATTGTGACACCTGTCTGACTCTTTGTTTTCATGTTTCCCTCTGTTTACACGCAAACACCAACACAGACAGTTGCCAAAATCTCCACTTTGGCCAGAGTTTTTGAAAACCTTTGTTTTGGGTGTGTCATGTGAACAATAGAGACAAACGCAGATACAATCTCTAGTTTAAAAAAAAAAAATACTGATCTACACGTAAATGTTGCATGAATGCATTGATATATAGTGCATATTGCATATAGTTTTAAAGGTCGAACTCCATTGGTCTAATGCAGGGGTCTCAAATTAATTTTCTTTCACGGGACACATTCAGCCCGATTTGATTTCCAGTGGGCCAGACCAGTAAAATAATAGAATAACATGTACATAATAACTCCAAATTTTTGTCTTAGATTTAGTGCAAAACATCACCATTAAATGATGAAAATATTTTATTTTACAAACAATTAAAAAAGATGGGAATAACCAGAAAAAAAATATTCAACTTCCCTAGGAAATATGAATGCAATTTTAACAATATTTTGCTTCAACATATAAGATTTACATAAAGAAGCAAAAAAAAAATTATATTGGACTAAATTGTCTTTAGACATTTCATGTTGTTTATACTGATTCAGATTTTTCACATTTCATTGTTACATTATATTTTGTAAATTAAAACAGCTCTATATTTTCCTGTTATTTTTTAAAACTAAAACAAAGACACCATTTTATTTAAATTGTCATTATTGGCGTAATGTAAAATGTTCTCCCACATTAAATCGAGAAGAAAATGGATTTATTATTTTTTGTAAATTTTTATGTTATTTAACTGTAGATAATATTGGTCCGTATGTGGAACCTGAACTAAAATGAGTTCCAAAGCCTTGACTGTTGAATTATTGCTCTTTGCAAATTCATCCCAGGGGCTGCACTGGCACCTTTGGCGGGCCGCATTTGGCACCATGCCGCTTGTTTGAGACCCCTGGTGAAATAAAATGATGCTTAATATTGATACTTATATAGACTAATTTCCTCATTTTGGTCTCAGCACCATCCTCTCAGCTTTCTCATTACAAACACCCCCCAATGGTGTCCCAACACCCCCCTTTGAGAATCATTGCCTAAGTGTATACTGTATATACTAATGGTAGCATGGCAAGCCCGACTGTGATATTTATTCATAAGGCTCTAAGGTGACCGAGCTGGCGGACCCTGCGCAACACTAGTTTCCGACCGGTGCAGAGGAGTTTGGTAGTTTGGCGAACCCCGGTGCGCCAAAATGGGTGTGGCAGCGCAGTTGTGGGAGATGACCACTGATCTGGCTAGTTCACTAGGCTATACTTGTGGCCCATTCCAACAGCACCCTCAGATAATTCCTTTTTGAGTCCAATAAGTGCAACTCCTCCAACCTGTTTGACTACAATCTTCTGCTTTGTGTGATGGTTCAATGCCTGATGGGCAGGTCTTACCAGGTTTTACCCACATTTTACGCACAAAGTCTAAGACTGCACGAGATAGTTTCTACACATACCAGAGTAATGAAAACAAATACGTTTTCTATTCAAAATATCTCATCGCACTTAAAATCAGACAATCACCTAAAGAGTAACTTTTTTAGTGAGATATAAGAGCATATTGTTGGAGGAAATAAGAGGAAATTTTACCATTTGTTCCATTGGCAGATTAGCCTAGCCACGCTATCCCTATTCATTACATGTACAGTGGTACCTCTACTTACGAAAGCCCCAGCTAACAAAAAATCCAAGTTACGAAAAACCTTTACCTCAAGTTTTTGTCTCTGAATACGAAAGAAAATTCTATTTACGAAAGGAATCCGAAACTTTCGAGACATAAATACAGTACATTACTATCCATAACAACAGCTGGTGTTAGCCTGGACGAGCTAAAATCTAAATCTACATTTTCTTTTAACACATATTTCATACAAAATCACTATTTTTTAAATCATTTTTAAAGGGTTAGAGGTGTAGTATTGAGGGCCTTGGAGTGAATTAGACCTTTTACATATAAAATGCAACTCTATTTCTGAAAAATGTATGGTACGTAAACACTTCTGGCACAAATTAATTTCATAAGTAGCGGTACCACTGTATAGGTCTAGGAATGCTTAAAAGGCCAGGGAGGCAGGCTGAAGGGTTGTCTTTCAAATCCTCAGTATGCAATAGGCCGGTACTACAAAAATCTTTGTATATTTTGTTTAATGAATACCGTGCTGAGGAAGAAAATAGTTTGGCATTTTGTTTCCATACTGTACGGAAAATTAACCGAACCATGACTTCAAAACCAAGGCGTGTACCGAACTGTGACTTTTGTGTACCATTACACCCCTAGTTAATACATTTTCTACACCTTAAATAGTTTTATATCAGTTTATGAGCTTAAAGTCCTCTTTTTTAATCACTTTTACAACTGTATATCTTCGTCCAACACCATCAACTGTAGAAAAGTACATCAAAGAAAGAAACTATATGGGAAACCATACATCTCCATCATAATTAGAAAAGTACAAAGCTCCATTTTGGGTTAAAAGGATCACAGAAACATTTAAGAGTCATTGCATGAGAAAAACAGGCAGAGGTCGGAAGATGGCGGTCAGATAACTCGGTTCATACGTTGTATGTATAATAGGTATGTGCAACTATGAACAGCCATGTGATTAAAACCCTCTGGCTTTTTGCATATATTGGATTATAGTCCAAAAGCTGAAGAATCCCAATAAAAATAAAAAAAACATTAACGTCTCGCATTATGCATGACCCAATTATATGATGCTTGTTTTTGAATAAGTAGATGTTGCTCTCTCCAGCAACACTAAAGCCATTCACCAAAGCCACTGCCCATAGGAGATAATGCCCCTTAAAAGGGACACAAATTTAGAGGGATAAAAATTCTGCCCTGTTACTTTTAACATCTAATCTTCAACTTTTGCTCTGTGAAACTATGTAGAAATATAACATTTATGCCCATAGCTTTAAGAGAATTATCAGGGTAGCCTTTGCAATTTTAGATAGAAATTGTTTAATTTTCGAGGGTCTCAGAGAGGGATCCCAGAACTCCATAATGAAAAATAGCCAGAGTGTTTTAATCATACGGCTGTTCATAGTTGCACATACCTATTATATATAAGTATGAGCCAAATAAATAAAGCCATCTATGGAATGTTAACATTTCATTTGTATTTTACAAACCAAACAATCTGACTGATTCATTTGGATTCAGAAGCATTCACTTAAATTCAGCAGTTTTATATTCATCAAAGTTTAGATCGACAAAAGAGACATGTTTGATGGTATGTGTGATTTGGAGAAAAGCTATCCTGTTCTATCAAATGAGTTTCAGTTTTGGTCTGTAACGTAGCACCTGCTTTTATTTTTTTACAGAAAGTCAGCCAAGTACATCCTGTAAATCTGTCTTGACAAACCTGAATGTATACATACCTCATCTCAGATGTCAACTTGTGTGTGGGAACATTCATAGGTTACATTTTTCAGTGATGTGATATTATTGTTACAGTACACACAGGTTATTTTTTCCTGCAAATGTTTTGGACACAACCCAGCAGAGGTTCTAGTCTACTTTGAAAAGTTTAAAAAAAAAAAAAAAAAAGGTTAATTAATTATACATGTAGGTGATGCAAAGGAAGACAGGCACCATCTTTCTAATAGAATAGCATTTAATAATCTTGAATTATTAAATATTTAATATATACATAAGTACAAATGATATAAACATATTTTAAAAATGTACTTAATTCAAGCAGAAAAATCTGCCTATGGACCAAATGAAAATGATCTTGGTAAGATTTCTTGAAATACGATTTTCCAGATATAGTGTCTAAGAAAAATTTGTTCTTATATCTCATTGAAAAGTTACTCCTTAGGTGATTATGTCTTATTTTAAGTGTGATGACATTAGAAATGTGAAAAATACACTTGGTAAGATTTACATTTGTTCCATTGTACATGATTTTGGGTTAAAATACCAATCCATAGTCCACATGTGCAGCAGAGGAGAGGCAGTCTACGATTTATTTCAGAACAAAAGATAAACTAAATATTCAGCAAAGCAACACTCATTTAATACACCTGAATGCACTCTGTATTTATGTAAACTTGTTATTTGTTTTTGAGAATGCCCACTCACTTTAGAAAACATTGACAGTGTGAGTCTGACACATGTGCTGATGTTTGTCTTTTGGCAGGGTGCTTTTGGGGTAATTTCATGTTCTGAATTTAAAGTTTGCATGGCTAAAGAAACACTCGAGATGCTACAAAGGCTGAAAAACACATAGCATAGTGAACAGTATGTGTGTGGGCATGCTAACATGTTTAGCACAGTTAGACCTCTGTTACTGTGATAGATATCGCTAACATCAGGAAGCTGCTGGACTCATCAGTCTCAGGATTTGTGGTTGCAGTGATTCTTGGGGGGTATGGAGGTTTTTACTGGTCCCTGAAGATTTGGGGAGCCTAAAGTTTTGGGAGCACCTCCATCAACCTCAGTTCCATACGGTGGTGGCATCCTTTGGGGCTTAGCAGAACCACCTGCTACTGTAACTTTAACCAAGGCACCTGCAAACATGCGCCTGAGAGCACACTGTAAAAAAAAAAAATAAATTAACCAGCTCACTTTATAGACAGGGAAGACAATATAGAGAAGAGAGTTTTACATTAATGTTTGATCCATCATCATTATATTGTCTTCCTGTGGGTGAAAGGATACAATTCAAAGTTCTACTCATGGTCTATAAAGCACTAAACAGCCTTGGACCCAACTACACCCTAGTCCTGCTGGTTCCCTATGAAGCATCCAGAGCCCTGAGGTCATAGGTCATCAGGAACAGGCTTACTGTGTGTTCCCAAAATCAGAACCAAACAAAGTGAAGCATCATTCAGTTATTCTGCTCCCTCACTTGTGGAATAATCTACCTCTGTCATGATGGGTGAAGTGGAGAGAAGACTCCAATGCTTAGTGTTGACGGGAAAAATTAATGTAATAATAAACAGAGCAAAATCATGACACAGACAGAGACAAAACTGAAACAAGACCAAACAAAACCTGGGGGATAGATCAGCCAGAGTCCAAGTTGGTGTAAATGTCCAGGTTACGGTGGCAAAAGAAATGGGCAAAGTGTCTGGGTTATGGAGGTGACGAAGCTGAATGGTCACGCAACTGCAAGCTTCACTGCTTAAAAATTGCAGATCAGCAATGACTTGCAGCTGCAGAGTGTGGGGCCAGGTGAATCTGGAGAGCACTGGGGAAAGGTCAGTGGAGGAAAGGTCCTCCTGAATACCTGCAATCTGGGAAAAACTGTCAGTTCATGTAAATCAGGCCTGAAAACATTACTGTTCACTGGAGCTTTTACTTAGATTCTCAATTGTTTTTATGTCTCCTTTTTTAATTGTCTTTTAATGCATCTTAATCATTTAAATGTTCTTATAGGTTTTATGTAAAGCACCTTGAATTGTCCTGTACACGAAATGTGCTATACAAATAAATTTGCCTTGCCTTTGTAAAAAAAAAAAAAGAGACTTCCCTAATATGCTGTTTAATTTGTATCAATAAGTTCAAAGAAGATTTTTACAATGAGAGCGAAACATATCAATTCAACATAACAAATAAAAAAATAAAACAAAAACATTTAAAAAAAATAAATAAATATCAAAGTGTATGTTTGGCAGACAGCTAAGTAAGTGTATGAAGCACCTCTGGCCATAGCAGCTACTCTGCTTCTGATTGGGTACGATTACTTAGCTGTCCGTCAAACATATATAAACCAATAGTAATACACCAAAGGAAATCCCGCCCCCACCAGCCATATTTGTGTAAAAATCAGGGAGTGCAAATGAGAAGCCTGGAGTCATAATCAAAGAAAACAGCAACAACCCAAACTGAGGAAGATGTGAAGGCAAATATTTTACACGATCTGTGCTTTTTTTTTTTTAATTGCAGTCTGATATTTTTCATTTGAATTATTTATTTTTTGTGAGATTTTTTCACTTGGTATTTTGACTTGATCATTTTTTTGCGTGCACTTTTAAAAATCTTCTTTAAACTTATTGACACAAATTAAAAACCATAGACCTCAAGGCTGTCTTCTTGTCATAATGATACCAAAACAGAAGAAATTGTTAAATAAACATTTGCCAGTAACACTACTACAAGCTCATTAAAATGCAGTGCAGCAACTGGGAGGATTTTTGAGTGTAGCCTACACCTCGTACCCGCTCAGCAGTCTGTAAAAAATTGAGGTTACTGACCAATAAATAGGACTAACACACATTGACCTGTGGGGATCCACAGATTCTAGATGTGGTAGTTTTTATACTGTTGTATATTCATGCCTGCTGTACCACATTTGTCCAGCAGTCACCACCAATGTACAGTATTCTGGCCGTAGCAACATGATTTTACATTGGAAAAAATGTTCCTATAAAAAGAAGTTAAAAAAATAAACTAATTATACACCATATTTTTGCTTAGCTCAACAAAAAATATTCTGCCAATAGAACAAATGGAAATAATGTTTCTGAAATAAGATTTTCAAAATCTATTGTCTAAAAATCAGTTCTCATATCTCACTGAAAAGTTAGTCTTCAAGGTGATTCTGTCTTATTTTAAGTGTGATGAGATATTTTGACTAGAAATGAGAAAAATACATTTGGTAAGATTTTGATTATTTCTAGTATAAGGCTGTTGTTTTCCAAAATTAATAATATCTTCCAACATATTGGTCCTATCACCTTGCCATTTACAATCGTATGTAACTTGACTAAAATGCTAAACTGCAGCACTCAGATCTGTATAGATTTCATGTGAATCCCTAGACTTATGCATGAACACAGACACCACTTGGCTTTTCACCCTTGGTCACACTGGCTGCAGAATATTGTCATAAATTGGTAATCTATCTGTCTGTCCAAAAACGTTGGCCTGCACTGATAAGTGACGTGACTGGGTGGATGCAAACATCTAAATGTTACCAAGTGTTTGTTTTTTTGTTTCTAGTCAAAATATGTCATCACACTTCAAATATGACATGAAGACCCTAAAGAGTTACTTTTCAGTGAGACAAGAAATTGTTTTATAGATGTGGAAAATCTTATTTCAAAAAACCATACCAAGATAATTTTCACTATTTCCATTGGCAGATTTTTTTATTTATTTTATTTTATAAAATTCTGCCATTGGAGCCAGTGAAAATTAATGAATAAAAATAACATTTTCCAGAGGGTGATGCAGTGGTTAGCACTCATGCCTCACGGCAACAAGGACCCTGATTCAAATCCCACACCAGACCTTTCTGTGTGGAGTTTGCATGATCTCCCTGTGAGAGTGACTGTTTGTCTATATATGTTCAGCTCTGTGATGAACTGGCATCTCATACAGAGTGTACCCCGCCTTCGCCCATTGTAGCTGGATTAGGCCCCCAATGACACCAGTGACCCTAGCGACATATAAAGCAGGTTCAGATGACGAGATGAGTCATTTTCCAGATCGATTGCCTAAAAATAAGTTCTTATATCTCACTGACAAGTTACTCTACTGATGTAGATATTTTGACAACAAATGAGAAAAATACATTTGGTAAGATTTAGACTTTTTCCAGTGTGATAACTCAGCCTGAGGGGTTTCAAGTGCTCACTTTTTCTGTTGTAATATAGCTCTAATATAGCCTCCCCTTGTGCTTCTAGGGATCAAGGTAAAGAGACAGAAAAACAGCCCCTGGCTATGGAAACTAAAACAAAGAAGGGGACTAAATTATGTAGGAGGAACAATAGATAGAAAGTGACAGGAGGTAAGGTGGGCTGAAATGCATTCATATCTGTTTGACTCATAAAAGCAAAGCAGAGAAACACACCTGTTCGTGAATAGCATTAATGGCTGTGTGATATGGTAAGGAAGGTGAAGGACTCTGCATACCTCCACAATCCAACACATGCTGTGGAACTAAACACATCCTTGCCAATCACCTGAAATCTGGCTGCTGAAAAGTGAAAGCATAATCTTGCCACCATGTTGATGTATCATAATAATCTAATTTTGTGATTTTGCCAATTACGTTAATGACACAAGCAAAAGTCACTGACCAACTCATGAACCAAATGCCAAAAAAGGCTTTTCTTTATTTCCCTGTGTGAAATGAATGAGGCACTTAACCAGTGCTCTGTGCCTCGTTTGTTGTTTTATTCATTTATTTAATTAGAACACATTTGTTTCAGTCCATTAGTCCAACCTTCATCACCTTTACATAATGGTTTGCAGATGGTGTAACGGCTCTGTTGTAACATATCATTTTTAAGTCCTTTTTCCCATCAACATTTTAAATGTGTAAGCGTGACCATTGTGCAGGAAGAATATCAGCCTATGAGAGTGCAGAGGTGGTCAAAGTACTCACATTCTGTACTAAAGTAGAAGTACAGCTACTTATGTGGAAAAATACTCTGGTCAAAGTAGAAGTACTGATTCAACTCATTTACTGAAGTTAAAGTTAAAAAGTACAACTTCTCATTTGTAATAAAATAAAAAAAGTCAAAAGGAACACTGCATTTTTTTCCCTATGGATGCAATAATACTTATTTAAGATGGGAAAAAAACTGAAAAAATTAATAAATCCTTTAACAATGAGGTACTGTGTAGATGATGTGTTTTATTGGGTCATGGTACTCAGTTTGTACACAGGAAATGAGATTTAAAAAAAAAATAGTGAGATTAAAAAAGTAAAAATGATGAGATTAAAAAATCCAAATTATGAGATAAAAACTCAAAATTATGAAAAAAAAGGACAAATTCTAAGATAAGAAATTGATAATTATTAGATAAAAAGTTACAATTATGGTATAGTAAGTCACAATTTATGATTTATGTCTCATTTTTATATTGTCACATTTGTCTAATTTGAAAAAGTAACGAGTATATTCTGAAGATATTCTAAAGAATATAAAGTACAGATATTTATACAAAAATGTAGGGAGTAAAAGTAAAAAGTTGGCAAAAAAATAAATACTCAAGTAAAGTACAGATACCTAAAAACTTATGTTAAGGACATATGTTTGGGCTTGTTTTATTGTCAGTGCCTTTAAAGAGTTCACCAGAGATTTTTACTGATGAGAGAATTAGCCGATTCATCCATGCTAATGCTAACAGGGTGATAGCCAATCTGATGCTCCGAAGGTGACAACAGTCCTTCACATTGCCCAAAAAAAAAAAGATACCCCCATCATTTTATTATTATACTTTCTTAGCAGTATTCAGATCACAGGCGGAACCACCTTTTTAGTTTAACATTGCTTATTAGTGTTTATTAGCTAAACTAAGATGGCATCTAAAACGTTTGCTGACAAAATAACCCAAGCCTGTTTTTTAATAACACATACTGTATCATGTAGGTAATGTGAGACAAAAGGAAATATGTTGAGAGCAGGAAAGGATGAGAGAAAAGTACTGTACTGTACTGAGCTGTTGTGATGCATTTGTTTAATAGTGTGGTGTTGTGTAACAGCCAGTGGAATAGTATTACTTTAATTGCTATAAGGAAATTACAAAAGCGCCCCCCCACTCCCCTGCAAAGGTGTTTTTCTTTTCTTTTCTTTTTCTTGCTTCCTCCATGGTGCTGGAATTGACCAGGATGCTGGAGGATATTCCCGGCCTGAAATCCTGATCCAGTCCGACACTGCCTCCGATGAACATTTCATGGAAATTGATCCAGTTGCTTTTGTGTAAAGTTGCTGACAAACAAACAAACAAACAAATTAACCAAAACTATTACCCACATCTTCCCTTTGAGTGGAGAGGTTAAGATATCTGGGTGTTACTTAAAATATTTGAATAAAAATTTGATGATGGAGCTTCTCCATATTGTTTTACTGCTCATGCACTTGTCAGGTGTTGTCAGTATTATGTATAGTTGGACGATGGGGTATGGAGCGGTGTGTGTGAACTATTATGTGTATGTGTGTGTGTGCTGGAGTGGGTGAATGCATGAGTATTATGCATGTGTGCGTATGTGTGTTTGAATACACCACTTCTCTGTCTGTTTTGTTGTGTTTTTTAAAGTTTATCCATGTCTGCTTTTCCAACTGCTTTGTTGACATAAGATGCTACTGTCTCTCTGTAGATTTTAGTATATATTTTATTTATATTCTATATGTATTTTATGTATTACATCAACCTGCTGAAGGGACAACAGGTGGAAATTAGTAGGAAATGCTACAACCTGGTCCAGACATCTCTCCTTCAATGGTTAATGTTTATATGTACACTGTCCCTTAAATAAAGAAAAAAACAAAGAACAAAAAGGTGTGAGCTTATGCTTGCTCAGAAACCCAGCCCTGTTTCCCTGGGCAGTACACCACAAGACACTAAACTAGTAGAACAACTCAATTACAACATGTTCTTCCACAACATACTGTAAATCAATCAGTGATAAACAAGACCTGACCCTCCCTTTTAGTTTAAGCATGATATGTAGTGTTTTGATTTAACATGACCGGTGATCATGTGAATATATTTCCTGGCAAGGGAGTTTCTTATTTTAATAATCCATTTTTTGTTTGAAAGTATGACATAAAGTTTTATCTTCAGTAGTTTAGTCATGTGATCTGTGCTTCGAAGCATCAGCACTGAACTAAGGACACGTCTGCTTTTGCAGACATTAAGTCGGTTAAAAGACAATACATGAAAGAATTACTGAGAAAATATAGTGTTGCAACATTTAAAAAATATATATATTTATTCATTTTTTTAATCTTACAAAAAACAAACACCAACATAAAACAGCCCCACACCCTCCTGCACATCAATGAATTTACAGAAGCACAGTCCAAATGGCTAAATTACTACAAATTAGTAATTGTATATAAAATAAAAGAAAGAAAAAAATAAATATATATAATACAGAAAACAGCAGGATTAGTGTCTCAGATCAGTCACGTCATTGAAGACATTTAAAGGTCCCATATCGGGTTAAACCTTTTGCCTCCTTCATCATTATAATATTTTTGTTGTTCCAAATGTAGCATGTTTGACATTTTCCTTACCAAAGGTCAAAAGTGGACACTAAGTTATTCTTCCACATTCTCAGGATCAACTTTTTAGCAATCACTGTACCAAACAAAAGAGCAACTTTCTCATATTTATTGGATTTTTTTAAATGGTAAAGTGGACACTCTACTGATGCTTCCCAGTGCTTCCTAAAAAAAAACTGGAAAAACAATGAAAAATAGTCTTCCTAAGTAAAGTACAGTTTAGTGCATGACCAGAGAGGGTGCATCAAGTTGCTGATTGCAGAACTGCATTGATTAAAAAGTAATGACACAATGGACAAAAAGTTACTTAGACAAGTAGAGTTTATGTTTTAAACTGTGTAAGATTATGCCTGGCATTAACTGAAAAACATTCACCTCAGACCAGAGAAATAGAATAGAATAGAATAGAATAATATAGAATAGAATAGTATAGAGTAGAATAGAATAGAATAGAATAATATAGAATAGAATAGTATAGAGTAGAATAGAATAGAATAGAATAGAATAATATAGAATAGAGTAGAATAGAATAGAATAGGATAGAATAGAAATACTTTATTGATCCCACAATTTGGAAATTGCTTAACCTTCACTTGAACCTTATGAAGTGATTATTTGAATCCCTCAAATATTCTAGGTAGAGGAAAAGTAAGTTTGATGGTATAATCTACATAACTACAAAATAGAGTCCCCCATTCTGATGATGCTGTATATGTTACAAAAATAGGAAGATAGAAATAATGTCCAGACTTTTTTCTGACTATTTCTGTGGATACACATTAAAAATAACCGTTCATATCTGTATCCATCTATACATGCATTTATTATATATATTTGAAGTTCAATTTTATTTAATAAGGATATAATTTGCTTCCTATTGAATACTTTTGTTGATATGAGTAAATCTAAGTCTGGGTATGTGAATGTGAATGTGTGGTATTGTTATTCAGTGTATCAAATACCAGCTATCAAAAAGAAAGTATTTCACATGACCTATTACTGGAAATAACATCTTCCTCCTGGTTTCCTTAAAGATGTAGAAGAACCAGTTTTGTCTCCTATTGACAGACTGGTTGAGCATATAAAAAGGATGCATCAGAGGTTAGGAGGTTAGGACTGCAGCTCCACAGAGATACAGAGGTCGACTGGGAAGTGCAAACCAAGAGACATCATGAAAGCTGTTACAACCTTCTTGCTGTTGAGTTCCTGCATGGCCATTGTCCACGGTAAGTTATTTTATGATGCTACAAATTACAGTTTATTGAGTTTTTTATATGAAACTGCAAATATCTAAATTGTATCAAGTGCATTTTTTTCATTTCTAATCAAAATATCTCATCACACTTAAAATAAGATATAATCACTTTGCCGTGAGATATGAGAACTTAGTTTTAGACAATAGATTTGGTAAATTTTATATCAAGAAATCTTACCAATATAATTTCCACTTGTTTCGTTGGCAGATTTGTTTTGCTTGATTCAATATTTTATTAATTTATTAATGTATTTATTTTTTGTTTAATTAAAGCTAAATATAAAAAATCTGCCAATGGAACAAGTAAAAATGATCTTGATAAGATATTGTAAAATAAGATTTTCAAGATTTTCAAAACTGATCCTTTTTTTTTTTTACTAAAATGAATTTGTTTTTGATCAAATAATAGTTTACTATATTATGTTACTAATAGTAATTCATGTTAGACACATTTAGTCTATATAATGTCTATAATTGTGGACGGAGGCAGAAAAGCCAGGTGGAGATGACTGCACAAAATGAGAATTTTATTTTTATTATATATATATATATATATATATATATAAAAATATATACATACACACTCAGTCCAGCTTGTATTTACAAGGTAGATACCAGCTATAATACTGAACAAACAATAACTCAAACTATAAATTATGAAAGAAATGTGGCATCTGCAACTGACCACAATGAACCTTTGACAGATAAACAGTTCCACAGTGCTACAGGTTCACACGCAGTTTGTCATGTCATGAATTGTGAATTTCTCTCTCAACTCAACTTAGATGTTTTTATTAGTTAACTTTTCATTTTTTAATGTATCAGTTAATAGAAATTCCAGACGACCCCACATGGGGTTCCGAACCCAAGGTTTAGCAAGGGATAATGCATGGCACACAAGTTACTATCAGAAAGATATTACCAGAGGTGTTGTTCCGCCCCGAAGGGGAATATTTTTCGATAGTAACTCGTGTGCCATGTATTATCCTGCTTATTCTACGGGTTATTACAGTTTATTACTGTCTCTACTCTAACAGACTAGTGTTGTGAAATAGGCGGGGCAGACAGAAGGGGGGTGCAGAGAGTTTTTGTCGGAGAAAAGAGAAAGACGGATGCACACAGTCCGGTCGGCGACCGGAGCAGGTGTTGTCCCGTTCCTGCAAATAAATACTGAAAACGAAGCTCACTGAAACTGCTCCTTGTTTTCTAAAAACCAGCATAGAGGAGTTAACCCCAGGGTAAAATACTTACTTCAGCCCTGGAGATTCTGTACGAGATGAGGACGGCAATTTCCCCTGATTTCCTGACCACGGTCAGGATAACATCAGGATAGGTTAACATTGGATAAGCTAGCAGTTACAACGAAGCTAATATTTACTTTAAAAGTGGCCGAACTACCTGCGGAGTGATATGGTACAGTGAATCTGAAGTGACAAAACCTGTTTCCATGGGCAGCGGGCGTTAACGGCACAGCGGGCGGATTTTTTTCGATAACCGCCCGCTGACGTCATTCAAAGTGAACATTCAAGGTTCTAGAGGGCCGTAGAATAAAAAATACTACTTCAGGTGATTATGTCTTATTTTAAGTGTGATGAGGTGTTTTGACTAGAAAAAAGAAAAATGCACTTGATAACATTTAGATTTCTTCCAGTAAATAAATGTTACAACACGCTTCAATAATCATTTGTTTTTTTTCCTGCACAGCTTTGACGTGTACGGAGGCGCCACGTCTGTATAACGCAGTGCAGGTTGATGCAGGGAATGGCATGGTGGTTGGAAGAGATCGTTATAATCGGGCATATCTCCTGATGAGGCACTCATGGTCCCTTTTGAGCTCATCCCACTTCAAGCATGTGTCAGTGGGAAAAGCAGGAATATGGGCTGTTTCCACAACAAACAAAGTCCACAGATATGTTGGAAACAACTTTGTTCAGGCCAATGGTATTATATTGTATTATGATCATTGCTATTATTGTGCTTAACAAGCTACAACATGATGAGGTTTACATTTATATTACAAACCTATCCTTGGGTGTTATCTTCGTCTTCAGGACTCGCTATGCAGCAGCTGGATGCTGGAGGTGGTGGTCAGCTTGTGGGAGTTTCAACCAGCTCCAACAACACCTACTGTCTGAGAAGTAGCTATGCTCAGAGTTTCCGAACAACATCAACTCTGAGCTGGACATACTTGTCAACACGTATGAAGCACATCAGCTGTAACTTGTATGGATGCTGGGGAATTGACACATCTTCTAGAGTCTATTTTAGACAGGTTAGAAAACTCTGAAAACTCTTACAAAGTGTATTTTTGTCATTTCTAGTCTAAATATCTCATCACACTTAAAATAAGAGATAATCATCTAAAGAGTAACTTGTGAGATATAAAGAACTTATTTTTAGACAATAGATCTTGAACATTTTGTTTCAAGAAATATTACCAAGATCAGTTTTGCTTGTGCCATTGGCAGATTTTTTTTTTAAATTTTTTTTTTGCTTGAATTAAGCACAAAATGAATAAATACATCTTGAATTAAGTGAAAACAAAATCTTCCAGTGGAACAAGTGAAATTTATCTTGGTAAAATTTCTTGAAATAATATATTAAAGATCTATTGTCTAAAAATGGTTTCTATATTTCACTGAAAAGTTACTCTGGAGGTGATTATGTCTCATTTAAGTGTGATGACTAGAAATAAATAAATAACAATAACACAAAAAAAACCCCCACATTATACACACATTTAGATTTTTTGCATTTTAACTCTTGGTGGTGTTGCCATAATTCATGCAATCTCTCACAACCACAATAACAAAACATAACATATACTTATGCTTCTTCTGACAGTTCTCATCAACTAGCTGTAGCGGAGGTTCATGGAGACAGTATTCACATGTGGGCACCCCACAAATGATTGAAACGAGTGATGATGGAAATGTCTTCTATTTGACTAGAGATGGCAAAGTCTACCAAAGGTACAGCAATAAATGATGAGGAATACTTTGTTTTAAAGATAAAAATATCATACAATGGAAGAACTACTCCTCTAAAAGAACGTATATAATCATTAATATCAGTTATATACAGATATATTGTCATTAATATCAGTTATCTACAGATATATTGTCATTAATATCAGTTATCTACAAGTATATTATCATTAATATCAGTAATTTATCATTTTTACATTTTTGAAACTGTAATTAATGCAGCAAAGACTTGTTTGTATTAGTTTACAATTTAAAAAATCAGGGTTCCTGCACTTCTTTTTTCCACTTCAAGCACAGTAGATTCACAGATTTGTCTTTGATCGTTTCCTTCAACAGGACTGGAATCTACAGCGGACGACCTTATGGC
Organism: Siphamia tubifer; assembly: GCA_020466265.1. Lineage (NCBI taxonomy): Eukaryota > Metazoa > Chordata > Actinopteri > Kurtiformes > Apogonidae > Siphamia > Siphamia tubifer. Next base: position 57,327,245 of record CM035794.1, on the reverse strand, counting down.
AGCAGTTGGCGCGCCGTCTCAATGTGCATGCCCATCCGCCACCTGTCCTATGACCTGGGAAAACTGTGGGTTGTGACTAACGCCAGTTTCATCATGCAGTGCTCTTTGTAATCTGTTTTTTAGAGCCAAGGGTATGTGTGCAACTGTCTTAAATGAATCCCCTTTTTCCTCACAGCTTAGTCCTTACATATATATATATACACACAGTATATCCTATAGCGATGCTGTTCCTCTGTTTCTGATGGAGACTTCACGATGGGATGTCCACTCAGCATACATTGATCTTTGATTCATTTACACTTTTTCTTTTTTTAGATAATTTAGTACACAATAAATCAATGTCTGACATTATTTTGTCAAAAATAATTAATTTAATTAAAATTATTATTAAAAGACAGAGTTAATCCCTGTTAAAATTTTATCACCTCACCCCCCCCACCCCCACCCCCCCCCCAAAAAAAAAAAAAAAAAAAAAGGAAAGGAAAGGGGTTGTTCTTGTTTTGGTTTGCTTTTTTCTTTGTTTGATCACACTTTAGCAGCAAAACTATTGGTTGAATTCACAACAAATTGGGTTTATATATTGCCATTGACCCAGAGAAGATCTGATTCAATTATGGAAAAAGTAGGTCAAAGTTAAAAAATTAATTTTAAAAAATTACATTTCTTTTCCAATTTAGTTATAACAGCCAAAATGTGTCTATGCTGTTCATAATTATATTGACAACAGCGTATGCATAGAAACTATGACACCAGCTGGATTGATGCCAAAATAAACTGCAATATTTGTTAGCAGTGATTCAGCTTTAATTCATTTGATCAAGATGAATAATAGAACCATTTGATAAGTCAACCTTTAATTCTGTGTGCATTATTCTGTATGTACTGTAAATAATCATCATTAGTAAAGAACATAAATGATGAACGACAGTAAATATATGAAATATATGAAGTCTGTGTGTCTACATGCAACTTCCACCTGCTGGTTGACATATATGACATATATATTTTTTGACTTCAATAAAGTGCAATCAAACCCAAATCACTTGACTGTTGTTGTGCTTTATACAAATGTTAATGTCATTCTAAAACTGATTTCCAGAAGAATTAAACTGGGAAATGTTTGTATTAAACTAAATACATATATACAGTATATAGTATATAGTATAGTATATAGGTCATACTCCCTGATGAAGGCCATTTGTGCCGAAACGCGTTGGGGTTTTTTATATGATTTTATAGGTTTTGTTAACCAAGCCGGTTTAATAAAGGCTTTTTATCTTTCACTTTTAAGAGAGTGCCTTGGAATTTTTCTTTGTTTTATACATATATACAGTACTTTAAAATGTCACACAATCTCAAGTATTATCATGAAATATCTAAAGAATTCAAATATATGAATATCTGAAAACTTTTTTTGTGTTTCCAAAGGTGTGGTGTAGGACTGGGCGATTTTCTCTTTTAAAAAAATCTCAGATTTTTTCCCCAAAAACTCGATTCACGATACGATTTTTTTCCCATGTGGGCTTAATGAAAATGAAAACACTAGAAACATGGTTTCTTTCGTCTTCTTTTTTTTATTAAATAACATGTAAAACAAAAATACTTCTACAAATAACTGTAAATAATAAATCAGTTGTCCAAAAGGTGCAACTGCAACCTGAGACTTTGCCTACATGAACTGTAGTACGTCGAGACATATTCACCACTGTTACAGGAAAAACTGTGCAAAAAAAACAGTGTAAAAGATCAATTTTGTTGGAAAAAAGAAAGCTTAAAATATTTTAACAACTAAAACAATAACCATTAATACTCATATTATATGAAAAACATTGCAAAAAAAACGTAGTAGTGCAAAAGTAAGATAAAAAGAAAACTAGTAACATTTTTACTTTGTAAGGACAAAATAAAACAAAACCTTATTATCAATCAAGCTACTTCAATAAACCTGAACATGTTACCAATATTTTGGATATATGATGTTATTGCGTCTGTTATCGCTCCCCATCGTGCTCCATGTTTATCATAAGGTGCAGAGTCCTGCACGGGTTCGGGTACCCGTGGGTGACCCGTGGGTGAACCGCAGATTTTCACGAAACGGGTGAAAAATGTTGTGCTGTGTCGGATACGGGTTCGGTTCGGGTCGGACGTGGGTGATCGCGGGTCTAATTTGCGGTTCATAGGCTAAAAGGTTAATAACATTTTTATTTGGCTCTGCCTTGGCTATGTCACTGTTCAGTATATTCGTGGCAATAAATGTTTGTATTTAAGTTTGGCTATCTGACATTTTCTTTCGGGTTCGGGTCGGATATCGGGTTCATTTATAGCGGGTCGGTTCGGGTGCGGATTTTTTTTTTCCATCGGAAAAAAATACGGATACGAGTTTAAACATGGCGGGTACGGGCGGTTGCGGTATGTCAAAATCAGAACCGTGCAGGATCTGATAAGGTGTGCCACAAGAAAAGCTTTCAGTCAGTGTTTGTTGAACATTACACATACAGATGCATGCGGTGGTTTTCCACCACTGTAAATTTTTAGATGCTTTTTAAAATGAAAGTGGAAAATTGAAAAGAGAAATCTGAGAAAACCAAAGGAAACAGACAGAAAATGGGGAAAACCAAGGGGAAAAAATGACAAGAGCAAAAACAAAGGCTCAAAAACTGAGGATAAAATGAAAGAAAACAGACAGAAATGGAGGGAAAATAAAGGAAATATGAACATTTAAAGGAAAATTAGAGAAAACCAAAGGAAACAGAGAGAAAATGGGAGGAAAAAAATAAAGAAAATGGATGATAAAAGGAGGTAACAAACTGTACCTGGAACCACAAACTGTAACGAAAAATGTAAAAGGAGAAAACCAAGGGTCAAAACTAAGAACACATTGAAAGAAAAAGAGATTATGATTTTGTATAATCTGTCAGAATAAACCCAAGAAAATATCTAACTGAAGGTGCATCACTCTAGAAGACGTAACATTCTAATTCATTCTCATTTGGAGGATCTCTATTTGTCCTTTGTCATTGTTCCTCTACTAAACTAAGTGGATTTTTTTGTCAGTCACAAATATATTCCATTATATTTCAGATATTACAGAGAATAAGAGCGCCCTCTAGTGGTGGATAAACTACATCCCAAGAAACAAATACTTCATACAAGGCTAATAACAGACTAAATGGAAACATATTTTATGTTTGAAATCATCATCTATAGCTTCACTGGAACTTAAAATTGACAGATGGTGCAGAAAAAGGATGCACTGGAAAAAGCAAAAATCTTACTATGTGGTAAGATTATGTATTTTTATTCTACCAAGGAATGGTGGAGTAATGTAATCATCTGGGTTTGTCTGTCTGTCTATTTGCAAGATAATTCAAAAAGTTATGGACAGATTGGTCTGAAATTTTCATGTTGATACTGACAGAAAGAATAAGTGATAAAAGTTTGGTCATGATCAGTGAGGGTGCACACATGTGTCCTTCGGGGACATCTTATCTTGATAAGATTTCTTGAAGTAAAATTGTCAAGATCTGCTATATTCTCTTAAAAATAAGCTCTTATATCACACAGTAAAGTTACCTTGTGTGATACCTTGGTAAGATTTAGATTTTGGGCGTCACAGTGGTTAGCACTCGTTAGCTCGTTAGCACTCGTGCCTCACAGTGAGAAGGACCCTGGTTCGAATCCCACACCAGACCTTTCTGTTTGGAGTTTGCATGTTCTCCCGGTTTTCGCCGGTTACTCCAGTTTCCTCCCACCGTCCACAGACATGCAGTGATAGGTTAATTGGTTAATCTAAATTGTCCATAGGTCACCCATTGTAGCTAGATTAGGCCCTCAGTGACCCCAGCGACCCTAGTGAGGATGAAGCGGGTTCAGATGACGAGACGAGATTCAGACTTTTGAAGTGTATTAAATAGGAAAACCTCAAAATACTACGATTCTACAGTCAGTTCAAAATGATTTAGTGAGAGGCTTTGTCTCTGTAGCTACTTTCTATGGCTCCTGTCTTTCAGTTTACAACCATATCAATCAGAAACAGAGAGTAAAGTTCAGCGTTTTTTGGAAAGATGTGTCTCATATCTTTTGTATGACAGCCATAACTGACGCACTTGTGCAGCTATGACTACACAAGAGAGTGATGTTTATATCCTGGTTTATATCCTGCCCCCTCATCAAACCGTCATCTTCAGCACACTTCATTGTTGCCTCAGATGTGAAGCTCATACATACACTTTACTTCCAAGGTTTGAGTGATAATGAATAGTTCACTGTGCACATTCAACACCCTTGGGTGATTCATCTATTTGAACTATGGTAGCAGAGTATTTAATAAAACACAAGCTATAAACAACATTTGATTTCATTCACAGCATTCTCAAAGTCACTTTTGAGTTCACATCTGATATAAAAAGTGCAGATGATGATGAGCTTGAAAGTCATTGGAGCTGTAAACATCCCTGAGTGAAACAAAGGCAAATTAATTGTTTGATTTGTGTGCATTAAATGACATTAGAGGACATTTGTACTTGCTTTTTTTAGAATCATTTTAAGCCTTCGGGATTAACATAAAGAATATTTTTCTGAATATCATTCAATCTATATTATTACATGCACAGTTTTAACCCATAAAAACCCAAATATTAGCCAAAACCATCTAGAATCTAAATGTTTAATATCTGTTGATTCACTATCAATCTATGTAAATAACTTATGTAAAATACAGTTACTCATCTTTTCATGGCCATCAGATATGACCCATTTGGACATTCATAGACTCCATAGTTGCCATGGAAACACCATCATCTTCTACAACATTGATTTGCTAATAACACAGAGTTTGACAAATGACAGTGTATAGGTACATTTGGTTTAGGTTCAATTATTGGTATTTTTGCTGAAGAAATAATTTTTAAATTAAAATTATCCTGGTAAAATTTCTTGAAACAAGGTATTCAAGATCTATTTTCTAAAAATAAGTTCTTCATATCTCACGTACAACTACTTATTTAGCTGATTATTTATTTTGGCAGTGCAGTCATGAAAAACAGAATTCACTGTAGCTTATAAAACTGTTTGTTATACAAAACCAAAACAGGACAAATGTATCACAAAAACCACCCATGCACATCCTGACCCCATACAGCAGCAAATAGCTGATATTTGGGATGCATTGTGGAGACCCTGCAGAGTAAATGTGTTGAGAGATGGGACCCTGGGCTGATGATCCATTTCACAGCAGTGCTGTGCCACTTCCTGCAGGCTCTACCCATTAACCATACATCACATATGTGAACCCTAACAAGCAGCTGGTTGCAAACCCAATGCCAAATTGCACCAAATTGTTTTCTTCTTGTTTAGTTGGTGAAACGAAATCACATCCTGCCGTAGCTGAGAACATGAAGCACTATAATTTCTATTCAGACTGAGTGGAGCATTAGATGGAGAAATTCTTTCAAATATAAACAGGTTTATTCTGCTTTCATACTATTATCACAGTTATTCATATTGCCTAATGCATCACCTCTCATTACTCTACTTCTCATTAATCTAACTCTGTGTGATTTCATCTCTAGAGAAATGGAAGTGAAAATGCATCTATTGCCAACATGCCAGGAGCATTAGTAGCCTCTGCTGACTTGTGTTGTATTCATGCAGCTGTTCGGGGTCAGGATTATGTGAAAGACCACTGAAATCTTTCATTTTTTTCCCCATTATTTTTTTGCATTTTTCTTTCAGTAATGTCTATGTAGTCTACAACAGTAGTGATATCTCCAAACATCAGTCTAAGTGAATGACCTGTAGTAGTTTCAGTGTATTTATAAACCCATCCATCCATTTTCTGAACCCACTTTATCCTCACTAGGGTCACGGGGGTCACTAGGGGCCTAATTCAGCTACAATGGGTGAAGGTGGGGTACACCCTGTATGAGACACCAGTTCATTGCAGGGCTGAACACATATACTGTAGACAAACAATAACTCTCAGAAAAATCAGAAAAAAATGGACCAAATGGATTTTAAAGTTGTGTTACAAAGTGTAAGTCTTCATATAATCTAAAAAGTGAGGCATCCATCAAAGTCTTTGAAGTATTATTGATCCTCCGTCCTCTGCTTAAGGAAGTGCTTTTAGAAAAAAAATGTTCTCATCCAGGCAGTATACAATATGCTGTCCATTCCATCGAGCCTGCACACTTGGGGCTTAGAGTCAGTTCAGGTTCAGAATCAGAATCAGAAAGAGTTTTATTGCCATTGTTCGTATAGTACACATGTAGTATACAACTAGGAATTTGTCTCGGTGTTTTCCCACTGCATCCTAAGATGGGCACCTTGGAACACACTCTAAGTTACTGCACCACAGCATTGGGAGAAGGGCGCTACCAGTGGAGGCATGATCAAGTCCTGAAGACCATCGCTGAGGCCATCAGCACAGGATTGGCTTGGGGAAAGCAGATCCACCCCCCTAAGTAGATCCTTGCCTTTATCAGGGGTGGGGAGCAGGCTGTCCCGGCTAAGACACCACCAGCACGTATCCTGACCTCTGCAAGAGACTGGCAGCTCTTAGTGGACCTTGAACACCAGCTGAAGTTCCCTCGCCATATTGCGGCCACCACCCTCTGTCCTGACATTGTCCTTCTGTCAGGGCCACCAGGTAAGTGATAATGCTAGAATTGATCGTCCCATGTGCAGACCCCAAGGAAGCTCTCCAAGTACACAGGACTGGTTAAAGACTGTCAGCAATAAGGATAGAGGGTGAAGTGCCTTCCAGTGGAGGTTGGCTGCAGGGGATTTGCCAGCATTCTGGGTTGTCTAGGCATCGTTGGACAACAGAAGAGAAGAGCCATCCACAACACCACCGAAGTGGCAGAGAGGGCCTCAGATGGCTGTGGCTCAAGAGTGAACCATGGAATGGCGGTAGTTAGCGTGGCAACTGGACACAAGCCTTGGTTGGGTCACCTGGATGAGGGTGTATGATGTTGAAAGACCCAAAACACCCAATGACTCCAGGAACATTACTGAGGATGTGTCCAGTAGCATTAGTGGATGTATTTACCCTGTTTATTTTATTTAATGAGAACTCGGCAGCACTACTAAAAATGGACAAAATCGAGTTGTTTTACAAACTGTGAGTCTTCATATCATCTAAAAAGTGAGACATCCATCAAACATCACAAGTCTTTGAAGTATTATTGATCCTCTGTCCTCTGCTTAAGGAGATTTAGAAAAAGAAACACCTGAGGAGGGAAGGCAAAAGAGTTGGGATGAAGTGTGCTATTAATCAAGAAGAAACTCTGGAGGGTTAGTCAAGAATTCACCTTGATGAGGTTACAGCGTTTAATGCACTTACATGAGCAACCTGTTGCCTGAATGCAGTTTGGAGTGAGGGCTGTCAAGGCAAGCACAAATGGAAGGAAAGAAAGAAAGAAGGAAAGAAAGAAACATGCAAACAAAAAGAAACAAAGAAATATACAGTCACACACACACACACACACATATATATATATATATATATATATATATATATATATATATATATATATATATATATATATATATATATATATATATATATATATATATATATATATATATATATATATATATATATATATATATGTATATATACACGTGTGTGTGTGTGTGTGTGTGTGTGTGTGTGTGTGTGTGTGTGTGTGTGTATGCATGGTATATATACTGTTATTTTCTTACTTAATCTATAAACAATGTAATATACAACAGCTGTTAGATTTAATAAAAATGTTAGATTTTACTGACTGAAATAGTGACGCAAATAAATAAAACCACTTCTGCATGAAGTCAATATACTGTCACAGTGCGATCAGTGAATAGTTTTGTTTAATATTAAAAGTTGAGTGTTTGACTGCTTTGACAAGTGAAGAATCATTACAGTAGATCAGACCGTTGGAAACATGGCATCTTAGGACTTTCAGGCTTGACAATCCAATCAATGCTATGTTTTGCCATTCAAAAGTCAGGGAGCAGAGTAAACAGAAGAAGGTGGTCACACATAACTGTTAGGAGCTTCAGCTGACTCCCTGACAACATGCAGGCAAGTCCCAACCTGCCTCACACCCACCCAAACACACACACACCCATAACACACACAACACACACACAGATCAAAGACCTGAGGACCTCAACCTCAAACCCCCACGAGACACACACACACACACACACACACACAGACAAACACACACACACGTTCCAGCTTAAACTCTTGCTGTATTCTTACAAAAGCAGGTTTCACATGTCACTTGCAGTTCATTCAGCCACATTTCTATAGAATATCTGAACTAAATGCAACATATATTCAGATTTTCATCTAGTGTTAGATCTGAGTTTATTTCAATTTTTCTTACATTTATCATTTTGACTTTTACATTTTTAATTGTACATACTGTGTAATAGGTACTCAGATCATTTTGACTTGTGACCTTCTTCCTTGGATGTGCTATTTTTGTGTACCCTCTAAAGATACTCTTGATAAAAAAAAAACATTAACCAAAATGAAGGAAAGGGTGTAGTGTTGCTCTAATGCATCTAGTTTCAACTGGAATTGATTTACTTCCTTCAGAGGCTCTGTGTGTGTGTGTGGGGGGGGGGGGGGGCAGTTGTGTTTGTTCCTCATGCGTCAATCAGTCTCTGTAGAGGTGGTGAAAACTAATATCAAAAAACCTCCTAGTTTAGGATGACTGGATTTTGATTTATGACAAGGGGATGGAATGAGAAGGCGTGTCTTTACTCACCAAATATTATTATTCTTATTATTTCAGAGGAGACAGTTAAAATCATACAACGGTGTACAAATTGAAGTTGACTTCATGATTTTTGGGTTTTAAAATAATTAGCTTCTTGGTAAGTTGTCATGCATCACTGGTTCTAAATCATGTTTTCCTGTTCGAAATAAACAACAACAAAAAATGGTTTTGTGCTTCCTGTTCCTCACACAGTGTTGCTTCCAGGAAGATGTGCACACACTTGCTCTTTTTTTTTTTTTCACAGAGCTCATCTAGATGATCAGCTGTCCTTTAGATGATTGATAATGCAGTTAAAATCTTAAAACACAGCTGTGGGTCATTTTAAATTGTAACCATTTCCTTCAATGAGACACCGTTACATTAACTAATGAACACAGTTGCCAGTGATAAGAAGTTGGTGGTCTAGTGTTAAAGATGCCTTTAGGATAGAGTGAAAACATCAACTGGATCCTTCATTACATGTTATGTTCCTCACCTTTCATCTATGTTTTCCTGCCTCTCTTTTGCTAATGAGCAGTGAAAACAAGCATCTTAATCAAAATAAATTTGCAAAAACTGTTACGCCAGAGAAGTTGACTTGCTGTCTTGGACACCTTAAAATAAATGCCAGTGTCCATTATAAGACATTTTGGGTAAAGGTCTGGCTCAGGTTACTGTGAGATATACCAGTTTTTCAGGGGGAGTTTGAGAAAAGGTCAGTCTGTATCACAGTGAAGCAGAGGTAATAAAAATGTTACTATTATATTGGCATCATAAAAATACTGAAAGACAGGGAAAAGGGCAGAGGAAGACTCAAGACGACTGTTTGACTTCAGGAAGCAAGGCCAAAAAAAATTTAATTGTACATGATGGAGGTTTGAATGTCAATTGCATTTAGTATTCACAAGTTATTTATCCACAATTAAGGAAACGAAGGAATGAACAATGAAGGAATGTTAGTCTCTGCATGCCTAAAGCTATATTTTGATTGGTATTAAATATCACTTTAATTATTGTGTTTAGAGCTTCAGTCAAGTGTCTATAAAGGCTTAAGAAGTAATCAATGACAAATGTCTGTGTGCTGTGTGGGGGAAGTGTAAAAACAACAAATACATAGAAATAAAAAAAATAATATTTTAGTATTCTAATTTAATTATCCGTAGTCACATGATATAGCACTGTTGCACCTATGTTCTGTATGAAAATGACTACTGCTAATAATAATCAGCATACAATTTTAATCATTTCAATTATAACTTTTTTTTTTTTTTTTTTTTTAACTTTTTTTCTCTCCTAAGTGGCCAAACTGGAGGATGAGCTGTGTGACATAATTCAATGTTCTGGCAGAAAATGCAGCTCTGTACAGCTGCAGGGCTTCAGCTGCAAAAGCAAACTGACCTCTAATGATTTGGGATGGGAACCAGGTCTATTTAGCAGTAATTTGGCCCGGTGAACAATCTGGTACTTTTTTTGGGAAGGGGGGGCTCTGGCATTATACTTCTAACCTACATTTGTCAACCTGCACATTGTCTTGTTTTCTGTAATATATTAGTTATTCCTCTTCAGTAAGAATGAAACGAATCAAAAGTCAGATATAATCATCCTAAATTCACCTGCAGTGAAAGTGAAGGTGTTCTTTTGCAGTATTACTTTAGGTCTAGAGTGAAGGGGTCTGCATAGTTCGGCTATCTGCTGTTTTCAGCTCAGATTTGAATAGTATTTGGCGGCAGGTTTTGTGTACTGAGGTCTATTATTCGAACATTTGGGGTTAGTCCTCCCACAGTCTGTTTGCATGAGGGCGGGGCCCTGTGTGCAAAAAAGTGAACTCTCCTACCACAACTTTTCGCGCTGCATCCCAGGTGATATTAGCGCCAGTCGCACCCCCCCCCCCCCCCCCCCCCTCCCCGGTTTTCCATCTGTCTGTCTATTTTAGCCGCACGGCAAATTACAGCAAACTACAGAGACAAAGGCCTGGGTGATTAGGTTAAAGGTATTAATAGCTGGTTTGTAGGTGCGGGGCTTTGGTGTTTGAAGTGAAGAAACTGGGGGAAGCCGAAGTTCCCGGCTGGGGTACAAAGATCCTGTAGAAAGACACTCGCCAATATGAAGTATATTTCATATACTTTTTAGAGACTTTTGATTATATATTTTAATGTTCCACACTACGTAAACCAGTTCCATGCATTAACTCTCACCAAAACGCTACTGGTTTGTGAAAACTATCCTCCTAAGCATAACACACAGCGCCTCGCTGCGAACTAGTTCTGTACGCGGAAATAGCAGAAAGTGAACCATCTGTGCTAAACACGATCTTTGCTCGACTACAGCGCGCTGGTTGCCCCGCCAACATATCTCTGGGGGCGTGGTTGTTGAACACGACCATTGATGGGGGCTGGGGCGCGCGCACACACAATTTTGGAAACGCTGATTGGCTAAACTGTGATGACGTTTCTTGTGTCGGAGTGCTGATTGGCTGTAAAGAGAAGAGGCCCGAGAGCGCCAGAAAACAATCTTAAGCGGGTGATGTTGGAGTTTCACCGGGACAGTACAGATTGTCCACTACCCGGCAAGGGATATTAGTACGCCGGAGATACAGGTTAAGGAGGACTACCCGCTTATTTTGAGGAGGGAAATTAGCTGCTATGTTAGTCTGAAAAATACCACAAAGTGACAAGTCTTCAAAGCTGGACACACAACGGAATTACGGAACACTTCATTCGTTGGAACAGTGGAGAAAAGGTGAGGAGTGGCCTTTTTCCTCTGATGGGTTTAACAGTTATGGTATGTCGGACAGCTGAGCTAATCATATTAGCATAAGTAGCTAATTAAAGCGAATTAAGCGTTGTTACTTTAAGTATGTCACTGTGATGTATAATTACTAGTATTCACATGGGGAACTTAACATGTAGAAATATGTATTTTTTTATCATAACTAAGATACTAAGTACTAGTAGCACCCAAAACACATCAAGGATACAGCCTATAATCATAACTAATTACCATGTCATTACGTGCAGTTTTAACTTTGTTACAACATCTTGCCTCATGTTCATTGTAAAGTAGGGTGTAATGTAATGTCTCAGCTACAGCACAGTGCCTATTTAGCTGGCTAAGAGCTAGTTAGCAACGTTTGCGCCAAATTCACTTCACCTCTTGTCAGACTTTCTTCATTTTTTGTTTCTTTTTACTTCCCCGTGAACGTCACTGATTGAGTTTAGCCACGACTTTAATGCTGTCTGTCTTTATTTTTTGTTGTAGCTTTTCCAAATGGAAGTTGAATGTCTCTCACTGAAAGATCTTTCAAGTCCAAGGAAAAGTTTTTCGGTGGGGCCAGACACAGAGGGGAATGGATGCCAAAGTGATCAAAAGGTAAGGTGGACTATTTATCGGTTTTAAGTGTGGCCTGAGCACTGGCCACATATGTTGTAACTATGATGGCTCACTACAGATATATATCCTAAGATTGCTGTGATGGCACCCTATGATTTGTAGATGCGTGGAGATTTGGCTTGATAGTACATTGTTTTATATATATATATATGTATATATATATATATATATATATATATATATATATATATATATATATATATATATATATATGTATATGTATGTATGTATTTATAGCAAGTATTTTTGTCAATTAGTAGGTATATTGAAGTACTTGAGTGCAGTATAAAGATGTATTTTTGTATAGTTTCAAAGTGGTTTATGTATCCTAATGACTTAAAGGTACTTGTTCACTTTCTACAGGTGCCTATTCTAGACACTGGAAAGTCAACATGTGAATACTTTGATTCATTTAGTATTGAGGTAAATTTTGTGTGATACAACCTTACAACTGTCTCCATCACAGGAAAATGTCTGGATAGACAGGAGAAGATCCACACCACTGAAGACTACTGAGACCAGCATCCCTACTTCAATTCTAAACAGGAAAGGTGCCACTCCTGAGCTGGTGCACAATACCCCAAACAAACATACAGCTCTAAATGAGCCATGGACACCCACAGCCAACCTGAAGATGCTGATCAGTGCAGCAAGCCCAGACATCAGGGACCGAGAGATGAAAAAAATGCTCTTTAGGCCACTAGAGAATGAGAAAGACAAGCCAGCAAGCCCAGATCCTGTGGCAGAGGACACAGAGTTGGAAGATTCCTCTCAGGTATGTTTAGCAGCAGGCTTAGATGAAGGCATCCATTATCCATGGCATGCTATTGTTTGAAATAAGGTTTTATTTTGACAAGGTGTCAAACAAGTAAAAAAAAAAAAAAAAATTGGCAATGAACTTTAATTGGAACTTGCAAAATTTTCCGTATGTGTAAAAACACATTAGCAAATAAATTCTGATTTCCAAAGCAAAATCCTGAACCCATACAAGTAATGAACTGTCAGCCAGGCACAGTGGAAAATATGAGTTGTTACAATTTTCCTCAATTGTTGATACAACATAATCATTTATCTGTTATACCTCTGTTAATTCAGTGTGAAGCAATGGAGGAAGAGGATGGGATAAAGAAGCCAAGCAGGAAGCAAAAAAGTCTGGGTCTGCTCTGCCAGAAGTTCCTGGCCCTTTACCCTGATTATCCCCCACTAAACAGCCCCATCTGGATTTCGCTGGACAAGGTGGCAACCAATCTGGGTAAGAGCCTATAACGGGAAAGAGAGAGGGTGAGGAATTCTGGATGAATGTGACTATGTGTGGAGTAATTGTAATCACCTCATGGGCAGGAGATGATAATGGAAGCAGCTAATGTCCATTTCATGAGAATTGTAAATGTCTTATGTTATTGGATTTAGTGAGGATGCTATGGAGCCTTTTTTCATATCAGCTCAGTATATTGCTCTGTATTTAGTGGAAAGGTGCTGAGCTGCATTTTGGGGCTAGAACCTCTTGTCTTTTTGGTGCTAATTTTATTCAAAGCATTGAGTGTCTGCTTAATGTTGCTTTTACGGATCAGAGGTTGCGCACTTTAAGACATCTACAAGAAAAACAGGTATATACATAACATTTTTAGAATGATAATGTAATTTATCTACTTTTGTGTCAGGAGTGGAGCGACGTCGTATCTATGACATTGTCAACGTGCTGGAGTCTCTCATGATCGTGGGCAGGATGGCCAAGAACAGCTACACCTGGCATGGCCGGTGGCGGCTGGAAGCCATGTTGAAGGAGCTGCAGTGTAGGGGCCGGCAGCAGGGCTACCACCTCCAGATGGAACTCGCCACAGAGGCCAAGGATCTTGGGTTAATTCGGGAAGACGATGGAGGGGAAGGAGATGCCACTAATGGTAATGAGTTTTATACAAAAGGAGGCAGAAACAACAGGAATGACAAATAATGATTCAGCTGTACCAAGCTTTTTTACTTACGTCCCCACGCACAGTGGAGATGTCCAGCATACAGACAGACATTAATGCTGGTGATAAAAAACAAGGTTTATTGTAGGAGTTATTCAATAAAGGCATTAGTTAAATGTCACACATGTATAATTTTAAGTGTAGGTTTAATCTCATTAGGAGCTACTTTCAAATTAACAGTACAACTAAATAGTAGTGTTGAATGGATTAATGGATACAGACCTGATATGATTCAGTTACATGTGTGCTTATTTTAACGTGGTAGTGTAACTGGATAATGACAACACTTATGACAAAGTGGCAGTTTACAAAGTCAAAGTTGACATCTATTATCAAGTACATGTATGCAGGCATGTATTAGACAACAATAGAGCTATTCCTGCAGCTCATCTATGCAGGGCTCTACAGTGCGCCCATTTCACTCGCATTTGCGAGCAAATATTTCATCATGCGAACGAGGAAAACAAAACAGTCGCACATGTGCGAGTGCTTCTTGCAGCACACAATAAGGCAGGCACACAGACCTGAGGAGCTAATTATGGCAAGCCAAAGTGTTCACATAGCCACGCGTTGTCTTATTATATCACGCGTTACAGGACGCGTTCTGGTACGCGCAATGGTGCGCGCAATGGCACGCGTGCTATATGATCACTTTGATGGTTTTTTTGTTCATTGTGTTGCTTATTTTATTTTTTACTGTGTCTCAGTCTCAGGAGTTAAAGGGTTAATCATTCTAAAATGTATCTAATAACAAGGCAGCCAATACAACGTTCTAAAATGTATCAAAGGACAAAGCATCCCATAATACAAAGTTATATTATGGTCTGCTCTAAATTAACACAAATGACAGCAGTCATACAGCAGTCATTCAAGAATGTTGGTATCTGTGCGCAAGTACTGCACTGTAAATAAACAAAACATTTAAAACTAAAACCGACTTGTGCCCATATTTTTTTGTGTGCTCCTACATTTTTTAACTTAGGGGCACGTGTGCTCCTGGGAAAAAAAAGTTAGTGTAGAGCCCTGCATCTATGTGTTTATAATGTCATCCACACAAAGCTAAATGGAAAGTGCCATTTCTATAAATTAGAGGTTGTAATCTGGAACTGATAAAAAGTGTACTATAGATTATAAAAGAAACAAAACAGATCGGGGAGCAATTTTTTTTTTATTGTTTGAGCCTTTATTTGCTTGTAGGTAATTCCAGTTAAAAATCTCAATATTAGAAATGACACTGGAACAAAGATTCTATAGATACTGACTTTGTAGGGCACAATGTCAGCCAAGAATAAGCGGTCTTACCTAAAATATAAATTGAATGTTTTTCAATTATCAGTTTGCATTAAAATGACTGTTATTATTTGTAGATGTGTCCAGGTTTTTTCCCCCTGTGTATTAAATTTAATTGACTATGTTTTGATAGTGAGAATTTGTAAATGTGTATCATATGATGTATAATGCATGACTAAATGCATATGTTTGTTTGCAGCTGCTGGCAATAGGAAGGACAAGTCTCTGCGGATCATGAGTCAGAAGTTTGTGATGCTGTTCCTAGTATCCAAAACCCAGACTGTTACACTGGATGCAGCAGCAAAGATCCTCATCGAGGAGAGCCAGGACTCATCAAGTCACAGCAAGTACAAAAGTAAGAAAGTCCAGCATTATTAAACATAATTGAATCTACATCCAGGGTGATGCAAGTAAGAGAAGCCACTTCAACCTCACATAACATCCTGTTATTTGCAGCTAAGGTGCGACGTTTGTATGACATCGCTAATGTGCTGACCAGCCTGAGTCTCATAAAGAAGGTCCATGTCCGCGAGGAGAGAGGCAGGAAGCCGGCCTTCAAGTGGCTTGGCCCAGTTGAGTTCAAGAGCTCTGGAAATTCAGCTGTTACAACACCTGAGGCCACACAGCAGCCAATGACAGGCCAGGACCTCAGGAGAAACAAGATGGTGCGTCATGCCTCTTTCAACATCTCCCCGATCTCTGTATCAGTCCAACGACAGGTCAACTCTGCCCCCAGTAGCCCCTGCACAGAACCACCAGGTAAGCTTTTTCAATCTATATTGAGCATCTACTGCTAATATGCCATTTTGTATGTTTAATGTTGTTTTGTTTTTTTGTTTATTTGTCTCAAATGTTTTTCCTTCTCTCCATTAAAGCTCTACCAAATCAGCCCATGGATTACTCCAGAAAGACAACTGTGGATCAATTGCAGTGTGGAAGTAGCACAAAGTTAGTTATCGCACAGACACTCACTGTCTCAACATGCACAGTAATCATCATAGCATCCTCTTGCTTTATATTTATCTCCCATCACCCACAGCAGAGTTCCAGCTACACCATTTAGAAGCCTGCAGCTCTATGTGTTAACCTATACCAGAACAGTCTATCAATGGAACTGAGGAGAGTTTATTGTTAGAGTGCAGTGTCATGAGATGCTCAATTGCCTCCTTTTTTTAAAAGATGTCATTCCGCTGAAAACCACTTTCACATGCTCCTTTTGGAATCTGATGGGTCATTCCGAGTTACCAACACATTCTGCGTTTGTTAGTGGTGTGTCACCTCCACTTGCTGTATTTCTCATTCATAGAAAACAACACAGAGAAACGTGCAACTCAGAAAAATCCTGTCCACATTACGTCATGCGGACATTGGCGTCACCCATGGAGTGCAGGTGAAACTCCCCCCAGCCCGCCCCCGGCAGCGAATCTGAAGTAGCATTAGCATCTACAAGGGAAGACAGCGCTACAGCTGCACAAACTTGAAAAAAATGGCAGAGCAAACTCGTTCATGTGCTCTCTGCGGAAATAAAGTAATTTTTCTACCCTCCAAAAACAGCTTGAAACAAAGCAATCTGGACTTAAAAAAATAGAACCAACACACAATGCACAGCAATATCAATAAAATAATGATGGAATGACACCTTCAAGACATTCTCTAACTTTCTGTGTTAATTACATTCTCACCAGTTTTATTTTGGCTCCTGACTTTAGTTTAGGTTATAACAGGGTAACAGGTAACAAGACTGCTGTGGGTTTAACTGTATCATGTGAAACTATACGGTAGCTCCACAGACACAGTAAATCATATTTTCTTACTTATAGTGTAGGTTGACACGCTGCTGCTGCCTCACTGCTATCTTAGTAGAAGGATCAGTATCGTAGCAGATGGAAGTGCGTGTAGCTGTTGAAAGATAATTTATACATAAAGGTTTGTAAAAGGATTCTGGGCTGAGCCCGAAAAGTGTTGGTGCATCATAGGGAAGAAGAACATTTTAATGGGGAAAAAAAACACAGGACTCAGGAAATCAGGACTTTTAAAGCAATAGTTCTTGAATGAAAATGTGCTGATGTTCAATCATTTAAGTTAAATGTAGTCTCACTTTATATGATGAAAATACAATTTAGTTAATTTAGTTTTTAATTGGGCAGGTCTGCTTATTGACCTGACAGCATCTCTGTAAATAATTTTTCTGTAAGTGCAAATAATGTACATTTCAGGACAATTTGGCTAAACAGCAACTGAGAAATTTGTAAGCTTTGTCTGGAAAATGGTCAGAGGTTTGCAGTCAGAAGTGGCCAAAACCTGAAGGACTTGATGAAGTTTTAAACTGTGAGATTAAGCTTTTATTATGATTAAACTGTGATTATCCTTTTTTTTTCTTTATAGTATGTGTCCCAGTGTGGCAGCACAGGCTCACAGCAGCATGTCACTCCCTGGATCCTCCACCCTGATGGTACCTCCCCCTCAACCAGAACACATCTTACCCTCTCCTACCTCCTCCCACTGTCTGGCCTACCTACCCAGCCTGTCTCATCCGTCTGTGGTCATGCTGTACAGCGCACCAGAGAAGCCTGAACATACACCTGAAGGTCAGAGGTCACCCAGGTTGGAGCCTGAGGAAGGGAGAAAGAGGAAAAGGGATGAAGGGAATGAGGAAAAGCTGGTGGCAAAGAAGAAGGGGATGGCTGGATTAGAGGAATATGACATGGTAAATGTGGCTTTTATCACTGTAGTATTACTCATCATTCAGAAATATGAGTGGTGACTGTGTCATAGATTGTGCACATAGATTTATGTACACGGTGATGTATTTTGGTTTTGTTTTCAATACAATTATTTAATTGTGGAAAAATGACTATTTTATTCCATAATTACATAAAGGCTACATGTTTGTAGTCAAATGTAGGTGCTTTCCCACAAATTACTTGTAAGAACTTAGTTCAAGGAACTATATATAGTTCATAGGGAACTTTCAGGTTTGCATTCCGACAGGGTTGTAGGAACCATGGGAGGGGCAAATGTGATGCTGACGTCCACCACAGTGATGTATTCTTTAAGCACTAAATTCAACAATCATACAAGGAAGTAGAAGACAGCGCTACTATAAATTAGAATAGAGAATGAGGAGGCCACAGCGTTTATGTTCTGTATCGGGGGAATGTTAATTGTGGTCAAATACGGCGTCTAATGTCAAGAATGGAAGAGTTTGCACACAGAGAGTGTTAAGAGACAAACAATCCAGCAGCAGGTGATACTACGACGTATGTTAATTTCGTAGCATTAAGCCAAAAACAAAACTGTGTCGTCGGTCTGTTTATTTCCTTTCTCTGTATTTTTTTCCAACACACAGCTGACACTGCACAGACGATTTTAAAGATAATAGTACTGCAAGATGAGGAAAAGCGAAAATTGGTGCAGTCTTTGATCTACACCTACGTCATAGTTCCTGGAGAACTAAAAAAGACCCAGCCTGCTAGGAGGAACTAAAAAGCTTCTAGGAACTATATAGTTCCTATGCTGTGGAAAAGGGTGAAAAAGGTTCCAGGAACTACAAAGGTTATTGGAACTACAAATGGTTCCTAAAGTGGGAAAGTGCCTTATGTGATAACAAGACATGTAACCCTTTTAATCAGAGCACCCTATCCCAGTGACATTTTTATGAACATGTCTTCACTGTGGAACAACATCAAGAAACGTATGCACAATACATCATGATAATATAATGTAAAATGGACTGTTAGAGTAGAATCAGGTGTCCTGGGCATCTTAATCACATACATTTATTTAGTACTATATATATATTTTTTTTACTTAGGTGAGAGCAGAACATCTCAAGGAGGCAGCAGAGTATTCACCAACAGGTTTCACCAGGATGTCCCCAACTTACCCAGAAGGGCATTCCCAAGAGCAGGCCATTCCCAAGAGTCCTGCTGGCATCAACAGGAGCGAGCCCACCCCACTGTCACACTTCCTCTATGTACCCAACAATGCAGGTATTTTGCTGATTTTGTAATCTGTTACCTATTAATTTTACTATATTATATTATAGTGGATTTGTAACTCTAGAATTACAATGGTTTGGTTGATATTAGAGATTAATAGAAGTATTCAGGGAGATAGAGGGCGAGATTAAGGCACAGTAACACAGTTGATCTCTTCTAATTACAGAACATAAAACAGGAAAAGTGTTCTTATTTAACCAAATTACTTGTAAAAAATTTGAAAGCTTGCTTTCAAATTGACTTCATGAATTGATGTTAAAGACTTTGTCGGACAATGTACAACCTTAGATATTTAAGATACTTGTTTTATAGTGATCAGAGGTTCGGAGTAATCTGTCTGAGGGTTGTCGTTAGGAACGTATTCATCTGACTGCAGCTACACTGGTGATGCTAATATTCTTTGCCTTATACTGAGGTCTTTCTCTAAAGTGCCAGCTGATAAATCATCCATGTGCCCAACAACAGACCACGTTACTACCTTTGCTATGCTAGTAGCTGCATTGTTTTATGATCAGTGGTTTTAGTAATTTGCATATTGAGTAAATCCGATTGGGATTACATTTGAAAACATTGCAGTAGTTTTGGTCCACTTTACAAAAATTGTGTCTGATAGATTTTTGCTGTCTAGACTTTCTTCAATCTTTCTGAATATACCTGTGAAATGGATGTGAGCTGGCAGTTTGAACAAGGTCTAATTGATGCACCTGCCAAGCAAAATATACACCATCTGCAGCCAATTTAGTGAAACATAAAGGTAATCACAAATGTTGTTTCCTCTTCTTATTTCCAGGGTTGAACAGCCTTAACTTCTTCCTGTCTGCTGGACAGTCAGCTGCAGGTCTGGCACTTCCTTCTAATACCGTTCCCACTTTGACGTTGCCGTACGTCTTGGTGCCCTCTGCCACCATCTCTCACTACCCACTGGTAGCAAGCAGTCTACAACAACAAGGCTCTGATGCTCAGACCAAACTCAGCTTCAGTTTACCTGCAGTTGTGCCACCAGCCCACTATATGGTGGGGGCAGCACCTTATGGCCTAGCAGTAGGATCAGAGGTCAATGGGTCTCCAGCTCCAGCGCCATCCACTCCGGAACAGCCACAGTTGTATGGAACACCACATTCGCCTTCAGGACCCCGACAGTCAGTTGGCATCAGTACACCAGAGCCACAGGTAAGAATGGCTATATGTGTGAACTAGGGATGGGACTTTTGGTCAGAGGTAACCAAACGTTTATTGAATAAACAAGTATATTACAAATCACACAACAACATGTTGATCTTCCCTGAGCAAATCTTCTCATCTTCTGCATGAAACAAGTAAGGCTTTTAATTTTGAAATCACAATAACCGCAGCCAACGCTACATTTCATTTAACTGTCTAGGCGGAAGCAGCTACAATGTCGAATGGATTTAACAGGAATAGTCACATGAATCTATGCCAGGTTTTTATTTGAAAAATGAACGTGTCCACAATCACAGGCAGCCTATTCACAATTAATCCAGCTGCCAAGAACACGTGCTCCAACAACACAGACGTAGCAGGCACAGAGAGGTACGCACTCTGCTTCGTGTCTGTTATTGCAGTGTTTTGTCGATGCGGTGTGTTTGCCACTGTCGGCCACCGTACAATGCAAGTCAATATGGCATTCTTTTCAAGTGAAACACAATACAATTAATGCAGCATTCAAAAGTAGTATTCTATATTCAAGCGTGTCACGAATATTTGAAACTCATGTCCTATCCCTCGTGTGAACTTGTCATTTCATGAAATATGAGCTTTCTGTTATCAGGCACCTGCAAAATGCCACCACACAGCTTGACACAAAAGCAATTGTGGCATTTGCTTAGCGAAGGCTTTACTCACATTAACTCATCTAGACACTTTGTTCCACAACAGTTCAAGTTGATTAATCTCCATGTATTTAAATTGGGATTAATGTTCATGTCTGTAAAGCCCAACAGAGGTGCTGATGGCATATGAATGCATGTCAATGATCATGTCACAGCAAGGCATTAATCAGGAATGTTGTCTTGTTCCCACTCACTTTGACATTCACATGTAAAGCCTTCATGATGTCTGACAGGAAAAGGGAATAGGGTGAAGTCAAACAATGATTTCACATTATGACATGTCAGAGAGAAAAGCCTGTAAGAAATAGTTTACATTTAATTTGTATAGGGAGGAACAGAACATAGTGTCGTCGTTTGAAATAATAATCATGCTCTTGATGGTCAACATAATCTATATAACATAATATGTGCATTCTCTCTTTACAGACTCCACACACTCCTAAAGAAAACATGGCATCTGCCTCCAAGTCTTTCTTCCAGACTCCAGCCACGCCAGGTAGTGTGGTCAGCACTGGGCCGGCTGTCCGAAAGAGAGGTTCTGTCCAGAGGAGACTTGATGTTGGCCATCCTCCAAACAACTAGACAGAACATATGACAAACACATGTGATGAAACTGAGCCACGACACAAACTCAAGTGTTAGCCTTAAAGACGAGAAATGGTTTTAAACCACTGGTGCTTAGTTTTTGTATCTGTTAAGAAATGAGTGGTTTTCTGTTTAAAAACACAGAAACATCCATTTTAACAAGAGTATGAGATAAGGGCTCAAATGATTACTACAACGTTAACAATGGACACTACATTGTGAACTAGAGCCCTTCGGTTGCTGGTTGTTACGCTGAGAAGTTCAGATATGCCTCTTAAAAATGGAGCCATACATTGAAGGAGGAATGACTGAAGCAGTATTGTCAGGGTAACAGTGCCCTCCTGTGGTGGGAGCTGGTCACTGCTGTTGTTTAATTCAGCCTTAATTTATTCTCCCATATGTGACTGAGCTGCCTTATTCCCTGTCATTTATGTGTTATATCCCAATTGCAATTTATATTTTAGCTAATATATGTTGATTACAAGAACTGTAATGGAACATTCACTTGTTTTAGCACTAAATATTTGATGAATTACATCTAATATTGAAGCTATTTCTTTAACTGGTCTCTTCATGTTTGGTTAAATTAATATGTAATAGGAACTGCAGCTGCTCTTTATCCATTCATAATGACAGCAGCAGATTAATCTCCCTTAGCTCATTTCAGACAAATCACTAAAGCCTTAAATGTTTACATCAATCTGCTCTTGAGCAGTTCAAGGTAGATGCATTATGACAACTGTAAGGAAAAGAAGTGTTACCAGTTCTGTCTGTTATCACTAAGTATGTGTAGCCATAGCATTATATGGTTAAACACCAAACACTTTAGCTCTGTTACCGGCAGCTAGAGCATGAGACATTTAAAAGATGCTCTCAGGTACTTGAATACTTATGGCTTTACTAAAGGTGGATTGTGGAGAGATATCCGAGTACTGTAAAGAACTTTTTATCCTTGAATTTATCTAGGAGAGCAGACTGTATACATACTAGTTTTTCTTAGCACCGTATTAGACATTACATGGTCTGACAACATTTCACTGATCCAAGCTTGGGTCTATTAGCTGGAGAAGTTGTCGCTGAAATGTCATGTTTAAAGGCAGCTGGTGGACCCATCTCTTATTGTCTCTGTACACTCAGGTTGTCCAGGAGTTTGTATGTGAAACCTTAAGGTTATAACACACACCTAGAAAACCTAGCCAAAATACCAGTGCATTCATCCAGGAGACATAACCTGTGTCACGCCAAAAGGTGCGAAGTGGGAATGAACTGTATACTCTCTTGTCACTGATTATTTTTGTACAGTGTCTCCTAGTGCCATTTAATTTCATGTGCAGAATGTGAAATGCTGCTTTCCTGTATTTAAAGTTCTTATCACACTGCTAGTTTTAGTGCTCATCTAACTTTACAGACCGCAGAGCTCTTCCTTCTCACCAGCTCTCTCCTCTGTAGTTTCAAGCAAACCTGGTTCTCTTCTTTGCCTTTATTCGAATTTTGATTAAAAATGTAAGACACTGACCACTTGTAATGTGTGCTCTTTATTTTAAGAAGTGGGAAATCAAATCCATACTTGTTTTGTTTAATGTTTCTACTAGTTTTTTAACCTCAGAGGAAGTTCCTCATGAATGGCAAACCAAAAGCTGACAAGCTTTTCAGATGGCTTCAATTTATGGTTTGAGATGCCACCAATAATTCAGACTCCAATTTAGACTAGCCCGGCAGATGGAAACAGGTCATGGTAATGTGGTCAGATAACACATGCTTCATCTGCATCACAATTTTTTGCTGCTGTACACACTCCAACATACGATGGAGCAGATGATGAGGGTGTAGCCACAAAATTGCAATACGCATTATTCCTGAAAATGATTGACTGTTCAAAGGTGACAAAGAAAAATGCCAGAGATAGGGCTGAAGTCAATGCTACACGCAATAAGGTCATTGTGAAACAGAGGTGACAAAATGAATGATGCTCTGGTAAAATGGTAAATACCACAATCAGCACATCACATGAACTTAGGGTCTGATATGGCTGATAGTCTTAAAAGCACCCAATCCGTCACACACAAACATTTAATCAAGGCTTTTATATTAGCAGTAAAAGTGAGTCAAGGGAGCTGCCAGTAGATATGTGGACCCTGTAAGGCATTTAGGACACTAAACTGCAGCAGATGGAGCTGTTAACTTTATATTCACAAATAGTTTAGCCAAATCTGCTGTGCTCAAAAGCGGGTGGCTATTAGACGAAAAAGGACAAGTAATGCTCAGAAATTCTACTTATATTTCTACTAGACTTAAGCACACCTTACCATTATTCAAGTATGGACATGTGTATAAAGAACAAAATTTGTCCCATTAGGCTCAAGGGCAAAATCTAATATGAGTAAAGAGCTGAGATGTTAAATTAAAATAAATACTACTATAATATTATTAAAAGAAATATACATGGGTGCTATTACTACTCTATGTCTTGTACATCATCTATCTGTCTATATCAATGGTTCCCAACTGTTGTTTTTTTTTTCATCACAAATTACTTAGTTTTTAATTACATACTTTGCTATACTATGCAAATAAATGTACATTTAGACACCGTTGACAGACGCAGAACTCCCTCCCACTCTCGGACCCTTGCTGTGCTGTGATTGGTCAATCAACGGGGAATACACACGTGTAAAGAAGCATGTACTTTTACACGTGAGTATTCCCTGCCCTGAAATGTTGATTGACCAATCACAGCGCAGCAAGGGTCCGACAGTGGGAGGAGGTTCTGCGTCTCTCTCTCTCTCTCTCTCCCACTCACTCACTACAGATAGGGGAAGGTGGAGCTTATGTGTATTGTGTGTGCGTGTGTGAAATCTGACACCTTATGGAAAAAAGAATGACGGAGAAAACGGCTCCCACTCATTCACACCTCGGCTCCTTTCGTTCATTTTAAAGAGCCGTCAAAAAAATCGGCTCGCTCGCGAACGTCACAACACTACTGATGTATACACAACAACATCAGCTACAAGAAAGGAAAAAGCAGACTCTTCTTCCTGAGGAGGCTCATAGAGGCGATGGCGCCATTGCCATCCAGACATGTATGTTATTTCCGCCGGAAGTTGGTTTCGCAGTGTTTGCGAACGTGAACAGACTTCGATTGCTAGCTGTTTGTGAGCTATAATGTCCTGGGGACATAGTTTTAGTACTTTGTCTAGAGATGGAGTTATTATCCCCCACTCGAATGTGGTGCAGACCTGGGAGGATAATATGATGACGTGCACAACGTAACGTACGGCAAGATTTGTGCGTATTTCATAGAATCCATTGCAATAGACGGGAAAGCTATGGACAATCTGACAGCCTCCAAGGCGTATCAGTATCTGCATATAAAGCACTAATATACAATAATAAATTGTACACACTCACACAAACGCACACAGATAGGGCTGCCAACTCAGGAGAAAATACGGGACACTGGTAAATCCCATCAGATTCACAGACCTCTGATTTTTTTTTATATATATATATATATATATATATATATATATATATATATATATATATATATATATATAATTATCAATGGCAAAATAAGAATTTAGTCTTGTTTAAGCTCAGCTCAATACTGGAAGTAAGTTTGTTTTTAATATGGGACGATTCCGTATTTCAAGGGATGTTTGACAACCCTACAGTCAGAGAGCACTGTAGACCGTCAATCCAACAACACATACAGTAATGATGTACGTTAGCTCTCCTGTCTATGAACATTAGTTTATATGCTAATCAACTGTTTTAGCAAAACACCGGTGGCAATGTTAGTGTATGACAACTTCACAATTAACAGTATTGACAGTTTCATTGTTAAAGCTTTCATTTCATAGCTAAAGTTGCTGAACTTACCATCAGATTGACGTTTAAATCGCTTTGGAGAGAGTCCGCTCGGTGAGTCGCAGCCTCTTTGGTTGTGTAAAGCCAATGTATCACAAAAATAACGGGTTATCATTAGTTGGGCTTTTGTCCACAAAGTGATGGGAACACACAAAAACATTGAATTTAAATTCAATGGCTCCATCCAGGTCCGTGGTTCAGAGTCCTCATCAGGCTTGCGAAAAAATGAAAACAACGGAGGGCATGAACATTGTCTCTTTGTGGCATGTTTGTGGTTAAAACACTCTCTGTCTAACCACTCGTTCATGTGTTTTCTTGAATTTTTACACTCTACGACAGCACACGTAGTTTCCAAACCACTTTTCCTCTTGTAGTTGTCCCTAATTTTTCTCACTGAAAGACTGCGTTTATATCGGAGTTAACTAGTAAAACCAACCGGAGGCTGTCAGGAAGTGAAGAGCACATGCGGGAGGAGTACAGGAAGTAAAGCGGAAACGGGTCAAAAACGTTTTACCAGTCAGTGGTCGCTGGGTCCATCTTCTTTGCTGCTAAATGCTGGGGAGGGAGTGTGACGGGGAGGGATAACCTAGTAAACTAGCCCGCCTCTAGTAACAAAAATATGTTGTCTGAAAGTAGAAGGGCGTGATTTAGCCTCATGCCCTTACTAATAATTGAGGTCCAATGTGTGTGTGTGTGTGTGTGTGTGTGTGTGTGTGTGTGTGTGTGTGTGTGTGTGTGTATGTAATTTTTTTAAACGTAATTTTTCCTTAAAATTCTGATGTTTTTCCCTCAAAATTCTGACTTTGAGCTGAGAATTTGACATTTTCTCCCAGAATTCTGACTTTCTTTCCTCCCTAATAATAACCATCATCATCATCATCATCATCATCATCATCATCATCATCATCATCATCATCATCATCATCATCATAATAATAATAATAATAATAATAATAATAATAATAATAATAATAATAATAATTCTAATTTTGACTTTTTTGGGTGAACCATTTTACTCACATGGCAATAAACACAATTCTAATTATGAACTATCAATATCAATAAGTAGAAATAAATGAAACTATTTAAACTGCAAAGATAAATACTTCAAGATTTACTTACTAACTGAACTATACAACCCTCCTTTTTTCACTCCCCATGTCCACTAAAGGGCTCCATAGTGTCACGTAAGACAGGAGAATTAACTTTTTTCCCAGCTACATCTGAATGTATCATAAGCTTTGAAAATTGGAATTTTCCCACAGTTCCTGAAGGCAGCAGTTTTGAGGTCACGCCTCTTTTAAAACCTTTCCACACACAGATAAATGTGTAGTATGTGGCATAAAAGCATTAGTGAGTAAAGTGGAGCAGTGAACACATTATACACCTGGAGTTTTGGAGTTATCTGGACCTTTACTTTTCAGGTAAGACATTTTCCTAATTAAACTTGACTATAAATCTATTACAACTGATTTCTGTCAGGGATACCGCGAATAATTACTAAAATTGTTGAGTTTATTTAACTTTAGCGAGTTATGTGTCTATGAACTAGTTAAGTTTTCACGTACTTATATACATTCCATTGTTGCAGTTTATACGTGAATATTTTTATTACCGTTTTTATGAATAAATTATATTTTTATGCATTCAAGATATACAACTAAGATGACGTTTTCATTGAACGCCGCTTTTAATGTCTCGTTAGACAAATAAAATCATGTTAAAATGCCAAATTAGCGAACTAACACCTCATAACCATCCAAGCTAAATATAGTCTGTCAAAAAAAAATCCATGTTTCCTATGTGATGAATGTTCTTTATTTTTCAGTGTGACTACCTGAAGTAGAAATATGGCAAAATATATTTTAATAACCTAGAGCAAAAAGTAAAAAAAAAAAAAAAAACTAAAACTAAAACTAAGGTAAGTTCAGTGTTAATTATTTTGTAAATAATTATTTGAACGTAATTAACTTAATGAAATGTTGTCAAAAGTGGTGTTTTAAATAGATATAAATTCGGTTAAAGTTGCCCCCCCCCCCCCCGCTCAGTATGTATTTATAATTTTATAAGGGTACCAGAGGATAGAAGTTAAAACATGAAGCAAAAGAACATGAGTGGTCTTTAATGAAATAGTATACGTGCATTTACAGGCAGTCATCTTAAAAGACTCCAGCACTAATAATAAAATGTAAGTAGTTTTAGTTCAGTGGAGTATTTTATTATTCAGAAATGATGTTAGAGTTGATTCAGATGCTTTTCTGGTTTTGTCACTGAATATTGAATAAAGCTTGCAAAATATGTACTGGTTCTTTTGACAACTTCAGTGTGATAGATGTACGCTTTTAACCCTATGGTTCCAACCCACAAGGGGCGTTAAGACTGATTATCTTGGCCCTGTGATCCCCTCTGTGTTTGGGCCTGTCGGTTAGCTTCAATCTAACTGGGTGGAGCACAAAGTGGCTGATTAATAGCTTCTCCTGGTTTTAAGGTTTGTGTTTTATCACAAATACTTGTTTCCCATTAGAGTTTATAGATTTTGCCACCAGCAGGGTTGAGTTGGAATGTCACAGCTACTTATTGAAATATTATATTTGTCCCTCTTTGATGGTCTTTTACGCAGGGACCTGTAATAACACATAGATGTGGGTCAGGGAGTGACTGGGTGCTTTATGTGGCCTGTGTGTGTGTTAACAACAGTGTTTACTTCACACTTGTTTGGTGTTTGTGCTTGAACTGTACAGTGGCAGCTCTACAGACAACAAAAGTCCCAAAGGGCCTGAAGCATTCCTCTGGGTATTACTCTGCATTGTTGTTTGGGCTGACCTCTTTTTGTGGTGGTTGTGTCCCGGATGTTTAATTTTGACAATTACCACTGTAAGAGTTTAATAGATTCTAACATGACTCTTAATAGTAAATGCAGATATGATACAACAGTAAGACTACAGCAGATAAACATAAAAGTAAAGACAGTTAAAGCAGCAGCCTACAACTATTTTTAAGCATATTGCCTGGAACTGTCCTAGGATTCTGAAAGTTAGTGGAAAAAAACAGTTTTTGAGGTCCTTCTCAGTCCCTCCAGGTCCCCTCAAAGCCTGCAGGCTTGTTTGCAAAATTGCAGAAAGATCTGTAAAACATAACCAATCAGTTTAGGAGGTGGGCCCTGCTGCCTACAAGCTAGGCTCATACCCAAGCTAGTCAGTGCACAAAGGTGAAGGTAAGTACATTTCAGCATTTTGTCTTGATGTACTGTAAATGTATGTGGGGAGTGGAGATACTATGTAAAACTTTATTTGAGCTAGTCTTTTGTTGTGGCTAGCTATGTGCTTATATTGCTGATGAATATTGCTACCAAATGTACATGCTTTGTATTATGTGTGTTTTTTATGTTGTCAATATTTGGCACAGCTGCGGTCCGCCGGCCATCTTTTTTTGCTGTTAGGATTTTTCTGTATATAGGTGCTTGTTTTCTTTAACTACTGATGAGATTTGCTTCACAATCTGAGTTATTATGCCTTGTAATTTTATACGACACACTTTGCAGGTGCACTGGTGCAGCCATTGTTTGATTGTTTGCAAATGATACCGGTGAGTGGGGAGGCTAAGTCACACCCTTCTACTTCCGGTCCATGGGTGCTTAGCTCGCAAAAAAATTGAATGGGAGTGAATGGAGCCAGTCAAGCTAAATTCTGATTCCATTTGACATGGCATGTCTTGCATTTTGTGAATATGGAGGTAGCCATTTTCAACTTGAAGCGTTCAGATAGATGATGTACAACTCCAAAAATGCTGAAATTAAGACTTTGTGTCTGACAACAGAAAATCCCGCAGACTGCTGCTTTAAACCATCTTTCCTCAGAAGATTATTATGGTCTGGTTGTATTCACAATCACATTCTTAAGGTATAGTAAGAGGTAAAATATTAACCTGTAAAGACACAAACATCCACCACCATCAAGATGCACCTGCTGATCTAAAATATTAAATATAATATGATCTACTAATCTCATTGATCTGTTTATAATTTAGGTAAAATGCAGTTTGTCGTGCTTTCGTGGTCATTAGGTACAGCTGTAGAAAATCTGTAGACCATCAAAGGTAATCAAAAACAATGTTTATCCAACCAAGTACTGAGTCCTGTTTGTATCATGTGACTAAAACAACACGGCTAATGGCACCGTTTTTGTCCGTATAATGCCATATGTTTTGAAGTGATTTTGAAGTGAAACATGGACAAATAACTCGATATCAGTTCTGAAAGTAAACTCTTATGGACCATTTTGTTATAGTTATATTTGTCCAAACAAATGTACTTTTAGTTGTACCAGGCATTCAGATGAACAAGAAATTGAAGAAAACAAGACTGGTCTAATACTTTTATTTCCCACAACTGTAAGACCTGCGTTCATAGTGAACATGGGGGGGGGGGGGAAGCCATAATCTGTGACATTAATTCACCAGTCGAACATGTAGTTTGATAAATGACAGTGGTTGTTGATGCTTGTTTTTATGTTTTATTAATGAAAGCCTATATTTTGTTGGAAAAGCTGTTTTTTTTCCCCCAAATTTTTCTAATTTGATAAATAACTTGATTTTATCGGGTAAATGAATAAAGCAGTTTGGTGAAGATGCATATTTTCTTTTAAAAAGTCTCTTATTTCTGAAGTTCAGATGTTTTACCCTGTCATATCTTCTCTGTTTTTCCTCTGTAGATTAACACACAATGCCAAACTGGGGTGGAGGGAACAAGTGTGCAGCGTGTCGTGGGACAGTTTACCACGCTGAGGAGGTGCAGTGTGATGGCAAGAGTTTCCACAAATGCTGTTTCCTCTGCAGTAAGTGATCTTTGTTAGAATACAACAAAAATACACATTGGGATCAAGTTGCTCCTCAAAAATGTTCATGGTTAAACTTGGTTTTCATTGAAAATCATTCCTTTGACGTCATAAGAGTTTTACCCTCTACTGGCTTCTGGACAATTAGTTTTTAGTCTGAGCTACCAAAGGTATTCTTTTCTCTGGCTAGGTAGATATTGGTTTTTGACCCTGTGATCAATTCCATCCCAGAGCAACTCAATAGGATTTAGGTCATTCCATGATAGATAACGCTCTAAGCAAATAATAGACAGTATGAACCTAATTGCGCTGCACAAAGCAAATGTTTTGTGCTCTAAGTCAACCTTGTATATAGCTTTGATGCACAATATGCTTGGGATCATTGTCTTGTTGTAAAGTATGGAACTGTAACCTGGCCTTTTATTCTGACCTGTATCCATACTGAAAAATTACACAGTTTTTTCATTATTTTAATACATTAATACATCACTCATGAAATGTAACAAAATGACAAAAAAGTAGAATTGAAAAAAAAATGAACTGAAATAAGTATAATTAAAATATACTGTACAATGTAGCATTTTAACAGTTTTCTATTGTCATCTTAAAATGCTCCTAAAACACATGTGTCAAATTAAACCGTAAAATAAATCCACCAGGTTTTGAAACTCAAGAATGTTTAATTCTCATATATTTCTGATAAAAGTCTGACCAATCAATTTATTTGGTCCGAATAGAGCCTGGTTGAACCTCGTGTCAGTTATCCGTTAGCCAGTCCCACATCAGAACCTCTGAATCTGACGTTTCACTCGCTGCTCCTCCTGTCACTGTCTGCAGTCTACTGTCTCAGGATGTTAGTGGATGGGACTCAAATTTGCAGTATTGACAGGAGAAAAAAAACTGATTTATTGACAGAAACAAACAGAAAAATCTGATGGCAGCAGTCAGTTTGGTGAATGAAAGATGTAAATAAAAGTAGGGTGAGTGGGTCTTTGGAAGCAGGCAGGTTGTTCATGTTAAGATTTTTACTAAGTGCCGTGAGACATACCAGACCAGTACGAAAAGCTTTAACATACAAACCAAAAAAACAAACAAGAAGAACTTTGAAATGGGAGTTTACTAAAGCAGAGGAGCCTCATAAAGCTACACAGAAATGTAGGATCCAGAAGCTTTGGGACATGCCATGTGCCAAAGAATAAAACTCAGGATATCTCAGATTTTACTGCTTGATTTTGATTATTCTTTTTGTTGGCAACAAACTTTACAGAGATAGTAACCTTACTATTAAATGTTTCAGGTCTTGCTTTATGGTAATGCAGGCATGTATGTCCTCCAAAATCTATCCTAAATGTTCAACATTAGCAGTATTTTTGGAAAAACCTTTTGCAGCATAATTGAACTTGTTGAACTGTTATTTGCATTTGCTGTCTCGGATATCTGTCATGCTTTAGTAGCTGTTGCCAAATTCTGCGGTCTTGAATATGATTATGTCGACCTTAGCCTTGCCAGGAAACGATATTGCATCAACATGAGTATATTCCCTGTATCTTGTTGTTTGACTGGTTTCACTGTGGTTTGTGAAAGAACAGGCATTAAATCTAATATGAGGATGAGTCAGTTGAACCTTGGTTTACCCCTACGCAGTCCATCAGAGACCTTGTACTGACACATCTCACTGTTTGTCGGTTCACGTTGTGTTGTCAGTCAGCAGGATGCGTGGGCAGCTTGTCCTTGTTTTGGGTTGTCCTTGAAATGTCAGCGAGCATGTTCCAGTAAAGACCTTTGCACAGAGATCAGGATGTTACAGATGATTTTATTTAGCTGTTACCAAAAGACCACGGCGCTTTGAGCCACAAAAGATGAGCTTATATCTTCCTTTGGCTCGTTCACA
Source organism: Siphamia tubifer (assembly GCA_020466265.1). Lineage (NCBI taxonomy): Eukaryota > Metazoa > Chordata > Actinopteri > Kurtiformes > Apogonidae > Siphamia > Siphamia tubifer. The sequence continues at coordinate 57,294,813 of CM035794.1, read as the reverse complement.
AAAGCAGTGTTGTCTGTCATTCCCACTGAGGAGACAATGACTCAGGGGGCTGGGTGTCCTTCACTGTCCTTGGGCCTTTCCCCCAGTTTGACATTTTCTGGTTTCTGTTTATTTCATTTCTGGGGAAGAACGTCAGTGGCAGAAAAGCAAAAGTGTGATGATGCCAATAAAGATGGTTCCGGAAATATCCAACAAGGGGCCAAAGGTTCAGTTTGGGAAATGTTGGCTGTGAGGTCACACATACATATGAATAGGGACATTTTTTTTTTCAGCCAGTCTTGTGAAATTCTAAACGTGATGCAAGTGAGTGTATGGAAAAATTTGTCCAATCCTGAAAGCCAGCATCCCATGCAAGTGTTATGTTTTTCATCACTTTTATTGTATTTGCATATTCACCCATGTGGAACCATGGCTCATTTATATTAATACATTATGTAGAGTCTGAAGTTAGTAAATATGTCATTCCTGTTTTAATTTAATTTTCCATCATGCAGCATGGTACTGTTTACACCGTCAACTGTCGTGGGCAACACAATGTAATTGTAAGACTATTCCAAAATACCTCCCAACATATTGATCCTATGAACTTGTCAGGATAATTAATGTGGAAATGGGACTATTAGACACAGTAGAAAGATGCTTGAGAGGATTCTTCAAGTATCTTTTCTGACAATTCATGCAGATAAATGTTCACAAAAGGCATCTTTTTAAAGTTTATGTTCTACATTTGATCCAGAAGTGACTAGTTTTTCCAGTTTAACCCATAAAGACCCAGTGCTATGTATGTGGTAGTCCCCAAATTATCTTTTCTCTATTTTTAAGTTTTATGTTTATCACCATTTATTTTAAAATTATTGTTGGTATTTTGAATTCTTAAGTGAAAATCATGTCTTTTCCTACATTTCATTTATTGATCATGATTTATGTCCATAGAAGCTAAAAAAAAAGTTGATGGTTATATTAAGAACAGAGAAAACTGAGGAAAAAGTGACTTATGTAGTAAAATCTATCATTAACTGAACATAAAAGTAATTGTCTCCCTCCACTGCCATTGCTCAAACTCCATAGGTATTACTGGTGGATCAGTGTTGTAGAAAAGCGATGTAGCCACATTCACTACAGAGGCTGATAATTCAAATGGGTCACTCCATGACCAAGGCTGGTCGTGCAGCCGTGATAGCGCTACCAATCAATAAGAAAACAAGCAAAGCAAAATAAGATGACCATGAAACAATGATAAACTGCATTATTTCCATGTGTTAACAGGATTAATAGATCAACAAGTATTTAACTTTTTATATCGGCAATTGATTCTGGTCACTGGTGTATATTTGGGTCTTTATGGGCTACGTAGGTATTTAAATGCTTCTAGTGGGTGCAGCAGGACCTAATTAGTTTCATTTAGCTTTTAATTTTCACTCATGTGGTTGACTTTAACTGCTTCCAGTATTTGCAAGGAAATGTATATTCATTGTGGTGCAAAAAACTAGTAAATGTATACTGATATTTTGATCAAAGCGTAATACTAAATGTCTCTGGTGCAAACTAACATTTGCCGACCTCCTCTCCTCTGTTTTCAGTGGTGTGCAGGAAGGGCCTGGACAGCACCACATTGGCTATTCATGACCAGGAGATCTACTGCAAGTCCTGCTACGGGAAGAAATATGGCCCTAAAGGCTATGGCTACGGACAAGGGGCGGGAACGCTGAACATGGACCGAGGGGAACGGCTGGGAATTAAACATGAAGAGTAAGTAATGCACCAGCGTTGAGTCCTGCAGTCTGACTGTGACTAATCACTTCCCCATGATCATTTTAGTCACTGTGATGCCAGAGATTATTCATATTAATGATGGCTGGTGTGATCACTGTTGAGTGGCTCTAATCTAATTTTGACACCCATTCTGCCACTGCAGCATTTCTAAATGTTTTGCACTTAAAGCATTTTCATACTGAAGGTGACAATTAAACTACATGATCCAGATTCAATTTTAACAGCTTCATAGATTTATAGTATAACACAATAATATAAACAGCTTAACACCTCCAGAAGAAAATTGTTTTGGGGAACTTGTACAAACACATAAGCACAAACTTAAAAACCTAGGTGTTGATTGTGTCTGGATCTGTAGGATCATCCCTAAACTGGCAACCATTGTGAGGTGAGGTCAGTCAGTTGAGTGATATGTTGTTTACATGTGGCATCTGACTGAGTGCAATTGTCTGTACAAAGCATGCATGCCTTCATGGTCATATAATAGATGTAGTTTACAGATATGTAATTTTGAAAGACTCACATATAATGCATAATTAATGAAAATTGATAAATATTGTGAGTTAGGATATTATTTTTGGCCTCATTACTTTCCCAAAGCTTTTGCCTATAACCAGAGTATGAATCCTGCTCCTGTCTTCTCTTTGCACCCGTTCCTGTTCTTCACTGCCTGATCCACAAAGCTTCAAGGGAGGAAAGAACCTTGACAAGAATATTGGCAAACGCAGCCTCTTTATCAAACACAGCTTGGCTGTGACAGTTCCCAGCTGGTGCTGTGAACAGGGTTGATATAGGAAGAGAAAAAGCTAAAGCTTAATCTCAACATTATGAGGAATGATCTAACAGGCAAATAGATCAAATAATAGATCAGGATCATTGTTTCACAACAGACTTTCACTGTGAGCCTGTAAGAGAGGCCTGGAAAAGGGATGGATGTACATATTAGATGGTACCAAAAACTGTAGTGTTTCAACAGACTATGTGACTTTCAGACATCCAGCTTTAAAACAGTGTTTACCCTTCCTAAGATGTCAGGTGATTATTGTTATGAAAGAGTTTATTATGTAACCAGCAGGATCTCTCTCACCCTCCTCTCAGTCCTCGGCTACAAAGGGTTTCATTCAGGGGCCACTGGGGCTGGCAGTTACCCTTCGATAAGCACCGCTCCAGGGCCCCTGGGTGCACTGGTTGTTTTCCCACTGCAAGTTGAGGAGGAGGAGGAGGAGAGAGGAAGATGAAGGAGAGAAGCATGTGCCAGATACTTCTGTTAAATATAAAATATATTTAACAGACTGACCAAGCATAAAGGTATACATGACACTGGATGTTTCCAGTACAGGTTGTTTTTGCTGTTGAGGCTCCAGTGCAACAGAATATGACAAACGTACCAATTTCATGATCAAATTGTAGGGATGTGAAGGTTTCTTAATTCAAAAATAATCTCAATGCCCGTAAATGTAAACGGATGTCCTTGTTATGAATTGCAATGCATGCTTTTTTGTCATGTTTATATGTTGAGGTGGAATGGTATGAAGAAACACCAGCTGTTTATATTAAGGCAGTGGATATACTCTGATTTTCAAACCAGTTTCTAAATGAGTTTTTTACCAGAAGTGATGAAAAAGTAAACGTTTAGTAACATAGAAAACTGAGGACGTGATAGGCTCGGATGCATTCAGAATCAAATTAACAGATATATATTATACCTTTAGGCTAGTGAAAGATTTCACTTCTATCATATGATGTGTTTTTTCCTAGAACACAGAGTCACAGACCAACCACGAACCCCAACCCTTCCAAATTTGCTCAGAAGTTTGGGGGTTCAGAGAAATGTGCTCGATGTGGAGACTCTGTTTACGCAGCCGAGAAGGTCATGGGAGCAGGAAAGGTATGTATTAAAAAAAAAAAAAAAAAAAAAAATATATATATATATATATATATATATAATTTAGTTTAGTAGATAAATACCCAAGAATAACCTTTGATAGCTGATTTATCAATTCTAAATATCAATTAATTTTCTGAGTAATTGACAGGTTTTATGGACTTTAACAGATTTACATTTTTCTGCTTTTTCATCTGATGAATCATATCAGCAGGTGGTAATTGTTGGTAGTTCCTCAACATCAGATTACCGTGAGTCATCATTAGACCCGTTCAAGAATTTGTAAGAGCAGAAGTCTACATAAGCAGAATAATTTTTTCACCACAACCATTCCTATAGATGCAGCTTGAGCTTCATATTTATTAGACAAGCATAAAGCGCCCTTCCTACCTGACAATTATAAGAACGATCAGGGTTCGAACCTTCCTGTAGACCCTAGAGAAGCAGACCAGTAAGAAAATAACTTGGTTCAAGACCAGAAGGTGTGCAGGTCTGCATCATTGGCCATCTATGAAACTGATTTGGTTTGAATTCAGCCAATAGTTTTGCTGCTATAGACATTTGAAATGTTGCCCATTATAAGTAAATGGAAGAAAAAAATATTTTAAAAATTCATTGAAAATATTGAAACTTTAACTGCCAGTTCCAAAATATGACATCTATTTTGAATCACTGGCAATCAATCAAACCAATCTGACAGTTTTGCTCCTATAGTGTTAACATACAAACCAAAATGATTGCAAAGGTTCTGGAAATATATTCCTATGTAAAGGTGATTTTTTTTTTTTTTCTCTCTCTTCAATAGGAGCACCAATGCTGAAAAAATATGTACATGCCCATTATTTTTTAATTGGTATTTTTAGTGAAAAATGTTATACACCTCAGCATAGTATGTCACATGCCTTATGAACTAGAACTCAGTATTGCATTCAGTTTTTTAGTATTAGCCCAAATAGATCCTAGCTGCGCTATCCCCATTCATACATGTATAGGTCTAGTCAAGCTTCATGGTCAGAAGAGGCGGCGCTAAAAGGTTCTCTTTCAAATCCTCTGTATGCAATAGGATGACTACAACCAATCAGCGTAATCTTTAGGATGACATAGTTAGACATTGGAAAGTTCACAGAGGAATCTGAAGAAAGTTACAAATAACTAAACAAAATGGTGGATTATGGAGCGTAACCACTGTTGTCGCTGCTGTAAAAAGAATTTAAAGATTGCTGATGTTTTCTCACATTCTTCACTCATCTATGATAAAAAAGAAATCACCACCCGTTGTTGTTCTTCTTCTATGGTTGTTTCCAGTTGTTTCTCTTCGAATCATTGCAGCGTCACTTTGTTATGCCCGCCCTCTGACTCTATACTTCACTGTGATTCGTCGACCAGTTTCAGGGAACTCTAACCAAAAGTTGCATTGAGTGTAACTAGACCACGACAGTAGCACATTAGATTTGCTGCCACTAGGGGCGTTTACTGCAGCTAGGATAGGTCAAATAGTGATTTTGAGCACATTTTCCTATGTCCAAACCTGAAATGACCTGCAATTTCTTCATAGTATTCAGCATATATCCATGATGCAGAAACCCAGAACATATTTTCTTGCACAATATAACCAGATACATGACATCCAGAAAAGTTATTGCCATAAAGTGAATATATTTTGGAAAAAATCCACTTTAGTTACTGTCCAGGAAAATTCCCTCCACTCTGTTACCACATCATGCAGTGTCTCCACCTTGTTGATGACAGGCGCTCTAACATATTTACTTGCCGATAATTGCTTGTGTAACCATCACACACTTGAGACTAAAACATAAGGCAATACTTGTATGATTTTCTCACAATTTTCAACAGTACCCCAAGATTCAGGTAAGTATGGTTTTTCATTTTCCCTCCATTATGGGCAGCAATTCTCGTGGAAACATAGGGACAATGTTTTAAATTAGTTTTTTACAAAGATAATGGAGAACCCATGATAAAAAATGGGACAGCAGATTTTTTTTTTTTTAATGGAATATTAAAAAAAAAAAAACAAAAAAAAAAACTCACAAAATCAAGCTCATTATTCAACTTCCCCATAAACTAAACCAACTGGGTATGTTCAAAAACAAAATTTAGGAAAGTTGGGGAAAAAACACACCAAAATTTTAGTACTATTTTTATGATTTGAAATGTAGAGGTTAGAGGTTGGGGCAGCCACCTTCCAATAGAAAGTAACATATAAAGGGTTATTTTTAATGCATTTAATTTTCTAATACCTCAGTTAATATATTTATTTATTTTTCCTTTATTATAACCCTTTGATCAATGTTATTGTATGTGCAAAATGTCAAGAAATCAAATCAAGTTAGTCATTGTTTTTTAAAATGAAGGAATCCAGCTCTGCGGTTATACTGGTTATACATTACAGGTCCCTCACTGTCCGGGATAGAAAGAGCAACGCACTGCAAACTGACTTACAACGCCTCATTGGTGCTTTTTATTGAAAAAAAAAAAAAAATCACCCATAAACTAAAATAAAAGCTTAAATATGTGTTTGAAGAGTCTTGAGACACACTGATCCTCAATTGGCAGCATCAGGCTTTAAATTAAAGTTCGTACCAGGGTGTCAGCCGACTCCAGAGTCTGGTTTCAGTTTAACATGATGACGCTTGACTCAGGTGAGAAATCGGAGGTTGTCTTGGCAACTCTGGCTCAGGAATTTGATCCTCCACCAAAGACTTGAAGAATGTGCCCCTGCAACTCTGTCCTGATTTTTTTATTTATTTATTTTTTCATAAAAAAGAATTAGAAAATAGAAATTCAGTAAGTTCCACAGTGTCTGAGCTGGAGTGGGAATCTCATAATTATAACTTAACTCTGTAATGAGTCATGTGTTTTCAGTCTGATAGAAAACCAGTAGAAATAAGACCTTTAACTCTGTTACTGTCCCTGCCTTAAACTCTGCAGGACTCTGTCCATGAACAGAGTGAAACTGGTCTGAGTGGATTTAACATAGGGTGCTGAACCACATGGGGCTGGTTTGCTGTAGTCTCCTAATGACAGTGCACAAATCCTGTATTTTGTGATTGAAGCTCTTCAATAAAGTTTGGATCTCAGCTTTGTAACAGCTGGTGCTCAGGCTGTGAGGACACCAAGCCGATGCTAGACGTGGATGACACACAAATTTACTGTAGATGAAGTCATGAGACGACAGGATGTTTTAGTCTGAAAAAGAAAATGCCTGATCCTTGTAGTTGGGACTCACATAAAACCATGAGGGGATTAGTACTATGTCGGTTTTCTGTTTCTGCTGAAATTGGGAGTGGACTATTTCCTACCACGTGCTCACACATTACCAGATTTATGGCAGGTGATGTCATCGTGCAGAAAGCTGTTAATGTTTTTCCCAATGGGAGTAAATCAATGTATGGTTTCACTCGCTGGGTGAAGGATGGCCTTTAATTTTCTTCAGTGAAGACTTTGAGAAATGCTCTGGTCTGTGGGAAACCTGAAGTGCTTGGATGGATTTGAGCTCTTAAGATGATGATAAATAGTCCAAGGTTTATAGGTCAGTTGTCAACTGAGACGTCAGACCTATAAAACACATTAAAAATCAATAATTTGCAATTGATTCTGATTGTCTTTGCCTCTTTTCACAGCCATGGCACAAGAACTGTTTCCGTTGTGCAAAATGTGGCAAGAGTCTGGAGTCGACTACCCAGACTGAGAAAGACGGAGAAATTTACTGCAAAGGTGAGCGAACGCATCTGATATAGAAGATCCTTTTTTTTAAATGAGGTACAACACAGCGCTTTTTTTGTGATGTTTTCTTGTTTAATTACTGTCTTAATCAAAGACTGACTAATAAAGTGTAAAATAACGTTTGAGTCTTTGCTGAGCATGAGTCAAATAAACCCACTGTGCAGCATTTGCATAGTCATGCAGAGTGATCCAGCAGCAACAAATTGGCTCATTTGACATGGATAAACATTCATTAATGAGCAACACATTGAACATATACAGACATAATTGGCTTAAAATGACTCAGAGAAGTGAGGTCATGCAACATCAACAGCAGCACACCAACATCATGAAACCATGATCATGTCTATTTCCTACTTATTTCTTGATTGCACACATTTATATTCACCCCACACCCCTGAAGGAAAGGTAAGGGGTAGGGGTGTGCGATCTGACGATATTAAACTGAAGAGTCAGAACAGGTAGATGATCTGCCAAAGAGCAGAGATCGTAGAGATCGCCTTTGGTACATTTTATAACTTGTGGTTCTATACTGGTGCAGCAGACATTACCTGACGTCAACCTGACAAACTAGTCATAGTGAATATTAGGGGTAGTGACGTTCTTTCTTATGCCACGACCACACCAAACTCAAATTCGCGCATCGAGATTGCATACAAGTCAACGCAGAGACGCGTTTGGATGCAGATTCGCCCTGGGTGGCACATCGTATGCATTTACTGTGGTGCGTTGGAGTGTCCGGTGTGTTCATTCTGCTTACTTGCTGCAAATACGCATAAACTCTGAGGTTGAAAATAGTGAAATTTTCAGGCGAATTCACGTGAGGCTGTGCCAGGAAAGGCAATCAGAAAGTCCATGAGGGAAACGTTCCATGAGTTAGCCAACTTGCTCAAAAGTATCTGTGCATTCCAGCAACAAATGCTCCCTCAGAACAAGTCTTCAGCACCAGTGGAAACACAATAACTTGAGTTACTCTAAGGCCAGACCCGGTAGACAAAATGGTTTTCTTAGCCTAAATTCTTTGAAGGGAATCTGTCATAATGTCCACTTTTTAAAAGGAGCAGGTTGATATTTGTTGTTGCACTAAGAGATAACCACAGTTTTTCTTTTTTTTTTTTTTTTTTTTTTTTTTTAAGATTTAAGGTCACGATAAAATTTAAATCATGACTTTGTTAATTTTTTTTTAAATTCTGATATATTTTTGCCATATTGCACACCCCTAGCAAGGGGTATACGTTTTTGTTTTGTTTTTTGTTTGCCTGGTTGTCAGCAACTTTACACAAAAACTACTGGATCAATGTCCATGAAATTCTCTGGAAGGTCGTTCAGGATCGATCTCATTATATTTTGTGAATGTAGATCAAGGTCAGTGTCATAAAGAGGTAGAGCAAATTAGGAATGTCCTTTTCATTCCTGCATATTCAATTTTGCATATAGCTTCTTTTTTGCTATGAATGTTGATGTACATTGACATCAGAACCTTGAAGGAGGAATTTAAAGACTGTAGGTCAAAGTTCAAAGCCACAATAAAGGACAAAATTGAATTTTGGATATAACTAGAACTATTCAACTTAGAGACTTCAAGTGAGCACCAACATATTTGTCTTTCAATTCTGCATGTTGTGTGTATAGATTTTGAGCTATTGTTGACCCAAGAGGTCAGGGGTCACTCGGTCAATACCTAAAAAACTAAAATGGACTATAATGGAAAAACGAGTGGAGATAGTCTTAGTTAGTATTACTGTTTAATAAACCTGGCATGAGCTTCAAAATGGCATCATGACCTTTGGGTTTGACTTTTCAAGGTCATAGTCTCACGTTTTGAGAGGGAGATGTTCGAGCTCAAATGTTTTCGAAGGGTGGGGTTTGTTTAAAAAAAAAAAAAAAAAAAAGTTTATCTTATCTTAGATACTTCTATTAAGCTGCGTTTCCACTACATAGTATCGGCTCTACTCTATTCTACTCCAAGACCACATACTATTCCTTGAGAACATTTCTACACAGATACTATCGTTGGACATCATTGTAAGACGCCATCAAGGTCCTGCTGAGACCGAAATGTCTCAACCTCCATGACAGACGATGGTGTAGTTTTTCAGAATGTCATCATTGCGTTGTGGACTGAATTTAACTTACTGTTGTTAACTGTAACCCTCAATCTATTTATTAAATTTTTTTTCAAATGGTGGGTCGCATGTTGATAATGCAATGACGTAGAGACACTTCCATCAATTAGAGTCTATGCTGTTGACACATCTTGTTATAGTATTGTTTGGAACCTCAGTGGAGTAGATAACAAAAATACCATAGGACCAGGTTCTTTTTCACACTTGAAAACCTCCAAAGCGAGTAGAATCGTGTAGAGCTGATACTAGTGGAAACGCAGCTTTAAGTAACACAGATGGGTGATGAATTAAAGGAAAAACCATCTCGGCAGAATAGTTTCAGCACTGCTTCTCATTTATTGGGCAGTTGGTGAACTCTAGAGGAATAAACCTCCTTATTTCAAAAGTTATCCCTCCATTCTGTGTTTTGATAATAGTGGAGAAGAGCGCTGTCATTGCATGGTTCCAAAATCACCATATCACATTACATAGCACAGGACTCACATCAGTTTCATATCCATAAAACCAGCCATTCACTGAGGCCCCGTTCCCTATGAATGAGGGCATTGTCATCCTGAGGGACAACGCTCAGATCAGGTTTTTCACTCCATTTGTCTCTCATAAGTCTGTCCTTGTCAAGGAGCTACAGTGCTCAGCTTAAAGAGGAAAACAGTCCTGAAATCCAAACACAACACTTTGTAGAGTGGTTTTATGTTGTATTGATATTACAAACTCTCAACAGAGGGAAGTTATGTACGAGAACATAGTTCCAGCTATCATGCTACAGTATGTGTGCACACTGTGTCATTCACTGAATAAAGCAGAAACCTCATGCATGTACACCTTTAATATGACGTTAGCAAGTTTTCAAATGAAAAAAATACAGATAAAAATTCATAGCTGATCCAAATGTATGACTTACACTGCAAATATTTTTATATTACCACACTTTTTTTTTCTGATTTCCTGTCCAAATATCTCATCACATTTAAAATAATATATAATCACCTAAACAGTAACTTGTCAGTGAAATATAATACATTGTTTTAAGACGATAAACCTTAAAAATCTTATTTCAAGAAATTGTACTAAGATCGTTTTCATTTGTTCCATTGACAGATTTTTTTTTTTGTTGAATTAAGTTGAGCTTGATACTTGATCTTTTGCTGTTTAGACTTAAAATAAATTACTTGCCTTCAGCCTGCACAGGTGCCAGTTACCAGCTATATGCAGATGATGCAGTTGTTTATGAACCCACCCACACACCAGTGCAGGCTGCTGATGCTTTATCTACATCTATGGTGGGTCTCGGGCAGTAGCTCACTAAAAGCATTTGGTTCTCAACCTTTCAAAAACAGTATCCATGTGTTTTTCTATTAAAAAAAAACAAATAAACATTTGAAACAAACGTTTCATGTCAACTTATGAGATGGAAAAAATACAGACTGTAACTTGGACTGGTACTTGATCTCCAACTTAAATTTGTTAAGCATATAGAGAAAATCGCAAACTGTACAAAATAATTTAAAAGTGTTTAAAATGAATCCAACACTATATACCTAACCAGGCTGCACTGCTGTACATGCATGCTACGATCTTTTCACACATCTCGGACTACATGACAGTTTGGGCTCAAGCCCCTCCCACTGCCACTAAACACATCAGATCACTGTATAATCAAACCCTAAAAACTATGGACAAAAAAACAGTCGTATACCATCGTTACATCCTGAAAAAATAACATTTACTAAGCTTTGAAATCTTTAGTGATGTATGCCTCCTCAAATCCATGTTCAAATGTCTAAACTTCCTAGCCCCTGAGCCTCTTTGACAATTTGTGGAGAGACAGAACAACAAGAAGCTACTTAAACCAAAACTGTAAAATCCCATTCTGCAGAACAACATTTGGACAGTCAGCTTTATCCTATAAGAGCTCGAAACTCTAGAGCACTGCCACTGGAAAAGACATCTGTAGATTGTGTATTATGTGTAAAAAAAAAAAAAAAAAAAAATGTTTAGGTGAGTGAATATTTTATACTACAAAGATCTTTTAGCTGAGTTTTTATATAGAACAGTTTTTGGTTTTTTTTTCCTTCTTTCCGATTTTCCTTTCATATAAATTGTATAGTAATCTACTGTAGTGTTGTAGAAAAGCCCAGCCAGGGACAGGAGTTGATAATTAGCACAAGCTATAAACTCTATATGCATCACATCAGCTGCAACTCTGTAAATATGTTTGACTGCATTGTCCAGGTCAAGTAAATAAATAATTTGAATTTGCTCAGAAAGTTTGGAAAAATACAAACAGACACCTTTGGCACAGGAACTAATTTTGCCAAAATTTTTATTTCAGTCAAAAATGCTGAAGTAAAGATTTTGGGATACTTGGCTAAAATGTATATTTTAGGGAGTAGAACACTGTAAACTGAAATAAACTATAGAAACAAATGTTTTAAAAATGCAACAAAGTGGACTTTCCTAACCTTCTTTAGACAAAACTAAATGAGCTGCAGGTGCAACCCCCCCCCCCCCAAAAAAAAAAACACAAAATTGGATTAACAGGCTCATGTGGATGAGCTGCAAAACACATGTACAGGATCCTGCACCACATCTTTAGTTAAACTATATGAGGTGCACTGCAAAAAATCTAAATCCGACGAAGTGTATTTTTGTCTTTTCAGGTCAAAATATCTCATCACACTTCAAATAAGACATAATCACCTAAAGAGTAACTTTTCAGTGACGTATAAAGAACATATTTGTAGACATTAGATCTAGAAAAACATATTTTAACAAATCTTACCAAGATAATTTTCCATGTTTTTTTTTTTCCCCAGTGTACTAGTGGAGTGTTTCCCAACCAGTGTCCCATGGCACATTAGTGTGCCCTGAGAAATCATCAGGTGTGCTGTGAAAAATGAAGTCATTTCATTTTTTTGATACTGAGTGACTAGCGTGACTATAGATGTATACAACAGCACACAATACTGATCCACTCAGAGCTGTTGAGCTGCAGCTGTCTTTCTTAAATTCCTGTAGGAGTATCAGCTTTGTGTTTAACTAAATGGGCTCGAGTTTTGCACTCAATACGTAAATCAAGACTAGATTTGCAAATATACTTTTTGTGAGGTTTTTCTTTGGTAGTGTGCCTTGTAATGTTTCTAATGTTAAATATGTGTTGTAGCTCAAAAAGGTTGGGAAACACTGTACTAGTGTAAGAGTGTGAATGTGAGGCCGACCTTGTAAAGAGCTTTGGGCATCATGAAGGTGTAGAAAAAGGAATGTATAAGTTCAGTCCATTACTATTTACCAAGATTTTCCAGCTCCATTGTCTAAAAATAAGTTCTTATATGGCACTGAAAAGTTACTCTTCAGTTGAGTATGTCTTCTTTTAAATGTGATGAGATATTTGGACTAGAAATGAGGAAAAATACACTTGGTAAGGTTTAGATATTTTACAGTGTGTGTTGTTTTGGCTGGATGACAGCAAACAGATCTGCTTACTGTCCACTGAACTCCATCAGGAATAAACACTCCTCCACTGATCAGCACAATGAGACATGATGGTTCTTCTAAACAGGAGACACGCACGCACGCAGAGGTCAACGGGTGGATGTTTGCTGAATATCACAATGAAACCTTGTCCTGATGAGCAGGAATGTTGTGTTTCAGCACCAAACCCAAACAGACCGCTGGTATCAAGCTGCGGTTTTTCCCTCGCGATGAGCGTCCTGAGTGTGTGTCAGCAGCAGCTGGATGTGCTTAGTGGGTCCGATCGTGATGGCAGATGTGTGACACTTAACAATAGGAAGCTAAAGTAGTTTATATTTAAGAAGGCACAGAGAAAACCTCCACTTCATGGTTTGTTTGTTTTTTTCTTTTTTAACTGCAAACTGAGTAGTGAGATAATTTTCAAACTAACATGTTCCTGTGAGATGAGTGGAAAGTGTCTGTGCACCCACTGAACTCACACAGGTCATGTTACTGAGCCTGAACCTTTCACAAGAACACAGCAAGGAAACACTTGAACCAATCACACAGCTGCTTCAGTTCCAGAATCAGATCCCAGATCACTGTTTTTTGTCATTGCCATATTTTTCATTACATTTTACTCATCAAATGAATAAATTTTCATCTTTACAGACTCTTTTTTTGACAGAATCCAGCAAATTGTGCTGTAAATTAGATTATATGAGGCCCAACCACCTGGTGATAGCTCAGCAGTTACAGAAGTTAACAAAAATAACCTGGTGTGAGTGAGTGTGTGTGAAACAGGACCTTTTTAATAAGATAAGTCATTCAAAAACTACTAACACAGTGGTTCCAAACCTTTTTTGGCTCATGACCCCATTTTCACATCACAAATTTCTGCTGACCCAGACATTCAAAATGGAGGATTTTTTTCTGGCTAAAATATATTTGCTTGGATCATGTAATAATTTGTCATACTATGTTGCAAATAAATGTTAATTTTCATGCATTTAGTTTATATAATCTTATGGATGGAGGCAGAAAAGCCAGGTGTAGATTACTGTACAAAGTGAGGATTTTATTTTCCTTGGTCAGTATATGTACAGTCAGTCCAGGTTGTACAGTTAATACTGAACAAACAATAACTCAAATTATAAATTATGAAAAAACTGCATCTGAGACTGACCAAACTTTCCACCTCTGAAAGATACAGTGACCAACTAGTCACAGCTGGGTATTTTATAATGTATTTTTCATATGTCTGTTCCCTCACAGTTCTTTGGATAAAACAGGAAATTTTGGCACATACAAATTTAAAAGTCTGACCTCCTTTCATTTTATGGACTGTACCCGTCCTCTTTCCTCACTACTCATTGGACTGACATATTGTAATTATAACTGTGTATGGACTGGCAGTATTGAAGTTTTTGTTTGACACGTGTAGGCCAATGTTCTGTTTGAGATGACTGCATGGTATTTGTACCTGTGCCTTATGTTGACAAGTTTCCAAAACAAATTGTTTAAAATATCACTAAACTCTTCAATATAACTTTTCTCATCTTCCACAGCGTGTTACGCCAAGAACTTCGGACCCAAAGGTTTCGGTTACGGCCAAGGAGCCGGTGCTCTGGTCCACGCTCAGTGATGCCACACAAGACACACACACCTTCACACTCTTAACATCAACTCCACTTTTTTTTTTTTTTTTTTTTTTTTTTTTTAGCTCTTGTCTTCTTCTTTAGATGATGAAATACTCTTTACAAATAAAAACATGACCAAACACTGAATGTGTACTGTTTTGTAATACACTAAGCCCTGCAGATGTGTGAAGAAGAGAGAAGAAATCAGTCTGATCCATCGACTCCTCACATTTGACTGTATTTTATTATTAAAGCCATTAAAACGGAACCATGCCCATATGTTTACATCTGAAGCGGAGTTACAGTGATGTCTGAGGGTGGGCAGAGAGGCACTGGAGATGATTATGTGCTTTTTTTTTTTTTTTTTTTTTTTCTTTCATTATCCCACGTGGTGTTGTGAGGGTTGGGGGGGTTGGGGTAGTGGATTAACAACTCTGAAGCTGCTGGAAGAACTTGAAATGGCTCCGAGTTCGAGTCGTGGTGCGGTGAACTCTGCCCTACAAAAACATTGTCATGTGGAAAACACTGAAAGGGCCTGAAATTTGCCACCTGATCATTTGTATCTATTTATTTATTTTTTGTTGCAGATATGAAAACGTACAGCCAAATTGTGACCTTCGACCTTTAAAAGCATATGAAAGTTAGTGGCTGGGGTTGGTCTTTGTAGGGCAGTGGTGACATCAGTATTGAACAGGCCTGATGTGTTTAAAGGGGATAGGGAGTGAAATGTGGAATAATGACGATGACATAACCGTCCCCTTCTGATGATGCAAACACGAGGCCCAAATTTAAGGAGGCTCTAATATAATACAACCTCCCTTTATCCTTAAAACTATTGTATGATCACATTTCAGCTTTTAGAAAAAGAAAAACAAAAATTGGCATCTGCCTTAGTTCTCTAGTGTCTTTGCTTTACACTTTGTACATCCAGTGGTATAACAAACCCAGCAATATATGACGTAGAAAAGAAACCCTTTAGGATGACTACAGAGTCCACAAGCATGAAACATTCAGATATATTACACACTTGCACAGGAGGGCCCCCTGATTTAGAAATCTGAAGACCAAAGACGACGTCCACTAAAAGATACACACTGGATTGAAGGAAAAAAGGAAATGGATTCAAAAGCAAAAAAAACAAACAAAAACCTAACAAGACAAATGAACGTAATGCAGAAAAAGTACTTGCAAATACTTAACATTCACTATATACAGACACGTGGCTTGCCGGGCTGTCACCATGGTAACTCAGATGGTGATGGGTCGGATCAACAGGACAGTAAAAGCCCAGCTGTCCCAAGCATCGTACATGCAGTGGAGGTGTTCTTTAGAAGGGGGGAAATTTTGGGGTGTTGGCGGGGGAGGGCGTTTAGGGGTTAAAATGCCTATAGACAGCAGTGTCGGACATCACTAAAAGCTACAGTCATACACTTGGAGTATAGTCACTTAATTTTCTTCGTTCCGTTTAGTTGGAAGAAATCCCCAAACTGAGAAAAAAATAAAATAAAGAATAAATAAATAAATCAGGCGCACCTTTGACGTACACTGAGGGGGGGAAAAAAAGAGAAAACAAACAAAACCAAAAGTCACTTATTACAGATATTTCAACGTTGTTTTATGTACAGATGCACATTCTTTACATCTCAGTCCATCATGCTGCTGTGGAGTCGACTGCACGGGCATCCAGACAGGAAGTGATGAGTCAATTAGACAGACAAGCACGTCCTCTTCCTTTCTGTAAACAATGGAAGCATCGGCACAGCTGGGCCCTTCAGTTCAATAACGGCAGAGAGAGAGAGAGAGAGAGAGGAAAACAAAAAAATAAACAACCTAAAAACAAGATCAGTGCAATATCGGAGGCAGACGAAAGACACAAAACAAAGATGACTTTTTTCATTTACAGCTTTTGAGAAAAAAAAAAAAAAAACACGCACACGGAATGAACCTTTCTTGTAAACTCAAACCATTTCCACGGTCCGTCTGCAGCCTTAGATTGTTTTGTTTTTTTCCTGTTATACTTGATAATAAATACATTTCTTGTACCTGTCTACAGTTTCCTACTTTAGTTCTTGGGCTTCAATGTCAACCAGCTCACAGGTACATCTGTAAGAGCTGAACTCGTAAAAACATACTCGGCTAAAATGATGTAAAATGTAAAAATGATGATGTGCTAGAACATAGTTATTCATCTATAAATAGTTTTAAAATAAATATACCTGTATCACATTGTCTGTAGGAGATTTTCAGTCATGTCTACAGTGGTTGCAGCTGAAGAAGCCCCGGGTGATCCTGCATTAATACTGCATGAAATGAGTACTCGGGGTGGGGCTGGGGGGTGTTAAAAACAAAACAAAAAAACAAACAAAAAAAAAAAAAAGTCCTCTACAATTTCATTCAGCATGATTTGCGCAATTAAATGGGACTTCTCCAGCGGCTCCGCCTGTAATCAACACTTTCCTCTGACAAGTTCAACAATGTGGGCGAACCCTCATCAGGTCAACTCCAAATTATCACGGTGCAAAATCAAGACCATAAAACAACATTCCCTTATCTTGAACATAGAAAAACAAACAAACCATGGATTTAAAAAGAAAATAAAAGTTAAAAAAATGTCCTTCAGCTTCCACGGCCGCTGCAGTCATCGCAGGAACAGCGGAGTTCATGACCAATGGAAAAAAAAATAAAAAAATACATACAGGGCACATCAACAGGGACACCATAAATAAGGGTTTTAATATAAAGAGGAAACGAGGGAGGGGGTGATACTGCCGTTTGATGGCACCGCTGTCTCTGCAGCGTCGCGTATCCAGTACAAACAACGGGAGAGCGTTGTTTCGGGTAATCCTCTTGTCCGTCGCCCTCTCTCCTCTCCGTCTGTGCCTGGCAGCAACGCACTGTCCAAAGGGCTTGGGGAGAAGAGACGAGGAGGAGGGGTCGGAGAGCAGTGACGGTACAGTAATGGGTCTGATGTCGTAGAATAGTAATATTAGTAGCAATAGTAGTAAAGGTGGTAGTGGGAAGGCTGTAAGGGAGTGGAGTGGGGCGAGGGGAGGGGAGGGGGTGGTGTTGCCCTGTAACAGCATGCGAGTCCTGGCTGATTTTTTTTTCTGAAGTCATTTGATCAGTGAGGGAGGGATGGTCCAAAAAAAAAAAGGAGGAAAAAAAAAAGCGAGCCCTCCGGAGAACAGCGTTGCTCCGATATGAACGCCTGAGGGGAGAGGGCGGGAGGGGAGGGGAGGGAATCCCCCGTCCAAGCTTCCTTCCTCCCCCTGCTCGCCGACCCACCCCTTGCCTCTTCGTACTCCTCGTCTTTCTCCTGGTCCTCTACACCAGCTGATAGCCAGATCCAGACGTCTGGTCATATTCTATTGTGTACTGCGTGGTCCAGTCCACCGTCACGGGCCGCATCAGACCGCAGCAGCGGATCTCGAAGAAGTCGATGAGGTTCCGGACACAGCCGTGGCTGCAGCGGAGAGAGGGGAAACGTGACGGCATCAGTACCAGCTGAAGTTAAAAATATCGATCTTACCAAGTGGATTTTTCTCATTTGACATAATATGACCTAAAGAGTCATATTTTAGTGAATATAAGAACTTAACTTTAGAAAATAGATTTGGAAAAGCTTATTTCAAGAAATCTTAAGAAAATTTGTACTTATTCCATTGACAATCTTTTTAACCTAATTCCACCACCTGTTAGTGATATCTTCAGTAAAACTAAGCTAATGCTGTCTGAGGCAATGGTGAGGGGCATATCCTTGAATGCCCCCAAACCTTAGTGATGTCAGGCTGTGAGCCATTCCCAGGTCATGACCTTTCATTTGGACTTAATTTGAAGTCAACCAGTCATATTATTCCATAGATATGAACAAAATCCAAAATCAAATCAGTTCTTCCTAAGGATCATATGAAAAACATGGACCCAATATTTATCAAGTTATTACATTAACACAAATTATATTTGATGGCAGTGGTTGGACCAAAAACATAACATCCCCAAAGCTGTTCAGGGATATAATAATCCATTGTCAGACAAACAAAATGTCAAATCTAGATTTTAAAAGAACCAGAGGAAACTTTTGAGTTCTTCTAAATCACAGAAGAAATCAAGCAGATAGGAGTTTAAACCACTGTTCTGGACTTTTAAGAATTAAATAACTATTAACATTTTTTAAATCTTGGTTTTTTTTACCCTGACTCATCCTGATATCAAGCCATAATTGTTTCTTTTAATGTCAACTGTACGTGTAATATTGTAATAATGTAGTCACTTCTGCTCTCATATAGACCAGAGGTCTTCTGGACCCACTGTCCTGCATGTATTATTAGTCACCCTGCTCCAACACCTGATTCAAAGCAGTGGCTCGTTATCAGGCTTCAGTAGAGCTTGATAACGACCTGATCATTTGAATCAGGTGTGTTGAAGCAGGGTGACATCTAATACACGCAGGACAGTGGGTCCAGAAGACCAGGGTTGATTTAGACAAAACCCTTAAATGATGTCACTGTGTTTCTGCAAAGGTAAGATGAGATGATTTACTTGAAAGGACTTTCGATGGACGTGGCTGTGACTTTAAAGTGCTTGTATCTCCGAGCGTTCATCCTCTCGTTGGTTGTGATTCCCAGAGCGGCAATCTGTGAGACATAAGGAACATTTCATCAATTCGGGTGTTAAAAAACCCCCACTGAAATTCAGATTGGAAATGGAATGGAAAACATTCAGGTATTAAAACTCTCCATTTGTGATAGTTGTTTCCTGGAGGTGAAGCCATAGGTACCTGATAAAGTTGACACATGATGAGCACAGCGACCCACATGAAGTGGAAGATGCTATTGAGGAACATCCAGAACATCCAGGGGGAGCAGGAGGCAATCTGGGTCAGATAGAGCCAGAACCCGTCCTTTGCGTAACTGGTGGCACAGTGGATTCTCCAGTCTGGAGGAAATGACACAACCAGGGTTAGCAGAGGAACAAAGAGGGAACGTGTGCTGAGAGATTCAATACTGTTCTACTCACAGGAGATGCAGCCGTAAATCATCCAACAGATCATACAGAGCAGAAAGAAGAGATAACCCATGAAGTAGCGGTGATTCCCACTTCCTGTGGAGGAGAAATGCACCATTCTTATCAACACACGCTCTGTCCAAAAGCCTGTTCCTACCACTACAGGACATGATTCAGACTCTTTCCCTGAAATCCAAGACTTTCCAGGACATTTTCAGCTGCTACACAGACAAGTTATCATGTCATACACTAATCCAGGGGTCTGCAACTCCAGTCTTATAGAGCTACAGTCCTGAATGTTTTAGGCGTATCTCTCTTCCAACACACCCGATTCAAATGATCAGCCTATCATTAAGCTCTACAGAAGGCTCACAATGACCGGAAGAGGGAAACATCTAAGGCTACGTCCGCACGAGTTCGATACAGGTTTAGTTTTGAAATTATATGGCTTGTTGGAGTTCACCTCCATTATAACACAGAGCATAATTAATGATAATAATAGAAACACAAAGAAAGGAAAATATAATTATTCATATGATAATAAAGATGCAAACATAACAATTTTGGGATTACACAATTCACTTTCACAATAATTTGAAATAAATGCAATTACTGTGCATACATCTAGATTGTTTCTAGTCAGTCAACTCAAAAGAACCCATTTAATTGCTTTTTCCACATTATTTTTTCCCCGGTGGTCTTTTAGTATCCTCTCATTGCCTGGCGATTGACTTTTGTTCAGATATGATTATCGGTAAGTTCCTGGTAAATTTAAGTCAAATGTGTTTTGACAAATAATGGTGAGTAAATGGCATTTATATTTGTGCTCTGTGGTTCATATCAATAGATGCTTCAACATGCATACTGTATGTATACAAACAAAAAAGTGATATAAAACCTTAATTTCATCTTATAAAACATTATTATGACAGCCCTTGGAGCAGGTTAGTGTTGAAGTAACCCTGTGGTTATCCATCAAAAATACAAATGATCATGCAGATGTGTGCAAATGAAGGAGCTTTAACGGCCGCAGAGATGGAGCAGAAGAGCTGCTGCATTCATCCACGTTAACAAGATAGGCTTTGTCCTTGCCCCCTCAAGTGGAGTTTCCATTCCTGTATTACAGACCTAATCGAAGGTCTGCAGTTTGTGTGTCCTAGTTTTAGAAGCACAGGTGTTCAACATTCGGCCCGGGGGCCAAAACCAGCCCACCAAAGGGACCAATCCGGCTCCTGGGATGAATTAACAGTCAAGTGTGTCAAAATCATTTTCAATCTTAAGTGGCTTAGACTAGTAAAATACTATCACTAATTAAATCTTTTGTCTTTATTGATCTGATGTAATCTGTAAGTTGTAATGCCAAACATTGGAAACAAATCTAAATCTCACCAAGTGTATTTATCTCAGCTCTCATCCAAATATCTCATCACATTTAAAATAAGCCAATCACTGCAACAGCAACTATTCAGTGAGATATAAGAACGTATTTTTAGACAATAGATATGGAAAATCTTATTTCAAGAAATGATACCAAGATTATTTTCAATTGTTCCACTGGCAGATTTTATAGTTTGAATTAAGAAAAAAAAATGTACCACTGGAATAAATGAAAATTATGAGATATTTGGACTAAAAATGAGAAAAATACACTTGTTAAGATTTAGATTTTTGCAGTGTATGTGTAAGTTACAAGTTAAAGCATAATATTGTTAAAACTGAAAATCTTCAAGACATTTCAGGTTGTTGACATTTCGAAGGGAACTTTGTAGATGTAAACACAGTCAATAATGTCATTTTACTTATTTCACTCTTATTGTCATGGTCTGGCCCACTTCAGATCATATTGGGCTGAATATGGCCCCCGAACTATAATGAGTTTGACAACCATGTTTTAGAGGGTTACCATGTTAAAAGCACACACAGATTCATACTCTGAATGGGGCTATCATTTTGGCTTGTTAGATGAAAGCTCCACAGGGTGCATTTCAGAGCTTCTTCCAGACTTGAGGTCAGCACTCTAACCGAACCATGTCCAAGAAGGAGATACCCGCTGTTTGTTCAGAGTTTCCTCACTTTAAAGCCTCATCCTGACCACCACCTCCATGCCTTCCTCCTCACACTTCTGTGTTCACTCATTTCCTCTAGTCTGTATTGTATTGTACCCTGTCTGTGTGTCACATCTTAGCATTCTTCATTTGCTTCACACTTCAAAAATCGAAATCTTACAAGTATATTCTTCTCATTTCTAGTCAAAATATCTCATCACACTTAAAATAAGACATACACATCTACAGAGGAACTTGTACAGTGAGATGTAACAACTTATTTTTCAACAATGGAGCTGGAAAATCTTATTTCAAGAAATCCTGCAAAGATAATTTTCACTTGTTCCCTTCCCTTGATTTTTGTTAAATTCAAGCAAAATATCTGCCAACAGAACAAGTGAAAATCTTATTTTTTTGGAAATATTTTCAAGTTCTATTTGTCTAAAAATCAGTTCTTATATTTCACTGAAAAGTTCCTCTTTACGTGATTATGTCTAAATTAATGTTATGTTATATTTAGATAGAAATGACAAAAATACACTGAGTAAGATTTTTATTTTTTTCCATTATTTATATATATATATATATATATATATATATATATATATATATATATATATATATATATATATATATATATATATATATATATATATATATATATATATATACACACCTCAACATAAGCTGAAAACACACTGGTTAAGTTGATACAAAACCCACAACTCTGTATCTTGGCATAGAAATGAAAAAAGTTTCTGGGATGCATTTTACTGTGACTGCTGACAAATCTGTGGGTTGTTTACGTACCAACACAGTTTCCCACCCAGGGACAGTGGTGGTCAAACTTGGCGATGCAGCGGTTGCACACGGCACAGTGTTTGGACCTGATGGGCTTCCGTATCTGAAGGACCACACATGCTGAGTGTTAATAACTGACTGTTGTATGCCACTGTCATATCTGTGTTCATGAATGACTTCCTTTACCAAACAGGTGCTGCAGAATATGCTCAGATCCAGGCTGCCTGTCTCTGCCAACTCCACAATTGTCTAGAGGAGGGAAACAACAAACAGGATATGAGGATGTAAAAAAGACAATGCAGAAAAAATGAATGAACTGACAAGTTCCTCCTCCTCCTCCAGGGACGGTTTGGCACTGGAACAAAACATCTACTGTCAGCTTTTGAGCTGAGGCAGGATCTCTGACTCTGTGATTACAATAGAGGCTTCAGTAGTTTACACTAAGGCAGATGAAGGCTAGTATGGGATACGGTTAGGTTCTGTTTGTAGGTAAAATGCTGCAAAGTTTTAGAAAATAATTTAAGACAAGGGATGCTTCTCTGCACAAATAAACCAATGGGGACAAAAGGCTAATTAAAACTCCGGGAAAAGAACAGCATCCTCTGCAGCAAAGAAGAGCTTTGTGTTCTTTGATCTGAAGCCTCAACTGTGGTCGGTCCTACACTAACAATGCAGGATAAATTTATCTCATCATCAATCACTGGATGGAGAAGTGGACTCTGTAAGAAGCACAATCACTGTTGTGCTCCATCAGAGTGTGATAATGAGGGCTGGAGAAGCTGGACGATGAGTGGGCAGCAGGCCAGAAAATGGGCCGCGGCCTCTGCATTGTACTCAAACACAGTTTTCTGCTCTGACTGGGAAACAGTCACAGCTGATATAACATTAAATGTATGAGAACACAAAGTGTATTCACATATGTATACACTTAGAACAAAGCAAAGGAAGATCTCATTGAATAATTTCCTCTGTTTACCTTTTTCTTTTGCTCCTCTGAGGCTTTGATGATACCTGGGTCTGACTTCCAGGACTTGCCAAAGTTGTAGAACAGGGCCAGAGTGTTGATCAGGAAGGGCACGTGGACAGTAGCGAATGGTAGATGTACAACGAGGTTAAGGAAAAGGCACAAACAAGGATAAGGATAATGACAATAACAAGGAACTAACCAGATGAAATAGCAGTAGGTACCTTTCTTTAAGCCCTCCAATGATATGCTTTGTAGCCATTTCTTGAACATTTACAACAATGACATCTATGTTCGCTACATTTATTTCTCAACTCAACTAAATGGCAGCTGAAGTGACTGAGCTGCTGATTCACCGGCCACTTCTGTGACCCAGAGCAGAGGGCTCGTCTCATCTCTCAGACTTCACTAGGTGGACCTGTCACAACAGCTCGCTGTGACTCGGCTTTGGTCCAGGCAGAAAAACCAGCTGTGTTTTTTTATGAGTGAGGCAGGGTTTGACAGAATGCTGGAATGAGAAGAAGAGAAACAACAGTAGCCATTCTCACACTTTTCTGGGTCAACAAGGTCAGAAAAATACCAGCCTGTTCTTTGCAAGGGACTGAGAAGGAAGGTTTACAGCAGCTTGTAATGTTCATATAAAGGCATTTTATCGTTACGGTCCAGACTAATGAAACCCTCTGAAACTAGTGAAAAACAGACAGACACAACTATGGGCAGGAAAACATTTGTAAATGTGTATGATTGAGGATCCAGGATCTTGTCAGACTGAGTGGTTCAGTAAATGGACAGATAGAACATGCTGTATATTTACCACATGTTTATCACACACATACACTGCAAAAATCTAAATCTTACCAAATGCATTTTTCTCATATTTAAAAAAAATACAGTCACCTAAAGAGTAACTTTGCAGTGACATATAAAAACTTAATTATAGATAATAGATCTTGGAATTCTTATTTCAAGAAATCTTACCACGATCATTTTCAATTGTTTCATTGGCAGATATTTTTTTGTTTAATTCAAGATTTTTTTTTTCAAATATTTTTGAGATTATTGTCAAAAAATTGTTTCTTATATCTCACTGGAAAGTTACTCTTTAGGTGATTATGTCGCATTTTAAATGTGCTGAGATATTTTGACTAGAAATGGCTGATGTGCCATTGAGCAAGGCATTTAATTCCCGCCAACTCCACCCCTGCCCCATTTGGGTGCCTGATTTAGCCAGTCCACTGTTCCTAGCACCTAGATGCATCTATCTAGTGATGGGTTAAGGGTAGAAGACACATTTCAGTGTGTAGTGCATGTTTAGATGTCTGAAACTACTAAGAAAATGCAAATTCCATTCTATTCTATTCAGATAGTGTGTAAATTTCTGAGGTAAATATGATGCACCATAGTCAGATTGAATTCATGTCCAGTACATGACTAAAATAACGTTTTCTAGATTCTTCATGGTTTTAATTCCATCCACACATTGACTGCTGGAAATACATTTACAGTATGCCTTTTCCCTTTTAGCAGAGAGTAAAATATGATCTGGGCTTTGGTGATACAAAGGGGATCATGGTCACACTGCTCCACCCAAGTCATTTGATCTGACTTGAAGCACAGGCCTGGGGATGGTAATGAGCTCAGAAAGTAAGGTAAAAGTTGCCCCTGAACAAAATGGTGCGACAGACGGCTGTGTGAGTAGGAGGTGAATGGAAGAAGTAAGAGTCGAAAATAAAAGGTTCAGCCAAAGACGTCATTTCACAACTGTTCACTCCATCAGGTCAGGAGGCTTTCAAACCAGATGTTGGAATCTTTCAAATCGTGACAAAAAATTTAAGTTCCTATTTTCATTTCCAGATCCGAGGTTAAAAGAAGTTCAGTGTGTCTTCATGCATGTCCAAAGTGGGGAGCTTGATCACTAAAAACCCTGCTGGGCCTTGGCACACAGTTTATATGAACAGGCTCTGAGGGTCCGAGAGAAAAATGGTTGACACTTGTGAACGAAGCACACAAAGGACAACACTAGAGGAGGTTGGCCATTGGACACTTTATAGGTTGCGGTATCAATAAAATACTTGAGAGAAAACTAAGTGCTGTTAAACCATCAATTGAACAGTGGCACCATGTGTTTGAGTTAAAGCAACCACCCCAGTCAAGCACAGCTCATAATTTCCATATCACCCAATTTGAATAAATGAATGAGATTAGAAACGCGCAAAACTATATCAGAAAGTGTTGTGACTTCACAGCAGGTAGTTTACATCCACATCACTGCAGCAAATGCCCATGTTCTGTCTGAAACAGGAAACGGCTCACCCTGTATTTGACAAGGTGGGGAAAGACACCAGTACCGGAACAATGTTGATTGTCTTAATGACAACCTGGAGATCTGGAGGGCAAAGAGAAGCTTGAAATAATTTGTTTTGCATGTTTCTGCGCAAGAAAAGACGTGTTTGTACTCAAAGGGGAATGGTTTTACATGATGAATACACATGTAAAGCCCTGCATGCAGTGTGAGGGGTGGCAGAAGGAGGGATGTGATTGGGTATATCAAGGTTGCACCTTCTATCTATTTATTCTATCTATCTATTTCTCAATCAGATGGAAAAATAGTTCAAAACAGATCTCTGCAAAGGAAGTGCATAGAAAACCCATTAAAATAACTCACTGAGGCCCTTAGAGGAAACTTTCCCTCCTCAAAAAGCTTGGGTCACAGTCATCATCGTCTCACATTAAAGGAGCAATGAAGCAGAAAATTAAAAGCCCTCAACAAACAAGAAGCCTGATCTCACCTCCTGCAATTAGCAACTTCCGAACAAAAACAGTTCTTCCACAACCACAAAAACAGGGAGAGCAGCCATGGCAAGGCCAACAGAAACTCTGTTTCGCCTTGTCAGTGGCCTTCACCCAGGAGCTGTTATCTGCATCCTGTGTGCACACATATAACATGCTCCCATTCACTCTTGTCGGCCCAGGTTCATTCTTATGCATAACTTCTATTTGATAACTGTTATTTCCATTTGTCATTTCCTCTTTTCCACACCATCAAAGCTATGAAACTAAACTTTCCCCAAATCAAAAGCTACAGAAAGCAAGGCAATCTGTTCTATAGCCAATATTTTATTTGGCTATGACTTTTATTTAGCCACTTTTTAATTTAGTCTTGCTTCACATCACATCTACCAAATATATTGGCAGTCATTGCACATGCTTTTCTCCATTGTGTTATAAATTCTACCATAACAAATAAATGATTGGCCTGTGTGAATAGGCTTGTGTTCCAACTGCAGGGCTATGAACTGTCTTTTCTCCAGTGTGTGCATGGGTCTTCCAGCTACTGTATGCTTCACAAACAAGTGGATTGTGGGTTAAAGACAACTAAAAGGACACTGTTATGTAAACAGTACAGTGGATCAGTCACAGTCAAATTGGGAAAGCAGTAAAGTGGATCAGATGGAGGTTAGTATTCATTCTAATATCTTACCAGTGAATACATTCAATTGAGTACAGTGAGAAAGAAAAGGATATCATTCCAAAACCAATAGAACCAGGTGCTGTACATCCAGAACTTGGTGGCCAAGTAGATTCCTAGAGGAAGAGCACTGTGCATGGAGTGGTCGAAGAAAGCCCTGTGGAACACAAGTGTAAGGGGTTATGACCCTGCCCCCCCCAAAGGGGAGGAAAGGGGTATTGTTTTTGGTTTGCTTTGTTTCTTTGTTTGTTAACACTTTAGTAGCAAAACCATTGGTTGAATTAATACCAAACTGGGTTTACAGTGACCCCAGAATAAATGTCATTACACTTGGGGAAAATTAGGTAAAAGGTTACATTATTTATGACATTTTTAAATCTTGCAATAAGTTACAATATGTGTAAGGAGCAGGATTTGTTGTGCCTGGCACCACTTGTTGCATTATGAAATGTGACCTGATGACTTCTCTCTTTTTTTCCTACTTGCTTGCTACTTTGTCAGTAAAGTCCAACTCAAAAAGTGAAAGAGGGTTGTGATTAATAGTGCATTTTCTGCAGTTGCATCAAGATGAGTATCACTACAATGTACAGTCGCCATCACCTGTTGTAGTCGTGCGGTTAACCCCCCCCCCAACCGGAAACAGCAGTGAAGACTGGAAAAAAACTAATTCTCAGCTCCTGTTACAACTACACTTCTTGCTCCATCCGTAAAAGCATTGTGAGACTATGATTTGATGCAGTTAAAGGTTTAAAAAAAGATTAACTCTCTCGTTTGTTATCAATCCATGGGATTACAAGAGGTTCTGGCAGAACTCCTTCTCCAGACTTGAGACCAGTACAAGCCATGGAACAATTCCATCAGTTTAAATCCAGGTGGACCTCAAAAGGTGTCATACATATAGTCTGGGGATAAGCAGGCTAGTCTAGTAGTAGTTGAGACAGCCCGGAAAATAAAGGCAATGGGTTTTTTTCTCTGCTGATTTACCAAGTCCATCTGTGAATGGGGGATCATAGATTTGTCTCTTAACATCAACTAACAAAGTGATACTGAGCAAGGTGCTTGGCCTTGGATTTGTATGAGTAGCTAGTAACCACACGTTTAGTTTGTTAACCTTTTTAAATGCATGTGAAAAATCCAGCTGGTGGTTGTACATCCCTTATCAGGGTTAGTAAAAAAACAAACAAAAAAAGTCAAAACAAGTATGATGATGATGACAGGAATCTGTTTTTGTGGTTGACCCTCAGGTTCGGTGACAGGCATTTCTGTTGTGGCCGTTTTAACGTTTGGATCAACAACATGTGTATTTACACTATTATTCTTCTATAGCTTGATTGCTCACTTTCTCCTATGAGTTGCTTTGGACAAAAGCATCTGCCAAATGCATAAATAAATGCAAAAAACCCCCCAAAAAACTGTAAAAATCTGTAAAGTGTATGACAACATATGTGCCACATTTGCCCTATTCTAATACTGGAGATCAAATGAAGACCTGTTAAAACCTGCTGCATGTATAATATACATTAGACCACTTTCACTGCACTGCAGACCAGAGGCTGTGATGGAGCAGTCAGACAGCAGAAAAAATAAATCAAATTCTCACCTAATGATACAGCTGAGCAGCTGGACTGATGTGTAATCTAAGTTTCACCAGGTAAGTATTCAAAGAATTTCAGTAAATCTACAGCTCCCAGTGAGACACGTATGTTACAGCAGTCACAGTGATAACAGTAGTGAGAGGTACAACAAACCACACCAGCAGGACCACATGGAAGCACTAATGGGGTTCAAAGAGGAGAGAGTGTGTTCAAAGAGTGTGTTGCTACATGGTGCGTAATAGAAACCATGTGTATGATTGTCTACATTATATACACCAATAAACCTGTATTCAGACTGATAATTCAAGTAAGTTAATCATAGTCAACAGTCCATTTAGTGTCAGAATAATAAAAACTGACTTAATGCATATTAATATTTTACAGTACTCAAAAGTTGTAACTTGACATAAATAAAAACAAGTTAAAGTTTATTTTAAAAAAAAAACCCAAACAAACCTGTAATGGAAAGTCCCATATTTAAAATGTACTAAAATACACATTCATCTATTTCTCACTTTCTCACATTCCCAGTAGAGTAAATTATCATTTATGTGATATCAATGCGTTTCTGTAACATACTTGGAGAGGAACTGCACAGCGATCCAGACACCAACATACATGATGCCCTTGATCAGCCACGAATCAATGTCCAGGTCAGCGATGAAACCCACGAGCCAGATGACCACAAAAGGTGTTCCCAGCATCACCTTCTGTCTGAACTCCTGCAGGAGGGGGAGGGGAAGCAGGAGACCAGGCAATGGAGAGCAGAAAAAAAAGAGCTGCTGGTTTAAGGGCTTACTTTGGACACAATAGTGGAGAATTCACAGCTTCAATGAAGTTTGATTTTACTGCCTGTATAATTATTTGTTATATATTACAGTATTACATTACATTGTTTTGTTGGCTTTCAGTTCAGGGAGATGAAAATGAAAAAATATTGGAGAAAGTCATTTCAAGTGTTGTGTGCGATTCTACCGACTAGTACTGGGAGAAAACACCACAGATTTGGAACAGAATAGTATCACAGATAACGATTCTGATCTACCTGTTGTATCTATATATGCATACAGTATCGGAAAAAAATTAGACCATTCAAAGTTATAAAAAATAATGGTTATGGAATTAAAGGCATAGTTAGCAACAGCTGTGCTTCCTGCACGTAGCAGCCGCAAACACTGCTGAACAACTGATGAAAGTAGTTTCCTTTTTCCCCCTAATGGACTAAATCTATGTTCACAACTTCAATATGGGAGTTTGTTTTTCTGAATTACCACCTTCTGCCATCAGACCAGGCATGTATGTTCATGTATGTTCTCAGAACTCTATTGTTAAACTGAACACATTATTTAAAAGACATTGCGGCAGACTGTTTGGCCAGGGGCTTGAAAAGGTGAACAGCTAACACACTGACAGAAAGGTTAAGTCTAGCCCAGACAGGCTGTGATGCCTGGACAAGCTTGAACATACTTTATCCATTTTCAGCCTCTTCAGGTATGATGGGCTGTCATAGCCTTTAGCCTGTCGTGCTTCCTGTAAGTGATTGATCATCCACACGTTCTTCCTTTGTTTGGCAAGATCCAGCGGTGTTTCACCCTGAAGAAAAAGTTGGAAAGAATTTAATTGCATTACAAATCCAGTGAAATGGGTCAGTGGATTAAGCCAATGAAGAATGCACTACCTTAATATTCTGTGCATCAACATTGGCATTTGCATCCAGCAGCAGGCTGATGACAGTGGTGTTGCCGGCCAGCACAGCCCAATGCAACGCTGTGTTCTTATGATATTTGTCACCCAGGTTGACAGACACATTAAAGGTCAGCAGCAGTCTGGTGGGATCCACACTGTAACATAGAAAGAGATATTTCATCAAGCTGAGTAAGACTGGTGTGACAGATGGCTGAAAAACAGTTTTTTTTTTCAAAACATGTGCATAAAAAACAAGATAAAAAATATAACAAAGCAGGGGGTGACAGGAAAAAAAACAGAATCAACTGGTGCCCAAAGATAAACGCTGAGATTTATGTTCTTTTTTGTTTTATTGTAACTGTACGTGTAGTAAAAACTGCAGTTTTAACATGTAATAGTGTCATTATTTGAAGTTGGGAGTCTGAATAAACCTTGGGCTGCTCATTAATAATTATATTCAAAACAGCTGAACCAAAAAAAAACATTGAATGAATTCTTGTGTAACGACATAAATGTACAAACCTGTGTGTTCTGTAAGCGGCCCACATCAGAGGGGTCATGCCATTCTGATCCATCATATCCACATCCTGTACAAAATATAATATGAAGTTGATAAGGGAGGAGAGAAGCAAAAGAGGCAATAGAGCTCCCCCTACTGGAAAGCACAGGTATAAAAGGCTTTACTATTTCTGGATGTAGAAAGCAAATACTGGAGTACATTCCTCATGAGTTTTTGACACGCTTGGCACACTCTGAAATTGACATATGTGACCATATTTGGACTATACTGAAGGAAATGTGTCCTCAATTCTGTCTGAGGTTTTCATCTGCCCTTAAATAGACACTAATTAAATTATACAGGTAAGAATATGATGGGAATCTGTCTCTATGCTGATTGCATATTGCTATTTTTGTTTTGACTGGTGCTGAAGTGTTTCATTCTGAAAAATTAAAATTTTATAAAATTATTCTTAAAAAATGCTTTACAAAACCCAAATGGTCCAAACAGCAACATGGGATCATAACAAAGGAAGGTGTTATTGTTTAACCCATAGGGCGATTACTATATGTGTTTAGTATCATCAGACCTAGTAACTATTAAATGCTTTTGTGTCTTGGTCATTAATGGACAAGGTTCAAGGCATCAGTGGTTCCTACCTGTCCTTTGGCAATAAGGTATGCCACAATGGAGGTGTGGCCAAACTGAGCGGCCAGATGGACACAGCTGCAGCCCTCACCGTCAATCAAAGACGGATCTGCACCATATTTCATGAGCTGCACCACCATTGATAAATGGCCTTGTCTGGGAGAGGATGAACATAAACAAAAACAATTATGCAAGTGATACAGAGACTTCTGTTCCCAAACTGATCTCACTCATCAAGCATGCTCACTGATCAGCCTCAAAGATGAAGAAAACCTGTAATGAACAACAGCATGACGTCTATGTTACCATGTTTAATAGAAATAACAATACAATCAGCCCATTATTTTTTAATTCACAGCTTGTATTTAAGAATTAATCTCAAACCTGCTTGTATACATATACATAGAGTCAGGGCTCATATAGACAAAAGTGTACAAGGACAGGATGAGACAAGACAGCAGGAAAAACCAGCTGAGTGGTTTGCTTTTGAAAACATGTGACAACAGGTAAGAGAAGACAAAGGCAAACACTAATTACATATTCATGCAGACTGAATTTGGAGACTGCAGACTGAATTCAACTTACCGATCTGTTTACTGTAACTCCAATTCTAGTTTTTTGTTTGTTTGTTTTTTTTTTTAAATGGCGGGCCCCACTTTGATAATACAATGACGCAGAGACAACTCCACCAATCGGTGTCTACGGTGGTTATACATCATGTTATAGTATCGCTTGGGACCACGTGGAAGCTCAGCAGAGTAGATATAAAAAAAATCTAGGACTGGATACCATGCGACCAGGTCCTTTTTCATCGTGGAAATGCCCTAAAGCGAGTACAATCGGATAATCGATACTAGTGGAAACGCGGCTTTAGATAGATAAGATCTGCCAATGCAAGAAATACTTTCATATTTATAGTCTATCACCCATGAATTTGCATATATATATATATATATATATATATACATACACACTGCTACAAAATAAATCTCTTTGCTCTTATCATGTATCTATGACAGAAGATTCTTGATAAATGTTTTTATTACTCATCTTATTCTATATTTAAGATTTAATTTATAACTAAACCCAGTCCTATCAATGGTACGCTTCACCAACAAATCAATAAATGCACATAAACATCCCAAGCATTACATCTGTGTAAACCTGACAAAGCTTTACAAGATCACCTCATGTCTATAGTCACAACCAGAAACACAAAGAAGGTGGTGGGCCTCTACGGGTCACTAGCAGCCAGAGTAAGTGGGGGTGATTTGGACCAGAGGTTGACACATGACTCCGAAGCATCTATCTACAACTGATGTCAGTTGTTAAACCAATCAATAATTCAGAAGGAGAGAGCCTCATGCTCCCCTACATGTTGATGGGGGTTCTTATATGACCTCTCCCTTTTTATGAGTTAGCACTGGAATTAACAAACAGGAAGTAGGACAAGGAGATCTACCGGATAGCACTGATGAACAGTAAATACCACTGAATAGGCCACAACAAATTCAATAGTTATTAAATAAGACTTCTTAAAAAATATTCCACCAAAATTCTACACATATCCGTTTACATCTATTGACTTCATTCCTTAAGTAGTAACAGACCAGTAACACTAACCTGTATTAATTTAGCTTGTGCAGTAAAATGATAAATATGGACCCAAAAAAGAATTCCCTCTAACAGCAGGTGCTGAGTGTTTGTTACCTGGTGGCCCAGTGCAGAGGTGTGGAATTGAGATCTCCTCCCAGCTGGTCCACTATGGCTCCCTTTGATATGTAGTACCTGCAGAGACAAACAACCAATCATATGAAACTTAACACTGCATCTAACCCAGGATCTGATCTCTTTCTGTCCATATAATAGATACAAATAGTAAACTGGGTGAGGCAATTCCATTGGCCAAAGTCAGAAGAGAAAAGGAACAAAAGTCCTGCCCCCCAAATTAAACTTTTTGAAAGTAGGGAAAAGGAAAATTAGCTGCCAAACAGCAGGAGGCCCTAGAGGAATGAGAAAAGCATAATAAATCAAAAATAGAAAGACCTCAAATAAAAATGACCATGAAATCCTTAAGAAAATAAACCGTACATATGTACAGTGTTGCACAGTGAATAAAGAAAAGACAGATGCAACACAAATGGTGTTCAAGCACACTACACAATGAGGAAAAACTGGTAAGAGAGCCAAATCAATTTTTGCGCATCCATTATTAATCTTAACTTTTACTTTGCTTGTGTTGGCAGATCACTTTTTTAACGCTCTTAAACACTATAGTCCATCAGCACTGCTATAGATTTACAGTCAATCCCAGGACTCGGAGTCACACAAATCCACACCAGAAAAAGGAGTAGAACCCAGACTCACTTGACTAAGTCTATCCTGTTGTTTATGGCGGCCCAGTGGAGGAGCGTTACGTTTTCTTTGTCTGGCTGCCGAACATCGAAGCCTGCCTCCACCAACTCCCTGCAGCGCTCAAAGATGCCGTACCTGAGGAGAAGTGACAGAAAGATCTTACACTGAGCTCACACTGAAATGCACCTGCAAACACAGTTTAGTACCTAATACACAAACAAGCCATGGGAATGTGCAAAAATATGCAAACACCCACAAACACTGACAACTTAAAGGTACGAACACATACACAGATGGAAAAGACAAACAAAACTGTCACATAAGTTGGTGCTGGCAGGCTGCTGGCAGACGTTTTCCAACCTCAGCTCAAAACAAAACAAATTTGCTGTTGTCTAACATAATAAAAGCAAACACACAACATTCCTTGTGCTGCCAGGATGACATTTCTATAGTCATGGCTTTACTATCTCTTAATATTCTCCTCATTTTATAAGCTACTGAGTTATAACTTCAACATTAGATGGTTATGTTAATTTCTGTTTGAAATGTGTAGTATCTTAAAGGGGACAGATGCAAAATGCACTTTTTAATGTTTTTACAACATAAATATGTGTTGTCTGTGTGTGAGGAGACCCTTAAATTATGAAAAAAACAAAAACATCCACTCTCCCTTTCTCCCGATCCATTCCTTGTTGGAGGGTGATGAAAATGCTCGGTTTTGGATTTTCTGTGCTTCATACGTCACATGCACAGATTCATTTGAATACGCCACCCCATCAGCTCAGCTAACCCCACCTACTGGTCACAGGGACCTCTGCTCAGACTTAGAGATCCACTATTATTCTCTTATCGGTAGTTCTGGTGTGCGTCCGGTGCATTGGGGTCTGAGCCCTGGTCACTGTGCATGCTTCCAGGTCCGTGGCTGGTCTGACCCAGGCTGCTCCATGGGTGGCACCGTGGCCGCGGTGTCATGGCTCATTTGTCCAGCAGGTCCAAACAAACTGGACCTGCAGGCACCGGGGCTGTAAAAGTCAGTCCACTTTGATGTTCTACAACTGATTTTATTTCAATAGTGTCGTCTCTTTTTCTCTGCCTCAACCTTTTCAGGTTTCATTTCTTTCACCTCTTCTCAGTACAATGTGGAAGAGAGGGGCAGAGTCAGCTGTGGCTCATTTGCATGAAAGCATGAGGCAGTGTTTTGAAAAGAGCTGTTTCTCCAGGTTGAAGAGGCTACTGTATCTCTCATCAATGTGGTATTTTGACCAAAGAATATCACAGACACGTCACTGAGACACCAGGGAACTGTGTTCACTTGTGAAAAATGGGCATATGTTGTCCCATTTAAATAAACAGCCATGGAGTAATAACACAATCAGTAACATGAAAGCAACGCCTAATAACACTATTAACAACATTGGAATAAAAGTCATAACTCCTCTCTAAAGCTCCCCAGACCAGCCCAAACAACAGACATTATTACTGTGTCCACTCACTGTGTGGCTTTGACAATGTCCCAGGTGCTGTAGTCGTCCACATGGTTCTTACGGCTGACATTCTCACTGTAGCCGTGGTTGTAATGACTCTGGGGTTTGATTTCCTGTGAGGAGAAAGCATAAGGCAGGAGGATGAAAAATTGGAAAATAAAGTTCCATCATCAGCACCTCAAAGGTACTGACTTACAATAACACATGCTGACTGTGGAGCTTCTGTGTTTACATGTCCTGACATGCAGGTCGCTCTGAGAACTGAGGATCACACAGAGTACTTGCACAACAGTCATGGTGCTGCATTGAATAGAGATTCCCAGTGGGATTGTGGAATATATTGGAGGTCGATACATTGTGACTCACTCTATATGGGATGTGCAGTGAGTAGTAAATGTAACCTGTATCATCAACAATGTGTATAAACTAGGCATGCCCAAAGTCCAGCCTGGGGGCCAATCGCGGCTCAGGGTCAGAATTCATATGGCCTGCATCTTTAGTTTTATAAACCATTGTTTAAAATGTGCCCAACAGTTAATACATTAACACCAATATATAAGGAGTGAAGTTAATAA
This sequence comes from Siphamia tubifer, assembly GCA_020466265.1. Lineage (NCBI taxonomy): Eukaryota > Metazoa > Chordata > Actinopteri > Kurtiformes > Apogonidae > Siphamia > Siphamia tubifer. Next base: position 57,259,070 of record CM035794.1, on the reverse strand, counting down.
ATGCATTGTTGTTGTTCCTGTTTTTAACTTCATTTCCTGTCATGCAATTTGATACTACGATTCTCGTCAAGTGCAACGATGCTTCCTCTCCCTCCCCCTTTTAACTGTTTGGCAATGTGAATTACACCAGTCCCTCCTGATTTTTAAAAACCAGTCCCTCCTGATTTTGAAATGTGACTATTCCTTGACTGTAAGTACCAAGTTGGCCAGTTAAAAACGTCTCAATTTCTCAGATCTGTGCAGATGCACACACTAACAGACAGATGTTCTGAGACCTTCCAGGATTGTAATATAGATAATGAAAACTGATTGCCACCAGCCTGCATCAGTACTGCACAAACTTTTTTTGCCCTATGTTATTTTAAGTAGGTCTGTCAGATGGATAACACAACTCATCCACCGTACTTTTGGGTTGTCATGGTGACAATGACAATGTTTTGAGTAAACGTTCTAAAGTGGCGCGAGATGGTCGTACCACAGATCAATTGAGCTCTGCATGAGCTATTAATGAACTCCGTCTTGTATTGCTAATGTTCAAATTATTTATTTAAAGATATGCTCTGGAGAGATCACAAAGTTTCCTCTTTATAGTCTACACTATGATACAAAAGAGTTTGTGTAGTGTAATGACAGATGCAGGGTTTTTTATTTAACCGACAAGAGAAAATTATGACTGGACAGAGTTGATGCAGTCAACCATCGGTCAAACGGTCATCGTTAACATCCATAGTTCATGTCCAACTCATGTGGATTTCACAATGTATAGTGAGAGTCGTCGCTGATGGTGAAATGGATGAGTGCTTCCTAAAAAAAACATGACTTCCATCATATGGAATTGGGTTGGTTTTCCCCCAAAAGACAAAAGGTAAAGAAGAATATTTGGCATAATTAGCACAGACACGTTGAACACGTTGGATGGAACACTATGACCTGAATAAGAAGATGATAAGAAGGAAAGTTCTGAGTATGAACTCTTCAATAATACTAGCGAGAAAAGCACTCTGAGAGCACAGACCTCCGCCAAGGTAGACACCCCCACCCCCCTGGATCACCACCAAAACGAAATCAGTTCTTCCTTTTCACACTTCAAACATATCCTGAAAATTTCATCAAAATCTGTCAAAAAGTTTTTGAGTTATCTTGAACACAAACAGACAGACAAACAAACAGATAAACGCCAGCAAAAACATAACCTCCATGGCGGAGGTAATAATGACACAACCTCTCAAGGAACATGTACACATAACCTTAGCTGAGATATATTCTTAAAAATATACTGGGAAAGATTGTTGATAGTGAATAAAAGTAGAGCAAGTTAAATACAAGCTCAGCAATATGCTACTTCCCAAAATACCCACTGCAAATATATCTCTACTGCCACCCATTTTCAGCAGCATGGGCAGAGGAATATGCATGGCCATTAACAGCAGTAGTAACTTATGCAGTAATGTGACAAGATTAAGTAAATGTGAGCTGGATGGAAGTATTACTGCAGGTATGAACTGCAGCAAACCTATTGCTCTTCATCATGACTTAATGAAAAAAGACCACAGCAGTAAAATGCAGAAAAGCAAAATGCAATCAGCCCCTGGTGAGATTTACTTCTATGTATGTACTAGTCCATGACATTTAAACATTCATATTAATAAATTGGCACTGTACTAAAAAAAAAACCATTAAAATATAAAAGGATGGAAGAAGGTGGGCTTGTAGGGTCATGCTGCAGAAAATCTAATCTGTCACACAGGCAAGGACATTGTGTTGCTTCTCACATTCAATTACCCTCCATAGTAACACCATGGAAACCACAATTAGCCTCCATCATTTGAAAACAAGGGTTGTGTCTGGTAAACACAGACTACACACAGCCTTTTACCATTCTGAGTCAACAGAGAAGTAGAGAAACTAATGCAAGTTTCTTCTCACAAGATACAACGCAGTAACAGCTAATAATCATTGGCTTTTGGACCACTTTTTTTTTTTAATTTCATTAAGACCGTTATCCATGAAATGATGCAAGACCTTAAAAAGCTCAGTGTTCTGTTTAACTTTCAGGTCCTTCAAGTCTTCTTGGCTCTGTCACAGATAACACTGGGGAATTATTAGACAGCCTTTAGGGGTCCGGGGACATGGCAGACTTGTGCAGAGCTGGTGAATAGCCTGAGGCAAGAGCTCAGGGCAAAACAGACTCAGAGCTGTGCCACTGCTCTTCTGAGTTTAACTTGGGTGTCCCTGAAGACAAGGGAGTTGTGCTTTGCCAGCAATTCTGACACCGTGGGAATTGGTGAAAGGGAAAACAACAGGAAGAGGATATACAGGAGAAAGTTAGACTGATGTGATGCAAACATTTCTGAAGAAAATATCTAAATATGCAGAGTAATAAGATAATACAAGTGCTCAAGCAGCTGGATAAACAGCAGAATAAATTTTAACCCTGATCAGACTCGTACATATCTATTTGGGCAGTATAAGGGAAGACAAACAAAACCAAGCCAATGTAAATTTTAATCAAATTAGACTGCATGTGGAAGAGGAAGAAGGAAAAAAAAAAAAAAAAGGGGGGGGGGGGGGGCGGGGTTGACAATGATTATTTTAAGAGTTTCTTCTTGCACTTTCGTTCAGGATCTTGAAGAGGAGACAAGAAACAAATGACAGAACAAAGACCAGCAATCAAATGAGGGACATTTTAATTCATAGTTACTGACTTTAGGGGTTGGACAATGAATAAAAAGATCCTTCAGAACTTTCTTGCCATACAAAAAAATCTAAATGTTTGGTTTGCACCACATTAATTGTAAATTTGTTTCTCCAATCATTATCCATTACTATTTTTAGGTACTGTGGGTTTTCAGTCTGTGGTGAAATATGCTTTGTGATGAGTTCATTCATATTCATATATTATACATAAAAGGTCTGTTCTCATCCACATGGGCAGTGCCTCCTTCAGACTTGGATTATCTTCTACCAGAGAGCCTGAGGGTTCTGTGGTGTTCCTGGTATCTAAATACATTTAGCTTGGGGATAGAGCTGCACAATATATTGTTTAGGCATTGAAATCGCAATATACATGTTCGCAATAGTCTCATCACAGGTCCTGCAATGTAGGAAAGAAATCAGCTCAACATTTTCTCATCTAATTTCAATGGAAAATGATACACGCTGAGCACATCACAATCAGTTTGGAAGCAGTTTGGAATGAGTCACTGGTAACAAGACTGAAAAATGAGCAACCAACAAGAAAAAAAAAACAAAAAAACAAAATGAAACAAAGGCAACATCAGTTATGTGGAATTATTTCTATTTTTATTTTTCCTTGATTTGTATTTATTCATTTTTTAATCTATTTTTAATTAATAATTTTTTGTTATTTGTGTTTTTCATTTATTTGTATTTATTTTTACATTTTTTTTAAATTAACCTTATTTAATTATTTCAGTTACAAGAAGTATGACACTGAAACGTATGTTCTGCAACAATCAATTTTGTTTGACCATTTGCATCGGCTCCACACAGCTGTTATATACTCCTGAGTAGTTTTTCACATCGCAATATATATTACAGGGTTAAAAAAATAAAATAAAAATTGCAATGTAATTTTTTTGTAATATCGTGCAGCCCTAGTTGGGGGGGGGTTACTGCCCCTAGTACATTACTTTAGGTAGAGGAAAAAAGGACACAAATGAAAGTAATTCCTTTTTCACTGTGAGCTGAGCCAATAACCAAAATCTCCAGAAAGTTAAAGATTCATTCTTCGTGTGGCTATCCAATAGAAATATGTATTGCTTAAAATTATTCAACAGGGAAAGTGCTTTCCTGGGTGTCAAAGGACAGGGAGGGAGGGATACCCTGTGAACCCTCAGACACCAGATGCTAAGACACTTTCTCAGCCCTCTATGGTGATAACCTGTAACCTCTTGTCGGCCTCTGCAGCTACCATTCTATTCTCTTGCCACCTAAAAAAGCTGATGTTGGCATTTGTCAGTGCAGTCATAATTGCAGTGTGAGCATGTTTTCACGTTTTAATTTTGTCCCAGCTTGCTAGTGATACATTCAACAACAGGGCAGGTGACAGTGACACTATTATCCATTAGATATGGTACACGGGCTACTGATTTGAGCTTGGGACATCATGGGTTCAGTGAAGCAGCAGGCCTGGCTTTTGTCAGAGGGAGCTGGGCAGTGGGACATATGGCAAACAGTCCTTGGGTTAGTGGTGGTGTGGGGGAGGCTGGTCATGTGATTTGAGCTAAAGATGCTCTTATCACCTCTAAAAATGCATGCTTATGAACTAAAAGTGCAACCAGCTGAAGGAATATTTAATACGGTAAAAGTGAGAAATAAGTATGACCTATTTTCATTTGTAAACAAAATATAAACATAAAACAAGATCACTCTCTAGAAATGCTGTTCTCATTGTAACCCAGTCTCGCAATCACATTCAATTTGTAATCATGGTCATTTAGAAGTACTAATTCAATATTTAAGTCTACATTTGTACCCACAGATGTGGATGACAGAGAGAGATCAGCCACTATTTTATAGAACCACTAATAATTTAACAACCATTTCTGCTTTGTACTACAAATATCAAATCAAAGCAGATATTGTATGGATGGTTTATTCTTTAAAAATTATATTAAAAGCAGAGGACTTTTAACCCATTTAGGACTTTCACAGACATGGATTTAATTTGAAAAACATCATGTTTCCATTACACAAGTTTGAAAGTGCACAGAAACTCTAAATGTGTAACTTAACTTCAGATGCTCCAATTCAGGTGCTTCATACATTCAGCCTCTCTGTGCTTTCACTACAGAATACAAGATGACCCAGTTTCCTAGCGCCCTGGTGAAAAGAACAAGTTTGAGCTAAGCCTGTATTGGCAGACAAGAAAACAAACCAACTTCATGAGGGACCGACTACTGACAAGCACATTTATTTCAGTAGTAGAGTAGTGTAATGCTGTAAAGTCATTGGTGAAACCTCGTAAGAGATCACTTTACATCAGTTTAAGTGTGAAGGCACAGTTGTGGTCATTGGTACAACGTATTGACCATTGAAGCAGGCAGCCTGTCTGTGGGTGGAAAAAAATTGTATTGATGTTCATCTATAATAAAATATAATAAATCTGAACAATGGATGTTTTTAAACTTTTGGTGAAAGTTAATAAAATTACATCTAATGTATATTTTAGTGGTAAATTTAATGTTCAAACATGATTTTTAATCTTCATGGGGTGAAATATACGCTATTCAGAGTCCCCGATATGAGCAATTAATTTAGAAATATCGTCATCGATCCACCTGTGATGCTGCCATGTTTGTAGTCCTTTTAAAGAGGAGATCCTTTGTTGCACCGTTTTCTGTTTTGAATGTTTGTATGAGTTGTTTTGAAAAGTTCATTTGTTTGCACCCATTTTGATATTTATTAGGGCTGTCAAATGAGTCCAAATTTTAATCAGATTAATTCACAGGGTTGCTTCGGATACATTTCCATTAATTATCCAAACAACATCAGTCGACTGATCTGCCTCAGGGTTTGTTTGTTGTTGTTTTTTTTACTAAAATTCACAAAAAAATGAAAAAAAGTCATGAACATTTCAAAACATATTGAAAAACTCCCAAAAATATGTAAAACATTTCTATATATGCAATTAATATAGCCAAGCAGCGCTATTTCTATTCATTACATGCATAGGTCTACATGTGTTTCATAAGCAGGTGGGCTAAAAAGTTGTCTTTCAAATCCCTCTGTATGGAATAGGATGGTACTACAACCAGTCAGCGTAATCTTTAGGATGATGTAGTTAGACGCTGTAAAGTTCACAGAGGAGTCTGGAGAAAGACTGACTAAACTGACTAAACAAAATTTGGGATTATGGAGTTTAACGACTGTTGTCGCTTCTGTAAAAAGAATTTAAAGTTTGCTGACATTTTCTCACAGTCTTCACTCATCTTTGATAAAAGGAAATCAATTGTTGTTCTTCTTTTATGGTTGTTTCCGGTTGTTTCTCTCCGAATCTTTGCAGCGTCACTTTGTTACACCCGCCCTATGACTCTATACTTCACCGTGATTTGTCGGCCATTTTCAGGGATATCTAGCCAAAAGTTACATTGAGCATAACTAGACTACTCCTGTAGCATGTTTATACAATACCTTCAAGAGTTTCAACAAAACAACTTGAAACAAAATTGTATATTAAAAAAAAACCTTTCCATTTAATTTCTTTAAAATTTTTGATCAGATTAATTATGATGATGGATTAAACAATGTTCATTTTGACAGCCCTACTATTTATTCTAACTGGATTTATTACATAATTATTGCATATTTATTCAACTTTATATTTCATGTTTACTGTTGATGTTTATTATTATTACTATTATATTATATCGTTTTGAGCAAGTTCTTAATAAAACTACATTTGGAGATGAAATTATACATTTTGATTTTCTTTTATCTATCTTATTGCATGCACAAAGGGAAAAAAACAGGCAAGGATAAAAAAAACTGACAATGGGAATAGATTCTGCGAAGTCTGTAGATGTCCATTGACACAAAGAACATCCATATGAACTGAAGTAATTCTTCCTTTACTTTGGGTATGTTTTTAAGGCATTTTCCCCTGAAAATATGGTCAGTTTTAAACAAGTTAAGTGCATACATTTCCTCACTTGTCCTTAGCATACAGACCAAACGTCATTACTTCCTTGCATTTAAGCTCTTTGAATCTGTGCCACCAGTGAGTGAATGTGTAATAAACATCAAATGACAATGCCACCTGTCTGTTCTTGTACTTTGGTATTTGTATATCTTTTTACAGCGTCAGGTACTGGGTCACTCAGCTTGTGAAACTAAATCCAGACTGACACTACTTGACTTTGTAAGGTTAGAACATCCACACAAACAAATGAACGAAGGAAACCATTGTGCCAAGGAAGCAGAGGGCAGACGGCAGTTACCATTAATTAGGGGATCAGATCCCTTCCTCTTAAAACCTTAATCTTTACCAAGTAAACACTCACATTGGGGGACAAACAACAATGTTATTTTTGGTGTAAATATTAGTGCAGGGGTCTCCAACCTATTCCACAAAGGGCCGGTGAGGCTGCAGGTTTTTGTTCCAACCAACCAAGAGTTCACAGTTTGACCAATTGACTCTCTGCAGACTGAGATCAGTTGATTCATTGATTGAAGTCTGGTGTGTTGCTGCTTGGTTTCAACAAAAACCTGCAGCCGCACCGGCCCTTTGTGGAATAGGTTGGAGACCCCTGTATTAGTGCCACTGAGGAAGAAGCAGCCATTCAGTTCCCCTCATGTGCATGTGGAAGGGGGCTTAGTGTTTATGCAACAAATATTACAAATTCCTGAAATACATTTCCCAAAATGTGCATCTTACCCAATAAATGTGAGCAATTGTAAGAAATATTAAAATGGAAAAATGTTTATATCCTACTGAACTGAAGAAATAGTAATCCCGGTGTAATAGTACACCATCACGTCAACATTGTCCACCAGTTGACTTCAAAAAATGGTCAACATCATATGTTGTCATCGACACATTGCCACAGACACATGGGTCACCCAAATCCAACAGTTCACCCTGTGACTTCCTCGCAGGTACCAAACAAAACCCTGTGGCAGTTCATTCTGCGCAAATGCATCGCAAAGGATAAATGTGCACACTGCCACGAGGTATGGCACGTACATACTGCAGAGTATCAAATCAATGCAAAGTAGCTGCTGGAGAGGAAAACACAGACGAGTCTGTCACTCCACATTTCCACAATGATTGACAACATGCAGAATCTGACCAATCAGAAGTAAGATGTGCTTACAACATGAGGAGAAATGGTTGTAATCGACAGAATGAATCTGGAGCAAGAAAAGAAAAAACGAAAGGAGGAGGCTCGTACTTCACTTAAAGGTGGGTACGTTGTGGAAGTTAAAAAAAAAAGAGTCTGTGGCCCAAGGTCCAGGAGCTGTGGAGCTGTTGAACCTGGTTCTGGCCCTTTCTCCACCATCCGTCACCCCTTCCCCTTTCTGTTCCTCAGCCTCCATCTGTTTCTACATCCCACTCCTTGTGGGGACCTGATTATCATCCTGTTTCTATTGGTTTCAGTTGAGTTTATCATCATCCAATTAGTCATCAGATTAATCAACTAATTGATAATCACCTGATTAATCATTTTTAAAATAATCATTTACTCCCAGCCCAAAGAAATAGGTCAACTAATTGCAGTATCCATTAGTGCTTGGAGATAAAATAACATCACAAAATAACTTTTCTTTGGTAGATATATGATACATGCTTGACACAATTTCAATAGAATTAATTCGTCCATATATTGACAGACATATGAAAGACCAATCATAATTAAGTAGCACTGCACCGAACAATCATGCTAGAGCCATGTCAAGTTAGGCTGATGTACCCAACACAGGCATAAGAATAGCTGCAGCACCCACGCTAATGTTTGGGCTGCAGCAGGAAGTAATGAGGGCTCTCTCAGGAGACAATATGACTGAGAAGTCGGGCGACCAGGTTAATTAAAACTAGACTGTGGTATGGTTGGAGTTGGAGGTTCAAAGCATTAGAAGTTTCATTTTCTGTTTACACCACTTATAGACACCCACCCACACACACACACACACACACACACACACACAGAAACACATATTGTTTTTGTGAAGATGGTCTTTTTTGTTTGTGTTCTGTTTTAAAACTTGAAAGCTCTTGTCTACTTTTAGTTTAGTTTTAAATATATGCACACTGTATACTCCGGACTACAGAATTTACTGGAATGAAAGTGGACAGAATTGTGACAAAGATGAATAGTGCATGAAGAAACTACGACACAGAGTAATCCATTAGAGGAAACTAACTGGTTAACATGCGTCAAACTTACTGCTAGGTTAGTAATATAATGGTATAACATACAACTAATATATCAAGGGATAAACTAGTCTGAGTGTTTCCACTTCCATAAACTATAAATGTGCTTGAAAAATATTCACATCCATTTCATGGCAACAAGTTAATCAGAAAAATTGACAGTAGAAACCAATAATGACAAGGGAAAACAGCTGTGTGCTTGCATTGTAAAGCTTCCTCTTACAATTAAATTGCTGCAGAGAAATAATATCAACCAATACCCAGAATGTACAATCTACCATAACCCAGTGACTAGGAAGGACACAGGTTTACATGTGATGTAAAGGTAAAGACATAACCCAATGGACAATATCTTCAATTGAGTCTCATCTAACTTGCCTAAGCAGAAAGAAATATCTTATATCAAGTAAACATAATATAATATAGCTATACATTGATATGAAAATGATTGAGCTCTTACCAAACACATCTCTATTCATGCAGTGATTAACAAATACATGTGTCAGTGTAGGTTGGCAGGACTGGCGTCCATTTGTTATTTGATCAGTCTTAAAATGAATTGCAAAGGAGCCTGTATTGTTAACTAGGAAATCAAACACTAAAGTGAGACACGTAAAGTGCTAGCTAGCATTTGACGACACTGTTAAACGTTGACAAGGCCAAATAAACGGACTGAAATGGAAGAAGCTCTTTGACTAACTACAGAGCATCATCCGTACAACAAACAGATTCGTAGAGAGGGCATGTTTGATGTAATACTATAAATTATCCAGTGACATTATTTCCTAGTCTCACCGACTGTTAACCACATCTACACTTGACACCAGTTTCCATCACTGCAGTCAGACCAACCAGCTCTGCCAGTTTAGCTCCACGGCTAACGTCGTTATCACTGTGAGGATTAAACGCTGATGTTGTTTTTGCCGTCAAAGACTCAGCGTTAACATGCAGCTTAAAGGCCTGTTTGCTAACTTAATGACATGGGGTGGCCACCGAGGAACCAGGGGGCTAGCTTAACATTAACACCAACATCTGCTCAGCGTTTACTGATATGCAGCAGGAGGAAGGTGCTAGCGCGAGCAGCTTTAGCATCGTTAGCTGCCTGCCACCCCCCCACCGGTGATTCTGCAGGGGGCATCGCAGTTTACACAAAAACACGGCGAAATCACACAGCCACTGACACAAAGTCTGAAATACTGCAATATGTATATGTTTATATGTCTACCGGAAAGTGGGAAGTCCTCTGAACATACCTCAGGATGGAGAATAGGGACGCAACCAGCTTCTTTCTCATATTCCTCCATAGCGTCGGCCATCTTGGTGGTGAAGTACGCTAAGCATTGTGGGAAACGAGAAGCTGTGTAGGGGGACACAAACAAGGGAGGAGGAGAGGGGAGCTGTCAAAAAAGACATGAGGGACGGGTAACATCACACACAAGGTCACACAGAAATCATTTTAATTTTCACCTTCCTCGCCATCATTATCATCCTATCAGAGGATCAGACCAAAGTAGAATTCCTCACACTGACTATTTATAAGACTGTAGGTTTGATAGTGGTCTCAGCTCAGTGTCTTGTACATGCTTTTTGGTGATCTACTTTTATTGCCTCTTCCAATTGAAGTCTCCCTTGAGATCTATGATAAAGCGACAAATAAAACAATTAAATAAATACAACTGGATTTCTCTCATGGCACTTTTCATCAAAATTGTATTCTTATATATACAATCATTATATACAATCTGATATATAAAATGAGTTCGGACAAATCCTGATGTGTACTACTGAAATGTGCTATAGGCCTTAAGGCTTAGGATAAAATCTTCTGCAGCCTTTCCAAAATGTCCATAGAGTTAAAGAATTGCAACACAATGTGCTGCATAATTTTTTACATTTTGCCTTATATTACAAAAAATAGTTTTCCCAAACGGTCACAAATGTAAAATTCAAGTGAGCATTACGTGTCATTACTTGTGGGAATGCAGTATTATTAAAATACTGTATTCTTTATTATTAAAATAGTGGGAAATATTAGAAATGTGCAAAGAGGTGTTGGCAAACCCAGCATTATGTTTTCCTGGAAATATTGATAATTCAATGAAATAACATGAAAAAGTCATACAAACATGTTTAATGTTATTGAAGAAAACTATTATGGTGAATTCGATTGGTGATGACACATTTTCTGTTTCTGTATAAAAATAGCTGGTTCTGGTTTGTTTTGCACAAATTTAATGTCCAAATATGTAAGTACTGTGTTTTTATTGTATGATAAAAACACAGTACTTACATATTTATAGGTATCCATAGGTTTACGGTATATTTTATGATAGGTCTACCATTAAAAAAGGTAGACCCATCTTCCTATTCTAGGCACAACAAAGTCATTGTCATAAATCATATCACTAACTATTAACTCTATAATCAACATACTGTATATCAATGCTGCAATTATTATCTTTTTTTATTTGGAAATGTGAATTGTTATAGCAGCTTTCAGAACTTAGGTTGTACAATTAATCTGTGATTTATCAGCAAATTAATATATATACTGCAAATTTTTCACTGTCTAAGTGAAAGTTATCACATAATATATGGTAAAAACACAATAATGTCCCATCAGTGACAGAAATTTGATTAATTGCCATTCTGGCATTTCTTTCAATATCAAGTATTAACTTGGTTTGGGTAATCTTCTATGGTCCAATTAAAGCAAAGAATAATTAAAAAATAGAAATGTGTGTCATTTAGCAACACTAATCTGTCAAATTGTTTCTAAAATGTCCTGTCAGATACTTCAAATACTGTGTTTCTTGACTAGTTTAACTACTAATGTCACATAACAGTGTGATGTTGGCTTGAAAGATTTTATTTGTAACATTTTAGTACAGTAAAAAGTATTAACTTCTGGAATATTGTTGGAAATAAAACAACAGAAAATTCTCAAATGTCAGACCTGTTAATTTGATGGTTTACAGAATAACTTTCAACCAGTTAATATGAAACCATCCCGTGTGATTAAATCACGATGGGGAAAGAGTGTCTATGTACAGTCTCGAATGAAATAATTCATAAAACATAAATAGTAATGATGTGATGATGCAGTTTCTTGAATTTCTCTGAATGTCCTTTTCCATTTTCCAATCAGACCTTTCTACTAAACTTTTATCAACCACTAGATGTCAGTCTTCACCCAAAAACTTAAGCAACTGCCTGTCTGGTTAAAAACAAATGCCATTTTTCTTATATTATCTCCATTCAAAGTGTACAATATACAAGAAACCGATTCTAAAACGTCACTAATTACCTAAGGAATTTATTTACAGTATTTTATATTAATTAATCACATTAACGTGATGTTGGAGTATTTTTTATTTGAGTAAAATTATCTTTTTTATCATTAGGAAACAGAGTCAATGCCAGGCCACGTCTATTGTCACCCACCAAATATACCTTAAGATCCAAACTATTAATACTATCAATATCATTCTATTGTCCCATTTATAGGACTGTTTATGTCCTTAAAACAGGTGTATCCACATGGAATTCAGTAATAAGAATAACGGTAAAGCAATATAAGGCAAATACATGGTCCTAACCATATGCCTACAACAAGAAAAAGACTTTATTTCCTGCATGCTACTCCAGGTTTCAGGGAAACTATCACACGTTTGTTATCGGCCTGTCCAGACGAACAAATCAGATGAGCATAGTGCAGAAAAGGATCGTCTCCTACAGTTGTGTCAAGTTACCTGCATATTGGTTAGAGACAGTATGGTGCGTGTTTAGGCATCAAAATAGTGTACAAATAGTGTTCAGCAGAGAGAACGGGGCTTGGAAGTGATGCAGTAGTAAGTATAGTATATAGGCAACTATGTCACATAGCCTACATATAATTGAAACTGATGATTTATTTTTCCAATACATTTAATTTGATTTACATTGTATTGTTGCATTGGTTCTTCAGCTCCTTGTTATTTATTTTACGCTACAGTGCCTTACAAAATAAAATAAAATAAAATAAAATAAAATAAAATAAAATAAAATAAAATAAAATAAAATAAAATAAAATAAAATAAAATAAAATAAAATAAAATAAAATAAAATAAAATAAACGTTGATAATGGTATAGATACCTCAACTAGCTAGCCATTACCATCATGTATTATATAGCATTTACTACAAACATGCAAGCAAGCAAGCAAGCAAGCAAAAAAATAAATAAATAAATTGATGGGTATTTGGTACAATTATGAATGATTATATAACATGTCGGGAAAATACGATTAGTACATATTTTGATGTGGGTTGGTGATGAAAATGATCTGTATGTAGATGTGTTGAAAACTAAATACAGGACAACTTTTGTGCAACACGGCTTGTGCAGAATTAAAACCACAAATATGTTTGTTTACTATGTAGGTGCTAACATTTGCTTTTATTTTGAAATTCTCTACAGGAAGTGCTCTGAAGCGATCTCCGTGTTTTTGGCATGTGAAGCCCATGACAGAGACATGCAGGCGGGTGAAGTGCTAACAACTTGACTGAATAACGTCCACCAGAAAACACGACAGCAACCCTTTAACGTTTATTTTCACTTTACAAACATTAAACAGGACCTAAGTGACGTCGCTTGAGTGAGAAGACCACGACCCGTCAGCACCTGAAGCTTTCCCTGCATTAAAATAAACATCAGAACGTCGTCTGCTAACAGTTAGCAGACACTGTAGACGTTATTGAGCACTGCCTCTATATTCACTGCCAGCTCGTTTCCTTCACTGAGCCAGTGAGAGAAGCTAAGGGCGGACCCATAACGGAGCAAAGGTAAGTGCAAATGTAACAGAACAAATGATTACGTAAGTGCTGCCATCCACCACTTGCTAATCTTGATTAATAACGCAGCTAGCTTAATTGCTCGAGAGCCGTGACTCCGCAGTCGAGCAACCGTCTGTACTATTATGTAATAACTAACAAGAGCTGTGCTACTTCTCCATCACAGTACGTTCCTCTTATGTTTCTACCCGGACTTTTGACACAGTTGGAACTATTGTGACAAGTCTGCTATCCTTTAGTAGTGTTCAGAGCATGAGATGCGTCAGGATGGGCGTGTATGTGTAGCAGCAAAGCATTGAGCATCGTCTAGACCAGTGTCTACTATATAGGCAAAACTGCAGTCTGTTTAGCTCTGGTTTCCTGCAGGTCATTACCGATTAGAAATTGCTCATGCTGTCTTTTCCGACTATGTCATGCTGACTATAAATTCCTCCCCTGCACCACACGTACAGTATGATCCAGTTGCAGTGTTGCCTATCTGCTCCCTTCACAGTCCTGGTGCTCAATTACCACTTTCACCTGACAGGAGGCAGGGACAGAAACAGGAGACTGACCGGCAGGAAGAGCCGTTTCTAATTGTGTCAGACAACTGATTCATCCGGCAGATTCTGGGCTGTTATCGGATATCTGCTTTTCATGTTCCTTTGTATCTACATGACTGCTTTCCTGCAGTGTTACATATGTATGTGTGTATGTTTGAATAATGTAGGTGGATGTATTTGATATTCTGTTGAAGGATGTAGAAAGAAAAATTATCAACAGTGTCAACTTTGACAAGATCTGAACATCAGACTAACTACGATCTATTCTTTCCTCCAAACTCAGTAATCCCAGTTTGGAAGACTGCTATTATCCATAGGCTGTTGTCAGAATCATGATCCTGTGACACAGATGCGTTGAGTAACATCCTGTTGAGGTTGGTTAATTAACCAAACCCACTACTCAGTTTGTGTTTACTTTGAAATGTTCTTGTGATTCTCAGTATCAAGTATCAATACATGTACATATAATAGTCTTGAATGTTAAGCACTTGACTGGCTTGTAATTGTTCTCATATGACCTCATCCCCCAGTGAGCAAGTATCTTGATGGCCCATTTTTTGCATGTTTTACATTCTGTGCATGTTTGCATTCGAAAGGCGTAATCCCAAACTTTTCATGTCAACCTTTTGCCAAGGTGAACCTTGCAATCCAGGGATATAAGAATAGCCAAGTTATTTGACAGTCAAATAGTTTCCACTCAGACTTACACTCATGGAGCACTAAATTTGAATGCAAAATCTAGATCAGGATGGTCCTACATAGTATTTATACTGTAAGTGGAAGTAAGCACAAAAACTAATTGTTTGGGATGATAACACAGTGGTAAAAACAAAAACAATCCAAAAATTAATGACACAGCACAAATTAATAAAGGCGGTATTGTATTGGTTATGTGTAGGGTGCTTTAAAATGTCGGTTATATAAATCATGGTGCCATGTTATGATTAAAAGCATTTTCTTTGGGGCTGTAATTGTACCAGTACGGTTTCCCTGTAATAGTACTCTAATAGTAACTCAGTTACTCACTTATAAATTATTGAACATTTGGATTAGGCTAATTTGTTGAACTCTCACAAGCAAGGGATCCTGTTTGTAAAAATAATTTAGATTTGACCTTGATATTTGTTTTTACATAGTGCTGTCTTGCCTTCACGCTCAAGTTCATTTGTTTCTTTGTCTTATGTGTTTGCACATATACAGAAGGAAAATTTTATGTGGGTATAATGGGTGTGACAAAAAGGAACAAGCAAGTTTGACAGTTTTTTTCCTGAGTAACTATTTGCTTTAACATGAGCAGTCTTTTGGACACACTTATCACAATTCAATATCAGACACTATTCTGAGGTCCACGGAAAGGTGTATCATTATTCATAAATGTCTGTTTTTGTGTTTAAAAAATCCTTAGTAAGACAGATGGTAATGGCATATATTTTGCCATTACCATCTGTGGCATATATTTTATGTTTATGCTTTCTTTGGTAGTCCATTAGAAATACTGTAAAACTGCTGATATAATGAAGTACATTGATTTTATTACCTTTAGTTAGATTTCTTAAAAAGATACACACGGACCACAATCTGAAACAATAAGAGGAGTCCCTTAATTTCAGTCCCTCTCCACTCATATTTAGCTTTTAGTAAGGCCAAAAGTCCCAGAGCAGCCCATGTCAGGAGCTGTAACACATGCTGTGTTGCTCATAAAGTTATTGAGATGCCAAGGCCAGAGCGTCAGTGCAGTGTAGTCTACACAGCTGGGACACTCAGGCTACTGGCAGGGGTTTGGTTGATTGGATGCATTTGCACTGACACATGCCAGATGTGACTAAAATGAGATAGTTGCTTCTTACGTCCTGTCATTGTGATGCACTTAGTAGTAGCACACAATTTAGGTTACATTTCAGCCTGCTTTACATGTGTTGTTCACTAGCTTTTACTGCCATCTGTGAGGGGCTTAGCTGAGGCTTACCAGTAAAAACAGCTGTTTTTGTCCCTTTTAAACTTGATTATGGTGGTGTCTACATTTCATTTTAATCTCAGCCTTTCTTATTCAGAAGAGCTCGATTACTGTTGGTGCATCAAACACACTGAACAAACATCCCTTTAATTTGCTTGTGTGTCCAGTGATGAAAGAGCAGAAATAACTGAGGTTTCTTTCACCCGGCTGAATACAAATTTTGGTTGATAAAGGAGTGCGGGCTCATCGGGCCTTTCCTGAGTGTCTCAGTCCATTAAGGTCCTCCCTCATGGATTCTCTGCGACATAGCTTCAGAGTAGGAGAATCTTACGACTGCAATCTAATACATTACTCTGGAGTTTTAAACACTTCTACAATGACTTCAATAAAAAAAAACTCCAAAAACTAAAGGGCTGTGGAAAGCTAAATGATCATAAAGATGAAGGGTACTTCATCTAGATCTGGTTTGTTCAGACCTTCATCTCAGTCCCAGTTGTATCCCAGTGGCACAGCAGCTTGGCCATCTGGGGTAAAATCCGATGTGACACACAGGAATCTGGCTTCACTGCATAAATGTCATTACCAGTTATGAGACATGCATAAAGAACACTTACACCTGGTCCCCAAAGCATTGTGTCTGATGGTCATTGTCAGGGTTCTGCAGAGCTTGATGAGAAGTTTATCATTTGAATGAGGTATGTTGGAAGGGGCTACATCTAAATCATGCAGGATAGTAGCTCTCTAGGACCAGGACTGGGCACCTCTGCAAGTCTGTATGTGAATCTGACATAGAAGGAGGAGAAACACGTGGTTTATAAACGTGTACTTTTGATCAGCTGTACTGAAAACTGCTGGAAATACACACCATAGATGCTTCCTTAAACAGTGACATACATCTCCAACACTGCATCCCAGAATACCTTGCAGAGGTGTCTCTTAAAGTGACAAAACCTTTTTCTGTTTTATCTACATTACAAATATGTTATCTGTCTAAATTGATTCTTGGCAAGGTGTTGGTTGTTAGAAACGTGTAGAAATGACTTTATAAACACAGTTCTAACTTTTTCATTGACTGTATGTGAGGCACATGTTCTGAAACTGAACTACTGTAAAGACACTTTCATGGTCTTATTTGATAAATACATGTTTCAGCCCAATGAATTACATCAATTGCATATTTTTAATAGGAGTGTGTTGAATAAGAATGGGCTTAATCGTTCTATATCAAGATTTGGGTATAGTATCACATCGTGAGATGCCCTAAAAACTAGTGTGACATACATCGCCATTTATTAAGATCAGTCTGAAAAAAGTGCAAAGATGTCCTGAATTTACTAGATTATAAAGTTGAACTAGGGTGATACAGTGGTACAGTAGGCAACACTTGTGCTTCATAGCAAGAAGGTCCTGGGTTTGTATTTATACAATTTTTTATTAACTTGTTTATAAAGCAGTGCCTTACTAAAGACAGAAGCTCCTGAGCTTGCTTTTCATAAGTCTGTGTGGGGATCAGTGCTAAAATGGGGCTCCATGAGTGAAGAAAAACCATAGTGAATTTTTTTTTAAACAATATATGATTGAGATAAATGATATGATGACTTTCTTGACTTGGTTATGGTGGGTTTTTTTTTATTCATTTATTTATTTATCTATCTATTTTGACTTACTTTATAGAACATTTTCAATATTTTAGACAAGAGTGATGCACAGTACAGATATAAAAATACAAATACAAAGTAAACGTTTGACTATTGTCACATCTGAAAGTCAACTCTGTTTTCGCCGACGACAGAAGTAAAGGTCATTGTCATTTGAATGCAAATCAGAGTGTTTTGTTTTTTTCTTGTAACCACCAGGAGCTTCTTGTTTCCATCCATTTTGTCGCTGTATTTTTGTGTGAGTGTACGTTGTTCAACCTTCAAGGCTGATTAGTCATGTCTTTATTATAGGTAGAGGTAATTATTGGATTGTACACAAATACAGAATGGACTGTCACATTCAGTCATAGTTTTTATTTTATGTAATTAAATTCTGGCCGTTTGTGATTATGTAAGTGCATATGCAGACATTGCGATTTGATTAATTGTGCCATTCTACTCAAAGTTTTCACCGATAGAACGTGCCAACTTTTGCTTTTAAAGATTAATTTGTATTGACCTGTCAGGACTGGTCTGGCGGCATTAACTCCATCAGGCTTAGTGTCAGGGACAATGGCTGAGATAGCATACTAGAATCAATAGCATTACTGATACAGCATGTCTACTATGGTGTCACATGGTTAACATTTCAAACCTGGAACAATGACCATGACATTCATTCATTCATTTTCATTAAAGAAGAACAGTGATTTGTGTTCACTCTGCTTAAACTTTACTTTTGTTTTTCCTCTAGTGTTATTACAAATGCAGTTGGAAGAAGGTAATAAACCTGGAGCTTTAGTCTCTCAGGAAAACATGAATCTGATATAAACATTTATTTTTAGATGTGTTTTTTTTTTTGCTCACACTTTTCTTTTGTACTGTTCTTATCAGTGTTTATGTGTTTTGGCATAAGTGCTGTTGCCCGATCTATATCACTGATTTCAGATAAGTTATTTATCATTCTCTCCTCCTTCTCTTGTTCCAGTTGAGCAGGTTGTAGGTTGCAGGTTGCTATGAAGTGCTGTTTGCTGAGGAACAAATAATTTTTTTTTGGTCTCATGTTCCAAAAAATGTAACTGTGATATATTGTGTCAAAATTAGTGATGTCAAACAATTAACAGTTTTTATTCAGATTAATCACAGAGTTGCTGTGGATTAATCTCAATTAAACATAAATTATCATAAATATCATTCATAATCTATATTAATCACATTTCATTTTGCATTTAAAACAGACTAAGGGAGAAGGAAATATTTATGCATTTTCAACAGTTTCACAAAACAATTTGAAACAACTGTTCTGTCTTGGTGTTTTTTTTTTTTGTCCCTTTTTCCATCCAGAGGGCCAATGTGCTGTCTATAATCTACTATCCTTTTATGGGTTGCTTCTGCTGCGTGTCACTATCAGATCAACTTCCTCTGTGCATGTGTAATGGTAATTCTATACTTGGACAAACTGCCCCAAATACATTACCAGAGTCATTTTGAGTCATTCTATGCTGCAGGTGGGTTAATTGCATTAGCATTTTTTAAAATCAGAATAATCATCATGATGGATTAGGCCGTGTTGATTTTGTCTCGTCAAAATCGAACCTTTGCCTCTGCTTTAGCGTCCATCTGCCTGAAATATAAAAAAGAAAACCTTTCATCAGACATACTGCAAGCTACTAAAAATCGACTTTCATTATTTTTTGTTCTGTGTTGTTCTGTTCTGCATTGTATTTTAGCTCTGTCAGTTTGAAGAGACTACACGCATGACCACGAATTGTACACTATTAATCTACATGGCCACATATTGTCATATAAGGTCCCTTTGTCTTTTCCATGGAGATGTGCTGGGGGTAAATGTTGAAGTGGGATTTGTAAATAACCTATCATTCCTGTGCTCAGTGGAGGGTAGAGTACAGGCGACAACTGTCTGTTGTTTTTAAGCATTACATGTAGAACACTTGTAATTCATCAGTGAAATTTTGGGATGATTTGATGTGAAAAGGGCATTGTTTAATCACAGAGCTATACTGACTGTGCACCTGCTACGACTGATCATGAAGATACATGTGTAGATTTTTCAGTTTTTAACTAATGACATTTTTTTTTCATCAGCTTTTGAGTTAACCAGGCTGTGTAATAGGCTCAAATAAGCACTCAGTGAATGCATAGTTTATTTGATCTGAATGAGTTCTTTTAGAAAAGCTTTAAGGTTTATGCCATAGAATCAGTGAACAGCCCAAATACGAGCAGAGTGGAGCCTGTGCCATTCTGAAGGCCACGTGACACTAATGTGTTCTAGAAAGAAATCATCCGTTACATTGGATGTTATTATGATCTGTCATTTGATCGATTGACCTGCTGAGTTCACAGTCTCCATCTGTTGTCAAATGTCTTAATCCACATCCCTGCAGCCACACACTGCTATGAGGCTGCTTATTGTGTGTCTTGTGCACATATTCTGTTGTGTGAGCACGTCATGTAAAGTGCTTTTCCAATACATGTGACACACCAACCTCAGCGTTGACCTGTCTGTTCATTTCTTAGCTGGATGCTCTGTCAGCCACAGGTTTCTCTGCAGTTGAGGGAATTCATGTGTGTACAGTACACACCCTGCCTGCCTCACACGCACTTCTCAAATTGCAGTCATTTGTTAGTAAAGTGAACAAAGTCCTTAATCAAATGACCGCTCATAGTCTTCTATCTTAAAAGGTGAATCAATGTGGTAGTATAATTTTCTCCTACGGTGTGCTTTATAAGCAAAGCCAATTTAACAGGAAAATAAGCATAATCTCCTTGATGATACATCATAGTAATGGTTTTGAGGAAATAGACAGTATGAGATTCATTTGTTTTTATATGGATGCTGTCTCTAAGTCTCAGATGAAATTGAACTCACTGAGCCAGGAAATTTGAAGACATTACTGTTTCTCTTGTGCTATTCCAAAAAAAGAAAGGTACATACATTGTTTAGTTTGTTACAGTTTTAATCTTCTTATTACCTCCGCCAAGGAGGTTCTGTTTTTGCTGGTGTTGGTTTGTTTGTTTTTTGTTTTATTGGTCTATGTACAACATAACTTGAAAACTTATGGATGGATATTGATGAAATTTTCAGGGTGGTAATGGGGAGATCAACAAATGATTAGATTTTTTTTTTGTGGGGGGGGCTCTGCCTTGGTGGAGGTCTGAGCTCTGAGTGCTTTTCTAGTCATCTGTCTATCTCTATAGTTTTCACAATAAACAAGCCTCAGTCTGCCTCTGGAATAATACGATCAAAGTAAAAAGTTGCCTGTTTAGAGCAAAAGAAGAATGGAGAGTTTTGGAACATCTTCTCAAAATGTTGAAGAAGTGATGCCAGATGCAACAAACCCTGACCCCCGCATGTGTTATAGCCTGTTTTGTTTTGATCCAGCTAATGTTTGGGCTGATTGAAGCTGCATAATACATCCTATGAGCATCATCACCACAATGTATCTGTGTGCATTTGTCACTTTGGGGGTCCTGCAATGTAGCAGGCAAATGAACTGGGCCTATTACCTGACACTCACTGCACACAGCAATCCACCAGTCCCAAATGTTCTGAATCAGTTTGTAGTGCATCGCTGGTAACAATATTGGAAAAATTGGCCACACACAAGAGAAAATCACTGTAAATGACAACTTGGAAAAAGGAAAGTGACATCAGTTATCTGGAATTATTTTGGCGACAGAAAGGATGATATTGAAATGTGTTCTGTATTGATGTGGCAACACATAGCTATTCATATTTTTTCATATCGCAATATATATCAGAGTTAAAAAAAAATCACAATGCCAGTTTTTTTTTCCAATATTGCGCAGCCCTAATGTTGATAGACAAATTTGGGGAAGATTTTAAAAATTCATTAAAAATGTTTTAACTTTGACCAACTTTTCCCAAAATGTAGTTACATCTATTCTGGGTCACTTGGCAATCTATAACCCAAATTTGATATGAATTCAACCAATAGTTTTTCTGCTAAAGTGTTAAGAAACAAACAAACTGGACCAAAAACTAAACAAAACCCATTTACCCTGACTCCCAAAGGGGAAGCAGGGTAAATGAAAAGCCTTTCATCATGATACAATGACAATTTATAAAGTTGAGCAAAATCCCAGTTTTTAGTTATAAAAACTAAAACATACATAAATAATTACTTAACTACATTACTGAAGTTACCTTGAACCTCTTTGAGTCAGATGCATTACAGTTCACTAATGCCAGCATACCTTTTGATAAAACAGCATTCATGTCACTTTTCATAATGTTGTCATATTCCTCAAAAGAGGAAAAGTAGCATCTGTTTCAAAGCAGCAACAGCCTCTTGGTCGTGTATGTTTTTTTTCCATCACTGGGCTTTGTCGGTGTGTACATCATATACTAAACACTTGTTTTCATGTCGCATGTATGAAACATAGAGCCCTTGTCACTGTCTGGCTTGTCACTGACTGCATGTTGGACGGTTCAGTTGCTGTGCACGGTCTTAAAACATCAGGGTCAGTATTGTCTCTTCACACACACAGAGGGAGCTCTCACTGCTGCTCCGCCGCAGACACCGGCAGCCCTGCAGCACTAGCCTACATTTCAGAGGAGGAGGGAGAAAATCTGGTGATGTCATCCCTTATGTATCTCTCTCTCTCTCTCTCTCTTCCCCTCTCTCCGGTGTCCTCTCAGAGGTTGTGTTTTAAATGTATTGGTGATTTCTGCTGCCTGAGCTGTGTGAGGTAGGTCCATTATTCCCTCCCTCCCCTCAGCTCTCTTGTACACGTGCATGCTGCAATCGTCTCGTCTTCTCCATGCGTACGTGTTGATGTGCTTCGATTGACTTGTTTTAGAAGATGTAGCTCAGCATGGTTTCAACAGATGTAGGATTAATGTTCCCGCTGGATTCTGGATACTCTTACTGTTGTCATTGTTTTGGTGTTTGATGGTTTGTGTGTAACAGTTGCTCTTATATTGAGCAAAGCTTAGATGTTAAATTCATGCTGATGATGCTCTTCGCTTCCTCGGCTAGCTACTTTCGATGTGTCGTATGTTAAGGCTACAGATGACTAAGATGAAAAGCTGAACCCTTTTTTGTCCAGATGCCATTAGTACCAATCATCTTGAAATGATTTTTCAGACCCTCTCCGCTATTTATTTATTTATTTATTTATTTTTGCCCCGCTTTCTTATCCTAAAAGGTCATTGTAGGGTCACAGGAATGTGGTCCGCTTCTATGACCTTTGAACTTCTTACTGTACCATCTTCCTTGTTATATCCCCATAGCCTTAAAATATATATCTTCAGGCAATGCTGACATGTCAATCACACATACTCCCTCTCTGCTCTGTTATGCAAGATGTATCACACACACATAGACATTATTTAGCTCAAGCTGTGTGCGTCATACATATTTTCACTGTGCAGTTCTGTAGTGGAGCTGGGGCTCCGTTCTTTGTGATTTTCCCCTCCATCTCTGTGACAGGGATGGATTTGTACTCTCTCTGCCGTGTGTCGGCAGTCAGTTAAAAAGCAAGGCAAGCCGCAGTGCTCGTCCTATAAAGGGATTGAACAGTCTGAGGTCAGAACAGTCTCCTTGACACCATAGGAGTTCAGATCTTCTCCCCCTCCTCATCAGCATTCCCATCCACGTTGCACCAGATGATCAGATAAATGGATGTTAGTTAGGGCTGTATCACCTTGTAGCATTTTTTACGATATGTTGTCCTACATAAAAATGAAATGTACAACATTATGAACTCAGTAGTGATATGTGTTAAACCCTTTCATTTTGAATCAGATCAGTTCACATCTATTTCCTTCATGTCTATTAGTTTCTTTTGCTTTTTGGTTTAGGTATTCATCATGTTGTGCAGTGACAAGGGTGTGGAAACCTGCCTCAAATAATAGTTATTATGTAGAATCACTTATCAACTGATGATCACACAGTGGTGGTGGCAGATGCAGACGTGACGAGTATAATAGAGAATAAAACTGTGTTCAGGTGAAGTAGAAGCAGATAAGTATGAATAAATGTTTTTCTTCCCGCTCAACTGAAGTGTATACAGCACACATTTTGTCTTTAAATTCAGTCAGTATTTAATTCATCGTTAAATAGATACAACTCCCAGGCTAATAGAGGACACAGAATTGGAATGTCAAGGCATTATGTGTTCCTATAAACTGATAACACATGGACAACGTGCAATCTGTGCCTCTGGGTTGATTGCCAGGTAACTATTAAATGTGCCAGAGGGCTGTAAACTCTGAACTCAGAATGAATGTGTAACTTATGTTCTCCAAGGTTGGCTCACTGTATCAGAACCACTTATCACTCTTGTCTGACAGAAACCTTTTTTTTTTTCTTTTTCTAATAGTTCATTCACATAAGATTCTCCTAAATAGAGAGTTTGTTGTGTTTGGAGCATCACAAATGTAATTAGATTTGCCTTCCTACATATAAAAAGCAATGCTCATGGGTTGTATGGTGGGGGGACTGGGACTGGGAGTCATCTACTGGACCATCCTTTGAAAACTGGCTTGGAGAACTGATCACAGTGATGCTCTTACAGAAGCTCCACGTCATTAAGATAATGACCCACCAAGCAAATGGGAACAAGTTTGGATCCTATTACTTATATTTCTCGACTCTGCAGGAAAAGATTTGCAATTATATTGTCCCGTGCACATGTATGTGTATATATATACATAAAAAAACAAACAAATAAATAGCAATAGTCTACAATGAGTTCCATCATTGACTATTGTCACTAGACATGTTTTTCCAACAGAGTGAGACATCTTGCTTTATTATAATCTCTGCTGAGAGTCACTCGTGCACAATGGCATCTCTGTCTCTGAGTGATACAGAAATGACGGTATCAGGTATATATATATATATATATATATATATATATATATATATATATATATATATATATATATATATATATATATATATATATATATATATATATATATATATATATAACCCCCCCTCCCTTTCCTCTTCTAGAAGTGACTGTAAATATTAGTACTGTTTATGATGGGTTTGATGATAGTAATAATGTTCACAGTACTGGCCATATTTGACTAAATATGAATGTGTGTGTGTGTGTGTGTGTGTGGGGGGGTGTTTCACTTCACATTTTAAATTTAAATAAAAAGTAAAAAAAAAAAAAACAGTGATTGTTAAAAACATCTTGTGATTACATCGCTTAATCTATTCATTTATTTAGAATGTACATTATTTTTCCAGTTTCCTGAAAAATAAACGGCCAACAGTAAAGTTATATTAAGATGTATTCTTTCAGTGTTTGTCATGTAGTTGGAAAGAGTCATTTTCTCAAGCTATAGTGTTGGATCCTACATGGCTAGCCATTGAAATCCTCTCCCTGTGCTTACATGGTTGATTAATATTCTTCACTCCCTGACCTACATGGATTAATTCTGTTTAAAGATGTCTACCCCTTGAGCATAGCTCCAAACTAGGATGAGTAGAAGATTACTTTGGACCAAGTGCTTTGAATTTCCCTCTCTCTTAGTCTTGTTTTTTTTTTTTTTTCCCACTGAAAGACCACCAGACTATTACTGTTTACCCACTAAGTTTTGTTCCTGATCTAAAATCAACAGAAAATGACCTGTAGCTGTGACTTTGTCCTCATACACAAGGACATATTTGTGTTGGTCAGTGGTATAGCACATGTACAGTAAGGCATATAGAGGTCCAGATGAAAGAAGGTTGTTATCTGTACTGTGTGTATGTGGCTTTTATGTCACACTTTAATATTCAACACCCTCCGGGAGCGCTTTTTGAATCAATTTCAATACTTTGAAGTGGACATATTCAGACTTTCACCTTTAGGCAGTACAGTGTAAGTGCACAAGGTTATGCCTGTGTTTTCTCTTACCTGATCAATGGCTCTGCTCTCATCAGTTATCGCACCGACACTTGAAAGCCTGAGGCTGCAAAGACTTCTGTGGAGCCATGTCAAAGGAGCTGAAAGTCAGCAAATTATGAGCAAACAGATGATATTTACTGCAGTTTTGAAGTTGTCTGCAACAAAATGAACTGCAATTCTCTTTCCTCAGAATGACCTCTGCGACCTGTACATTAATAACCCTAAAGGCTCTCACTTCAACGAAGCTTGTTTGATGTTCAAACAGTGTCTTAACCTTCTGCTAACACCATCTGGATGTACATCTTTGATAGGTCCCTCTTTAACTTGGTGACATTAGCTTGGTTACATATATTTTGTTGTAATTTATACACTGAAAATGTAATATTTGTAACTCTGTCCCTGCTTTGGGAAAATACTAATCAAGTCACATGAAAAAGAGATGCTTGGCGCAGAACAAATCTAAAAGCTCCATAATCCAAATATGATTGCAGGCCTTGTTCAGAAATATCAGAGTGGTTGGCAGTCGATTTAAGGAGTGATGATGAAGGAGAGATTGAGTCCTTCCTCCAAAAGAAAGAAGATGAAGGTCTGGACAGTCATTCTGTGTTTTATTCTTGTTCTCTTGTTCTTGTTCTGAGGTAGTATGCCAAAGTAAGTGTCAAAGTATGCCTATTGTTTGTTACTTTAGTTCTTTTTGTACCTTATATCAAGGATGGTAGCAGTGTATGTGTCTTGTGTCTATCTATAATAATTTCCCAAATACTTGGCAGTAACAACAGTGACGGGTCTCTGCCTCTTCAGGCTGTCATCGAGCACTGCCTCTCTCTCCAGCAGCTGATAGTAACATGACTACAATCAGCTTAGAATCCTAAATTGATTGCTGCCCTTGCCTGCCCTTTAGCTGAGCTCTACTGTTAATCTAAAAATAATCAAGACCATTGTGCTCAGCATGGGCAGTCATAATAGTCAATCTTAATGTTTATGAATGTCAAACAGACTGCTCAGAGTCATGTGTTGTGATGGAAATATTATTCTTTTGGAAAGGATGGTTACATTTTGTCCACCAGCGATGGCTCAGAGACTGACATCCATGTTTCTCCTGAAGCTGCTATGTCTACAGTTTTACAAACTGGAAATCGAATTCAAGATGTGAACAGTGAACTGATGTTCAGTTTTAGCTGTTCTGCCTCATTTATTTCTTCCTTTAAATGTTCAAACTACTTGTCACCCAGGAGTGAAAGTAAATCTATCAAGAAAAGATAATTTTAAAAAAAATTATTTTTCCAGACATTCCCTGTTTTCCCTTGACTGCGTTGAGAAGTAGCTACTGTTTCTGGGCCAAACTACAACTTTAGGACTCCCCCAAAGTCACTGGTGGTGATTCATAGCTTTTAGCTTTCCCACTATGGTAGCCAAGCTACACTCGATGCCCCTAGTGGCAGCAAATTAAAATTTCTACCGGGGACTGTCTAGAAATCCTCAATGTAACTTGCGCCTAGATTTTCCTATGACTTGCCGATGAATCACAGTGAAGTATAGGGTCAGAGGGCGGGTGACACTACAACGATTCAGACACGGAAACAACCACAGAAGAAGAACAATGACGATAGATGGCTGCTGAGTGGGTGGCAATTTTCTTTTTTCAAAGATGAGTGAAGAATGTGAGAAGACGCCAGCAATCTTTAAATTCATCTTACAGAAGCGACAACAGTCGTTAAGCTCCATACTCCCCAATTTTTTTTCACAATTCATAAATTTTTCCAGACTCGTCCGTGAACTCTCCAGTGCTCCAATGACGTCATCCTAAAGATTACGCTGATTGGTTGTAGTCCAATTATATACAGAGGGGTTTAAAAGACAACGTTTTAGCCCACTTCCCCTGTCTATGACGCATTCCTAGACCCATACATGAAATGGATGGGGATAGCATGTGTAGAAGGGAAGAGGGTTTGTATGATGTGGGAGAACAAGAGCCAATAGCAAAGTGGACTGGGAGTCATTGTTCTGTCAATAGCTTACAAAGTGAAAGGTCAATGCAGTGATACTAGAGATTCGTGTGGAAATTAAAAAAAAAAAAAGAAATGAAAAACAAAAGGAATAGCATTCATTATAGGTAATAATACTTTAGTTGGCAGATATGCTAGCAATTCTGCCAGGTTGCACTGCACAACAGGAAATAAAAATAAATGTGAAATTAAATTGTCACCATTTCCACATTAATATATATATATATATATATACTGTAGTTCATTGTATTGGCACCATCTGAACCTGTTGTTGAAGGCTGACAAATGTGGTGGGAGAAAAAATTCACTTTATTCCTCAGAGTATGGATAACCAGGCTAGGCCCCCACCATGCTAACAGCTGTATGATAGCTGACAACCTGTGCTCTGCCAAAGTCTTTGATTTAAAACTAGGACACTAGAACATCTGTTGGATGTATTTGTACGATATAGGAAGAAAACCCTGCCGTTAAGCACCTCTAAGTACTGACTAAGACTGACGTCATGCTTAATAACAGTTTTTACATAGGATAGGATATGATTAGATAGTACTTTATTAATCTCCAATGGAGAAATTAAATTTGATCAAAGCAACTATGATGAATTGTCATTATGATACAAGGCCAAAAAATCTAGGACAGTAGTAATGCTAATGTCCATCGAGTCCACTGGAGTTAATGCACCAAAACTACAACATAAATCCAAGCATCTGCTACCCAAGAAGAAGAGTGTCAACTAAATATATGAAAGTTAAGTTGTTGGAATAGTGTTAATTGTTAATGTTCCCCAGTGAACTTAGCAGTTAAAGTGATTGTGTTGTCACAAGCAAATGTTAACAGAAAATCTTGTTTACTTGCCACACAGCTCAAAAACATTCCCAGTGGATATTGATTTCTGTGTCATTTCCCCACCTCAACTGTGTGACTGTTGCTCCAGGCTGAGTCACGGCCATGATTGCTAAAGCTGATTTTGAAAAACACTGGAAAGCATCTGTCTCAGCGTGATGGGTCCTTGAATGTCGAGGCCAGATGAAGAGTGTGTGCTGGTGGATGCCAAGAGCCCTATGAGGCTCTATGAATGTTACATTAGCAGAATAACTGACCAACTGATTGTCAGGATATCCTCCTGTCTCAAAAGTGTCTCCTAAAGCTTCTTCCTTCCTCCTAATTCTCATTTGGCTTCTTTCTAAGGAACATAATACACTAATAAATTCCATTTTTTTTCCCCCAACACTGGATCTTGGAAAAGAAAGAACTTTGTGTCCTGTCCTCTGATGTCCTTAAACTGAGCCCCTATTTCTTAGTTTTCTTTTATCACTATTCTACAGCTTTCATGGTTTCAACTTGAAAGAGCCTTGCCATGTTCCCATAAGGCATTTTTGGCACTGTTTCAGAGCTCTGATTGGTTTGGATGCAATTGCCCTTTCTCGTGATCAAATTACTGGTCTCCGCACAGTGGATAAAGGCCGCAAGAAGCAAACCACATTATGTCAGTTTAACCCCTATTTATCCAGTAAGAGATGACTAAACACACATATTTGTGTTCTCCAAGCTGCTAGTCCTCTAATTGCAAACAAGATCCAGAGTCATTTTCTTTAGGCAATTAAGCTGCAGGTTTTTCATGTTTTAGTTCAACTGCTCTAATTCCAGTTGCCAGTTTAATGCACAAATGGATCAGTACTGTTTAAAGCATGAATAATGACTGTTGATTCATGAAGTAGGGCTATTTATTTCTCTGTACTATACTTGTATTATACCCAGACTGCCTCGGATCCACAGTCCCATGTATAATAAAATTCAATTACAGGTGTGTTTTCAGGTTTAACAATTAGGAGCTGCTTCCTATCATGATTGAATTTATTTATTTATTTAGTGAGAAACCTTGTGTCGATAGGCAGCTGCTCCACCCAAAATAATCTCGCTGAAAGCATGTAGTGTAATTACCAGATGGTCCCACTTGTTCGTGAATTCATGTTGAGGATTAAGCTGACAGTGGCATTACAGTGGGGAGCAGTTGGATTAAGCTTATATTTCATTTATTTTGTGCAGGTACATTGAATGGATAAAACGCAGCACCAAATAGAAGTGAATCCAATCCAGATTCAGTTTTCGATTAAATAAAAAAAAATAAATAGAAAATGTGTATATATATATATATATATATATATATATATATATATATATATATATGTGTGTAGGTTATTTGTTCAGCAGTAGCAGGTCTTCATTCACTGGGTCAACTATAGTTTCTGGGAGCATTTCTGTAAAAAAAAATTAATTACATTTTCCTAGATTAAGGCCTTAATCAACCTCTTAAGTCTGGCACTCAAATGTCTAAAAACCCTCCACTGATGCAATAAATGAGGGGGTAAAAAGTTAAACCAGATGTAGACTACTGTTATGAAGCAAGTTTGGATGCACTCTGAGTCTGTTTTAAAAATCTGTATTTGCTGAGATAAAAGAGAAGCTATTTTTCAGTTAAAACATATGAAAATATCTGCATGTAATACAGTAAAAAGCACATAAAAATTCCATACTACTATTTTTCAAATATCTTTAAATTTTTTTAAAGGCACATTTTAGAAATCAAACTAGTTATGCAAGGCAGCGTTTCATACAAATGACCGCTGTAGATTTATTTGCGTTCAACTGCTCAGGTTCTGCATGTAATCCCAATAAATCCCAATATATCAAAAAGACAAAGAAAAAGATCAAATAGGAAAAGATTTTCACATACACATGGCCTAATATCTTTCTCAAGAGCACAGGAATTTCTCTGCTGGTCTAAAAATTGACCTGGTGAGTCTTCTTTCACAAACTGATTACCCATCGTCTTGGCCACATACTGACCTAAATGGACCACACAAGAATCCTATGGAAATTCCTATGGAATCCAAATGTAGTTGAATACAGAGAGTATAACTGCAATGTAAGTTCCCTTCAACAACTGTTGTCTGGTCCAGTGGAGCAGCTAAGTGGCAACCAGCTGAAATTGTCCCCTGATAGATAAAGGTTAAAAACAGAGTCATGCTCTGACACTTCTGTAGGGAAACGAAGCTGAGGGCAGACTGAAAAAAAATAGATTGAAATAAGAAAGTCTTCTGAGCTCTTGGGTAAAGGAGCTGACAGGCTGGCTGATGCTCCATCCACCCCGCATCTATGTACTCGGGTCAGTGTTTTTTATAGGCCTGAGGCACCACACCTTTGTTAGGGTGCAGAAATACAGCAGGGTGTGATGACCGGGTTCTGCAGATTTCATGTACAACATTAAAAAACGAAGCAAAACTAATCTTCTGCTCTGCTTCTGTCTTGTAAACAGCCACTGTAGCCCGTTTCCTCTAGATGAGGAGGCATGATACAGCACAGGAGTCCAATCTTGCAAACTAGCCATCCCACATGAGATGAATAAAGATACACTGCTCTTCTAAGCCAAAACATTTCTCCTTTTAAAGTAATTCAAAAGCTTAGCGGACTGAATTTTAAATGGGGGGTGAAACTAGCAACCTTTCTTACTTGACATTGCCAAGTGGATGTAATTATGTACATCCGAATGTTAACCATTGTATGTTGCAATAAAAACACTGTCCTGCTGTGGTAACATATTGCTTATCCTTTCTGACAGATATGCAGTCATCAGAGCAGCACTGACTCAGGTTTTACCAGACCATGGAGTCCACCTCTGAGTCTCAGCAGGAGCCTGAGAAAACTTTGGTGAGTTAACAACGCTGACATACGTAATAGTCTGATGTAAGATGGAAATACATATAAAGATTAAAATCCCAAAACGATAGGAAAAATGGGAGCACATTCCAAAAAAACTCTTTAGACTGAAGGAAAAACAATAAGCTTAACTGATCCATCCTCTAAGTCATAATCTGTAGCTACAGGTACTAATATTGCCTGTCATTCTCTGCTGTATGTGTTAAACTCCTATCAGACTGTGTTACTGGAGACACAAGATGACCATTGTACGGGCGCTAGATGCAAAAGGTCATGGTTTTGTATGTTTTCACCAACGATGAGGCAACAAAAAACACCCAAACATTCAGAGCAGTTGTTCCTTGTTCTGCATTCCAGTGTAAAGTTAATGTTCTTGCAAGTTCCTCTTTGTGTTGCAAATGCACATTATTGTATTCAAATATAAAATGTGGAATGAGCTTTATATCAATTACTTCGTATCTTTGTAACCAAGTACTTTGTAAAACCTCCGCTCTGTTTAAATTTTCAGACAAATGTGTATTGAGCACTATAATATTACTTATTGTCTGAATAAGGGGCACCTTCAGCCTGCACACATACACTTGTTCATGCATTCAATATCATATAAAACACCACGTTGCTCCTCTTTGTTTTCCACATTGTGATTCTGCCCTTTCATTTCACCTTAATCGTAATCCTCACCAGCCCTTTTAGCTGCGAGCTGGAGGCCAATTATATTTCCAGATAATTCAGGCATTAACAGTGCTGGCCATCACTCCTGTCGGCTTCCCCACACAAAGACACACAATTGGATTGCACTAGAAAAGTTAAAGCCATCTCCTACTACTTTGAATCTTTCTTTATGTGGGAGCAAGTTTTAATAACACTCAATCTCCATCATTAGTGCAAGCTAATTTCTCATCCCGCCTTCTCCAGAGTCTATTTTAGCAGCTGCATAATTAAACTGCTGAGGCATAAATTGGTTTGAAAGCCACATTGGTCTATTTACTTTCTCTTCTGAATGCTTTAGTTTGGAATGGATTGAGTTTGATTAATGTTTACATCTGTGCTATTTAGCAGAAATCCTTCCTTTTACAGTTGCTGCAGTCCAGCATATTATCACTTGATCACACATTATGAGACATCACAGTACCAGGATGGTGTGAGACTTAAACTGTGGGACGTATTGTGTTGTTGGCACATCCTGCTGTTTGCTGAACGAGCCTGTTGGTAGAGTGGATGCCTCCCATCACGAGATGAAAGCCTCTGGGAAGCATGCCAGGTGTCTGCTGCTTCTGCTCCCGCTCCTCTCTGACATCCTCCAACAGGAGATGCTTCAGGAAGGTTTCTAGCAGCCAACCCCCCCCATTTCAATCAGTCTGCTGTCATTTGCATTGTACATACTGTAATGAAAGCGCTGGTGACCTGCTGTTCCAAATAGGTGGGAATAAAAAGCTACATAGACAGGCATTATGCACTGTAACAATGGGTTTGAGACAGAATAGAGGCAAAGAAGAGGATCTGTGACTCAGATCAGAGGCAGACAGTGTCCATACAGCTAAAATGAGTCAGGAAAGACTTATGTAAAGATTCTATGAACAGCATACTTCATCCCATTTGCTTTAATGTGGCTGTGCCAGGATGCTTCTTGGGGTGAATGCAGTACAGAACAATATTCAACCTTGCATTAATTCATTTATGTCTAATATTGCTGGCAGGAAACATTTCCTCCGACTGTTTAATCATCAAGCGTCTCCTCGTCTGGTTTAGTGCCATCAGCAGCTTTCCATCAAACATAAAAATAAATTCACATTCTCTCAATGAGGAAAAATAAATGGTTTTTATTAACTGTACAGCAGAACATTGAAGCCAAGATTGCACTCATAATAAAATTGACAAATTTAGTCACCCATTAATGGGTGTCCAGCCAGCACTCAGAAATGAGGACTCAAATGCAGGGTGTACAATAATAAAAATGTATTCGTGAACAAACTATGAAACAGAGCTCCACAAAGTCACTCCAGAAAAGGAGAAAAACAACACACCTGAACTATAAAATGTTTACAAAACAGAAACTCAAACCCAAAAGAGAAAAACACTAAATGCTATGAAAATTTAATAAAGAACAAAAAAAAAAAATCACTCAAAAAGAGGAAAAACAACAGTTATAAAACTATATATATATATATATATATATATCAATTCGAGAACAAACAATCAACAAATCAAACACAAAATCACTCACCAGGAGGAATAAAACAAACGGCTATAAAACTAAGGGATTCAAACACTTACAAGCAGAAAATCACTCAAAATGAGAAATAAAAATAAGCAACAATATCCTTGATCTGTGAACAAGGCTGGAGATGCATGACAGGACAAAACACTCTGGCACAAAACAAGGGGAAAGGCAGACCATTTATACAAGAGGTAATGGGGAACAGGTGGACTCTATCAGGGCAAAGATGATAATCACACAGGTGGGAAACACATGAGAGAAAGTGGTACATGATCTGAGATGAGGTTTCATAATAAAACAGGAAATCACAAGACAAAACAGACAAGGCATGACAATAGGCTCCTTCCATGTGTGACAGGAACCCTGCTGACACCTAGTCATCATCATTGATATTTATATAGATTTTCCAGTTGATTATTCATTGAGGTTCAGTGTTGCGGAAATTTACGGAATCAAGTGTATGCATGAAAGGTTTTCAAGATGGAAAAAACATTCTTGTTTTGTCTCAAATTAATTAATTGAAAACCATAGAAAGAAGACAGGTTTTCATTGCACATACATTTTATTAACACACACACACACACTATGTACCTAACCCTTGGAGGGGAGGGGAGGTTAGTGTTTTTGGTGAGGTTTTTTCTTTGTTTGTTTTTCAGCTATTTTATGCAAAAACTACTGGACCGATTTCCATGAAATGAAGTGGTCCAGAATAGATGAATGGTGGTGAATGTAGGTCAAAGGTCAAGGTCACCAAAAATAGGTTTTTGCAATGATAGGGCAAATCAGGTAAATCGTTTGCGAGGCGCAGGTTTTTTGAGCCAGGCACCACTTGTTACATATCTTTCTTATAGAAACGTCTACATCCTTTTGTAAAATATATCCAGTACACTCAGTTGTAAATGTAATGGTGTGTGGTCCTTGACGATAACAATTTATCTTTGAGGCACAGAACCATTGAGAGTTAACATATATCCACCAATGAGTTCATAGACCAGTCTTGCATTTTATGACAGCAGCGGTAAAAAGTTGACAGGTTACATGTAAAAGAGGGCAATAAAATAACACCCCCATCATAATATATTTGTATATTAAAGTCAGTGGTGTGTGCTATATTCATAAGACTGCAGGAGGCCTCCATCACAAAATGTGATCTACATAAAAGTATATTTATCAAAAGCTTATCTAATGTTTGACTAAAAGTTGAAGCTGTAAAGTTGTAGTTGTGATGTTATCTTCATTGCTGATATGAGGGAAATGGGGAGTTTCATACAAAACCCCCTACTGATTTTGGAATATATTTATTTAATTGAAGTGGCGACTGACACAGTAATGTGGCATGAAATATGTGTTTGTCTATTACCTCAACACCAGTCAGTGCCCTGGTTGTATGTCTAGACTGGTAACTTGTCACAACCTGAAAAGTACCAAAGCAATCAGATAGTCAAGAGGTCAGACATCGATACCTTGGTGATTTTGCTCACTTAGTAATGTATCAGACGGCAAAGTGTAAAGCTCAGATTCAATTACTGGTTGAAGTAGTTTTTTTTTTTTTCTTGCCCTGAAGGTTTTCAACCAGGCATGGGGTAAATCCAACATTGATATAAATCAGCCAATGGGACAATGTTCAAAGTGTAGAATTCCGAACCAGAGCACTCAATATACAACTGACACAGAACTGAGAAGTACACTGCCTCATCCTACATGTAGCTCCGCCCACCTTCTCCAGCCTCACTGACTGAATGCACAGGATCCATTGAAGTATACACCATATATGATCACAGTACTGGGGCAACAAGAGGCTGATTAGTTCATATAACAGTATCCATGATTGGCTTTAAATACAAATGTTAACATTTGATTGGCTCTGTTCCAATAGACAAACCAATATTTTATGCAACAGTACTGTGGGAGTAGCCATTGCCTTATTTAGTTTTATTAAATCAGACCCATCATTAGTGGTGTGCAACATGTGCAAGGTATGGTTTAACAGGTGATACGTAAACAAACATACATACACACACACACACACACACACAGACACACACACATCTATATGTATCTATATAGATCAGTGCTATTTTTGCATGTATAACGTTATTGTAGTATTAAAATGCTCTTTAATGTGACAAGACTAACTTAAAGGGGGCTGCAATAAGCTAGAGGTGAAAATTGGCTCCAGGCTCCTCACAGAGTGAGAAACCAAGGCAACACCAGCCTCTGTACATCAGGTCTCACATTGGGGTTTGGACTCCGGGTGCTGTTGATGGAGCCGAGGTGACAGTCAGGGCTGATGACACACACTGTCACCACTAAAGTAAATATAAAGTAAACACTAAAGGTAAGCTTATTCTCAGTAGCTTGGCCTCGGGTCCTAAAATCTGAAAGTGTACATCTGTGAGATGTTTTTATAGCTGTCTCTATGTCATGTGGGCAGTGCACAGGTCAGGCCGAGCATGTGGGCAGGCTGCTGAATTGTAGCAGTAATCAACACAGTATGGATCTATTGACGCAGGGTAATGAAAAAACGTGGGAGAATGTAGCATTACATAGTTTGGATGATTCATAGAAAAGATCTGTGCGTTCCCTCGATGACCAATCATTAATATATTGCTTTAGCTGCATATTTGATGAGCTATATATATTAACCTATTGGAATCTGAAATTGATTAATCGACATTGGTCTCCTCGTCATTTGTTGGTGTGAATCAATAAAGGTACACACACACACACACACACACCTGGTGGAGTATTATGTTTCATTGGCTTGAGGATTATCTGTTGTGTGTCGGCTCATGGGCAGCAATTCCAATGAAGTATGGGTTCTGCTTTCTTCAATGCTGAGAAGTGAGAGGATTGGAGCTCATTGTATCACAGAGCTAGCAGAAATATCCCAGCACAGTGCCGATTTATTACTAAGTGATGTCTAGAAAAAAAAAAGCTATCGGTGTAATCTTACTTGGACGAGAATGAGAGGCATTTGGATGGGCATTTTAATTATTTTTTCCTGAACCGAATAATGAAATCAATTGAGTCACATTACGTGAATCTCAAATATACCATTTTACTTAAACATTTTACTTAATATATGCAGGTCTGAGACAAAAAAAACCCAGTGGTATCAACATTAATCCTGTGTTTGTAACATTCAGCAGAAATGTCCTCCTGGCCAAAATTCCACCCAAATAAAAATCAGGCCAATCAAGTCCAGCTTATGCTTCCTGATCTGAATAGTCAAATAATTTTTTTGTGCACATCCCTAGCCAACACCTTTCGTTGCATATTTATCTTCAATATTTTAAAAACAGACTAAACTTCCAAAAAACAATAGTGTATGACACATCACTATATAAAATTGTATGTCATACAATACATTAAAACAATAAATACATAGAAAACTCCACCTACAGCTCACCTTTATAGAAAAAACAAAGTTGCATATTCGCTAAATGAAAACTCAAATGGATTTAACTGTCACATTGTCTCTGACGTAGCTATCTTTCTTGAATAGAATTGTCCTAATAATCTTTCAGTCTTTTCAAACTTAACCTGGTATAATAGTTGTAGTCAGTTCTCATGTCTTTTCTCTAGAAATTAGACATTGTTTCAAAATGTTACTTAAAAAATTCAAACAAGATGCAAAGCTGATAAGCACTTATTTAAAAAGCATAAAATTTTCTACATAACTGACTCATGCTGGGTGTGTGACGCTTCAATTAGAAAGATGTAAATGATTTAAATTAAAAAAAAAAAAAAAAACAGAACAAAACTTTAAATCCCCTTTGTGTTGGTTTGGCTTCTTTCAGGCTGACTGTTGAAGTCCCATCAAAGGTTTTTTGTGTTGGTGTCACAGTTGCTACTATAAATGGCTGCTTTGTTTTTCCTCCATCTTTGTGAAAACATCGACAAAGTCACAGGCTGAATTACACTCAGCAGGAGCTTCCTGTCTGCAGTCAAGCACTTTAGCCCTGATTAAAACATTCAGTCACAGATGAATTTACATTTCTGAGTCTGACAATAGTGGTTTGTCGATTTGGTTGCTTGAAATGTAGTGTGTTTTCAGGATTTAAAGGCAATGTTTGCACAGTGTGAGAAACAGATACTTTTACCCATGATAGGGAGGCAAGGGGTATTTATTTTTGTTCGGTTCAGACACATTTCCATTAGTATTGATTCTACCCCATTCTACTGGCTTTGGGGCATTTCTACTAGGTAAAAGGCCCTGGACCCATGGTATCTGGTCCGAGATTTCTGGTATCTACTCCGTTGGTATCTACTACTACTCCAAGTGATACTATAACGTGGCATGTCGGCAGCGTAAACACTAATTGGTGGAGTCGTCTCTGTGTCAATGCGTTATCACCATGTGACCCGCCTTTTTTTTTTTTTTTTTTTTTTTAAGTAAATTCGGAGTTAGAGTAAAGAGCGGTAAGTTAAATTCAGTTCGTAACGCAATTATGTCACTTTGCAAATCTAAACCATAGTCGGTCGTGGAGGTTGAGACATTTCTTTCTTTGGTGGCTGAAAAAATTAGCACGAGCTTGATAGTGCCTCATGATAATGTCGAGTCACAATAGTATCTGCTCTCAAAATGCCCCAAATGCTCTCAAGAAATAGTTTGTGGTATCAGAGTAGAATCGAGCATGTAGTGGAAATGCTACTTTTGTTTGTTTAACACTTCAGTAGCAAAATTATTGATTAACTTCATACCAAATTGTGTTTACAGATTGCCAGTGACCCACAATAGGAGTGACTACATTTTGGGAAAAGTACTGTAGGACAATTTCCAATATTTTCTGAATTTTTTTGTCTTTTTTTTTACCCATTTACTTCTCATTGGCAAAATTTAAAATGTTTATAAAAACATCAATTTTGTTTTAATTTGTTTCAAACTTAGCACATATATAGATGCGATTGATATGCTGACAACAGCATACAGACATGATGACATCAGCTGGTCTGATGCAAAAATAAGCTACAATATGTGCGGGGGGTGGAGTTTGTTGCGCCTTGATAATATCTCTCAACAAACCCCATGATGTGAATCATGTGTCAGCAGGCTGGAGTTAGCCCATTTTGGGTGGTCTTTTGTGGTTTCTTACAAATATAGACCTGACTGATATGAAGAAAACCAGTGAGCGATAACATTACGCACCGTTGTGATAATGGTATGATTTGTGATAAATAAACAAATATTGTAGTGACTTTAAATATTGAATAGGACAGAATAAATACAGTAATTAAGGTATAATGAATAAACATGATGTTCATAAGTTTTAAGTATTTTCTTCTGAACTCAATGAACAAGTATGTTTCACTATCAGCAAATTTGTTAATAATCTCTAAATCATATTTCAATAAAGCCAAGGGTAGATTTGGACATGATCAATATGAGCCTCAGTCACTTTTCATAGAACACCAACTGTTGAACTCCCTTTGCCAGCCCTTCACCAGCCCTTTAGTCCTAATTGCTAACAAAAATGTTGAAGGGCTCTGAAAGTAAACATAGCAGACCCATATTTTACCTTGCCCTAGGGGACTAAGTGTGTGTGGTGGTGATTTGCTGGCTGTGGCCTGAAGATTATTAGCTTTTACAAAAGATGAGACTAAAAACAAATTGCGTTTGCAGCTGTGTTAACCATAAACACTCTTTTGTGCCAAAGTATCCCCAAAAATGACAATCTATTCAACACGAATGGCACATGTTCCACTGTCACACCGCTTTGTATCTTTAAGTGGCCCCAGTTTGTGTGTTGTGTGGAAAACTGTTAAGCAGGTCAGTGGAAACAGTAGCAGAGGAGAGTGCATTAAAGCTCGCATTATTGGGCCCATAATAAGGTAGCAGGGTGGCTATGTCATTAATGTGAGTTCTCTGGGGTGATTTTCCATAATAGTCTGCCTCAGTCCCTTTGGTTTGCTGGTGCACAAGGAGCCTGATCACCAAGACTCAATGTGTGCAACTGTAACCGTCTCAAGTAACTACTTCAACACACTCCATTTTGATTCCACTTCAGGTCTTTAAAAACAGCATCGTCCTTCTTCCTTGTTATTTGTGGCTGTGTGGTAATTTACCCCGTTGTGCATCAGATGATGTTTGTCTGAAATGTGTTTGAAAGAGTTGTATTGTAATTTGTCAAACTGAATGAAAAGAGGAGGAGGAAGAGGAGGTTGAATGAGAGACAGCAAGAGGGAAAATCATGAGTGCACTTTTGGCTAAGCTTTGTAGCAACATGAAAAAGCAAAGGACAAGGCATCAGATGGCAGCGATGTGCCAGTTTTACAGAGTAGACGATAGCAACACAAATTGCTGAGGGCTCTGAGCAAGTAGGAAGAAAGAAAAGGAAAAGAGCACTCGATGGAGAAAAGGAGGAGACTGAACTTCTCCGGCATGCTGCTCATACTCTCAGCCTTGTCTCCTCCCTTTATCATTCACTAAGAGGGGGGAGAGAGAGAGAGCTGAGCACAGTGGCTTGTCGCACCAGCTTTAGTCTAAACCAAGGAGCGGTAGCAGCGACAAGCTCACCTCCCTCGACTGACACACGGTACGCATTTCCTCTCTTTCTGTATGAACCTTTGCTCTGGGAAAGGGGAAGCAAGAGGAGGTGGATTCAGCTGTTTG
Organism: Siphamia tubifer; assembly: GCA_020466265.1. NCBI lineage: Eukaryota > Metazoa > Chordata > Actinopteri > Kurtiformes > Apogonidae > Siphamia > Siphamia tubifer. The sequence goes on along the minus strand of CM035794.1, from coordinate 57,218,758 downwards.
AGTAAGACTGTGTGGTTGGCTGATGTAAACCTGTGTGCAGTTTCATTTGACCAGTAATGTTTCTTGGCTTTTTACACTGTTATTTGTTCAGTGTGTTTATGTTTTTACAGAGCCAACATGCTGCCATGTTTTGCTCAAGGGCGACATTGACAGCAAACACAAATCATGCTGTTGCTATTAGCATAGATAAGTACAACACAGATCAGTATTTGTTACTTTATGGATTCTAACATGGAGCTGACCTGGGAGGGATTCTCCAGGCTGATAGCCCATGCATGGGTCTAATAGAGCCTAATGACAGAGGGGAGGTATCTTGTTGCTTCCAGCAATGAAGGGACAGAAACATCAAGCAGCCTTTGAGAATTAGAGCAGATATATTATAGAAACATGACAGATGCCCACAAGTCAAACTGGTGAAACAATCCAACAATTACTAGTTACAGTATATTCCCAAACCGAGGTTGTTGGTATTATGTTTTGGTGACCCTTTTGTGTGAATGTGAAAACTTGACAAATATTTAATTATAATTCCATATTTTCCAATCAATATCAGTGAATATTATGGAGAGGAAGAACTGATAGGATTTTGGATGATGTACCATTTCTAGATAGCCAGCAAGGGTCTGCTCAAAAGTTAAAAATCATTAAATAATCTTGTTCATATCTTTGGAACTATTTGTCTGATTGTCTTCAAATCAAGTGCAAATGAAAAGTCATGACTTGGGGATACCCCATACCATGAGATCACAGCTATCTGCTTAGGGTTTGGGGGCGTTCAGGTATATACCCCTCGCCGTCGCTTCTGGTGGCATAAGCCTAGTTTCTTTTCAGGCAGTCACATAAATTAGCTGTCTGCCTAAATTAGGACTGCACAATATTGGAAAAAAAGTGACATTGTGATTTTTTTTTTATAACACTGTATTATATATTCCAATATGAAAAGCCACTCAGGAGGATATATTAGCGGTGTGTTGCTGACATTAATGATCAAACAAATTAGTTCTTATCTCTTGTTGTGGTTGCACTGGTGCGCCCAACTTTTTTTTCTTAGGTACACCAGCACAAAAGTTAGGTGCACCCAGATGTTTCAACCGCATTGCATTTAACACCGCAGTCTTACATGCTCACTTTTTAATTTATTTGTTTACTTATTTTTAGTCATTGTCCATACAGACAATATTGATTTGTACATGATTAATCAACAGTTTTGATAACATAAAGTTCTTTATGTGGAGCACAGCTCTACAAGAAAGATTAGAACTTACTGAAAAGTGCTATTGCTTAGTGCTTCACTGAGCTGAAATTTCATCTTAAAACATCTCTCTCTGTATATATATTCCAAATTAAAAGTGCAAGTGTCTTAAAGGCTCCAAACTGAATATCTGAAAATCTGAACAGCTCCATATCTTATGGACTATCCTCCATTGCAATCACATGCCCCTCAGATGTACTTATGTCTTACATCTTTCAGTATAAGTGTGTGTGATGCGCCTGTCTGCACTGCAAATGACAGCTCCAGAGGAAAGCTGTTAGCATATAGCTGATGCAAGTGTATGTGTTGACAACTTTATGAGAATGTACTCGCAGTTGGTCACCACTCCACTTGCCAGAAAGTCCGGACGTGTTTTCAGTTTAAGTACACCATCAAACAGATAATCAATGATTAGTAGATGCAAGTGTATGTATTGACAACTAATTACAATGTTATTAGAACAAACTTGGTGATGTGCACTAATCTCAGCTCTCGTGCACAACTACATACAACACAAACCACGCCCATCTGCATGAACTGGCATGAACAGTTTTTTCCTCCAAGGGCTGGTCGCACCGGTGCGACCTCAAATGTTTTAGTCGCACTTTTGAGAAATTAGGTCACATGTGCAACCAAATTGTTTGCACTACAGAGCCCTGCCTCTCTAAGGGCAAGATTCTCATCTCTCAAACATCCTTAAAAATGTACATGTTCTGTTCTTCTGAAATTTGGATACTACTCTCCTCGTAAAAGCCATGAAATCAATGGATACAGAAGCCATTGTAAAACTACAGCGATACATTCTTACACTGTCTGTACAAATCAAATAATGGAGATAATATATATGACTGGATGGATTTAAGAGGTAGTAGTAGGTGGACTTTGTTACTTGGAAACAGCCAGGTGAGCTAATCTGCTCCTGAAAGGTATTGACCTTTTCATGTAGTTTCTCTCCAAGAAAGCTGTGTTTTATAGTGTAGCATAAAATGTTTTTTTACTGCCAAATGTGCAGCTGCTCCACTCGCCCTGACTTTTAGAATGTAATGAACTGAACTACCTGCTGGATGTCATTGGTATCTACCGGCCCAGAGAGAAAGCTTCAAAATGACATAAACATTTAGTTTCTTTTGGGTTTCTACTTATCCTGATTTGTTACTTTTGATAATGTCACTCAGTGTCTTTCTCTTAAAAAGGATTAGCCTGTCCCCTCTATGCTGTCCTCGACCCACCCCCCTGCAGTGATGAAACTGAGCCACCACTGTGTGACCCACCCAGATACCCCCCACCTTCTCTGTTTTGAAGACTGTCACACTGAAACACTACAGTCTGATAAAAAGCCGTTGTTGGGAGGTCAAGTGGCTCCACCATACCTCCCCTGCAAAGGAACAGGCATCCTTTTCGTAATCCTCTCTGTCCACAGTCCCGAGTCAGTTGACATCGTTAGATTTTATGTTGGCAGTGGGAGGACACCATGAAAAATGGCGATCCACTGGGAATGTGTCTGTTTGTTCTACTGTTGGAATTTGCTCTGCTGCTGAAAATTATCTCTGTATAGATTTCCTGTCAGGCTATACAAGGCTTGCAATTTCCCTTCTGTCCTTCTCCACTCGTATCTGTAGCAGTTTGAAGACTAATATTCTGTATTCTTTTTGTCTTTGCATTCTACAGTCTTTAATTCACATGGTCAATGTTCTTATTTTCAGCAAATGGGACAATTTTAATGTCAGCAGAAGGTTGAATGGATCAATCTAGGAATGTTTGATGTTACTTCTAAGGATCCACAGTCCATATCAACTTTTACACTGTTGATGTACTCAAAACATGGTCTGTTTTGAGTACAGCATCAATATAGATAGTCAGGACAAACTCATGTGAGTCAAAACAGGGCTCAAATGAATAAGCTTCAACTTTACAAATGTACTTGATATGTGGAAAAAACAAAAACATAGGAGGCTTTATGAGCTGAAGGAAATTAAAAAGAAAACTAGATTGACTTCCAGAGAAGGGCTGTAGCGATGCACTAATCTCACAATACAGTACATGATATTCAGCTCACAATACAATATACAGTATATTAAAATGTTTGGTCAATGATACAATTTGATATGATTGAATACACTTACATTATTTTCTGAGAGATTTGAAAGGGTCGGACTGATTTTGGGCGACATATTGTAAGTGTTCCATTCATCTGGATTGAAAAAAAAGAGAAAGTATCAATCATTGACACAATATATGGTCATATGGAGTCTACAGCTGCAAATGTTGTGCAAAATGCATCAAAGATGTAATGAGAAAATCGGTTTGATTTATTGAAAGTACTGCGGCTTACAATCATTTATTAGAACAAAATTTGAAATATTAATCAAACATTGACAAAAAATAGGAAAATAATGTGAAACAGTACATGCCGAATGTTACCTTGGGGATATAAAAGGATATTTTATGTCCTTTTTTATTTTTTTATTGTCATTATGTATTAATATCACTCATAATCATTATTTTCTATTGAATATTATACAAAGCTAGATATGTCCAGCCTGAGGAGAGGGGGGATTTTTCCTTCACACATTCTGAGCCAATCGTAGCCGCCTCATTACCATGTCATGGACATGAATGCGGAAGTACCAGTAAACTCTGTTGTTCACCCTCAAGTAATTTTTCTATCCTCCAAAAAAATGTGGAAACAAAGCAATCCAGACATTTTTTTTCTTAAAATAGAACCAACACACAATACATTCAACAACAATGGAGAACACAGCAATATTAATGAAATAACGATGCAATGACAACTTTAAAACACTGAATTTACCGACATGGGCAAAAGGACATTGGTTATCGTAGTAAGCTTTGGTAAGAGTACATTTTCACTTTATCACCCAGGCCTAGGTCAGACCAATTTGTAGATGAAACTCTGCACAAGTATGGAAAAATCACTGGTCTGATCCTTTCAAGAAAAATCTTTGGGCCACACTGTTAGGAAGCTCTGTTCCATCTTTTTTTTTTTTGTGCAATAGACCCCGAAATTCTTTTAGTACAAACTCTCCATAGTCTCTCAAACTCTTCATTGTGATAGATTGTGGGCCCCTAGTCACTCCTACCTCTGCCAGCTTTTAAAATTCTGAAATACCTTAGGTACAGCTGTCCCATAGTCAATTGTGTTTAATACCTTGGCTCAGATTTCGCTTGAGACAGTATCTTGGCTAATGCACTCGGCTCTAGTTATAGAATCCAGCATGATACAATTAGACATTTTATTTGTAGTGTGTTGCAGCTCGGCACTGGCTGTAAATCAGCTGATGTATGGGTAGAAGCCAGGATCTGGACCTCATACTTAGTGCAGTGCCTGCCCAGTCTTCCCAGCCTCTGGCCATGGATCTTCTACTTGCTGACAGATGTGTCAGTTCTCTGATGGATAGCACCCCTCTGATACTACCTTGGATTTACTGACTTCTCAACTAGTGCTGCATCGGTCGATGGTTCAGGATTGCAGAATTCAGCTAATGCTTGCACATGCTGATGTAAAATTGTAGTGGTAAGTACTGGAAAAACAGCAGAACTGTAGTGTTAATACGGCAATTTTATATCAAACACTATCTTTAAAAGTACATTTCCAGTTGTGCTGTTTGACCAAACCTTTGTAGTAGAATTGTACCGATTTATCAGTCATGTTCAGAAATTGGCAGTTACATCTGATCGTCCTTGACTGGCGACTGACCAGTCAGTCGGAAAATTTACCAATTTTGAGTGCAGGTCAAATTCCTGTCTAGCAAGATATGGGCTGGTTCAAGATTGTCACATATGAAGTAGAATCACAAATGTCAAGGGGGTGCATGTCACTGATGGGGGGAGGGGGTTACATGTGGGGGTGTGTTCTGTGCTGTATGTACCTCAAGGCCCCCACAGATTTGTTGTACTTGACTCCACAGATGTCTGCACATACCCAAAGTGGTAGCCCACCAGACACATCTGCACAAAGCTCAACTTTCACAATCTCACAGATTTCAAATGCGAAACCTCAACTGTCCCTGGGCAGTGCATGCAGACTCTGAGCTGAGTTACAAGTAACCCTGGGAGCCTTCACACTGAGTATGTGCCCACCATACGAAGTGTAAGTGAAACTGTTATTCATCCCCTTAGGTACCTCTCTACTTATGAGGCAGTACCTTTATTCAGCCCAAAGCGTGTAGAAGTTGTGAATGTAGAAAAGGTGTTCTGGTCCATTCAGTGTAGAGGTTCATCCTTTGATCCACATATCTAGAGACACTTGCTTTTTTCCAAGCTTCTATTTAATTAGTTATAAGTAAAATTGGTTGGAGCATGTAATATGTGCAGTCTATGATCATTTACTACTAAATCAGATGGTCTGAGCTCTATCAGAATAAAAATAGGATGTCTATGATAATTTTCCTTCAAATATGATATTTTTCAGATGTTTCTCAAATACGGGATTCTAAGCCTTTCAATCAATGCTGTTGTTTCCATGCAGAAAACCTGGCACCTTTTTGAACACTTTTATTCTGTTTTTAAAATAGATGTTCTAATATGAAAGTTACATTGTAATGTCATGTGTGTTGTTTGGAAAACATTAGATCAGAATTAGCCAGAATTGGTATCAGCCATTCAAGCACCCTGCAAGTCAGAATCAGCTAAAAGAAAATAGTAATTGGTGCAACTCTGCCCTTTAGACTCATGGGAATGCCTTCCTGTTACTGTTCAGTGAGCTAAAGATATGTCAGTCTTGTTTGCCTTCTTCTTGTCAGGAACATACAGGTAGTGCTTATCTTCAGTAAGTGTGAATAGACTGAATAGTTCACAGTATTCTGCAATGCCTTCAGTAGGTGCATTGAGTCCTTCAGTAGGTGCTGATCCTTTCTCTGATACCTGTATTTGGGTCAAAAGCTCTAAATCAGAATTACCTTAGATGTAACTTGTGTCAGGTTGCTTAATTAAAGCAAGCCTGAGAGAGCAAATGAAAGAAGATACCATCATGCACTGCTGCTTCCTAGAGGGCTGTTTATTTTGAAGTGGTGGGTGTTAGAAGTGTGTACAAGGCTGAGGAATTTTTATTAGGCTGGAAAATGTTGGGAATACAGGTATTACAGGGTACAAAAAGGCTCCCTGTTTGTTAAAAACTAGTGCAGAGCCTGTAGAAAATGTGAGATTGTTTGCTCCTAATGTGATGTGGAAGTGAGTGAAATGAGTTGCAAGGAGCAGAAAGGAAGATTACTATTATCATTATCATCGTCATCATTATTATTAACCTATTATGATTAAGCAAGCATCACATCTCATGTCACCAGTTATGGAATTAACATACATGGTCATGGTCCAGTATCTGCACAGTAGCAGGTCTGAAGAGTGCTATTAGCACAGTGCTAGGCTAGTGCTATTAGCACAGTGCTCGGCTACTTAGCTCTTCACAGAGGCTTTAGTAAACACTGTGTCACCAAGTGCTTCATTAAATCAGTCATATTCCAGCCTTTACATGTAAATATATTTAACACCTGTAGCATATGGAAGCATCTGAAGCTTCCTGTCAACTGTAAGCGCACATTTCACCTTCACCTTTGACATGTTGTTGTCTGCACCGCGGCTTGTGCGTTCTTCTGTTTAACAGTGGAGAGAGGGCGTAAGTAAACAACAGCTGCATGCGTGGTACCGAAATTCATGTTCGTTTTTGGTCTGGTTACTACCATTAATGTTTGCCCCGGTTCCATACCTATACCGATTTTCAGTACCCAACTCTCTTGCTCGCATTCTCAGTGTGAGTGAGAATGAATCGTGTTGGGGGTAAAAAAAATGCAGCTGTAGCCAAATCAGGGAGCGGGACTTGGTAATGCTTCGAGTGGCAAAGTTACAAAGTGAAATGAAATTACTTTAATATCTTTGTATGTTATAATGGTGTCAAACTTTGAACTGCAATCCGCCATAGTACTACAAAGTCACCCTCCAAATTTTGGATAATTTGGTGGAGTTGTGCAGGTGTTAGACGTTCCACAGACAAACAGGAACAGTGCAGACAGAGATTTGCTGAATTATAGATAGATGTTAGAAACTGCTTGTTGTTTTACTTGTTTTATCCTTATATACAGTATAACACACAAATGGATGAATCCCTGTTACAAGCTAAAGAAACACTGAAAGCTTCAGAGTGAACACTTCAGATTACTTTGGTGCCACAACAGCCAATGTGAGAAACTGCATTATTTTGTTGGTTAGGTGGTAGAGCTTCCTGTTAATATAATGGTTGTTGATTCACTCCCAGGACACAGATCCAATAGCAAGTAAGTGTTTTACATTAAGATGTTGAGCCCTGAGCCAGCATTGTTATCCAACAAGTTCTTCCTTATTTTTTATTGTTAAACATTAGTGATATTCAATTTTCCCATGTGCTTGACAGCAAATTTGACAAAATAAACCATTCTTAAAACATCATCTGAACCTGTCATTTGCTCATTATGCCATATGATGTGTATATGATTAGATAAAGGAGCCAAAACCTGATTCATATTGTTCTAAATGTCCAAAAACAAACATCAAGCTGCTTATTTGTTATTCGGTCATCGACTTGAAACAACAAGGCAATATTGAGATTTACTGACCAAATAGGAGCAGTGAATAGAAAGATGACCTGCATAACCAAATGTATTAATCACAGAGACAGCAACATAAACTAGCTTGGACTTCTTTGTGAGAAGGCAAACACTACATTTGTAGCCTAACCATGAAGGGCAGTCTATCTGGAATTAGGGCACGTTTTAGGTTTTGCCTTCATACTATTGTTTTTACTCCAGTCTGAATAAATGCTTAAAGGTGTCCTTCAGTTTTAGGAAAAAAGAAAAAAAAATAGCTGTTGTTGTTATCTCCTACTTCCCTGCTGCTAAAAAGAAACTGGGTCAGAAATGTGCTGCGAGTGATGTTTAAACATTATGTAATATGTCATGGCATTTTATCCTGTGTAAGCACTCCTCATCTTTTCAAAGGAAGATGGAGCATGCTCTGTTTAAGGCCATGTTTCCTGTAGAGGATTTGAAGGTTTAGAAAGGACTGGGCCTCATTTAATTTTCACTGTTACATTTCAAGAATGAAACCAGCAGGTATCATAATTACATATCAGTTTATATTGCAGGTGTTATATTGTGAGCAATTGCTGCTTATGTGTTGTAAAGTGACAAATAAGAATTTTTATTATGAACTACAAGGTTTCCCCCTGAAATGTTGCTAAGCAAATTAATAAATACCAGTTGACAGGAAATATGGAATTATGACTGTTAGTGTAACATATTTATTAACAATAGTTCCATCACCTGTAGAAGGTGCTTTCCCACTGTAGGAACCTTTTGTAGTTCCTATGACCTTTTTAGTTCCTGGAACTTTTTTTTCCCATGTTCCCACAGCATAGGAACCACATAGTTCCTAGGACGTTTTTTACTCCTACTCACAGACAGGGTCTTTTTAGTTCTATAGGAACTGTATGACATAGTTGATTGGTGATTGGTAGAGCCGAGACCATGCTTATTTCTACATTGCCGCATCTTGCAGTGTCACTGTCGTTAAAACCATCTGTGTAGCATCAGCTGTTTTAGAAAACAATATGGAGAAAGTGTGTGATAAACTGACTGATGACATGGTTCTGTTTTGGGGTTAATAGGGATGTTGGTTAGTACTATGAAAGTAGCATCTGTCTTTACTCACTACATTATAAGCTTTTTTTTATCCTCTGGTTTTCATCAAGCTACAGATTAAAAACTGTTTGAAATACACCATAGCTTAGTTTAGTTTTATTTGGAGCTTATGCACTCCATGTCCAGTGGTAATTACACATGCATCGTACAATGTTCAAAACATTTATTTCATGCGTGTACACAGATATGATTAGACTATTTATTTATTTAGCTTTACCCTTAAAATTCTTCCTATATTGTTACTGGTTTATTTTGTTAAATTTTGGTTTAAACTTAAACCACCCTCATAAGAAAAGGGAGGAGGGTGATATGTCACATAACATAGCCAAAAAAATTACTGAGTCATACACTGTGTGTTTGTGTGTGTGTGTGTGTGTGTGTGTGTGTGTGTGTGTGTGTGTGTGTGTGTGTGTGTGTGTGTGTGTGGGTGGGTGGGTGGGTGGGTGGGTGGGTGGGTGTGGGTGGGTGTGGGGAGGTTATAATGGCTGGCTTATAATGCACTGGAAGAAACTGTGAATGAATTCTATACAGTACAGTTAATTTCTGAGAACACACCTATAACAATCTAGTTTGGACATAAAAGCAGCTATTGAATATATTATAACAACATTTTCTATTGTGGCTGGATGAATAATCAGATAGCAATATTGCTCTTTATTTTGAGTGTAATGGTGCACTCACGTTCACTAAAATAGAGAGGTGTACGAATACATATATGTAGTCTATGTGAAGAACACAAACACTTGGGAAACAGGATGGTGATAAGTAACACTGAATCCAAACAGAAGACAGTGTGGTGTGGAAAAGTCTGTAAAATTAAAGTGACTATTGCATTGTGTTGCCTAAAATGTTCCTCAAGGATTTAGTTTAGGATTATTCTAAAGTATTTGCAAAACTATATATCAAGTCTGTTGAATGTTTTTACTCTAAAAATGTTCCAACATACTACCAACATCAGCATGTTGGTGTGGTCATTGTCAATACCATAGCATGTTAATATTTGTGCTGGTGCACAGGTTTAAGTAAAGTAGTAAGTCCTCGCAGGGCTACTAACATGGCTGTAGAGAATGCAATGATGGTCTAATTTTAAAGAGGCTGAAAGAAATGTACTTTTTAATTTAAAAGACTGAGCTAGCTAGCTTTCCTGAGCTAAATGATTATTAGGGTCATTTCAACAGCCTAACATACTATGGCCTCCAGTATATTAACACATAGACTCTTAATATTCCTGTTAATAGTGTTTTTATGTGACTGTTCTCTGTTCTAAATGCTCTAGCTCTTAACCCTTTAAACTCCCACTCAATTTCACCTAAATTTCTTAATGAAATAAATTGAGTGTTGTTCTTGAACCATTTTGATAACATGCAGTTGGTGTTTGTTTATATTATAAATGAAAATATTCAGATGAAAACTGGGATATTTGAGGCAGGTCCTGTTAAATGATGCAATAGATTTGTGGATATTTATTGATGTTTTGATGTTTTTTGGACTACATTTGGACAATTTTTTTGTTTGTTTTGGATGTTTTTGTTGGACTATGACTGTGTTTATTGGAATATTGTTCGTCTGTGGATGATTATGACACATACAGTAAAGGTTCAGATCAGCTGTTTGTCATTTGTATTTTGAACAAATGAGTTAAATTTATCTAAAAGTGGCTTATATCTTCGGATGTGTGAGAATCTCCATTGTCAAACGACATTAGGTCATGTGACATTCGAGACAGTTTTGGGTGGTTTGATTACCATGTTTGAATGACTACTTCTGGCCTATATGTGGAGCCTTAGAAGTTTAAAGGGTTAATTCCTTGTGTAATACTACAATACATGCCTTATCTAAATGTTCTTATGTCTGAATGAAGCTGTGTGGAAAATGAATATACATGTGACCTATGACTAAATGTCACAAACCTTCTATTTTAAAAGGATACTGAAGCAGTAGTTTTCTTCATCCCTCATCAAAGAGGATTTATTTGCCCTATGGCTTCCAACAGCTTGTAGAATATTTACCTTTTTCCGAGCATCTCCACCAGTGACCTTCTGTGTTATCCCCACCACCACATAGCGAGGCCGCTGGCTTATATCTGAAAGCCTGATCTCTGTTTAAGTTTGGGGAGAGGGGGTTTACCCGAACTCAAACAGAGAAGTGTCACCTTGTCTTAAATTTCCACTGTTTCTGTTTGTTTTGGGATCCAGTGTGAGAGCGGATGTTCTGAGTGTGTTTGCTTTGACTCATATTTCTTGACTTTGGCCTAATCAAATACAGGTTTACTCACTATCTTATATGACAGCACAATGTGCCTTCATTTTAGTGAGTGACATCTCCTCTATGTCAGACAGTCATAATTGTGAATTTGCCAGCTCAGTCAGTGCTCAAATATCCACGTTCTTGTGCAGTTTGGTAGTGGGTTTACTTTTTAAGGAAATGGATGTCTGGTAGCATTGACTTCCTGTTTGTCAGAAGGAGTGTATCCCTATTAACAATGTCCTTTTGCACAATACTGTAACTGTTAAGAAATGCCATTAGCAGTAATGTGTGGCTGTAAGTAGAATTGACATGCTTGTGTTGAAGTATTTTTAACCTAAAGGTGACACAAGGTGAAGAAAAACACAAGTCGCTTAAGTAATGTACCTTTATGTTTAGAATAATGGCTTCACATTCTACCTTTTTTTTTCAGAAACAAATGCAATACAAAATATTGGAGGAAACAAAACAAACAAACAAAAAATTGAATAAGAGAAAAGGAACAATAGAAAAAGGTCACAGGATATGAACCCTTGAACTGCATCAGAGCCAGTGGTGGCTTAAAATATTGAAGCGTTTTTCAATAAGCCACCGATTGTCAGCTGCTGTTTCTCCCACCATCTGTAATAACACCTGCTGGATATCAGCACAGCTTCACTGAAATAGAATCTAAAATGATAGGGTTTATTCATTTACCTTTTGGTCTTGAGTTGATGCATGTTGTTCTGACACGGAAAGCACAATAATCTACAGATACAGGGATGCTTGACAAGATAGCTTTATAATATTCTACATAAAAGTAATTCACCCTCTCAAATGAATCAATATGAATATTCCAGCAATGAAAACACAAATATACTATTTTATAGTTTTATTTTATTTCATTGATGTCGACAGAGATGACAACAAGCGAATAAGAAGAGTTTTAAAAGAAACATGACCCACCATTTTTTTAGAGGGGTAATTTATAATAATGAATATATCTGTAAATTGATGTGATATTTATGGAATTTTTTTGGTCATTTCACGATAATAAATAAACAAATCATTGCATTTGTGATTTAATGGACAAACTGACATTACTCACTTCTGTTTGTTTGGCATTTAGTAATTATCAGTAAAGTTTTTCACAGATATTCACAGGAAAAGCCATTAGTGACCAGAAAGAGATCAAGATTATGTGGTTTTCTCTAAAAATAAATGTTCTTAATGGACATTTCTGCACATACAGTGGCATTCAAGAAGGCATTCAAGAAGGAGCACTTACAGTAGCACATAGAAGTAGCACTTCTATGTGCTACTGTAAGAAGTCATAGAGTTGAGTCACTCACCAGCGCTTGCCCCTTCAGTCTGTTTTTATAGGAAATAAAAGACTATTAGATATTAATAGAAACCTGCCACATGTAATGAGCCAACTGTGTGCTCTCATTGCACTGCACTTCCAAAACGCCTTTTTTTTTTTCATCAGTAGTTACAGGTTGAGTTTATTCCTAGACCTTCACTTTGTCTTTCAGTCAATTGCCTCCGTCCTCCCACACACTCATTCGTATAATTAACCAGCACTAACCATCAGGTAAAGTTGTCAGGCTTTTATAGAGAACATACACCACACATACACTTGTCAGTTTTGCAGATGAAAACACACTGGTGTCAGAAAGTTAGTCCCTTCTTGAATCGAGTTGAAGATACGACTGTTGTACTGATGAAGTGGGTTATATTTATAGGGTAAGGAAGCTGTAAAAATGTTCATGTGCGTTAGACAGATATGCATGCATATTAGCCTATAGGTATGCGAAAAATGTAGCTGTGCAAAAAAAAATAAAAAAATAAAAATTGAAAGTTGAATGATTTCAGTCATACATGTTATTGTGTGTGCTTCATCCATCAGAATAGGAATGAAAAACCTTTGCCTACAAGGATTATAAATACAAAATGCAACTCGATTGTGCTTTCTCCATCACAAATACAAATTGAGTCTATTGTCAAAAATACATCATCACTTCATACACATTATTTATCGAGCAGAGGATACATTGATTCCACAGACTGTACATAAGTTCAGGTTCTTTTAATATGTAGATAGCCAACAAAGTCAGAGAATGGTGAGAATTTGTGCATTGTTCTAACCATGGAGAAGATTTCGGAAGGCATAGGAATAAATGTATTCTGTGTTAAAAAAAAAAAAATGTCTGTGGAGTGGTGACATATTTTCATAATGGAGAATTATTGTACTCTATGTGATGTGTCTTTGAGTGCCATGAAAAGCACTATACAAATAAAGTGTATTATTATTATTATTATATAGTTGTAATTCTTGTCAAAATGTATTAATTCGTATTCTGATGGATAAAACAGTTCAGTTTATACACGCTGCCACTCAAAAGTTTGGACTCGGCTTCTCATTTAAATGGCATGAGATGGACCACAGATGGCCAACAAGTGCTCAGTATCAGTGGGAACTATTTCAAAGCTGTTGGAAAACATTTCAGGTGACTACCTCATGAATGTCATCCAGAGAGTGCCAAGAATGTGCAAAGCAATAATAAAAGCAAAATATGTTGGTTTTGAAGAAATTATAAAACATGCTTAGAGTTAGGGATGCAAATTATCGAATAATTCATTAATTATTAATTGATTCACCTTATTGATTGATTAACGATTAATTGATTGAATTAGCTGACATTTTCCTGAGAACCTGAATTTCTCTTTCAGTAGTGCCAACAACATTAAAAGCTAAATATTGTTTATATACTTCATGAAAAAAAAGCATGTCATCTATCTATAATTCAGCAAATCTCTGTCTGTAGTATGTCCTGTTTGTCTGTGGAACGTCTAACACCTGCACAACTCTACCAAATGATCCCATATTTCGGGGGTGACTTTCCAGCAGTATGGCAGATTGCAGTGCAAAGTTTCACACCATACCAACGTACAACAGCAAAGATATTAACATACCTGCAAACTAGTCGCCTTTCGGCGAAATTCGCCGTTTTGATCCTGAAATAGGTCACTTACGTGAATCGTGTAGATCCGAAGAGTCTTTTTTTTTGGGGGGGGGGGGGGTAGGCAGGCAGGCAGGCCAGGCCAGGCCAGGCCAGGCCAGGCAGAGATATAATGTTGGTCTGTCTCACTCTGCCTGTCGTTCCCACTGAGATAGCCTACAGTACATACATCATACACTCTCAATGGTCATTCCATGACTGCCAGTTACAAAGTTAAAACCTAGTCGCGTGCGAGATCTCGTAACGTTAACGCGCGAGTATGAAATTTTCACATTCCAAACAAACGAAACTGTCACGTTCACTGTCGCGGCCTCGGATTTGGAGTACCTGAACAACTGCGCTGTGAAGATTTTTTTTTTTTTTTGCTGTGCTGACTGCAACGTGTGCTGAGGTAAGTCCAGAAATATTTTTGTTGGTTTTATGTCATAACTGAGTGCGATAGATTACATATCTGCCGACCTTTACGCATTTTGACACCAAACTACGCTGCTACGATTAATCACTGAAAAATACGCATAAAGTTTTTTATTTTATTTATTTATTTATTTATTTAATCCGTCAAAAATGAAATTTCTGTTCCGTCAAATCTATCCGCTGACCGAATTTTTTTTTCAAGCTTTATTTTGGTCGAAAACCACCACAAAACCCTTTCCTTTTTCTGGTTTTTATTTATTTGGACCTGAAGAAGACCTATTTAGGTCGAAACGTCGTCCACTTTTTTATTTTTATTTGACTTTCACGGGAGTTTTCCGCCCGGCTTCGGCGGAGATTTTCGTGTTGGCTAGCTTCTTTTTCTTTTCTTTTTGTCTCTCTTTTCTTTGTTAAAATTAAAATACGCACACTCACACACACTACAGAACACACACACAACACAGGACACACAGACACATACATATATAAAATAAAATGCAGAATTTTACGGACGGAGAGGGTTGGACGGTGGTCTGCAGGGGACGCCGGCCAGGTCGCTTCGCGCCCGGGGAGTGGGAAGCGGGACGCCGCGGTGGGGATGATTTTCTCCGGTGGACGGACCGTGCATTTAGGGCTCCGGGGTTTCACAACGCCGGGGTCCGCAACCACTATAACCCCAACCTTGAGCCAGTGCCACCCCGGAGGATTATCACCACCGGTCGCCCCCAACCCCTCATTCGGATTTATGCACAGGCGGTGCGGGGCACACGGGGAGGATTTCGCCGTGCGCCTGGGCTGCTACGGGAGGAGATGCGGGGTCCAAAAAACATGGCGGACTACATTAAACCTACGGCCCGGTTTAAACAAATTACACATACCTTTCATGATTTAATTAGAGCTGTTCACCACGGGGCCAGTTTCTGTGCAGTTTTGTTCATAGTTTGAGTAATGAAAGTAATTCTCTCAAAATTGCAAAAATAAAAAGTGCACGATTTATTAACTGAAATATTGTCTTTTGTTTGGTAGCACCCGCGGGGGGGGGTTGTTGAGGGTTGGGGCGGGGCAACGATTAGTTTGTCACCTTTTTTAACCCTCATGAGTTTGCAGGTATGTATTAAACTCATTTCATTTTCTCTAACATTGCCACTCTGAGCATTGCCAAGTCCTGCCCCCTGATTTGGCCACAGCTGCGCCGTGTTCACATACATAGTTTACTAAAGGCTCTGTGAAGAGTTAAGTAAGCCTAGTACTGTGCTACTGTACTAGCACACTTGGAAATCACAGACCCAGGAGATAAGTCTTCAGTCAACAACTACAGATAAGCAACTGGTGGTTGTGAATTCCTCAACTGGTGATATGAGATGTGGTGCTAGCTTAATAATAATAATAATAATAATAATAATAATAATAATAATAATAATAATAATAATAACAACAATAACAATAATAATAATACAATAGATTAAAGGGGGGGGGGGGGCTCCCCTAGCGCCAAACAATGCCACAAAATCACTGATATATCTTGGTGGGTGTTGGTGTTGCCTGCCTTAACAAGCCACAAACTACTACAGTGGTAGACTGTCTGCATGAACTAACAATTTGTTTTACTAGTTCCACCAACAGTAACAACTGACACCATTAACATTATCATACTTAAAGATTCCAGTACACACCTCCAAAACAGCCCCAACAAATTATTATAGTCTTTCTTTCTGCTCTTTTCGACCCATTTCACCCACTTCCACAACACAATCTCACATTTTCTACAGGCTCTTCACCAGTACTCCTTAATGATGGATTTTTTGAACCATTGGAAACAGTTCAGCTACTGACATTTATGGAGTTGAACTGAATAAATTCTGCAGAAAAACTCAATAAAATAAATGGATCTGAAAAGAGGCAGATTAGAAAAACAGGGTATTTCGAACTTTTTTCTGACATGATGGAGCGAGAGTTCTGTCTGGGGCAGCACACACTCAGTCATGCGCATGTATTTTGGCAAGTGGGGTAGGGAGTACAAGCATCTGGATTTTGGCCAGTGTGTGTGTGTGTTCGTGTGTGTGTGTGTGTATGTATGGTGGGGACTCACCACATGCACATAGTTTGGATGATGGGGAGTGCAAGCATGTGTGTTTCAGTTAATAACTGCACACATGCTACTTTTAACACAATGGTGGTACAAGGTCGTGCAGTCTATTCTTGCAGGACTCAAAAATCAAACTTGATGCTCATTTGTCTTCACAAATGTTAATTTGAGGAGGTGTGAAGTTTGTCCTGGTCTGTTTTATATTATACATATGTATGAGAAGTCTAATGCGATGGTGATCATTGGTGTTTGGCAAGGGTGCAAACCTGCATCAGAGGAAACGCTGTGCTCCACCATGTCCTTAAAGCAATTCTAACTTATCAATGCCAGGATCCAGTTCTGTGACTATCCTGGTAGCTGAAGCACAGCCTTCAGACAGGTGTGGACAGTTGGAAAACTGCTCCCAATATTTAACCACAGCAACAAAGCTGAGTTTAAGCAGCGGTGCCCCATACTGTCCACACAAACACCATCACAGAAAGAGTAATGAGCCGACAATTAATGTCATTTAATTGAGCAAATTCTTATCGATCGTTGATTAATTGTTTATATCCCTACTTTGAGTTATGTCACACTTTTTTAATGACATAATTCCACATGTTCATTCATAGTTTTGATGCCTTCAGTTAGCAAATTGTTATGAAAATAAAGAAAAAACAAGTGAGTCTAAACTTTCACCTGGTAGTGTACAACTGAAATAATTCAAGACTTTACAGATATGTATTTTCTGCACATCTATAGACTAATATGTGTTTATTTTGATCTCATTCATACAATTATTTTGACAGCAATCTTATCCCATAGTTATTTTTGTACAAACCCAAGCCGAACATAATCTAATTCCCTGGACTTTTTAGAAAGACCTATCTAGGACTGGTGCCATCCATCTAGTCATAAACTCCTATGATGTCTTTGCCCCCATGACTGTAAGTTAATGTTTTGCAACACAGTGGGAGTGGCCAAAGTGTAATTGCTGTGGCACTGTGAGACAATGAGCTCAGCCAAGATTAACTTAGAAAACACTCTCTTCACAAAGCCTTTTTAATCCATCTCTGACGTTAAGTGACAGTTTCCTAATCCTTATTGTTGTAAACAGCTCTTAAAGTTGCGTATCCCCTCAGTGGATGCTGCTCTGACCAATTAATGTTTACCAATTATATTTGTTCTTCCTGATTAACTGAATAATAGCTATTCAGTGATATATTATATTTGTGTTTTTCTCCTCCCTTCCTGAGCTCCCTGTGGTTGTGTTTTGTCTGACTGAGGATTAAAGAAATCCTGTTACATTCTAGGTATGACCATGACTTCACATATTCACACATTATGCGGAAGGTGTAGAAATATGTACAACATATATGTCAATCAAAATTTTCTTCAAGGTTCTGTTGTAATGTTTATTGCATCTAGTGATGAGGTTGCAGATTGCAGCTGGCTGTATGCTCTTCACCTCACTCTCCTCTGCAGTGGCTGAAAAGACTGCTCTTTGGGGGAATTATACACAGTTTAAACACATGTATTTTATTATGTGTCTGCATTTAGACTGGTTAAGGTTTCATAATATGGTGACACACAACGTGCCAGTGAGGACAATTCTGCTGATGTGTTTGCATGTTATATACAAGGACGGGAAGTATAACAAAAGCCTGTTTACTTATTTCCCAGCTGTTTATTGTTGCACGGGAAGAGGTAGAAGGAGTTGTGTACCATCAAAACCCATGCAGCATCAGGTCATCAAAGGTCCAACTGCTGCTATCATTGAAAAACTGATTGTAAACCATTATATTGAACTATGGGAATTATACTGTAAGAAGACACTGATTATTGTCATTATTGTAATCACTTGGATTTTAAACTGAATATGAAGTAATGGGGAACTCTATAATCAGTAGATCAATTGATAGTAAAAGAATGGGGGAAAAAATGATGACTAAATATACACTAAGGGTACTCGTCCATTACTGCAGAGCATCATGCCGTGTCAAACGCATTCCATTCATTGTCAATGCAATGGTTGATGCGAGATTGGAATGGGCGGATGGGGCAGGGGCGGTGTTCAGGTCGTTCGGTGCCATTTCAACACTCTGAGATCGTTCGAAGAGGATCGTAACATTGTAAATTGTTAAATTTCACACTTTTTAAAGATGACAGCACTGTTGAAAGAAGAAGATCTAACAAAATATATACGGACGACTGAGGACAACTCTAGGTCTATGTTTATTATTTTTTCAGTAGACCATGTGACAAAGGAGAAGATGAATGTAATGTAGAAAAACACTGTGTGCAATGCTCATGGAATCAAAATCATTTACCATTCCTTTATTAGTGTATAAATGACTGTATAATAATATAATTCAACAGATGTTCTTAAATATAACTGACTGAACACTGTCAAACATATCTAACTTGTTAAAAATAAACCTGCTGCAAGTCATTGAAACCTTATTTCACTGACATTTTATAATTTCCATGTCACTTTGCATCGTCATGTCCTTCCTCTAGTTTTGGTGGTGTACAGGAAACTTTGAGTAAAAAAAAAAAGCAGTCTTCAATGAGTCAGTACTCTAATCAGGTTTGGACAGACATAATATAAAACTATATTTCATCCTTGTGGTGTTTAGATTTGCCAAAACACTCCAGATGAAAGACAAAAATAAATAAAAGCATGCCATGAATAAATATGTCCAATGAAATGCACCCCACTGCACTGCATCTGAGTATTTCAGGACATAGCAACGCAATCTGCAGCTGTGCAGAACTTCCGGAATTTAGTCCCGCCCCCCCCATCCTGCCATTCCAATCTAGCATCTACCCAATGCAATCTGTCCAACTCGCAAAGCCTTGTGGGATTCTGGCATGGTGAGACGGAGATCGGCGAACGTCAAGAAGTTGAGCTCGGCTGAACTTTATCCAAAATACCACGGCGGCCGTACATCCATTATCCAATGACAGTAGATCGTGGGGGTGTGTCCATGACGAACGCAGCATGACAAAGAGCCACAAAAAAAAAATACTGAAAATGGACCAGATCCTAATCACTGCTGTCAACGGAATACACATTTTGTTTGATTATTCTCTCATCTGTGGACACTGTTGACACCTTTAAAAAGCAGCTAAAGACCATATGTTTAGACTGGCCGTTGTTTGAGTTGTTGTTTTTACTGTTGCAGGTCTGTGTGTCTATTTGTTTTTATGTTGCCTCCTGCTTTTACTGTATGTTTTATGCTGTTTATGTATTTAATGGCTCTATTGCTTTTGTAAAGCACCTTGTGACTTTTACACTCTCGAAAGGTGCTATATAAATAAAGTTTATTATTATTATTATTATTATTATTATTATTATTATTATTATTATTAATATTATTAATATTATTAATATTATTATTATTATTATTATTATTATGTATAGAGAGACATATCTAAAGGACGAGGCATGAAGGAAGGTGACCGAAATGTATTTCCCTGGTGTGTTGATACATGTTATGTGTGTGAACTGTACAAAACTGCACATAACTACATGAACACCTTTCAAAAACCATGGGTAGCTATGTATGCTAATATACAGTGAATGGCTATTTAAATAGGTTGTTACACCTGTTGTCTTTGTGATTGAGAGCTGGATATATATTATGTTATGTTTTGGAAAATACTTAATGAAACAAACAAAGGGCATTACTATTTAGGTTTCTTTCTTTTTTTTGTAGTGGCCCATGAACGTTTTGGGTAGCATATACCTTCTTTAGCATGTCTTTACAATCATGGGTGAATGAATAATAACAGAGAACTTCCACGTTTGTACACGCCCATACACACGGCCACTTGTAGCAATACAGCGACATGAGAGGGAGCTTTCCTGTGATATGACGTGACACCTCACAATAATGGATGAGCACCCTAAAGGAGACTAAGTCTGCCATTCCACTTTATTCCCCCTCACATCCAGTGAAATCCATTTATTTTTTTAGAATTATAATTATCATCTGGCTGTTAGAAGTAAAACAGTAAGTGTGTGTGTGTGTGTCGTTGTGCTATTACCCTTTTTTTTTTTCTATGTATTACCCAATCCTTTTGTCTCCATTGCCCCAGTCTGCTGTCAGTTTTGTGTTAAGTCCTCCGTTAACATTTTTTGGTTAAACTAATGTCTGTTTTTTCTTTTGTTGTCTGTCTCTTGTCTCCTCTTTTTGTTTTATTTTGGTTCTGTTGTCATCCTGTGTGGCTGCGGCTTCACCTGCTGCTGATGCTGATGCCTGAACCCTGCTGCACGCAAACCTACCTCTGCCAACATCTGGTCAACAACACATGGCGGACCCCCCCCCCCCCCCCCTCCTTCCCTTTGCCCTCATATCATCTGTATCCAAAATATCTGACTCTCTCAACACCTCTCTTTCTTGCTCCTCTCACATCCTTTTCCTTCCTTTGCTGTGCGTTCCCCTCTTTTTTCTTCTTCTGGGTCCACCCCTGTCCCCTGCTAGTACCATGCAGAGTTGAGAGAGCACCATGCCATCTCCGGTAAGCCTGTGACATTTCAGAGGTAGGGCCAGGGAAGTTAAGGCCAGGGCTGGTATTTAGGGGGGAGACAAAACCAGGGGAGGTCTGTGTGTCATGTTGGGTAAAACAGCTAAACCACATTGGGTGTATATTAAGGAGTAGGAAATATGAGCACATTTATTTTCTTAATTAATTTAATTAATCTCATGATATCCTTTAAAATGTGAATTTCTTTTTTAAAATGTGGTTAAATTGTTTAGAGAAATTGCGGTAAAAGTCTACTGGCTTACCAGGGCATCTATGGATAGACGCAGTTTTCAGAACAACACTTGTTTGTTTTTAAAGTGTGTCATGCATCTTCTGCAAAACATGCCAGGGGGGTATGTAGGGTAGGGGGAGTATTATGAGTTGTCATTGCACTCTTGGGGTAATTGTGGTCAGCAGGCCACTCCTGGGAAGGGAGTTCCTCGTCCACTGTTCTATGTCTTGTCCATTTTTACATACTCTCACTATGGTTCACTGCAATCCCAAAGCTTTAGAAATGGCTTCATAACATTTTCCAGACTGACAGATCTCATTGACTTTATTTCTCATTTGTTCCTGAATTCCTTTAAATCTCAACATGATGTCTGGCTTTTGAGGATCTTTTGGTGTGCTTCACTCTGTCAGGCAGGTCCTATTTGAGTTATTTCTTGATTGAGAACAGGTGTGGCAGTAGTCGGGTTTGATAAACTTGAGTTAAGTTGGGTTTTAACAGGAGGTGACATTACTTTTTCCACACAGGGCCATATAAGTTGGGATTTTTTCCCTCACTTAATAATAAACACCTTCATTTAAAAACTGCTTTTTGTGTTGATCTGAAACATTTAAGTATGACAGACATGCAAAAAAATATATACATACAAATTCCAACACCTGCAAATGTCTCCCCTCATTATTAAACTGTCATACAGTCAAATTAGCATACTCTAACCTATTTGATGTTGGTTTTCCTCTTGGATTTGTCTGTTCTCAGATGCCTTAATATGAATCAGGCTGCAAGACTAATGCCACTTCCTACAGTCTCACACACCAGCTGGTTTCCCACTGTTTAGGAGTCCTTGGTTCTTATCAGCTGTGTTCATGTCTGTATAGAAACTATAGCACTGACAGCTTTGCTATGCTCACCTGTCACTTCACTTCTGTTAGGATTTCTATGTTATGAATGCACTGATGTCTCCATGTCCAGCACAAATCATCCACTGAACACACACTGTTGTCTGAGCAGAGAGGATTCAACATGCTTGGATTATGATCTGGATTATACATTGGCTGATTATACACTGTCTGTATGTGCATTGTATTTACAGTATTCTACATATATATTGATGTGCACATGAGGATGTGTTCTAACAGGAGGATTTTGAAACTTTTACTCTTGTCATTAACTGCCAGCTATACAAGTCACTTCATGAGCAATCTTGAACACCTTCCTAATCCTAGCAGGGAGCTATAAATGCCTTTATGGAGGAATGAGTTTAAATAAAACTTTATTTTACATAACAAAGCTATCAAAAGTCATTATTCTCTGGGATTTGCCATTTTTGCGGCTACATTTAATTAAATACGTAACTACATTGTTATTTTGTAGAAATATGCATCCTTGTATGTCTGATACATGTAAGGCTATTCTCATTCAGATACTGGATCTCACATGAGGGAAGTTGCCCCATGGCCAAACAAAAGTCTGACAGTGTCACTGTAGATCTGGCTATGGTCATGCCTAATAGAACCTTAAGATTGTCACTAAACTGTTCAGGAGTCATATGTTTTTTTCTTGAGCCTTGTTTTCACTAGCCCTATGACCTCCTTGTATGTAGGCAACATCTGGTATGGTTAATGGTCAATCGAGTGGAAAGTTTTCCTTTAAATCGTGCAGAGTTTCACCAGTGAAATGATCATGTGCGTCTGTAGCCAAGGGAAGCCAACTCTAAATGAAAAATAATGTTGAAAAGATTTGTACTAATACTATATCTGTGTTTATATATTGTTACATATAATATATAAATGTTATATCTGTGTTTAGGAGACATCACCAGCAGGTATCATAAACTAATCCCCCATTTAAAATTGCATTCTGTGATTTGTAGTTTGTGGTTAGCAGGTAGACAAAATAACATTAATAGCTTCAATAAATGTACAAGCATATGACAATTCATATGTGAACAATACTACTAAAAACAAAAATAAAAACATCTCCAAATGTTTCAACATGATATTATTATGACTACCCCAGTTGATATTCTGAGTGGTGCTGACATCACTTCATATTAAAGCATTTATATTATACACTGTCATAAAAATAGCTTTTTTTGGAGGAAGAACTGGGCAAAGATAAAATTGTATAAATAAGCCCAGACATTTCTCCAAGCAGCTTTTATAGCCTGCAGAGTGTGTATGGATTTTTGATGAAGTCAGAGTATGTTATGAAGGAAAAAGTCCAATCTTTTTCTTTCCCTGCGTTTATTTTAGCCTTTAGCCAACCAAAATACCCCCCCCCATTACCTGACAATAAACCTGTCTCCTTCCTTCATAATGGCATGTAAATAGGTATGCAGGGACAGAAGGATATTTAATGAATGCCAAGCACTCATGAAACAGCACTTTATTTGGTCATAACAGAGCTTAGAAAAAATATTGCACAGTTAATCAAAATGTGCATCTATTTTAATTATAATGGATTTATCTAAGAAAGCCCTTAAGAAACAAGATCTTTTTCTTCAAGGAGTCCTGTTCAAAATTGCAGTAACTAACAGATTCACATATAAACCTTCAAGGGGTCTCTGTGGTGTTTTTGTCTGATTTGAAGTGAGATGAGAACATGTTAGATGTCTTATCTGTCCTGCATGTCTCCTTTGTTTAGCTGCCATAGTGAGCGGTGATGACACCGTCCTTCTGACACCAGGCAGGATGAGCCAACGCCAGGCAAAGGAGCGGGACAAGGAGAGGGAGAAGGAGGCAGGCCTCCAAACGCCGAGCAGGGAGCACGCGGCCAGCCCCTCTGCCCTCAGCCCGGGGGTCAGCTACAGCCACGGTGAGATACAAGCACTCTGAACACAGAAGGTCACTGCGGCTCACTGTCCATGTGTTCTCATCAGCTGTGTGGTTTGGACAGGCCTCACTGCTACAGTCATGTTGAGAACTCTTAAAACACTTAATAGAAAAAAAAAATAATTCCCTGTCAGGTTTAGACTGATGTGCATGTACTAAGTTTGGACTTAAAGTTGCATATAAAAATCCTACCACTGGTTCAAAGAATGTGTCCTTTTTGATGCTTGTGCCACTTATTTAATTTCATTCATGTTTCCTAGTAAAATACTAACATTGTGCAATGAGCTCCAGTTCTTTGTACACATAGAAAACACATGAGTACTGTAAATTTCAGACTATAGACCGCACCTGCAGACACTAATTTTAGAACAATCGATTTTGTACATGTATAAGATGCACCGGTTTATAAACAACAGGTTTCCAGGTTGTGACATTGTCACCGAAAAAGTAAATTAAAAAGATTTTTTTAAACGAAGTATGACATTGGAAAGGTAATAATTTAACACAGAAGGTTTTCTTTGAATTCAAATAAAATTATTCTTTCTACTGTATGTAAATGGGTATGGGCATGTGTGAGCTTGCTGTCATATCTGTTGGTTGATTTGTTTTTAATGTTAATAATGACTAAAAAAACAAGACAAAAAACAAGGTAATAAAAGGACAGTAATTAGATCACATTTTCTTTTTCTTTTTTGTTGGTGGAATTATCAGGAGTTTACTTTACATCGGTGCTACTACTTGAGTAATTGCGTTTTTCTTAAAAAAAATTAAATAATGGTCTCTGGAGAGCTTAATTAGATTTTTTCATTCAGAATTTTGTTTTGTATATTTGTGAAACAATATTAACATTCAAAGGTTTACCTCAAACATCCTCAATCTTCATTTCGGTGGTGATTGCTTTGGCTTTTGGTCTGATCTGCACGATAGAAACCCCTCAGCTTCCTGTTCTCTGTGTGTTGACGCAGTCTTCAAGAAAGTTTTCAAATTCAATGTTTAGTGTTAGTGTTATTTATGACCGCTGAAAGCTTTTGTCATCTTTTTGCATTGAGTCAGTTCTTCATGCAATACTGAGGATAATCTACCAAAGAAAGTTTCACGTAGAAACGTAATTGTGTGTGTGTATATATATATATATATATATATATATATATATATATATATACTAATTGTAAGGTCTGTAGAGCAGAGAGGTCACAGACTGCAGCTGTTGTGGTGTGTCATACAACGTATGAACAAGCTGATAAACCTAGCTGCACAGATAAGAGCTCCATGTAATGTAAACATATACTGTAAACATACACTTCCACACTGTATGCACCACTGAACCTGATGTAATTGTATATGCACTCGGAACATCTTAACTTGTATAAGTTTATAATCCGAGTGTAAATAGTGCATGTAATGCAAACATCATCAAGGCGGACTACTGACTGGCTTTCCATCAGGAACAAACCAGACTTCATGTTTACTGATCCAGCTAAGCTTAAGAGTAGATGTGAGTGACTGTTTTCTGACATAACTGTTAAGCTGCTACACACTGTCCTTGTGTTACACTGCCCCCTTGTGGATTGTCTGCCATGGTTGAGCTACAAGATTTCTTGTCATACATCTCTAAAATATCTTTTGTTTGAAGTTGAGCAGTTTACTCTTGTTTTGTTACCTCATGTTGAGAAGCTGAGAAAGTATGTGATTACGAACATGCAGCTTTAGTTTTCCTGAATGAAGTTTTGCTTAACACAACCCTCAAATCATGGCTGTCACCATTGAAAGTGTGCTTGTTATAAACTGTATTTAGGACCAGTGGTTGTGGTTACCACTAATCAGTACAGAGAGCTTCTTACCTGCCAGTATCACAGGTGATTGTGACTTTTGAGCTTTGTGGATGTGGTGTTGCTGCCGGATTTTGGCATGTTTAATGAGCTCTAATGAAATTCTTACACAGCATCATTACAATGGTATGTTACATTCAGCAGAAATCTAACTTTGGGTTTTCTATGTGATTGTTCAACATGTTGGAAACAATTATGGGGTCCTCAAAGCATTAATGCTCCACTGGAATAACAGTCTGTTGGTCTAGTTATGCCAACATGGCTGTAATATTTATTTTTACCAGAAGAGGGAGTAACACTAACACAGTAAAAAATAGTGTCCTTCATTTCTAAGCATCACACTACACAGACATACTACTGATAAACATACCTTCTACTTTTCTTTCAAGACTGCCTGAATTTAATGGTAGATACAGGCAGATATACTTTGTGTATCTAACTTATGATGGTTTTAATAAAAATGCACTGGTGCACTTGGCTTCTAGATTAATAAATATTTTGTAAAGGACATCTGTTTCCATTGGTATCTAGCTGACCCAGAAACATCATCTTTTAACCATAAGTCCTTTTGAGTGTAATTAAAAATGCACACATTCTTTGTCTTGACCCAAGAGTCCCTGCTGCCCTATAAAGGGTATCTATGGAAACACATTTGCACTTGAAAAAACTCAAGGCATTGCATGAAAGTGGTTTTAGTGTGAACTCAGAGTTTTTCTTTCTTGACTAAAGTTCTAATCATTTTCTTGTTTGGCTCAGTTTTAGGCTCTAAATGACTATGAGTCAATGATAAGTGTCAATTGTGCCACACTGAGACTTCAGATTCACAAGGTGATGACTGCTGCTGTGAAAAAGATATTTCTGAATTACAGTGTTGGGCTGAGGGACTTGTTGTGAACACTCACAGCTGATGGGTGAGAATGACTTTATCTGCACTTTTATTGTGAGTTATGCTGCTAAACCCAACATTGCTCCCCATACAACTTAACATTTCTAGCATTTCTTTGAGATTATTCATACATTTTCTTCTTCAGACATAATTATACTTGATTGTACCCAGGAGAGAAGGACTTCACCTCTTAGTGACCAGCACAAGTGATTATCCTCGATGCACAAGTGTGTAATTGGGGCCGTGTACATGACCTATAGCCAGTAATTAGATTGCTCCTAAACTTTCTCCAAGGATGACTGAAATTGGGTCACAGCTAAAGGTGTACACTACTTGAAGTTTTTATACATAACAGTGTTCAAATTTGGTTTGTTTTTACTCTTGTGCCATATTGCAGCAATATAAAAGCAAGTTTTCTTGGATTTTAGGTTATTAAAATTACAGATTATTTTAGTTGTGGTGTGTTTTTGTTTTAGATTAGTATATTTTCTCATTTGTTTACAACTCAGTAGTGAGATGGCAGTGTCTAAAATCTAAAAACACTAGGGCAGGGGTATATTGGTATAGATTGTGTGATGAAAAAATTGTCTGTATTGTATTGATTTAGTAATTTCTTTAACAGATATGTTGCATGTGAGGTCTTGCAGGATTGCATGATTCTGTATCATTTACAAATGTGATAAAAAGTAATGGAAAGTGATTTGGACGTCAGGACTGATTTAATCCTTAAATGTATAAATGACAATGAAACTTTATTTTGAGCGGAAGTAGGAAAACGATATAAAGGTGCAAATAATATCTGTAACTCATTTTGGAAAATGTGTTGATTTCACTTTTTGTCAGGTTAACTTGTCATCCATTGCATGTAGAGGTTTGTATTCTTTTTAGGTAGATTTAATGGATCCTTTGGCTGCAGCAGAGATAATAGTTTGTAATAGTTTTCATATATAGCAAAATGTTGTTTATCATTATGTTTTCTGATTTCATAATGTTGTTGGTATGTGTTTTGGATTATCTGGTTTAATGTGAGTTTTATTGCATCATTAGTCATAACATATGCACAAACAGACACACCTCACCAGGGCTATGGTCTATTGAGTCTGGCTTTCTTTATGACTCACTGATAACCAAAATAAACTAGGAGCCAGTTTGACAGGGCCTCTTCAGTTGGTTTTAAAGCTGCTCTCACTTTAACCTCCTTTCTAAGACTTGTCATCCTTCCAGGTAAATAAAAACCTTGAGTGAAGAGTGTGGAGAATGACCACACACATAGCATGGAGAGACTTGAGAAGGAAGGTAAAAGCAAAATAGATGAATGGAAAATACATACATGGAGTGGAAATAAGTTGAACTGAGGAGAAGTTGCAAAGCAAGAGAATGGAAGAGCAAGAGAGCAGGTGGGGTCATCATGGATTTAAGCTCAGCTTCAGGGATTATGCTCCGTCAGATGGGGTTAACAACATGGAGGGGGTGGGGCCAATCCGGTGCTGTATCTTCTGCCTATGCTCTCATCCAATGAGTAGCTGGGAGGCCTGAGCACTAAGAGGGACAAGACTTGACATTGCAGATATGAACTGTAGATAATGAGGTGCTTGTGGAAGTACAGAGGCTACACAACTGCATGATGGACAATATCTTGGCCCCAGGTCCTGAGCTCTGCTCAGATGGCCAAAGGCCTCTGTGGACTGACAACATTTGGAACTTAAACAGCCATCGTTGTTAGTATGGTTCCGGCAAATAGACTACTATCTGCACTTGACCTTGAGACACTTTTTAAAAAGCCGTAGCCTCAGGGGAAGCAAGGTACAGTATGGATTCATGCCAAGTGATAAAGATGTGTTTACATTGTTAGTAGTGTACCTTTTCACATTACTTTTACACAGTAGCTGTGTTGGTTTACGTATTGTAGATGACTGTTCATATTTTGTTTAGCTGTGGGCTCTAATGAGGACAGAATGTCACACTGACATGAAATTGCTTTAGCATACCAAAGTTATCATGTGAACAGAAACAAGATCCTTCCATCTGAGGAGAGAAATAGTGCAGATGATGTGTGAAGGCCTGTGTTCAAAAAGCCTCTTTGTGACAAAGCTAATCCCAGGCTTACAGGGTCTCCTTGTAGCATTTGTATAAGACTAGACATGTTTGGCTGCATGCAACCTACTGTCTGTGTCGCATCAGACGGATTGCACTAATGGGCGACCATGTTGTCGATGGTCTGTAGCATACTCTGGTTGTAGTTTTGTTGACTGATACACATCTGCTTGCAGTTTACTTGACTTTGTATCAGATTTTTTATACTATAGACTTATCACCAACATATATTATAATGCCTGTATGCAAAGAGAGTAAATGCCCTACTCTGTAGTGACCTGTTTGTCACAGTCACACACACCAAATACCTCACAGTAGCTCATCTGATACACATGAGACACAAAGCACTGGAACAAGTAGACTAGGGACACAGGTGTAACTCCATCCACCAGTTAAACTGAGAGAGCTGATGTTCAAACAATGCTCCATTTTGTAAGTTTAACTGATGACGCCACTCGATGTTGTAATAGGAATGCTTTTAGACAAGGGGAGGGTCAAGCTTCCTACTCACTTGTTACAAATATATCAATCATTTACAAGTACATTTTGAACTGGTTGATATCAGGTGTAATACTAGTTTCACATGTGACTGGTTTTGATTAGGTTTTTATTTAGTTTATAGATTAGTTCAAAACATATTTTAGTGTCATTGGTGTTCATTTTTAGAAGATTCAGCTCTAAATTCATGTGAAATAGCTTTTAAAATGCCCCAGATAATGACTATACTTGGTACATGTTTCTCAAATGGAAATAGAGAAGCAGAAATTGACTTTCTCTGCAAACAGGTTAATTAGTTCTGGGATTTGAGTTATTGAACAAACCCTAATTATCTGCTTTAATTAAAGAATGTTTGAACCAGCAGGGCCTGGCTGCAGATTTATCACTTTTGGTTTCATCAGTTACCTTGTAGGTTGTTATTTTGCAGCAAAGTGTTTACCTTTTTATCTGGAGCTTTATGGGATTAAGTGTCTGTGTAGGCTGTCGATAGGTAAGTCTGTCATGACGCCAGCACAAAAGGAGCTAGTCAGCTAAAGTGACTAGCAGGGAAATAGGACAGGCTGGGTGATAGGCAAATGGAGATGTCAGTGGACTGTGACGAATCAACAACACACACTGTGTTGCTCAGATTGAATTTCAAAGATAAGACCCAATCCCCAGCCTGTCGCGTCATTTCTTCACAGATACAGTAACCACTGGGGTCCATCATTGACTCTCTGAGCAATCAGTAGGATAACCTATACAATATAACAATGTTTAAAGTCATTGAAATTTATCAAAATAAGTAGCTTTTTGATTTGTTTTTGACTCAGACAACATTAACTTCCAAAATAAAGTAGGATTTATACATGTGTCATAGATGAGGGCACAAATAATGTATAGTCTGTGTTACTTTTTGTTTCAGAAGGTGTTTGACACAAGAAGAAGAACAGGTGCAATATATAAGAACATTAGCTGAATATGTTTTTATGTAAATTTATATATTTCTTTTAGCAACAAAAGATGAAGCTGATGAAAATCAAAATACTTGAAATACATTTAATAGGATTAAGTACATTTTCATTTATTTGTTTCCTGCATAGAGATTCATCTATATGTTTGGAGACGTTGAGTAAATATAGTAGGGTGATCTGAGCATTGGTGTCATAAAGTCCTGCTTTCTGTCCTCAGTAGAGCCCGTGTGTATGTCTGTGTGTGTATATTACAAACTCTGCATCTGAGGAGCGGTTTGGTTGGACAATTATGTGACACTTTTCTATGGTTCTTACATTTCCTTTTATTTAGAAAGGTTTACACTTAAGAATTAACTAGAATTTTTGGTTTTAATAGAAATCTTAGTTTATTAATAAGTTCTTCTGTATGTCTTCCACTATGAAGGATGAAAACTATCCAAGCCTTCCTCAACCCCAACACCATTGTAACAGTGGTGAAATTGTCATTTTTATTAAAAGTAACATTAATATTTTCACAATACTTTTTTCTTTTCCATAAATATTTTTTGTGCAAATTGAAAACAACTTAGATTTTTGATTGAACCTCAACATGACTGCTCTCTGAAACAGTATTTGGCAATAAAGTTACTTCTTTTAGAAGAACACATAAATGATAGTAATGAAGATGGCTGCAATAATTCCATTTAAATACACATCTCAGAATATTAAAATACAAACTGTGCAAAAACATACATTGCACATTATTCTTTTCCAGTTCAATCCTTAGTCTATATCCTAGTCTATTGACAGCTCACCATGGTAGTAGTTTTTTTTGTTGTGCGTCCCTAAAATGACTCCAGGGTGATCCAAAGCTAAACATGAATATACTCTCACCTACTGCATATTCTAACCTGCAGGAGAAAAACACCCAGGAGTGATCCCATGTCCTCCCTGAAAAGCATTTGTGCCTCTCCTAGGGGATCTGCCCTACAGTTTGAGAAACACTGGTCTATAGTATTGTACAAAGTAGGGTTTGCGGTGCAGCCATCTCATGGTCCACTTAGTAGATGCTTTATCAACTTCTATTCAGAAGTCATGACCTACACTGTTGTCATTAGCATCATCAGTGAATTCATAATTTAGTTTTCAGCATGGACTGGAGAAGTCAATGCTACTCGCAACAAATCCATTGAAAACTAGCAAACACCACTTATCATGACCTTTTGACATCTCTATAAAGCTTAGAATAACTTTAGACTCAGAGCAAGTGATCCTCATCCAATACACTTTCATGAAATTCACAGAATATTTCCCAGTTTGCTGAAATCCAACTGATGAATCACTTAGCTCTGTAAATGAGAAAAAATAAAGTAGCTTGCACCAGTCTGTGCAACAGTACTCCAGCAATAGGGGGCATTTACACTTGTGTGGTGACAAATATATCGTGTACAGAGGCAGCAGCCAAACAACAACTCTGCACAGCAGAGGGGTGGATTTTTAAACTGTTGTTTCCAAGCTCAGTAACTTTTCTCAGCTGTTAGTCTGTTAGTCCGGCTCAACTACATGCTCCCGGCTTGACTCGGGTACCAGGTACTATTCCTGGAGGCAGTTTCCATTACAGGATGCTACCAATTTTAGCTGGTCGTCATAGCAATGCTGCACATAACTTATGTGATTTCTGCTCAGAGAGTTGCTCATAAACTCGCTTGAATCTGTTTTTTGGGGGTTTTTTTGTAATGGTAAGTTGTACATTAATGACACAATGACACAAATCTATTCTTTTTTATTTAACCAGGAGAGTCCCATTGACATTAAAAACCTCTTTTTCAAAGGAGTCCTGGCCAAGAAGCAGCAATAACTTCTAAACACATATAATGTATAAAATTACATACAGTTATAAAAAACAGTTACATTTAAATAAGTTGACCTCAAGTGTTTTCAGTCTGGATTTAAATGTAATTAAAGAGATAAGTTCTGGTAGCTTTCAGTCTTTTTGCAGCATTTTCCATGTAATGGGAGCAGCGTGACAGAAAGCTTTATTGACCAGTTCTGTGTGGGCAAATGAAACACACAGTAAAAATTGATAATTTCAACACAATCAGTAGGAATCAACACTTCTCCTTGTGATTAAGTCACAGATATAGGAGGGCAGCAGACCAAACATAACCTTATAATTAAAAGAGTACCAATGTCCCTGCTTCCTTGTGGAGAGAGATGGCCACCCAACTCAAGAATACAATTCACAATGATGTGTTAATGCTCTGCAGATAGTAATGAACACACTGTCAATTCTTCTAAGACATTCATGTACAACAGGTCTCCATAGTCTAAAACAGATAAAAATGTTGCAGTCACAAAGTCAACGAAGCTTATTTTCGAAAATGAAAACCCGATTTGAGTTTTAGGTTTCTTCACAAGATTGTCAATATGGGGCTCGAATGTCAAAATATTATCATGAAAAACTCCAAGATACTTGTACTCAGGCACAAGCTCTATAACATTTCTTAAAGAGAGTACACTCCTTGGGGAGATCTATAGGAACCTTCTGGGTGTTTTTTTTTTTTTTTTTTTATCATCGAGGACCAGTTTCAGCTGCACAAGTGTGTGTAGCTGACTATAATGCATCATAATGCTGGGTGCCACTTGCTATAAAATGGGAAAAAGACAGAAAACGTAACCATTCATGTTACAATAGTGAAAATGTAATTCTGAACATTATAATTCATTTCTGCAATTAGATCCTCCTGCATATTTTGCACTGGACTCAATTACACAATTACTTACTATATTCTCAGATCTTCATGTAGAAAAAGTAGTAGGTTATATCATCTGGAAACCATATTTGTAAGCGTATAAGGTGTTCCCAAATCCCAAACTGTAATGTTATTTTCCTGAAACGAGGGGTCCTAAGATTGATCAAGCTTGGAGGCATAAATCAACAACAGATGGAGCTCCTGCTTGATCATTAAAAATATATTTTATGAGTATTATGTCAAAATTAGGAATATTAAGTTTTTACCCAGAATGCAAGCTGTTTATGAGTGAGAAAATTCACACTTATCTTTGCCAGATTCACCCTGTGATTCTTTCATCCGCTATTGTTGTCATTAGCAGAGAATGGTTAAATTAAATGCAGCTAAAGTGACATTTAAGGATTGTACTGAGCATTAGGAACGTCATAGACATGTCACCCCTATGACTAATGTCTTGAAAAACATTTGGTGTCCCTTTTTAAAATCAGAAATAATTAATTAATAGTGTTGCAGGAGACTGGCCAAACCGTAAAAAAAAAAAAAAAAATTCAAGTGATGAGATGTGGAATTAAGGGTGTATTTTCCAGCTAAGATACAGCTCTCCTACCCATCCGGAGAAGAGGGAGTAGGAGGGGCTCAGCTTATCATTATTAAGTACTTACAGGCTGCTGCTTTCATACGCACTCACAGAAGGGAGAGAGAGGCAGCAGTCGAGTGGAAGAGGCGTAGGGGGAGGCAGCATACAGAGCCAGTTCCTTGTCTGACATCTGAGTTCCTCTGTTCTGTGTGGATGTGTGTTCGTGTGCTGGTTGCTTTATATCGCTCGGCTCACTAGCTGCCCGAGACGGATCGGACTCTTTCCCGACCCCCCTCCACATCCTACCCTTGACTTTCCTTACTAGTTGCCCCTCACCCCACCTCCTTGGCACCCACCCACTGACCCACCGAGGGACCCCTCTGCTGGCCCCATGATGAAGGAGGAGGGCCTCCTGAGCCGCCGCCGCTTCTCCACGTGCGGCGGGACATCCTCTCTGCGACCTCCACACCCGGACGGACGCAAACTCATCCGCAATGCCTCCTTTGGGGGCTATAACGAGCTGTCACCCATCTCGCTGCCAGGTGGGTCTATAATGATGCACAAAGGGGGTTCACTGGCGCTCCTTACACAGAAGCGTTGCTGGCCTGTTAGTAGATTCTATAATTGTGTGTCGTGATAGACTAGTAACCATGTAACAGTGGC
This sequence comes from Siphamia tubifer, assembly GCA_020466265.1. Taxonomy (NCBI): domain Eukaryota; kingdom Metazoa; phylum Chordata; class Actinopteri; order Kurtiformes; family Apogonidae; genus Siphamia; species Siphamia tubifer. The sequence goes on along the minus strand of CM035794.1, from coordinate 57,184,268 downwards.
TGTCACGTGAGAAGCGTTTGTTTCTCGTACAGTTTGTGAGCAGATGTTTGATGATGATGTCACTGAAAGGGTGTCTGCTCCTGTCATGGAGTGTTGAATCCTTTTCACCTACTTTCACCACTGAGAAGTATTTGTGTTTGAGTTTACGAGAAATGACTCCCTGTTCTAAACTTTCTACAGTAACAACCATGTTGATTTTTATTGTCAGTTGTATGCAAATGCAGGTCCCGCCAAAGAAAGTTTTTATGTTAAGGTGTTATAACAACAGTGTTTCATGTCTCTGTCATATATACTAAATATACTACATTTTACTTCGTTGTAGCCATGACGCCCATTCATTATTAGTTTCTGATTTTTTTGTTTGGAATGCTAATGTAATGGTTTTTCCTATTTTGCAGGTAAAAAATAGGTCTTATTTATTGCATTCCCCTTATTTTGGTGTCTGAAACTGAGTTTTTTGTTTTGTTTATAGCTTTAGCAACTTTCCACCCAAAAAGCCAGCTTTGTTCTAGTTGGACATTGTTCACACATTTGGTCATGTTAGCTCCTAACACAGGTATAGCTAATTGACATAGTTACATTTTTCTTGTTTCCCTGTCTTTCTTTGATACGGAAACTTTTCAGGTTCGTCCTTGTATGTTTGAGTAACAAACGGCGTCAAGTATGTTGTATTCAAGTACATGTTCTTTACTTGTAACTTGTTGAACAACATGAGGGATTTAGCCAATTGTGTGCTAACAGGCATACAACAAAATTCTAAATGTATATAAGCCAAATCATCTCGTCATCTGAACCTGCTTTATCCTCACTAGGGCGACAAGGGTCACTGGGGGTCTAATACAGCTACAATGGGTGAAGGTGGGGTACATCCTGTATGAGTCTCCGGTTCATCTCAGGGCTGAACATATATAGACAAACAATCACTCTCACATTCACACCTATGGACAATTTAGATTAACCAATTAACCTATCAGTGCATGTGTTTGGATGGTGGGAGGAAACTGGAGTACCTGGAGAAAACCCACGCGGACATGGGGAGAACATGCAAACTCCACACAGAAAGGTCTGGTGTGGGAATTGAACCAGGGGCCTTCTTGCTGTGAGGCACGAGTGCTAACCACTGCACCGCTGTGTATATGACAACTACAATCTGCAAAGTTTGTTGGATATGATTATATTTAATTTGTGCACTGCGCATAACTGACTAATATTCATCAATGACACACATCGGACATTTAAAAGTAAAGCATGCAAGAAAAAACTGATGCTCATTTATGTCAGGCATCTAACAACAATTTTAGGTGGTAAACAACAAAAAAAAGGAATATAACAGAATACATCCCAGAATAAAAATAGGCCATGGAAGTTTAAACAGGCTGGTCAAAGTGTTGAGTGTGATGAATGTGGAACACTCAGGCTTCAACTCTGCTGCTTTGGCTCTACTCAGGTTCCACTGATATGTCTGTGAGAGAGTAGTGATAATCCTCATTTTTAGAAGTACACCTAATCCCATGGGACATTTAGGATTAAATCTGTAAAGTGTTCATTTGTAAAATCACTTCCTCTCTATTTTTTTCTTGTTTGCATTGCTCTAACGGACATAAACCTGGAGGTAGACAGCTGGCAGCCATAAGGCCTATAGATGCTGTACCCACAAGAGTTTTGTGAGGATGGATGTTCCCTGCTCTGCCTTTGCAGGCATCAGTTTTTAACCTTTATTATTCAGGAAAGGCTGACTGTGCATAAAGCTATTTTGCACCATCACAATGCCACACTAATGCAGGCTCACAGTACCTGGTTCACTTCCATGCCTCTGCTGTGTGCTAATGAGCAACTCAGCGTTCATTGTTTAAGTACAATCCAACAGCACTTGTTGAATGTAGGGGGAAACGTTGAACATCACCTTTTTTCGTGTGAGGGTTTTGTCTGGTCACTTTTTTGTCTACAAGCTCACTATTTCCCTTGTAAATTCGATCCTCCTGCAGCCAATGAAATAGAACTGCGGCATGTAGTCTGACTCATATTTGTCTTGCAGTCAGCTTGCAGCCTCTGCTTCATTCATCTTTATTTTAGATGCTTTGCTGTATCAGAATCTAGCTTTCCTATAGAGACTGTATCTGACAGCCCCCCCATTTGTTTATGCTTATACCGACATAGGCTTGAGGGTGGAGTTTTGCAAACATGATACTTGCATTGCTATAATATGAAGATGTTTATTATTCAAAGAAGAAACAGAATAATCTCCTTCAGTTTATATGGTTCAGGGTTATCAAAGCCTCTGCATTATTTATGCTTGCCAATTTATTTTCTTCAGCTAATTCACATACAACTGTGGATTTCAAATGGTGTTACAGCTCTGATACATGTGTCCAGTTACTGACCATTGGCAGTATTATTATGCCTGTAGCTGGAGATATCCCTTAGTGTCTCACTATATTTGAAGCAGTATAGTACGTGAAGCAGTGGTAGTTTGTTTGATATGCAACAAATCAAACAAACCTTGCAAAGTATCATGATGTGGGCCTTATGACTGTGTAACATGTTTACATGTGATGTGAGAGTGACAGTTGGTGTTGTTTTGCACCTCTGAACTGGTTGACCAAATGCTGCTGAAGAAACTGACGACAGTGTGCATGTTTATTTCTTTTAACAGGACAGTTAATGAATTTATTTAGCAGTTTTAGTCTTTGGAGTCCAGTGTTGTCAGGTTTTATTAAGTATAGTAATTTATACTATTTCTCAACTGAAAAACACTGTAAGTCACCAGTAGCACTGAATTGTTACTTAAAAAAAAAGCCACCAATTTTTGAAAAGTTACACCCCTCCCTGTTCTCTCTCTCTCTCTCTCTCTCTCTCTCTCTCTCTCTCTCTCTCTCTCTCTCTCTCTCTCTCTCTCTCTCTCTCTATCTCTCTCTATCTCTCTATCTCTCTGTATCTCTGAGACAATGTAAATGCAAAAAAGACCATGAGATTCTATCTTGCCTGGATCCTGAGATATTACCACTTATGTGTTTTAGCTGTTGACCTTTAGTGTGACTTTGACCTTCATTGCTTAAAATCTAATGGGTTCTTCCTTGACCCATTATCTATCATTCTGAAAGTTTAATCAAAATCTGTTCAGAACTTTTTGCGTAATCCTGCTGACAGACAGACAGACTTGAATTTAATACCTCCTGAACACTGACTCAGAAAAGCCAGATATACACAAAACTATAGCAGGTACCAACAACTGTTCACTGCAAAGTAGACAATGATCCAAAGTACAGGCAAATACACAACGTGCCTGTGTGTAGGAAATACTGGCTGGTCAAAAAGTAAAATTTACAAAATTGACTACTTTGAGGATAGTCAAAGAAATTCAAGTAAACAAACAGACATAGGTTTGTTCGAAAATGACGATCAGCAGGTCGAGAACTATTTTCTGCTGAGTCTGAGTGGGATTGGATGTGGGATGGTAAGGAATTGCCCCCCCCCCCCCCCCCCCCCCCCTCATTAAAATTCCTGCAGACTGACATTAAAAACACCAGAATTTCTTTTGTGTTTCTGATGAAAATCTTTTCAGATTAGACACTGACAGGTGACAGTGTGAGCGGTGCTGTCCACGGTGCTGAAAGGGCTACTGTCTGTCACCTTTATGACCTCCTAAACAACGTTGATTCCACAATTTACTATATATATATATATATATATATATATATATATATATATATATATATATATATATATATTTTATTATTATTATTATTATTGTTTTTTTTTTATTTGGTCAAAGGGAGGCTCTTCACATGCTACTTGCCTTTTGTTATTTATTTTCACCACCTGGGATAAACTTAAAAGACACACAGAGTCACTGTGTTGACTGTAGAAGGCACGCACATCACCCATACTGGGGTGCATCTGTAGCCGGACTGCAGCTGGAAAGCAGCAAAAGTTACTTATGCACGAAAATTGCTACGGTGTGTCTGCATCTTCCATCTATACAGAGGTAGTGTAATACTCCCCATGTATGGATCGCCAAATTGTGCAAGCTCAGTGGGTTGTGACCATCCCTTCAATGCACTAAAAGTGTCTGCTTGCTCCCACATCTGTAAGGGAGCGGCACTCACCACATTCTGATCCCCGGCTTTTACCCATGTTTTTGCAAGTAGAGTACACATACTTGCCGGTACGGTGGGTTGTGACTGACGCTTTACTGTTACTTTGCCATGGTGGGTGTTGTTTTATTGCCTGTACTCCTGTATTTGTTTCTGGTACTATTATGATCAGCAGAAATGGCAGTTTAGCCCTATAGGTTCTTGTAAAATATCAGACCATGGGGTACCAGGTTATTGCCTGTACCCTTTACCAAAGAGCGAGGAACTGAAAGTGCACACAAACCTGGCCCCAGAGGACTATAAATAGAGTTCAGACACAAAGCAGCAACCACAGTAATACAACCACCTAATGTCCCCCTCTCTCATCCAGACACATCCTGGTTGAAATAACACCCCTTCCAAGAGACAATGCACTTGTGTCTCATCAAGATGACTGGGTGCAGACTAAGTAAAAGTGCAACCTTTTTAATATGATACTGGGTACGTTTTAAGTTTAAGTCCTTTTACTGTACATGCATACATCTGTGAACCACTGTGATAACCTTGAAATTCATTATTTTTCTACTCATTGTATAATGAATAAATAGGTGCATTCTTTGACATCAATCAAGTCCTCTCGTCTGTGCTGTTTGTTGGTATTTGCTTCATCTCTGTGGAACTAACTGGAAGCAAAATTGATTAAAAATGGGAGCATCGGATGATTAAGAAGGAGAAAAAACTGAAAAAAGAATGTAAAAAAACAGAGTCTTGTGGTCGCTAATTAGAATGAATCATCTAATTATCTAGAAGTCAGAAGTGGTCAGCCTATTGCATGTAGGAACATTCAGTGACGTGTCAGAGTATGCAGATAACCTTGGAAAAGATTGGGTGTTTGATTACAAACACAAAGTGGTGCAAAGAACACCTGTCTTGTGCAAACTGGTAAAACATTAAAGGAAAACTTGAGTAGAGTTTGTAGACTTATATAATCAGTGCCAACATGCATCTAAAAATGACTGTATGTTGCATTAAGAAGGGACAAAATTAAGTGTGTATATATCTGTGTTAAACCAAGGGATTTATCTTTGATTTTACTCACATCAGTTTCATAGATTTACATGTGCATGGGTTTGTCTCTCCTTCTCTTCTTCAACCTCACCCTGGTAGCAAACCTGATGTTGCCATGGCAAGTTTTCCAAAATAACAAATGCTCAGACAATTTCCTCCCTAAAATTGATGCGTTTTGAAGACTAACTGGGCCGAGGGCTTTCTCCTTTACTTGTGGTTCTCAGGTCACCTGTTGCCATGGCAGCCTTAATAATTCATACAAAATATTCTGCAGCACTCAAAAAAGTTGTCCTCTGCCTTTGAGTTATTTTTCCTCCCCATATCCCTTGACATGGGGAGGAAAAATATTATAGGAAATATAGGAGAAAAAAATTTTGCCATGGATTTTGACAATTATTAATTTGACAATTAATGACCTTAAGATAATACACAAAGCAAAACAGTTTTCTTGATCATAGTCACACACTGTTTATGTGCAATATCTACCAAAACATAGGAATAAAAACACTTCATTTCTACAAGAGTTGCTATTATTTTGGGGAAGTATAAGGACATTATGACTGGAGAAATATCAATTCATTAAAGAAAGAGCCAGATTAACTTTGAGTTCAGAGGAAGCACATATCTGACATTTCAGTTGTACATTTTGTTCACCTTGTCACCAATAACAAAACCTTCATAGCAATAATTTATTTATTTATTTATTTTTAAATCACAGCATTATATTAAACCTACATTTCCGTGTTATCCTCCAGTATGAGTATAAAATGAAATTTGCCTTAATGAACACTGAATGAATGTGAGGTATAGTAGGAAGATGGGCTAAAAGCAGCACCTCTGCAGGGAGTGCCTTAAAGCTTTCCACAAGACAAGATGATGGTTCAGTGTTGCATTAATCATGACTGGGGTGAAATGGGAGAATTTCAGAGGTGTGTGCTGAATACCACAATGCTACAGCTGAAGGTGAGGGTAAAATAGATGTATCTCATGAAATATGCACAGCAGTGAAGTGTGCCAGTCATATGTAATTGACCTTATATGTCCAATCCTGTCTTACACATTTGTTTAATGCTACATAATGGCTGGTTTAGACTAGATTTTTTTTTTTTTGTGACGCAGAACATTACTATGGGTTGGCAAGACATGACTCTTCTTTTTCTCTATACTATCTCCCCTGTGTGTGATCTTTGATGCTGAGTAAGATCACTGCAGCCCCAGTTTTTTTTCAAGCAAATACCCTCAGTCTTCAGAAAACATCAGCCCTAACCCACATACACTCACACATTCAAGCTTTTATTCACTGGTTACATTTTGCTATTGAAACATAACTTTAGAAACTAGGTGATGGGGAAAAATGTAGATTCAATGAAATCTTAACAATATGTAATATTTCTTAGCTCTTTTATGTAAACAGACTGTTCAGGCTTTGTCCATCCGGAAAAAGACAGTATTTTGTGATTGTGTCACAGCACATAGAATAGAATAGAAAGTACTTTATTAATCCCGAAGGAAATTCAGCACCACAGATCGCTCACATTGAACATTCAGTATTCACAAGTTCACAGTCAAGAATTATAAATCACAATTTACATTAGGTGTGCAAATTCTACAGTTATAAGGCATTTACGAAAACTAGGACTTCAGAAATGTAGCTAAGTCTGGTGTAAACCACAGATAAAGACCCTAACACTTTCTCACAGCCCTATAGGAATGTGAGTGAAAGCACATGTAATCTTGTCTTTAAAGTTGACAAGACACAGTGATTCAATAAATGTGTGTTTGCTTTACTTTGAGTCATTGTCTCTCAGACATACCAGTAACATAGGATATAAAGGATATAAAGTTGAACAACTACAGTCACTGCATTGATGTTATTCTGGCAGGTGATACAAACCCACTGCCCAAAATAGAAGCAGAGGGTGAGGTCTCTGCAGGTAAATACACCAACACACGTTTAGAAGATCAAAATTGAATCTATGGTATTTTAATCGGTATATTTTGTGAAATATAAGTTCTTAGTCATCTTCATCCCTCTGCTCTAGATGGATTTTCTGTTGCTGGGAAGTTGTGTGAATTTGGCTGCAATTCTATGTGATCGACATGATGATTATGCTCAGTGAATATTTAATCACATGTAACTAGCAGCTACTCTTTAGGCCATTTCTCATTAAAATGCAACTATATGGGACGGAGCACTTAAAGTGGATAATGAGTGGCATGAAAATGCCAAAACAGAGAAGTCGACTTCTCTGGAATAATCCGTCTATGAGCTCTGACTTTAGCCAGCTTCTATGTGTCTGTCAACAGTGTTGTATCATGTTTATGACAGGACAAAAATCTTGGCCAGATGATCCTTGTTGGATTCCTTGAAGCCTTTTTTAAAGGAAAACACTTTCAGTTAATCTGGCATTATATGTTTTAATGTATTTATTTTTTGATTGTAAAAGCTGCAGAGCTCTGTCAGTACTATATTGTACAGCTAACATTCAGTTATTTTAGCACCCTTTTAGTGCACACATTGAACAGTGCCAGCTTAGAGAATAATAGATCCTCATTCCAAAAAGAATGTACATTTACCTTTCCAAATCCCAGCACATGCACATATTTCTCCGTGAGCTGATGTGCTTTAAATCTGCTCTTGGTTTCACATACTGATCTGCAGTGCTGAAGATTAACAGACTTTTGCTTTAGCCCTTATTATAAAAACCCATTTCGAAGCCTTAGCATTGTCTTCTTCTTCTTACACTACAAATATCTCATGGCCTAAAATAGAATTTAAATTTTTACTGTAGCTCATAACCTTATTGGTTATTTCTAAGGATGTAGAGCCCTCATTGTACAGTTGTGGAAACATTGATTCTAAGGCCATCAGAAAGTCATGGTTATGCAATCTGGTACTAACTGCTGTGAACAATTATGTTATGAGCCCTTTAAGTTACTTAAAAGACTTCATCATACCATCTTCATTCAACAGAATCAGATCAGTATCTTCATTATCTGACATGACTGAATGTTAACGGGTTGCTTGCATGGGAGCATTTTATATATATATATATATATATATATATATATATATGCAATTTTTTTCTTCAATCTATCTCTAGTCTGTATATAAGGACTCAGTTTTAAGTTTTATTGTGCCATTGAAGTGCAAATCTCAAATAAAAATAGGACACTTCATTATATTAGAGTAATTGGACTGCTTTATTATAAATTGCATCATTAGTGAGTTCAGGACCTGGGGCTTGTGTTATTATTAATGTATCTGAATAGTTTAGTTCAATTTAGTAAACTTATCTTATTCCAATTAAATGAATGAAAATGTTCTGTTATCTTCCATTAGTTGTTGTCTGGGCCATATTCACCTAGACTATGAGAAAGACAATGAGTCATGTAACCTCTTGTGACTTTCTATAATAGCTGAATTGCCCTTGAGTTGTTTGCCTGCTGAAGTTGGCTGAGGTTGGCATGGAGATCTGTCAAGTGTGCACAGATGGTCTGATACTTCAGAGAATGTGCAACCAGAACTAAAGCTACATTGAAACGCAGACAGTAAAGACAAAGAATTTACCTTAACACTTTACATCTTGGTTGTTGGATGTGGTGAGTTGTCAGAAAAGATCATTGTGTGTAGTTTTCTGATCATTTCATGGACACTAATGGAAGGGATGTGACGTTTGACACCCAACAGTTCTTAAAACCGTCATGATTGGGTGAAGCCCACAGTTAATTTTTGTCCACCGTCGCTCCGATGGGGGACATAGAGATGCTGTTTGTTCGTGCGTCCGTCCATCCAGGAACACTTTACTCTCAGTAACTTTTGACAGCTTTGAAGGAGGATCACCAAAATCCCACCACACGTGTCTCTCATGAAGGCCTTGCTCAAGTTGGATGATGACTTGTACTTTTTGACATGTGTTTATTGTTATTTGTACGACAGTGGACACAAGGCCTTCAGGTCAACAGCAGACTATTTTAAATCATGGTTGACTTACTGCCCTTTGTTCCTGCAAAGAGCAATTCTTCAATTAAATCTGGATATTTTTTTATCACTCTACTAATGAAGGTTCATTACCAGTCACTGTCATTGAAGGAGTGATCATTTGCTTTCTTTAAAGGAAATTATGCATTTGAAAACCTTTCCCTGTGGTCTAAACTGTAAAAGCGATGACATCAAATTCCACAGGTCCATCTTAAACCCTATTTATGAGTAATGTCATGATAAAGGTTGTTTTGAGCAGTAGTCCTTTAAATGTAAATGAGCCAGTTCACAACAATTGAACATTTGAAATAATCATCTCACATTTTGGACTTATGCTTTTACTACAACCAGTACTGCTGATAAACAATTTTGTGGTTCTCGCTGAAATCTTCATTGGATGTCTTGACCTTATATGTCCAAATGTCATGACACACAACTCAATATAAAGCTTAACACATTTGAAATGGGTTGTAGAAATCCACAGGATTTTTACCTGAATGAATATGAAGATGCAGACACAGTGGGACATTTGTGTTTTGAGGACATTCTGGTCCAATATAGTGGCCCATAAGAAGCAAGATTACTGTTTTCTAAAACTGAGTACATTATCCCTAGTAGTATTAGCTGTATTTGTAAAGACTAGTGACTTACCATTATGCTTTAATAGTCAATAGTACATGTACATAACTGTAAAATAACTTTTTGTCACTTTGCATCACTTGGAGGGTTAAAATTCAAATGTTATTAACTATTAGGGTCCAAATATGCAAATAGGTAAACGAACGACAAATAAAAGTGGGCTTAGCAAAATATGAACCCTTTAAAGGAAAAGTTGTCCCTGTTATGTACTATTTAGAACTATGTTGGTTTCATGAACTTTCTTTTTGGATAAGTAGACATTTGGTGTTTTATGAAATACAAAATACTTTGCTGTTTCATGTGAGATATAAGTCATTACTTTAACAAATATCCAAGTCAATATCCATATGATCAGTGCGATACTGTTATACAGGAAACTATTGTACAACTCCAAGGAAACAAAATGCTGTTCTTCAAATGTTATAGATATCACATCTCATAGTAATGAAACAAAGCCACTGTTTATTCATTCTGTGTTGAATACTGATGGCCTGTGGGTAGGTGACAGGAAGCATCAAATATTTATAGGCTCTCTGTTACCATCAGGCCTTCAGTGCCACCCTTCACTGGGATATCCGTGGGGAACCTGTTCCTGAGGTTACATGACTTAGACACCAACACACAAATACACATCAAGAAAACAAATGCACAGTTCCAATGAAACACCCCAAATGATTTTCTCTGAAAATGCTTTGTTGGCTGTCTGCTGGGATTAAGTGTTTCAGTAAATGACGTTTCTTTATGTACCACATTCACAGTCCTCCAGCCAATTAATAGATTAAAGCTAGGAACCTCCTTTCACCGGCGAACATACCTATGACCTGAGCCCGGTTCAGATTAGCAGATTCAGACAGGCACCAGCTAAGAGTGGCATGACTCCAGTTACTCAGAAGGACAAGTGCTCCTGTGACATTATGTAATGGGATTGTGGTTGGCTCTTTAAACCTTTGTTGTAAATTTAGTGTTCAATTGGCCTCTTGTTGCTGATGGTACTGTATGTGGTGATGCTGATTGATAAAGTCTATTGCATATATCTAATTGTAAACATCAGGTTTTTCAAGAAAAAAATATCCCATTGATCATGTATGGGGCTTTAAAACTCATGTATGAAATAAGATATGTTTGGCTTCATAGGATTAAACTGAAAAGTTGAGACTCGAGCAGCACATTTGAGCATCGCCATCATGATGTACGTTTACGCAGTAGTCACATTGCTGTAGGGGGCAAATTAATTCAATGTATTCTCTTCTAATTTCAAAAGTATGTGACACACTAAATACAGCAATCCACCAATCACAAACATTCTTAATCAGTTTAGAGTGAGTCACTGGTAACATTGAAAAATGAGCAACAAATGAGAAAGTCATGGTAAACGAAGACTTGGTGACAAAATGAAAAGCAACAGCAGTTATCTGGATTTATTTTGGCTACAAGAAGGATGATACTAAAACATGTGTTGAGTGTCACATTGCAAGTGTTTCTACAACAAGAGGAAATAACTAAATAGTTGAACCATTTACGGCAACACCACAAAGCTATTACATTTTTCATATTATACAGCAATACATATTGCAGGGTTTAAAAAAAAACCAAAAAACACAATGTCAGTTTTTTTCCAATGTTGTGCAGCCCTAATTGAGTCAATGGCATTTCCCAAACAGATGTAATTGAAATCATCTCCAGTTTCATTTCAGTATTATTATAGTCTTATTTAATGTTTTATAAACCCAATTGCAATTTTAGATGAGTAGCTGTCATACCTTAACACAGTTGAGATGAAAGAAGATGGATCTAAATAATCCAATATGTAGACTTAATCAGTGCAGTACATGAAAGGATTGAAGGTAAACAACCAAGTAACCCAGTTATTAGTCTGTGATGGTGAGAAATAACATGTAGTCTGTTTGATAGTAACTGATTAGAAACATCATCAAGATAAAAATAGATTTATCAATAATAATAATAATAATAATAATACATTGATTCCTGACTTCAAAAAGATGAGACTAAAGTGCTCAAATCTTCACAAACCCATTTTCTGAGGGAAAACCAGCCATACAACAGGTGAATATTTTCTTAGTTTTCTCATGAAAAGCAAATTCTGACCAAACATAAACTGGAGTATTTTTGATAAATTACTTGATTGATTTTTTTTTAGCTAAGCTGATAAGGTTTATATAACTTTGCCAGTGCTACAGAGGGAGAGGAAGTTAAATGAGGACTCGTGTCTTTGTGTTGCATGTACTACTTGGTTGTCGACTGAAATTAAGAGTAATTGCTCTGTGTTTAAATGCCATGTCCTGATTATCAGCGACATACTGATGAGCTGAAGGTGTCCTCATACTGTTGTGCTTTTTGCTTCAGGCTTTGAGAGGGTGAAGGAGGACCTTTTGCCTCTGCCTTTGAAAGAAGACTCACATTCCATTTCTAAGAGCAAGGTAAGAAATTATTTGCTATTGTGTGTCGTAGTGATTGGCTTTTTCATTGTGTGTTTTAAGGAAACTAGAGAATATGAAATCGTATATATTTTCTATCTTTATGTGCCTTGCCTCAGGCATTTGGTAGCCTCCATGAATTTAGAAGACATCAAATTATTGTAATATCAAAGTTGCAAAAGCCATGCATACACCTTAATTTGACTGGAGTTTTGGAGATTTGATTATTCATATCTGATAATACGATAATCTAGCTATTCCAGCATATATATATATATATATATATATATATATATATATATATATATATATATGTATATATATATATATATATATATATATATATATGTATATATATATATATATATATATATATATATATGTATATATATATATATATATATATATATATATATATATATATATATATATATATATATATATATATATATATATATATATGTATGGAACCCATGCTTAGCTCAACTATTGACTGGCCTGGAAACGCGGCATGACAACATGCACGTGTGTACAGTGCAGTACATATGAAATGTACTGAGCTGCTTCATCATTGTCATCCATATTCTTGCTCTGTGTTATTCTCCTTCTACTATGTGTGCTTCAAATCTGCTACGCTTGTTTACTAATTGTTCTACACTACATCACTGTAACTCTCTAATACTGTAGTGACCAAAGCATTTCCTGTTAGAGATCAATAAAGTATTCATTCATCAATGGCACCAACATGAAAGGGTGTATAGCAACACCTAGGGCTGTAGTTTCCCAGCACGGCACAGGCTGGCGGACCCCGTGCAGTGCTAGTTTCATGCAGCACAGGATGCCACGCGATTAGTTTGGCAGACCACGGTGCGCCAAGATGGGTGTGGCGGTGCACTTGTGGTTGATACTGATTCAGCTTGGTGGAATGACAGTTTCAATGACTTAGACCGCACGGGCAGTGCGCCAAAGGTTTGCCAGCTAAAACCATGTCTACTTCTGGTGCAAGGCAAACACAGCCGGTCGAGTGGCAGTTTGGCTGACCGATGCGCAGGGTGCACACATCACCACAGCCTCACAGGCAGGTTTCCAGAGTGTCAGACGCCTTTCAATGCAGTACATAATCCTAAAAATCACTGTTTAATGTAGCGATCTGAATCAGCACATAAATATATATATATATATATACATATATATATATATATATATATATATATATATATATATATATATATATTGACTGTTCCGTCACATCTGATGACAGATCAAATGTGTTTGGCACGGGTAATGGAAACTCAACCTGAATTAATTACCAACTGAAACTAATGAGCCAACATCTCTCGCAACCAACCACAAACAGCCTCGGCATCAGACACTGAGAAGATATTTAGCATCTCTTGTCTTAGAATATTCAAAGAAAGTCAAAGTGTGAGAGCAAGACGCTGCCAACGAATTGTAAGTTATGTTCTGTGTCTTAAGAATGTGCTTCATGTGATTGGACGTATAATTGTTATAACTTTTGATTAACATGATCAAAAAAGATGGAGCACAGTATTGCGAGGAGGTAGTGGCGGAGGACATACACAGAGAGGATGTACTATCAAAGGTCACCTTATTTGGGAATGTCAAAACGGGAATGCAGGTGGGCCACATGGTGATGTGCATCATGGCCTCTGATGCGCTACCCCTCTGTCAGTTTTTGTTTGGCTCTTCTACAGACATCATTGAACTGTTTTTTTTTTTTACAGTGGGCAAGGGTTCTCAGTGTAAACTTAATTAATGATATTTGTTAACTCCTCCCTGGATAGTTTAGCTTCATTAGCCCGTGAAGGTCTGCTCGCAGTTCCATATATCCGGGCACTGCGGCCTTGGACCTCCTGGACCAAAAATCCTTCTCCTCCTGTGAGAAGGTTCGGCATCTCACTGTATAGTCCATGGTGAAATGATGAAACTTGCAGCGTGGCTCACTGCAGCACATTTAAGGGCAAGGAGAGGTGCTAATGTGATTGGTGGACATCTGAATTGGCTGTGTTAAATCCACTACACTCCCTTTCTCCTCCCTCATTCCCACTTACACCAGTGGGAGGAAAGGAGATGGGAAGGCGGAGGACTTGTGCCAGTGTGTGTGACAGACAAAGCTTGCAAAACTCACCTGGACACACCCTGTTGGCGTGGCGCATTTGGTCTATGCTTTGCCTGCGCCAGGCCTGCAAAATTAGAGCCCCTAGTGTCTAGGAGTCAAACATACCTTACTCAATAATCAGATTCTCTTGCTGTGCATGTATACTCAGATTTCTGGGGAAACTCCAGTTAAGTCCTTAGTACAGTTATTGCCGAAAGCTCAGCTTTGATGTGCATGTAAACCATACTGACTGAGATGAGTCACACATCATATGCACTCTATGCATCAAACATTTATTAACTAACATAAAAAACCAGCCCTACTTTAAAGTTGTTCTGTCTGCTCCATATCAAATATATAGGTGTCTTCAGTCTGCCTCAGTCAGAACAGTTTCATTTTCTTTTCAAAAACAAGGAGCACAGTACAATATAACATGATATTCATTTCAGTGATTGAAATGAAATTTGACATATCTACTTGACTTATCTAGATTGGCAATGACTATAGAGAAGCAGATCTATGACACTTTTCTATCAGTTATATAAATCACTGCAGCCCCCACCAAAGGAGAAACTATGTGTAAAGCGTCTGAACAGAAAAGGGATTTTAAAAAGACAATTTGAGCGCTTGGGTTGATTTTCATGTATTCACAGTCCATGTCTGTGGGATTTTAAGGTTTAAAGCAAACCTGCTTTCAGACGCCCACACATCCCCGTCCGCTGCTACCTGAAATCAGTCCAATTGGCTCATGAAGAGGTTGGCAGACACACCTGCACTGGCATTTATAGATGTCATTCTTGTAACTGGGCTAAGTTTGGGATACCAAACAAGCTTGAGGCAATGAGGAAATGGTGTTGCCCACTGATGTGGTTGTGAAAATGTCTGATTTTATGTTCTTCTTTTGCCTTTGTCCTGTCCATCAGTTAATCTGGAACAATTTGCCCTTCTTAACACAGCACTGATGGAAACAGCTGAAGTCCACAACATGCTGCCTTGACAGTCTGCCTACCAAATTCTTTAAAAATGTTTTTAACTGTATAGCTTCAGATGTTTTGCAGATAGTGAACAGTTGTCTTCAGTGAGGACAGTTTCCCCAGGCCTTAAACTGCAGTAATTAAACCTCTACTGATGCTTCAGTAATAGGTAACTACAGGCCCATATCAAACGTTCCATTTTTGGGAAAAAGCATTGAAAGATTTGTTTTCCAACAAATTCATGCTTTTTTGGTGCAAAACAACCTTTATAGTCACTTTCGGTCTGGATTTGGAGCGCACCACAGCACTGAAACTGCACTGATCAAAGTGTTAAATGGCATTCATCTAAATAATGATGCATCCAGAAGTTCTGTCTTGGTACTATTGGATCTCAGTGCCACATTTGATACAGTTGACCAGAGCATACTGCTTGACAGACTGGAAAAGTGGCTGGGGTTTACTGGCACTGTGTTAAACTGGTTCAAATCTTATTTACTAGGTAGGAACTACCTCAAAATCTTACTCCTGGTCTATAAAGCACTCAACGGTCTTGGACCCAAATACATCTTAGACCTGCTGGTTCCCTATGAAGCATCCAGAGCCCTGAGGTCATAGGTCAACAGGAACAGGTTTACTGTGTGTTCCCAAAATCAGAATCAAACAAAGTGAAGCATCATTCAGTTGTTCTGCTCCTCACCTGTGGAACAAACTACCTGAATACCTGAGATCTGAGAAAAATTGTCAGTTCATTTAAATCAAGTCTGAAAACATTACTGTTCATTGGAGCATTTACTTAAATTCTTAATTGTCTTTTAAATGTCTCCTATTTTAATGGATTTTAATTTTGTTCTATGTTTCATGTAAAGCACCTTGAATTGTCCTGTACACAAAATGTGCTATACAAATAAATGTGCCTTGCCTTTGTCAATTGATTGTATCATTTGTAAAATAGATTTCCCATTAAGTAGAGAGCACTTCCACATTACATTTTGTTGTTTAGTAAATTACCTTATCTGGGAGCAGTTTACACAGCAATACAACAAGATGCATTTATTGGATTATCAAAATGTCAAAGATATTTTGGTGTGTTTTTCCACAGTCTGAAACAAAGCTGTACAATGGTTCAGACAAAGATGTGTCTACGTCTGGAGGGAAGCTCACCAAGAAAGAGTCTCTCAAGGTAAATTAAGTTAAATCAGCTTAAATCTTGCATATCAGGACATGAATTGTCAGTATAGGCATAATGTGCATTAAAAATACCCTTATATATTCAGTATTATGTGCTCCACATTGTGTACTGTTGTTGTAACTGCCACATTTTCAGATAAAAAATGAGAGTAGAAACTTTACCATCCTGTTTTATAATATTCTCTTGAGACCCAACAATGTATTTTTTTTCCTCTGCAGGGGACAAATGTTTCACCATTTTGGTTGAAATGCAGTCCATTGCAAAGGATATTCCACAAAAAATAAATAGAGTTAATAAATAAAAACTAATTTAAAATGTAGTTGAAAAAACTGTTGCATTATACAGTTTCCAATCAAGACAATTGTTTAATTAAAAAAAAAAACTTTCACTTCCCTGTGTCTCAGGAGTATATAGCACACCAGTAGAGGCAGGGAGCATTGTGTGTTGACAGATTGCATATGTGGCAGATATTTCAGTCAGAAGATACCAGGTGTTGTTTTAAGATGGATGCCAGCTTGTCCAACTATTTGTTAGCAAATGTAAACAAGTGATGAAGATTAACACTGGCACTCCTCTTCTGTAGGTGCAGAAGAAAAACTACAGGGAAGAAAAGAAAAGGGCAACCAAGGAGCTGCTCAGCACCATCACTGATCCCTCTGTCATTGTTATGGCCGACTGGCTGAAGGTGGGTGTGTTTGCCATTACGACTGCACAGTTAATCAAAACAAGAGCGAACTCATCTTAGTCAGACCAAATTCAATATCTGAACAGCCAGAGCTGCAAATTAGATAAGTGGTGTCGAATTACCCAATCATAAATAAAGCAAAGCAGCACTACAGAGAAGCTTTAACATTTAATTGTCCAGATGCAATGAAACATTTTGTTTTATTAAAGATCCCTTTCTTTTTAAAAAAAATTGTAAGCAAAAATTACAATTCACACTCAAAGACACACTTGTGTTGCAGCTGCTGTACATGTGTGAATATGTTTTTCTTCCTGTCATCTTGTAAGCTAAACTATATCTGTTGGTTGATGGGTGTACTGCATGAAGTGGTTAAATACTTGATTCACAAAATGACTGTGTTTTGTTTCTAATCTGGTTAAAAGAATCATATCAAATGCATCAGATAAACCTCTAATTTGCAGCCACTATGTAAATGTACAAGATAAGTTTTGAGAACTCTCTTTCATATATATCTGTCTTTTTGTGTGTCTAGATTCGGGGTACTTTAAAAAGTTGGACCAAGTTGTGGTGCGTGCTGAAACCAGGTGTCCTTCTCATCTATAAAACCCACAAAAATGGCCAGTGGGTGGGAACAGTACTGCTCAATGCCTGTGAGCTGATCGAGCGGCCTTCTAAGAAGGATGGCTTCTGCTTCAAGCTCTTTCACCCATTGGAACAGTCCATCTGGGCTGTTAAGGTCAGTGTACACTTGGAAATGTCGAAGTATCAACAGTTTTATGTATATATGGAACATTACAAGTATCACCATAAACATAAGGCACTCAGTTGGTGCACATGGAATAGTCTGGTAAACAATAATTTGTCTGTTTATTGAATTCTTCCATACAGTGTCTCTGTCCATGAGCACAGAAAATTATACATCCAGTCAGCCATTTTCACATTTGGCAGTGTATATTTTTTCCATTTGTTTTTGTATTTTCAGTCATCCGTTCCAACTGTTATTTGCTATTCATCAATGACCTCGTATTTCAAGTGCTTTCACATTTGTTTGTGCAATGAAAAGACTTGAATCACAATTAGCATCTTGTATTTTATATGGCTGCTTTTCTGCTTTCCCCATTGTCCACTGCACCGCTGAGATAAACACTCCACTCATTCAGCTTGTTTCGCTTCTCAAACATAATAACATCCTCAGTGAGCTAATGTAGTCTGAATTAAAAACTAGCAAATGGAACACGAATTCTGCAGGTTAAATAATGAACTGACAAAGGGTTCTAAAAACACCTCTAAAGAAAAGCTGCTGATCCAAAATAACCACCCACCATTGTTCCTCTTGTTGTTTACCAGGGTCCAAAAGGAGAGGCAGTGGGTTCCATTACCCAACCATTACCCAGCAGCCACCTCATCTTCCGTGCCGCCTCGGAGTCTGATGGTAAGAGGCATTATGCAGGGGTTTTTTTTTTTTTCTTCTTTTGAGACTTAACTTGAAACCTCTTTTGACCATCAATCAATGAATTGACAGTACAGACAATTAGCCCACGCTTTACCCTTAACAATGGTGCAACACAATTATGCTGAGAACATAGGAAATTAAAAACAACCTCTTTTGTAGATTTAATGAAAGAACGTTTTTAGGATGATGTCACAATAAGAGGGGTAAGTTATAAATACAACTGTGATTGCGTTAAAAACAAAGCGACTTTTTTTTTTTTTTTTTTTTAAATATACATGTAGGTTTGTGTCTTGTCTGTGTGTCTGTCCATGTTGCTGAAACATCTAACGCCATCAACATAATCTCTCCTCTCTGTGGTGCTGGAACAGTCTGGTCCACACCTTGTCCAAATGGCTCATGTTGTCAGAGAAGTAATGATGCTAGATGACAATGTGCATAACGCTCTTAAAAATATTTGCACTTATCCACATTAAAATGATATGATGCGATTATTTGCAGGGTATTTATTTAAGATAAAAACATGCACAACATTATAGCAATACAAATGGGATTTTTAATTAGCTTTAATACGGCTCTAATAATGAAAGAATGCACAGAAAGTTAGACTTCATAAAACTTGGCAGTGAATCCTTTTCCTCTCTGCCTACTGAGAAGTTGCCTGACACACCCAGCTCTTTGAAGCATATTCACACAATAATCCCCCAAGGAGTGATATTTTGCTTTTCTTTTTTTTTTTTTAAGTGCAATTATGCATTTTAAAACATTTCCCTGTGGTCGACATCAACTGTAAATGCTATGCTTGTGCATGAATACTATGTTAATTCAACTCCACAGGTCTATCTTCAACCCAATTTTTGAGCAATGGCTCCAGAACTGGTCCTTTAAATGCACATACACCACTTCACTCTCTGCCCCCTCCAGGTTGTTGACTGTGCTGCTTTAACCTGTTCAGCCAACAACTGAACATTTTAGGTCATCTGGTCCAAGTTTGGCCATATTTTGAGTATGAACTACTGTACAACTGCTACTACTGACAAACGACCATGGCATACCCTGAGAAATGTTCATCAGAAGTCTTGTTGTTATATATTATATGTAAATGTCATCATATAACTATGTATAGATGTAACAATTTAAGAATTAATTTAAAGGGCTTGTAAAAACCCACTTGATTTTTGCCTAAATTAATATAAATACAGCTTTGCAGCACCTGGAAGGTTCAAATTCAAACTTTTCAAACTATTAGGGTCCAAATTCACAATTAAATGAACCAAAGTCTAACTAAAGTGAGTTTAGCTAAATCTGACCCCTTTAAACTCATACAGTTGAGTCCTCATGATACATACTGTCTCCTTGTGCTTTCTGTTTTGCCAGTCAATTTCTCCTAGGATAAATAAAGCAGTAAATGCTATAAGGAACCAAAGTAAACAAATGTGAATGAACTAACTTGATAAATAAAGGAACTTTTGTCAGTGTTCAAAGAGAAAGAAAAACCAGTGAACCTCATACATGCTATGCAGTTCATGCTTGAGTGCCATCTAGAGGCTATTGTGGCATGTAAATGCTGGCTGTGCTATATTTTTAATGTGAAAATAAATATGATTTTTTTATTTGTAATTTGTGAATCTCTTTCCCAGGTCGATGCTGGATGGATGCCTTAGAGCTGGCCCTGAAGTGCTCTAGCTTATTGAAGAGGACCATGATTCGTGAGGGCAAGGAGGACATGAGCACAGTAGCTACTGGTGGAGAACACTCCATTAACTTCTACAGCCTCTTGCGAGCCCACAACATGCACGGATTCCAGTAAGTTTGGAATCAAATCTTTGCTCTTTACTGTAAAAAGCTTTGTCCACTCTTTTAAACGGGCCACCTTCTTACTGCCTCTACATCTAGGTTTAATGACAGTGACCATTTAAAAGACCCAGACCTGTACTCGGACAAGTCAGACCGGGAAGGTGAGCAGGACCATGAGGAGTCAGACCCAGAAGGTTTGGAGAAGAGTGAGGAGAGCGACAGCGACACGTCAGAGCGTCAAGATGACTCCTACATAGATCTGGACCCCAATGAACACCTGCGGGAGACCCCGTACTTGGAGCAGTCTCATGAGGAACTGGGAGAGGTAATCATTTATTACAAGAAAAAAACATTACACATCCAATCCAATGTACTTTATTTCTATAACATGTTTAAACAACATGAATGTTTCCAAAGTGCTGCACATCATAAAAACTATAAAACATTTAAAAGAAATAATAAAAAACAGAAATAAATAAATAGATCTATAGCAATGTTTTAAATAAAAACAATACATTAAAATAGTTAATAGTAGTAAAGTCTATAAAAATAAGTAACTATATTTTCATGGGATTTTGATGTAAGTAGAGCCTTTGAGATAAGAGAGTGTGACATATTTTGCTCAGATGTTCAGGTTTATTTTAAGTAAAATAAAAGGGACTATAATAGATGGAAGAACAGCTAACTAGGCTCGTATTGATGCAGTTTGACAGAGTGATATTTGAATTATTATGCATTGATTATATATCTGTATGCTTAATGTAATGATGTATTTCAGTGTTTATGAAACATGGACTGTATGAACTCCCTGGAAAAAAAAATAATTAAATTAAAAATAAATAAATAATAATAATCATCATAATAGTCATAATCATAAGAAGAAGAAGAATAAGAATACCTAAAACGTATATAGTACTTTTTTGGACACTCAAAGATGCTTTACATAACAGATATATACATATTATTTTACATTACATTTTACATTATATGTAAAATAATATGTATATAAGATAAGATTAAATAAAATCAAAATAATAATCTAAATCCCCGCCTGTGTATCTTATATGCAGAGCTGATCCAGGTCCCACTGGAGCCTTATTAGACTCTCTCTAGGCCCCCCCAGCCTAGACACCAAGGACCACACAACTTGCATGGCAATCCAGTGTTTACGGCTTTGTTGTGTTGTTATAGTAAATCTTTGTTGTAATGAAAAACTTGTGAAACAACATGACTTTCATCAAAAATATATGCTATATATACTATTTGTTGCATTTACATCACACCTAGCCACAAGTCCACAACTCCAACAAGAGGCAAGCACACTGGGCTATTCCCTTCAGGATTTGTGCAGGTGTTTAGTTTGAATTAAAACTTTAGGTGTAAAGTGTTTTTGTCAGGTTTCCTGCATAATCAGAATAAATTAGCATGTTCTTCTTTTGGGGTTATCAAGAAAGCTGTAAAATAGACCAGCTTTGATCACAGCTTGTGTGGGTTGGTGCGTGTGGAAGTCTGCAAGGGACTGTGATGATGTGATGGCGAGTGTGAAAGTCCTAATATGCATCTCCATACTGATGGAATGTGACATTCACAGCTAGCAGATATAATTAAACACCCACTGAAGCTGAGATAAAATGTTTACAGTTGCAAACCTTTCTTTACACTTACACAAAGTATTTCAATGCACACGGTGTCTATTTCTGTGTGTGTGACTGCAGACAAACAGTGAATATAACTTTTCAACCACTGTTTGTGTTTCCCTGTCCAGGCTGGCGAGGCTGCACAGACAGAAACCGTGTCAGAGGAGAATAAGTCTCTGATCTGGACTCTGCTGAAACAGGTCCGCCCTGGTATGGACTTGTCTAAGGTGGTCCTGCCCACTTTCATCCTGGAGCCAAGGTCTTTTTTGGACAAACTGTCTGACTACTACTACCATGCAGACTTTCTCTCAGAGTAAGTCTTCTATATTCTCTGGATCTATAGTCTATAATCTGGACACCTCGATTGGTTAAATGAAAGACAACTGAGTTTTTAGTTTTTTTAAGACTTATGTATTTATTAATGCTCTGAAATAATTCAAAATTTTAATCAGATGGTTAAATACCATTCCTTATTTAGCTAAAAAAAAAAAATCTAATTAAAAAATAAAATCAGCATTTTATTTTTTATGAGCAAACAACCTTGAGAAAGAAGTTCATATATATATATATATATATATATATATATATATATATATATATATATATATATATATATATTTAACAAGAAGCTTTAACAATATCTTTACACGTTTTCGATGCTGCTCTACTCTGTCCAGAGAACGCATCACTGCTATTTGAACTACGTTTTGTATTTTTCCTATCAGGGCTGCTGTTGAAGAAAATGCTTACAACCGAATGAAGAAGGTGGTAAAGTGGTATATCTCAGGGTTTTACAAGAAACCAAAGGTCAGTAGATTCAATATGCATCCAAAAATCATGGCTGACCACACATGGGCTGCTCAAAGTGAACATACAGTACATATATACTGTGTATATATGTTTAGCTAAAATAATGCATTGTTGGTTTGTTCCTGACAGGGGTTGAAGAAGCCATACAACCCCATTATAGGAGAAACGTACCGCTGCATGTGGCTCCACCAAAAGACCAACAGCAAAACCTTCTACATTGCAGAACAGGTACTATTATCTGTCCCACATACATGGTTTGTGTGAAGATTTGAACATTTTAAAAATTCATAGAAATATTCTAACTTGGACATAATTTTACCAAAATGTAATAACTTATTCTCTGGGTCACTGGAAATCTATGAGCAAAATGTGGTGTTAATTCAAGCAGTTGTTTTTCTGGTATATACATGTGCATGTTCATCTGTCATTAATGAAAGAGCAGGAAAAAAGATTTTTAAAAATCTGAAAAAAAAAATTATAAAGTCTTATCTTTTCCCAAAATATAGTGGCATCTATTCTGGGTTATTAGAAATCCGTAAATTAAATTTGATATAAATTCAAACAATGGTTGTGCTGCTGAACACACAAACAAAGAAACAAACCAAATAATAAAAACAATACCACTTGCCTCCTCTTTGGAAGGCAGGGTAATAATTTTTGGCAGTCTGAAATTGGAAGAATCTTTGGCTAATGGTTATTGATTTTAACATGACGGTATATAATTTATATAGTTGGATTGCAAAATGGCAGTCTGACGCCCCCTACAGTTTTTGAATGGGATTGAAGATTTTTTTTTCAACATCATCAAATGAAATTTGACAGATGCATCCTTCATGCCAACCTGAAACAAAAAGCCAATTAGGACACACTGCTATTTTCAATCATGTTACCATGACAGCACCAAAACTGTGCCATAGAAATGAATGGAGTTTTGGCAGAATGCCTGTCAATAGGACTAAAGAAATGTTTTCGACATAGTCAAATGACATTTGGCACACACACGCCTCATGCTAAACTAAATCAAAAACCTAAAGAGGACATACTCCTATTTTCAATCGTGTTGCCATGACAACACCAAAACTGTGCCTTAGAAATGAATGGAGTTTTGTCAGAATCCCAGGCCACATCCTTTCATTATCTTTTCCTAGAGTTTACATCCAATTTACACCAACCTGTGTGAAAATCACCTACACACGTGGGATCAAAAGTTATCAAGTACATTTTTGATCAAATATTGGGTGTGGCTGTAAAGAGTTTGTAACAAAGTGGTTATTTTCAGACATATAGGAGTGCATGCGTCTGGATTGAGCATATGGTATGGTGTCCTCTCACTATCAGGTGACCGCGGTCATCACAAGGGGAGGCAGGGGCCTATTATACCACTCACAGTTTTACTAATTGGTTTTAGATCAGTAACATAAGATTTTAAATTTTTTTTTCAGATTTGATCCAGTGTGATCCTAACAATTAACAAATAGGACGGCATGGAGCATCAACCTTTTATGACTGCGGAGAAAGATGCTGATAAATAGTTTCTGCCCTATTTGTATTTTGTATTTCTATTCATTTATTTATCTAAACGAGGACAATGCATAATATATTGTACATTAACCTTAAACAGTAGAGATGTTGTGTGCAAGGTTGTAGCACGACTGTTAATTTCCACCTGTATTTAAGCACATTTGTCTAATTAAGACGCTGTTTTTATGTCAGGTATCCCATCATCCTCCAGTGTCTGCTTTCTACGTAAGCAACAGAAAGGATGGATTCTGCCTCAGTGGGAGCATCCTCGCCAAGTCCAAGTTCTATGGTGGGAAAACACACATGCACATAATTTGATCCAATTAGCTGTTCCTCAGGGACCAGTAATCGATTAAAAAATGCACTTACCCACTCAGCTGGAGGTTAATTATTTCCTTGGTGCTTCAGCTGCTGTGTCCACTCACACATTGTTCTTATTTGTAGGCAACTCCCTGTCGGCGATATTAGATGGGGAGGCTCGGCTCACCTTTCTCAACAGAGGAGAGGATTATGTGATGAACATGCCCTACGCTCACTGCAAAGGTCAGAGTAAATCCTGTTCTTCCTCACACCACAGTAGTGCTTTTATGTGGCTTTGACATCTGCTGGAGAGGAGAAACGGACAATCAATACTGTTCAAAGGCAGAGACGAAACTGAGCCGTACATTTGCAACGTCAAATATCACCTATAACTGCAATTAAAAAGTCTGTGCTCATTCTGCAAGTGTGGTGGGTAAGCAGTACACAAATTACCTTGTCAGTAGTTTTTTCATTCGTCTTTTTCTAATTTTACATGTTGTTTTGGAAGGAATAATACAATAGGGCCAGAAAAAGTGAAAGTGAACATCACTGTGATAATTGAAAGTTTCACTAATCATTTCTTAAATAGGTCCATTTTTAGCTTAAGAACTCAGTTTAATGTAACTGTTTGCAAAATTGTAATTCCACTTGTAGAAATAAGATATAAAGATATAATAAATTAAACAAAATTGACTAAAATATGTAAATGCACTATTAACGTTAACAATAATATTTGCTCTTGTTTATATAAGTGATATTTTAAGTATTTAAATCTGTAGAAAGCAATAATCGACATGCAACAATTATGCACAATCCATGTATTTTGTTAAATTTACTCTGCTGTTAGTTGAATATAATACTTAAGTTATAATATGTGTTACATAAAAGTTTATTGGCATATTTGTAGTATTCTAGTTTCAAAATCTTTCTGATACTCAACAGTGACAAACTGCTGACCCCGTGTCACATGTTTGTGTTCATAAAATTGTATAATTTAATAATTTTTTTATCCAGTATTTATTCCAGTTGTAGTTTACAATAAAGCCCTATGTTTAATTTAGCATTAATATATTATGAAAACAGCATGTTATGTATATTTGAGGGGAAAAAAATAGATGTTAATTTTGAATCCTCATGTCATGCAGCAGTAATTTAAGTATTTTAAGTTATTTTAGTCCTATAAATTGTAACATGTCACATGAAAGTATCTACTTTACTGAGACCTATTCATACATATAGTAAATATACAGATACGGTATTTAGTTTTCAACACAGATGTTATTGAACATAAAATGTGTCCCCTCTCACCGCTGGATCTGGTCCAATAGCAAACAATCCACAAGTAAAATACTAAATTTATCTCTATAAATGTACTAGTTTAGTAGATGTTTCTGTAAATTGTGCTCATTGAGGTTTCTTGTGTGAATCTTGTAGGGATCCTTTACGGCACCATGACACTAGAACTGGGGGGCTCCATCACCATAGCCTGCGAAAAAACAGGCTACAGTGCTCAGCTGGAGTTCAAACTCAAGGTACAGCTTTCTTTGCTGCTTTAACATAATGATCCACTGACCTTTTCATCCTTTGCTAACAAAATGACACAACTTTGAAACAGTAACAATCTCAGGGGATAGTACTTATTTTTTCATCACATGACTTGGATTTTTTTTTTTGTTTGTTTCGCCTTCCTTACCACCACCACCAAATCCACCATTCCTATTCCATTGCTTTCCCTACCTTGAAAACATCCCATCCTCATATCATCACCTGCCTTTTCCTGTCATAATCTAGCGGCAGGTACATGTCATAGCAATAATATTTGCATTTATAGCTGAAATATACCATTACGTATAATTATTAAATACAGCTGTAGATGATTATTTATTTACATGGCTTATCTTTTAGTGGCATGTTAATCAAGGTAAAGGGTGAATACTGTCTTCCACATACCATTCATTTATCAAGATATATGTAGTTGTTTGTTTGCCTGCTTTACTAGTTTCTTGTACCCAAAGACAAAATACAGCAGGAACAGATATGTGATGTCACACATGAAATTCCTCATTTATCTTGCAACAAAACATATGGGAGAGGTTGGGGCAACTTTTGGAATGTGAAGAAAAGAATATTAGTCAGAATGTGAAAAGGAAACGACACACAGACTAACAAGAACAGCAAAATAGCACATAAAGAGAACCTAAAATCAGCCATGTCTGACTACTGCAAGAGAGAATGTCACATTATGGCCCAGAATAACATCAGGGGCATCTGTACTGAAAACGACAAATACTGTTGCTGGGTCAAAAAGGGCATGGAGATACGTAAACAGATGCCAAGGACAACTAGGCATATGTCGTCAGAAGTGACAGCTAGGGGTATATTCCCAAATGCCACCAATCCTTAACCAGACAGGTATTATGTTGTGATGTGTTGCATCCCCACCTTTTATTCACACTTGATTTGAAGTCATTTGGACAAATAGTTCCAGACATATTAACAAAGAGTGTGATTTTAAACTTCTGAGTGGTCCCCTTTAGGCAGTCTAGAAATGATACATCATCCAAAATCAAATCAATTCTTCCTCTCCATGATATTAATTGATATGGAAAACATGGATTTTCTAAACCAAATATTTTTAAGGTAAAGTACTTTATTTGTCATTATTCATTCTACAATGAAATTTGTCCTCTGCATTTAACCTATCCTTCATGCCATTGGGGCACCTGTAAGGAGCAGTGGGCAGCCATTTGGGGCCTATCTCCAGCTGTAGAGCCAGGCTCATGGTCAGAATCACCTGGCTGGAGGATTTTTACCCTAACAAACATATTTTTGGGTGATGGGGGAAACCGGACACGGGGAGAGAAACATGCAAACTCCACACAGAAAGGCCTGCACGGTTATCCTGTTAACATGAAGGATATCCACCAGTGGCAGAACCAGCAGGGCCGGAAATCGGACCAAGAAAATAATATCTCTGAAACTCCATTCAGGGATGTAATGAGCAGAGATCATGACTTGTCACAGATCATCTTGTCACTCACCTGGGAGGTGGTCCTGGAAAAGACATCAGACAGAAGGAGGTACAAACCCTCCCTACTGTCTTGCCAATCCTCCTAAGAGCCTATAAAACATGTTACCGTAACATCATTGTGACCCTTCTAACAAAGGCTACAGCAAGTAGCTGAACCTAGTAAAGCAGGTAAACGAACAACTACCCCTGCCTTATAAATTAATTACCCAAAATAAAATGACATCATCTGAAATGTACATATCAGAGTGACTACACGGCCCTGAGAAATTATTCTTCATAGGATTTACTTTGACCATAAAATTATTTGTTCTACAAATTTGAAACAAAAAAATTCTGAAGGATGGTAATTTTATAATGTTCCAAAATTCAATGTGTGCTCCGCCTGTCATGTTGATATTGGACTCACTGCCACACTCGCTGTAGCATGTGATGTGTGCCAGTGGGATATGGACCAGCCCTCTCACGTAATCCTACAGGAAGAAATTGAATGGTGTTCGATCAGATGAGCATGGGGGACTTTTCAATAGCACATTGTCTATTTTTCTCATTTCTAGTCAAAGTGTCTCATCACACATAAAATAAGACATAAGCACCTAAAGAGTAACTGTTAAGTGATTTATAAGAACCCTTAAAAAAAGACAAGATATGTGGAAAATCTTATTTCAAGAAAGTTTACCAAGGTGATTTTCACTTGTTCCATTGGCAGATTCATTTATTTATTTATTTTTGCTTAATTCAATATGTATTTGCTTAATTTAAACAAGTAAAAATTATCTGGGTAAGATTTCTTATAATACGATTTTCCAGATGTATTGTCTCAAAATAGGTTCTCATATCTCCCTGAAAAGTTACTCTTGACGTGATTTTACCTTATTTTAAGTGTTATGAGATATTTGGAATAGAAATGAGAAAAATATACTTCGTAAAATTAAAATATGGATTTTGCAGTGAATTGGTACATCCAATCTATCTTCCTGGTAGATTCTCATTAAGATAAGCTCACATATTAAGTTTTCAGTATTGTTATTACGTGATGAAATGATATCACATCACAGGTGGGACACCCTGTATAAGATGCAGGTAGTTCTACATCCATATAAAATGAGATATAAAGCACAGGACGTTCCTCTAATATAATGACAAACATAAACTATATGTGCTCATGTATCTCCCTCCCCCTTTCCTGATGTCTTCTTATCCTTTCTGTCTCTCACTTCTCTTTTACTGTACCTTTCTTCATGCTTTTATTACTGTTCTGTTTATCCCTCACCCTTATTTGCTGTTGAATCCCTTCCTGGCGTCTACCTTTTACTCCGTTTCCCCCTTTCCTGGTCTCCTGCCTCCTCTGTTTTCTCCTCCAGCCATTCCTGGGCAGCAGTGACAGTGTCAATCAGATCTCTGGAAAGATCAAGCTGGGAAAAGAGGTGTTGGCGACACTAGAAGGACACTGGGTACAGTACATCTGATTATATAACCATCACATCTGGACAATATGTATATTTTAGATTAATGAGTGCTTTTGATTTTCCTCTCACAGGACAGTGAGATCTTCATCAATGACAAGAAGACAGGGACAATGGATACGTTCTTTAATCCAATACCTGAGCTGAGGCAGAGTCGGCTGACACGCTGCACAGTCCCACCTGAGGAGCAGGGAGAATATGAGTCAGAAAGGTGCATGTCTTTTATATTTTATATATATATATATATATATATATATATATATATATGTACACACACAGGGTCTCCCCCAGTGCATCATAAGCTTTACATGTCCCCCACTGGGCTAAATGTGAAAAAATTTATTAAATACACGGTAAAACTAGTGACACTAAAGAAGTTATTTGGAGCTTCCAACTGTAGATCTGTTTGCTGATTTTTTGGGTTTTGTGAGCACAGATAAAGTTAAGCCTAATTTATTCAGATTCAGATGACGAGAGTAGAGACGATAAACTAACCTTAACTCCCTGAACCAAAAAACAGCCACCCTCCCTTACCAGAAACAAAGGAGCGTTTTATAAAATTCCTACTTCCAAATATTTACAACCTGGAGCTACTGTAATAGACACACACAGTTCACACAATAGTAGGCAACCATAAACACACGGTCCTCTGTTGAGAGCTGGCAAAGAGAGAAGGAGCGGCTGGATCCAGGGCCATTTTTGAAGGGCAGCTCATCTGGTGCCACCAATCAGCAACTTCCTGCAAAGGAAAATACCAAAAGCACCCCGACAGGGCTGGGAGAGAAAGTACACACTAACAGAAACACAGAAAATATGACCCAGGTTTTTATCACTATGTCTTTAACATGGTAACCACAGCACATCAATGTCTTCTATCAGTGTCCATGTTCGTCCTGGCATGGACACCATTGTCTTCTGCCACCCTTATGTATCTTGATCTTTCCTGAATGTTGAGTTGCA
The DNA here is from genome assembly GCA_020466265.1 of Siphamia tubifer. Classification (NCBI taxonomy): domain Eukaryota; kingdom Metazoa; phylum Chordata; class Actinopteri; order Kurtiformes; family Apogonidae; genus Siphamia; species Siphamia tubifer. The sequence goes on along the minus strand of CM035794.1, from coordinate 57,154,135 downwards.
CAGATTCTGTCTTTTCTCAGAGTAAATAAATCCCCCGTCCTGTGTGTTTGCCAGACTGTGGCAGCATGTGACCCGGGCCATCAATAACAAGGACCAGACCGAGGCCACCAATGAGAAGTTCATTCTGGAGGAAGCACAGAGGAAGTCGGCTCGTGAACGGAAAGCTAAATGTGAGGAGTGGATCCCTGCACTGTTTGAGCAGGACCCCGTCACTGGAGAGTGGCATTACAGATACGCCGAGTAAGTGATTATTATTGTGTGTGTGTGTGTGTGTGTGTGTGTGTGTGAGAGAGAGAGTGTTTGTGTGAGCAAACTGGTCACTCTCATATCCATATATTCATAATGACTTTGTCTATTCCAGTGGTTCTCAAATCCAGTCCTCGTGGCCCAGTGTCCTGCATGTTTAAGATATTTCCATCTTCTATCAGACCTAGTTCAATTATTGATCAGCTCTTCAGAAGCCTGATAATGATGTAGTGGCTTCCAGGTGTGATTGAAGAAGGAGGAGATTTTTTTTTTTTTTAAACTATATATTTTTTGTTTGTTTGTTTTGTTTTTAATTTAAATGTAATTGTTAACTTTTTAAATAAATTATTCTTATAATTTTTTTTTTTTATTAACAAAAAAAAAAAAAAAAGAAGAAGACGAGGGAGATATGTAAAACATGCACCACAACTGGGCCACGAGGACCAGATTTGAGAAGCACTGATTGTTTTCAGACTATCTCAGAACCTTAACCCATAAAGATTCAGTGCTATTTTTAGATTTTTTTCTCCCCTATATTTAGTCTTTCTTAAGTGATTTATCACCATTGAGTGTTAATATGATCTTCCTTATTTTGCATTTTTTTAATTTTATGTCATGTATTTTCCTACATTTAATTTACTGATCACGTATATGTTCATAAAAGCTCAGATTAAGGTTTAGGGTTATTATATCAAAAACAGAGTAAAGTATAGAAAATGTAAGTCTTACAGTACAACAAAATATAACATTAAGCGAACACCAAAACAAGTGTCTTCATCCACTGTCATTGATTGTTCTACTGGGGAGTCACTGTTGTTGAGGATGACAGTGTTTCCATGTTCACTATGGAGAATGTGAATGTCCAAATGGGTCATATCTGATGACCGTGAAGACATGATGAACTGTATTTTACTTATTAGTTTGCATTTAGGATTAGTGGATCAGAAGTTATAAAACATTTTATGTCTGTAGATGGTTTTGGTCACCTGTGGAGGTTTGGGTGACGATGACTTAAAGCCAGTGATGGTGTTCACTATGGGCTATCCCAGTTTCCATTCCTGTGCTCATTGTAGTGTAGTGCCATCTGGTGGTGAATTAATGAAACTGTAGGTGTGATGTCCACCTTCAAGGCCTTTCCATCCAATTATTTCTGGTTCTTGAACTTAGAGCTGCTCAAAATTCCTGGAACCAGTTTTGAGTGGAGCCATCATCACCTCATGAGGAATGTGACCTTAAAGGATAAAACACAACAATATTGTAAATATCTTCATCTGTGCTCATAACACAAACTCTCCTAGTCTTTGCATATTTTTATTACAACTTGCTTTCAAATAACACCAGCCTACTATTTTTTCTGGGTTTAATGAGCAGTGAAAGTATGAATTATGAAAGAGCTGCAGCATCTGAAACTGACCACAGTGAACTTTTGACAGATAAACAGTACCACAGTGTTTCAACTCAATATATATTTTTTATTAGTAAGTTTTTATTTTTATCAATTACTAGAAATTACAGGTGACCCCTTTTGAATTCCAGACGACCCCACATGGGTTCCTCGGCCACAAGGTTCAAAAACACCGACCTAATATTGTCATGGTTGTGTTAATATTCCTTTTATGTGGCTTTTCATTGAAGCGGTGCAGTCCTACTTTGGGGTGCACTTGGACTGTAGGCTGCACTGGGCTATAAATACTAATAACATCTATAAGAAGAGTCAGAGCAGGCTCTTCTTCCTGAGGAGGCTCAGGTCCTTCCATGTCTGCACTGCTATATTAAGGATGTTTTACCAGTCAGTGGTGGCTGGGACCATCTTTTTTGCCGCTGTCTGCTGGGGAGGGACTGTGATGGAGAGGGATGCTGAGTAAGCTGATCTGGAAGGCCAGCTCTGTACTGGGAGGGGACTTGGACCCACTGGGGACCGTGGTGGAGAGGTGGATGTGGGCCAAGATGAAGGACATCCTCCACCTCACCTTCATGAAGCAGCACAGCAGCCACAGTGGGCAGCTCATGGCGCTCCTTCGCCCCCATGGCCATCAGGCTTTTTAACAGCTCAGTAGTGGGTAGGGTCCACTGACCCTACCCCACTACTGTAGTCCACTCTGCACCTGTGTCTTTTAACTTGTTTTTATTCTAAATAGTTTTTTAACTGGTTCTTTTTAGGCTGTTTTCAGCACTGTAGCTCACTTTTACCAATATTTATTTATTTATTTCTATCTAATAAACTATATTTCTATCTAATAAAGTATAGATATATCTAATAAAGTATACATCTATTTTTCCCCCTCTCTCTTCTCCAGTACGAGGCCTTGGGATCCACTAAACGATCTGATCCAGTTTGAGAAAGACGGTTGCATCCAGACCAAGGTCCGACACCGCACCCCTATGGTACGTTCTGGCAGTCTTATTAGTCTGAGTAACCAGGGGCCGCGGAGGGACAATTGCAAGTGCCAGGTAGGTTTTCCCAATTGTCCTTTTAAAAAAAAAAAAAAACAACCGCCATCGCATCTTGCTGCCTCAGTCACCCGGTGCATCGTCTCCATGTCAGTCTGTCTCTGTGTGTCCTCATTGCTGTGCTGTCACGCCACCGTCGCCTCAGCATCATAACGGGTTTCCACTCACTGCGTTTCCTCTTTGTTTTTACCTCGCTGCCTGTTATTTTCTGTGCATGGGGAAAGAGCAGCGTGATGCAGTGGCAGCAGTGTGTCCATGTCAGCATGCATGCTTCCACACAAAGACACCGTTCATCACATCAACAGACCAGCCCCCACCACCAGCACCCGGTCACCTCAGGGCTTCCACCACGTCCTACTCACCTTCACATATGTCTGTTCTCATCCTTTTCATCAGCTTTAAAGGCTGCTCCTCTGTTTGTAGTGCTTTTCAAAGTAACCAACTGCCAAGTATTAAAGGAAGAGTTAATCACAAGTTCCTCAGAAAAGACAAAAAATGCCTCTCTAAAAAGAAGTAAATACAAAAAATTATCCAAGACATTATTACTTGAACACAATTTTGAAGAAAAAGAAACACTATGACATTTATGTGACTCATCAAAACCTGGAAAACACTCCTTTGTTGACAGGTTGAGCATGAACATTGTTTGCACTTGGTCACTACACGATTAGAGCCAATGACAAATAATCTTCCTGAGTTTGTCACGGTCATCATTAATCTCAGTGGTGAAAACGCCACATTTCTTTTCACTTATTGTCTGTAACAATACTGTGCATTAGAGACCACAATGGAAATAAGCCTCTGGGCTTTTTTGTGTTATCCCTGACTGTCTTGTTTATTTTACATGGTCTATGGCACATGTTTTATTTCAAGAATGGTCAAATAAATTCAATTCATTAAAAATGTATGGAAACAGTAGTATGTGATGGAAATAGGAAATGTAGTTGTATAAAAGTGAAAATAAGAAGAATAAAAAATATAGTACAAATTCTCCCAAAACGTACTTGAGTTCAACAGTTAAGCATTATTACTTTGTTACTATATGACTGAATCCAACTGACGAAAACCTCAAAGCTTAAAAAAAGAAAAGGAGAAAAAAAGGGTCCCTCACAAAATATAGCTTTGAGAAAAAGAGTTGTGATCCAGTCAGCAGTTTAATCATGAAGTCATTTGAATATTCTCAGCTCTTGGCAGATTTGGTTCATTTTGGATTCTGTTTGCATGTCATCTGTGGACATTTTAAATGGCTGACTGATGTACCAGCATGCCTTGCATGAGTGTTTGCACTGCACCATTGCCGTCTCCACTGGAGTGTATGTGAAAGAGAATGACCATCAAAAGCAGGACTTTGATGTGGCTGCATTTACACTTTAGTTTCTGCTGTTTCTATCCATTGCTTATAGTGACCCATTTACTGACCTGCTTTCCTTTGTGTGCGTGTGTGTGTGTGTGTGTGTGAATCTGTGTGTGTTTAGGTAACGGTGCCAAAGAGGAAACACAAGAGTGACAAACCCAAGAGTCCAGAGAGTGGCTGCTCTTCACCTGAACCCGATCGCCAAGACTCCTCTGGCAGTGAACGTGAGTCACACACAAATCCCTTCTTTTCCTTTATAATGAATCTCAACAGTCGGCTGCGTGTTGTTAAACATGAACCCTCTGCACAAAGGTAAGACACATCTGATAATGATGGTCCTTAAATTGTAAATCAGGCGTTTCAGTATTTGTCCCAGTCATCTTCAGAAGTCGTTTTGATGTCCCAACACTCAAAGTCCAATTAGCATAACACATAGGCACTATGTTTAACACAGTTAAATGTTAGAGGACATTTAACTGTTCTTGCATCAGTTTCTCATCTTGCAATAGTAACAAAAAGGTTGAAATCGTACTAGTCTTTATCAGTGAGCTTTCTTACATGTCTGGAAAAACATGTGGTCTGTGAGAAAATTCCCTTCTCCACTTGTCTGTCAAAGTTTTATTTAAATATTCTAGTTGGTTTTTGAAGACTGTAGTAATGATAGGGGTGTAACTGCATTCATTTGTACCAAAGCAGCTTCTTCAATACAATTCAGAGGTGTACAGTAAATACATGCAGCCTATGTGAAGAACACAAACGTTCACCTTATATTTCCACATGAACCTTGATGCAGAACATGCACAATATGAGCAGGACGGATGCAGGTGGAAGCCATGTGTGATATTTGATATCCTAGACGGACGTTTAAGTACTCCATGAACCGTACACATGCTGAATGTGACCCAGTATGGCAGCTCAGAGCAGTGTCACAGGTACAAAGCCAGGGTTGGAAGACCATCTGTCTTCTCTAAGGTCTCCGATTTAGGAGTATTTCAGATTCCTTGTCAGTTATGTCAGTGGAGAGAGACAAGTCAACAAACAAGAGACGTGTACTAGACAATAGATCTAGAAAATCTTACTTCAAGAAATTTTACCACAATAATTTTCACTTTTTATATTGGTAATTTTTTTTTGTCTGAGTTCAAGGTTGTGGATGTTTTTTGTTTTTTTTTGTTTTGTTTTTCTTAATTCAAACCAAAAAAATACCAATGGAACAAATAAAAATGAACTTGCGGTGTAATTAACACTGCTGTATTCACCGTTCACTTCCACATCTGGTCACAGAGACAACTGTCTGAGCAGTCAGTGTCTGCAGGGTTTGTGCATCATGTTTTAGTATTGTTTGGGACCTTGGCGGAGGTGATACCAAAAATCTAGTACCAGGTTCCAGTTGCGTTTTTCTAATGGAAATGCACAGAAGTGAGTCAACCCCCTATACTGACTGTATTTTATCTCCTGTGATTTTCCTTTGTGGGCATATGTACCATAAATCTGACTCTTTGTTGTGTTGACTAAGGTATGAACCAAACCATGTCAAAAAAACTGCATCTAGTCAAAACTAAAGGAATCCAGTGAAACACAGAAGTCTAGCCAAACAAAGGAACCCTAACATTAAACTACTAGTGACTAAAAAAGATTAAAGTAAAGACTTCAACTGTGTATTAAAATAATATTTCAGTCTTAACATCTGAAACACTTTATTGCAGGACACAAAAGCAAACACAACAGCCGTTTAAGGAAAAAAGGAGCTGACCTCAGTGAACTTCAAAGTGCCATTGAATCCATAAAGCAGACGCAGGAGGACATAAACAGGTGAGAGCTGGTGCACTCCTTCTTTACATTTAGATTTAGATGAGGTAAGGTGCATCGCGCATGAACACATTTATCATTCCTGTGTGTGCGTAGGAGCATCGGCGTGCTACGGAGTCGTGCGGTCGGTCGACCAGAGGGAACCTCCTTCCTCCAACAGCGTGATTACGTTATCATCGTCGCCCTCATCTTCCTCCAAGTCTTCATCAACTTCGTCTTTAAGTAGCAGCGATCGCAGCCAGACAAGATGACGCTCCGAACACGCAGGCGCCCTCCCGACAGACCACGTCGCAGAGGGACACTTGAACTTTGACCTCTCACATTAAGTAATTACACCAGTCTCCTCCAACTTTCTCCTCCATTTTCACTTTATCGTCACATGAAACTTTCTCGAGGAACGGAGACATTTTTAACCGTGCATTTATTTTGAACTGCTCCGTTCCAAAACTCGGTAGCGATCCAGAGTCTGAGGTGAGTTTGATGTGCTGAAGTCTCAACTGCCACTCCGGAGCTTGTTGATATGCCTTGATGTGAGAGGCAAAGACAGGAGCCATTTTTTGGCTGATGTTTTTGTTTTTTCGTCTTGTTCTGATGAGAGTAAAACTACTCTGTCGGTTCACATTTCACCTGTAAAGACAGATAATATTTTCACACACACTCTATTGGTAATGTTAAAAATCCCTTTAGTTTTAATGTTTTTTGTTTTTTTTTTTTTATTTGTCTTGAGTGTTTGCTTATGTGTCTTTCTGTCAATAGATTGTCCACTCGTAGCAAACAGCTGCGATAAGGGAGAGTGCAGGAAAAACAAAGTGGTCCAACATATGTGACTTTTATTTTTTTATCGTCAAATACTTTCATATTGGTAGGATACGAACCAAGAAGACAAATAACACATGGAATGTTGTCTAAAGGAACAGAAGCTATAATTTCTGCTGTACAATACGTCCAGATTTTGCATACGAAGTCAGTGTTTAAGAATATGTCACGTTTTACACATTGTATAGGTAGCATGTACAGACAAAGGAGTGTGGGTAGGAGATTAGCTCTATGTACAGTATTTTGTCTTAATGCACAAATGCACTGGAAATGTCATGTCTGTGTTGTATCAGTTCAACATTGTTAAACATTTCTGCTCTGTGAAGGTTTGAAGCTTCAACAGAGGGTCAAAGAATGGCTTTTTGACACGTGAAGGATTCTGATGCAGAGGACGTGCATTCATTAAACTGCTACAACATAAGAGGTTTGCCCTGGGACGGCAAATGGAAGATTGACAATAAACTTCTCAATTCAGGAAGTAAAAATATATCGACTGGATAAGAATCCAAATGCTTATCTTCCATTTGTTGCTGATGTTAAAGGGGTTATATGTTGCTAATCCTACTTTTATTAGTCTTTGGTTCATTTATTTGTGTAATTGGACCCTAATAGTGAAAATAGTTTGAATTTAAACCCTCCGGGTGCTGCAAAACTATCCTTATGTACATTTTAGCAAAAATCAAGTGGATTTCTACAACCCCTTTTAATCCCTGCTTAATTTGTTATGTCTATAACTAGTTCCATCACAACATTTGCACGTATAAGATCAACACTTCCAATGAACATTGCTCCACATGTGTTTGTTTGCAGCAGCAGTTACAGTTCACACTGAAAATATGTCCACATTTCAAGCCAGTTAGGCAAAATGTTCAGTTGTTTCTTGTATTTATTAACACAAGTGGCTGAACGGCACAGAAAATACAGCCAACAGCCTGAAGTGGCTCATTTGTATTGGAAGGGTCAGCGCTCCAAACCACCTTTCTGGTTTCATTACTCAGAAATAGGGTTGAAGATGGATCTGTGAAGTTGAATTAACAAAGAACTCAGACCCAAGTATAGCATTTATAGTTTATGTAGACCACAGGGAAAGGTTTTAAACTGTATAATTCCTTTTTTTTTTTTTTTTTTTACTAAATATCACTCCTTTAAACTTATGACCTGTAGTCACTTAGCATCGCTTAGTATAAACACACGCTGTGTGGGATTTATCTGCTGGAAGCCTCCTATTGACAACATGAAACTAAAAAAATCATTCTATCCAGTTAAAAACACACTCAGCACATGACAAATGACAACATACACTGGAAAAATCTAAATCTTACCAAGTGTATTTTTGTCATTTCTAGTTAAAATATCGAATCATACTTAAATAAGACATAAACACCCAAAGTATAAAATAACTTATCAGTGAGATATAAGGACAGATTTTTAGACAATAGATCTGGAAACTTGTTCCGCTGGCAGATTTTTTACATT